>OV651818.1:68090085-69495085 GCA_927349885.1 Psylliodes chrysocephalus
AATATAGCTGGAAAACACCCGTCTTTAAAAGATTTATTTATTAGATATACTAGAGGTTGGAGTATGGTTTCCAATATACATTGAATATTTTTGGTTGTTATGTTATCTGGTCCTGGAGCACTATTTGTTTTTAGATCTGAAATAATTGATTTAATTTCGTTGGAGTTGGTTGGTAAAAGAAACAGTGAGTGGGGACAGGTTTTTTTTACTTCTTTATAGTTTAGGTTATTTTTTATTTTACTAGCTAGTTGTGTACCCACATTTGAAAAATAGTTGTTAAACGCAGATGCAATAGCTTCGGGTTGTGTAATTATTTCATTTTTATTTTTTATTTCTTTTATTTCATTTGTGTTACTTGTTTTTGAGAGTATTTCATTGACTGTTTTCCAAAGTATTTTTGAATCTGTTTTGTTTTTAGTTATTAGATTTTTATAGTAATCTGTTTTTGATTTACTTATTAGTTTGCTTAAAGTTTGTTTATATTTATTGTATTCAAGTTTTAAGCTCTGATTGGTTGGGTCATTTTTGGTTTTTTTGTATAGTTTATTTTTTTTATTTACCAACGTAACTAGAGAACCTGTTATCCAGTTTTTCCTTTTAACTTCATTAGTTTTAATTTTTTTATTTATTACAGATTTGTTTATTGCGGTTTGGATTATTTCTAAGAATGCTTCAGTTGCATCGTCTAAATCTTGTGTTTGAAAAACGGTATCCCAGATTGTTTTTGTAATATTTCTTTTCAGCATTTTCTCATCTACGTACTTTATATAGCGACTAGTGTTATCTATTATTTTCGTTTTATGCGGGAATACTATTTGAGTCATTGTTGTGGAATGATCAGTAATATTTGAATCAATTACTAATGGGATTATTGTGTCATAGTTATTTTTCCCCTTTCCATTAATAAATATGTGGTCTAAACATGTACCAGAGGATGGCCTCGTCGGCAAGTTTATTGCTGACAAGTAAGCATATTCACTTAATATGTTCTTGTATTTTGTAGTATTCTCGTTGGAGTCGTCTAGGATATCAATATTGATGTCCCCCAAAAATAAATTATAAGCAAAATTATCTGGTTGGTTTGTAAGTATTAGTTCCAGTTCATCAAGAAAGGGCTCTATCATAGTACTAGGTGAACGATAAAAAGCATTTACTATAATTGTATTATGTTCTATAATTAGTTTAAGTTGTATCATGTAAGTTCCATTTAAATTAATTAGTTTGTGGGAATGATATAGCTCTTTTTTGATGAATATAACGATTCCGTCATTTTGATTTAGTGAACCATTGTTATATACTGTGTGGTATTCAGGTAAATTAATTGAGGAAATATCATCTATAATTCTAGTTTCTGTAAGTATAATGCATTCTATGGGCACTCTTAGGTCAAAAAGGAAAACTTTAAATTCATCAAAATTTTTAAAAATACTTCGGATATTGTTGTGCATAATTTTAATGTTTGTATTTGCCTGATTCACTTCTAATATTTGTTTTGCTTCTTGCGAGTTATCTAGGTAGTAGCTTTCTAATTTGTCTATATTAAAATCACGAATATAGGGATTCATTTCATTGATTATTATTAATAAAATACCTAAACTAGCAAATACAATATTATACTAGTAATTAAAATTTTTTTTTTTTTTTAAATATAAAACTTACCCACTAGATACTAAATAATAGATAAAAGTTTAAAATTTTCTAAAATTATAAAATGTGTATTATAGTCTAGGAAACTATGTTTAAATTATATTCGCCTACCTAATTATGAAAAACAGATAACTAATAGCATATAATTAATTATATCACGATTCTCTACTTTTTACTGGTTCTTTGCCTAAGCAATCTATCCGTGGAATCCTTTATATCTCCATCTACTGGTTTTGTTCCTGATTTTGGCGTTTTAGGAGGATTACTGCTAGTGCTTGCAGTCCTTTTTGCTGGTACGGTTGCTATCTTTAGAGGTGCTGTATTTTTATTTGTTTCCTGGATTTGAGTTTTCTGAGTTTCCGAGTGATCGGGGCTTAGATTTGAGAATGGGTGTGAATCTTCCCTAGTGTTTGGGGTTGGAGGAGCACTGTTTGCCTTAATATTTTGTGATATGTTGATTTCGCTATCTTTCTCCAAGTCTTCTGCTGTATATTCTTCACCGTTGATATATAATTTGTAATTTTTTATATATGCCTTTAAATTTTCTTGTTTGGCCTTCTTAAGGTGGCAGACAAGTATTTTTTGTTGTTGTTGGTCTTCGGGACGTAGGTCGTTTGTGATCGAGATGCCAGTTCCTTTTAATTTACGCAGATTTTGGAGTATTACTTGTTTTGTTAGAAAAGATACAAACTCTAAGATGATGGTGTTTTTGCTTCCAATACTGTAAATGTTGTTGATATCCTTTTCAGAGATACTGGTAGAAAATATTTCGTTTATAGTTTGTAAAGTCTTCGGTAGTAGATTTTCTTTCTCGGTTTCGCAACCAAAGATTACAATATTATTTTTTCTATGGGCTCTTTCTAATTGTACTACTTTTTTTTCTAAATTTTTATATTTATTATCTAGATCAACATCAACATCAACATCAACAACAAACAACAACAACAACAACAACAACAACAACAACAACAGCAACAACAACAACAACAAGAACAACAACAGCTTCTTTTAATATTGTGGGTCTCACAGAGCCTTTCCCTTTACAAATGCAGTTTTTCATTTTAAAACGTTGACCAAGTATTTGTTTGGGACGACGACAATTTCATATTTTATTTATTATTCTGGAAAAAAAATTATTACTCAAATTGTTGAATACAACTCTAAATTGACTATGACCAGGTTCTATTAGTATTGTGAGTTACACTTCGAAAAATGAGCCATTAAACCAAAAGAGTCTGTTCAAATATGAACCTATTTACCTGAAATTACATAGTTAATAAACTTTTACTAGTTAAACTAAATTAATTTGCAATTACCAATAAATATGGTTCTTATAAACTTTAAAAAGAACTGATTAATTCAATAATATTAGAAGAAAAATAAAATCAATAACCTATAAATATCCCCAATTGAACGACCGTAATATATTTGAAAGAATATATCCTTCAGTTCTAAAAGTTACTTAAGAAGATATTTTGGTTGAAGACTTTGTATAGTATATTTAAAAATTCTAAGAGTAGGTATATTGGGAGTCGGTTTATTGCGTATTTTTTCATTTCAATTTGTGTTATAGACCCGTAAACAAATCTCAAACAAGTTAAATAAATTTAAAAAAGATACTAAAAAATATTTTTTTTACACCCACATGGATATTAGCTTATCTACGCACTGATTACGAAACCAAAAAGTATGCTACTGCCTTCAACTGAACGAATATATTTCATATCCATTCTATCCACCAACTGCTATTATCTTTAAAATTTTAAATAAGTGACAATTCCGTCAAACTAGTTGTCAGTACATTTTTTAGTAATTGAGATTAAACATACAATAAAATGGGTTATTCTTGTGTAGAATCAATAAATAATAGCATTTCTGTTTTTATTTCGTCTAAAATTATAAATAATTTTTTAATTTAAATAAAAGTATATGAAGTCAACCAAAATAAAAGAATAGGTGGTCCTATGGTCAACGTTCTTGACTTTCACACGAAAGACTCGAGTTCGATTTTCGGATGGGGAAAAATTAAATGAACTTTTTCTTTTTTTTTGTTTTATTTTAAAAATTATTAAGTCATAAATTATTTTAAAATTATTTATTTTTTCTTAATAACCTAAAATATTTTTTTATTTGTAAATTTTCGTTAGTGGGTCGTAGAAAAAATATACAGTACAACTCGAGTGGATTATCCACATCGCACTTAGACGATTTCGTCTTCGTGCGATATGGCAATCATATTCACTCTTGTTGCACAAACTACTGTTGTATATGAATGCAGGGTTTTATAAGTTTGTCTTAAAAATTTTATTATGCTTTTGTTCTAAGTGATGTAATCTTTATTAAAACTTTTTATTCTTATTAATCACAGTATATAATCAAACGATGACAAAAGGAAAATATAAGCATCAACAATTCAAAACTTGCACTTCTGTCTTAAACAAATCAGGATGCAGATAACAATCAATAATTGATCAACATTAAATAATACTACCATATTAAAGATTAAAATATCCGTTTCACGCATATTATTTCTCTGATTGATAAATTGATGAAGTGAAAGTGAAAGTTAAAGTTAACAGATAAGTTTTCGTGATTTTACCATTAACAAACGAATACTTGAAGTGTTCGTGATCAGCTATTTTCTCGATAATTTTTTCATTGTTCGATTCCGTTCAGTTCTCAGAGGTGTAATTATTTCTTATTTAACTTTATCAGTTAAATGTAAATAATTGTGTTGTAAATGCAAATTATAAATGAAGTGTAACAACTTAACAGATGGTGTTTTAATTTGTGAACTATGTATATTTCAATAGTAAAAATGCAGGAAGTACCATAAGACATCGCCTTGAATTTTTCTTTCTGCCCTTTGAAACCTATTTATAATGCGATGATGTGCGACATATATTAAACTCTCGTTCATTGTATTTCAACAACAAAAAATCAAAATTATATTTTTGTCTAAAATCATACATCAATTTATAATTGTTTACTAGTAATTTATTTATCTGCACTTACTTAACTCGTACATGCTATAAATAACATCTCGAATAGCACGGGTATTAGGTATTCTTGTATTTTGGTGACTTTTTTTGTCTATATCGAAGTTAAGTACTGCTTAATGACGAAACACTAGGTACTACACATTTATAATTAATCCCTAATTTATTGCATTCATTCAGATTGTGTTTTATATTACGCAGACAGCTGTCGCATCGGCTGACGCATTAGAAAGAACGAGACGGCTGATAATATTTGAGTGGAGATGGTTTGTGTGAGTTTGTTTATATGAAGAACAAGCATGGGTTTATGAATGAATCAGTATTTACTTCTACATCGCTAGCTTGACACAACTGTCACATTTCAAAATTAATTGCGTACTTTTCTAAATCATCTTCAACTATGATTGTTGCAACGAGAAAAATACATTAAACTAATAATGCAAATATACTTGCTTAATGTAATTTTAAAAGCCTTTTGGGCTTATTTAAAGTCAATACCGAATTATAACCATAAACAATCCTTGTAACAAGACTCTCCCATACTCTCTCATAATAAATTGACAACTATGTGGATAACACCGTGATTTATATAAATAAAATTAGTCTAGTTGATATTGCTGCTTTATTTTAACAGAAAACTAAATTAGTTTGATGTTGATATATATTTTTAATTTGTACTTACTTTTCTAATAGCTGCTTGTGATTAATTCACACAAAATATTGTAATGCGAGCTATTTCATTATTCAGTCATGCTCTAATCCTCCAAGTCCCTCTCTGTCTTATTTGGCATTTAAAGCTCAACTTGACCGATTATCATACATAGTTAAACCCCTTAAGACCAAACATATGTGACGACTATGGCGGAGGCGCTTTCAGAGTACATTCCAGAGTCAACGTGATAATGTTTCTAGTATTGGTGAGAATTGTTGAAGAAAATTCTAGTACCTTCGCCAAAATTTTAAATGTGTATATAAATATTGGTGGAGGAACAACGCAGCTGTCGGTTATATATAGAAAGTGAAGATAAAATAAATAGTGAACAATACAAAGACATTCGAAATATATAAATTACAATAGTATTTTTCTAAAATAAATAAGTGTTTAAATAAATTATTTACAAATAAACTATTGTTTAAAATAAACAAAGATAACATTGGTGTCGAGAAGTGAAATAGTGTAAATAAATAGTGGACAAAAATGACTAAAAAACTGTGTGATTTAAAAGTGGCTGAATTGCGTCGAGAATTAGAAGAACGTGAACTGGAGAAGACAGAGAAGAAATCAGAGCTGGCAGAACGACTCAAAAAAGCACTAGAAAATGAAGGTTTGGATTCGGAAACGTATCTATTTTCTGATGATTTATCCTCTGCTATAATTTCTTCAATTTCTTCCGATATGGAAAGTAAGATCTTTTCCTTAAAAACCGAAATATCTTCTGATATGACCTCTATGAAAACCGATAATTCTTCTAATATTTCCTCATAGGAAACTAAAGTTTCTTCTGATGTTTTCTCTATCAAAAATGACATTACCTCCTTAAAAAGTTAAGTTTCTTCTGATATTTCTTCCTTAGAAGAAAAGGTGTCTTCTGATATGTCTTCCGTGAAAAACGAAATCTCATCTTTAGAAACTAGTTTCCTCTGATATCTCTTCTTTAAAAGATGAAATTTCTTCCGACGTGGAAAACAAAATGTCTTCTTTAAAAAACGAAATATCTGCTGATATAGATAAGATGACCTCCGTTGAGGAGAAAATAAAACAGATGGAGAAAAAGATAGAAGAACTGGAACATACAAAACAGTCCAAGGACAGTGAAATACAGTGTCATGAGGTGGAGTCGAAGTTGAAATTGGAAGGAGCTGTAAACTCTGCTCGTGTTACAGCCCCAACTTTCGACGGAAAGATATCATGGAGCAATTAACTTAAACAGTTCGAGACAGCTGCGAGCGCAAACGAATGGTCTGAGAGAAAAAAAGCAATCGCTCTTCAAGAAGACGCTTTAGATGTCCTTCAGACTATACCCGTGGAAGGGACAGATGATTTTGAGCAACTCAAAAAGAGGCTAAATATGCGATATGGCCACGAACACTTGGAGCATTTATACCAGTTACAGTTGAAGAATCGCAAACAGAAACGTGACGAGAGCTTTCAAGAATTCGAATTAGATATTCCAAAGATGGTGCGATTTGCCTACCCATCAGCTCCGGAATACATGATTGAATGTTTGGCTGTTCAAGCATCTGTAGATGGACTTCGTGACCATGAAATGAAAAGAACACTTCGTTTAGCCCGTCACAAAACATTGGTCGATGTCTTGTCCGCTGCTCTTGAATATGAAGCGGCTACGCTGGCTTCTGGTGGATACCTAACCTGTACGACCTGGAGCCGTCGAGGGTTGCTTCACAAAAAAATTATAGTTGTAGATATGAATCATACTTGCCACTTCCGGCTCTTCTATTTATTCCGTTATAACTTTATATGGCTTAAGAAAAAAATATTTCAGTCAGATGGAGTTAGGCACAAGTGCATACAAAAAATCGTATAAGCTACCTAATAGATAATAACCTACCTAATGTAAACAAAATGCATTTTTTTATATCTAACTAAAAATACTAAAAATACTAAAAATTAAAAATACCTGAATTGAGTACTCAATATTTAGGAAATCTACCCAAGCGGATCACTTTACTCCATTTAACTAGTCTATTTTAAAAAATTTCTATATTTCTTTACTATGATCATTACATGACCTAACCTAAGCTTCTTTTTCGTATCTTGTACCTGTTTAGTTGTGAGACTATTTAAATTTATAAAACAAATAATATCGATATATTATTACAAAGCATACGATAAAAAGAAACAATTTTTCTTGTATGTATTCGAAGGCAAATCGTCCATTACGAGGAATCAGCTTAACCTACTTAGATCAATTTATTTTATACAATTAATTAAAATGAAAATATCATTATTTTCCTCTGCGTACTTATCTAGATTAATAATATGAAATATAAAATTGTAAAAAGAATGCCAAGATAGAAATCAATACTATTATTTAATTAAGTGTAGCAAGGTTAAATGAATTTGTTACTGCGTCAAATAAATTATTGTTAAAATTAATAATTTTGTCTTCATCGCTCTACAGGGTCCGGCAAACCTATACGTCACACGTCGTTTCATTTATAATATATATAAAAATATTTCAGGTCTTCTCTAGGTTTGACCCTTGCGAAATAACAGCTCTATCTTACCCCGCTATAAACAGTCATCTTTCCTGCGTGCGTCCTAGCCCCAACATTTCTCCCGCTTTCGATCTCCGGCTAGTGTTCAGTGAGGATATTCATCAGTGCTTTTAAGTCATCAAGGACTTAACGGAGGTCAAGCCTAGTCAAAACCTAAAATATATCGTTTTTACCCTTCGGGGGAAAAAATTTCGTTTATTTCAGGATATGTGTTTCTGACAACGCAGGATAGCGTACTGTGATAATTTATTGACAGCATTTAATGTTTTAAATCTTGTGATTTTTATTAAAAAAAATTAAGAATCAGTAAACACTAATCTAATAAACATTGGTAAACAGAGCAACTTATTTGACTAAGATAAAGTTCTCGCTAACTAAATAGGATCAAACATGTTTTCAATCAAGATTTTTCTGCTGCTTTTAAAAGAGGATGATTTGATATCTTTATAATAGAACTTAAAGAAGTTATCTTTTGCTCACCAGTTTTTACCTTGCAAAACAAAATCTAGTGGAAAACGCTTTGTGAATTTAGAGGATGCCACTGCTAATATTATGCTTCCTGAAGATGAACCAATATCATTCATAACAAAGACTCTCTTTATCCAACCAGAAATAACTGATCTATTAGAAGCTGAACCCACCTGACCTCTCGTAGTTATAAACCAATGAGTAAGCTGAGACCTAGCCTTCCTTTGATCTTCAGAAACGTTAATTAATTTTTTAATCAAACATATTGGATCACAAAACTCTTCTGGATAATTAATTTTTTTCCACTCAAATTGTCTATAGGAGCCATTGTAGGTTTTAGATCTGAAGACAGGCCATAATGGAACATACTCATTGTCTAGTTCTAAGTGATCCTTATCGATTCTTAGGAATATTATATTATGAACAATATGACCTAATACCAGTAATATAATCGAAACCAAGCACCGGTAAATTTGAAAAATACTGGGTTTTTCTTCGACCATTCTATCAGCTAGCTTACATCCCATATGAACTTCTTATCAGGGGGAGATTAACTTAAATCTATGACTTTCACAAATGGGCTATTATAAATACCTTCCCCTAATTATGGATTTAGTAGTGTTGCAGTTACAGACTTATGCACCTTAATAATTGTCATGGAAGTTTTTTTACTCGATATAGATAAGCAAAGTGCTGACTTCGATCTAGGTTAAAAGCTGGAATGTTTTCTTCACTAATAAACTTACATCTTCTTTTTCTCAGTCCTTTCCAGTACAGGCATACCTTGTATCTTCCACGCTTCCCTGCTTGAGGTAACCCATTGCCTATATTTATGTTAATTAAGTGAAGATTGAGATTCTGTATTCTTAGACGTGATTTTAGATCCGCTCTTGATCCGCTCCCAAAAAACGCGCTCTTATTTCGTTGGTTCCCTTAGCTGAGTGAAGAGGGTTTAATACTCAAGAAATCAGAGATAGAGAGAGGAATAGCCAGGCTAGGGAAATCGTCCAATTCCTGCTGAATGCATTGATAAAAAAAAAGTTTGCGGTTCCCGAAATCTCTTCAAACATAGGCTGGAACTACTTTCGACTTTATCTTAGTGAGCAGATCTGCTGCAGGAAAGGATGTCCGCAATTTCGTTGCATACTTGAGGGATACAATCTATTTTTATATTGACCTTTAACTTGTGAATCAACTTCCACAGTTGTTTCTGCTTGATTCCAGGTATATAATACCATTGTTTGATTGTCCATCTGAACAAGAATTGTCTTTCTCGCAAAACTGACGTATTTTTTTTTTATTGACACGTAAATAGACACGAGCTATTTTCTGTTGATGTGTCAATTCCTTTGCTATTTTAATCATGGTCACGTCTTCTATTTGTGTTCCCCAACTGATGTTTGACGCATTCTTGGTTATAAAAACCTCTGGATTTTCTGAAAATAGAGAAGCTGATGTCTTTAGATTCTAAAGCCGCAATCTGCATTCTTTGATTGCTTATTTGGATACAACGAAAACCCTTTTTGGAAAATTTTCTGTCTTCACAAGAGTATTGCAAGGGTAGCGAAATTTAGTTTTCCTAATAAGCTCTTTGCTTGTCTTCAACTCCATTGCTGGGTTGTTATTATTTTCTTAATGTTTTTTTTAGAGTTAATCTCTTTTTGCAAGAAGATCCACATGATCTCTTACTGTGTCCCAAACTAATCCTAAATATTTTATTCTGGTTTGGGAGTGGGTCAGAGACTTTTCTCGATTTACAACCCAAACTAGGATTTCTATGAATAATATTGACTCCTTCACTTGACTTTGAAGCTTTACAGGGTCTTGGTTTACCAGAAGAAAATCGATGAGGTATAGAATGATTATTATTCTCTTCTTTTGAAGTTGATTTGCCAACCTGTTCGAAGCTCTACAAACGTCAGAGGGGCACTTGAAACACCAAAGGGAAGACATGCCATCTGATAAATCACCCACTTGCGACAGAAATTCCCGATATCGCATTTGTATGGTAATATTATCAGACAAAATTTCTTTGGCTAAAAGTGGTAGTTTATCCCTTTCAGGTTGAAAAATTAGTCTTGAAGTCCCATCTCATTTTTGTACTGTGGAAATTTTTAACAGAAAGCCTCTTGGAACTTTCTAGTATAACATGGCAACTACCTCTTTTGACATATCTTTCGTAAAAAATTTAATTTGATTTTTGGCAGAAAATTGGGTCAATAATGGTTTTCGAATGAAGGGGAGGGAGTATTTGCTTACGATGCTCAGAATACTCTTTGAGACACCAGATCTTTTCTACTCCTTTAAGTATTTTAGGCGAACCGCTTCGGATTGTCATTTCTTTTTAAATTTAAAGGAAAAATAAAAATGTTTTTGGATTTCTCTTTCCACAGTCGAATAGTTGCGTTTGCATGTGGATTATTGGAATTTATTAATTTATTATTGGAAAATCAGTAAAGGCTGGGATAGCATAATGACGATGCCTAATTATTACGATCCATGAATATCTGACTTAATCGCTGTTGTTTAGCAATTAGAGTTTTTATGGATTCCGCGTAATCATTCCTTTGAATAAGCAAACCATACAGTATCGTGCCTAAAATTAAGTCAGTTTTATAATAATCAAAACATTAAGATGAATACAGCACCCCTTATAAATTTCGGACAAGGAGATTTCAAAAAGTAATTTTGTTAAAATATTAAAATTTTGGCAAAATAAATTAGCTAATATTATCTAGATATGCATATATTTTAAAGATTTAAATCCTTACAGTTTCCAAGAAAAAAATCAGAGCTTTAAATTTTGAAATATTATAATGAAAATAAATGCATTCCTCAACAGCTTGTAACCATCGTATCGTACACTCTCGGAGTCATAATTCATTTTTTCCAACGATTTACACCAGTTTACACCAGAAGATAACACTTAACGAGGAGTTTCAGCCACTTTTGACGAATTTTAAAAAAATCATTAACTAGACATTAAGAGCTCAAATTTGGGGATTATATTAAGAATAGTGCTGTTGAGGAATGCATTTATTTAATTAAAATATATGCATATTCTAGATATTATTACCTAATTTATTTTGCCAAAATTTTAATTTTTTAAAACATTTATTTTTGAAATATCTTTGTCCGAAAATTAAAAGTGATGCTGTAATCACCTTAATGTGTATTTATATTTTATTTCAATTTTAAATTAATATATTATAATGATAAGCATTATTTTATTTATAGTTGTATTTATATATATGAATGAATAAAAAATTTTCAATTCCTTATTTTTCTTTTTTTTTAACAAGGAATTTTATTAAGATGTTTAAATAAAATTCAATACAATATTTTCGAGAGAGGAGATCTAAAATATCTAGTATTGCCACATTCTGAAATTTTAGCGACAGGCCTTGTATATAGATTCTAAAATTTTAGCGACAGGCCTTGTATATAAATGGTATTAAGCAATAATGGCAAGGTAATTGTTTTATCGACGCCTATAAAAATTCGTATAATTATTTGAAATGACTAATTTGCCAAATATATTTAAATAATAAATATGTATAATTATTCTCAGCCGCAAGCTAGAATATTTTCGTTTATTATTGCGAATATAATCTCAATCACCAATTGTAATTGAAAATAATAACCTGTCCATATTAACGATTGTGAAAGTCAATTTTACTGAAACGAAACAGTGACTTGGAACATTCCCAATCATAATTTTGAAACATAAATTCGGTGGGACAGACATTACATTTGATTGAATTGATTTTTAATAATGGTAAATATTTATTTATCAACAATATTGCTTGTTATTCCGCGTAAAAGGACAAAATGAAAGGCAACCAAAAATAGACATAAAATTATGTAAAGCTAAAATATGTGACATTAATTATTGAATGGATTTAGCTTCGTTTATTGAGCTTGTTAAAATCAAAGGACCAACCTAAATATAATAGTATATTAGGTAATGATCGTGTATTAATAGTCATTATATGAGAGTTGCATACCCTACCTTAACAGAGAACTATTAATTTATTTAAAACAACAAAAACTAAATTTTTAACACAATATTGGAAAAGGCGATTCATCCTTGTTCACGTAAAATCATCGTACCATACCGGTGAATTATGAGTGGTACCACATGGATATCACGCGTCATATGACTGCAGAAGCTATCAGTATTGCGTGCCATACTAATCAATTATGCATATTCATTGCCAAAATCTATTCTTCCAGTGGCGTAGAAATATTATATTGGCAAATTGAAAAATTAAATGGGGTATTAGTGAGTATTAATAGGTGAAAGTGGGTTGGTTATTTATTTTTGTTGTAATAATCATCTATGTTTAAAATTTTATTTTGTTTATTGTGAAAATCTGTAAAATAAGCTATCACTTATATGACACAGTGTTACCAAATGAAACAACAGGTCCCATAAAATTTTTCGTAAAGTTTTACGGCTGAATAAAGGAATTTCTTCATTTTCTCCTAATTCCGCAACAACAGCTTTAAAGGTTTACGCTTTAGTTAAAAAAGAATGTACATTTCTTCGTATTATTTGTTTTAAGTTATCGTCCAATTTCAGCTGTTTTCGACCACGTGTGTGCCTTTTAAAAGCTTCTAAGGAGCCTGTATTTGTAATTTCGTGTACAACGCGTTGAACAGATACTCCATTTAAAAAAGACCCTCTTATCTCCAAGAGAGTAATTTAGGAGGCATTTATTGCTGTTACTTCAGCAGAAAACTTCAAAATTATTATGGGAGATCAGAGACAATAGTAACAATTTTAAGTTTTGACGGAAACACTTCACACATTTTATAGAACAATCATTCTTTTACCTTACATTTTAAAAGTAATATTTCAATAAAATAAAAAGTAACTGTTCTAGATGAAGTTTCTACAAATCCAAAATTCACAACGCAACAAGAATTAAAGCGCAATAACTTTTTAGCGCCACCTCTGGTTCTTCTTTTATAATTTCGCTTGTAATAATTGCAAAATATTCATCAATTTTTGAACCAGTTGTTAATATAATATTAGTAAGTCAATTGATATGTTGTCGGTTAAAAAACATGTAAAAGGCAAACTCAATATGATCCAAGAACATAGAGATAAAGCAGACTCTACTTTTTAAAATATTTTTAATGAAGCTCAGAATATAGCTGAAATTTGCCCCTAAAATCTTAAATGGAAAGAGGGGTCAAATGATAGTTTATTTTGAAGATATTTTTACATAGATTTTAACCCCTGAGTTTTAAATCGCTACTGTCGTCCTAGCCATGATCTTATAACGATTTTTATTTTCTGTAAAAGCTTACCAGTTATTCTAGTAAATGCTAGTAATGCTGACCCTGGGCCTCCATGCAATAATAGAGGTTTTGTTCAAAACGATCTCGGACATTTTAAAGCATCTGTGGGGAGATTTGATGACATTCATTAATTATCTTTGTTGGCTGGGTGGCATAAATTTTAGTTTTTAAGTGGCTTCATTAAAAATCCAACAAAGTTAGATCCGAAGACCGTAGAGGCCACTCAATTCTTCCTCTTTTTCCGATCCATTGACCTGAAAAGGTTTGATCCAAATACTGACGAAGAGTCAGTACAAAATGGGGTGGCGCACCGTCCTGCTGGAATATTAAGTCGTTTGCTATGTACTGATCGTCATTCTCAATCAACTCTAGTAATGCTGGATAAATGGCGTTTTTTAATAATTCCAGATACATGTCTGCAGTTAAAGTTCCAGGTAAAAAAGGGGGCAATTATACGGTTATCAAAAATACCAGCCAAACATTCAGTTTTTCCAAATGTTGCGTATGCATTTCATTGAAATATTCTGGGATTTGAATCGGACCAATAACGACAGTTGTGACGATTTACTGTACCATTTAGGAAAAAAGTGCATTCGTCTGAAAAACACACATTGAAAAGAAATTGCCGATCATTTATTGCCCGTTCAGTCATAATTTCACAAAATTTTAATCACCTATCAAAATCGTCTTCTTTAAGTTCTTATGCCATATGTTATTGCCAACTGCCTTGTACTCAATGTAGGGTCTTAAACAACATGCCCGAAAATCGCCACCTCTGTAGCTCCATTTACTATAGATTTCCCATTTTACGTCATTTGGTAGCTACCGACCCCGTTTTCCAAAATTTTTGGACTAACTGCAAAATATACTTTCGATGGACTTGTCGATTTTAATGTTCATTGTTAAACAGTTGGGCAGTTCTATTAGCACATTCATTCTTTGCAAAATTATTTGCACCCTCTCAGCAAATGAGTAAACCATTATTACTGATATGCCACTTTTATGCCGACTCTACAACGAAATAAACTAAATCTTACTACTTTATATCGACCAAAGAATGTCATCTGATAACAATAATTGAAAGCCACAGAAGTAAAACTAAAATTGTTACAAAGAATTTCTTCTTTTTTAATAACAATGTAAAAATTATGTTAAACCGGTTTTGTACTTTTGGTGAGTCACTGCATGGGCTACATAGATAGTAGCGATGTAAAACTTAGGGGTTATAATCTATGTAAAAATATCTTTAAAATAAGCTATCATTCGACCCCTTTTTCCAGTTAAGATTTTAGGGGTCATCCCTGATAGAGGATTTTCGCTCAGGGGGCGAAACTGGCAAAAAAAATGTTTCCCCTAAAATCAAAAATTGACAGGTCCGAGCGTTTTTAGTAAATGACCTGATTTCTCGCCAGTACTACTAGAAAACTGTTTTTGACTCTAATTAATGTTCTTTTCTAACGGTGTTTAATCGGGAGCAACTTCCAAATGTTCTCCCTTCTCTCCTCAAGCATTTGCTCAATATCATATATAAAAGCTCTTGTTTTGATATTTGTAGAAAATTATTAGTCGTTCTTTTTTGACGTCATAGGGTTTTATACATCAAGAATAATTAACTCTTAAGTCCAGGTTCAATGCGTTATCTATGACAAGTGACAGCGACTTTTTTATCACAAAAAATACAGCTCAGAACGATATTTTATCGAGGCATCTTGTCGCTATACCAACTTGGGTCACGACAGCTTCTTTATTTCACTTATTGGGCATTTTTTGTCCACGTTGTGCTATGGGTGCTCCGCACCCAGTTTCAAACTGCTCTGGGTGCTTGCGCACCCAGAGCCCCGGGGATTCGGCGCCTATGTGTTGCGGTATTAGCCAAAAGAGTAGTTGTCGTCGCTCGTTGTTTCTGTGATACGGACTTTGAGTCTTTCTCTTTTCCTTTATTATTTAGTTATTATTATAATTGGTTGAAAAGGAAACTATAATAGTCTTTTGAAATAAAAGACATCTCATTTTATGATTCGATTGGAAGATATTATATTTTTTCGTTAAGTTATTCGGAAGTACGGTCTACACTGATGCCGCATCATTTCGTGCTTTCATAGGCGTATCCAAATTTAGATACTATTTTGAAAAATTGGTAGAAATGTAGGATGCAGAGTAATTAAAAGGTTGAACAAAATTTAAAGTTACCCATTTCCATTCTACGTGGGTTCTGATATCGGTACTATTGCGCCTTGGTCGATCTATTGGGTTCAAGCTAATGGTAATTATTTTTCACTTGGGTATATATGCCACAAAGTAAGTTTTGTGTACCCGTTTAAAACGATTCTGCTCGTGGCATGCAACTATTATTTTTTGTATGAGTTTATTGTCACTAGTCGCCGACGACAAACCTACAATTTTATTTTAATTTCTTAAAACTAAAGAATATCTTATTTGTGTCCCTTAGACCGTTGTCCGCAGTTTAGACTAAAAATGTTCCATATATTTTGGAAAAAGTAATGAAAATGTCCTCTTTAAGTACATTCGGTGGCAAGTTTAATTACTTTTATTTTGACTTAAAACTCATTATTTCGACTTTAAACTTGTGTTTAAATTCGCAATTTCAACTTTAAAGTGGATATAAAAAATAGGATTTCGTAAGCTTCGCTTATTTTCTTTTTAAATAGAAAAAAAATGATTGTATTATCTTTAAAATTGTGTATTCTGTGACTTAAACTGAATACCTATAATTTATACAATAACCAAAGTGTTAATGCTGTTGAAAATCGAAAAAGAAAAAAAATGGTCGTTCTCCGATTTCTCTACTCTTAGTTCCTGTTGTGAACGAATTTCGAAATGTTAGAAGAATCACATTTCTACAAATTAACATATAAATGATCTCTAAATATTTCACTACGATTTTATCACAAATATATATCAATTAATAAATTAACTCGAGAGCAGACTTTATTTATTGTTACAGTTTTGAATGGTTAATGGAGACAGATGTGTGAGAAGATTTAACGATGAAGTGAAAACTTAAAAAAAAATACCCGCTTTTAAAATGTATATATCTAAAATAGGATTTGTTTAAAGCATACATGTTTTAAAAAAAAAATGGTAATTAAATACACACTTTTCATCCTTCATTTATTTGATGTTGTTTGTTAACTGTCTTCAAAAAAGGAGGAGGTTCTCAATTCTTCGGAATATTTTTTTATGTACGTTCAGCGATAATTCTTTAATAGCTGTTCCGATTTCTATGATTTTTTTTAATTAGAAAGGGAATACTTCAGAAGTGGTCCCGTATAAATTTGGTCAAGATCTAATAATGGAGTCCATAAAAAAATCATCAAACTCTTCATTTTTTATATATTTTCAGCGATAATTCTTTCCCACGTCGTTCGATTTCTATGATTGTTTTTGTCGGGAAGGGGATACCTCAGGGGTAGTTCCGTATACAATTGGTCAGGATCTGATGAATATGAGAAAATAAAAAAATCTCAATTTTTAAGGGGATCTGCACGATTTTGAAGTCAGTTTTTCATTTAATTGCCTTGTGATTAGTGGTTAAGAGATAATCGTGGGTTTCACAATAGTAGATTAAAGTTCCATAAAAATATTTAATTCATAGAAAAAGTGGAGATTACCGATTTAACTAAATGTTTATACCCTTACTTTTTAGGATCTTTGACTTTTGAACAGCTCTAAAGTTTGTGTTTACAAAAAAAGTGAATGATTAGAATAATCGCAAAAAAATGTGAATTAGAACAGTGCTAAAAAAGTAAAAGACCCAAAATGATAAGGTTTAGAATTTTCTTAATTCAAGTTCGGCTTTGGAAGCTCGGTTAGTATCACCAACTATTTTTACATGAAAATGCTTAATTTTTTTCAGTAAAACAGTTGGAATCTACGATTTTGTTTAGGTACATACGAGGGTTGATCTCTTTGCGCCGCCTTTGGCCTATTTAAAAAAAAACATTATTTATCTTTATGCCGCATTGTAACCTGATATACCTATGTAGAAAGTTACAAGTCTGAACCTACAGTAGACGCCCGAATTTGGGAGAGTCACATCTCAGTATCAAAATGGATCGAAACTTGCTATTAACAAATATATGACTCCAACGCAAATTTATAAAGATTTGGGGAATCGGGAATCTGCAGTATCAAAAACGACATATTAAGAAGGTGGTGTCGTGAGTTTAAATATGATAGACAGTCGTGTACAAACGAACATGTTAAATGTTACAGAGATCCATGATGCACCACCGCCGAAAAAATTCAAGATGCACTTTCAGTAGGGAAGGCCATGCTAACCGTATTTTGGAATTTTAAAGGCGCACTTTTAGTAGATATCTTGCAAAAAGGAGCCAAAATTACAGGTGCTTATTATGCCAATTTAATTCTAAAATTACGTGACGGGATGAAAGAAAAACGTTAGAGGAAGTTGCTTAAAGATATCTTATATCAGGACAATGCATCCAGTCAGTGGTCCGCCATTACAACAGCTGTAATCACTTAAGGAGAAGGCTTCGGGTCCTTCTGGTTAATGTCCTGGTAAAGGTAACCTAATCGTAACAGTTTACTACTAATTATAAAACTGGCTGTACATTGATTCTTAGATGTCTTTCGTTTATGACCTCGTTCACATTAAAAATACTAATTTTGTTTCTTTATTCAGGAAAGGAATAGTTTCACCTTCTCTTAACAAAAAATTTCTGCTTCTAATATCATCAATAAAAAATAAATATGCATATTTAAAATCAATATTATAAAAAATTAATGAAAACTATCTTTAAATTATTGTAGAACATACATATTTTAATAAAATGACCTTCCTGAATTTTTGATAAATTAATAGCCGAGTAACGTGATATCCTTATAACATTTTTTTTATGGCTATGGTTACACATTAATCAAATTATATAAAGATCGAAATTCAATGATAAAATGTTAAAGAGCAATTTACTTTTTATAAGTGAAAAATGACCATAAAAATGGAGGAAGGATCTTCTGACCTTAAACAAATGAATAAAATGATGTCTAGTTGGTTGAGGGTCGAAAATAATATTTCCTTGTTAAAAGAATCTAAAGAATATTTGAGAATTAAATTTTATATGTGATGAATGGAATAAAAATACGGGAAGAGAAATCCTTTGAATCACATATAGTTATTTTTTTAAGACATTTAATGGACAATAAAAAGGATAGCTCTATGAGATTCAAAGGGCTTTTCATATAGTAAAATTTATTTTAGGTTTCTAGTCATATTCGCTTAAGAAGGTAATATTTAGTTTAATTTTTTCTACGAAACTCATACGCAAATAATGTATCACATAATTATCTGAAAAGCAAATCTTACCTTGAACTTTAATATATTTTTGTTGTGTATTATTCACCCATTATTCTATAGTTAATTGTTGCTATTACATTACTGAGTCATATCTGCGAAAATATGCAAAATAATTGTATACAGTACTTACTGGTAATAACACAACGTAAAACATACAATTTATTGTTCAAAATATGCCATTTTAGGAAATTGTGCTTCATTATTAGCAAGATTGATTAGTTCATTACATTTTTGTTTGAATAAGGTGGTGGAATAAAAGTCCTTTATTTCTCGCAGTTATTTTAATGAACGACCGGTTTCGATGTCGTTACATCATCATCAGACACACCTAATATGGATAATTATAGAGTCAATGTATTGTAAAGAAAAAAAAAATTAATGTATAGAAGATAAAAAAATTACATTACAAGGGTGAAAAGAAATATTTAATAATTTGACTATCCATAATATTATATTGAATCTTTTATTTATTTATTTTCACATAAACAACAAATAATTTATAATTTAATTTATTAACACCTAATTTAATACCAATTTATATCTCAAATAGTTATACTAATTTACATTTATCCTAATACAACAATATCTAACTATACACCGCCTCTCCAATGGAAACACAGTCTATTTACACTTAAATGTGATGCTCCAGACCAGTATAGAAAATTCTAGACACCTTCACCATTTCTTAACCTGGACCAAAACAGAGCTGGGAAGTATTCGAATAAATTATACTAAGTACTTTTCCATATAGGTACTTTACAGTTTAGGATGCTCAGTACTTCTGATTCCTACAGCTGACGAGTAATGAGTACGTGTACTGACACGCGCATATTATAATGGTTATAAAGGTTAAACCATTCCTATATCCTAGAGCTTATAAGACTGTGACTCCTTTGACATCCTACAAAAGTAAAAAAAATAACTCAAAAACTAACTCAAAAAATAACTCAAAAACTAACTCAAAAAATAACTCAAAAAATAACTAAAAAATAACCAAAAAATACTAGTAGATAAATCTGACAATTCCATTAATTTTCAAAATGCCACTACCATTGGCGTCACAATCGTAAGACGATTCCGAATAACTTATCGACGTCAATGACACAGGAAAGAAAACAAGAAAATATGTCAAATAACAGAATAATGACAAAATCATGACAATATAAGCTTGTATATACGTTTTAAAATTTATAAATGTCCTTTTGAGTATCCTCTATGAGTATCTGTACCTCTGTCCCTACTTAATACTTTTTTCTTTACTTTAGCATTAAAATGGAAAAGTTGGGCGCACATGTTAATGGTAAGAGAAGTGATAATTCAATTTTTGTTTAATTACTTACTGACTTACTATTACTAATAATTACTATAATTCTTTCTTTCTATACTTGAGTTACTAACTTAAATTATTTAAAATACTCATACTCGTTACACGATTTTTTCACGAGTACTCTCTAAAATTTGCAAAAGCTATTCTTTTGCTTTGAGTATTATTCATATAAGTACTTATACTCAGATTCTTATAAATAACTTTCCTTATTTCTCAAAATTTTGTAATTGACCTGCAACACTGTCGGTGGACTTCAAAGTTTCTCGTCTATGAAATTTGCTTTTATCAGGAATATGAGCAAAAGTTTACTTGACTCCTTGTTGTTTAGTTTAGAAGACTTCCTGTTTTTGATTGAATCATCGTTACTTTTTACTTTCACGAAGTTATTGAATTACTGTGTTTTTTAAAAATGTAATTGAAGATAATAATATCGATTACCTTATATCGTTTTAAAAATGTAATTGAAGATAATAATATCGATTACCTTATATCGCCCATTAAAGTTTCCATTGACGAAAAACGCTTGGTCACTGTCTGTATTAAAATTTTCAGGAGAACAGTATATAACTAGGTTTTCATTTACAAACTTCACGTCAATTCACGTAAACATTTCTTGCACCACTCAGCTGAAAGTTGTTTTGATTTAAGGGATACTTTACACATTCAACTAGGTTTTTGAATTTATTACGTTTGTTTTTGAAAGCACTTTCGGGTATTGCTGCCAGTATCACTAAAGTCTATTCAAATTTAATTTACGCCTGATGTAAACAGAAGCAGGTGGACGCTAAAATTGAGCAGGGCCGTATTTTACTTTTCCGTCTTGCAAAAATGTAAAATAAAAGAGTGTAATTGTGAAATTATTTTTTTATTACGATAAAAACATATTTTGTAAAGTAAAACTATAAAATAAATGCCATACACGGTCTCCCAGACTTTAGTGACATTTCTGGACGAAGATAGGTGAGCGACATAAACTGCGTTGACCTGCAATACAAATTAATAAATGTATTTGACTTTAAAAGAGATGGTTGCATTATATTTAGTTCATTACATATGTCTACTGTGATACAGAGCATTAAAACAATCATATTATAAAATTATATTGTACAGGGTGTCCAAATAATTGCAAATTCTTTAACAGCTAATATATATCTACTAAAAGCATTAAAAAAACTTTAAATATAAGAGGTATTTGGTATTTGAATTTGGTATTTGATTTAAAATTGTGCATCTTAAAAAGAAACCTTTTGTATTTTTGATAACTTTTGTTCTTTATTGTTCTTGTTCTACTAGTATTTAGATTAGACAACGTGTACCATGTATTATAGCAATCTTCCTTACTTGACTTAGCACTATTCTAAATCGGATAAATTAGTTAGACTTGAAAGGCTATCTTCATTAATCAAAATTACAAGTGGTTCTACCTGAACCTCTATAATATTATCCAACTCCCACATTTTTACTTCAACTTTTTGGCGAACATGGTCGATACACTTTTTCCATTTTTCTGGAGAAATTAATAATATTACTTCTTCAAAATAATATATTTTTTGCTTTTCTTCTCTGTACTGTTTTATTTTTTGTGGCGTAGGACGAAACAATTTCATTTTTGTCTAAAAGCAAACTATTTTTTCCTCGAGTTTTAAATTTAAAATTAAGGGTTTTGAAAAGCTTGTAAAATGTAGCTCGCTTAAAAGTAGACAAATATGGATCATCGTTGACTTCTTATAAAATCTTATCAATTGTTGGAAGTTAATTTCTATAGAAGAATTGATATACTTTGCGCCTTATTGCATTTTTATCCAAATCATCCACAGAGCCACTAATTTGTTTATAACGTAGCTTTCTTTTTGGTTCAGAAAATTTATGAATCTGCCTATACTCCTTCATAACATTAAAAACGGTTTTAGCGCACATCCCTGTTTTATCAGCAACTCTCCTTTCAACATCATGTACCAACATATCAGGGTTCTATAAAATTTAATGCTTATAAATATTAAGAACCATTTCTTTAGTACGGATGACCAAATGTCCCTTTTTCAGTCGCTTTTTAGAAGGAGTAAAAACATTTTTCTGGACTTCATCTGCTGTATCTGTGGAGGACATAGTGTCACGCAGCAATTACAAAATATAGTCAATTAAATGTCCATAAAATAGAGTAAAACATGTTCAAACTAACACAACACAACCACAAAAATAAAAAAAAATAAATAACACAATATATGTATATCTAAACTATAATATAATGAATTATAATCAATCAAACATACAAAATGTCCAAACTAACCAACACGGTGAATGCTACCAAAACGCCGTTTATAATTATCCAAATTGAACTGAATTCGACTCTGACAACAAATATTTGCGCGTCGTCTAAATGACTAACGCCCGATTAACCAATAGAAGCGCAAAAAAATGTCACGTGAGCTGTTGCTGGATGGGAGAAATCTGAATAGACTTTAATACATGTTTTTTTACCATGTGATAAGGCTGCTAGCATAGTTGGTAAATAAAAATATATAAATAAATAAAATACAATTGATATGATAATATCAAACAAAATTAGGAGAAGAAAACTAAAAATCAGATGATGCTCATACTTGTTAACTATTTTAAATAACTACATATTTGTTCATTCTATAACTATGGTACCTACAGTATCAAATAAATATGTATATAAATCCAAGCTCGCCCTAATTGCTTTATCTCTTTTTTATTTTATATCTAAACTCACGAACTTTATATTATTAATGATTGGCTACGATTTCTGTAATTGCTTAATGCAAGTATTAAATTTATTATGATGTATTTCTGACTTTTATTGATTATTCAGAATCTAGATTCACACATAAAAATTAAATTCAAACAGCAAGTCTATTTATTAATAAACTGTAATCATCTTTAATGAAGAAATCCTGACTAGTTTTTCCCTCATAGCAATTTTTTTATTTTTTTATTTCACTTCCATCGATTTTCTCTTGTTACGTTACGTTTTATCCAAGTATTATTCACATTTCTCATTTTCCTTTCTTCTTACTTTTTGTTCATGATTGTTGCTTCTAATTAATAATTAATTACTGGTCTATTTAAACTCTTGCATACTTGTATATATATATATATATATATATATATATATATATATATATATATATATATATATATTTTTCTGATTGTTTTATTATTTGCCTTTTCGATGGGACACTCTAATATTTTCTTTTTCCTAGATCAACTATTAAATTTTCTTCATCCAATAAACAGTTTCACTTAAGGTAGTTCACTCGTAAAACGGCTTTTATTAAGAATTCAATAAAATTGAAATATAAGGTTTAGGAAAGTGTCGTTTACGTAACTAAAAATAATTAGATTTTTTGACCGTCTGTGAAACGAGATAATAACAATCAAAATATGCATAATTAACACTCTTGAAGCCTGTCATGTACACAAGCAATGCATTTATTTCAAGATATCTCGAAAATGGTCCTTACCATATTTTTTAAAAACTAATGTTAAATAAATCAAGAAGTTAAAAAATCGCTGAATTTTTTGACCGTCTTAGTAAAAAGATATAAATTTTTTAAATAAAAATATTTTTAAAGCAGTTGACGGGGGGTGGGTGGCTCAGTGGTAGAGTCTCTGCCTGTGGATCCAAGGGTCCCGGGTTCGAATCCCACCGTTGGCCGGGATTTTTTTATTTAATTTATTTATTTAAAATTAATTCTGATGCCTTGGTAGGATTCCCCACTCGACCATTCACTGTTGGCTTCACAGTGCTGTTCCTAAAGTCGCGCTGGTAAACAGTAACAAAGCATGCACAGAACACGAGGCGAAATAACCCTGGTAGTTGAAGCCGATGACACACATTAAAAAAAAAGCAGTTGACGAGTAGTTTCGTAAAATTATTACAACTTGGCAACATTGTAACCACTTCACGTAACAAAGTAACACTCGATCAGCTAAGAGGTTGTTATAAACTCGCGACGTCTTCTTGAAAAATTAATTCGTCCACTGTGTTTGAGAACTGGAATCAGCGGTTCTGTTTCAACCAAAACAAACCCTTAAAATCAGTATGAGGAAGTCACAAATTTCTATACCATACCGGTTCATATATTTGCGAGATTGTAGGACGAATTTGATTAAAATTATAACATGTCCATATGTGTTTATATACATTTGTTTTGTACAGTCTCTTACAAAAATAAAATTGATTAGCATTGAGAATCTCGAACTTTTGGTATTCACCATCAGGGGCAGGTTGCCCGTAAGGGCACTTGGGCACGTGCCCTAGTATAATAAACAAAAAAAAATAACTTACATATTTTATATTTTCCTCAATGCCTATTATTATTTTATCTAATATTCAGCGCAAACCGCGTTGACACGACACTGGACGACCGGGCGTTGAGCGACATTCCGAGTATTCTGAAATTAAGATCGGCACAGGGCACAGTAAATGTATGCCTCTGTTTTTTTATCTATCATTATGATGCGACAAACAAGGACAACGACAATATCGCTTAGCAAGAGATGAACACATGCGATGGATATACGTCACAAGCAGGGCGCTGTTCCATGGCACATATTACCTAGACCAGATACGAATGTACGCAGCGGCTTCTTTACCGGCTCCCTCACAAGACGATGAGGTGCGCGTTTGTTGGACCATGATAATAATTTATTTATTTATTGTGATTACGAAAAAACGTTAGTTGGACCATTGGAATAGTTAAGAAATAAAACTACAAAGAAAAGTAACCTTTTTTTTTATAAAGCAGTCAAAAATATGATGAAAAAAAATCAATAATATTTATAATTGGGACAAAACTTTAATTTTTCTTTTGGTTTTGTCTAACTTTTTCGAGGATTTCAAATCTCTGTTTGCATATTTAAGAGTATAAAAAATTCTGAGTCTTATAAATAATTTAATGGTGTACATTTTCGCAAATTGTTGGCAAGGATGACCAAATTCTATTTTGCTCATCTCAAAAAGGTATGCGTTGGAAATTCCAGGCTTAGTTGACAAACTATCAAATAGAGATATAAATATTTTTTCGCTGGGAGATTTTAAATTGCCAAATACCGTTTCTTCAGAGTCGTATACTTTAAAATGCGTTAACAAGTTAGAATTGTTAAGTAAATTGAATTTTTCTGAGAAATTTCCGCATGTAATGATTTTTTGATTAAATAGCCACATACATAGTTAAATGCATTTTGAGTGGTCACATTTAGCTCCCTGCAGTCACATTCAGAAATCGTTATTGCCCCAACTGATTGTTTTGAAATATATATAATTTTCATTAAGCGGAGAACTTGTTTTCCTAATGGAAAAACGAATCCCGGGATTCCTTTCCAGTGTGTGCCCCACTGCCGCTGGTTCCCACGAGCCGCCACTGTTCACCATTACGCGATATTTTTATGTACGACTCTCGGGAGTGAACTACCTTAAAACTTAACATTTATTTCATTGATAACTTAACAAACTCACAATGTTGCAAAAACTAAAATCCAGAATACAAAATCATAACGCAAAAAGTTGACCAAAAAAAAATTTAATATCTAATTAACCATTTAAAATAATCCAATGTCTGGTTACTTCGCTTTAATTGGCTATTTTACGGTGGTTTAATGACAGTACCACGCTTAAATCCATGGTGGAACATTCTGAAATTGGTACTTACCCGCTTAACCAATGAATCCTAATGTCTAATTAGCGAAATAATTGATTGATTAAAAGCTAATTTAATTGAGCAGTAAATAAAAAAAATTAGATCAATTGGAGACAAGTTTCATGTAGGTATTTAAAAATCAAGGTTGGGATTTTGTTTAGTACCTACGTAAATAATTGGTGTTGGTAAAAGGTACGAAATATTTTCGTGATTTGCTATAATTTGCAGAATAGGTTTTCTATGATACACATGTGTTAGAAATTGAATTATATTTTGCGAGTGCGGAATATTATGGTTTGAGCGTGAGTGGAGCAACCTCACGAATATAATAAAATCAATTTTAATAGGTGTGTCATATATTTTTATTACTTGTATGTTTTAGAAAACGTAGTTTCTGGGACAGAAAATATAATCGAAAAGTAGAAATTTTATACATATCTAGTTAAAAATACTTTTCAATCCAAAACTTCAAAAGTCGAGGCAGAAAAGATCAAATTTACTACATCCCTTATTTGGGCGTTCCAATTAATATATTGTTCGTCACTACTCATATTATAATTTTTTATTTGTTGTATTTTGTACGTCGAGTTAATAAACCTGTTAAGTAACTGTGTCCACATTTGTAGACACCATTTTCAATCGACCGTATCAATTTTCTGTAATATGGTTTATATTTTACAATGAACTCAAAATGACATCATTCATATTATTTTGTGAAAAGTGTGGTAAGAATATAATTCCATATATGATTATATACTTCAAATATATTCTGTATCTGGAAACGTAAATTTGGCATGTAACTCAAACGTGGACAAAGTTACTAAACGACATCATGATTTTTATATTTCCATATTTTATATCCATTTATAATTAATCAAATATATCGATTTACTAAAAGTGGTCTAACCCACGAACATTTTTTGGTGTCTGTATTAGGTGATTTTTCTGACGAGGAGGGATACTCGGAGGGAGATCATAGCTAAATTCAGTAACAATATACAAAGTGACACCTACAATTCAGATAATTAATCGGATAGCGAAGAAATAAATGAAGAAATATAGCAAGAAGCTGATTTGTAGGAAAATGGGAGTAAAATAACAAAAATGTTGTTTTGCAACACACAACTTGACTGAAATGGAAATCTAATGTAACCAGACTCGACCAATTAGGTGTATGGCACGAGACAGAAGTCTCTGATGTACATGATGTGTCATCCCCCGATATAATACTTCAAAAAGTATATAGTGTTTAAATACAAAATATTGTCATTAAGTCACATTGTCCACAGATGTGAAAATTTGGGTGAGGATAGAAATTTTTGATTTTTTTTCATCAAAAATTTTTGAAAAATAGAGTGTTTTGTTTGCGAAGTGTCAGAATTTTTTAATTAAAAATGTAGTTTGGTGACTGAAAAGGTTAAACTATAATAAGCCTATAATTAAATTGATTTGAAATAAGCACGCTTATATGACAACAATTTTCCAGTTTTTATCATAGATCACAGCCATCTTAGTTATAAGAAAAATTGTAAATATTATTTCTTACATATTGTTGCTAAAAAAGAACAATACCTAGACTTTCTCAATAGTTAAGTATCTAAATTTATCATTGCAGGCGACTTCAATGCAAAACATATCCGTTAGGGTTCTATCAAACCTACTTATTGGCCCACAGAGAGAAATAAAATACCCGACTTAATAGACTTTTTTTATTGTAAGAAATCTTCTGCAAAATACATCTAAGTTGAAGAGGCATGAGACATGAATTTAGATAATTTTCCCATTCTCACTCTTAGCGATACCATTATCCAAAAAGGAAAGTGCTCTTTAGGGGCCTATTCTGTAACGTTATTTAAATTTTACTGCAGGTTAATAGGTTATATATAACCGTGCTATTTAACTTTTAACCCATATCTCTAGTGAGTATTAAACAGTTTAACTTTTTGTTATTAATTATTTTATAACCAACCCCAGTTAAAATAGACAAGGCAACAATGTAATACCTAAAAGTAAATTTAAATTAAGCCCAACGTGGAATTAAAAATTAGAAAAAGAATATATTTGATATCTTATTTTAACCAAATAATACATAGTACAAAATTAAAAATAACATCCTCTTATTTTTATAATCTAGGAATAATTTTAACCAAATTTTTACAGAATAAATCCCTCACAGACTAATAAACAGGAGAAAAGACTGGCAAAGCTTCAGATTCGCAGAGCACCTACACAATACCTTCCAAACAAATGAAGAATTACCGAACTGGGATCTTTCAGACAGAGGACTCAATCATGACCAACCCCCTTAAAGGAAATTGCAAAGGATATAAAAACAAATATTGATCCTACGAAAGCTTCTGGCTTTATGGTTAGAAACTTAAAAAACGTGGCCTAGCTACTTTTTTAGTATTTAATGTGCCTGTTTTTATTTTTTTTTTATTTTAATAAAAAATATTGTTTAGTTTTAAAATAAAAATATTCATAAAAGTAACTATAGTTCCGCAAATGTCTACGCAAAAATTAAAAAATATTTAAAACTTATGTTTCCATATAATTAATACACGTGACTGCCACATGTCATAGCTGTCTTTGTTAAAATTATACATCAAAAATAAATATTTCCAAGTGGACTAGAATGACAGGCAATACAGAAAATATAAAATATAATGTCAAAAAATGTACACTCTCGAAAACTATTTTTTTGGTAAATAATCATTTTTGACAATCACCAAGCCTAATGTCAATAATTTTAACAAGTTTCTTTGTAAAAGTCAACTTTTAAAACTGAAACCCATCGCTTAAAATGTCGCTTTAAATGACAGTTTAAAAAAAAGGAGTTCGCAAATGTTATCTTTCTTAGACAGTAGACAGTAGGCTATGCGACGTGTTTCATCACCTCCTTAGTCTCTTCAGTTACTTCCGATGACACCTGTACGCTTTTACGTAAACGATATGGGAGTCTGAACATCGCGAAATGCATGGTACCTACATACAGTGGCGTACCTTTCATTTTAACGAGAACTTTTATTGGCTTTGAAGTGAAGTGAATTTTCGCGATAAGTCTGTCGATTTATTTCTAAACGAAACTAAGTTGCTTAAAAACACCACAAGTCCGCAGGACGAGTGGTGTTTTATTTAAGATTTGAACAATAAACTATTTTTATAAAATCTAAATAAGCCCTACCTAAACACTACATTTATGTGCGATGTACGATACCCCTTTCCCCGACTAGTATATGATGCGGATAAAAGGTTAAACAGTGTGAAGGGCGAGTCTATCTTAGGTAATATGGTTTTAACCTTAGATTAATAGCATTAGCGCGAGCAGGTAACGAGTAATATTCACATTACACAGCGCATACGGCAACGTTGATATTGTTTATTTCCTGCTCGCGCTAATGCTAACTTTCTGTTATTTTCACTTCGACCTTTGTAAAGCGTATTGGAAAGTGTTCAATAGCCTATACTGTATATCAAGGAATAAATATTGCAAGAGTTGTGATAAAAAGTAGTTAATAATGATTATTAACCGCTAATGCGCAAATAATGCATACTTAATATACAGTATGTTAAGTTTCTTTCAATGACGCCAGAAGAACGATATGTAATAAGCATGGCTCTTGGTTAGTCAGACATCTGTCTAATCACGGCGGGTTGTCAGCCAAATTACGAGAGTCTCTCTTTATTTGACTCACGTGCAAATATAATTAAGGGTCTCATCTTTATTTCGAAGGATCCATATGTTAACATATTGCATAGCATTTTAACTGAGAAAACTAATAAAAAAATAAATATATTTTAATATTGTCGTGGAAAAACATTTTATTCTAAACACAATTTAGTGAATAACCTTCAGAAATTCTGTTTTTATTATTATTCTCGTTGATCAAACAGAATTTTGTTACAAATTTTGAAATAATATTAAAATTATTTTAACAAACTGGTGGAGCCATTTAATTCATAAAATATATCTATCGATAACTACTCAGTTAAATTTAACATTCGATTAGTTAACCACTCAGTAAAGTGATTTTGATACAACTCTTATCTTTATCTGTTTGATAATGACAATGCAGGATTTGTCATCGGGAGAGTCAAACAAAAAACCAAAGTAGCATTTATCAGAAAAAAATGTTTCCTACGACCACTTAGGAAAGTGACACATATTACATTATATAGTCCTATGGAAAGTGTTCTATATCACACGCCTATGAATGAGAATTTACTTTTCACCCGTGTACGAATATGCTACTTTCCACAGCAGCTGTCACAAAATGTCAAACACATCATTTCTATTTTGATCTATGTAATATCCATATTAATACTAAAATCGATAATATTGTTAAATTATTGAAATTGTTGTTAATTAGATCCTAGATATTTATCTTTAACAATTATTATTTAAATAATTTTAAAATAACTAAGATATGTTTGCTTTTTATTCTGGTTAAACACATAACCGATTAGATCATTCAATTAACGCAAGGCCTATTGGCTCAGATGGTTACAGTGTCAAACTTGTCAACTTTGCCATTTGAGACCTGGCGAGTGACCGCGTTTAAATCCTGGCGGCGCCAGAATTTTTTTTTTCATTTTTTTTGTTTTTTATTTTTTTTTGTTTAGAAAATATGAAAATTGAATAAATACGATTATTGTTGATTATTTTTTTAAATACATTTTAATTATTATAATAATAACCTGGTTTTACATTTTTTGATGAAATTATTTTGTGGTCGTAGGAAAAATATTGTACATCACTTGTGTGAAAAGTGATTTTTCACACTCGTGTGATAGTCGCACTCGGCTTGTGCCTCGTGCTACAATATTTCCCACTCGTATGAAAAACGTCACTTTCCACACTCGTAATGTAATATACTATTTGGTCTTTTTTTATTTCACTAGTTCTCGATTAACTGAGTACATTCAAGCTTTTCCGTACCCCCCGGAGATGCGTCTATGGGCAGATATTCACAATTAATCATTCGATATAGCCCGCGAGAAGATGAGAGAAGAAGAACTTTCTTCTTTCTTACTTAAATGATGATCATCCGCGCGGCGTATATTTTAGTGTGAAAGTTTAAACTGCGGGTTCATGAGAATCCATTGAACTTTGGCATTTTTTCAACCTCCTATCTCGCATTTGTAAGAAATTGTGCAAAAATACAGTAGAACATTGGCTTCTTCCCAAGAGCGAATCACAACTAGATAAATGCATCCTGGTGTTAGATAAAATGCCACTTTGGCCTTTGTGTAAGTAAGTATGAGTTTCTCGCTTAAAATTCATGTGGAAAACGAAATATTCATAATTACCAATTCCTTCATTGTTTAAGGTATAGCCGTATCTCAATTAAAAAAGTAGGAAAACAAATGTCCTTTATATCCGTTTTGTTCCTCCGAAAAACAACTACTCCTTCGCAGTGGTAGTTCGTGGCCCAGTCTACTACAATTTGAAATAGATTTTGCTGGTATCAATATTGCTGGGAAATATTGATCTGGATACTTATATGCCAGTTTTAATAAACAAAGCTATGTATTAGTGGCGCATCCAGAGTTTTAGTCTGGAGGGGGTAGTGGTAATCAGAGCCGCCGGTAGGTTTTTATAAAATTAGGTCCTTTCTTTGAGAAATTACCAAAATAAAAGGTCCTTAGCTTGTATTTATCGTCCTCCACGTTCTTCTTTTTAAAATGTCTCTTCCAAACATCCTACAGCTGCCCCTATTACCCCCCATCCCATATATGCGCCCCTTCTATGTATTGGATTAAAATTGACTGAAAGTAGGTCGTTGAAAGGTACAAAGAATGTGAGCAAAGTGATTTTGATATCGACCAGTCTGATAATGAACCCAAAAAAGTAATGAAAGGAAAATTTAATTCAAAAGAATAATAACAAAAACACAAAATTTGTACCACATACCTACAGGGTGTTCCATCTCAGACGAGCCACCCCGTATATTTCTTATCCCATAGTAATTGAAAAAATTCACGTCGGATAATTTTCTTTGGGGGACATCTTTTGACGTATATTTGAGGCTTGAACGAGCAACCCTCTATGAGGGGGCGCTTCAACCCCTCAAAATTGAGTAGGGAAGAGGGGTTGAGTGATACTTCATTTGTAAGGTCTTGGAAGCCTCTTTAAAACAGTGTATGAAAAAAATCACATTCTTAAAAAAAATTAATTGTTTTATCAGATGAAATGATCGAAGAAACGTGATAAACACCTTCTAAAAAAAAAATTAAGGCAAGATAAGAAAATATTTTGTTTTTTTTTTATTTATTAGTTCGAAGGAATTCATTATTGTATGGAGGACAATTAGAACATTTGATTTAAAAACTCAGTTTTGATTTTTTTGATTGTAAGATAGTGTTACATTATGGTTGAACTCGTATTGAATAGGAGATTCCAATAATAACCGAATATACAGGGTGATCAATTTGAAAAACCAAAGTGACTAATAATGTAAGAGAAACGGCAAATCTGGCAACGTTGCAAATATCAAATCTGGAATCTCCTTATCCCAAAATAGGTGTACTCCAAATTTTGTACAATTAAGATTAGCAATTTACGAGATAATTGGCAGTTTCCAGACTTTTGGGCCACTCCGTATACGACAGAATGTTTACATTGGACTTGGATTAATACGACGTTATGAGAATTAATTGGAAAAATATGTGGTATCAAGTTTTTAAAAAATCATTTAACAATTAACGATAAGAAACAGACACTTTGGTGTAGTGGTTGAAATTAATGAAAAGTAAAAGTGTAAGTTTTTAGAGGTGGTAAAGGTGGAAAAAACCTTGGATATGAGTTGGATCAGAGGCAGGAGAATCAAGAAGAAAAATAACAAAGCAAAATTAAGGATATTAGAGAAAGTACTGTAATTGTCGGTTTTGAAGACAATAACAGATGTGGAGAGCTTTCATAGTTTTTGGTATCCAGATTAACGTGTAGCTTCTGCATTGAGTAGTGGTAAAACAGAGATTGCAAGTGCAATAGAAATGTTGATTTATGTGGAAATTCGAAGTGGGGAATTCCAAAAAATATACTCTGCATTTGTAGTAGGCTAAGAAAATACCCAAGTAATAAGAACATATTTTTTGTGGGGCCCATGCTAACATTCCTACCAATCATTTAAATAAAGCTGATGTAAGTTTTCTTAAGCTTCTTCGGGTGAAGAATTTACTACTTATAAATTCGGCACTAAAACCGCTTATAGGTATTATCAATGCAAGATAATATAATATAAACTATGCAATCATGTTTACAGATTTTGTGTTTTTGTTATTCTTTTCGACTAATTTGACCTCATTCAAGAAAATAGATAATCTTTCCGTAGAAATTAAATTGTTTTAAATGACCAATCCTGAAAGTGACATTATTCCTGAATGGGTAAATTGAAAATATTAAAAATATCTAAAAGTATAATGTTTATTTTAGCTTCTTTTGCTTCTATATCTATTCTTTCTTTTTTATTTAGTTCTAAACGTTCTGTTATTTTTCATTTACTTTATGTTCTTCTAATCTACATCTTTCTTATTTCATTGTCTTTGTTTCTTCACTATTTATTCCTATAATTCCGTCTACTTAATTATTTTTTATTTATCTTGTTTCCTATGTTTCTTCATTCTCTTAATGTTTTTACTCATTTTTCATTCCATTCCAATAATTTTTTTCATTGTTTTTGTTGATTTACTTCATCGTCAAAAGAAATATTCATCTTATATTGCCTTCATCTTTCTTCTTTACCGATTCTTCATTACCTGTTTTTAAGGTTGTTGTTCCTGCAAAATCCTTTTGTTCCTGTTCTTACTTTGTATATTTTTCTTCCATTACTTTATTTTGTTAATCTTGCAGTTCCATGTCCCTTTGTCCTACTTGTTCAAAGTTCTTTTCATCATATCTTTCATTATTTTCCATTAATACAACCTTATTGCCTTCTCGCAGGTCCATCTAATCACTTTTTTAAACTTTCACACAATTTTAACAACACTTTGATACAACAATTATAACAAACTTTTACTTGTCTACACTATTATTTCTTATTATAATTGTACGTTCCCAAATTTTCAAAACTATACCCCAAATTTTAATTATTTATATTTTAATAAACTTACAAATTTCATATATACACTTTCCAACTGTTTCCACAATAAATAAATTAATCAACAATTTTTTTTTATTTGAATTTTTTGATTGCGGGAACTGAGTCCATTCGCCAAACCACATAGATTAAATTGTATCTTAGTTTTATATCATATAGTAAGGATAATACGCTCACGTCTAGTTTTACAAATTAATTTTATTTACATTATAATTATAATAATAATAATAATAATACAGTATTTAAAGTTCTTTTTTTTACCAAATTACAGCTTTTTTTTATTTTTTTGTTTTTGGTTTTTCTTTGCTTTTTTTTTTGGGTAGATACCTTAACTTAACTAAACATTTTGTGAACACATATATACATCTTTTTTATATTTTTACTTTTAATTTTACAATGTGTTTATATAATATATAAAAATATTTTGTAATCAACAATTAAAATACGAATAAAAGGTCTTACCGAATTTATTTTGTTAAGAATTTCCTTGCCTTTTAGATTGCTAAATTTTGTTTGACCTTTTTTCTGTTAGCTATTTACCCCACGTTGACTAGCGTCATTTGATATGGAATCACCCTGTAGATGTATATCCAATCAAATAAAAAAAAGTCATACTGTGGCGGGTTTAAACATAGAAAATCAATAACAACATTTTGAGCAACATAATTTAACAAAACCAAAACATTAATAACATTAAAAACTCCGTAAATCGCATGCGTTGTAGTGACGCTAGACATCGCAGAGCTGTGCCATTTTTAATTAGGATCGTGTAGCGTTATACTGATAGTTCTTATCGACCAAAAACATGACATCCTCGCTCTACAACTTGATCTTTTTTTCTAATTCATTTTCTAAAATAAGCGCCCAGCTTACTAAATTAAGTTTCCGTTTTGAGAATGACAAATAATTTTACTAAAAAGTTTCATCACCATGAGATTTTCGATATCAGTATATTGTACTTTTATTACTTGTTGAATTGCATAGGCATTAATTTACTTTAGTTTTCCATAGTAAATATAAATATTGCATTAATTACCAATCAATTAATTAAGCAGTTTAAGATTTCTAATAAAACAAAACTATTGCTCAACTCTGCGATTTCGACGAGTTTCACCTCATTAGGCAGTTGAATCTGTTCTGTTTGTTCACATTTTCTCGTTATTTGTATAACTGAGTAGGTACATACCTACCTATATCCGTTTCACGTTTTCATCGTGATAATTAATAAAATGCCATTCATGCGTTTCGTGTCTCTGAATATTTTAAGCAATTTCGAAAGCTGCCTGATGCAATTATTTCAGGTACCGCAATGATTTTAGCAGGAGATTCAAAAAGGTTAATCAGGGTTTATTATATAAAACTAATACATAAAGATTAAAGTTTGATTAGCTACATTAGAGGTTTCCAAATTTTCCTGGGCCCCTGTCCCTTTGGACCGTAGTTTATTATAGTTAATTTTATAGGAAATAATTAAAATATTGTTCCACCTTATTTATCTGTTTATTTATCTATTACAAATCATTAAGTAGAAATGAATAAAATGACACCCCAAATATAGAGTTGACGAAACGTGTATAAACGTTAACGGTCCTGAAATGTAATGGCAAATTGATGGGCGATTAACAGCATTACATAAACTCTTAGGCAACGTGATGGTACCCATCAGTAAGGGAAGTTTTTTAGGAAATTTTACCTTTCAACATGTAAATGTAAATTTTTATAGTAATTACGTTCATGCAGCTCGAATAGTAAACGAGTGGGTCAACAACAACAATATAAATGTTTCGCCATGGCCAGCAAAAAGTTCTGATATGAATCCCATTGAAAATATATGGATCTTCATATACAAAATGATATATCAAACAAACTTTAGGCCGACAAACAGCAGTCATCTATGAAAAGTTATTGAAAATGCTTGGAACAAGCTCATATATTGCTACGATATGCGACATTTAATTTTGTCCATGACAGAAATATTGGCTCTGCAATAAAATATAAATAACATTATTCTTGCTATAGCTGTTAAATTTCGAGGAGAGCTTTGTCTTTATTTTCATTAGAGGCCTTCTCTCAGGGCCCCCCTCAACCGCGCGTGCAACGTGTGCAATAGAATCAATAATATTATCGAAATGTATTTCCGTTTATATATTGACCTATTTCTATTGTAACAGAAAACATTTTATTTTTGAAATCAAAAAGCTATTCATTTAGCCTTAATTATTAAGTACAATAAAATCGATAGTTTAGTTAATTATGTGTGCAATATGCGATACCCTGAACGGTTCCCGGAAAATTGGTCTAAAAAAAGGTCTAAAACAATTGATCTAATATCAAATGGTCTAAACAAAGGTAATCTAAAATACAGTTGGTCTAAATACTGTTACGCTGTAACTTGCCTACTACTAACAATCATATTGAGGAATGGCACTCTTCCCTAAAAAAATAATTTGATGCAAAACAGCCATCTCTGTGGAAATTTATTAAATCACTTCAGAAAGAAAAAACCATAATAGAGTTAAAAATAATAAAAGAACAGACTCAAGATGGCAATAACGTCAAGAAAAAATATAAGGATACTAAACAACGTATTAGAAGAATAGTGCTAAGCTGCGATTTTAATGAATTAGACGATAAACAGTTGGTAGCAATATTACAAAGAATTGGTTATTTCATTTAGTGGCCACTTTCATTTTTCATTATTTTTTATGTTTATATTTTGCTGTTTTTGGTTTTTGATTTCCTTTAATTTTGTAAATACGTTAAGTCAATTTTATGTTATATTAAATTTGATCAAGTTTGCGTTTTTTGACAATTAATAAATTATCTAAAATACAAAAATTTTCATTTGTAGTAATTAGAATAATTGTATTTAGAAGAAATGTTATGTATACCAATTCTCTTTTAGATCAAGTGTAATTTAGATCAAGTGGTTTTTAGATAAAATGTATTTAGATCAATTTATATTAGACTAAATTTTTTTAGACCAATTTTCCAGGAACCACCCTGAATACCCGTATAAATAAACAAAAGTTTTGGATAGCAGTTTTAAGTTAGAAATTGTCTATTTTTCCTGTCCAGATTCGTATACTGTAAGACGAGCTAAGAGTATAAATAAAACAGCGGCAGGCGTCGTGATCCAAATTGTTATTAATATTTTTTTTCCACGTAAAGGTCAAGAGCCAAAATGCAAAGATTTAGAGATTAATTATTCGACGCAGTGCTTTGTATGTTGTGTTATTGTATTGTAATTAAATTTTATGAAATGGTAAGTACCTACCCACATAATACCTATTCACATAATACTTTTGTATTTGACTTACTTTGCATATTAATAAGATATTGTGTAAAATACTACAAAATTAATTTGATACTTTTTACTCCATCTCTTAAAATAAAAATTATAGATCAGGAAATGTAATTTTTTGTGTGTCGCAAATTAGGTATAAAAGTCTCTTTTTTATTTTTCCTGTTAAAGTTTGGATACTAAAACCTAAATTACCCTCTACATTAAATCCAATTTTTGATCTAGTGTAATTCCACAAAAGTTCATGAAGGGGAAGATGGCTAGCAGTATGAAACATTTCTTGCAAAAAAATCAACAACACTGAGACGATAGAAGAAGGCCACACAACCATCTCCTCTAACATGTGAACCAACAACAAAATTAACATCAACAGCACCATCACGTATCGAAAATGTATCTTCTGTAGAGACGACTATTCCAATAACGACGGTTACAAATGACACTTTTGATGATAAAGTTTTTTACTGAAGCGAAGACTGAAAAGACTAGTATTCTTCTATCAGAGGACTTCAGAATATTGGTTGATATTGGTCCTCCTTTAATAGGAAATAATTATCAATGTCCTTTAAGAAACTAGAACATCGGGAAGAAGAAAACAGAATTTGGCTCGGTTTCGAAAAAATGGATATTTTGTTTCTGTTTTCTGATATTCACGGTTTTTCTAATTGGCAACACGTGTCCTTAGACATGAAATATCAATTGTACATCATGTTTACATGAATATATGACAAAGTCACTAAATTTTCCTTCAGTTTCATTTTAAAAACTTTTAGTTTAAGTTAATTGCCGCCTGTTAACGTTCTCAAGAACCCCTGTAACTTTTATTTCTCAAAAAGTCTCGTTTTTAAACATTTGCGAGGACCCCCCGTAGTTCAAAATACACCATTCTTTACCGATATTCGAATCGAACTTTAAACATTCAAATGCATGTGAATTATCTGATCATTTTCGCAGATATAAAAAAGACATTTGTTTTAGTCCTCCGACTTGTAAACAGTGGCTACTCCCACTCCGAATTACTCGTAAACCGAACTAGTCCGAAAATCAAGTATTAAGCTGATATCCTCTCGAATTCTCGCTCTTCTTCTCAGCTTTTTTTTCGTGTGCAAGTTTCCGAAGTTAGTTTTAAGTAACAACGTTAATAACGTCGTTATTTTTTATTTTCATCGTCTGTTAAATTTGTAGGAAATTGGTAGGAATTTTTCATTATTAGCCTATACTATTAGGATTTGTTTCGTTATTCTCTGGTTTGACCGTCGCTTTTTAAATATTACCAAAAAATCAATTTTTAATCCCGAGAAAATTAGTCTTTACTAGTTTCGAATTGCGTACTGTTTCATGAATTTCTTAAAGCCGAAGTTTAAGTTTCGTAGCAAAGGAAATTAATTTCTTAACTGTGTACAGAATACCGTTTTGGAATTGCTAAGGTCGCATAAGCGAAGCAATGCCAGTGATCGCACAGATCTGTTTCGCCAACCTAATTTCTCAACATTCAAGGTGCACAGAGTCAATAGACCTTTAGTACTCCGTCAATTAGTGCATCTTCAACTTACTGCTGACCGTCGACCACGAGATACCATTTCTCTCGTATCCGTCACTATATCAACTATATTAAAACAGCAAAAGAACCCCTTCACATTAGCATGAGTCTACAGATTTCCATGCACTTTTGCAAAAGTATACATAGGTCAAACAAACGAAGAACACAAACGAAGTTGCTGTTTAGGACAAACCGAAAAAACACATTATCCGACGGAGAACACAAGATCATTTTCGAAAACACCGACCTACTAGCAACATCAAGACATTACTCGACCAGATTGTACTTGGAAGCTATAGAAATACACAAGCATGAAAAGAACTTCAATAGAAAGGAAAAAAAACAAGATTACCTCCCAAGTAACAATTTGATATTTTATAAAAGCTGAAAAAATGTTTACAGAACCAAATTTATAAAATAGAATATTAGCTAAGAACATTTCCGGAACATTCTTTCAACAGTAATAAACACAAAATGGGCGCAGTATTACAGAACTATTTGGTTCTTTTGTAAATTCTATAAGATTTGTTGAATGCAGTTACCGAACAGTTACTACACATTTACACAGACTTTAAACAAATGGTTTTTTAAACTTTTATAACTGTTTCATAAATTTTCAATTTTGAGGTTAGGTTGCATATCAAAATCAGTAACATTTTAGTTTTTTAAATGTATCTGGTGAAAACAAATTAATTCTATATTTGTCATGAAAGTAAATTCAAGGCGATATTAGTAAAATGGCAGTATCTACTTAAGATATGACGCGGTTTAGACATAATGTATGACCTACAATAAAGCGTTTTTGGATACGCAGCAAGAATTGCTGTTAATTATATAGCAAATACAATACTAAATTTTTAAGCGCCTCGAATTTGATTCATATTTCTAATACTTTTTCAGTGTGAAACAAAAATTAAATTAATGCAATTGGATTTTTTTTTAGTAATAAGATTATGCTAATATTACTAATGATTAAAATCTTTAATTAACATTGGTTTTGTCTTAAATACTAGTAAAACCGACAGTAGATTTAGCTTTAAAACTGTCTTAGGTTTTTGTTAAATATGGCGGCTATTCAGAGGCATTAGAAAGTTATTTTAAGACTGAATCATAATTATAAAATATTATTGTAGTAAAAACAGCTGTAATACAATAATTAAGTTGTATTACTCATTTCTACAAAACAAGTTCATCATGGTTTGTTGTATAATAGTTTCATATTGCTGCACTATATGACAAAATATAACATAACCTTACTAAATCATTTCCGATTTAAGTATTTGAGAATTGAAATGATTAGATTTGTTTCTACAGCTTTATAGAGCAAGCATAATTTTTAATATTACGAGAATAAGCAAGTTTAACATGGACATCGCCAAAAATATGGCTTTCTTTTAGTATTGGGGCATGATTATTCAGAACATACCTAATTATTATCTGGCTGAATGATAGTTTTTGAGTGTCTAGACAAACCAGCAAAATGTTTTACTAATATTTTTTACTGTTCTCTGAAAAGCAGGTACCACTTATTTTTTATATTTCTTTACTATTTATATCTGACATTTTCAGACCATACACTCACATACAATTGGTATGGGAAGTAGTTGAACGAACATAAAATACAAAATAATCTGGCGTAGGTACTACCAAATGTAGTTGCTTTATTTTTTTTTATAAATATTTTTAAAGTGATAATACTATTCTTAACTAAAATAATTGCTATACAGTTTTCTGATTTGTAATAGTGTATTTCGACAATATATTACAGTTATTTTAGAGTTTTCATCAGAAGCAAATTGCTATTGATGCGGAATTATCTCACACTAATATTTATATAACTATTTTTTAAAGCGTTATTATGAGGTTAAGAAACAGTTATATTTGTATAACCAAAAAGTTCTAAAGGTAATCCAGAACAATAATATAGAATAACTATAAAGCAATTTTATTTTATAAGCTGAAATATTGTATAGAACAGTTGTATAAATGTTTACGTAACAATTTTATAGTTATCGTGAAAACTATTTTATAATTTTGCTGTAAGAATATTGTAAAAACTAATTTATATAACAATTTAGTTTCAGAGAATAAAATAGTGATTTCTGCAACTGTAATACAATAAATTAGCATTCCAGACACAGCAATATAATATCAATAAAATATAATAGTCTTATAAACTAAAAATTATAAAGCTGCTTTGTTAGTTGGGCTAGGATCTGGCACACATCATTTAAAAGCTCGAAAACAAAACCGCCTAATACCAGTACCTCCAAAAAGGAGCGCTCACACACGCATATAAATACCATTTAGTTTCGGTTGATACGCCAAGAAGATTACGTCCACGTCACTGAAGATGGCTGCCACAGTTGCAGCTGAAACGTTTGATAGTAAGACCACGGCATAACAGCCCGAAAACAAAGAATTACATATATTTGTATAGTTACAAATTACAATAAGCGATCTCGTATTATTTTGTAATTTGTAATTTACCAATTATATCTAAAAACAGTTAAGAAGTAATTAAATTTAAATAACCCTGAAAATAATTCGTAGTTATATTCTGAACATTTGACATGCAGGTGGGGAGTAGAATTTTATTATAAAACAAGAATTACTAATGTATATTCCAGCTATGCCATTAACAATTTAATAATACAGAAAATGACTTCTAAACGAGAAAACATCTTAGTTTCAATTTGCAATTTCCAAACAAAACGGTATCAATCATTAGATATCTGGGATGTTATAAACAAGGTTAACAATTTTTGAATTCTTGCTGGAAGTTGATCGGCCACGAACTGGATCCTCGTTTTTTTATTGAAATTAATAAACCATGAATAATCATGGAAGAAATTTCACCTTCACTTGTGTTATTTGATAATCATTTGGTGCATATAGATACAGAGCGATTCAGAACAGATCTTTTTGTAAAAATGAGAAAACTTCATTTTATTTTTGTAATTTAAAGTCCCAATTTATTTACAATCTGTTACAGACCAAATTAAAATAATTAACTGTTCGTGGTGCAAGTGCTGAACATGCTTAACAAGATTATTATTTTGTAATAGTGTAACCGTGTAACAACATGTTTGTATTAACTAATATCTTATGTTACTAGGAGGCCAATTTATTGTTGAGCTCGGAAGCTTGTTACAGCCATAGAGATCCTTTTATTCCAAGTAACAATACTATTTTAGTCCATAATATATATAAAAAAAATGGCGATATTAACTTTGAGAAATTACATCACCTCCAATCTAAGCAAAATTAATAATTTTATAAAACTGACACCAGAAATGAAGAGTTTAATGATTTTCTTATGGATCTTATCATCAGATCTTGACAATATTTGTATTCGCTCAGTGCGAAGTCATGGTAGGGGAAGCAAATGCGATGCTAGCGCTAGCTGCGGGTAATTTGTGCATTTTAGGACGATATTATGTAATTTTGCCATATCAAATACACGTACACATTTTACTTTTTTTTTTAAGTGGAAAGTAAATGGATAGGTGTACAATAAGAAGAAAAATTACCAGTAATATTAACACTGGAAATAGTAGACATGAGAAACTTGAAAGGTTTTAAATAAACAATAAAGTTTCATTTTACGATGTTCTTCAACATCCCTTTATTCTTAAATGTTTAGCAAGGACTAGCTTTTAAGATTTCAGCCTTTGATTATTGCATGTGGCTGAAATGCAATTTTGTTACTTGCTGATAGGAAACTAGTTTTAATAATTTATTCTATGTTTTCTTTCGAACAAAAATGAAAATATAAATAACAATCCTTCTGTTTATACATTTTAACTTCACGCTATTATTTAATGGTATTTGTTTATTCTGACAGAATAGGTTAATTCTTCAAAGACAACTTATTAGACTTTTTAGACTTCTCATACATTTTTCCGTAAATACTGTTGCCTGTCCATAATTTTTTATTGATTTTTATTGATTATACTTAATTTTTTTTTAATTTAGGCGCTAAAAATATATAATAATAATAAATTAATGTTTTACTTGTTGCACAAATCCATATACTTTTATTAAAATTAACATATATACTTTTTAATTACGAATTCTATTAAAAAATGTATTGTCAGTATACGCAGAAATAGTCCATTAGTACCTAAATGAATTGGCACTGATGTCACGCACGGAACGAATAGCTTGACAACCTTTCTAACCAAATACATTGATTCTTTTATTGTGTTTTTATTTTGTAGTAACCAGTTCTCTATAGCAAGTTATTGTTGGTACTGTGAATTTTTATTTTTGTTTGTCTGTATAAATATCTTTAGTATTGTGTTTTCTTCCTCTCTTAATATACTTCCTAGGTTCTTATCCATAGATTCTTAGTCTTTCTAGTGTTATGTCTTTACAATTTATTTTCATAATATTTGTTTACAATGGGTTATAAACTTATAGTGATAAAATTAATGAAGATTTAATATAATTGAAAACGACTTTATTAAAATATAACATTGACAATTTAAAATAGTCTATCTAACATTATAAAAAAATAACTGTATCTGTGAGGTAGAATAAGGTATAAACCATTAGAATCTTCATTCTCTACATTCTCCCACCGTGAGTCGTAAGACTCAATTTGCAGACTGATACCTTTGAGATACTTTTATTATCCTACCATATCGACTAACTCTGTTATTTTCGTTATTTGTATCTTCATTTATTTTTTTTTTATAAATTTTATTCTTTTTCTTCTTAAAATCTCTTCTAAAATTATTAATTTCTGTTTCTGAATTAACTTCTAACGGGCATAATTTTTTATGGGTTTTGTGCCAAAACCTAAAGACGTTTTTAAGCATACAACGCGAATATTTTCATATTTTGTCTCTGTGACCACTACTAAAGGCCATTTTATTCGTTTAATATTATCGTTGCAAATTAATACAATATCGCCAATTGTTACATCTTTTAAATCATATTTTTTGTTTCTCATAATTAGCTGACCTAAATAATCCTTGCGGAATCTTGTCTACATACACTCACCGGCACGAAAAACGGGCACCTCGATAATTTTTTATAAAAATGCATTATTTTTTTAATTTGTTTTTTAATTCGGATTTTATCATTTGTCCAACAGAGAACACGGTTTAGTAGAATACCCTGAAGATTTTTTAATATGAAATGCTTTCCCAAATTGAATATATTCCAGACATTGTACGATAATCTGAATAATGCAAATGTTATCATATTGCCCTTACTTCAGTGTTCGAAGTAGACTATGCATTTTTAGTGATTTTCTGATTTTCACGATGACATTAAAGGTTAACTTAAGTGTTTATTAAGTTCTATGGTTTAGTGCTTGGTTATGTCAATTAGTGCGAATTTTAAGATGTCTTTGGGCGCAGAAACTGTTGCATCTATTGTTGGTCTTATTCAAGACGGAAGAAGTCAAATTTACGTGGCTAACAGATTCGGGGTATCACGCAGTACCGTGCAATGTGTATTTACACGTTTTATAGAGACGGGACTTTATACTCGACGTCCTGGAACCGGTCCTCAAAGAAGAACTATTCATCGAGATGACCATTTTATGATATATCCAGCACTAATAAATCGTTACACAACTGCTGTAGAGATTAAAAATAACCTTAAACATGTCAGGAACGTTAATGTTAGTGAACGAACAGTTAGAAGAAGGTTAAATGAAGCTAATCTGAGATCTCGAAGGCTCGCTATAGGACCAAAACTTTCCAGGGAGCATCGTGTAGCCAGATTACAATTCGCTAGGGAGCATCAAAATTGGAATGCAGACGACTCTTTTAAAAGAATGGGGAGCAATTCCACAGAATGAATTATTCAACTTGATTAACAGTATGCATAGAAGAATGAATGCCGTTATACAGGCTCGTGGAGGTAATACGAGGTATTAATTAGACAGACAAGTGTTTAATACTGGTTTTTTAAATTGTTTTTTGTGTTTCTGATAATAATTGTGTAACTGTTAATAAATTTATTTTCTTTGTGTTAATGTTTACAGATGTTATTCTCTTGAAATAAAAGCTTTCCGAAAACATTTCTTGAAGAAAGCACATTTTAAAATCATGTACCAATCCGTGTCTATATCGTTGACAAAAATTACAATACAACAAATATAAAATTGAGGCATTTGAATCAAAAATTATGCTGTGCCCGTTTTTCGTGCCGGTGAGTGTATATTTTTCAACTTCATTCGGTATTTTAGAAGCTTTGCCTATCAATGATATCTATATCAGTAACGTCGATTTGTTGTATAAACAATTAGTATCTTTATTTTCTACAATATTTCTATCATCTATTTGTTTTTGCTTACAGCCATCACTTTACTTTTATTCTCGTTTTCTATTTCTCGTGTTTACAGGTTTATTAATTTTTACTTATTCTGTTTTGATTTTGCTCTCAGTACCTCGACATCTCTATATAGTAGGTACTGAGTACTATTTATTATAATTTAAATATGTATCTGTAACGTGTAGATGGTGGGTTGCCTCACGGTACTTATGCCTCACTTAGCCCATTGTACATCCTCCTAAATTGATACGCACCTCTTAGCTCAGCCAGCCTACAGATTTGATGTAGTTGACAACGACGTTTAGAGGTGCTTCTCTTTTATCGGCAGGTGTTAGCCAAAACTCGTCGAACATAAATAATCTGATAAATTAGAGCATCATACAATCGAAGAGGATATGCTCGATAGTGTCATCTTTTGGCCGTACCTACTGCAGAGTGCAAATTCTGATAGCTCCATGTTATGCAGATGCTTTGGTACCAGTCAGAAGGCCTGTGATCAGACGCAGATTCTGTTTTGTCATAATCAATATTTGTTTGCTGTGGTGTTTTCAGGGTAAGTTTAAACCTTCCTGGCAACTCTCCAGCTTTGCCTGTTTCATTCCACCTTTTATTGAATTTCACAAGGGATGTTCTTTAGTTAGGTTTGTCACTATTGATATTGTCAGTCCAATGGCAGGGCCAGGTTCAAAAAGTGTTTAGCTACCTTCTTTGCTAGTAAATCAGCGAGAAAGTTACCTTTCGGTGTAGCGTGACCTTCGATCTAACTCTTGGTCTGTCCAGGGTGAGTAGTGCTTGTTTGCTATCTGTATAGATGAGCATGTTTCTTCCAATTATATTGTTTCTGGTAATTTATTTTGCTGCTATGAACTAGGTGAACTAGGTTTGAATTACATTATTGCTAACAGCCTGTTTTATGTTTAGGTTTAATAATCTGGAGTATATTCACCCTGGGCGTTGTTTTATTTTAGAACCGTTAATGTAAATATAAACTGTAACTGCCACTTATGGCTCTTCTATTTAGTAAGATATGCCTTTATATGGCTTATGGAAGGTATATCTTCGTAAGACGTCGATGTTCACTTAAAGCAGTGGAAGCGTATTGAAGGCGTCTCGTCTCAGCAAATCCTACATCAGGATCTATTTCATCAGAGTCATTGTCATCAGAGCAGCCTCTTTGATGGTAATAGCAAGATAAGTGAGCCTAACAAATACTTCCATGGTCCTGGTTGGTGTAGCTTGCATGTCTCCTATTATTTTTAACAATTTTTGGATTTTCGATATCCAGACAACTGCACTGTATGTTGATATAAGTCTTATGATAGCCGTGTAAGTCCATGTGATGATTCTCGGAGAAATACAACAGGTGCACCTTGCGGTTCAGCGGCATTGTTTATAAGCAATGTATGCTTTTTTGACTCAGTTTTCTAGGAATTCCATGTTAACTTGCTATCAAAGGTGAGAGCTAGGTACTTTATCTCTACTGCATAGTTTAGTTTTGTGTTTTGGAGCGCTGGAGATTTTTGTTTTATTTTCATCTTTTTTGTTTGAAAATGACAATTTCCATCTTTTTCGAATTGTTAAACAGTGAATGGTTCTTGCACCACTATTCTATCTTTGAGAGTTACTAGCATTCTTTTGCAGAATACGTTCTTAAAATTCCTTGTTCGAAGAATGACCAGATCATCTGCATACCATATTGCGTAAAAATTGTCAATATTGAAATGGCTGTCTAGGACCATGGTCCACAGTAGAGGTGATAGTACCCCTCCCTGTGCATATCACCTCGCAACCAAGCCTCTTATATTTAAATCTTCTACACTTATATTTACTGCTTGCTTTAAGAGCATGTTATGTATCCACCCACTATCTGTGAAACATTCCTGTTGGTTAAGTGTATTATCTTGTGCAAGGATTTTACAGTTATTTCAGTAATTCGAGAGACGTGCCCGTGAATAAAGTTGGTTAGTTTTTGCACAAAAAAGAACCCAGTATATTTTTTCAATTTTTATATTTATATATTTTTTTAATCAAACAATAATTAAAAATAGAACTTTTTTGCTGTCTAGTTTTTATCTCTTAACTAAAAGAACATTTTTGGAAGTAAAAAGAGGAAACCTCATTTTCAGTATAACTGGAAGTTGTAGTACAAACAAAAATTTAAGATCGTTTATGAGTTATAAGTCCTTAAAATTAGTTTAAATATATTTGTTATTAGGTAAAGTTACGCTGCTTCAAGTCCATTTATCATAAATTTTGGAATAACCCTATATAAACGCATCCTTCTTGTTTTGATTTTCGTTTCATTATTTTCTCCTCTAAACACGTACTTGATAGTTATTTCAAATGGTACTCTTCCTTTTTTTGAAAATGTAAAAGCTAGTAAACACATCGAAAGTGAACGTGTTTCCTGTTGATAGATTCTTGTGTTTCTTATGATATTCTTTTCAATGCCACGCTGTACCTCGATTGGAATTGGACAATTATATAGATATTAAGTAGGTATATGCTTTGTTGGCATTTAGAAATTGTAATTTTTTATTACATGATAATTATGGGTTATCCTTGTATATATGATCAGAAAGAAATATACTACTTTTTTATTGGTTTCTTTATGGATAATGTTGTTTTATAGCTGAAATATTGCAAAAGACGCACTAAAAGCTTACATTTTTATTTATATCAAAAACAGCTTATGTTTTTTATTGAAATGTTTATAAAAGTGATTTAATATTAGCAAGGACGGCGAGAAGGAATGAAAATGACACTTTCGCCATATTGGCATGAAATGAAAGTTGATATTTGATCGAATATATATGATCAAAAGTATTTGAAAAAACAACTATTCGACTAACAATTGACCGAAAACAAAAATGATTGAATAAAATAATTATAGAAAAGAATATTCATCGTAAATAGATTCGAAAAACCAAATAATCGGACATTAAATCACATAGGCAAGTATCGTTTGAAATTATTGAAATATTTACCCTTAATTTGACGATAGCTGCGAGTTTAGTTTATCCCGTATATTAGACATTGTTTTCATAAATGTCACATAGTTGTTTATTGTGAATTGTCTTAATTTAAATTTTACGTGTTATCGTGAAAGTTTATTTCATAATCTGCTAAAATGGAATATTTTAAATATATTTTGAGCCAAATAAATAAGAAGAAGGTTTATAGAGACGATTACTTCTACACCGTGGAAAAAACCCAAACAAATATCTTAAAACAAATTAAAAAACTTAACTATTTGTTATATTCATAACCTGTGCTGAGTTTGTGTTGGATTAAACAATTACCTGTGAGATCCTCCTGAGATAAGGTTCATCGAAATAGTCACTTAGTGAACTTTGTTGGTCACTTTTTTAACTATTACAAGAAAAACGACCAATTTTTCGTAGATTATCTTAAACAAATTGCTAGAATCATCAGACTTTTTATCATGGGTATATGTCAAAAGTGTTGTATACAAAACTAAACCTCTCGACCTAGCTGACTTAAGAAGACGAATAACGCTTGCTGTTAGATCGGTCACGCCAGATATGTTGAGTAACGTTAGAAGACATTTTTATTTCAGTTTAGGATGTTGCCAAGAGGTTCCTCTACATTGAGTTGTGTTTTTTTGTTACATTATCAAGAAATAAAAACTATTACTTATTAGTTTTTGAGTGTGTTGTAACTTATTTCTGTAATAAAATTATTTTATTTTATTAATGTTAATTTTTCCGAAACACACCCTGTATAAAAAGTTTTTGTTAAAAAAAATGCGCAACTAAAAATACCAATCGACATGTCGAAAATGCTCTCATTTAATTAATACTGAACTTATTCCATTTGGCTGTTCCACACTGTGTATTTTCTTATTGTTATGTGAGCCATTTCATTACTCAGTCATGCTCTAACCATCCAAGTCCCTCTCTGTTTTATTTGGCCTTTGAGGCTCAATTTTTCCGATTATTATACATAATTAAACCCCTTAAGACCAAACTTATGTGACGACTATGGCGGAGGCACTTTCGCGAACATTCCTGAGTCATCGTGATAATATTTCTGGTCTATTCCAAATATTTCTAGTTTGGCGGAGGAGGTTCTAGAGCCCACCAAACTTTAGAAATTTGTATATAAATATTGGTGGAAGAACACAGTACAATCAGTTATTATATGGACAGTGAAGATAAATAGTCAACAGTTTAAAGACATTCGAAATATATATAAATTAGAATAATAGCGTTATAAAATGTTTAAATAAAGTGTTTAAATAAATTATTAATAAATAAACTGTTGTTTAAAATAAACAAATTATGTTTAATTTTAGATAAGGACTGTTTTATTCTAAAAAAGTTTTTATAATTTCGCTATTTTAAATGTTTTCTCTTATTAAGTAATAAATTGTGAACACTTTTAAAACATTCACTTTGTTGCTAGTTGAGTCTACCTTGATACTATTCTTATATTATTGTAGTTAATATAATGTTTTTGTTTTATTTAACTATACTGTTTGTTAAATATTATTGTATTTTTGTATTGTTGGTTGGTTCAGATTTCTATCTAAAATTTATCTTTGATTTCTAAGTCTTCATCTTCGTGAATCCTACGAAATTGATTCCAGTTCCAATTTTGAACATCTCCAAATTTAGTAAATTCAATTTTTGGAAGTATTTTACTTTGAAATGATGAATTAGACCGACTTCTACTAGCTCTAACTACTGTATTTAAATATTTTTCTACCTTAAATTTTAAAGTATTAAATTGATAGTGATATTAATTAGCTTTTGCCATCTCACTATCAATGTCAATGTCTTCTAAATTACTTTCTAACACGAAATCGAAGAATTCTTGTCAAGTGCAGATATTGCTTCAATTTTTTGTTCAAGAAGCTTCAGGTACCCTTGAACTTGGGTGATATCAAGTTGTTCCAGCGGAAACTGATTCATGATGGCTTCACATATATACCTTCTCGAAAGACGTCCTTTGTAGATCTAGTGCCTTCATCAGCTTTTCCATACCTCGGTCCTGCCACGGTCGCCATATTTAATAATTACTAATTATGACCTACAATTTTATGGTAAACATTTATAGAAAAATAAGACACTGACAAAATTTCTTATTTATTTTGTTTAAAAATAAACATACCTACTACAATTTTCTTGGAAACAACAATACAAAAATATAACAATATTTAACTGTGTTCCAAAAAACATGTGCCATCATTCCTGGTGCGATTCCTTACCCAAAAATAAGACAAATTGTTCCTATCAACATGGATCAGCAGATGCTTTATTTCAAAAACATAAGGACATTTGTTTAGGTTCTTTTCAAAATATTTCAGATACAACTTTAACGATTTTGGGTGCAAGATCTTACACCAAAGTTGAAAAAAATTTATATACACACATCAAACTTGCCTATATAGTCACTATTATCCACTTATCTCTTAATCCTTACAGAAATGCAAATCCCTTAACTTTTTTTACCATTAGATAGGCCAGATCGAGGGGGTGGGTGGCTCAGTGGTAGAGTCTCTGGCTGTGGATCCAAGAGTCCCAGGTTCGAATCCCACCGTTGGCCGGGATTTTTTAATTTAATTTAATTATTTAAAATTAATTCTGATGCCTTGGTAGGATTCCCACTCGACCAGTCAATGTTGGGTTCTAATTAACAGTGCTGTTCCTAAAGTGGCGCTGGGAAACAGTAACAAAGCCTACACAGAACACGAGGCTAATAATTTTAGCAGTTGATGCCGATGACACAAAAAAAAGGCCAGATCGTGTACCACCTTGACTGCTATTCATATATTTGTGGCTAGAATGGCGTGGACATCTTCCGATACTTTTTCAAACAAACCAAAATATCTACCATCTACAAAATTCACGCCATTCAAAGATCTAATTTCTTATTTGTCTAAAAATTTCGTTGAAATGTTCATTCAGTGGTGCGTGTTGAACAACTAGTGCCTTCACCCTTTTCATTTTGTCAACACGGTGTACGTAGGAAAGAAAGTTTATCTGCCAATTGAACAGATAAACAAATAACATTCCTAATTGTGTTTACCGAAGCCATTGGTCGGTTTGATGATTTTTAGTTGATGTTAATGATGCACCACACCACGCCAAGCCACGCAACACAGTCTGTAGTGTCTGCACTTTCTAGCACCTGGAGCGATAAGCGATAGCGAAACGACGATGGCCGGAAGAGCAGCGTAAGACGAAAAGTGCCGCAGAAGCGGCTGTGGCCGATCACACAAGACGATATAGTCTGTGAGCTCTTCCTAAGTTGGCATTTACGAAAGATACTCGACGTGGTGACTGACAGCCGTTGTCTTTATAATTTTCAGGGTTGGGTTTGATATTAGACGTCTTCCCTGTATCATCAACAAGCAGTTACCATTGAGCAGTTATTGAATTTTTAAAAATTTGGCGAAATCAGAAAAGTATACGGATAAAATACAAGGAAAATTAGTAGTTTGTGCAACAAGAGTGGTATGATGGCCATATCGCACGAGGACATATCGCCGTAGGCGGAGGCTCAATCTCTTGAGTGCGATATTGACAATCCACTCGAGTTGTACAGTATATTTTTTCTACTACCCACTAGCGTAAATCTAAAAATTTTAAAAATTATTTTATTTTTAAAACTAAAATGTTATGTGCAGCGATGGAGCAGATACTAGGGCATTTGGCTTTCATGCGGAGGTCCCGGCTTCAATTCTGGGATTATGGACTAAATAAATTAAATTTTTATTTTAGGTTTATTTTTTTTTATATAATTTAGTAAAAGTAAGAGATTATTACATTACACTTATAGACAACTTGCGAGTTTATACCTACTGTATTTAGAAGCCAAAAAATAACTACAAGAGGTCATCATCTGCTGTTTCTAGCAACGTTATAGGAAGCTAATAATTCATCTGGTACATCGACCCCTGTCTTGGTTGAAATATAAAATATAATCATTTCAGGACACATATTGTTGCCAGTATCTTCGTCGATTGAATCATCATGATAAAGCGATGAAAGAAGTAAGACGTTCTTGACCTTCTTAGGGATGTATCATACAATTGTTATATTCTTTTGCTTATATGTTAAAAGTAGCTCAGGAATAACTGCTTTTTGTTTTTTCGAATAGTACCCACTGAAGTAAGTTTGTGCCTTTCGAAGAGCTCCTGGATGAGTTCAGAACTGGTATACCAATTATTGAAGGTGACATTTCGATTGGTCCCTGAAATTAGTTCACTCATCCGAAGAGCTATGTCTTTTGGTGTATATACTTCCATGTTCGATATTTTGAAAGTTTTAGAGTCAACCAAAGCCTGAATCTTGATGCCTTATTTTGCTGACTTATTTGGGATATACTGACGGAATGCACAACGGCCTCGAGTCGACTCCAGTTTTTTGTCTAAAGTTACGTACTCATTAGGGGTATAAGCAGTTTTACAATTATTGACAAACTTCTCAAATACTACTCTTATTGGACCAAGCTTGTCTACTTTTCGTTTTCCTGTCCTATTTTCAATAATATTAAACCTTAGATAGGTCAGCAAGAACATAAATCTTTTGGCAGATATGGCTGCTGAAAATATTATTTTGCCAGCATTTCTCCAAAAATCTTCCAGATTTCTGTAGTTAGCTTTAAACACACCAGCAGGATAAAGTAAACGAAACACAGCTTTTATTTCAACTTCATTCGTATCTGTAATTTGCAGCTTTTTCTCTAAGTTTTACTGTAGTATATTTTGCAACATCTAATATTATCTGGTCATCAATAAATAATGATCATCAGTCTCGATATCGCTTCCGCTCTCAATATAACCTTTTTGATCTTGTTCATCTTCATCACATCTCAAAGATGTAAGAGACATTTTTGTTCATTTTTGTATGAAGCCAGAAATCTCAAAAAAAAATATATTTTATATCAAAAATATATATAAAAATTACAAAATTATTTACCAAAAAAGTGTAATAAAATTGTTACGTAAACGGTCAGATGGGGTTTATTAGGCTCCAGACGGAGTTAAAACGATGTACACTAGCCGAAATCACAATAACAACTGAATTGCGCTTCTCATTGGCGAGAGGGAGTCTAAGCGGAGGGTAGTAAAGCCGCGCAGACGCGCAAGCACCTAAATCAATATGGAGTTACAAGACCCCACCTGTCCGTTGCTGGGTTAAAAATTTAAGATAATTATAATAGTTGGGTATTCATTCAACAAAATGTTAAAATGGCTAACGAAATTAGACTGGAAACTTTAATGGGACCTTGGTATAAAAACGAGTATTATGGGTTTCGTTAAATCTTAGCCAAAAAGTATCCCGGCTTAGTTTTATCTGAAGAAAAATAAAATAAAAGGTTTAATAAAGGGCTCACTGACTAAAAATCGAGAATGATGACAAAGAAGAAGAAAGTCAAGCGATCGGACATCGGACATGCCGAATATAATTTGAGAGCCTACGAAAAAAGTTATCTAGACACCGAGTGGCCTACTTACTCGGCGACTTACGACTTCGGTTCGATTTTTGGCTCGAACCAGTTGACCGGCACCCTCGGCGATTACCGCCAGCTCTGACGGTGATCGCCCAATTATGGCGAATTGTTGACTGCCCGGCGAAATTCTATTAAGATCACTCGGTGCACCTTTGCATTTACAATCAACTAAAATTTCTAGAAAATGGTAGCAGGTGCAAGTGGACGCGTAAACAGAAATAAAACTACTTTCAACAATAAAAAAAAAAAAACTGTATAACAACTATACGACCAGTCGTTTTTTCAGTGAAAATTCATAGATCTTCCCCACTTCATTTGCGAACCTAAGCAGAGCCAGCCGTTCAGAGAAGGGTTGGCTATCTCTATCTGTAACGTGTGGAGGGTGGGTTATCCCCCAGGGGATTTAGGCCTCACTAGGCCCATTGTGATAAGATGATAGACACCTCTTAGCTCGTGAGCCAGCCTACAGATTTAATGTAGTTGATAACGTCGCCAAGAGGCGTTTCTCTTATATCTTCTAATAAATGAGAACGTCTAGCAATCATAAAGGATATGCTCGATGGTCTCATCTTCTTGTTCGCACCCTCTGCAGAGTGCGGATTCTGACAGCCCCATGATAATGTCGAGATTGGATCAAAAACAAGCCACAGCCCTAGTGTTACTTGACTATACTAAAGCGTTTGATACTTTAAATCACCTTTTATTAATTTCTAAATGCAATTATTATGGTTTTTCTGAAAAGCCACTTTCTTTTATAAAAACATATCTTAATAATCGTTCGCAAAAAGTTTTACTAAATAGTCAATCATCAAGTTTCCTATCAATTCAATCTGGAGTTCCGCAGGGTTCCATTCTAGGGCCTTTGCTATTCCTTATTTATACGTCTGATTTAAACAAACAAATAGAAACGTGCAAGGTCCAATTTTTTGCTGATTATACTCAATTACATCACACTTTTGATGATAATAACTCTAATGCAACACAGAATATAATGAACGCTGATTTATCACGAATAAACACATATTCTGTAAACCATAACTTGCATTTGAATGCTTCTAAATCTAAGTTAATTTTATTTTCGAATACCAACTCACGTTCAAGCATAAAAAGTAATATGTCAATTAAAATTGATGACGATACAGTCCCGTGTGTAAATGTAGCTAGAAGTCTAGGCTTACTTTTAGATGAGAACATGCGGTTTATTGAATATGTGAATAACCTCTCTTCTCAGTGTTATTTAACATTAAAATTATTATTTGCCAATAAGTATATATTGTCACAACAAATGAAAAAATACCTCTGCGAAACTCTAATATTGAGTAAAATATTATATTGCATAGTAATTTACTATTCTTGTTTAGATTTAGTAACTTCGAACAGACTGCAAAAAATTCAAAATACCTGCTGTCGCTTTATTTATGGGTTGCGCAAATATGATCACATTTCAACATATTTTAGGCAGCTGCAATGGTTAAACATCAAAAACTTATTTAAATATCATCTTCTCTCTTTTGTCCACAATATACTAAAATCTCAAAATCCACCATATTTGGCAACTAAATTAATTTCTCGTAATCAGATTCACAATGTAAATATCCGCAGACAATTTACACTAATAATGCCACAACACACATCTGCTATTTTTGCTAGAAGTTTTACGTACAATGCCATTAAACTTTGTAATGAACTAGACGATGAGCTAAAAAATACTTATTCTCGATCAAGTTTTAAACACAAACTAAAAAAACTCCTACTCCAACAGCAAGCCAACAATTAATACGTTTGTTTTTTCCTATATTTAAAATTTAAATTTATTTTAATTTTACTACTTTTATTATTGTTTTGATATGTTTTCTACTGTTTTAACCTTATTTGTGTATTGTATTTTAACATTTCAACATTTTAATATATCTTAATACTTTTTGTTTTAAATTAAGAGGAGTTAGATGGAAGAATAGCCTATGGCTAAATCTCGCTCCATTGCTAAAATTTTTGTAATATTTTGAAAAATTATCAATAAAGACGGTTTATTATTATTATTATTAATATTATTATATGGAGATGCTTCCGTACTTGGCAATGACCAGTCATAATGCCAGTGACTAGGCGCAGATTCTGTCTAGTTATAGTCAAGTATTTGTTTGCTGCAGTGTTGTCAGGATAACTTAAGAGTTCCCTGACAATTCTGCAGTTTCCTGTTTCATCCCATCTTTCCTTGAATTTTACAAGGGAATTTTCTTTAATTAGATCTGTCACTATACCGATTTTGCCAGGCCAATAGAAGGGCCAGGTCCAAAAAGTATTTAGTTGGCTGCTTTCTTGGCCAGTGAATCAGCAAGACGGTTACCTTTCGATGTGGCGTGACCTTTGATCCATCTTAAGGCGACCACATTGTTGATGAATCCTTCGGCCAAAGCTTCGTCTGCTATCTGTATAGATGAGCATGTTCCTTCCAGTGATATTGTTTTTGGTGATTTATTTTGCTGCTATGAGAATCCCCGTTAGCTCTGTTTGGGTATAACAACGCCTTTGACTGAGTTAGACCTGGGAGTTAATCTTTAAAAAATAATTTTATGTTGAAGTTCTCTTTATAAAATACCCTGTATACAAAATATGTACGAGTAGTGTGCAATATTTTGTCGTTAAAATACCAAGTGGTTCTCTCTATAAAATACCCTTTAATACCATATTGAGTAGTACATTTTGATAATATTTTTCCTTGACGTCATAGTAGAATTAATGAAATTTTGCAAATAATTACCATCATACATTTGTGAACACTCTATAAATATAAATATTTTTTATTTGTAGATATGTACTAATGTATTTAAAACAAGTAGTAAACATATGCAATAGAAATTCAATCTAGCTCGTAACTTTGCACATAGAAATTGCGGAAAACTGGACAATTTTCTACCCCATATCTCAAAAACTAGTTATGAAGTTGAGTTGGGCATATTGACATTTGTTTACTAGGTTGAGTACAACAACATACTAAATTTTCAGAAAATTTGACCGGTCGCCACTTTTCATAAGGAAAGTCCTTTAATGTGTACCATTCCTCTTAAGTGAAATGAATTTGACATGAGAGTTGTTACTTAAGTACCCATACCGGTCGGCTTACAGGTACTTGTCTGCTATTTACCCTAAATGCTTACAGTTTTTGCCAAATACAATATGTAGGTGCAGATGGCTTTTCAACCTCTATTTACTGAGATATTGGAAGAGATCATAGTCAAAATGGAATTAGAATTTGTTTCAGATTGTGACATAAATATCTATAAACAGTTCTTGGCTGTTAATTCTTGAAATTTTTAAATTGATTTTGGGTATTGTCAGAATTTGTTCAAATTTTAGTATGTTAGTTTTCAGGTCTTTAACCGCAACTTTCTTATGGACCTCAAGTAGGCAGCTCTACAGGGTGAGCTGTTAGAAAGATTCAAAAGTAAGGAGTGCAAAATTTATGTTTTCAAATATCTCCCTTCACTCTTAAGTAATTCTTGTTTTTCCATGAAACTTATGTCATATGTTACACTTGTATATAGTTTGTTCATGCTTACTTACACTTTGCAAAATAAATCATACAGTGTGTTCAGAAAATTAGGAATATCAGTTACTGAAATATGTTGCATTTTTCATGTATTATTGTAGAATATGACTTCTCACCATTTTTTTGTTTCATTTCATAGTAGATATTTTTTTTAAGTAATACAGGGTGTGATAATACTACATAAACAACTAAGAATTATAAAAACGCATTTAACGAAAAACTTGGTATACCTAACATATTGTAGAAAGTCCTGAAACGAATTCAGTTTTGCTCGTATTATATTCATAGCTCTTTTCAACTAACCCGTTCTACGCCTAATGTAGAAATATTTTTACTAACTCTGACTTGAATGACTGAGAAGACATTGTAATTAAAAAGCCTTTCTAATTTTTATATACAGTACAGATGTCAGCTTATCAGTTTACTTCTAAATATATTTCTATTTTTGTAGATTTAGTAGGTTAATTTTAGTTAAATTAAAATATAAAAAAACCTTTTACAGTTTTTGCAGTAGTACTTTATTTAAAAACATCGTGATATGAATACTGATGATATTTAATCCAGGCCAATTCTTATTGTTTAGCTATTCCACACCACTACATACTTTTATCTTGCTTCAGATTATTTTCTAAGCCTATGACATAACTTTTTTTTAATTTCTTTGTTAATTAATCAGAATAATTAAAAAAGGATTCTATAGGATAAAAGGTTGGCGAGTGTAGCAATCTTTGCAATTTTTGCAATTTCAGACTACATTTGCTGCGTTCGTTTATCCATATCGGATACATCTGAGATGTTGTAAATCTTTGATCACGTGATTCAATATACATAAATGTAGTTGGAGCAGGTGGATAAACAAACGTTCGAGAGGTAAAAATCGGATGTGGATGGATATTCAAACGTAGCAATTCTATTTTACATTGTAGGTATATTTTCGTCTTTTTTGGGCTGTTATTAAGAACAATTTCAAAAGTTTTTTATTAGGAATTTTTTGATAGTAGGTAGTTTATTTGTGTTAGGAAACTTTTTATGTGGCGTGCCTTCGTTTTTTTTGCAATATATTTGAGATTTGCGAATAATACTTTATTTATAGAGCCGAATAAAATTTTAGAAAATCGCAATACTAGATATTACTGTACATGTAAGATTGGTTCAAAAACTATAGGCATGTGTGCTCATATTTCAAGTATTTTGTGGTACCTGGAATACGAACGATTCAAATATTATACCAAGTACTGTAACGTCCCAGCCCCCGGTACCCTCTATTTTTGTTCGTTGTTTACTCTTGAAATATTATTATTTACCTCACAAGTTTTATTACTTTAAATTCTATACTTACTGTAATTAGCCTTTTTTTTCTAGTAGTAAAAGTGTTCGTCTAGTTAATTAATTGATAATTTATACACCCACGTTGTGATAATGTTAATTAAGGTAAACCAGGAGTCGATGCAAAGTTTGGTGCAAATTGATAAATAAAACCAGAAAAATTTATATTTAAACTCTTTTATTTTTCATACTTTAAATGTGATGCAATAATTAGCAAAGTACTCGTATATTACAATTGTTACTATTTATTGATATCTCACTTGAGTCCCGTTCAAACGCAGACCATATTCGATTGCTATCAATATACAGGGTGTTTCCGGACTTGGCGTCCAAATTTGTAGGGGAGGTAGTTCGCATAATTTGAGACCGATTCGCAGATTTCATTTTTCCAAAATATTTAAAATAAAAATAATTAAAAATTATAAACAGGTACGGTCCTGCACAGCGATAGGTTCGCCTCGACTGGCGCGCGCTACGCTTAGAATCGACAAAATTGCAAATCGCATCTGTTTTTGAGGACTATTGCGCTACACGCTCAGGGTAGGACCTGCTCTTTGATTTTTTTATAATGGCTCTATTTTGTTTATTATAATTTTTTAGAAAAATGAAATCTGCCAATCGCTCTCAAATTATGCGAACTACCACCCCTACAAATTTGGACGCCAAGTTCGGAAACACCCTGTATATTTTTTTTAGGATGATGACCAACCGAGTAAACGAACAGCGCCAATTCGCCAGTTGGTTTTTTGTTTTGCTGTTTATATTCTTATTTAAATTGATGACCAACGGAATTAACGAACATCGCCAATTCGCAAGTTGGTTAACTATTGTGTTGATGTTGATTTGATTCTATGTTTGATATACACAGGTTGCACCCTCTTGGGTATATATTTCGACAAGTATAGAGGTGATGACCAACGGAAGTAACGAACAGCGCCAATTCGCCAGTTGGTTACTTTTCTATGTTGATTTCACATATACTTTGTTTCAAACCTAGTGGAACGGGTTGCTTAGCATACAGGTGTCCCCCTTGAGCTAACGAAACAGTGTATTCACCAGTTGGTTAACTTACTATTAAACTTTACCATCTTGGTTTGTACAATTTATCCAAGATAGCACATCTCTGTATATTTCTAAAATATTGATTTTTATAATTTCTATTGAATTAACTTAATACAACTCGGTATATTTTTATATTGATTATTATAATTTCTATTGAAATATCCTAATACAACCCTGTACATTTCTTAATATTGATGTTTATAATTTCCATTGAAATACTCAAAATTTCACCCATCAAAAACAGATAATTATCCTAACTGTATTTCGGGGTGGACGACCTGAACGCCATGTGATTAATTGGTTAAATTGATAATATTTTGTAGCAAATGAAGCTCTCGTTTAAACGAAACCCCGGTGGTAACATAAAGAAAGTTACATAAATCTTTTGACTCACCATTGAAAATACAGACATTAGATTATGTACTAATTTCATCTAGCGTTGTGACGACGTCGATTTAGGTACGCTGCAGCGTTGAGCATCGCCTTGCGTCGCGGCGCCTAGCGTGGTGGTGGAAAGGAAGGTATTTAATACGGCACTGCATTGGAACAAATATACGGTAGAATTATGTAGGTGGTGCGGAACGTGACGAAGGTTTTTGAAAAGGATATTATGAAGGAAATATTTAGGGACGGCAAGCGTCGGAAATAAGGCGTGGGACGTTGACAGCGTTCGGGAATAGGAAATATTGTAGGAAAGACGTTCTTTAGGAAGAAGGTTTTAGGAAAGGTACTGACTACTGAACTTGAAATATAAGTGGGTACAAATAATAAATAAATGCTTGCACATCAAATAATAAAAAATGAATGAATACGAGATTATTTGGGTCTGACTTCTTATACTAAATTTTAATGGCTTTTGTGACGTCTCTATGTCTTTAGTTCCCAGCGAAATACTGTGGGTGCAAAGGGCGTGGCTTATTTATTACTTGCCTTGAAAGCTTTGTGTATCGAAATATTGTCGAAATCGGTCTTAACATCGAAACTAGAAAGAAAAGCGAGTTAAGTGTTTTAATGATAATTACTTCGTGAAAAGAAATATGTTTTATGATCTAGGTTCCCAGAAACGTGCACGAAATTTGGATCTTTTACGGACGTGGTTATAGATATTATTTATTAGGTGTCGTAAATAAGATTTAATTATCTGGGAGATTTTTCGTTAAATGAAGGATTTTGAATTTAATAAGAATGCTATATTATATTTAATAAATGGAATTATTAAAGTACCTGGGTGCGGTAGGTTACAGTACCCTTCAATTGTTTAATTAAGGACTATTTTAAATGCTGCTGAAAGATGAGTCAGATTTTGAAGATGTGTAAATAGTTAATGTATGTAATAAAAAAGCAGGTTCTTATATATTTTAGTGTAAAGTCAAAAAATGTGTATAAAGAACCTGTTATATTTTTGTAAATATTATTTATGTCTTTTTGTCTCACCCTCTATTACTAATTAATATTATCTAGTATTTAACATAACAAATACGTGATCAGAACTAATGTCCTAATTATGGTAATGCATGAAAATGGACCTTATTTCAGTAATTCGTATTCCTATTTTTTTTGAACACTATGATTTATTTTACAAAGTGGAAGTAAGCATTAATTAACAAGTGTAACAAATGCCGTAAGTTTTATGAAAAAAACATGAATTACCCAAGAGTGGTAGAGATATAAATGAAAATATTAATTCTACACTTCTTAGTTTTAACTCCTTCTAACAGCTCACCCTGTAGAGCTGCAAACTTGAGATCCATAAGAAAGTTGCGTTTAAAGACCTGAAAACTAACATACTAAAATTTTAACAAATTCTGACAATGCCCAAAATCAATGTAAAAAGTGCGGGGTCCTTTAATTTAGTGAAACAGCAATTAGTGAAGGTACAAACTATCGTTATGTTTCATTTTTGGAACATATCAGCGAATGGGTTTTATGGTAGAAAAAACATATTTATAAGCATTGCTATGTCCAAAAATTGCAGAGGGTCTAAAACAAAAAATCGAGAAAATTTAGTTAGGGTGTGGCGGATTTTCCCCCCGTTGCGATGAGATGTGATTATTACAAAATAGTATTTTAACAATAGTTTACTGTTTAGTTTTGTAATGTTCTTCTTGATGATAATCTGACAGTACCTATATAATAAATGTAAGCTAAAAGTGCTATTAAGTCATAGCACGAGCTCAATAACTCGAACGGATTATCCACACTTCGGACTCGCCAACAATATTTATTGTATCCTGCTTAAACTTAAAACCAAGCAGCAATTAAATAAACGTATCATAAAAAAGTTATGCGGTTTCATTAAATATGTGCAGTTAGGAGTTAATTTTAATTCACAATCTCTCTGAAAATTGAATAAATCTAGTCTGCTATGAAGTAATAATTACGCAACCGCATTCCGCACATTTTATTCGCAAAAGGGCAAAATCCGAACGAATGGAAGGTCAACCACTATGTTTACTCTAAAGCTGATATTATAACGAGAACTAAATTGTGTTTTAGATATATAATATGTGGAAAGGGGAAAAGGTGTTAAATTCTGTCATTATAGTATCTATATATTTGCTAATAAAAAAGATAAGAGAGATGTAAACAGAGCTTTAGATTAATTTATGCTATTTGGAATATAATTGTTGTGAAATATGTCCCCAAGTATGTAGTAGGTAACAACAGTAAAAATATCTGATTTGGTTCATTAAAGAAAGTGAAGATATATTAAAATAAAAATTATTTATCGAAAATTAAGTTCAGTTCTACCAGCCCCACTCAAACTGCGTCTAGTTCTAGTATTTCAGATTCTAAAAGTCCACACAACAAAAGGTCAGAAATTACACCATCAAAATACCTGCATGAACCATCGCCAATTCCACAGATACTTGCATTCTTTTTTCAAAGATTCAAGCGAAGCGCAGCTGTGTTAACGTTTCCAGAAAGTATTGAAATAAAGGAGAGCCACCTAAATAAAAAAAGGTTCAACGAAGGTAACAAAAAAACCAAAAACCACAAGAAAACTCACCTGAAAATCTACAAGAAAAGCCAGAAGAAAATGAATGGAGCGAAAGCAATGAGGATCCCTTAGTAAGAAAGAAAGATGAAGACAAAGAGCGTTGTGTGAAATGTTCCGAAGTCTATGAAACATCCACCGAAAAAGTTGATTAGCTTTAAATGTTTAAAATGGTTGCGTGTTACTTGTGCTATGTACCAAGAAGTATGCAACATATGTTCGAGAAAAATGCAAACAAATGTGTGAAAAATTCTAAAGACAATGGCATCTCTTCTTTTTGTATGCGGCATCTCCCCCAATAGTGAAGGGGAGATTCCGCATTTATGCTACTACCTATGCAGTATTTAATTTTAAAATTTTAACAAAAAATAATTAAAATTATGATATTTACTTGCCAAGGAACATCGGGGTACTTATAAAAGCTCAACAAACTGCCCGCGTAGTACCACAGCTGGCAGCGTTATATCAATTAGTACAAGGTATCTTTCGGTGATACCTTGATACCGTGAAGAAACTGATAATGATGATGACTCCTTATCGAGAGAAAACGACTTATTTATTTAGGTATGTAACTCTATATTTATATTAATTATAATAAGTTTATATGATGCTAGTACCCGAAATATAAACAAACAAATCTATATTTCTAAAAACGAAGTATGAGTGTTTTATGAGAAAAGTTTTTTTGCAAAGTTTTTTTTAGTATATCATATAAATTTGGCTGTGTGTATATTTATTATTAAATTTTAAGGAAATGTCCTAACCGAATATCTAGTATACTATTTTTATAGAAATAAATGTACAGAGGTATAGAATTATTGGTTAATCCCTTAGGGTTTGTTCATTTACATTTTATAATGTATTGTATTCGAGGTTTTTCGGGGTGTTCATATCTAGTGAAAATTCTGATAAGAAGGTATCAATATTTACTTTTTTCTGCTTTGAACAATCCTGTATATAGATCTTTGCCATAAAAACTGTGCTATCATGCATTTTAAAATAAATATAATTTCACAATGTCCATTTTATCACTAATTTTTAATGTTTGTTGGACCACATTCGTTCCTCGCATGCGTGATTTCAATGAGTTTTTTCATCTCTAGTTTATAGCTTTAAATTAATCTTTCCACCACTGTAAAACCACAATAATTCCTTAAGTAATTAGGCATATGTATACCTCTAATTTAATACAATTGTATTTGAAAAAATATTTTTGTAAATTAGAGACTTGAAAATGACTATACAACCGAAACCGGTCGCCTAATAAATTTTATTAAATATTGATTGTATATAGAATATAGAATAGACCACATTTCAGAGGTTAGATTTATTTTTACCTTTAATTAAATTTTTCTATTTTACCCTCTACAAAAAGAATGGTGCCCACACCTGATATAAACTTTGAATTAAATACCTAAAAAACTGCTTTGTATCATCAACAATGATTTTAATATTTTTAAAATTTATAATAACAAATTAGTCACAACCATATGGCCCTCCTTGGCCGAAATACCCAAATGTTCAAGCTTCTGTCGCTAATATGGTTGCATTATAATTACTAGGTGTTTTTTTTGTGTAGGTGAAAGTGAATAATTCCACTACTTATTACAAAAATAGTAAAAGCCAATTTTGAAAGAACAGTACCGTTATCGAAATTTGAGCTTTTATTATTTTCATCCTTTTGTATAGAAGAAAGCAAGATAGTTAACTTTAATATATATCAAAGAGAATTCTACTTAAATTTTATTTACTATTGTGCCAACTTTTTAATTTATATTTAATGTTATAAATATTTAGAACGATAATTAATCAATCTAGACTGATCTTTTTTGATTCATTTTGTTGGTTAACTTTTTCTAGACTTGTTGGAACAAATTTACAAAATATTTAAAAGACCCGTTTTCTAATTTAAAAGATTTGGAAAAAATAATTGTTGTTAAACTTGTCTCCATTTTTGATCGAATTATAAGAAGCGATTCTGTAATTCAATCTCTTTTGAGTTCGGAAATCTTCATTAATTAAAACATTGGAACACCTCGTTGATTTTTAAACTTAATACCACAAAAAATAAATTGTAATTTGTGTAGCTTCGAGGTGAATTATTTCTTTTATTTATTCTTTTAGATGGTGGTTATATTTTTTTCAATTTTACACGCATCACATCGAAGTACGAAAATTATACGCATTGAAGAGACAAGACTTTTTTTTGTTAGAAGCTCGTCAGAAAAAGGAGGAGCTGAGGAATTTTTTTTAGAAATTTCACAAAGAAAGGGCCTAATTTTTTACAAATGCTTGTGTTTTGAACCTGATTCCCTGTCGTCATTGTTGTCACGCTTTTCCCTTCCTAAATCTGGCAACCCTAATTTGGGATGATGAGGTGATGGTCATCTGAAAGTTGCCCTGGAGCGCCACTTTAAATAAAAAAAAATAGTCGTCACTCCCAGATTCTGCTATCAGATCTTAAGGAGATGATTATTATTATATAAGGAGATTATTTATTATTGTTGGGAAATATAAAAATTATTCGCCGAAGAATGGAGCCAAGAGAAAAAAGCGAGTCTTTCGAATTTTCTGAAAATCACTTTGGAGATTTTTCGAGTGAATAAAGATATGTTGATATTTTTAACATTTTAGTATTTATAATAAATCATCCTTTTACATATGTGTAAATGTTCTAGAAATTAAATCTAGTAAATATTGATTATGATGCAGAAGAGCTTATCCAGAAAACCCATACTCTGGAAGCTACATTCTTTCTGCCCTAAGGTTTTACGCCACAGGCTTTTTATTCAACCTCATTGACAGGTTTATACCTAATATCAAAAAGTCTAGCTAACACTTTCGGTTGAGCCATTTTTACCTCTTAAATATAAGTACAACAACACCATAAAACAAAATTTAGCTCATATCAAGACAAAAAAAGGAGCCAGGCATCCGCTACCTCTGAAAATTAATGGGGCAATACTCTTGAGACGTATGTATCAAGCTGCCACATTTAAACAAACAGTACTAGTGTGAAATTAAATTGCAATTTAACGTGCATATGAAAACTTAAGTGTTAAATGTATATGACACTCTTTTACATGAATATTTCAATAGTACAGTTTCTAAGTGTTTAAATATGCCCGAAGTTTTAAAAGAAACCATTTATAGAATTTTGAAGCAACGAAATGATAGAAGTGTGGATATTTTTCGGTGGAAATAGTTATCTGTCAAACTCAATATCCAAAGTACGAAGACTCTAAAGCACAGCGGATATTGGCAGAGCTACACCAAGACACTTACCACATACAACGTAGATATCAGGAAGTGTAAATGTAACAGTTTCAGGAAATTCTGCGAATAGATTAACTTTCGGCAGCGAGACTACACAAGACCCTGGCGAAAGGAAGAGTAGATTGATCTTTGCCTCTAAACCAAATGGAAGCTTCACAAAGAGTGAGAAGAAAAGAGTTTGAATCTTCCTTGAAAGTACACGTTTTCTAATAAGGGACACAATTAAGGCAAGCGCCAAGCAAGCCAATCTATGAAAGATGGAAAATCGCCTGTTTGGACTTTTTTCTCGGGCCATTCAAAAACAGTTTGCTGAAAAAAAAAATTAAATTCCACACAACCATAATAAAACTATCAAGATGGCAAATTTTTAAAAATACATAATACCTTATCGCTTCGAAAACCGGAAGTTACCTCATCAGCTCGAGCAATGGGGTTTAATAAGGTATCGGTTAGTAAGTTCTTTACTCTGCTATTCCAGGTAAAAGAAAAACATAAGATAATGTCAAATATATAATATCGATGAAACTGTATATCCCCAGTTGCAAAAAAGCTTAAATAAAATATTAGTAAATAAAGCTAACAAAAAACAAGTTGATTCATTATCTTCCACCGAACGAGTAAAATTGATAACAGTTGAGATCTGCATGGGCGCTGATAAATACCATCAATGCTCATTTTCCAAAATAAATGAATAAAGCCTGAACTGCTTTCCAGTGCTCCTCCAGGAACATGGGCGGAATATAGTGAAACAAGATGGATACAAGCTAAAATATTTCAAAAATGGTTTGAGAAGTGTATTATTTGGTTACGAGCATCCAAGGATAATCCAGTATTGATACTTCTAGATGGCCACTTGACGCACACGAAAAGACTACAACTACAGCAAGAGAAAAGGGAGTTATCCGCCTGTGCTTCCCACCACTCTGTAGCCTCTGACTACAGCCATTAAATGAGGGGTTTATGTAACCTCTTAGTGCTTACTACGCAGATGATGAAATAAAACTTGGCTGCGTTCTCATCCTGAAACAACACGCTGCACAATACCATGTCAAATCTTTGGAAACGCCTTATTAAGGGCTGCTACAATGAACACTGCATGAATAGTTTTAGAACGACAGGTATCTGGCCACTTAATCAAAATATATTCACAGAAGCTGATTTTTTAACTGCGGCAGCACGTACATATTGACAATTTGGATGAAACAACTTTAAATCAAAAAATTAGGCAAGCATCACCACATCCAGATCCTTCAAATGCATCGTAATATGATCATTCAGATGAAACAGCTGTAGACCTAAATTTCAGAGAAGCATCACCGCAGCTACCCAGAAAGCTCAGATAATGACACATTAGATGTTGTGTGCTTTTATTGTGGATACTGATATTCCCAATCAAACGAAGTGGATCATGTAAACAATGTTCTTATGCTTGTGAGGACGATAACTACGAAGAATCCAGCCATATTTGTGAGATTTGCAAACAAAACAATTATTAGAACCCGGGGACCGAGCGCTTCGATGCTTCAACCGAATTCTATATCTCGGGAACCACAAAAGTAGGTACCATGATTTTGGTGTCATTTTGCTTCTCTAAGTGTCCCTAGCTTATATCTGAGTCCGATAAAGTTTTGGCTTTCTCTATCCCGGACAGACAGACATTGGCACTTTAATATAGTAGGATAATCATTTAAATACATTGCTCATCTGGCCCCTAGTCTATGCCCAATCTGCTCCCTAAGCCACGCAAAACGGGCATTTACCTACCATTTTTCTAAATTATATTTGTTTTATTGTTTGGAGACTCAGTTTTGTTTAAAGAATAAATGTTTCATTTCTCATCCCATATTTGAATTTTGTTTTAACCTAAAAAACAACGCTTTACATGCTCCGGTTTTCCCTACCACATATAATCCTAATCTGGATATGCCGACATCACCCTTGCATCCTTTGTATTTAAAACTAATTGAGAAGGCTGGGGACCTATTTTCAAGCTTAGGAGAACTCATTTCTCTCAATATTTTCACGAGAAATGTCATATGTCAACGTGAAAACAGTATTTTTAAAGTCAGTGAGAACTTACTGACTGTTTCTTTCGGTTTATTTCGAGAAAATTCAAACTCTCCTAAGAATTTTAATTCTTACCGCCTTTTAAAATAGTTTTTACGTTGACGTATGACATTTCTCATGAAAATCTTGAGAGAATTCACTTTCTCTCGAGTTTGAAAATAGCCCCGCTGGAGATGGTGCCTTTCCATCACAGTCTGTACACTTTTGACTAAATTTGTCGTTACAATTTAAAATGCACGAATCATATCAAAGAAACAGAAGAGAGAGAAGATAGTAGAAGGAAACGTAGATCTTGGCTTTAAATAAACCCTGATCGTTACCTAACTCTTTCTTTTGTTTATCTAAGGTGATCACTTTTGTGCTCACTATTGAAAAATACTTTCGAAATAACTAGTTATATTGTGATATCGTGTCTAGTTTCAGTGTCTACTGGTACATAGATTTCATGCAGAATTTAATTTGTTTTTTGATGTGTTTATTTTATTAAAATTTGAGGTTTTTATATTAGAAAAACTACTTGGCCATAAAAAGGTTCACACGGCCTACAGACTGACAATACTTTAGCCCACAGACTAAAACATGCAAATTTTTGTGTATCCACTACAAAAAAAATACCGTATACGGGTTGATCAGTTACACGTTATTGGGATGGTATAGAATACCTTATACTTACTTCCGGTTGCTTGGTAAAGTAATTAGTAGGATGTTTTAACTGACATTAAAGCAACCATAAAAAATCCGTATATTTGTTATTAATGCGATAAATTATAGGAAATGTTATTTTTTCCGTTAATTGTAATTATTGGTAGTGTAGTAGGTACCTACCTATATGGAGCGTGCTAATAAAAATAATGTTATGTAGCATGGCATATAAAATATAATATTTGAACAAAAATCATCCAACACGACAAAGGGTAAAAAACGCACTAATGAAAAGATATCTGATAAGAAGTGATGGGATTTAGACGAAGAAAATTTAGATAAGGAAGATTTAAAAGGTAAATTTGGAATAAGTATATTCTTCTAATCAGCATGGTTTTTAGTCAGGAAAATCTACTGTAATTTATTTTGTAAGACTCAAATTATCGCATCAAAGACATTGGGCAGAAGAGGTCAAATAGACGTTATCTACACTGACTTATCCAAAGCCTTTGACAAAATTAATCGTATCCTAACTGCCAACCAAGCTTGATATATTGGGGTTTAACACAAAATTGATAAATCTCGTTAGACATATCTTTCTAACAGACCACAATTGGAACAATGGAAGCATTTTAAATTTCACAAAACTCTTTATTTAAATTTATTTTTGTGTGTGTTGTACAGATCAATTGCACCCTAATGAACGTTCATTTGGCTTTAAAAATAAGAAATGAATGAATGAAGGTTAATTTTAGATCTACGATTTGTTAAGTCACACTTTCTGTCTAGGTTTATACCAATGATTTTGTTCAAGATAGCTTAATCGTTTGGCGGCACATACTTTGATTACTATACGGTGCAAGGGAGAGGTCCGACAGGCCCAACATAGGGCGCGGCCATTTTGATTCCTATACCACAGTCTATAACTAAAGAATCAGATCGCTCACTCTGCGTCGGCACTTTTGATCTCAATGTTCCAGTTTATACACTGCGCAACTCAGATAATACAATATATGACAACCGCCTATAATAAAACAGCAGTCTTCTGCGTATCCTGAATTTGTATCCCTGGAGCGGATGTTATTTTGGAACTTTCAACTGGTCCGAGTGAGCTAACTGATTCTTTAGCAATAACCTGTGACTCCAAAAATAATATTCACTGACACTGACAGCAGCAAACAAAATATCAGGTGCGTTTTAATCATCCGCTTCTGCTTCCGGAATTGTCGGTTTAGTCGTTTTAACCTGTCAGATTAAAACAAGAAAACCGACAATTAGACAATTATTAGTATTAGATAATCATAGTAGCCGTATCACATTGAGGGCTCATCAACATTAAGTCTGGATGCAGGGCAATCCGACAGAAAACTGACACCGTTGGGGCCAAAAAAGCTACTGCTTCGGATTCTCTTGGTGCTACAATAAATAGTTCTCCAAAACCACACCCTGTTCCTATAAGTAACCTTATTGAGGCGCAACCTTCCACCTCCAAAGATTTTAAGCAACCAGATAATATTCTAAAATCTATACCTGCTTCAAAGTTTTACAATCTTTTGCCAGTCCTGCTAATAAAAGATCAGTCACTCGAGCTAAACAATATTCACAGATATTAACCGACAGTCCTTTAAAGACGCTGCTTGAAGAACAGGCGAAGAAGAAAAAATGAAAGATAGAGAAAGGAAACAAAAAAAAAAAAAACGAAAAAGAAAAAACAGAAAAAGGAAAGAAACCAAAGGCGACGTTTAAAAAGAAGGAGTTCAAGAAAAATTTGAAAAAATTGTTGCAAAGCGATTCATCAGATGAAGAAAATATAGACGAAAAAACTCTGTGTCAGGATGATGAAGTGGATGACATGGAGAGCGAACAAAGCAATGAAATATGTCTCATTTGCGAGGAATTTGGGAGAGATGGTGAGTTGTGGTACCGCTGTATAGTGTGCGGGCATTGGGTTATGTAGCGCTTGGGACACTGCTGAAAACTACAAGTGCGATGTTTGTCTACGAAAGTGAAACTTTTCCATACCTACCTCTTTTATCATCTATATTATTATTTGATTTTTATTATTGTTTATGTCGTTTTTTGAGTTGTGACTTGTTTTTTCATTATTGTCTACAATAAAATACCTTACTATACTTTTCTAGCAACTACTGTTTCATTATTTTCTGAAAATGTCATCCTCATTTAAAAAGCATTGAAAATTGGCTGACGGGTATTAACCACAGAGTGGGGGAATAGTGGTCAATGTTATGACATTGTTTTAGATCTTACTTTTCTTTTGTTGTGTACTATTTTGATTTAACTATTTTACATTTGACCCCAGACAACACACCAAATCCCAGAGATATCCACAGAATCTTCTGTGGATATCCAATATATCCACAGGATATCAGAAATATTTCGTGGATCTAATATGCATATCTAAATGTCCGTCTATATCCAGAATATAGAATGAATGAATATTCAGCAAAATATCTAATGGGTATCTTTCAGAAAATACAAGAAATCCCAGAGATATCCACATAATATACTTTGTGGATATTCAATATATCCAATATGGATACCCAACCAAATGTCCGTCTATATCCCAGGATATAGAAGATATTCGGATATTCAGCAAAATATTTTATGGGTATCTTTAGTAGAGGTTCATAAGTAACCAATGATTATTGAATAACGTCGAAAGAAAATAGCAGAGATAAAAAATATTTTCAACACTCAAAATATTTTCAAGACTCTGCCTTTGATTTTGCCCACTAAGGAGAAAGTCATCCTTATTAGGACTCTTCAGCAATAAATGAAAATTCTCGACTCCAGCCTCTAATGGAGTGATTAGGACACATATTTCGATCGAACTCAATTACGGCGGGTCGAGCATGAGTAGATGCGATAGTGGTATCGCTATCTATACTTAGTAAGCAGAATCAAATAACATCTAGTGGATATCCACGATGGTTTGCGTTCGCGCCTAGACTTTGATATATTTAGTGGATGTTCATGGGATATTGAATACACCTTAAAAAAATAATTTTAAATATCTGAACGGTACTATTAGCCACAATAGCGAGCACAATGGCGTAATTTTTTAATAATTTGCTATATAATTACTATTATTTATGGACATTTGCATGTCTATAAATTACATTTCATGGATATAAAATAGATATCTACCATGGACTGGACATTCAGTTGATATTGGGATGTTCAGTAGATATCCAAAGGATTTGGTGTGCTGTCTGGGACCACAACGCTGTATTTTCTGTTTTATGTGCGATCTGGCTTAACTGACCGCCATTCCCCCGTTCTCCCCTATAACTTGGATATCCCTTATTAAAACTCAAATTTGTAAAATTCCAAATAAATTTAATTATTTATTTATTTAAAATGACAAAGTAAAAATGAAAAATTTTATACATATTATTTGCTTTAATAATAGCTAAACAAGTTATTTTTCACAGAAGAAACTACCTATACAGGGTGTCCTTTAAAATGTGTCCCAAAATTCTCAGGCAGATTCCTTAACCAAAAAATGGAAAAAAAGTTCCTATAGACCTATGTCCTAAAGTGCCCCCTAAGCGAGCAACAGCCTCTCGAAATCATTTTTTTTTATTTTGATTTTTTGAATTTTCTTAAAAATGGAAACAAATAAAAGAACCAAATTTTGGCTGTTAAATATGATCAATAATAGTGACCTTTTGACACCTTCAAAAAGAAATTATTTCGTCAGGGGTGTACTTGGGAATTTTTTGAAAATTTTGATTATTCATAACTTTTTTGTGTTTTTGGTAATGACTTATCCATATTTTTTTTTACATTCTACATTGAAAACTACGTCAAAAAGGAATACTTGTTTGATCTCGATTGGAGCAGCCGTTTCCGAGAAAACATCATCCAAAGATATTCGTGCAGTTTAGGTTAATTTTCAATTTTGGCTGTTGTAGCCAAAAAGTTGGAAATCGAGGAACACGGCTTACATGTCCCTATCCTTACTTTTGAAGGTCTATTCAGTGGCAAAAAATATTAGTTGATACAGGGTGATCAAAAATCGGATGTGATTTTGGATTTTTGATCACCCTCTATCAAATAATATGTATTTTATGTCACTGAATAGACCTTAAAAAGTTAGGATAGGGACTGTAAGCCGTTTTCCTCGATTTCCAACTGTTTGGCTACAACAGCCACCTGAATTTGAAAAAATGTGATTTTTGAGTAGCTGTAGATCCTTTACTATTCATATTAGATAACAAGTGTGATATATCATTGAAATCAGATTATCGAGCAGATTCTAAAAATATAAAAATATACAGGGTGTTCCATTTAAAAAACATAACTTTGATTTGGCACGGCCTTATGAAACACCCTGTCACATCGTAACTAATTTTAAAATGTGAAGCTTAAAGCTGCCTACTTTTATTATAACAGATCTACAGAGCTTCCTCACACTAATCAATCACCCTGTATACTATTTTTAGCTCTCTAAATAAAATTTAAAAATTTAGTTCCCATTTATTTATTATGAAGACCATAAGGTTTGTATTTAGCTGTTTAGAATAAAAAAGTAAAAATATGTATTTTTTTGGCGTTTTTGTGTTTCATGGATAATTTTTTTCGCTCACTGATAAAAATGTTTCTTCAGTTAAACATTATTTCTAAAAGTGTTCTGGTGCGATTCGTTGTATTGTTATTATTTTGTTTAAAATGGCTCACAATAACTACAATAATGATTACACATTCGGCGAAATGACGGACATGCACTTATGTTTTGGACTCGCTTCTGGAAATGCCAATGAAGCTCGCAGACTTTATCAGGAGCGCTTTCCAAATAGGCATCTTCCATGCGCTAAGACGTTTTCTAGAATTGACGATAGACTTCGGGAAACTGGTACATTTAAGAAAAACTCTAGTAACAGTGGAAGACAAAATTATGTGAGAACTCCTGCTTTGGAAGAAGCAATTTTGGATAGGGTAGCTGAAACCCCATCGACAAGTACCAGAAAAATAGCAAATGGTAAGTAATTACTTATTTATTATTTTAGCTACCCCGTACCTTATCGTATAAAACTAGTTTTTTTACTTGTTATTGCTTCTCTTACATTTCACGACTTTTCGTATCGAAAAGAGTTGCGTTATGCAGAAAAAAATCTGATTTCCCAAATCAATGGATTCTCTTTCTTAACTATTCACTACACAGATTCTCTCATTTAATTTCAGAAGAGGGAGTCGGACGTAACACGGTATGGAAAGTTTTGCGTGAACAACAATTGTACCCTTACCACATTCAAAAAGTTCAGGCACTTAAAGCTACTGATTATGAGCCGCGAGTTATCTTTTCTGAATGGTTTCTTGGAAGATGTAATCAAGATGCAATGTTTCTTAATAAAGTGCTATTTACCGATGAAGCTGGTTTCACTAGAGATGGTATAATAAATTTTTGAAATATGCATGAATGGGCTGAAGATAACCCTCACGCGGTTGTTGAACGTCACCACCAGGATAAATTTTCAATAAACGTCTGGGCTGGAGTTATTGATAATTACCTTATTGGACCATTTGTTTTGCCGAATAGGTTAAATGGAGCAGCATACAGGCTTTTTTTGGAAAATAACTTACATGAGCTTCTTGATAATATTCCGATTCAAATCAGACATAACATGTGGTTTATGCATGATGGAGCTCCACCACATTACAGCCTTGAAGCTAGACAGCACCTTAACGAAAGATTTGAGGGTAGAGTAATTGGCAGAGGTTGTCCTGTTAACTGGCCACCTCGTTCACCAGATCTAAATCCAATGGATTTTTTTGTTTGGGGTTATTTAAAATCATTGGTTTATTCCAGTCCTGTTGAAACAGTTGAAGAATTGGAAGAACGAGTTTTTCATCATTGCGAAGTTCTTAGGAATAATCCTGAAGTATTTTTTCGTGTAAGACAGTCTATGATGCGACGGTTGCGCTTGTGTGTGGAAACCAATGGTCGCCACATTGAGCATCTGCTTTAATTTTTTTTTATTTGTTTTTTTAGAATAAATATTTTTTTAAACCGTTTCTTATTAATAAATAAAAATAGTCCCACCACGACATTTGAACTACAATTATTTAGAGAGAGCTAAAAAAGTTATTTTTATTTACGAGATTCACCGAGGTAATTTAGGAAAATTGAAAATTAAGCTAAAGTGGACGAATATCTTTGGATGATGTTTTCTCGGAAACGGCTGCTCCAATCGAGATCAAACAAGTATTCCTTTTTGACGTAGTTTTCAATGTAGAATGTAAAAAAAAATATGGATAAGTCATTACCAAAAACACAAAAAAGTTATGAATAATCAAAATTTTCAAAAAATTCCCAAGTACACCCCTGACGAAATAATTTCTTTTTGAAGGTGTCAAAAGGTCACTATTATTGATCATATTTAACAGCCAAAATTTGGTTCTTTTATTTGTTTCCATTTTTAAGAAAATTCAAAAAATCAAAATAAAAAAAATGATTTCGAGAGGCTGTTGCTCGCTTAGGGGGCACTTTAGGACATAGGTCTATAGGAACTTTTTTTCCATTTTTTGGTTAAGGAATCTGCCTGAGAATTTTGGGACACATTTTAAAGGACACCCTGTATAATTAAGTTCACATTTATATTAAAAATATAAGGTTGGACTTATTAACTATACTAGGAAAAATATTTATTTTAAATTATTTTTACAAGTATAGGTAATTTCATCCGTGGAATAATGCTGTAGAATGAATTCACATTATAACTTATAACATCTATAAAAGGTTTCAGAGCAACTTTCGGGGGAAGTACCGTAAAAGTGCTAGTGTAAAGTTTTCCTCTATGAGATGTGCTATAAAAGTCTTGCCGTTGCGGACATTCGGCGGTTGCATAGATATTAGGGTTACATTAAAAGTACATTGCATGCGAGCTTAAAGAGCCTAAAATTGCAGCTTATTAACGTAGATGGGATGCTTCTGTGCTAGCTGGATAGGTAGGTACTGTTATGATATCTCACAATACCTTTTTTTATTTTTATTTAAATTATAATATTAATTTACCTCGGCTTCCCACTTTATCTTTTAATTTGACTCAAAAATGCTCTTATCTCAGGGGTGTTTCAAGTTACGATATTAATATTTTTATTTATTTTAATTTATTTAAGTTAATTTAATTTAATTTATTTCAATTTTAGTTTTGATTTTAATTTTATTTTATTATACTTCTATTTTAATTTTATTTTAATTTTATTTTAATTTTATTTTAATTTTATTTTAATTTTATTTTAATTTTATTTTAATTTTATTTTAATTTTATTTTAATTTTATTTTAATTTTATTTTAATTTTATTTTAATTTAATTTTAATTTTATTTTAATTTTATTTTAATTTTAATTTTATTTTAATTTTAATTTTAATTTTATTTTTATTTTTATTTTAATTTTATTTTTATCAAAATCAACAATATAACAAATAATGAAACTTATGAGTTGATTTAATCTTTGTACCCTGTATTTTGTAAATTATATGTTTAAATAAACAAACCTCTCTAAAGATCAACTTGTTTAATTTACAGAAACCATTATGGAACAATCTAACAAATTTTAGATATTCTAATATCCTTTTAAAATTATATATAACTAATACTACCCTACTACACCTACTGAAGTACAACTCTGTTCAAATTACAAAATCAAATAATTCATATTTGATTAGCCTTTCAATTGAAACAATTATGAAAAATTATTAAAACTATTATTATGTCTATTTTCAACAAAACTTATAATGAATACCTTTTATTCCTTTTTTAAGGAATAGTCAAAAAAAACTTGCACAATTAAAATGTTTATAAACGGCGTACTCACGGTCTTGGTCGACTTCTATCCAAATTGTCCTTGTACTCAAATCAACTCCTTCATCAGTTGCCTATCATCATATGTACATTTTACATTCTTGTGTAATTTATACTTCTTATTACATTTTAGGAAGTTTTTTTTTTACAGGTTTGCTTATTTAAATTCTTCTATCTATCTTTTTTAACGTACAATTCTCTTTTAAATTTCTGACATTAATTTTTTTTTAACATTTCAAAATTGATTAACTTTCAAAACTCTGACTTTTCTAACAACCTCTTTTTATCTAGAAACCATCTTTTTTTCTCACTTAGTCTGCTTCTCGTAAGACTTCTTATATTATTTTCATAATACAGGGTTATTAATTTATTACTATTATTATTGTTATCATCATTATTATTAGTATGGTTATTATTATTATTATTATTAATTTATTTTATTATTTTAGAACACAGGGTTTTATATAACATATCAAATTCCCAAATTTACATTTGAAATTTCGCATTTATGGGAAATTTAAAATGCAAATTTCATTATTGTTTATTTTAAATTAAATTTATTATTATTATTATTATTATTATTATTATTATTATTATTATTATTATTATTATTATTATTATTATTATTATTATTATTATTATTATTATTATTATTATTATTATTATTATTATTATTATTATTATTATTATTATTATTATTATTATTATTATTATTAATAGTATCATTTTTATTATTATTAATATTTTGTATTAAGTTCACTTTATTATTTATTATTTCACTGAATTTGTTTTTTTTTTCATACTTATCTTCCCATAATCTATTCTTATTGTATTGTTTGTTTTTCTATAGACAATTCTATGTCAATATTTTCATATTTTGTACCTTCTTATTTATTTTGTGTATACTGCATCTCTTCAACTTTCTTTTCTATTTCATAATATTTCTTACTTTTTCCATATTTATTCTTCTTTCCATTTTTATTTTATTTTCATTTTCTCATCATACATCACATAATTATTCATATATTATTTATTATTATATATCATTTCATATTCATAAACAATCATAATTCATCATTACATTAAAATCAATATACCACCATATTAAACATTATACCGCATTATTTATTATTATTTCATCATACAACTCATATATTCTCCTACTATAAAACCATTATCTATTCTTATTCTTTTTTACCATTATTTTATTCCATTCTTTGTCTCATTAAATTATTTTCTTATACACAAATTTCCTTCCCTTTTTCTTTGTTCTAACTTTTCATAACATGTCTATATTATTTAAATGATTTTTTTTTTAATTTAATTCTTCTTACTTGTTGAAAGATCTACATATTTTCTTTAACTTCTTATTCTTTCCATTATTTTTTTTTTTATCATTGTCTTTTATTTTATTTATTCTTCAATCCATCACTTCTAAATTCATTAATCTATTATTTCATTAATCCATTATATTTAAATATTTACTAATTTTAATTTAAGTTTCGTAATCTCATTCTCCATTTCATATCCTGGTCATGTATTCCTTTTTCTTTGTCTTTTTTTTTATAACATTTCTACTTTTCTTTGAATTTATTTCTAGTCTTTTCTTTTTCCGATAAATTTCTATTTTTTATTTTTCGGCCAAATCTTCTTACAATTCTTTTAATTTTCCTTTTATTAACAATTTTTATTTTGTTCCCATCTCTTCTTACTTTTTTCCATAATATTTGATCAATAAACTTTTTGCTATTTTTATTCCTCCTTTTATTTTTAATAATTCTTATTCCCATTTTATTTTTTAATATTGTCCTTTCTATTTCATTTTCTATTTTTCTTTCTTCTCTAACTTGATGTTCCATTATTCTTTCTTCTGTTTTTTTTATACTATTTCCTATTATATTGTCTATGCCTGTAATTGTATTGATCCATTTATTCTCTAAAATAGTCATTCTTTCTTTTGTATCTTGTTCATTTATTTTCATATCTTTTACTTCTTCTTTGATTATTTCTATCTTCTTTTCCATAACTTCTTCTACTTCACATAGTCTTCCCACCATTTCTTCTTTAATCTCTTTCTTAGTGTCTAAAATTTTATTTTCCATTTGTTCTTTGGATTCTTCCATTTTCTTTTCTATTTTTCCTATCTTCTTCTCCATTTTCTGACTTATTTCTTCTATTCTTTTGATCATATTCTGTTCCATAGTATCTATCTTATTAACCATTTTATTAATGTCTTGTTTTATTACTTGTTTTATTTCTTCTTTGTCTTGTTTTCTATTTTCTTCCATTTTATTGATGTCTTGTTTTATTACTTGTTTTATTTCTTCTTTGTCTTGCTTTCTATTTTCTTCCATTTTATTGATGTCTTGTTTTCTATTTTCTTCCATTTTATTGATGTCTTGTTTTATTTCTTCTATTTTATTCATCTGTCCCATTATTACTTTTAACATTTCCTGCATACTTTTTTCTTCTGTCTCCTTTGTTTTCTTTTCAATTGCAGTTGTATCTTTTGCTCTTTTATTCCCTGTTCTCATTTCTCCTTCTACTTCTTGTTCATTTTCATCATCTTCTTGTGTTTCATCATTTTCTTTCTCTCTGTTACTTTCTTCTACATTTTGTACTTGTAGTTCTACTATATCTCCTTGTCCTTCATCTCTAATCTTTTCTTTTTTTCCAATCTTCTTTCCTCCTCTCAATTCCATGTTTTCAGCCATGATAAATAATATTTTATTGTATAATTTATTTAAAATAATGTACACTATTTAATTACATTTATACTTTTTGTATTCAATAAATTTTTTTTTATTATTTTTTTTTTTTAATAACACTGCACTTTTTAGAACTGTCACTTTAACTGTTTATTGCCACACTTTTTCTACTTTACTTCCCCACTTGTTTCACTTTATTGCCCCACTTGTTGGTCGCCATTTGTTATTATATCTCACAATACCTTTTTTTATTTTTATTTAAATTATAATATTAATTTACCTCGGCTTCCCACTTTATCTTTTAATTTGACTCAAAAATGCTCTTATCTCAGGGGTGTTTCAAGTTACGATATTAATATTTTTATTTATTTTAATTTATTTAAGTTAATTTAATTTAATTTATTTCAATTTTAGTTTTGATTTTAATTTTATTTTATTATACTTCTATTTTAATTTTATTTTAATTTTATTTTAATTTTATTTTAATTTTATTTTAATTTTATTTTAATTTTATTTTAATTTTATTTTAATTTTATTTTAATTTTATTTTAATTTTATTTTAATTTTATTTTAATTTTATTTTAATTTTATTTTAATTTTATTTTAATTTAATTTTAATTTTATTTTAATTTTATTTTAATTTTAATTTTATTTTAATTTTAATTTTAATTTTATTTTTATTTTTATTTTTATTTTAATTTTATTTTTATCAAAATCAACAATATAACAAATAATGAAACTTATGAGTTGATTTAATCTTTGTACCCTGTATTTTGTAAATTATATGTTTAAATAAACAAACCTCTCTAAAGATCAACTTGTTTAATTTACAGAAACCATTATGGAACAATCTAACAAATTTTAGATATTCTAATATCCTTTTAAAATTATATATAACTAATACTACCCTACTACACCTACTGAAGTACAACTCTGTTCAAATTACAAAATCAAATAATTCATATTTGATTAGCCTTTCAATTGAAACAATTATGAAAAATTATTAAAACTATTATTATGTCTATTTTCAACAAAACTTATAATGAATACCTTTTATTCCTTTTTTAAGGAATAGTCAAAAAAAACTTGCACAATTAAAATGTTTATAAACGGCGTACTCACGGTCTTGGTCGACTTCTATCCAAATTGTCCTTGTACTCAAATCAACTCCTTCATCAGTTGCCTATCATCATATGTACATTTTACATTCTTGTGTAATTTATACTTCTTATTACATTTTAGGAAGTTTTTTTTTTACAGGTTTGCTTATTTAAATTCTTCTATCTATCTTTTTTAACGTACAATTCTCTTTTAAATTTCTGACATTAATTTTTTTTTAACATTTCAAAATTGATTAACTTTCAAAACTCTGACTTTTCTAACAACCTCTTTTTATCTAGAAACCATCTTTTTTTCTCACTTAGTCTGCTTCTCGTAAGACTTCTTATATTATTTTCATAATACAGGGTTATTAATTTATTACTATTATTATTGTTATCATCATTATTATTAGTATGGTTATTATTATTATTATTATTAATTTATTTTATTATTTTAGAACACAGGGTTTTATATAACATATCAGTACCTACTAATAATGGGCAATTACTTACCTACTATAACGGTACCCTACCATATATCATCAGCAAAAAATAAACATTTTATTTAATTTAAAATACTTTTATCAAGGTAAGCCGGTTATGCATTATTACGTTGAGTTAACTGAATTCTTCGATTTTTTGCATAATTATTATTCAAGTACTTTAACGCTGTTTTGCTAGTATTACATAAGAAAAAATGGAAATAGGCAATAAATCGTTAGCAATATACATAATATCTATTAGTTGTTTTCATATTATGAGCATTTCAATGGGTAGTTAAAAATAAAATGTAAATATTTATAGTCAAGGAAAAATATTCTTAATTAATTGTTTGAAAGTCAAATTGGAAGAAAAAGCAAAATATAAAAAGTATTGTTACATTCATAGAAAAACACAAAAACATCTATTAATTCATTTACATTAATACTGGCATTCTATAAACTTGTTGCTTATTTAGAAAACCTTCAAAAACAATCTTTTATATTTCAAATTGTATTTTTAAAACAACTCGTATTATAAGCTACAATTTATATTTAAAAGTTATTCGGCTCAATGGTCTAGGGGTATGATTCTCGCTTTGGGTGCGAGAGGTCCCGGGTTCAAATCCCGGTTGAGCCCATTTTTTTTTTGTTTTTTTTTTTAAGACAATAATGAAATTAAAAATTATATACTTTTAAATTATTTAAATAATTTCATTTTATAAAAAATCTGATGTGTCCAACACATGACTTTCCTATCTAGTTATTATAGGCATTTTCCGGTTATTTTGTACAACCTATTGCAGCATCTCTATAAATGTTTAGAGGATAAACTAAATATATACATTTTACACATACATCTACCTCGAAACATTTTTCTATAGATATTCATTGAAAACGAAAATACAGAAAAATTTAAATTTAGCACTTTTCCATTACGGACCATTTTAGAAAAATCATGTATAAACAAAAATTATAGAAATCGATATCGCAAACAACTTTTAGTTCAACAATTTTCATAAAAATCAGAATTTTGCACATTTTGTCAAATTTCTCGAATACGGACCATTTCAGGAAATTTTGACATAAAACAAAAATTATAGATAATAATATTAGAAGTAACTTTTATTTGAACAATTTTCTTCTCCAAACATAAATAACAGATATATTCCATAAAATATAAAAACGGCCTCCCATAAAGTACCCCCCAGATGTTCCAACTTTGTCCAAAATCTAATGATTTCACGTCAGGCCGAAATAAACCTTAAGTTTAAAATTTAATGTTTTTTCCTTTATCCGTTTTTGAGTTTTCTTCAAATTTCGAAATTTACACATTTTCTCAAATATCTCGAATACGGTCCATTTTAGAGAAATTATGTATAGGACAAAAATTATAGAGAATTATATTATAAACAACTTTTATTTGAACAATTTTTATAAAAAATTATGTTTTTTACATTTTGTCAAATTTCTCGAATACGGACCATTTTAGGAAAATTTTGCATAAAACAAAAATTATAGATAATTATATTATAAGTAACTTTTATTTGAATAATTTTCTTCTCCAAACGTAAATAACAGATATATTCTATAAAATATAAAAATGACCACCTATAAAGTACCCCCCCAGATGTTCCGACACTGCCCAAAATCTAATCAGCTCATTGGACGCTGAAACAAAGCTTAAGTTTAAAATTTGGTGTTTTTCTGTGTATCGGTTCATGAGTTATGCGTTATACAGACACACACACACACACACACACACACACACACACACACACACACACACACACACACACACACACACACACACACACACACACACACACACAGACACACACACACACAGACATCATCGCGAAAATAGTCAAAACGGATTCAGGGGACCTCAAAACGTAAAAATCCGTCGAAAACTCGAGGTCGAAAAAAATCATGATTCCTATACTTTCCTTATATCTGTATACAGATAGGAAAGTAAAAATATTAATTTTTTTTTAATTGGTATTTTCCAAATTCATCGAATCTGTTTTCTAAAAGTAGTACTACTACTACGTATGCAACACGCAATACAAATCTTTAGGTTAGGTAGGGGCGCCGAGAGCCAGGTCGGGCCCGGGGACAATTTTCCAGGTCGGGTCCCGCGCCAATTTTTTAAAAACATTAAGCCCTTTCAAGATCATATTTCTAAAAAAAAAGTCTTCAAGCAAAAATCATTTAATGAAAACTCTAAAAAAAGTCCTGAAGCAAAAACTTCTCCTTTTTAATTAAAAAACGTCCTCACCTTAAGCTGCCGGGCCCCCACTTGAGCCCGGGCTTCGGGAATTAGTCCCGGCTCCCACCCCCCTCTCGTCGGCCCTGAGGTTAGGTATTCATAATGTACATGGTGTCTGATTAAGAATGGTACACAGAATAACTGAAAATTCTCTGCTTAAAAATAAGACGATTAAACAAAACATGCTTAAATAAAATAGTACCTGTTTCGGATATACAGGGTGCTAAAGTTGAAAATTCAAAAATTATTAATTTCTATATTTTTTTTATTTATCAGTATAATTTTTGGTGTCATAAGATACACCTATTAACAAAACAATCAGAGACCTAAATAAACTTTGGTAGTGGAGTACGTCATGGATAAGTAAAACCTTCATCCGCTCTAAATTTTACGCCACTTACCCAAAACGACTAAAATAAAATTAACTTTCAAATGAAGTGTCACACTTTACTATATGTAATAATTTTTTATTCCGCTAGAGGGTGCTAAAATAAAAGAAACGCAATGAACAGTCATATTGCTGAATTCCGCATAAAATTACTTTTCCAACGATGTGTCATACTTGGTACTTTCCATATTTAAATTGTATTGGTTAGCCGTAGTGGAGAAAAATTACATATCACAGTTGAGGATATTATAGAAAGGTGTCCTCCTTGAAACAAAAATCGACCTCTTTTTGCGTTTCTTTCAAAAAAATTCTTCTTCAAAATATTCTGAGATACGACCGGTCGCCACCCTTAATGAATCATCCTGAATAGCTGAAATAAATACCATAGAATGCCTTCTGTTTTAATATAGAATTTATATTTAAAATCGTACCGCTGGTCAAAGAGGCACTATCGAATCGCCTGTCGGGTCATGTGACTGGCACATGGCCTTTATTCAGCAATGGTAAAATACCTGCAATTTCCCGTTAACTTCCCACCAATAGGCCATTAATTGCCAATATATTAAAGGGAAAATAGAGGCCTATTAACTGGAATTACATTAGTAATTTTTGAATTTTCAACTTTAAAACCCTGTATTTCGGAAACCAGTAATATTTTATCTAAGCATGTTTCGTTTAATCATCGTATTTTTAATCAGAGAATCTTCAGTTGTTCTGTGTCTCATTCTTAGCTGATGCCATTTATTTATCATAGAGTTAGAAGGTAACAGAGGTAGGCAACCAAATTTCCGTAGTTGCGTAGAGCGTATTGCAGAATTATTAGTCTGATTACAGAATTCGTGTCCATTAACCCTAAACAAAAAGAAGTATAATATTAATAATAATACTTTCCCCAATTCACCTCCTTACGAGTGAATTTCAACCCCTGAAGCCTACTGAGCTTGTGTGGGGAAGGGACGAATATTATTATTTTTTTGCTGTGGCGCTCCAGAGCGAATTGAAGATGATTGATGGTGTCATTTGACTTACAGATGAGTAAAACCCGGAAAACTTCACCCACCAACATCGAGACGCATGGCGATTTATAATCTGGATGTCATATCGACACAAATTAAATTTCTGTTAATAATGCGGCACACATCAAATCCTATAACGAACCATATAATTTAATTAAAAATTCACATGGTCTGTCGTAGGATTCGAAGCCGCTCTGTCTCTAAACCACAAACAATACAAGCGCGTGAGACCTCTATACGCTTCCGATCCGATAAGGGATGGATGATGGATGTGCTTTGTGGTAATAGCGGTTTAAAATAATTCTTCTTTTCTATTGCCCTGTTGCCCTTTTAGGCATTAAATTTTGATTAATTTTATGGGTTTTCTTCCTTTTCATCTTTTCAAGTCTTTTCTATTTTCCGTTTTCCGTCGTGTCCATTATGTTCATATGTATTGTGTTTCCTTTTCTTCTTCACGTCTTTGCTGTTTGTTGTATCCATTTTTTGCTTTGTGTCATTTTTTTATAGTTATTTTTTGCTTCGTGTACCTTTTATTTGATTGGGTACCATCCTCATCCGAAGTCCATACCAATTCATTTGTCTTTTTATTTTGTGCGTTTATTTCGTTTGCGTTTAAGTAGGTAGATATATAACTAATTTAAAACTTGTAATTCTACACACACGACTTTAATTAGACCCGAATAAAACCTTCCTTAGAGATCTTTTTAAGTTCCTTCCTGTGGTATGAGTTTTATTAATAATAACACGTATCTTATGGGAAACAATTTATCCAATCCAATATAGCAACTCTCTCTAGTCTTCATAATGGTAATACAAGTGGCGGCCATTTTGACAGCTTGTACTTGTTTCAATATTGTTCGATTTATTTTTTTAAACCTGGTTAATGTCAAAATACTATAATGGTTATAAGCAAGGGTGATAAATCTAGAAAAAATATGCAACAGTATTTTAGGGTGATCTGATATCCATAAAATACGGTACAAAAGAAATAACAAATTTGCAAGTATCAGGTAAAACTACTGTCGTCTACTCTGATATCCAAGCAGCCTTATAATCAGCTCCGCCGAGAGCTAGACCGCGCCCCAGGACAATTATCCAGATCGGGCCCCGCGACAATTTTATAAAAGATTTAAAAAAGGTCTTCAAACAAAAATTTTTCCTCCTCTACTCCTGAATTTCTCTAAAAAAAGGCCTTTAACCAAGAACTTTCCCCCTCTTGTGTCGAACTTCTGAAAGTAATAAGAAAAATTCTCACCACCGCTGCCAGGCCCCCATTTGAGCCCGGGCCCCGGGAATAAGTGCCGGCTGCCACCCCCTCTAGTCGGCCCTGCCTATAATGGCCATTCTCTCAACAGAAATCAAATTACGACTATTGAAAAACTGCATGGAAGACCTAACAGAGCTGAGTAGTCAAGACAACATAACCTTAGCTTGGATACCAAGCCATGAGGGACATCAGAGCAAAGAAACGCCCTAGAAGTTTCAGGTAAGGCCATGATAGACCCTGAACCCTTCTGTGGAGTTGATAAGTGGTGTAAATATAGGAGCATCAACTCACTCTGATAACATGCTATCGACTTTTCGATTCATCGAATTCTTCGGTTGGGGAGACGTTGCAGAAGCCTTTGGAGCCGGAGAAGGATGAATGAGCCGAAGAAAGAGGATCAACGTAGAATCAACCAATTCTCTTGTTCGTCGTGTTTAACGGTTGGGGAGACGTTTAAGAAGTCTTTGGAGACTCGAAAAAGAAGAAAAATATAACGTAAAATTTTATTCATGCGATATGGTTAATTGAAGAATAAGCAAGAATTTTTTATAATCTAATTTTGATTTTTTCCATAAATGAATTCTCTTGTTCGACGGCGAAGACGGAGGAGTGACCTAGCATCAACGAGTTCTTTCGGTTGGGGAGGCGTTGAAGCTGAATACGAAGAAGACTGGAGGTATTGAAGACGAAGAGGAATAGGGCAGAAATGTCGTATTTTACAAAAAAAAAACGTGTCCAGTAACTTTAACAAGAATTATCGAATTAAATACTCATTTAAATAAAACAACCGATTAATAATAATAATAATGTTTATTTACAAATTTCTATTATAACAATCACTCAAATTTTCTAACACAGAAAATAACTAAAGAATTGAAAATGCCTTAATTTACAATAACCAATAAAACACTTTTAGTAAATTTAATGGCACTATTCAATTAAAATAAAATAGAGAAAAAATATTAAAAATGTTAGTATACTAAAGACCGTACATTTAAAACAAAAATACTTACACAGGCTCAAATATTGCGACAAAGTTTAATAATATACGTTACATTTCTAAACAACATTTTTTCTACTACAACGAGAAATATTTTGTCGCAATATTGGTACGCCTTTGGTAATACTTAAACTGGATAGTGTTCAAAATAAAAAATATACAGTTCATTAAATATTGCCTATACGATCGATTTCTTACTCTGTCATTATTAATTTATACTATTTACAAATTGTTGTGTTAAAATAATCTCAAGATTAGCTATAGGGTGATCCTAAAAATTAGATAATTTTGTTTTCTAACTTGGATGAAAGAAATGCTGTGTATGTTTTTAAACAACTCAAACATAATTTGTATTTAGTTTTGTCTGTATAGCATTCCTAAGGAGTAAAAATCAAAAGATTTACAATGTATATTATGTACCTACGAGCTCTAACACAAAAATGTTCGGACATCAACTGATTTTGCGAAAAAGTTTGAAAATTTCCTTAAGGGATTCAATATCATATGTTTTTCATTTATAAGACATAATATGTATTGTTTACATCATATTTATGAAATTGTTTTCAAATAAACTAATATTGATTAATAAAACTAAACTAATGTTGATAAAAATGCAATATTTGCTGACACATAAATGTTCGGACACGTTAGTAAAACAAATAATAGCAAGCCATGGAAACAAAAAAAAGTGTTTCTATTTTGACATTTTAACTTGAGAATTAATTTGATTATCAATTGGCTCCAAAATGTCGCGTGGTAAAGCAACAAATGGTGCAATTAGAGAATTAATAGTAAAACTGTTTAACCAAGGAAAAACCTTTCGGGATATTGCTAAACAAATAAATGTCACAAAGTCCACGGTGTCAGATATTGTGAAAAAATATGGAGAAACGGGTTCAACTCAAATTTCAAGACATGGTGCTGGTCGGTCACGCAAAGTCACTTCCCGAATACAAAGATCTCTTGTTCGGATTTGTAAAACTGATCGCCGAAGTACTGTAAGGGAAATAACAGCAAAATGGAATGAAGAAATAATTGGAAATGTTTCACAAGAAACGTGTCGTCGTTGGATCCATAAGTCTGGTTTACATTTTTATAAGGTACGTAGGTTACGTTTAAGGGAAATCTCATATTTATGCAGTGAAATCATTGGTTTAGGCAAAAGAAAAGCCGTTCCTGACGGAAAAACAAAAGAAAAGACGATTAGCGTGGGCAAAGGAACGGGCAATGTGGACTTTTGAAGACTGGAAAAGAATCATTTTTAGCCATGAATCAAAATTAGATGTTTGCGTGGGTGACCATCGATCACGTGTTATAAGAAACAAAAATGAAGCCTTTCCCAAAGACTGCCTAAAGAGAAAAATAAAATTTCCATCAGGTGTTATGGTATGGGGAAGCATGCCTGGTTTCAGTGTTGGAAAACTGCACTTTATAGACGGAATTGTAAACGCAGAAAAATATCAGAACATTCTCGAAACCAATTTGTTAGTGTCAATTCCAATTTTATCACCTGATGGAAACTTTACTTTTCAACAAGATGGAGCCTCCTGCCATACAGCCAAGACCACAAGAAAGTGGCTGCAAGACAACAATATTTGCGTCCTTGACTGGCCCTCTAGCAGCCCTGATCTAAATATAATCGAAAATATATGGCACAATATGAAGCAGCAATTAAGAAATGATCCACAGCGCAACATTTCTGATTTCTGAACTTCCAACAGCTTCAAGATGACCTTGACTCCATCTATAACTGGTGCTCAGATTGGATGCTACCTCTAAATACAAATAAAAGTGTAGTTCTCCATATTGGTAAAAATAATCCTCGTCATAATTATTTTCTAAACGGTCATACGTTAAATAAAGTTAAATCTTACAATGATCTAGGTGTTATAATTACTGAAAATCTCAGCTGGTCTGAGCACGTTCTTCAAGTGTCAAAAAAGGCGAACACGAAAATGTACTTATTAAAGAAAACATTCGCAAAAGTGTCTTTTCAAAATTCTATCCGGCTGTATAAATTATACATTCGTCCGATTATCGAGTACTGCGGAGCTGTGTGGTGTCCGGAACTAGTGCGGGATAAAAATATTCTTGAAAATGTTCAGCGCCGATCAACCAGACTATTTTTCGGACGTATGAGACCTAATTACGCAGAGAGACTACATATGGCTGAACTACAAACGTTTGAAAATCGCCGTCTGCGGGGTGACATGATAATTTGTTTTCGTATTTTAAAATATAATTTTGGAAATTTAAAATGTATGTTCATCGTGGACAGTGAAAATCGACTACGTGGCCATAAATGGAAGCTGAAAAAAGAACAATTTTTTACGAAAACGAGGCAAAATTTTTTATTTAATCGAATATTCCACACTTGGAATTCTCTACCGGAGAATGTTGTAAATGCTCCATCTGTCAATGTTTTCAAGAACGAACTTGATAATTTTCTATTTTTTAATTAACATTTCATTTGTTTCATTGTTTATTCATCGGTTGTACCTGTTATTGATTTAGTTTTTAGTAATATTGTTTTATATTCAGTTAATATGGGCTTATGGGTCTTATGGCCCCTGCTCTTATCAAATTATAATAATAATAATAATAATAATAATAAAATTGCAAAATATTCTTTTACCGCGGAAGATTGTGAAAACCTTGTTAAAACTATGCCTGATAGAATAAATGCTGTTATTAAGGCAAATGGAGATGCAACCAGCTATTGATGTGATTTGTCCGAACATTTATGTGTCAATAAATATGCATTATTATCAACATTAGCTTAGTTTTATTGATCAATATCAGTTTATTTAAAAACAATATGATAAATATGATGTAAAACAATACATATTATGTCTTATAAATGAAAAATATGATATTGAATCCCTTAAGAAAATTTTCAAACTTTTACGAAAAATCAGTTGATGTCCGAACATTTTTGTGTTAGGGCTCGTATAATACAATAGGTATAGCAATTTTAAATAATGTGCAAAACATTATGAGAATGAATGTGTAGGTCAGTATGTGGCAACAGTGTAGAAACGGTAATGATGAGGTGGAAAAATATCATTTCTAGACAGGGGTACATATACGGGGTGAGTAATGGGGGTAACTACCCCCAAGAATTTTTAAACACCCAACTTTTTGTAGGTACTAAAATATATTATTAACAAAAATAGTCTCAAATATTACCACTCCCCCCCAGACTTAAACTCTGGATGCGCCCTGTGTTTCTAGGTTGGTATTTAAGAGCCAGAAACTCAGCATTCCAAGCTCAACAGCGGGTCTGGTAATTATTAAACTTTGGGAACGTGCACTTCCTTTGAAGTTAGAAGAACATCATTCTGCTACTTTTTTGTAAAAGAACGATAAAAATCCACTTTAAGGGAGGGAACGTTGTTGACATGGTTTTGTAATACTATACGAATTACTTTAATTACTTTCATATTACCATCTCTATCGTAAACAGACAAAAAAGGTGAAAATGAACTTAGTTCATACTTATTTCTGAGTATCGATAATAACATACAGAGCAATACTTTTTAGTCACACAATATATAATCTTCTACATTTCTGATTCAGATATATTATTCTCTTTCATAATCGTTATTTAAAAAAAAAATACCTATATATTTTCATATCGTTGATTATTTGAGCAAATTTGGATTTTTTTTAAATATAAAAATACCATGATTAAATACATTAATGTTAAAAAACGTTATTTACAATAACTACTATTAAAAATATAAAAACAGTTGTAACTATACATAAAAAAGTCAAAAAAACCGTAAAATTTTATTATTTAAAAAAGTGGACCGGGAATAATATCATACGGTATATATTATTATGTCTATCTATGACATATAAAATGACCTTTTTATATAGAAAATATAATTTTCATATTGAGGTATTGTGAAAAATGCTTAGGCCACTTTCTAATTTGTGTGATAACAATAAAACTTTGTTAACATTTTGAACATATCTGCCATATTGCCATATTTGTCGAAATTCTTTAATATGTTGTATATATGCAGCATACTTTATAAAAGCATGAATAAATAAAAAAATGTCCGTTGCAAACAAAAGTACTAAAATGTTTTTATCGGAAAGTGGTGGATTTTTTTCAGAGACTTTCGGATTTCCAAAAATTACAAATAGGTGCTTCATTGACGGATTTACTTGGCGTGCAGCTGTTGAGGAAATTTGTTGTCAATTCAATTGATATGGCAGGGAAAAATTCAGGGTCCAAATAGTAGAGTTACAATTTTCAATCTGAAACAAAAACTATTATTAATTATATATATACAGGGTGTATCAACCGTTACTTGGGTGGACGGTAGCTGCTTCCCTGTTAGAGAATAAAAGTTGTAGATAGCAATGCAAGCTGTTTAAAAATTACTTCCAATATAAAGGGTGTCCGATAAATGTGTGACTTATTTAAAAAAGCAAAACGCTTCCGGTATGACGCCATCTGCAGTGCTTATTTTGGAGTGTTTCACCTTGCTAAATAGTCATGGTTATTTTATTTATTTTTGGTTTATTTGTTAAAATTAATGGTTTTTAATCAATTTATTTAAGCCATTTTTTAATTTTAAACATTTTTCTTTCTGGAAATCGTTTCAAAACACAATGAACAATTTCTAATATCACTTTTATTTAGCTAGGTATCTCATAAATCCATGATATAAACATTTTTAATATACTGATAACCTACCTAAATTATGATAATAATATTTAAGTTCTGTATCATTTTTCAAATTTCACAAAAAAATAATTACTTATTTTTTTAAAAATATTCTAGAATTAAATACAGGTCATTCTAAAACTGATATAAAATATTTTGAAAAAATATCCAAAAATATTTTTAAAGCATGCAATTTTCAAAACCATATAACTTTAACTAGTCCAAGTGACTATAACGCAAATTAAAATACATAGCAATTACAAACTAATACCCGGTATATCAATGTTTTAAAGATATAGGCAAAACGCCCCACACAAGAATAAGTAACATGGAAAATATGATGAATAAGCACATATCTGGCGAAAAACTGTTTTGTTGTGCTTATTACACGACTTTATTAGTCTGTTTGTGTGTAATTTGTGAACCATTGAACGTAAAAACACATTATTTTTCGATAAATGTACCAGTTAGCCGTTTATACGCTAAGCACACAACATTTTTTTAGTGCATCGTGCATGACTGACAACAAATTTAACGATTTTAGTACTATGCGGGTATATCTCAAAAGAACGTGAAAAAAAAATAAGTCACGAAGACAAAAAATAAATTACAATAGTAGTAGAAGAAAATATTTTAACTGATAGAGGTGCAGAAACCTTGACTCAGCCAAGCCAAAGAAATAGCAAAAGATAGAAATAGACACAGTTTATTAAAGAGGGAAATTAACAATCAATAACACCACAACTATACTTCATTTGAACATTAAGCGAGAGTAAATTTTCAGAAATGTTTTGTTATAAAAACTTATTTAATATTTTAACTTGATTAAATTATTTGAAATTTTTTTTATTAAACCTCCAGATCCTAAATACAAAACTAAACTTTGCAACAGCAAGCTAACAAGGAACTGACAGCTAGAAAACAGGGTTAAAAAAGCATACATTGCTGCCGAACTGTGGTGGGCTTCTGGCGTCTCTTCTCCAAAGTCGTCACATTGACTTGCGCGGCCATAAGATCTATGCTAACATACGGTGTAGTTGTTTGTGTATCGTAAAACCCAACAATTGACAGCCATGCGCAAACTAGAACAAATTCAAAGAGCAGCATGTCGCAAACTAACAAAAACCATAAAAATCATATAAACCAGAGCCATGGAAGTCATTCTTAGTCTCACCGCCTTTAATATTTACATCAAGGAGGTTGCTCTGATGACAATGACATGACTCCGCACGGTTAGAATAGAACCTGATGTTGGATCTAGGAAGGTGAGACGTCGCTTTTGGCGAGAGGCGGTCGATACGCTTCCACTGCATCAAGCGAACATGGACTATCACCGAGATATATCTTCCATAAGTCATTTAAAGTTATAACGGAATAAATTGAAGAATCGGAAGTAATAGGTACGATTCGTATACAAGCCGGTGGTTATAAAATAAAACAAGGCTAAGAATGTGAAATATACTTCAGATCCTTAAAACTAAACATAAAATGGACTGCGTGCTAGTGCAAGTATACTTCAAACCACTCTCAGGGGGATTTTCATAGCAACAATAGAAGTTACCAGAAACAATATCACTGGAATGAAATGCTCAACTATACAGACAAGCACAACTCACCCTGGACAGACACCGAATTTACTCAGTGTTAGCACTAGAATGTCACGAAGCTTAATCCGTAGTATCCATCAACATTGTGTTCACCTTAAGATGGATCAAAGGTCACGCCACATCGATAGATTTTGCTGATTCACTAGCCAAGAACGCATCCAGTCAAATACTTTTAGATCTGGCCTTTCCATTGGACTGACAACAGCAGTAATAACAAACCTAATTAAAGCATATTCCCTTGTGAAATTAAAAAAAAAGGATGGGATGAAAGAAAAAGCTGCAGAGTTACTAGGGGACTTTTAGGTTATTTCGACAACAGTACAGCAAACATTTGACTATAACTAGACAGAATCTGACCTGTCATGCCAAGTACGGAAGCATCTCAATAGCATTGGGGCTATCAGATTCGGCATTCTCCAGGGATTGCCAAAAAGAAGATGTGACCATCAATCATATCCTGTACGATTGTCCGCTCTCATTTATTAAATTTTGGTTAATGGGCGTAGTAAAAACTAAGTGGGGCAAGCTACCCTTAACATGTTAGAGACAGAACGTGTTTTTTAATTTTGCCTTTCCTTGAAAAGACTGATTATCATAAAACATTTTTAGAAATTTACTTAAATATTCAAATAGGGTATAAGCCCGATACCTTACGATATGAGAGAAAAATTTAGAAAAAATTCATTTACCTTATCTCCTGTGGCCTCTTCCATTGACCTGCGGAGCTGTTACTATGACGGGTCCCGGTGGTCCCGCTCTTGCTTCGTACATTCCTCTAGGGACTTCAGACCGTTCTAGCTCGTCTCCAGAAAGATCCAAGTCGTGAACCATTTGCATTATTTCCCGTTCTTTTTTTATATCTTCTCTGTCTTCCTAAAAGAGAAAAAAATACATTTATTGGTTAAGTGCCACTTAACATAAGTATAATACTTGACAAGAAAAAGGAATGGGTATATTAATAAATTAAATGGTTATAGATTTATAGTAACGGAGTGTACGAGAGCTTTAGCTCGAGGACTTTAATAATCTTTGATCATTAATTTGCAAAATAACCCGATAAATTTAGCAACAATAGAAATAAGCGCTAATTTATTAAGGTCGAGTTATATTTAGTGAGATTATTTCTAGAGCCCTAGCTGTAATTTAAATAAATAAAATAACTTTTATAATCGGATCATTTTAAAAAGTTTCACGAGTATTACTCTGACAATTGATATTTGACAGTAGCCGTTATTAAATATTAAACATATAATCAAGTATGCGAGGTGATGTCAACATAGGTAAATATCAAGCACCATGCACGATAATCGATATGAGATCATGAGAGTGCCATGAAAATGGCCGATTTATCTGGTTCTGGCACATACTTTGATTACTATACGGTGCAAGAGAGAGGTCCGACACGCCCAACACGCCTGAATTTGTATCCCTGGAGTGGATGTTATTTTGGAACTTTCAACTGGTCCAAGTGAACTAACTGATTCTTTAGTAATAAACTGTGACTCCAAAAACAATATTCACTGACACTGACAGCAGCAAGCAAAATATTAAAAATATTGCGCCAAGATGTAGGCAACACGTAATAAGGCATCAAAATGGCGGAGTTTTCTATCTCCTTTTAAAAGGCACTCAGAAAGCTGCGCAGTGCGACCATTCTCCGTATAGTAAGAGAAAATCAAAGTATGTGGCACACACGCATTTGAACGTCTCTTCTCGTTATTGCTATTTTTGTTTGTTATTGTTGTGATTTTAGGTTAGCTTGGAGTGGCTTGTGTTTTTATATCTTTCAATTGAAATGAATCATTTTTGTTTTTGTCTCGTGTGATTTTTTTATATAAAATTCGTACTTATTTTTAATAAAAATAAATATCTTAATGTTTTAAAATGATAAATTCACATAGATCGTTCGAGACAGGTAAAAAAATATATTATGTTTTATTTGAAATAATGTTTAAAATACCTATTCACCAAACATGTGTTTGGTTTGTCCACTGCATTTTGCGTTCCAAGTACAAGTAGCTGATAAAACAACGGACGAATAAATGGACTGAAATGAGCAGTGATTAGTTTACAAATGTATCCATGCATGAGTCAGAGACACATCAAAAAGGAGCTGTTGGAACAAAACCTTATATTATTGTTCAATGTTATTATTGAAGGTATTGTAAAATGATTTGTTTTGAACGATTGGACGATCAAGACGTTGTGTTGCGTTGCATTTAAATTAATTCACCCGGTATTCAATAAATTTAATATTCATATTCTGTTCCACTGATACTTCCGCAGACAAAACGTTTATTAAAAAATGTGATGTCTTCCGCAGACGTGTTTTGTTTCTTCAACTGTACTGAATTCGCCTCGTCTGGCGAAATTGACATATTATGTCCATATTTGAAAAATGGCCAGCAGGTTTCGGTTTCACTTCATCGCGCGCTCGTTTGTAAATTTTCTTTAGAAAATATCGCTAATTATTTATTGAGGTGGTTCCGTAAGGTGTAGACAGTGGCGCACCCATATATATATCGGGTGTTTTTTTAATATTGCGAAAAAATTCAGAGGCGTCTCCCTTGGACTAAATGAAGCAAAAAAGTTCCTATGAACATATGTCCTACGCCTCTTAGATTTTGAACTAGAGGGTGGTAAAGTTATAAGAAAAAAACTTATTTTTTTCGAATGTAAAAGTTTAAATTGTGTATCGGAAAATGGCTTTGGATTGGGGTATTAAATATATCGAAAAAAATAATTTTTTTTCTTATAACTTTACCACCCTGTAGTTCATAAAATGTCCTTAACTTAAATTGAATAATTATATTATTAAATAAAATAAATTTGTAAAAATAATCCCGCTCAAATGTCAAACAGAAAAATATTCTAAAAATATTACAACTGGCCTTTTGCTTATTTCCTCAGTAGGCATACATTTTATTGATACCAGAATCAAATTAACGAAAGAAAAATCAGATTTTTGCGCATGCTCATATCCATTTTATATAAGTTTAAGTTTAGTGATGAAACTTGATTTTTGTTCAATTTTACTTATGACTATGCTTAATAATAATGTTATTACTATTACTATGTAAGTATAAATGGCCTATTACATTGTCAATGTTCAATTTTGACTTATGCTTAATATTTTTATTACTAATACTAAGTCGACTATAAACACCCTATTTAGTTACTTTGCTAAGCATACACCTATCCATAAGACCATTACTAAGTTCACTATATATATAATCACTTAAATTTTTTATTGAAAAATGAGAAATTTCCTCGGCAATTTCAGATTTTACTAATCTATGTACTTACGTCGTGTCCGTTTGGTATAGGAGAAGCAAACTTTAAATTCGCCAAACTTCCGTAACTTCTACTCCTATGTTCTTGTCTTATGGAGTACGAAAAGGCTCTTTCATTCAGGTGACCCTTTTTCTTGTATATCCCAGTGTTGAAAGGACTCTCGTCGTTGTTATTGATGATGTTAGGATCATCCAAGCCATTCATGCTTTGCGCGAGCTTTTTATTCATTTTGGCCTTTTCCGAATTTTTCTCTTTTTTCCTCTGCTTTCCCTAAACGAAGAAAATACAAATACTTAATAAAATTCCCGTTTTTTCAATAATAAAAGCTTTAGATTATATTTGATCTTATTTATGTCCCTCGAACCCTATAGAAAGATTTAAAATTTTATTTCGGTTTATCTCCTCTATTAACCCCCTATAAAATGCATCTAATTTTTTTTGTTTCTTTTTGTCTCATTGTATTTTGTTTTCATCTTTTGAAAAAAAATTGGAAAATAGTATTGTGGCGTGATAATTTGGTTATTTGGAAAACGTTAGGCAACATGTTTAATATTTTAATCAAAACGACAAAAATAGTGGTTAGACTACAAATTCTATAAGATCGCTGACTATTATTACTTGACACTAAAACTTATGGGGCCCAAATTACTTGCCTGTGATTCCATAGTAGCATATTGTTGCATTAAATAGGCTTCATGGGGAAAATTCACAGGTTGATAACTTGCCACTGGACTTAAAGCTCTATTGCTTGGCATATATATGGGTTCCTCGACATGTTTTTGCTTCTTCTTACTTTTAGACATAGTAGTTGGGATAATCATCGGTGCGACTGGAACTAGTGGTGGGGGTATAGGTCGAGCTGGGATAAGTACTTTGTTTCTAGGTCTGTGTGAAAATGTATTACCTGAAAACCATATGCTATTCATTTTTGGGAAAAATAGAAAGTGCGCTTTCACTCAGTGATATTCATTAGAGGACAAACGATCAAAGCCGTTGGTTGCAGATCTAGATCGATGCCATTCTTACCGTGATGCTTAAAAAATTTAGGATTGGGCAACGTCCCAGGATGAGGAGCCATGATGTAAATAGGTTGTGGTGGAGGTACGCCCATCTGTGGAGGCATTTGTCTCATTTTCACCATGGATCCAGTTACGCTGCTAGGCCTTCCGTTCATCATCGGATTGTATAGATCTTCTCTTGATCCGCCAAGACTCTTCACCTTGTTCTTCTTTTTCTTCTCTTTCATGGGAGGAGGGGGAACTGCTACTGGTTGAGATATTTGCCTGGGTCGGGATGGTCTGGAGATTGTACTAGTGGAGTATACGTCGTAAATGCCATCGAGGTTGTCTTGCGATCCTGCCCATACCTGTAAATGATAAAATACTTGAAGTAGTAAAAAAAATATTATTTGCCATTGAAAAGACTGTGAATGTACTTGTTTTACTCTGGTGTTGTATTCTAAAATCATTACCTTATGATTCTCATCGCCATTGTATATACTAATATCGTCTTTACTACTATGATTATGATTGTGATTTTGATTGTTAGTTATCGTATTTAAGGTCATCGTTGAACCAGATTGTGATCTGCTCATTTTCCATTCGTCTATCTGCAAAAGAACATTTATATAAATACAAAGCAGCCCTTTAAAGCATCAGGCTTGAATTAGTGTAGTGTCCAAAATTAAAGTAAATATCGACAATATTAATACTAATTACAGCAATAAAAAGTAACTTCTACTTCAATTGTTGGAAATAAAAATATACATTTAAATCCAGATTTTTATTAAAATTCATAACACAACATTTCTTAATTACAAAGCCTTTCCAAACATCTTCTGAACATACCTTTTCTTTACTCGTTAACCGTTCCGACGCGAGGGTCCCGTATATGCTCCCTGCGGTATCCACTTGCTTGGCGTACGAGGAATCAGCGTAGGCGTGGAAACAGCATCGGACTAACGCATTGGCTGCGACTTCTCTTTTGCATATGAAAGCGTGGCACTCTAGTACTTTAATTCCAGTCGTTCTTCTTAAAATGGCCGCGAAGAGTGGGGGGTGCGTCGGATTGGGCGTTCGTGCGAACGGCGAGTCCAAAGGAAGAAACCTGGGGTTCGGACTGTGAAGGGTATTTTTTTCTGGGACTAGAACATATCTGCAACAAAAGATTGTGTCATCTTACACCTTACAGATATACATATAATATAATTATGGAAAATAATAAAGAAACAAAACGAGATATTTTTCATACATGACGTCATCGATGATTTTTTAAATATAAATGTGGGCTGTTTAATTGTCTATTTGACCATATTAATAATATTAAGTAATTGATTATAATATAATGTGCGTATGGATCAGTTGTTGTTCATCTAAAAAATTAGTAACTTATTTTCAAATTTTTTATTTTTGTTATAAATTGTGAGATAGGCCTCAAATTATTATATTTGTAGTCAGCCTTCAGCGGTTCGCCCTGTTTGAATTCAAATGATATTATTGGAAAAATTAAAAAAATATTTGTATTTATGAAGCTTATATTTCTAATTTTGAATAAATTGAAATTCTAATAATGATTGGTTGTGTAGACAAAACTAGGACTCAGAAATGTGTTTGTAGGTACCTTATCTGTTTAATAATGCATATCCCAACCGAGAAACATTTTCTCATTTCAAATTACGTCAAATTGACAAAAAAATCTAGAGAAACCGGTCTTGTAATTCAAGGTAATCTTCAAACTAATTCAAAGTTCACTAAATTCTAATGAGTTGTGCAACTTATATTCAATCCCCTTTATTTTCCTAATATGTGTTTTTGTCATTCTAGAGTATTCGGGATGTTGTAAAATCTATTTTCCTTACCTGTCCCTACATAAAAGTTTTTTTAAAAGATAATACTTTAATGCTTTAAATTTGTCTCTTCTAGTGTACATATAATAAATTGTAAAACGTATAAATTTAGGTTTGTCAATGACATTAAGTAGAAATTTTAGGATTTCTGAATGTACATTGAATTTGTTTATTTATTTATTTATCTACTCTAATACAGTTTTACATCTTTTTTTATACGCCTTAATTAAATTTTAATCTCATTGTATAAGGTTCCAAATTGGCCAGTACGTAACTGGTACACGGTACACGGTCGACTCGGAATCTGTTCTATCTACAACCTTACCATGTAGTGCTAAGAATGTTGACTTTTCACCTTGGAAATACCGTTAAAATTTATTATTATATGTGTATTAATGAAATTTTCTTTTAAGAATCCTGTAAACAAGTTCAGAATAATTTTGTATTCAGGTAACGGTTGTTGTCGATGTGATAAAACTGTTGCTAATAGAATTGTTAATAATTAATATGTTAATATTGTTTACCTATATAGGGTTAATAGGGTAGATACTTAAGAAAATGACACAGGAAGAGTAGATGAAGTTAGTTCACCTGATCAGTGAACAACAACTAAATTCATATAAATATTGGTAAGAAAAATAAATAATTGGAACTCAATGGTAAGAACACCCAAAGGCGATTAGTTACTTAATAAGAAGTATAAAAAAAGGGGAATAACCAAAATGTAAAATTTAAAAGAAACGAAAGATAAATGATTTAGAAGAGCTCCAGAGGCAGTTAATGATTTCTTAGAGATAGTGAAATATAAAAACCTAAAAATGGAAGTACAATACAAAATCATAACTAGTTCCAATTATTACAGTGGGAGAACTGAAAACTATCTGTAGATGAAAATAGAAACAGAGTGACAGATTAACCTGTCAAAAACATAAATGATCCTAGGAACAAAGTCGATTAACGAAAGAGACTAGAGAAAGTCGTGGCTTATTACAGTCAGTATAATCATGGCAATGTTTGGCATTATCTACCATTTACGTCAGTTGTTTTAACTACCCTAATTGAGGTTAATTCTCTTAAATTTCGTGGTTCTTAATTCGCAAAACCATTTAATATCGATTGAAACTCGAGGCAATTACGTGTGTCGTGTAAACTGGCGAAGAGGTAAATGACTAGCGGATGCACTAATTGAAAAATTGCAAGCGGATGGTAATTTCTTTGTATAAGAACCCGTCTTAGTGTTCATGGTAAGATGGTAGGTAGTATTATTATTGATGAATGTTATGAAGGCATGTTATTATTTTCGAAACCATTACGATGTCGACCTAGAAAAAGTTATTGTGCATCTGAATGTTTGTTTTTAACAAAATCATTCTTAAACACCAACAACAATATGTAATATGTATCTATGGTTTTAAAAAATAATTAAAATTTATTAAAGGTTTGTTCCAACAACAATCTTGGAACCATACATAAACCAGTCCACTAAACTTATTGTCGATGACTGATAGTCCACCTGTCCACGACTTGTTGAAGATTGGGATTCAATTCGGAACTTAAACCTCTTTGGTTGGAACACCTTTTTTTATGTCAGATATACTGTCAATAACGTTAAGATCAAAACAAATTTAATTAATGTTGAATTTTGAATTTGGGAAATAAAAACCTTATAAAACTCATTAAAACAAATCCTTGGATCGAGACTATGATCGATACTATCAAAAATAATATAATCTCGAAATTTCCAGAGTTGGTTGTGATTTATTTACGAGCTTACTATCGTTTTGTGCATGTTTCTAGGTTTAGGTTTAGGTTTTTGTACAGTTTTGAGTCCGAAGTTTGTTGGAACACTAGTTCTGGACTGCGCAGAATCCCGACAGTACGTAAACCGATTTGCTATTGTGTTGGAACAAACCTGAGATATACACATGGAAGTCCCACGGGTCAATCTAGAGTCTATTTTAATCGTGTAGACTCCTTAATAGGTAATAGTCATTCGCTGATGATTTTTCTCCGATAATTTCATTAAATAACTCTGGTGCGTAAAAATAAGATAGAAAAGAAGATAAAATAAATAGAGAGAACAGAACAGGCCAAGGACGGCGAAACAAAGTGCTATGAGGTGAAAAAGCCGAAATTGGAAGGAATTATAAACTCTGCTCGTGTTAAAATCGCAACTTTCGATGGAAAGATGTGATGGACCAATTACGTGAAACAGTTTAAAATAGCTGCGAGAGCAAACGAACGGCCTGAAAAGATAGTAACAATACATCTAACAATGGCACTTCGAGGAGATACTTTAGATGTTTGCAAGAGACGAATGAGTTGTACCTATTACAGTTATAGAATCGCAAAACAGAAACGAAACGAAACCTAAAAGAATAATAATTAGATATTACCAAGATGGTGTATTTGCCTTTCTATCAGCTACAGAAAATATGATGTAATTTTTGAGTGACCAAGTATTTGTTAATATGGACTATGTGACCATAAAATGCAAAGAACACTCAGTTTGGCCAGTTACAAAACATTGGTCGATTTCCTTTCCTCACCTCTTGAATTTGAAACGGCTACACTGGCTTCTGGTGGCGTGTGATTCCAGCACTATAAATAATTCAAAGACACTTAGTTCAAGAAAATCTCTTACTCTGTAATATTGTAGGTTTAAGATTAAATTAGATTTTTCAAATTTTTAAGTTGTATTCACATTTTACATTGTTTGGCAGGTAAAGTCCGATTACAATAAGAAAAACACCGCTACGTCATAACTATTATTTCGAATTTCCAATACATATCATCTATAACTATCAATAAATTAAAAATATGAGTTGTTTGGTTTAAAAATATTATTTCTAAATTTTTATATTAATACGCCACTAAACCCCCAGTAGGCGCCAATTGATAAAGTAGCATACGTATCAAGCGAGCAGAGCACCTTTGGATTTTTCACATTCTAAGTATGCCATAATTTAAGGCTCATTTTAGGATAATTTTATACCAACATGAAACATTTTCTGGACTTGCCTTTAATGGAAAAATTAGGTGCTCTGCTAGCTTGACAATACGTCTTTATAGTTTTTAGTTGAAAAATTGAAATAACTCAAAAAAGGGATACGTCATTATTTTATGCTCATTTTAGACTAATTTTGTACCAACATAAAAAAATTTTTGCTCCTTTCTATATAGGAAATATTAGGTGAGAGAGCTTGATTTCAAGCTAGCAAATCAACTTGGGATATTTCAAATTTTAATTTCATCATACTTTTAAGCTAATTTTACACCAACCTAAAAAAAAATCCGCTTCTTTATAGAAAACATTAGGTACTCTGTTGGCATAATGAGGCACGTTTTTCATTAAAAAAATTTAGCAATGTAAAAAATGGTAACAACATAATTTTCCACTCTGGCCTTTATCCAAAAAAATTAGGTGCTGCAACTTAACAATACGGCTTTATAGAGTTTTTTGTTAAAAAATTGAAATAACTCAAAAATATGGATACGTCATAGTTTTAGGCTAATTTTGTATCAACATAAAATTTTGCGCTTCTTTCTTTATGAGAATTATTGTGCTTTGGTAGCTTGATATAAAGCTAGTAGAGCACATTTGGATTTTTAAAATTTTGATGACGTCATAATTTTAAGCTAATTTTAGGCTAATTTTAGGCTAATTTTAGGCTAATTTTAGGCTAATTTTAGGCTAATTTTAGGATAATTTTAGTCTAATTTTAGGACTAATTTTATACCAACCTAAAAAAATTTTCGCTATTTTCTTTATAGCAAAAAATAGGTACTCTACTGGCTTAACAACAGGCACTTATTGCGTTTTTCATTTAAAAATTTAGCAATGTAAAAAATGATAACAGCATAATTTTAGGCTTATTTTAGACTAATTCTGTACCAACATAAAAAAAATCCACTCTGGGCTTTATCGGAAAAATTGGGTGCTCAGCTAGTTAATAAAATTGAAGAGCCTAAAAAGTAGACATCACATAATTTTAGGATCATTTTAAGCCATCAGAGTACCTAAGGTTAGTTGGTTGGCACAAAATTAGCCTAAAATGAGCCTGAAACTATAAAGTTTCCATTTTTTAGATATTTCAATTTTTTAACGAAAAACTATATAGTCGTATTGTCAAGCTAGCAGAGCACCTAATTTTTTTAAATAAAGGCCTGAGCGGAATTTTTTTATGTTGGTATTAAATTAGCCTAAAATAAGCCTACAATTATGCCGTCTCTATTTTTTATTTTCCTCAATTTTATTAACGAAAAACACTATAAAGTCATATTTTCAAGCTAGCATAGCACTCAATTTTTCCTATTAAGGTCAGAGTGGAAAATTTTTATGTTAGTTTAGAATTAACCTAAAATGAGCCTAAAATTATGCCGTTGTCATCTTAACATTGCTGAATTTTTTAATGAAAAACGCAATAAATGTCTGAGGTTAAGCCAACAGAGATATCAAGCTAGCAGAGCACTTAATTTTTCTGTCAAAGAAAGGACTGGAAATTTTTTTATGTTAGTATAAAATTAGCCTAAAATGAGCCTAAAATTATGGCATACTCAGAATGTGAAAATTCCAGAGATGCTCTGCTAGCTTGATACGTATTGAAGTGCTGTGTTCATCTTATTGTAATCGGACGCTAGGAGGATTCAGAAATATAACTGTTTACTGAGTTGAAATCTGAAAAAGATCCTTTTCGTCTAAGAAACGAAGTAATTAGAAATCTTGAACGATATGCGCATACAAATCTTTAGCGACGACGCTTGCAAGTCGAATACCACGAACCGCAATCCATCTGCATCGGTATGCAGCCAGGCAGCAATGAATGCAGTCGTTTGAGGATTTTTCGGTGTGAGATCTCGTTTCTCGACTCATACGAGAAATCTCTAATGAAAACTGCCTTTCAAGTGGAAGCGCATTTTTCTGTTGCATAATAGTTATCTAGAACAGGTTTCGTTTATCTTACGATCTCCGAGTTGGCTGATCATATTTATACTTTAATCAGTGAAGACTCATGAATGCTGGAACGGACAAGGCAGGATTGATCCTAATTAATTTTTTCTACTATTATACGAGTACAGGCCGATGTGGACGACTGAACGTTAAATCAAATATGAATGGATAATGTCAAGAAAATCTATTTTTTAAAAAAAATATTGAGGCCACTCTACCTATGGGGTCTTAGTATCGCATTCGTGTCCATTTTTTTAACACTTTTCTCCACGTTTCCAAAAATACAAAAAAATTGTCAGGTAGACTGTGGGTATGTATGCTGGTATACGATGACTCTAAAATGAGGACCGATCGACTTACGATTTTGATTTTCTTGAAAAATCTCTTCTATCTTAAGAGGAAACCGGACCTCTCGCGAAAGCAAAAATGTTTTAAGGATTTTATAATATAAAATTGTATTTATATGCGTGCCATTGGGAATACTTCGTGATATTATGTGTCTTGACAATATTAAGAGCTTTAAATTTGTGCAACGATAAGGCAGCACTCTACAGAGCCGTTTAAAAAAAAGATGGGAAAGCATTTCATTTAACTACTAGACATTTATTACAATAAAAAGCAGTAAATTATTATAGATTTAATACAGAATGGCGCGTAAATGTTTTTTTTTAATTATTTTTTAACATTTTTCATAATACTGTTCGAAGGTTTACAAAAAATTCAAGGTTTCTCTACCCTAAGTTTTGTTATTATTGTTATTTCCTGAAAATTTCACAAAAATCGGACTAAAAATAAAGGCTCAGAATGAATTATAAATTTTCGAGGTGCCCGGTTTGCTCTTAACTTAACTAGGTACTTTAAATAATAATGTTTTTAAAATCTAATGCATTTTTTATGAAGCTTAGTTTAGTTACTCCTACATAGTGAAATACAATTATTTAAATGTTCTCGCAAAAATAATGTTGGTTCCCGCAAACACTTTTTACTATTAATGATATATTTTGTCCAATTATATTGTAATGATTGTTTATTTTAAAATAATTTATTTATTTAAAACAGTTTATTTATAATTTATTTACACTACGTAGAGACTAATTAATTTATTTAATGCTTAAGCACTATTATAATTCACACTTCTAATTTATTTTACAATTTATCTTTACTTGACGACATATAGGTATAGTGAAACTTAAGAAATATTCTAGTTACTTTCTCGAGTCTTCGAGGTGGACAGCGATGGCCAACGCCAGACTCTATGGTGCGATAAAGGTAAGTAGAGTACAGGGTAGGTCTCAGGCGATTGCACGACAATTTTGTAGATACTATTCAAATTTTATAAATGTATGAGATTTATAAACATTCAGGAGAATTTTTTTAGTATAGATTAGTGCATATGTTTGAAAGTTATAAAAAACGTTTAAATTTACATTTAAACAAATACACCTTCATACGCTGTAAAGCAAAAAGACGAAGTTTCTGTTATTTTAAAATGTTTGTAATCGTCCCCATATTTTATTAAATATTGCTGGCACCAGAAGATGGAACAGTGTTTCCGAAACATACGTATGTAGTGCCTGTACTTAAATTTTATAAAAACCATAAAAACGACCGAATAAACCAGTGAACTTTTTATTTATATAAAATTCTACTACGGTCAGGAAATTATCCTTATTCAAATTAAGCAAATACTTTATAATAATATACCTAATACATTTTTCTTAGAGTACAAAAAAATTAAACTGTTATGAACTTATAAATAAATATGTATATGTATGCGCATAAACTCTCTTCACAAAAAAAAACTCATTTTACGTCGATTTGAAAATAATCACTTTATCCAAAAATGCTTGATAAAGGAGTTAAAGCTTTTTAATATGTCGCCTATTATACCAGTTTAACTCAATTATCTTCGAAACGGTTTCATTTTGAGTGAACATTTTATTTCGTGGAATAAGCCTAATCGTATGGCTTGAACATGACTTTTTATTCATTCGATAAAAATATTTAATACCTCTCCCAACCATTTTGGACGAGGTAAATCGACATAAAATGAGCTAAAAAGAGAAAAAAGGCGAACAAAAAGAGAAAAAAAAAAAGAAAAAAAAAAGAAAAAAAAAAGAGAAAAAGAGGAAAAAGAGAAAGCAGAGAGTTCCAATTTGTTAAAAAAAAACAAAGCAGGACAACTTTATTAATGGATTTAACAAGTGACAATTAAGCCAAATAACATATATTTCTGCTGAATATTCACGACTGATCCATGTGGCGCACCTGGGGTTTTTTCCCACAGCGTCGTCACAAGGACTTACAAGGCCATCATATTACCTATACTAATATACGGTGCAGTTGTCTGGGTATCGAAAACCCAACAATTTACAGCTCTTCACAAACTAGAACAAACTCAAAGAACAGCATGTCTCATCGTAACAGGAGCCATGAAAACTACAGCACCCAGAGTCATGGAAGTCATTCTTAGTCTCCCTCCCCTTGATATTTACTTCAAGGAAGTTACTCTGATGACAATAACTTTGGATGGTTGGAATAGAACCTGATGTTGGATCTGGTAAGGGAAGACGTCGCTTTTTGCAGGAGGCTATTAATACGCCTCCACTGCTTCAAGCGAACATGGACTCCATCTCACCGAGATATATCTTCCATCAGCCTTATAAAGTTAGAACGAAACAAATTGAAGAGCTGGAAGTGGCATTACTATTCATATCTATACCAATGGTTTTAAAACAAAACTAGATTTAGGATGTGGAATATACTCTAGATCCTTAAACCTAAACATAAAACGGACTGTGAACAATAGTGCCAGTGTAGTTCAAACCGAGCTCACAGGGATTCTTATAGCAGCAAAAGATGTTACCAGAAACAATATCACTGGGAAGAACATGCTCATCTATACATATAGCAGACAATCATTACTAATCTTGCACAGACCACAGGATTAGTACTAGAAAGTCACAAAGGTCTGGTATCCATCAACAACGTGGTTACCTTAAGATAGAATAAAGGTCAAGCCAGGTTGAAAAGTAAATACTTTTTGGACCTGGCTCTTCTTTTGGACTGACAACATCGGTAGTGACATACCTAAATAAAGAACATTCCCTTGTAATATTTAAGGAAAGATAAGATGAAACAAGAAACTACAGAGTTGCCAAAATGCTTTTACGTTATCCTGACAACACTATAGCAAACAAATACTTGACTATGACTAGCAGAATCTGCGCTTGATCACAGGCATTCTGGCTGGTCATTGCCAATTACCGAAGCATCTCCATTGCATGAGGCTCTCAGAATCTGCACTCTGCAGGGGGTGTGAACAAGAAGTATCTCTACGATTGCCCGATGCTCTCATTTATTAGAACATTTGTGTTGGGCGAGTATCGGCTAACACAAGGAGGTGCCTATTAAATTAGTTAGTATAAATAAGTTATACCTGTGTAATAACTTGAAACTTAGGCAATTAGAATAAAATTGTTCATTGATATATACCTCAAATTCCTTTTCTGCGCTTTTGTTTTCGCTTCCGCTGCCTTCATCAGACACAAAAAAATATTGTTCTCTCAACGACTGAAAATGTTATGAAAAAGTAAAGGGCTTACTATTTTTATATTTAAACAATACGCGTAATAAGCAGTAATTATCCGTTAAAAATTAATGCCCATGTAGGTAAAAACTCTTTTACCACTACGGGGTGGTAATAGGGCATCTACTCTACTCCTAACCCTTTTCTTGCTTTTTTAGTATAAGTGGATTAAATAAAAATTTAATAAATGTAGTGATAATTATATTTGTAGTATTTCGTTGGCTTTCTTCAAAAGGGAACTAAGAAACTTTCTTAATTATAAGCTGGTTACGTTAAAAAGTTTATTACATAATGTGAGGATACTTTATTGGGAAGTTTTTCTATTTGTATCTTAAATTACTGATTAATATTAAATAAATAAATAAATTCAAGATTATAACGTTTTCTATTTTTAAACATTTTCTTCATTTTAATGCATATTATTAATGACATCGGTATTCTCTAATTTAGAATCGTCATTGTCACCATTTGAACTTGGCAACATTGAAACACTGTACGCCAAATAATATCTACTAATTTCAAATTTATAAAAAATGACAAAACAATCAAAAGTATAAAGTTTATTGTTATTGCTGTGGTTTCTAAGTAATTTTTCTGTATCAACAATTGAGACTTTTATTTTAGCTTTTTTTGTAGGAATATGAGAAATAAAATTTAGGTATATTAGGTACCTAATTTTTACGTTATCAAAACATCTCCATAGTACGTTGTTTTATACGTTTTTCGCCTCTAATTTATTGGCACTCCGGTGCCTTACAGACAGCTTGTACCCTCTGCACGAAACGCCCCTGATTAGATTTTTCGGAAATATGACAGTTGGGGTAAAAGGTGAAAAAAATTAAAATATATTTTTTTTAATTGAAATTAAATTCAACTTTAGTAAAATTGTTAATCGGATTATTTACAAACTTTGTTTAACGGCAACTATGACACAATTGACAAGTAAAACAATTGACAAAAGGGTCATTTAAATTTTTTATTAAAAAAGTTGAGAAACCCTTTAATTAATAAATTAAATTAATAAAAAATAAATGTTTTTCAACCAATTGATATTAAATTTATCTTTAGTTAAATTGTTAATTAGGTCGTTGACAACTTTTTTAATGGCAACTGACATGTGACCCAACTCACAAAATTGTCAAATTAAGAAGTCACTCATTTCAACTTTTTGATAAACCAAATTGTCGTATTTTGATTTGTATTAAGAATGAATCCCTTCAATGATTTAATACCTATCACTATTATTTCCAGTTATTTATTTACATCGAATATAAATAAAGACATACCAGTTTCCTAACAATCCGAACTAAAAGAATGTTAATTTGCATATACCTGTATCAATGACAACCATAAATTGGTACTCGAATATCTTTCTCGAATTATAAAAATGGCATAGTTGGAAACAAGCTGGTTTTCTTTCTTATGTTATTTCAGAAGCGAAGAAAAGTGTTACAATGCTTGGAATCTTTAGAAGGTCGTTTATACAACGATTGTACATTGCACACTGGGCAGCAATTTTATCTTCTTTTTGTAACTCACGTATTTCATGTTTTTTTTTTCAAACAGATACGTTCTTCAGTTTTATGTTAAATTTTCAATATATTCTTTGTAGGCCACTTTTACGTTGTCTATAAGGTTAAGGTGAAAAATTTCTAGTTATACTTCAAAAATGAATTATTTAAATTTTTTACTAATATTATTTTTGTTTTTATCTACATAAAATATATTTCTAAAGTAGTCCATGGAAAAAATCACATATGTCGGAGCGTACAATTCTTCTTCCTTAAATGACAGATTGGATTTAATCCAGAGCAGCTCTTAGTTATCACTTTAGAAACATTTTTCTGCATAAGGCCTTATGTACAAGGTGTTCCGTAATGGTTTTCCAATATTTTAACAGGGAGTCAACTATTTGAAATAGGATTTTCCTATAAAATTTTGCAATTTGTGTCCTCTTTTTTTTAAATGAGTTCTTTTATATTTAAACGTTAAAATAAATTATTTTTATTTATATGAGTAAACTGTTGAATATACGAAACAATTACATGAGTGAAAATAGTTACTTATGTATTAAGAGCGAAAAGTGATACTTTGTGACTTGAGACAGAAAGTTGCCTGCGTGACGCGTAGCTAGGGTTGCCAGACGTCACGCTTTTGGCGTGGCAGCCACGCTTTTTGACTTGCCTGCACGCTTTTTATGCATATTCCACGCTTTGCAAAGGCCGCAGAGGAATCGGATTTATACAAAAATAGACCGGGTAAAAGACCCTCGTTTGTACGAAAAATAAGTTGAGGCTTCTTTTTTTTACAAATGGTCACAAAAAAATGGACTTGATTATATATAAAAATTATATAAATAAGCGAGGACCTTTTTTTTAGAAGTGAACACCTGATTATATAAAAATGCTCTACCTACTCGTTTTACGAAAAATAAGTCGAGGACCTTTTTTTTAGCAATGGTCACAAAATTTGGACCTGATTATATGAAAATGCTCTATCGTCACGGTTGCCACGCTTTTCACTCCCGAAAATGTGGCAACCCTACGCGTAGCGGAGCGCAGCAATCTGTTGAAAACGGCAACAAACTTTTCGCTCAAAATACACACAAGATTTTTTCTACGATCACACTTTTCTTAAGAAATAGTTATAAAAACTAAAAATTTGACATAAATAGTGTATAATGTGTTGCCTATAGCTACGTTAATCATGAAAAAAGAAGTTTATATTCAAAAGCCATGTTAACTTGGATAATATAACAAAAAAACATGTAACTACGTACAAATAACTTGAAAATCATTTATTAAAAATAAATATTATTATATAATAGCTAATTTAAATTAGACGAGCAACAAAGTTGTCACTTAATGACAGTTTGCGGAAAACGTCAACTTTGCGGTTGGATTTCGAAGCGCAAAAGCCTACTTTGGATAGTGGTCGTAGAAGTTTTCTTTTCCCGAAACAAAAGATGAAGATATATTAGAAAGAGAAAACGTAGCTTTTAAGTTACCAAAACCAAACTACCATGGCGGAAAACAAAGTTAATTTTGCTAAATATAATAATTAGGTATTTTGAAGTTTTTTGATAGAGTTGCTGAGAATGTTTCTATTACTTTCGTAAAAGTATTTCATCTTTCGTTTGTAATTAGGTTTATAAAATATTTGCAGTTTAGATTAAAATATATAACGTTTTGAAATGAATTAAATTGCTATCCCATAGTGTATCACGCCTTGTCCCAATAGGTACCACAGGGTAGTTCATGTTGGGACAGGAGGTGTATACTAGAACACCTGTCTTTTTCATTAAACCTCAAACATTTTGTTGGTAAAAACCAAATGGTTGGGGTTTGACTCTTGGGGCTAGAGCAGTTTGTGTCGTGTATTAACCAAATTAGTATGATAATCGCATAAACAAAAACTCGCCCATTATCCCCTAACTCATATGAAAGGGGTGTCATCCTTAAAATAATAAAGGTATATTTTTTCAATAAAAGAACTAAAATGTAGGATTTCTTCTACATACAAACCTAAAATTTAATTTTTTTTTTATTTTTCCAAAAATGTTCGACCTAAACTGTCATTATTTGGATGTGGAGCTACAGAAAAGATAAGAAACTCATTTTGGTCACATTTAAAGTAGACCTTACTTACAACATTTTTGTACAAAAATGATATTCCTATTATCTCCTAGAGGGAGATAGAGGGGGTAGAATATCCAAAAAAAATAGTTAGAACTTTTCAAATGAAACAGTTGAAATTTTTCAGTTCAAAGATTTTTTGTTTCTTTTCTCAAAAAAAAATTAAAATGTTGGGTGTATAAGTGTTTCATTTAAAGTTTTAATAGATTTTTTTTGAATATACCATTCCCTCCGTCTTTCCCTAGGAGACGGTCGGGGTAAGATTTTATACAGAAACGTTGTAAATCATATCTATTATAAATGTATTAAAAATGAGATTTTGATCTCCTAATTTATTTTTTATTTCTGTCAGACTTGCAGATGTTCCTTTTTTATGGTTTTAGGTCTATTTTATTTCATTATTTATTTTTAGTTTTTATTAAACTGGCGAATATGTTCCTATTATTTAAATTGTCAAGAAAATCATTGTATTTTCCTATTCTTTCATATAGTATTTATGTGCAAAATATCTTGCACCCTACTGTTTTTGACACACATAAATTAATTCTGTCACATTATATGCGTATATATTATCCAGCAATATATTCTACAGAATATTCCGTTTGTTTTGTACCTAGGTCAAAGAAATTAACTTTTTTAAAATTAAAATTTAGTGTGTAGTCTTATGAAAAGACATCTGTAATTAGGTCGAAAGGTCTGTGAAATTAAATACAATAAATAAAAATATAAATAAATAAGTAATATTGACATTAAAAATAATTATTTATGTACGAATGGGCGTAAAGTGGCAATTTAGCACTCGCCCGACAGACGATAATGCAATATTCATTTATATTCGACTCGACGATAAACCAATTTTGCATCGTCTCCTACTTTATTAATTTCTTTTGGATTATCATTTATACTTTCTTCGTCCTTAATTATCTATAATTTCGTCAAGTAAACTCAAAAAATCGGTGCTAATATAATTTTTGTACGAAATCATAAGAATGAGGTGAAATACTGTTTCTAGATTGGCTCCCAATCATCTCACAATGAATAGACTTAAACTGTATTATTTAATAATTGAAGGGCTCATTGAAAAAACGTGATAAGCCTCAAAATTTATTAAGATAACCCTATTCAAAGGTTCAAATAAATTTCTAAAACTACAACAACTTTGTTAAAATGCAATACCTACTAAACAAAAATTATTTATATATAGATAATCAATTCTTAATACTCTTTTGATATTTTGTATTTCTAATTTCTCTGATGCATTGTTATAGCTACTGATTTAACAATCCTTATTTATTTAATAATCCTTATTAAACTCACCTTACAGCTGCACAGTAGTGCAGACTCTCAATTGGAAAAAACCTAGTTATTTTCTTATGATTCTCATCAACGTTTTCCAGAAGGATACCGTTAGACCAAACGCTCAACCATGAGTCAATTCCTTTTGCTCCAGTGGCTCCTTGATCGGGATAGAGCTCCTGTAAAGGCTCTTGAATGCCTTGGAGGCCGTCTTTGGTCTGCTGAGGTACGCTGGATCCCAAGTAGAGGACCCTGCATCTGCAGATGGGGGTGGATTCTGACATTCTGAGAGGAATGAGGTTAAGAGAAGGTTGAAGGACTTAGAGTGAGGATTGGACTAGAATGGTTTAGGGGTGGTGACTAGCATTGTTGGACTGGTGGACTGAAATAAAGAAAACAAGGTCAGTATAAGTAATACTTAAAGTTTACTATTATAATTAATACTAATACATGAACAGGTGAGCTGGAATGGAACTTTTTAATTCCACTATCAATGTAAAGGTTACATTTTACTTCCTCTTTTCAAATAGTAAAGTAAGCCATTACATATATGGAGGTTGTGTAAAAATACTTTTGACACCACAGACGATTTATTTTACAATCTATTTTGTTCTATTTTGTTACGAAAAAATATATTCTAATAAAAAAGAATTTGTACCAGTTAGTTATCTGATCTTATTACTTAATTATCTATAATAAGAAAGTTCAGTGACTTTTATTGTTAATGTGCTTTACATAATTTTATTACGATATTCATCGAGTATAACTGTGATAAATTAAACGGAAGAAGTTATAAATTATACGTATTATAAAATAGATCAGCGGACAGTAATGTGGCGTATAATTAAATTAATGATTTCTATTTGTTATTAGTTGGTAAAATAACGTTCTGAATACGTTTTTGTTAAATCATCTGCCAAATATTTATATATATTAAATAAAGCCTAGGTTTTGCATTATGTTTCTTTACATTTTTTACAATAACGATAAATCTAATGTTTGGTTAATTTTTTCCTCATATAGTTTAACAATTTTAATATATCTACCTACCTGAAATAAAAAAAAAACATAAATTTGATATTCTTTGTCTAATACAAAAAATATGTATCTATTTACAATTTAACCTTATACACTACAAACATAATCTAGTATCACGGTCAAAGGATATGGTAATCTTTTAATCGAACAAAAGAGGAAGAAATCTTTTAAATCAAATATAATGAGTTATTTTTATGAAATTCTTAGCTGTAAAATTCAATCAAATGAATATGATGGATTGCAAAAAAATAACTATGATAATAATGATAATATTATCTATATTATTTAAAACATTCTGACCTCTTGAATAACATTTTAAACTTGAAGAATATTTTTTTGACGACCAGTACACCAAATCACTCCAAAGAGTTTTAAATAAAGTAAGTCCAAGTTTTAGACTGCAACACTGTGTATAGTTTGCTATTTGACGTGGGATAGAAGTTATGGTTATTAAATTTAATATGATGACCAACATTGGATTTTCCAGGTTTACAGAGGCATTCTTAAAAATCATTTTTGGAAAAAACAGAAGATGATCAATTTTTTAGTCAAATACTATGTACTGATAAATCTAATTTCCATAATAAAGTAAAGAGACATAATTTTCATTATTGCAGCACTGAAGATAAACATGAATTTCGAACTGTAGATCGACAAAACTGACCTTATAGAACTTTTAAAGTTAATAAATTTCCTTCATATTGGTACTATAAAATACAGGGTGATCCATTTAAATTAACGCAGTAATTAAATAAAACATTTTACTGTAATAAAACTTCAAATTGAAAACAACCCCTACATTTTTTGAATATTTTAATGATTTTGATGAAAATTTATAACATTTTGTAAGAAACTGTCAAAAATTGGATAATTAATTATTTTGTAATCAAGAGTTTAATTTCGACAGCACTACATTTTCAAAAAAATGTCAAAAAAATCGGAAATGATCAAAGATAGGATAGGTAGGAATTCTTTATTAAACTAAGATTATCTTTAAAAGTTGAACTTAAAATTAAAAGAAAATATACGGGTTCCATTTAAAATATATTACTTTATATTGGTATTCTGGTTTGGGACACCATGTATATATGAAACTAATTTCAATTTGTAGCTGCCCTTGAGTTGTATATTTGTGCCAAAGGAATTTTTAGTATCGTTTGTAGTTTACCCACCAGGCTCCGTCCCATTGAGCGTGGCGCACCCGGTATATTTTTTTAATCAAAATCTATTAAATTACGAATAAATACTCTAAAATTGATCGCAAGCCCGTTCTTTATTTCTGTTATAAATCGATAATAATTTTTGATGTCTTTTAAAATTCCTGGAATTTTATTTAAAAAGCACGGTCCCTTCCTAATATTTCCTTTTAAAATGTGACTCCCGACTAAAGCACTATATATGCCTATTTTTGGCTGTTTTTTTTATATGTTAAGAATGTGTGTATTTCAATGCTTAAATAAGGTTTTCTGTATTTGGAGAATTTTTATTCCATATATTTAAAACATGAAAATCGGGTTGCTTAGTGATTGTGATTAGTAATATCTATTGTAAATTTCATCTCATCAAACCATTTCTTAACATGTTTTATATCATCTATGAGTTCTTTTAAAGGGTCCTCAGTTTCAGCTTCGTACATTATAACTGTATTGTCTGCAAATGATGCGTCTTTTTCAAACATTAGTCAATAGATAATTAATATAAAGTAGAAAAGCTCTGGACTAAGAAGAGTCCCTTGAGGTACATCAAATTTTAAAATGGTTATTTTTTGCACTTGTTGGATATATTATTGTTACTTCTTCCAAGGAGAAAGTAATTTAAAATAGGGGTATTACTACTCTTGATGAAAGTTAACTTTTCTTGCAGGCATCATACGTTCTAGACATACCTGGTATTTCTTAATATTTATCTATTTTGTAGATATTATATGGTAGATGTCCGTAAATTAAAACAGCATCATAATTTAAAATAATCTTCGCATAAATAATTATCTATTTGAAAAAAGTCCATTGCCAACTTATATATTTTTCTCCACAGTTCCTATAAACAAAGTAACACAATGAAATCATCTCTTTATATGGAGAACCCGTTTTCGTCTCCACCTAATACTGACTCTATTCTTGCATAATATTCGAGAATAGAATCCTTTTAACATGATTCAAAGCCACCAACATGTTTTGTGTTGTTGCACAAGTAACATTGATGGTATTGTTGTTGGGTAACAAGAATTTTATAGAGACTGAAAATGCTGAAATGGTCGTGCAATTAAAATGTTTCTTCTCCATGCAAAAATTTGTACAATTTCAAAGTTTTAAAACTGAATTTGGATCTTATAATTTTCGACATTGTCTTATATGATATATGAAGTTTACATCTTTTTAACAATTTAAAAAGAGTTACAACATTGTGTAAAAATTTATTATAAATATATTGTTGGAGAATTCAATTTTTTATATCTCTGTTTTGTTTTCCTTTGTTTTTGTTTCTTTTATTTTATTTATTTCTTACTTTTATTTATTCATATTATGTATTGATTTATTTTTTTAAATGTGCTTGTTTCGCATTTAATTATCCAATTCTTATTTTTACTATTGTTATCCTAAGATCTGAATAGGGTTGCCAGACGTCCCGCTTTAGACGTAATTGTCCCGTTTTATAACTTGCTGGCATTTAATAAATATATTTTTCCTAACTATGTATTCTTTATCTCAGTTTACAAAATAAATAACTGGTACAATATCAAAATATACTATTAATAAACCAAAAATTAAATATTAGCTAACATAAATTAAAATAAAATAGAAAATAATTATATTCAATAAACGAGAGGCTTACATTAAGTGGTTTGTTATTGAAAGTGTTTTTTTTTTAGTTGAGAAAATTATTCAGTGAACATAAAAAAGTATAGTGTAGTAATTGAAGGGCTTATTGTAAAAACGTGATGGCACATTTTTAAAAACAAATGCATTTTTACTCCACGACAATAAAAATTAGGTTACAAAAGCCATAAACCAAATGGAAATTCTCCAATAAATTGCATCATTAGCCGAAAAGTTAAGTTATTGCATTTTAACAAAGTTGCAGTAGTTTTGGAAGTTTATTTTAACCTTTAAAGATGAGTTTCCTCAATATATTAATGTTGTGGCTTATCATGTTATTTTAATAAGACCTTCAATTATTAAAAATCGTTCATAATAATTGAAATTCTCTAAAACAAGTTTCTAATGACATTTTAAACGACCCAAATTCTGATCAGGCTTCAATAAGACAGAGCTAGGGCACTTAAATATGTTAATGACTGAATTTGTTCTTCTAGTTATCATTTTTAACGAAATTTTTTCCATCAGCGATGTACTTTTTGAAGTATTGCAGAAACGTTTTTTATATTTAAATTACTTTGTATCTCAAATTAAAAATGCGCTTAATCAACTAAACGCTAAAAGTTATTTTTTGCAAATATAATTGATTGAGATTCCCTAAGAACAGAACTGCCCACTAAGCACCGTGATGGGCGCATAAGATAAGTTTTGACAAGAGATCAAGTAGTTGAAAAATATAAAATTCTGTATTATGAAATTCTGGAAACAATTTTAGAACAAATCAACACTCGCTTTCAGGATACTGGTAATCTTCAATTTGTAAAATTAATGGAAACTTCCAAATTTTCTGTATATTCGGAGAGCTTTCCTACAGAAGCACTAAATAATTTAGTTTATATGTATCCTAGTATATTAAATGACTTACCTACAAAGGTTAAAAAATGAGTTACAGTTTATTTACAGTGATGAAAACTGTATAAATAGTGACATCGATAAATTGGTTGAAAAACTATTTGAGAATCGTGATATTTTCAAAGAAGCTTATAAGTTATATTGCTTAATCTTAACTATTCCATCCACTAGTGTTTCAGTCGAACGTGTTTTTCTTGTTTAAAACAAATTAAAACATAGCTACGAAATACAATAACAGAAGATCGACTTACCAATTTAGCAAAAATTTCAATTGAAAAGACACTCTTAAATGAGTTATTTTTGATGATATAATAGATATTTTTGCAAGTTTAACGGATAGAATAATCGACCATATGTACAGAAAATAAAAAAGGTCGAATTTTTTTGTGTTACATTTTCCGCCACTGTTCTCAGATGTGGTCAATGTATTTAGAAAAATATACAATTAAAACATTAAATCGGTACCACGTAATTTTAATAACAAATTTGTATTTAGTTTCGATCTTGATTGGTCATCATCAGGCAAAAATTAAACAGGTGAACAGAAAAAATGAAATTATTCAACCGACATCATGGTTTACATCTATTAAGATGTCTTCAATTCGTCAAAGTCTTCGGTACGCTGGCTATCATCAATTTAGCATTTGAGTAGGTAACTCTCAATTTTTTTTATGTTGTGGAAACCGAACCATCAAATATTAGAAATGTATAACTGAGATTTGTTTATCAGTGATCAAGTATTTCCTATTTTTGATGTGATGGACGATCAATTGCTCCAACATGGATTTAACCTTTCTTAACTTCATCCTTTCTCGTAAGGCCTTTCCACTATGGTTGGCGGTCACTAGTGTGCTTACAAATCCCACCACTCGGTTATAGTCATCGGGAAGTTTTATTTTAATTGGATTGATTACTACCGTATTGGTTTCCTGTTTATTTATTTTTTTTTTGTTAGAGTATTGTTACTAGTCATTACTGACTAACCTACAATTTTAATCTAAAAATCTTATAAACTAATTACTTATCTAAGAAGTCCCCATTGGGAATTGTTTCTATAGGAAAGCATCACAAGTTGGCATGACTATTTATTACACTGTTTTACATTAGCACTAACATTAAAGTTCACTGCACTAGCTCAAATGGCTTCTTCCTTTTGAGTCTTCTGTTGAGTGTAGAGTTGTCCAGTAATTGCAGCGCTTCTTCGTTGACGTGGGAGTGGAGTCGACCCTCATGTTTCGCAGTAAACCTCTTTATTTCCTCTTCGATTGTTGGCATCTTCAGGTCTCTATGAAGATAATCGTTTCGATAGAACCAAGGTACATCAACATTGCATCCTAGGATTTTATTTTGGAAAACTTGTATCATGTTGATATTACTCTTGCTGGCTTATCCCCATAGCTTTATGCCATAAATCCAGATTGGTTTTGGGATTTGTTTATAAATCAGCTGTTTATTGTACACTGACAATTTGGATTTTCTTCCTAGGGGCCAATACATTTTTTGAATTTAAGTTTAAGTGTTTACGCTTTTTTGTTGCGTTCTTTCCATCTTACATCTAGGTTCATCCCTAGGTATTTGTCCGAATCGTGATGCGGAATAACGTCATTATTTATGCTTATTTGTTTTTGTTTATTTGGTCGAATAGTAAAATCAACATGCACTGATTTAGTTTGATTTATTTTTATTTTCACTTTTTTGTCCATCGATTGATTCTGTTGCAGGTTTCCTGAGATATCTGTATTAGTTTTGCCAACTGCCAATATTGCAGTGTCATCAAGGGATTATAATACACTAGTACTTTACGTTATAAGCCCATTACCTAGATCTTTACATGTGAGCGCGGTCATTAATGTGCAAGCGCCAACGAGCATATTATATGATCCTGCGAGCACGTAGAGATCAGGTAACGGGGGTTTATCGTACAATGTGTTGTGATATACTGCAATTTACTACGTTTTACAAACTAAAATCAAATAAATTTTTACACCATCATTAAATATTTCTGAATGACAGTTCAGTTACAACTCACAGTTCCCTCCTAACTGTTGTTAATAAAAATCAATGATTGTTGTTATGGTTTTACTAAGTGATCGGTTAAATTTTTACCAGGCTAGTCCGTTATTACTCCCTTAACAACCATAAACAGAGGTTGGTTACCACGGTATAACATTGCAGTACATCATAAAAATTTTATCATTAAAATAATGGTTTAGTATTAAAAATTCTTGGTAAACGTCAAATTTCAAAACTGAAGATTGTGGCTAAAACTGTTACTTTTTATGACAGTTATAAAAAATATTATTCCCCAATTTGACTATACACGCTCACATTGGCGAAACAAGAAACTTACAGAAATTTACTTACCATTAATCCACAACAAATAAGACAATATTCCAACGTGTAATCATACCCATGACAATTTGTTTATTTATCGAGTGAAACTTTTTCTTCTAATGATTTCCAACCCGTCAATTACGCTAATTGAAGCGAACTAATTGCTTTTGTATATCAATGAATACGATTAGACGGCTTTTACAATAAAAATGAACAGTCGGCCGTATCCTTGTGAAGTCGATACATTATTTCAGGGTCAAATTATTATATTCCAGACCGATTAGTGAAAAATAATTATAATAAAACGTGTAATAAACCAAAGGAATGTAACTGCAATAATTGACACGGTATGACGCACGACTGAAGTATATGCAACAGGTCGTACTAACGCTTCCAAGAAAAAGTCGTAGAAAAAGTATAGTTTGTATAAATTCAAATAAAATTGAATCAAATGAGTATAATTTCCAGAATAGACAAAAAGCAGATCTAATAATAAATCCATGCTGGGCGCCATGATAAGTGAGTTTTACGGCTGAACTACCCACTGTACAGGATCGGCGAAAAGTTACGGAAAAAGATATAAGGAAGGATAAACTTTTTATGTGTTCATATAATGTATTATTAATAAAAATGTTTTTTCATGGTTTATTGAATATAATACTTTTTAAAAATTAGAAAATATTTTTGGTTTGTTGTACAAAATTGAATAAAGAATTAAATTAGTGACACCTGTACGCACCCGGGTGACTCAAATATGAGGTACCTCTCAGACAGGTACAGCTACGGGAATAAATCAAAGACAGTTTGTACAATAAGCAGGGACAGCCAGTAAGATATGCTAGTGGGAGGTCAATTGCAAGCAGATCTTTAGAGTCAAAAAGTGACAAATAGCTCTTTCATAAGGAACGAAAAGAGAGATGTCTTATTAATACCAAGCAAGCAAGCTAAGATGTAGAGAAGAGGTGCTCAAAGTATGTGAGTGTAAGCAGAGCTAGGGTTAGAATCGCTAAGTAGTTAAACATATCGTACATGGTGTTACCCAATTTAGGAACATCAGAGGTCTGATGAAATGTTTGTAGTCTGGAACATATGTCTACCGAGGCTGAGGTACGATGAGGATATAAACTTTAGAAAAGTAAGAGCCGAATTGCAGAATTACAACTACCTAAGAAAAGTGACATATGATTAATGGTACCGGAATCTGACGTCAAAGTTGTCAAAATCAATCAAATAGAGTGTACAAATATTAGTAAACAAAATGGTTGTATGACGAGATTGACTTACAAACCAATGATCTATAAACAAGGCATTTCTCAACTAAGGTACGAAACTTTAGAAGGCGAATTCTTTTTTTGTACCATTTCAGGCATCTCTGTGCGTTTCCTTCCCGAGGGATACCGGTAGACTTCCCAATCAGGCTTGGGGTCCAGTCAGCTTTCCCTCCTCTAAGGGTTCGCATGGCAGCACTGAAGCGCAGACGGCCTATTGTAGCACCATTTGGATGCACTAATTATTCATTCATCATAATTAATTCCACGTCCTCGATGGTTAACCGCTAGTCGGTTCAGTGGTCACCTATTCAAGTCGTGACCGGAGACAACATTTTGTTTTACCCCTGTATAATATTGCCTGAACGAAAATTATTACTTATAAATGAAAAAATCACAATAAATGTATCTACAAACTAGTAGAATATTCATAAAAATGGGATTTATGAAAAAAAGTTATAAAACATCAAACTTTAGGGTGGCGGAATTTTGTGCCAGGAGTGTAGAATAAAAAACCAAATAAAAGAAGGGTAGACTTTCAAGAAGGCAAATAAATGGAAAAAATGAGATAAACAGAAAAATAAATGAAAAAAGAAAATTTACAGGTTATTGAAGGTAAAGAAAATTTGTTCATTTAGACATGGGAAATTATGATCATTAAAAGCTTCATGTATTTCAGAGATTTTAATTAAATTCGAGCGAACACCCTTAGTACACTGGTGTATGAGTGTAATATCTGAATATGGTTTGCAAATGACGAAGGAGTAGAATCTTTATCTGTCTTTAACTCTATTAATGTACCGACAATGTTCACGAAGACGGGTTTCAATTCTATGAGCACTTTAACCCAAATATTTATATAGAATTACAATCAAACCCAGCTCAGTTTATAAATACGTGACTAATGTAGCAAGATAATTTTATCCTTAATGTTTACCAAAGTGCTACCTAAATTGTTATTGGTCTTAAAAGCTACCTAATATTTGTTAAAAATGTTGGCAATTGTATAATAAAAACGGTACACAAAGTGGAGGGAACCTGAGAACAAACGAGTAGTAAATTGTTATGTAATAACATAAAAACAAAATCTGAATTTAATTTATAATACATTTTGTTTATAATTTCTAAAGGAAAATTGTTATTTATTGCTAATTGTTTGATCAAGTTGATTTCTCTAGAAAATACATTATGTATTAATAATGATAATCTCTCATTCCTATATTGTCTATAATTACATTTTTTACGTAATATTTTAAAATAATCCACTACTTTTTATAAAACATTATACATAAAACTGGTCAAGTAAACACATCTAAACAGGTAAGCCACTATATACATTTTAACATAAAATTGTAGGTCTGTGATTTTAAGAAAAACCTTGAAATAACTTTATCGCTGTAGTCTGTAGTACAATGATAATTTAATAAGTAGCGTGTTGGGAATCTAGGAAAAAACCCGGAAAATAAACCCTGCGGAAAAAAGACCCCCCAGGAAAAAGACCTTCTATGATAGTGTGAAGTATTTGGGGGTGGAAAATATGTAGGATCCGATTACAATTAGAAGAACACAGCAAAGTAATTAATTGGTTATCGCCGCCTGTTGGGGGTTTAATGGAGTGTTAATATTGTAGGAAATATTGTTTTATACCTAACAACTTACTTATTTTTTATTTATTGATAGTTATAGATAATATGTATTCGAAATTCGAAGTAATGGTTATGATGTAGCGGTGTTCTTCTAATTGTAATAGAACCCTATTTTTCAATCTCTACTCTTCTTAATCTTTTTCTTCATTTCAGCGAAGCAAGTTACTAAAGATGAACTGTTTATTTTTACTACCTATCTATATAATAGATACAGTCGTCTTTTTGTTACCTAAACAATTCATTGTGAACTTCGCCTAAGTAGTTTGTCTGTCCCATCAACACACACTACTATTATATTTTCTACTACCTGCTAATAACCTAACGTGTGAAATGAAGTGACGATGATCTTTCAGAGGCCACTCCCATTTTCAGAAGTCATCGACACGACTGGACTGTCTTCGTCTTCGAACCAATAGCGAAACTCGGTCAATCTCATTATGAAAATTCCGATTAGCGTACCTACCTAATGCAAATTTAACATTATCTGACCTTTGCCTTCTTTCATTGATGATTTTGTTGGGTGACGTTGGCAGTTTTGCCACCTATAGGTACGGCGGTTGTCGGTTATTTTATAGAAGAGATGGCAAATGCTGCTGTTGTTTATAGAAGTCCGATAAAAGTTTTACATTCATATGGGACATTTCTACTCTATCTGCAATTGTGTTTGTTTATTAGGTATATTATAATGCCCTGTCAAAAAAAAAAAAACAAAATAGTTGCATTATGGCGCACCGTAGAGAAGGATTAAAGAAAAATAATTATTGTTAAAGGACAAATATACAAATTATTATGCTAATTCTTATATAAATATTTGTGACAAAATAGTAGTTGTGTGTTGTATATTAGTAATCCCATTGCCACCAATAGGTATAGTGACGTATTAAATTGCAATTAATAAAATATTTGTTAATTATTTGGTAGGTAGTCAGCAAAAATACCCTGTCATTATTTTCAATTGAGAGCCAGTTAGTTCTTATCTTTATCTTCGTTACCAAAGCTTAAAACAGATTGCTCTAAGTCTAACACAGAAGCCAAACAAAAAACGAGGGTCTAAATATACAAGTAAAACCCAAAAATTCAGAAAAAATAATCTTATAGTAAACCCTACTGCTCACCAGGAAATATCATCATCTACGCGTACGAAGTCGCGGAAAAAGCTAGTGCTGTATAAAAATTATACAGGAAACAACCTTAAAAATAACAAATATGTTTTGCATTATTAAATCGTTACTTCACGTTGTTTTTTATCGACAAGCAAGAATGCTATCGTATGACCTTCAGTCACAATTATTATTACTTATTACAGTTAATAAAATTAAACATTTCTCAACGATTAAATCAATAAGTAGCCATTTATTGCTTGCCTATTGTTTGAAACGTGCAGTGTGTACATATTTAATTGTTTTAACAATGGGCTCTTATGTAGGGTTTCTAAGAATGGACAGCGCTGCTACAGAGACGACTAAAAATGAAAATCTTTTGTTGTTACCTACTTTTTCTTAATTTCTAATGTTACTAAGCGGTTGAATTTATGCAGTGTCCGTTTCATTAAAGAATAGCACAATGGCGCCATATAAAACATTTTTATTTGTCTATCTAGCATTCTTCTTTGTTTTTATTATAGCCTCTGTACTACCTACCTGTCCAAGTAGTCACTTTCATTTTTTGTTTACTTTTACTGTGTTCTGTGTAGGCTTTGTTACTGTTTCCCATCGGCACTGTAGGAACAGCACTCTTAATTTTATTATTTCCAATTCGTGAATGGTCGAGTGGGAAATCTTATGGATGCATATTAATTAACTTTTAAATAATTGAAACGGATCATCAATTCTCTAATGTGACAAGATGTAATCAAATATATAAAAAAACCAAAATATTGGTCAAAATACATTTATTAATAAAAGATACTTACATGTAGCGCCACTAGATTCGGCTCAACGGGCCATGATCACGCTTGTAAAGTTAATGCAGATAACGATTAAATATCATCATGTTATTTAATAAGAAATACAGGAAAGTAAAGTATAAAGGAAACGCTTATAATATAGCTGTCTGTATACAGGGTGTCCCAAAAAAAAGGCCAACCATAGATTCATTAGGTCAGTGTAAAAATCTCAATTATATTTTTCAATTGGGGCCATCATGTTCAATGACTTGCAACTAGCGCCCTCTATGAGGTAGGTGATATTTAGGCGCAAATTATGATTTGACATTCTAAAAAACTCCGGTGTACCAATTTTAAGTCATATACTTTATAAAACGACAAAAATATAAAAAACGTATTTTTTAATATTAATTTTGTCACCCTGTATGTTGAACATGACGGCCCCAAACGATCTGATGTGTTCAACAGATGACTTTCCTGTCTAGTTATTACAGGCTTTTTTATCACCCCTGTAAATATTTAGTGCCAACGAAAATACTGAAAAATAAAAATTTTATACTTTTTTCAAAATTTTCTATTACTGTCCATTTCAGAAAAATCATATATAAAATAAAAATTATAGAGAATAAAATAATTGCAAACAACTTTTATTTGAATAATTTTCTTAAAAATTAGAATTTTTCCCTTTAAAATTACGTATAGAAAATAACAGTACAAGCACCTTTTATTTAAAGAATTTTCTTCTATAAGCGTAAATAACAGATATATTCCATAAAGAAGAAAAACGACTTTCTATAAAGTACTACCCCAGATGTTATGACTATGCCCAAAATGTAATCAGTTTACCGTTGGGTGGATAAAAGCTTAAATTTAAAAAAGTGGCATGTCGTATTTTATTTGTAGTTGAGTACAGGGGAAAGAGACGAACCACATGTACTTTGACCCGGTGGGAGAGCTGTCGTGTAACCTGTCAAATTCAAAGTAAAATTGTCTCTCGATGGATTTTTTTTATTTTTGTGATATGCTTCTAAACGTTTATAACAATAAAAATATCCCTTTGCTAGCATTTTCTGTCGACCGGTTTTGCTAGATGTAGATATTTCGCCACGTGACCGGATATTGTGTTTTTCAATAAAATTCGGGATATGGCTTAAACGCGTTTTTTCTGAATCATTTTTTTGTGTCGGCGAAAGGGTTGATATGTAATTGCTCTTAAAATGTTTGTATGATTTTGAAATAAGAGTATTGTCCTTGCAATCAGTAGTTTTACCAATTCGCCATAAATTAGGTTATTTTGATTTTTTTTTCTCGAAAACCTGGAGTGAATAAACGGCTGAATGTGGTAGAACTATTGAATAAAAAATGCTTGCAAAAACAAGACTGTTATTTGAGATTATTACAAACATTTTGAGAACAAATAACCACTTTTTGACTTTTTGGTTCTAATTTTACACCTATTTAAAAAAACAGGACACAATTATACGAAACTCAATATACTGTATATCGAATTTGGTTCAAAAAAAACACAAACATTCAGTTACGTGGCCGAAATGTCTACACTAGAAGTAGCAAAACTGGACAACAGAAAATGACAAAAAACGAAAAATCCATCGTTAAGCAACTTTACCTTGAATTTGACATGTTGTTCACCCCGTCCCCTGTACCCAACTACAAACAGCAAGAAAAAACACGACATGCCACTTTATGCAGTCAGATGAGGGACTATACTAGTTACATGGGAGGCGTAGTTCTTCTTGATTCAATGTTGGGATTTTATAGCATAAAAATCAGGTCTAAAAAGTATTATTTGCTTATATTTTTTCCTTTTTGTTGATAGGACGGTGGTGAACTGTTGGTTACTTGCAAGAAAATAGCTAGGAAATTTGATATGCCGCGTTTGGACGGCAAATTGATAATAACGGGAAAACCAGCCAGACAAACGAAAGTGGGAAAAGCGTTGAGTGCAAACCTTTAGCAAATGTATAAAAGTATCAACAAAAGAAATCATCCAAAAAGATATAGATTTTTGTTATAAAAATACTGCATATTTAATACACCTATATATATTTTCTAGATAAAATGTCCATTCTAAATTATCTATTTAGTTAGAAATATAACGATTGATAGCTAATTATTTTGCTGTTTTTACATCATAATATTATGTTTTTAAAAATAAAGTCACGTTTTAGTTATAAAAAGTACATATATAATTAAATTGTTAGCAAAAAATAAGTCATGTAATTGAAATGAAAGTATTTCCGTTATGTTTTCATTTTAGCTGGTTTGAATCAAGTAAAATTACATTTTAGAATGTATGTATTAATATTATTCTGTTAATATAAATCTTTCTGATAGCCCTCGTATTGCAATACAATCTAAATTGTATTGTAATTTAAATTGAAAAATATTAGTAACTTATAAGCAGATGTTATACAAACAATCATCATTGCAGATTAGGTATTTGAATAATATAAATATTTCATGATGTCATCTGCGGAATCAATTGTGTTTGGCTGAAAGTATTTTGATGCTTTCAATATTCTTTTATTACGCCAAGATACAGGTAACCTAGCCTATTTACAAAACAATCTTGTAGATGAATGGTACAAGAGAAAGACTCGATTATAATCTGGAAGAAAATGAAGAATACTACTTCGAATCTAAACACAACAATCAGGCACCCAGCCATAACAATATGCCTTGGAAAATTATCAAACAATTATTATTTATTATCAAAATTTATGAATTTCATTTAAGCAATAGACACTTTCATGAAGAATGAAAGAAAGTCATTCTAAAGTAAAAATTAGCATTCGATAACTTGGATACAACAATGAGCAAGCTATTTGAATCTGAAATCTACGCAGTTTTCCTGGATATTAAAAAAGCCTCCGACAGTGTTTGGCACAAAGGTCTACTTTCTAAACTAAATGAACTAATTCTAGAAAATCGCTTCTTGGTCATAAAAATCAGTGACTGTTTCTCGACTAATTTTATTTTATCCCAAGGTGTTCCACAAGGATCTGCTCTATTCGCTTATTTGTAAAATATCTTCTGCCACGCCATTTGTCCTCTTTACAACCCACTATTCAGTAAGCATATGATATAATATCACAGGATAGAAATACCTATACAAACTAGTAAAAAAAACCTCCAAATAATCAGAAACGCTATGATTTAATGGTCCTGTAGGTGGAGAATCTCCATAAACCATAAAAAACAAAGTTTATTATTTTTAATCATCTTCCTCGCAATAACTAGTTGAAAATACAAATCAGCTACCAATCACTGCATCCTCTTCTAGCAATTAAATATTTAGTTATTAAATATATCATAAGGAATATCATTTTTAACTGCAACCCAAATTAACAGTATTCGCAGACTACTTTTAGACTACAGACATACATTAAAAGAAACCCAGCCATGTATAACTTACAAATAGCGGAAAGAAGGTTTCCTACGTATTGTGTAGTTTTCATAACATTTTTATCAATTTTGTCGCTACAGTCTGTTCGCTATACTTACGCGGGTTTCGGATTAACAAAATTATGCAAATTAATCATTGACAACCAGTTCCAATAAGCCTCTTTCCAAGAAATAAGGTAAAATTGCCCTAATGGTCAGATTTAAATTAAAATAACATTAGGGTAGGTACTAAATTTGTTATAAATATTGCAGTTGAATTGATTCTTTGCAAGTGTTGACATTGTATGTATATTGTAAATTTAGTGGAAATTTTAAAAATGCCTAGACGTGTGTTAGATGTAGGTAGTCTAATTTGTAGTGTACATAAGTATTTTACGGATGAAAAAGAAAATGGCGGTCCTTTAAAATAGGTAATGTCTGTACAACAACGCGTACGCGATGCTCTAGGAATTAGTGAAACCAAATTAAGAGGAGTATTACAAAATCACAATAGTGAACTGCCGAAAGAAGATCACCGCAAAACTCGCTCATCATTGAAAACGAAAGATATTCCAGATGGAAAGAAATTTGAAACATCATGATACCATTTATCGAATGATGGCCAACAAGTAATATGTGACCTTAAATAAAATTCTCTCGGAATTAATAGATAGAAAATTTGACGACATTGGCAGAACAAGTCTATGGCAAGTGATACATAACTTCGGTTTCAAATTTCAAAAGGAGGATAACAGAAAGGCCCTTTGTGAAAGAAGTTCTGTCGTGCACAAGAGAATTAACTTTCTAAGAAAATATTCTAAATTTAAAGAAGAAGGGGCGAATTTTATATATTTAGAAGAGAAATATGGATATTTTCTAGGGGTGCAACCAACAGAATATGGCAAGATGATAACGTAAAGTCCATCAAACATACCGATGGAGAAGGGAAGCGACACATAATTTTACATGGGAGGGAAATCGGGTTTTATAGAAGGTGCTGATTTGATATTTTCATCCAAATCAAAATACAGTGACTATCACGATAAAATGAACACAGAAATGTTTGTAAAATGGTTGCATGAAAAACTTCTCCCAGTTTTAAGTGAGCCCAGCGCAATTATTTTAAACAATGCACCTTACCATTCTGAAGCATTAAACAACAGTCCAACGAATTCTTGGACTGTTGATCAAATCAAAGAATGGTTGACAAAGGAACATATACCATTTCCTCAATATATATTAAAATCAGAATTATTACGCTTGGCAAATATACACGCAAAACCAAAAACCTTTGTTGTGGATCAGATTATTGAAAGTTATGGTCATCAAGTTTTACGTCTGCCACCGTATCATTGCCAGTTTAATCCCATCGAATATATATATATATATATATATATATATATATATATATATATATATATATATATATATATATATATATATATGGGGAATAGCAAAACAATATTATGACAACCATATTGGGCCTAATGGTTATAGTGACGACGCAGTTCGGGAAACTTGGCGAAAAGCACTTTCAATTGCAACTTCAGAAGTGTGGCGGAACTGTATATCCAAGTGCGAGAAACTAATAGAAGATTGGTGAACTCGTGAAAATAAAATAAACGAAATAAGTCCAATCATAATAACAATTAATGGTGATGACAGTGATGATGATGACGATTATCATATTTTGGATGATAATGACTGATTTTCATTTTTGTTGGCAAGTTCAATTTTTTCATTTGAAATTCTCCACATGGAACAAATTTTATTAGGTTTATAATAGCCACATTAGACTCCATTAATGAAGAAGTTTAATTCTGCTCTCAATTATACAAAAGATTCTCCATTATTATTTAATTAAAAAGTTGTACATTATTTTTCATTTCATTTAACCAGTTGATATTTCCCCAAAGAACTTGTCAAACTTTCGGGTACTTACCTGGAAATACTCATAAAAATTTTAACCCGAAACCCGCGTAAGTATAGCGAACAGACTGGGCGGTACGAAATTCGTCTCAATTTTATTACCTAGACCGACAAACTTCTTAGGTAAAATTTAAGGGTATACGAAATTCGTCACACAGTCCTTTTAATGGCTCTTGGGCTTTGCGAACAGGCATACCTGTTTTAATCTAAGTGCCTGACCATCTGTGACATTTTAAAAATTAGAAACGAATTACTTTTTGTTACTATTAGTTTTAAACTATAAAACTATTAATATATGATATTATTAAATTATTATTTGATATTATTTCAAAATGTTAACGTTCTAACGATTGCAGTTTATGAATGGATTAGGGATTACCTGGTATAATGTAAAATGAAATTGTTAATACAGTTTTATTAGTTAACGGATGCTTAATGGGTAATTAGAGGCCAACTGTGAACAATTTTCAAGGAACAGTAGAAGTGAATAATATTAGTAATTGGGTAATCAGGTTTTTGATTGTTATTAGATCGTCAAGGGATTAAGTAGGTGTTATTTTTATTTAGTTAGTACATTTCGGGTGACGATGAATTATTAATAGTACATTCTATATTTATTTACTATTTGTCCTTAGTGTATGTTGTATACCTGTCACAAAATTTAAAATGTTGTTTGTAAAAGAAATCGTAAGTGAACGTGGAAAAACTCAAATTGTACATGAAAATTATAAGTTCGCCGTACCACAAATAAAATTGTTTGGAGGTGCATTAAACGGCCAAAATGTCATGTATATGTGTACACCGTGGGAGAACCTGGCAGCTTTCTCGTAACGACGGTAAAAAGTCAACATAACCACGAGCCTGAAGAAAACGTTGCAAAACAAGTTCTAAGTGTTGCGTGCAAAAGAAAAGCAGAAGAGGATCTTACAGAAAGACCAGCAAAAATAATGCACAAGGAGTTAGCGGCAAATAATATGTCTGAAACATTAACATGCCGCGATTTGAAGTGTATTAAGCAAAATATGTACAATAGTAGGCGCAAAACGTTGCCTGCTTTACCTCGATCTGCCCAGGATGTTCACAGTTATTTAAATGAACATTTGTACAAAACTTCTAGAAAAGAAAACTTTGTGCTAGAAAATAATTTTGAACAAGGTATTATAATTTTAAGTTGCCAAAGAAATTTGCAATTTTTATGTCAGTCGCAAACCGTATACCTACATGGATGGAACATTCCAATACTGCACTAAATTTTTTACTCAATTATTCACCATACACGGTTACTTAAATGGACATTATATACCTCTCGTTTTTAATTTATTAAAAAACAAATCGGAGGAGATAAATAGGCATTGTTTTGAAAAAATTAAGCATTTATGCTCCCTTAATGGCTTATGTTTCAATCCTGAATGAAGAGTAGTTGATTTTGAAATTGCCACTAATAATGCTGTTCATAAAGTGTGGGATAACGCAACGGTTAGTGGCTGTCGATTTCATCTTACCCAGTGTTGGTGGCGCAAAATACAAAAATTAGGATTAAGTTGTGAATATAAAAACACAAATAGTGAGGTGGGAAAGTGGCTTCGTTATTGTTTCGGGTTGGTGTTCTTAAATCCAAATCGAATAAGCTATTTTTGTGTTTTTGATTTACTGGAAATTAAACCAAATGATGACAGGTTAACGGCATTTACAGATTATTTAGTAGAATATTTTATTTCTGAAGAAGCGACTTTTTCACCCCACATTTGGGCTGACGCCTCATCTGATTTAAATAAAACTACAAACGCGTGTGAGTCTTTTCACTCGCACTTAAACAATTCTTTTAATTATAGTTCGCCAACAATTTTTTTATTTTATGGATGTTTTATTACAATTTCAAACCGAAGTGTATATAAAATGTAATAGTATTGCTAGTTCTTATAAATCTAAGAACTCGGCTACTAGACGTCGAGAAGATTTTTTAAAAAAAATGTTGTCCGAGTTAAAGTGCCAAAAAATAACTACGTTGCATTTTGTTAAAGTAGTCTCAAACGTATATGGTCATAACCCATAAATGTGTATAATTTTGTATAAAATGTATATAAACATAGTTCTTAGTAAATAAATGAATTGAAATCATTGTCGACTTGTTTTTTATTTATATTTTAAATATTCAAATACTTTTAAATTCAAATAAAAAACAAAATATATTGTAATGTTATTTTTTTAACCCTATGTATAATAAAATTAATTATTTTAACATTACATTAAAAAAATACTCGTATAGTATTATATTTACCTTCGACTAGCCTTTATTTAACTCCTCTTGAGGTGAGTTTTATTTCCAGAGCACAAGATTGTTTTGAACCCAGGTGAGTTCAAGTAAGTTTATTTTAAAATTTCTAATCTTTTATATATTGTTAATTTTATAATTTTTTTTTATTTTACTTCACTATTTTATTTTATTTATAGTATTATTTTATTTTGTTTTTATTTTTTTATTTTACTTTTATTTTATTTTTTTTATTTAATTTTAAAGTCACTTCTATGATTGATTTAAAATTGTTGTAAAATTGAATAACTTACTATCTCTATGAATTACCACTAAGTATTAAATAAACAGATTTTTCAAAAATCAAGATATTTAAATTTATTTAACAACTTATTACCCTATCAATGAAATTAATTCATCCATTCTGTCGTCATTTATAACGCAAATTTATGTAAATCGATTTAGATTTGATTTATTTTACCTTTAAGAAATTAAAATTCCATCCCTTTTATGAAGAATAAATTATTAATTCTTCATTTCTGATTAACATCTGACATGTGTATTATTTATCAAAATAACTAAGGTTAAATTTTAGAAATCACTAAATATAAATTCTATTTTCTTTTCTAATTATGCTAAAGCAAAGATTCTACCAAATATGTACAAATTTAATATATTAAAATATGGTTGTGGAATAATTAAAATCTGATCGGATTAGTGAGACGAATTTCGTAGTGCCAAAATCGACCCTTTAAATGGTATGAGACGAATATCGTACACCTTTTCTATGTTTACCTGATAACTGAGACGAATTTCAAAACGCCCAACAGACTGTAGTTTCTTGGCTATTAGTGAAATTTACAATATTTGTTTCTATATTTATTGAAGTTTGTCTAATTATATTAATCTCATTGCACGGTTTACTGATAATAAGTTGTTTTAATAATACAATATAACTAGTTTAAATCAGCATAATAGTTAATTTACAATTATTTTCCTAGAAATTAACAGGTACACGTTATATTCTGACAAAGAACATCTGAATCCATCATAATGACCTCATCTGATTTACACATCATTTGATTCAGTATAATGACGAATATTTTTAACCGACCTGTAAAGTTTGTGAATACAGAATACCGTTTTTGATTTTTTTAATAAAATAACTTCTTTTCATTATCCATTTTTGTGAAAACATGATTTTATTATTCCGCTGCTTCATGTAATTAAACTACTAGCCTATCTAATTTGCGTCATATTAGTATTCTACTAACCTTTTCTAAATCGATTGACTTTATACTTAGTATAATCCCTGTCCTCTTATCTATCAGGGATAACTATTTTAAGGGACAGATCTGGATAAAGCTTGGTTCTTCTTGAGCATAGCAAAATATTTGATCATCAAACGCTTTGCAAAAAACTGATATTATTTGGTTTTCCGTTTCCTTAATATCAAATTATCTCAGCAATCGTACTCATAATTTGTTTGTTATGCAAGGTATTCTACAAGGATCCATTCTAGGATCATTGCTTTTCTCTCTTTATAGCAGATCTTCATAGCGTCCTTAAATATTTTTTGATAATCAGTTACATCACTTAAATAATGAATGCTCATTTACTTGATATTTCTACATCTCATAACTTTAAAATAAATTCCAATAAATCATCATTCATGTTATTCGTCCGCAAATAATACAATTAACATTAGAATTACAAATTAAATTAGGCTGCTTCAACTCTCGAATAAAGAAAAAACTTAGGTGTCTGGTTCGATTCTGATCTTTGTTTCAGTAAACACACATTTACCTTATCTAAAAGTTTATTCAATGTCTTGAGACAGTTGTATCCCAACCGAGACCTAGTTTCCATACAACTCAAACTTTGTGAATCTCTCACTTTTTCTGAACTCGATTATTGTGATTCTATCTATGGTCCAGCTTCACTCGAATTCAATTCCGCGCGTTTACAAAAAAAATCAGAATATGCCTACGGAATTCAAAAATATGTTTATATCTCAAATAAAATTAAAGAATGTCGTTGGTTAACTTTCAGTAACTATCATATTTATTAACACAAGTTCACAAAAACCTGATTATCTAGTTAACAAATTAAAGACATTTTCCAATTTTAATGGAATAGAATGACCTTGGCAGTACCTAATAATCATAACACGGCTCGTTTTAAAAGATCTTTTTTGTATGTTTCATGTAAAGAGTAGGTACAATAGGTTTACAATATAAATTAAATCCTACAACTTGCTAAACTTCAAGAAACGTCTAAATTAAGGTGATTACAGCACCCCCTTATAATTTTCGGACAAGGATATCTCAAAAAGTAATTTTTTTAAAAAACTAAAGTTTTGGCAAAATATATTAGGCAATAATATCTAAAATATGCATATATTTTAAAATTTTAATTTCTTCCAGTTTCCGAGAAAAAAATCAAAGGGCTTTAAATTTTGAAATATCATAATGAAAATAAATGCATTCCTCAACAGCACTATTCTTAATATAATCCCCAAATTTAAGCTCCTAATCTCTTGTAAATGATTTTTTAAAATTCGCCGAAATTAGTGGCTAAAACGCCTTGTTAAGTGCTATTTTCTGGTTTAAACTGGTGTAAACTGGTGTAAGTCGTTGCAAGAAACGAATGATGACTCAGAGTGTACGATACGATAGTTACAGACGCGTTACACTAGAAAAAAGCACTTAACGAGGCGTTTTAGCCACTAATTTCGGCGAATTTTAAAAAATCATTAACAAGAGATTAGGAGCTTAAATTTTGGGATTATATTAGGAATAGTGCTGTTGAGGAATGCATTTATTTTCATTATGATATTTCAAAATTTAACGCCCTTTGATTTTTTTCTCGGAAACTGAAAAGAATTAAAACTTTAAAAAATATGCATATTCTAGATATTATTGCCTTATTTATTTTGCCCAAATTTAAATTTAAAAAAAAAATACTTTTTGAGATATCCTTGTGCCAAAATTATAAGGGGGTGCTGTAATCACCTTAACATTTGTACAATGGTTATAAAATAGTAGTTTGTGCAACAATATCGGATATCGCACGAAGACGAAGTTTAAGTCTGAGTGCGATACGAACAATCCACTCGAATTGTACAGTATATTTTTTTCTACGACTTAGTAACGAAAATCTACAAATTATAAAAATTATTTTAGGTTATTAAAACAAAATAACCAATTTAAAAATAATTTATTAGTTTACAAATTTATGAAATAAAATAAACTGGAAAAAAATATTTAATTTAATTAGTTTCCAATCCTTGAATTGAACTCAGGCCTCTCGCATTCGTAATTAAATTGATTTCATATAGTTTTATTAAAATTGATAGATATGCAACGAATCTGTTTATAAGGCTTGGTGTTGAAAATCTGTTTATTTTTATTTTTTCTGATATTACATTTTTTACGTTATTTATAAGTTGTAAATCAGTGCAAGCTTTCATCTTTTTTCATTTATATTGTAACTTGATAAACAATGACGATTTAGTATTATTATATCATTAAAAAGAATTCAGGCTGCTGAAAGTTACATTTTTAAAGGTGTTTAAATTTTAAAGGATGATATACAGAATAGACGCTCTAGTCCTCTACTTTTACTTAATGTAATAATAATAGTTACCACTCCGAGAGGGTATTTGTATCTGTAACGTGTGGAGGGTGTGACACTTAAGCTTCACTAGGCCCATTGTGCTTCCTAAGTTGACAGGTACATCATTGATCGTAAGTCAGCCTACAGATTTAATGTAGCCAATTTTCGCCGAACACAAATCTTCTAATAAATGAAAGCATTGGCGTCATGCAATCGTAGAGGATAAGCTCGATGGTCTCTTCTTCTTGTTCGCACCTCTTGCAGAGTGTGGATTCTGACAGCCCCATACAATGAATATGTTTCCGTACTTGGCAATGAACTGCCAGATTGCCTGCGAGCATGCGCAGGTTCTGTCTATTCATAGTCATGTATGCGTAAGAATAACTTAAAAGCCCCCCGGCAACTCTGCAGCTTCTTGTTTCATCTCTTTTTTCTTTGAATTTCACCGAAGGAATGTTCTTTAATTAGGTTTGTTACTACCGATGTTGTCAGTCCAATAGAAGGACCAGATTCAAAAACTATTTGGTTGGCTACCTTTTTGACTAGTGAATCAGCAAGACGGTTACCTTTCGATGTAGCGTGATGTTTAATCCATCTTAAGGTGACGACATCGTTGATGGATACTTCAGCGCCAAAGCTTCTTGTACCAACCCTGAGTAAATTCGTAGTCTGTCTAGGGTGAGTAGTGCTTGTCTGCTATCTATTTAGATGAGCTTGTTTCTTCCAGTGATATTGTTTCTGGTAACTTCTTTTGTTGCTATGTGAATCCTCGTGAGCTCGGTTTGAACAACACTGGCACTATTGCTCAAACCCCACTTTATGTTTAGGTTTAAGAATCTGGAGTATATTTCACATCCTGAGCATTGTTCTATTTTATAACCGTCGTCGGTGTAGATATGAATCGTACCTGCCATTTCCGACTATTCTATTTCTTCTGTTAGAACTTTATATTGCTTATAGAATATATATCTCGGTTAGATAGAGTCCATGTTTGTTTGAAGCAGTGGAAGTATAACAGACGCCTCCTTTCAAAAGCGATGTCTTGGCTCACCAGATCCCAGATCAGGTTCTATTCCAACCGCAAGGAGTGATGTTATTGTTATCAGAGCAACCTTCTATTGTATTTTTACAAGTTTGTAATCTTTACTTGCTGATTATGGGCTAATTACTTACGTTGGAATAGCGAATGAGGTTCATGCACCCAATTAAAATAAACGTTGAGCTATATATATTTATTGGGATAGACAATTTGACTCGATAGTTTGAGTATTATAGTAAGTTATTATAAAGAAATTCTTTATTTTCTTGTACAAGAGGTTACCCAGTACTAAGAGTTGCCCCAAGTGGACCAACTGGTTTAGGGACTTTAAAGAATGAACTGTAAGTTTTAAATCATTTAAATAAATTAAATATATTTTAAGGTTTTACAATATAAACAGCGGCTTGATGGATTATTTTCTATTTAGCTCTACCACAAATAAAAAGGTGTATTAAAACTGGAAAGCTCTTACTAGTTACAAATATACTGGCTATGTGCGCAGGTAATAAACAGGAGATAAGCTTTAGAGGATACAACAGAGCTAAATACTACAAAAAAACAGTTAGACAGCATGCAAGAAACAGTAGCACTAGAGGACTGCAGAAACATAGACAGCAGCACGCAGGAAACTCTATCTGGGCTGCAAGCAACGTCAACTCAATTGTCACGCATTATTCAAATAAGTAGTTTTTTTAAATTATATTACTTATATACATTTTACAACTGAGAATAAGAACGAAAAAGAAAAACCTATAAAATATTAAAAATTTAAAAGATGTATGGGGTACTGTACATTTGAATATCTATCGGAGTAGGGGTGCGGCCTTGGGAAAATCAATGGTTCAGAATGAGTTACGGGAAATCCACTTGTAGGACAATTTCAAGAGAAATTAATAATTCAAATTTAATCAGTTTATTTTGTTACGAAAACTGCAAAAAGCACAAAACAGTATCCAAAAAAGTAGAGGAAAAATAAATCTAGACATTTCTTTCCCAGACCAAAAGTTTGTAACCTCGTTTATAACATTCAAGACAATTAGCCAAAGTAAAAGTACTAAAGATGCCCAAGGATTAACATAAAGAAGAAGTACTTAAGTTGATACCTATCGTTAGCACATTTGAACTACCTAACCTAAATGATATTATACATATTATATCCGATGGTATGGAATGAATGAATTTGTAAATGTAATTAGTGACAATTTTTCAGATTTAAGTAATGCGTTTCTTTTATTTAAACACTGTGGAACCGTAACGATCTTATGTAAATATTAAGGGGAGAAGACTAAGAGTGATTTCCATGGCTATGGATGGTAAGGTTTTCGTGGCTGCTGTTACATATTACATGCTGTTCTTTGAATTTGTTATAGTTTGTGAATAGCTGTCAATTTTGGGGTACTTAGACAACTTCATTGTATATTAGCATGGCCGTGTAACTCCATGTGACGACTTTGGGGGAGGCTCCGAGGAGGCAACCTTAAGGATCAAGTTGTAAAGTCAAAAATTATAGACTTAAAATTATCAATCGATATATTTCAGTATTACCTATCTAAATAATTAAATGTCGCAAATAATTGACCCGTTAATTTAGGAGCGCACTGTATATTTACTTCCTATAGTCCATATTTTGGTCATCGAATTGTGCATACTTTCTAACAATGTCTGATTCTGATTAGATACGGAGACTCTGGCAAACGGTTTTTTTTTTTCATGATTTTTTTTATCGGTTCATCGGTTGAGTGTAAAATTTGTGTAACGAATTATAAAATTGTTGATTAACTTGCCAGATTTAAAGGAAGCAAGCGTTTTGTTATGTGCAGATTAACGGTCTTAACTTTGATGGCAGCAGATGTTAATGTCGGAATTTTAATCGCTGCAAAATATATTTAAATTCTAAAAAACCGTGGTAATTATAATAAGAAGTGTAACAAATTAGTATCTGATAAAGTGTTAGTAAACGAAATATATTTTTAAAAATTTGTTAATGAGTTTAGTTTGGAGGAAATATTGGTGAAGCTTCAAAATTATGTATTATGTATCCGATACAGAATTGGAAAAAGTAGTGAGAGACGATGTTATTACTATATGATCCTTACATGAAATTTAAAAGCAAAGAAAAAAAATTATATACAATTGGAAAAAATTATCTTATATTTCAAATATAAAATATTCTTGATAAAAAAAAATCGGTTCACTATCCTGTCGGTAAATTGTTCTGGCGGTAGATTGTCCTGTAGGTAAATTGCCCTGTCGGTAAATTGCCCTGTCGGTAAATTATCCTGTCGATAAATAGTCATGTCGGTAAATTGTTATGTCGATCAATTCTCCTGTCAGTCAATTTTCCTATCAGTCAATTGTCCTGTTGGTCAGTTGGGTAGCGGCCAATTCGTAAACGATTAAATACTACTGACATAATATTATCTTTATTATCTTTTGTATCTTTGCTATTATCTCCACCTTAAGGTTCCCAAGTATATCAATCTTGCAACAGTACAAGGATATATCGACGATGTTTCTTAATACTTTATTTTTGAAAAGAGTAACTTACTTTTACAGGCATTACTCCAAAGCTCGATACCCTAATTAGCTTTTTCTTGGAACCCAATCTATTCTTCTGATTTCCAAACCAAACTCTTTACGTTTCTTGTTTTATGACCTCTAACATCAAGTGTTATACCCAGATAATAAATAATCAGAGGGTCGCTTATTATAATGGGAATATATTGATTTTGTTTATTGCTGAAGTTCAATTTAATTCACTATCTTTTCATCTAGGTGGTAATCATATCCATAGTTTCTTTTATTATTATCCAGCAGCTATAATTGCAGAAACATCAGTAAATGTTTTGAGTTCAAGATTATAAATATATCTAGTCTACATCGAGTACAGTACTGGATCTAGTACTGTACCGTGCCTTGATTTATTTTGGGTCAGAATTGTTTTGAAATATAGAATAATTCAGAGTATTAGTTGGCATCTTTAAAATATCGATAATGTCAATATCAATAACTTTCTTAGGGATGAGGTGATTAAAACACCACTACACCCAAATCAAAAGATATAGACCTCAAGCAGTGATTCAGCCCTACACCTAGTTGCTGGCCGGATAGAGTCTTGGATAATAACTAATAAAGAGCCCGCCTTGGGTGTTTTCAGAGACATAGAAGGTGAATTTGACAATATCACCTTCACCAAGTTAATACACTTACTAACCAACAGGAATGTTACAGATATTGTTACTGGGTGGATACATAACATGTTCTCAAAGTGAGTAGTAAACATGAGTGTAGATGATGTGAATATGAGGATTGGTTGTGAGGGGATATCCACAAAAAGGGATACTGTTACCTCTACTGTGGACCATGGTCCTCGATACTTTCATTAGTCGCATCAATAATGACACTCTCTACACAATAGCGTATGCCGATGACCTGGTTATTCTATAAACAGGAAATTTTGAGAATACTTGCCAAAGAAGGCAAGTAGCTCTCAAAATTATATAACAGTAGTATAAGGACCATTCACTGACTATCAATCCCAAAAAGACAGAAATTGTCCTTTTAAAAAAAAGTGATGAAAATGGAACTGAGGAATAATGCCAAAGTATTTATCAACAATGTGGTTACCTTAAGGTGGATCAAAGGTCACGCCACATCGAAAGGTAACTTTCTAGCTGATTCAATAGCCAAGAAAGCAACTAGCCATATACTTTTTGGACCTGGCCCTTTTATTGGAATGACAACATCGGTAGTGACAAACTAAATTAATAAAGATTTCCTTGTGAAATTTAAGGAAAAATGGGATGAAACAAGAAGCTGAAGAGTTGCCAGGGAGCTTTTAAGTTATCCTGATAACACTACAGCAAACAAATACTTGACAATACCTAGACAGAATCTGCGCCTGATTACAGGCATTCTGACTGGTCATTGCCAAGTACGGAAGCTTCTTCATTGTGTGGGGCTGTTAGAATCCGTACTCTATAGGGGGTGCGACCAAGAAGATGAAATCATCGAGCATATCCTCTACGATTTCCCGACGCTTTCATTTATTAGTAGATTTGTGTCCGGCGTGAAATGGCTTACACCGGCCGATATAAGAGAAGCACCTCTTGGTGACGTTGTCAACTACATTAAATCTGTAAGCTGGATCAAGAGCTAGGTTGTTCTTATAAACTAAAGAGGATGAACAATGGTCCTAATGAGGACTAAGTGCAGTGTGTTAACCCACCCTCCATACGTTGCAGATACAGAACTTCCTTAGCTCTCAGTTTACAAGTTTTTTTAAGTTTCCTCTAAAGTCGTTTAGCAAAGTTATTGTTGTATTGTTATCCAAAAACGTATACTGTAGTTTATAAGATTAAAAATACGCTTCAGTATATGTGACTACTTACTTCAATAAATAGTAAATAAAATAGTCTTCTTTCCTTTTTATTCTGAAATTATTTTCTGATAAATACGATTTTAATAGTTCTGAGTAACATGTTCAGTTCATAAATCAGGCCTTTGTAACTTTCTATAGTATGTAACTTTGTAAAGTATATTACTTTGTATATTATGATCCTTTGTACAAAATTTAACTTTTTAACCTGTTTTGTAATTGAGTTTGCCTGTGAAACAGTGTAACTAAATAAATTATATTCTATAAAACAGATTAAGTTTGTAAAGGAATAGAAAAATATTATTGTCTTTGTTTACCAAACTGGAACGAAAAGGGTTAATAATAATAAAATAATGAATAATAATCATTTTTAAATTTATTCAAACAGCAAATAATACTAAAATCACCACAATACCTCATGCTTGTTTTATTTATTACATTATTACACGCAGTGTTACGTCGTTGCAGTTCTATCAGTTGATAAACATCGTTTTAAATAATTCATTAATACAGAAGAGGTATGTATATAAACGCAAAAAAATTTGCAATCCTGCCTGCCATTAGCTCCTAGAAGAATTTTAATGAAATTCCCCCCTGCCTTTCAAGAATAGTTGACTGAGGTGTTGCCTCGATGTAAGCACTATAACCACGTTTACATAACGTCCAGGAGAATAATAATTAAAGAAGAAATCCAAGTAGGGTTAAGTCAGGTGAATCTGTTGGAAACTTTATTGGAATTGGTACTAATGTGAACAGGTAAAACTGAGATCGAGAGAAAGATTCCTATAATATCTCTAAAACCGAAAATAATGCGGACATAAACTTTGTATTTAGATTCACATTTAAAAATAAACGAACATATTTTTGAACAATGGAGAAAGAATATTATAAAAATAAGAGGAGAAATTCGGTGGAACAAATGTTAAGAAATGAAACTAGTAGAGGTATTTAAAAAGTTCAAGCTAAAATATTATAATATATATTTCTACTAGTTTCATTTTATAACTACCTAGTCATCTTCTTGACAATATGCATACTTATCGATGTTTTAAACAAATTAATGAAGAAATTGATTGGAGCAAGAAACTGTTGATGCAAAGTGTCCGGTTTAGTAAATTATTTAAATCAAATTGTTTGATAGACATGCGCCCTTTATTAGGATAAGGATGACTAAACCTAAAGCCACATTTAATAGATCTTCATTCAATTAGTATACTGTCAAAACTATCAAAAATTTTGAACGATCAATGTAATATTAAAAGTACATCTACAAAATGTTTCACAAATTCTACCTATTCAGTCTGGTTTCCTGAAAGATATAGCTGAACAACTAATCTTTTTCAAATTGTAGATGACATAATTAGAGCTATATATAATGGATGCTGCTTATTCTAATTGACTTAAAACAGGGAGTTTGACACAATTAGCTATATTTACTTACTGCTATATTGAGTAATATAGGATTTTGTAATAATGCCAACATCAGGCCAACATGTTAATAATTAATATTTGAAATAGACTACAAATAGTTTATTTCGACTGTATAAGTTCCACGTTTAGATATTTTGTGTAAGAAGTATCGTAGAGTTCAATAGTGGGACCTATGGTTTTCTCTATTTTTGAAATATTTTTCTAACTGCAACATTCATTTATACCCTGGAGGCAACAGTCAACTTTACTGCAGTTTTACTAAGCAGATAATAAAAAGTACTTGTAATGACATAAATAAAGTTATCTGCACATTTATCGACAAGGCCAGAGATCACTGCTTATTAGAGAGTTGAAGCGTTTCCAGTACGTTAACGTAAACGTGAACGCAGAAAAATAATGTTTACGTTGCTGTGCAAAATATGAGTTGAAGTTGATAAAGGCATCGTGACATTTACGTGTCATGACAAATAATGACAATTTATATTGGGATTTCTTCTTTTCTAATTAAAAAGAGGTTATTTGGTTTGTGTTACGTGTATACGCCAGAACCCGTAAGTTTACGTATGTCCGTAGACGTAAACGTGAATGATATTTTAATATGCATGCGCATATGTCAAATTTCACGTATACGTTTATAACATCACTTCAACTCTCTATTAATTATGAATTCCAGTAATTCAAATGTACTTTTGTTTGGATCTAAAATGAACCATTCAAAAATTTGCAATCAAATCAAGATTAAAATAGATGAAAACAATCTTAATCTAGTTGCGGAAGCTAAAATCTTATAGTTAGTGGATTCAGAATTGCGGTGTGAAAATCATTTTTTAGCAGAACTAGCCAATTTTATGTATTTGTGGATTAGTAATAATTATTTAAACAACTATTATAATATCCCAAATCGTATTTCTACAAAACTTCAACAGCTATTCACAATTTATTAATCTGTTTACATGACTACGCGAAATAATTTTCTTCACGGCCACTACTGAATGTAGTTCTTCCGAAACAACTTTTATAATAACAGAAAGAAAACATTCTCATTCTTGAGATTGAATTCTGAAACACTTGCTTCTTATGTATTTAATTCTTACTCTAGAGACAGAATGTTACTTATGTAATTGCTAATGGTCAATGGTTGGGAATACCACGCTCGCATCGTAGATAGTCATGAATTTAGTGACTGACAGTTCTACGCAACGTTTTAGTGTTTAGTTTGAATCTGCCTGAATAAAGATAAGCGGTGTTTGTTAAGTCGAACTTAAATTCAAAAATTGGTGCATATAATGATTCTTATATGGAATTTAATAATATTCCTCCTGATCTGACAAATTATGCAAATAATTTATTCACTTTGTTTGTTTACTTCATCATCTAGCACACCTAGTGGGTAAGAGAAAAGGAGGAATTGCTGAGTTTTTAAGATTAAAAATTTTAAAATAAAAAATGATGGAATATTGATTTAATTTAAGTGAAATTAACCAAAATAATCTACTAATACTACTAATATTTATTTATTCACACTAACAAAAAATAATTAACAAATTACTGTACTAACTGAATGAAAAAGCCGAAAATAAGTAAAAGGCGAAAAAGAAAAAGGAAAAAAATTGTTAATGAATATTGAAAAAATATGTTGGAACAAACCATCAACACCAAAATGGTAAAAGATAAAGAAATTACCATATAATATAATAAAAAACACAAAATTTACCATAATCTCTTATCCACTAGAGATAAAACTACTGGATTACAATCTTGAAGGAATAAAGGTGAACTAAACATTTATTATTTTTTTAAAAAGGCATTGGTATTTTTCAAGGGTTAAAAACATATCAAAATTAAAACGTCACATGTTAAAATAACCATACTAAAAATATATAAATGAGGTATTTAGAGCGATTACTTAATATACCTTTGACAAAAGAGTCCTTTATTAGAGAACCTAATACTATAAAAAGTATTGCTATTAGCTATATCTATGAAACATGTCTGATTGACAAAATGTTGAGAAAGAAACAAAATAAAATTCAACAAAACTCTATCTTTATTAATAACGCACAAATTATAATACCCGATCAAATTACTAGTAAGAAGTATGTATCTCTTACATTCATAGGTAGCATTTCTTACAAAATGGCCAGCCTTTTTAAAGACCACTTTAAAGTTTTCTTTAAGAGTTCCAATTCTATACATAAGCTTTTAATTAGGAATACGGATAAAACTGACAACTTAAATTGTTCTGGAATCTACAAATTAAATTGTAACACTTGCAATTCTTACTACGTAGGTAGGACTTTTCGTAATTTTAAAACACGACTGAAGAAGCACACTAGATGTCTAAACCAAAACCATACTGGTTTTTCTCATTTTTCCAACCATCTTAGAGACACAGGACATGACTTTGATTCTTCAACAGATTTCAAAATTTACACAACATCTCTAATAGATCTACTCTTAATAGCTTTGAAAACCTAGAAATAATGAAAAATCTTAAATCCTCCCCAGGAGGTTACTTGAATGCACAGATTCAATTTGTATCTTCACCTATTTTCTCCACATTGCTTTAAATAAAAAACAACTTTTGTTCAACATCAATTATATTTTTTCTTAATTTTTTATTTCTTATTTCGCTGATTATTATTGTCCTTTTCGTTATTAGTCTTTTCTAAATTCCCCAAGAATCTTTTCTACACGTGGTTAAATTTTTAATTTTTTTTCTCATAGTACTGTCAAATTTCAAATTTTCAAAATTTCTTAGATCTACCATTTCTTTGTCACAGTTGTACCAACTCCTCCTAAAATTAAATTTTCCCTCCAGATTAGTAAGTTGTTCATGGGTTTACATAAATAAATATTATTATTTTTAAACTAAAACTATTACATTTTTTTGTCAAAAATTTATCGTCTTATGTACCCACATTTTTCAATTTTTTCATTTTTTTCATTTTTTAAAAAACTTTTTGTAGTTCCACCTAGTGGAGATTTTTCGTTAGTTATTATAAACATAATTTTTTGAAATTCAGTAACTACTATTTCTGCCACTCCCTACTGGAGGGCAGCACCTCTATAAATTAAAAATTAAAATCTATTTTTCAAATTTGAATCCTTCAAACCGTTTCAATGTTCATTGCTAGTCTCCACTTTGCTTTAGTAAACATTAAAAACTTTGGCAGTTTTTTGAATTTGTAATGTAGGCTCATTTATATATTTTTAGTATCGTTATTTTAACATGTGACGTTTAAATTTTAATATATTTTTTACCCTTGACAAATACCAATGCCTTTTTTAAAACTAATAAATGTTCAGTTCGCCTTTATTCCTTTAAGATTGTACTCCAGTAGGTTTATCCCTAGATGATAAGAGATTATGGTGAGTTTTTTTGTGTTTTTTTATTATATTATATATTCATTTCTTTATCATTTACCATTTTGGTGTTGATGGTTTGTTCCAACATATTTTTTCAATATTCATTAACAACTTCTTTCTTTTTTCTTTTTCGCCTTTTACCCATTTTCGGCTTTTTGATTCAGTTAGTACTTTAATTTAAATAATTATTTTTTGTTAGTGTGAATAAATAAATATTAGTAGTATTAGTAGATTAGTTTTATTAATTTCACTTAAACGAAATCAATATTCCATAATTTTTAATTTTTGCTAACAACTTAAAACTCATCAATTCCCCGTTTTCTCTTACCCACTAGTTGTGCCTGATGATGAAGTGAACAAACTTCGAAACCGGTCGCCGTTTAAATACAAATTTCTTTGTTAAATATAAAGGACCTGTTTTGTTTTTTTCCCACCTTTAAAACTAATAATTTAAATAAAAAAAAACTTCCCTAACATAAGTTAGATTTACTTTCTGTGGTCGTGGAAAAGGTACATTCTGTTACTGTGTTGGAATGAAAATCTGAGACTCGTGTTAGTGAATATACTATTTATTCTAAGCCAATATATCGCCCGTCACTTCGGTTAACTCTGCGGCAAAACTATCAAATCCTGTGTATAAAGTTGGAGATTCTCAAAAGGGCTGTTCAACTTCTGTTTGCCTTCTACATTAATCGTGTTATTACCCAATCTGTAACCAGCAAAAACCAGAGTCACTGCACTTTAATATGCATAACTTGATGAAAAACAAAAAACCTTAAATACGTTTTTGTCGATTTTGAAAATAAACTTGTTATAGTGGAATAAAGAACTGGAACTAATAATTTAAGTGGCATAATATCGGTAGTTACAGTAGCTGTGTATACGTCGACAAGGCTGATTACGAGAGAAGCTGAGCCTCGGGTGCTTGAAAAAGAGGTTTTCTTCACCAGTAAGTTCTTTACCTGCATAAATTCATAAATTTCTTAGATGTTGTGTATTAAGTAAAAGGGGTGTGGTAATATCTCTGTACCGGATCGTCAATTTCATATTCAAAAACAGTAAATCTAACTAGTGAATGAATTTATGAATTTTAAAATATACGTTTGTATACAGAATAAAGATCATCTAACGATAAATCAATAGATTGAAGATTGTAAAATATTCGCTGAGGAATTTAAACCCTACTACTATACTTTCACCTTGTACAAACTAATAAAAGAACCTATAAAAATAATAACTTCGTACTATTTACAGATAATCATACATCTTATAGAACGTGTTTATTATTTTTGACAGGATCTTTTTCGATTTGCTATTGTTTGAGGATAGTTGTTCTGAGGACAATCAAATCATCAGTTATATCGATTTCCAAAATATCTCGCTCATTAAAGCCACGTGTTATTGAAAAAAGAAACTACTAAAATTATTTATAACTCTTTTGAGGTACGTGTCATTCCAAAAGGCTATTATTAAATGGATATAAATTATATGCTGGGCCTCGAAGCACCTGTAAAAGTCTATCAATGAATAATAGTGAATAATATTGAAACTGTAAAATTTTATTGGTCATAAATACTAGGTTATAGAGAGTGGCAAATTTTTTTTATCCTACGCCTATAAGGTTGGAGCTATTCGTATGGTTCTGCTATACTCGTATATTTAATGATTTTTCAAAAACTAAATATACTTTAGATCCAAAGTATTTTTCGTTTGATGAAACGATTTTGTGAAATCTGTTTGTCAAAACATCTCTATTCATTAATTCTTTAAAGAGAATGCAATACATAAAATCAAAGTAGAAAAGCAAATGGCGAGGACGATATAGCTTCAGAGATGAATAAATGGTTAAGAGAAAAGGGATGGTTGAGGAGTATGTAACGTACGATTCAAAGTCTTCGGCTAAGTAAATCAATTAACCACCGAATAGTATGTTGTCGATAAAATAAGATCCTAAAAGGGAGCCAGTATAATTTTCCACGAAAACCAGCCAACAAATCACCAAATCGGATATACACAGAATAAAGGTTAACTAAATCCCACTAGGCAAAAACAGGCTTAAATAATAAAACTAACAGTTTAGTTAGCTCTCTCTTTAATTTAATTCTATTATTTGATTCAATGGATATGAAATATATTATTCAATATACTTATTATGATCCTTTCAAACATATACCTAGTGTGAACTCCCTTGTAATAGTTTTAAAAGGTATTTCTCTCACAGAAACCATATATGCAGGGGAGGTTTCTCCATTGGTTCATTTGTGCAGTGAACACCTAGTTACATTTTATAAAAACACATTTTAAAATAAATAACAAAAATATTAATTCAATTTTAATAATTTTAATGTTTTCATACGTGTTATATTTTTTTTTGGGGTACGCCACTAAGCTCTGGCTAATCGTGTTTCCGTGGCGCTCTTTTATAAGTGAGCTCCAGAGAGTAATAAGTGTTCTCGAAAGTGTTTAGCTAAAAAGAGATGCCACACGTTAACAGATCGGTGAAACGTAATGAAACAAACATAAAAACACTTAAATCAACTTATTTTGCGCAACGCAGACAGTGACGTCACAAAGTAGGGCGGGGCAAACGAACTTTCCAATCATTTATATAAAATAAAGATACTAAAAGTGCCCGAATAGTTTTACGTCATATGTCAAACTCGGAAGTGGAGCTAGTCAGTTTTAGTGAAAATAAATACCATTTTTTTTTAAATGGCATGACTTAAATGATATAAAAACACTTTCATTCAGTCAATCTTCAAATATAAAATTATTAACGTCAAATTAATCAAAATACAACACAAAGTGCGATCACTTGTCATATCGCAAAATAGTCTTTATTTTCCCTCTACATTACTATATCTTGATATTTCCAGTCAAGCTGTCAAACTCTAATATTCTTCATAAGACAATTTTAATTGTGTTTATTTAAAAACCATGTTTAAATAAAACTGCGAATTTAATAAATCGGAAGTATGATCGTCAATTCAGAATTCAATTATTGTTAACGAAACACGTTTCCAAGCTCCAGGTAAAATATTTATTATTATTTTTGAGGTTATGTTGTTTATTTATATTTAGTTTCGTTCCAGTTTCTATAGAATAGTAATGTGTTTTATACATAACTCTAGAACAGAAAACTGCGTACTCTTTTATAGGAAAACCATCAAAATTAAGCTATGACTGAGTTCCATCAAGAAATGGGCTCTTATAGCAATGAAAGTACGTAACTTTAAACAGGTCTTAGATTTCAATTGCCAGCCAAGAAAAATCATTGTACATTGTACCAGAAGGTATTTCACTAGTATGACAATTTTATTATATATTTTATTTGAACAAGGATAATTTCTTGACCCTAGTACAATTTTCTATAAATAATTGTTTTATTTTGTAGGTTGTCACAATGAATTTAAAGTCATAGAAATATGTCATATTTATAAATACTAGAGGTACTGATAAACAGTGTCAGACTGATGTAGCGGTGAGGATTTTACTCGAATGATGGTGTCGCATGCATTAACAAAAAATGGAAGCGAAACTTACATTACAGTTTAGCTTGGCTAAATTAATTCAAGAAACTAAATAGTTGGGTCTATGTTAGGTATCATGAAGACTTAATTAAATATTTACCGATATCAGTACCTGGGAGGTAAACTGAAATATATCGTACTATTTATAGGGGAATGATGGAGGAATAAGGCACTATGATCCATTTGCACCGCTAGTTGTTAAGAAATAAGCCAAGCTTAAACTGACATTTTTCCATTAACATTGTCACTTTAAACTCCGCTTAGTTCTTAACGACTAGCGGTGCAAATGGCCCTTAGTCATACAAAAATTGTTATATAAGAACGTAGAAATATGTTAACAAAACTAACAATTCATGCATATTAAAAAAAAAAGTTTTGATAGTAAGATTATTAGTAAACAATACTATTGTAACAATAATTGGGGCTAACTGTATTTCTTGTCGAAATATAATTGATACATGTAAATATGAAACATGGAACACAAAAGTGTCCAAACAATATTCAGTCTGCTCTATTAAAAAGTTGATTAGAATGACAGGGCAGTTTACCTATTAAATAATTTTAAAAACTTTGACTTTATAATTTTTTTATTGTACCTATTTTTTTAGTCTAATATGTTATTGTTTTAGCCTTGATTATATTTTTATTGTACTCTTCATAATTTTTAAATAATCAATTTTTAAATAAATTTACCAATAATACCAGTCTTACTAAAACGTGTTTTGCTCACCCGGTATATTTCAAATGATTATTACCAAATGAAACACCTGTCTGAACGGTTTCACAACATCTATGACACAGATTCCAAAGCGATGCTGCAGTATATGTGATTATTATTTTTACAAATAGTTTCACCTGACGTTCGTTTGACTTTACAATTAAAAAATAAAAAATTGAATCGAAAAATATATTTAAACGACTAATTTTTTTACTTGTAAAAAGTCCCAGACAAGTAAAAAAAAATAAATTATGCCGACCAGAGGATGTCTTGGTATTTGAATACAGGATATCACAGAAATGGGTAAACATTCATTTTAATATCGTACATTTTAATCAAAGTCAGTTGGAAATGCAAAAAAAGGTGATTGGCATAGGCGCCGAATCCTCGGGGCTCTGGGTGCGCAAGCACCCAGAGCCGTTTTCAACTGGGTGCGGAGCACCCATAGCATAATATGGACAAAAAGTGCCAATAAGTGAAATGAAGAAGCTGTCGTGGCCCAAGTTCTTAGAGCGACAAGATGCCTCAATGCGGCATCAGTTTTTCATTGGCTGCCAGAATTGTGTGCTGAGACGTTCCACGTTGCGATTATCCTAGTGTAAAATATTAAAGCTTTCTTCTTAAGACCCAACTCAATTTTTTTCTTAAGTTAGAAGACTATTTTTCATTCGAAGTAATACAAGACGTCACTTTAAATTTCTATCTCTTAATTTTAACAAATACGCAACGCGACGAGTTTAATAAAACGTATGTTTCGAATTAGTACGGTTGCAAATTGGCTCCACCTTATCGACAGTACATTTTTAAATCTTAACAAAAGTCTCCTTAAATAATTAGAACACAAATAAAAGAGTGTATTTTGCGTTTTAGTTTTTAAATACTATAAAAAATGGTGGAAAGTACATAAATTTTAAATATTTGTTAAATATCACTTATTAAAATATTATGCATTAAAAGTAAAACAAACAATAGACTTTCCACCAATCTTTACTGTACTCTGAACCCATTTTTAAAAACAATTTCTGAAATTATTATTGTTCGGAGCTGTATTTTTTTTTGATAAAAAAGTCGGCGTCAGTTGTCATTGATAAAGCGTTGAACTTGGACTTAAAGGTTTATTATTCTTGATATATAAAATCCTATGACGTCAAAAAAGAACGACTAATAACGGTCTACAATTAACAAGACAAGAGCTCTGTACATATGCTATCGAGCAAATGCTTGAGGGGAGAAGGGAGAACATTTGGAAGTTGCTCCAAATTAAGCACCGTTAAAAAGGAACGTTCATTTAGAGTCAGAAACAGCTCTTTAGTAGTGCTCGCGAGTAACATTTTTTGTCAGTTTTACCTCTTGAACGGAAACCCTCTAACGGGGATGAGACTCAACCCTAAAATTTTAAATGCAAAGAGGTGTCTAATGATATCATATTTTAAAGGTATTTTTACCTAGATTATAATCCCGGAGTTTTACATCGCTACTATCTACGTAGCCCATACAGTGGCTAACCAAAAGTACAAAACCGGTTTAACATAGTCTTTACATTGTTATTAAATAAACAGAAATTTTTTGTAACAATTCTAGTTTTATTGTTATTGGATGACATTCTTTGGTCGCTGTAAAGTAGTAAGGTGTAGTTTATTTCGTTATAGAGTCGGCATAAAAGTGGCATATCAGTGATAATTGTTTACTCAATTTCACTTTTTTTGCGAACAATGAATGTGCTAATAAAATTGCCCAACTGTTTAACAATCAAAATCGACAAGTCCATCGCAAGTATATTTTGGAGTTAGTCCAAACATTTTGGGAAACAAGGTCAGTAACTAACAAATAACGTGAAATGAAAAATGCTGTAGTAAACGGTACAGAGGTGGCGATTTTAGAGCATGTTGTTCAAAAACCCACATTGAGCACAAGACAGTTGGCGATAACATCTGGTATTAAGAGAAGTAGCATTCAGAAGATATTGAAAAAACACAAGTATCATCCCTAACAAATACATTTGGTACAAGAACTTAACTAAGACGATTATGATAGGCGATTACAATTTTGTGAAATTATGACTGAACGAGCAATAAATGATCAGCAATTTCTTTTCAACGTGTGTTTTTCTGACGAATACACTTTTTTCCTAAATAGTATGGTAAATCATCACAACTGTCGTTATTGGTCCGATTCAAATCCCAGAATATTTCATGAACTGCATACGCAACATCCGAAAAAACTGAATGTTTGAACTGGAATTTTTGGGAACCCTATAATTGGTCCCTTTTTTTAGCTGGAACTGTAACCGCAGAAATATATCTGGAATTATTAGAACACGACATTCATTCAGCATTACTAGAGTTGATTGAGAATGACGATCAGTATATAGCAAACAACTTAATATTCCAGCAAGACGGTGCGCCACCCCATTTTGCACTTACTGTTCGTCAGTATTTGGATCAAACATTTCCAGGTCAATGGATCGGAAGAAGAGAAGGTATTGGGTGGCCCCACGGTCTTCGGTTCTAACCCCGTTAGGTTTTTTTATGGGGCCACTTAAAACTTAAAATTTATGCCACCCAGCCAACATCACTGAAAAATCTGCGACAACGGATAATTGATGACACTACAGATTTAAAATTCGGTGGTTATAATTAAGGTAAAAATACCTTTAAAATAAGATTTTAGGGGGAAGTTTCACCCCCCGCTAAAGGCTTTCCGTTCATGGGGTGAAACTGGCAAAAAATATTTTCCCCTAAAATCAAAAATTGACGGGTCCGAGCGTTTTTTCGTAAATGACCTGAGTAGGGTTGCCACCTTTTTTGAAAAGTGAATAAAGGACTACGATGCTGGCAGGAGCTGCGGTATACAAAAAGTCCTCATCTTTCTACTGAACTTCTAAAAAAAAGCTCGCCAAGCTTGTAACCAAAAAAATCCTTCTCGTCATTCTACCGACCTTCTTAAAAAAAAGGTCCTTAGCTTATATATTTTTGGAACCATGTCTCCTCTAAAGATATGTGTTGTAAAAAAGACATTTGACGTATAAAAGGATATTTTAAGCTTTAAAAGGTCACAGGATATTTTGCTTCAAAAAAAAGGACTGTCCTTTTCAAAAAAGGACAGGTGGCAACCCTAGACCTGAGGTGCCCAAAATTGGCTCTGTTTCGTTTTCAAATGGCCACCCTGTACATATACAATACTCCATTATGTGTATATTAATAAATCATCAAAAATCTTCTAAATTCATTATAGTTTATAACTGGTTTATATTGTGTTTCTACTTATTTCATTGGTACTCTAGCACCGCAGCACCACCGAATACCAGTGATGGCTGCACCGAGCATATAGGGTTGCCAGAGGCATACCGATTGTTGATACTCCCATCTGCCGCTTCAATCCTCAAAACTCCAGCAATTCGACATTGGACCTTTTTTTTTTCAAGAAAATTTTCATAAAGTCAACGCTTTAAAATGGCTTTTAAAGTGCTTTTAAAAACCGGTGGTGACCCTAAGTGTTGTGTGGAGGGTGGAAGAAGCTCTCATTTCCCGCATAGAGGCCGGGCACCCAAAGCAATTTTTGAGTTCCGGCGCCTATGGTGATTGGCCACTTTGATCTTAAGCGCCGCTAAAAGGCAGGTAATTTATTTAACCTCACTTAGTATTTCCATTTATTTCAATATAAGGTTAAGTTTTATAATTTTGTAGTAACTATCTATATCAAGTAATAATTATTGTATTTCATTTTTAAATTAAATGAAACTAACCTAAAAAATATTTTAATTTTATAAATATATGGTTTACAACAAAAATGTGTTTAAAAAAAATACTAATTCTGGGACACACTATACAACAAAGATCTATTAGCAAAGAAACAGTAAAAAGTTTAAAAAATTCCAATACCACACTAATAGTCAAATTAATTGCTGTACATTGTTCAATGTCAAATAATAACTGTTTATACCTATAAGTACCCTCATTTGAATAATTTCTATGTTTATGGTGTATTTATCTCTATTTGTTTATTATTCAGTATGTAGGTATTTTGCAATATTTTACTTTCCTTTGCATGGATTTTCGGTTTTAGTTAAGAACAAAATTTCCTCATGCATTTTGGAATTAAATGATTTAAAAGAACATTTTTAATTAAATGAGCACACATTTTGTGCTATTTTGATACATACCTATTATATGTACGTCTATTTACTAAAATATTTGTTAGTTTACGATTTGTCGTTTTAATTTTTGGAGCCCCTTGTAATTACTTGACGAATAGAGCAGTGATGTTGGCATTAGAACTGAAAAATGCTTAGCAATTTGTATAAAGAGATTAATTTGCTGGAAATAAGTACAACAATTTTCTTTGATGAACAAAATTAATTTGTCAGCAACCCATTATTTATAGCTCTATGTAGGATGTAATATTAAGAATTATTTGAAATACTTTTTTCCTCCATCGCAGTTTCTTTATAGCATTAACTACTTACCGTCGGAGACTATAGGATACTATCCTGGCCTCCCTCTCCAGCAAAATGTTGAGTGTAGTTTGATCCAGCATAGTCTCCATGGCTCTTGTCGGTGTGGTTGACAGTCATGGCAACGCACGCAAACTGCTGGATTCCAGCAAACTTTGGTCTGATGTCCTTTGACGTCACTTGTCCCACCAGACGACTGAGGCATAGGTATTGTAAAAATGGGAAACTTCCATAATTTTGGAGCACATGTTACCTTCTTAGAAGATAGTGAGTGCAGATTCTGTGAGGAGGAGGACGAAACCTCCATTCACATTCTAACTGAATGTGTAGCACTTCAGAATCCAAGGGCACTATACCTAAGAGCATATCAAATAGAAGAGGGAGATTTACCAAATCCTACACTTCTTTGAGAAGATAGGATTGGAAGGGTCGTTATAGGCATTGAGAAATGTATTTGCTGCATTAGCGACAGAAGGGGACACAATACGTATTTAAGGTCACAGTGTATTAATCCCCCTTTCCCAACATAACATAACCTTCTTAATAAGACACTAATAACTTTAGAACCTTTGTTCATATGCCATCATGACATGTGATGCCTTGGCTCTTCAGGACTAAAAATGTATTTTCCCTCACATCTTCCCCCTGTTTTTAAAGTTCTTTTTCATTTGGAAGTTACCCCTGCCAAGAGGTAAAATCGAGACGATATGAAAATAATGAAATATTCGAAGTTAAGCTGCTTTAGAGTAACTTCTACACAAAAAACAATTAAAAATGATTATAACTAACGAATTATAGGTATTAATAAATAGTTGTTGAGAAATAAATAAAACAAGTGGGCCAGCAGAAATCATATTTTTATTTTGAAAAACATGGTATTAAAATAAGTATCAATTAAAAATCAAGCAAAAATATGTGTCGAAGTTCCCCCATTTTACGATAACCATGGGTTTTACCACGGTGTGGTAAATCCAGTAGATCAGTTGGGGGCCGATCCCCATGCTTTGAAATATATCCGTCTGAGAGTCTAGAAGGATAATTTGGCTATATTGTTTTTTTTTTCCTAATTGGAGGTTCATCTGCTCCTCCCGCACAATCTGTTGATCATATTTAGAGCTTGTTCAATGATCTATTGTCCCTCGTTAATAACAAACCTCAGTCAACTCGTTTGATCAAAAGCAGTGTCTCGTAGCATAAAAATTATATTCTCCTTTGAATTTTGTACCGAGTACAACAGGTACCACTGGCACCTGTTGTTTAAAAAATACCAACAATTAGTAATATGTTTCAAATCATGAATCATGAATGTATAAATAAAGATGTTAAATTCAACTACGCCACTAACAATAAACGTTCAAAAACAAATTGTTAGGTGCAACTTGAAGCATTAATGAAAACGAAACTGATAATTTATAGAAAGTTAAGTACGAAATGTCGTGACCCTTTTAAAATATCCGTGAGATATACCACTCGGCTTACTTTGTAGGATAAATATACAACGGATCAGTAGTTTTTAATGCGGTAAGATTGTTTTTGTGCAAAATTGCTTAAGAAGACTGATTAAAGCTATTGACGAAGGCAAATATAAAAATAGAAGAATCTAATATCTAACTATATTTACTCAGTCTGAATATTTGGATATAAATAAATAAGCTACTACTATATTTCTATGACAATAGTAGTATACAGTGCGGTCCGTAAGTAACGGATACATTATGCATAGTCTACGTAATTTACAATTTATGAGTAAAATCCTGAAATACATTAATTTTTAATTCTAAAATGACATTTTTTAAGCATAATTTTATACTTCCCCTTAAAATCTCTTGGAGTGACCATTTAACATTTTGAAATAGAAATAAGTATGATAGCTCATTTGAAAGGGTTTTAAGATTATTTAACAATATAAACAGAACTTTTATATAGAACATTTGCTTTGTTTCCGCAAGAATAAGTCAAAAGTGATGTCTGTTCTTTATTTGCAATGGAGACTAATGCAAAACATACTCACTGGGGATCTAGACTTACAACAAGCAAAGGGAAAGAACTGTTAGCAGGATGCCATTAACACAAATTTAAGACAATGTAAACTGAAAAGCTTATATACTGGCCCACAAATTTGAACACATTCTCGATTTATAAGATTTTTTATAATCAAGAATGTCGCCTTAAATTATATGCATACAGAAGAATCTTAGGACATACTTATGTAATAAAAAAAGAAAATTTACCTAAAATAATGAACAAAGGCACATACTGGAAATGCTTCAAAATCAACCTCTCGAGTCTATTAAGAACTGAGGAACAATTAGACCAAGAAGTTGAACTTTTTGTCAAGAATATTCAACAAGCAGCATGGGAAAATACTCAGGATTTGATCTCATTACTGGGGAAATTTTGAAAATGCTTCCACGGAAAGCTATTGTCAAAATGACCTATCTTATCAACGCTTCCTTTAGACTGAAGTAGGTACGTACCAAATTTGTAAAAGGTGGCAGAAGTTGTAATGATATCTAAGGCCATGTAAACCCCCATGATGTTACATTGTACCAACCCATCTCCTTGTTACCTGTGATCTCGTAACTCTATGAAAAATTGCTTCTTAAGAGATTGAAACCTATAATAGAAGGAAAGGACCTAATACCCTCCCACCAGTTTGGCTTCAAAGAAAAACACTTGGCCATCAACCAAGTTCATAGTATTATAGATATAATCCCTAGAAGAAAAAAGTTTGATTCACCGTCTTTTTGGATGTGGGTCTGTCTTTTGACAAAGTATGGCAGAAAGGCATGATTCAAAAATTGAATATGTTCCTGCCACGTCAATGATTTGAACTATTAAAATCCTATGTATCAGAAAGGTATTTCAGAATTAAACAGGAAGAAGCCTATTCCAGTCTAAGAGAAATTAAGGCAGGAGTACTTCAAGGTAGTGTAGGTCCAATACTCTACTTGTTGTATACCAGAGATATTTCCAAATCTTAAGCCCAATACTATCGCAATATTTGCTGAAGATACTGCAATCCTTGCTGTTGAAAAAAAATCACGAAGACGCTAATAGAAAATTGCAAAAATCTATAGACCAGATTAACAATTGGACGAAAAGATGACCAATAAAATTGAATGAAGGTAAATCTATCCATATTAACTTAAGTAATAAACAAAATAAATATATTTCTATTGGAATAAACGACACTCAGATTCCTTTTACCAATACAGCAAAATATCTGTCCATATTAAAAAGAAACGTGAAGAGCTTGGTATAAAATAAAAAAGAATGAATTAGTTGCTAGGAAAAAGTTTCAAATTCTCCACATACAACAAACTGCTCCATTGCAGGCAAATATTGAAACCCATATGGATGTATGGTATCCAACTGGGGGGCCGTGCCAGTAAAAGTAACATCTAATTTATTCAACGTTTCCAGAATAAAGTATTAAGGAACATCGTCGATGCACCCTGGTACTGCCACATTACTGATCTTTATAGGGACCTTAAAGTGGAGAAAAATTTGCCAGTAGTCACCAACAACGACTACCCCAACATGGAAACGTTTAGGTTATCCAATTTCTCGACAATGCCAATCTAATAAGAAGACTTAAAAGAACCAAACTTTATGAGTTAATTCAGTAATGTTAAATAAAAGCAGAGTATAGTGCGGTTTAGTATTATACTTTAACGGTAGTGTAACTAAATAATTAGAAAATTGTAATTTATTATCGAGAAATCGCACATCCAAATAATTTGTATATCTGAAAAATAAGTGGCTGAAATAGTTTGAAAATTTGGAAACAAATCTCAATAATACCCCTACGAATTATTAAGATCATCCCCGCCCCAATGGTGAATACAAATACTTGGAGAATTGATAAAAAGCCTGTCGTCGGTGGGATTCGAACCCAGACATCTTTGTTCTGTACACAAATGATATACCTCTAAACCATCATGACATTGACTATTGGGATTCCTAGACGGCAGTTTGATGTGCTAATTCGAGACAAGCGCCGTTTCAGGCTCGTTCTCAAATCTGCAAATTCTCTAATATTTGAATAACTAAAACCATTTTTGTTTATTTTTCATCATCTTTTTGACGTTTCGCAGGATTTAATAAACGCACTGCACTATTCAATGTTATCAGATAAATTTTGTTTTAATGGCATTTGTTTACAAATAAGAACATCGGTTCCTCTATTATTGTCAAGAAACAAAAGGCGCCCAGTTTGAACATTTGATTTGATTTTGGAATGAAAAATTGATGTGTTTCAGAATTTTACTCATAAATTGTAAATTACATAGAAAATGAATTTGCCCGTTACTTATGGACCGCACCGTATATATAAACATGAAAAATAAAATAATGTGCAGCAAGGTTGTTAGCAATAAGTACTTAGCTGTGAAAGGAAAATAATTTGCCAATTTCTACAGTAAAGTTACGGAGAAAAAAAAATACATTTTCGATGGTAGAATTAGTAATAAATAACCGAGAAGAATTTAGATTAAGATGAAGAAATTAATTTACCATATTTATTTATTTGTAGGTACATTATTATTTTATGTAAATGCAGCATATCAATGACCCGTTTTTATGTCTGTGGCTTGAAGGATCTTGTACGATTTCACCAATATTAATTAAATTCTCAAAACCATAATATTATTTTTTATTTTATTCTTGCCAATTTCTTGATAATTGTTGTAATATAATTTATTGACTAACGAAATATCATATTTCATGGGCGAAGTTTGTTGAGAGCTTTTTGGGTCATCGCTCCCAGTTTTTTTAAATGCACAGAAAAAGAAAAATATCCTAAGCAATATCCAAATTTTATGGCGTTTGATTTTTAAATATGTTTATAAATACTCTTAAGGTACCATTTGGGTACGCGCGACAGGAGACAACAGAGCCGACCACAAGGATGACAGATGCATTAATGTTATGCTCCGCACATTTGGAAAGCAAGAAGACAAGTGACGCGACATCCGCAGACAACCATTCGAGGGAACGATCAGCGTTGCCAGACCTACTGTTTTTAAGTAGATCTACTGTTTTTGTCTCTGTTCTCCTGTTTTAGGCATGAAATCTACTATTTTCGCCAACTAAGCAAATTTTGTTCTTAATTTATTAAGTTTGCCTCATTCTTCAGCAAATGGTTAAAAAATATTTTCTCTAGTAAATTTGCTGAAGTAAAATCAGCGTAATAAGCATCCACTACTGTAGGTTGGCTCCATAAAAAAAATCTCAAGATAATCATTATGTTTTTATTTAAAATGCAACAAAGAATTAATAGGGCATCATAAAAGGAACATGCATGCCAAACACAACGTATTTGAATTATCTGATTCAGACTGATCTAAAAGAAATACCTATTATTTTCCATTGGTTTCTTTTTTGTTTCCGTACGTTAAGTATGCATTAAAAGTGTTTGTTTTTATTTTTTGTTTACTTTAAAATTTGGCTAGAAAAATGTTTATTTTTCGTTTCTTATATACTTGTTTTTTTTTTTTAATTACTACACTGCAAATTATAATTATTTCATCCTGTATTTAAATCTACTGTTCGGATCTACGGTTTTTATTTTCACCCATACTGTTTCAGCAAATGTTCATCTGGCAACACTGCCTAGATCAAAATAATGCAACTACCGTTTCTATAAAATATCGACTAATCGCCTCCAAATACAAGCGATGACTAAGGGAGACAGACTGCAAACGATACTCCGAGTCCGACCTACCTATCTCTTGGAAGTGTCGCGCCGTGCGAAATGAGTTTCATATAATTGCATGTGTTTAGACGCCTTTTCCGTCGCCTCTGTTGTCTCCTGTATCATTATCATACTTTTCCTGTTAAAGATAGTTTTCTATTGTATTATACAGGGTGTCTCAATGAAAAGTAGCCAATTTCCAGAGCTTATAACTTTTAAACACCTAATCTTAGAAACGTGCAGTTTTTGCTGATCTGTGTTATTTTGCTTCAGTGACACAGAAATTATGTATTACCTATACAGGGTGTTTTTTTTTTAATCTCTTTTTTTAATTTTACCGTAACCAAATTTTATCAAATTTATTTTGTAAAATACCATGTACAAATTATACATTTTTGAAAAGTAGAAGAGTGAATCTTTCAGATGACCTAAACATATACAGGGTGTTCCATTTGATAAAATTTGGTTACAGTGAATTTAAAAGAGGAGATTTTTAAAAAACACCCTGTATAGATAATACATAATTTCTGTGTAACTGAAGTAAAACAACACATATCAGCAAAAACCGCACGTTTCCACGATTACCTAGGTGTTTAAAAGTTATAAGCTCTGGAAATGGGCTACTTTTCATTGGGACACCCTGTATATTGATGAAATAAATATAATCTCTACATAGTTTAAACAATATTTAAAAGATATTCAGGACGCAGTACGGCGGGACAATGGATACGTAAATAAAAAGGTAGGACTGTATCGTATTTGGAACGTCACATTTGGTTCTTTAATCATTCCATCCATTTGTATCGTGTTTAATGACTCTGACTATTATTTTGTCCATGATTTATACAAAATCTATTGAAACCTCTTCATGAACATATCTTTTTTTAAATAATGGTACTGCTGATTCTTTTTTCTCTACCAAATTCATCAGTTTTTACCTATTTGTATATTAATTTCTTTCATTCTGTAAAACTATTCCTTATATCCAATCATTTCATCATTTATTACGTCTTCTGTTTTAATTTACTGGTTTTTTCTAGCTAAGTTTTATCATTTTTTACCTTATATAATAAATATACAGGGTGTTATTGAAATACACGTACATATTAAAACTGGGTATTGCGCAGATCCCCACTGAATGTAGAAAAATATTATTTTTTAAAAATACCCCTTATTAAGGGAGTTATTAATTTTTGAAAATTAATTCTAAAACAAACGTACTTCACTGATATGTTGAGGATGACCTATATAAATTAGGTTTATTTACCTATTTTAAACATCAACAGTAATTAATATGCAAGTTTTTGTCAGATGATAAGAAAACTAGTCTTGTAAGAAATAATCATGTTGCCAAGATTTTCGAATTAATTTCTATTTCCGAAGACTGGTTTTTACTACCCTCGTTATCAAAAAACTAGAATATTTGATAAATGATTGTTTTTAAACTATACATTTTTGAAACTATAGATTATTAAAATTTTAGTTGATTTACGAATCTGGCTAACACGAGCGCGTCATTTCCAAGTTGGTAAAAAGTGTTGTTACGATTACTTTTAAATATTTTTTTACGATGCCACTATTTACGAATATTGAACTAACGGATATAGTGCTGGTTTATGGGGCAGCTGAGAAAATTCTCGGCAAGCACAAATCCTGTATCGCGAACGGTTTCCAAATCGGAGAATTCCGGACTGTCGTACGTTTATTTCAACTGTTCAGCATCTAAGAGACCATGGAAAATTTGAGAGTGTCAATGCAGATCGAGGGAGAACAAGAACACAAAGAACATTGGCGGCCGAAGAAGAAATATTGGAAGCTGTTGAAAACCGGCCTCAATTAAGTTGTAGAAGACTAGGTCTTGAAATTGGAGTGTCCTCATTTGTTGTGTGGCGGACACTTAAAGAACAAGGTTTACATCCTTATCACATCCAAAAAGTCCAGGCCTTATATCCAGGTGATGAAGAAAAGAGAGTGGAGTTTTGTGAATGGATGATTCAAAAATGTGTTGATATTCCTGATTTTCTAAAAATATTGTTGTATACTGACGAGGCTTCATTCACTCGTGATGGCGTGTTCAATATGTACAATACGCATATTTGGAGTGATGAAAATCCTCACGCCATTAGGGAAACTGGGCATCAAAGAAAATTTTCAATAAACGTTTGGGCTGGCATAATAGATCAGTATTTAATCGGGCCTTATGTTCTCCCGAACAGATTAAATGGGCCAGGATATCTCCACTTTTTAGAAGATATTTTGCCAGTACTCCTAGAAGAGATACCGTTACAATTAAGGCAACGGATGTGGTACCTACTAGATGGCGCTCCTCCTCACTTTGATTTAAACGTACGGCAGTTTTTGAACATTAGATTTCCTCAAAAGTGGATAGGCAGAAATGGACCTACTAAGTGGCCTCCGAGATCTCCGGACTTAAATCCATGCGATTTCTTTTTGTAGGGTCACATGAAACAACTGGTTTATAATGAACCTATTAATAGTGTTGAACAATTAACCAATAAAGTTAATGCGGTAGCCGAGGAACTACGACAAAATCCAAGACTAATTTCTAATGTTCAAAGTTCTTTGGAAAGACGATTGCAAGTGTGTGTAAATAATAATGGACGGCATTTTGAACAATTACTGTAATAAACTTTATTTTGAATTAATTGGTTTTGCTACGGCAACAGTGCAATTTCTATGGGTAAGTTCAATTTCGATTTATTTTACTTCTTTAAATATGGAAACTAGTAGGTCGGAAAAGGGGACTCTTCCCCAATATTTAAATTTCAGAATTTGAAGTTAAAATTGGTGCCAATCGTTTTTGGTCATTACATACTATTCCCCATTTTAATATGTACGTGTATTTCAATAACACCCTGTATATTCTTTATATAATATTTAATATTGGTACCAATATCTCCACCTCTTTTTTTGCAATTACGTGTGTAACATAATATTTAATAAATTTACATATTTAGCAACTTTTACCAACTGCAATCAGCGAATCATGTAGGTAATTTCTCCTAATTTGAATTTCAGAAATAAAAAATGGATTATGATTTATAACCTCAACGGCTAATATTATTTGATATTATTAAGTAGGTTTTCGAGGAAATGATTTGCAAAATTTTTCAAACGGTCCAAAGTGCCTTGATGTTCTTTAGATTTTTGGGATAAAATTGGTTATTATTTTACCAACTAGCCTCCAAATTCGCCAGATTTAAGCCGGTTGGATTATTATTTATTTTTTTCATTATAAAATATATTTAAAAGTTATTATGTTTTAATCAACTGAAAACCAAAATAAATATATTTTCTAAGAAATCTATCAGTAAAATTAATAGACAAATACAGAATAATTGGGTAAAAAAATAAACTAAAGGTAGAAATATAATAGATGGAATATAACAATGAAGGTCATGCATGGGAAAGAGAGGAAGTGAATGACCCTAGAGGAGATGAAATCAGAAAGACTAAAGATGAAAGACTAGATAAAAGAGAAGATGAAGATGAAGATAAAAGAGAAAATCAAAGAAAACGTCCTTGGATTCGATCAAGGAGTACTCTAAAGAACAAGGAGTCTAAAATTGGAAATAGATAAAAGTAAACTGAAACGCAGTGAAGAATATTAATTACAAAAAAAAAATTTCTTCCAATACTACAGTCCTTGTTATATACATATATGAAAGATTTATAAACGGTTTAACAAGGTCCCTACAATTTAATTGGTATTTCAGGAATTTCATAAGTGGTCCGGTTTCACTAAATAACCTTTAAATTTGACAGTCAGTCGTCGCCAGGTAGCTAAGGTTATTTTACACTCTCTTAAATTTGTTACGAAGTGTAGCAAGTCACATTTATTTGTAATAGTTTTATTAATACACAGGGTGATAATAAAACATGATTTACAATATTTTTAACCGACTTCAAAAAAGGAGGAGGTTATTAATTCGTCGCGATATTTTTTTTATGTATGTTCAGTGATTATTCTTTAACACAGTGTCCGATTTCAATGATTCTTTTTTTGTTAGAAAGGGGGTACTTCAGGGGTGGTCCCATATAAATTTAGTCAAAATGTAATAATTGGGTCCATGAGAAAATCCTCAAACTCTTAATTTTTTATGTATGTTTAGCGATAATGCTTTACCACCTTGTCCAATTTATATAATTCTTTTTTTGTTAGTAAGGGGGTACCTCAGGGGTGGTTCCATATAAATTTGGTTAAGATGTGGTGATGGCATCTGAACGTTTTTGAAGTCAGTTTTTTTAAATTTTTAATTTCTAATACTTTTATCTTAACAATTTTAATGAAAATATTGCTGAAGATTTTCATTTTAATGTTTTAAAAATGTTGTTAGTGTTATTATTTCCAATATTAAATTTACAGCTCATGGATTAGATGATATTAATAACATCATTTTACACTTCTGTTGCCCTCTTCTATTAACCATTATTACACACATTCTTAATGAATGCTTAAAAAAAAGTGTTCCCTGTAGTAAAGAAATTTGTTAAAGCTGTGCCCTTGGAAGTTGACATGTTTTCTCTAAAATATAAGAGAGTTTTTGAAAAACAATAATATTTATATACTTTTTTCCTAGTAAACAATCCGGTTTTAAGGTAAGACTATAGCTGTGCTATAGCCCTAGCGGATGCTATAGATAGACGATATAATTAGGACTACTCTTAAAGACAATAATCTTAGATTTTTGAAAAGAATTCGATAATATAAATCATACAAATTGCAATGTTAAAATTTTTCAGATTTAATAATACAGCTGTGCCATACAATATGTTATCTACACCGTTAGAGATTTCATCTGGTATAGCTCAAGGTAGTATGTTAGGCCCTTTATTGTTTACTCTATACAGGGTGTCCCATTAATGCGTAATTGTTCAATATTTCAATTTGTGTTATAGGCACACAAACAAGTTTCAAATAAAAGTTATATGGATTTGAAAAAAACATAAAAAATATTTTTGGATATATTGCAAATATTTTTGCCTGACAAATAAAAATGTATATTTTTTAAATGGAATTTTATTTCACTTTTAGAATGTTTTGGTAATACTATATTCAATCCTAGAATTATTTTAAAAAACATTACAGGGTTGTCAAGAAACTATTTTTTATGAAATTAGAGAACGATGCAAACTCCAAATTAAATTATCATAATTTAGGTAGATTTACATTTATTTCAATTTTTTTATTATGAAGACTTCTTATAACACACTAAGCTAACGAATAGTAGTAATAGAACTGGATTATTTTATACAGTGTTTTATACAGTGTTAGCCAATAACACATATACAGGGTGTCCCATCAGTACGTAATTAATCGATAGCTGCTTTATTATTGGAAATACGAAGAAATTTGTAATATAGAAGTTGGATAACCATATTTAATAATTGTTCTTAAATATACACGGTGGTCCATAAACGAGATGCTGACCAAACCTATACACATATACACCCTGCAGATAGTTATACATAATAATATTTGATTGTTTCATCATCAAACAATTTTAATTGACTTCATTTAATCGCTATGTTGTATATAGGGTGTGGGAAAACGTAAGATTACGATTTTCTGAATTTTTTAAATGGAATACCCGGTATTAATTTATTGGTTTTATAACATACAAGGTATTTCTTTTAAAAAATAGAGAACATCATAACGTCGCATTTTGACACACCCTATAAACAACATAGCAAATGAATGAAGTCTATTAAATTTGTTTGACGATGTGGAAACAATCAAATATATGTAACCCTAACTACCTGTAGGGTGTTTTGCTTTAAAAATGTATAGATTCGGTGAGCCCCTCGTAATGGACAACCCTGTATATTTAAGAATTTTTTTTTCATATTGCCAATAATAAAATAGCTATCGATCGATTACAAAAAAATCTACTGAACTAATCCATTCATTCATAATTAAGCCCTTATGTATTACAATCATTCAGATTGTGTTTTATATTACGCAGACAGAGCTACCGCATTAGAAAGAACGAGACGGCTGCTAATTTGAGTGAAAATTATTTGTACGAGTTTGTTTATCTGAGTGCGTTTTATAAATGAATCAGTACGACGCTTGCTTTACACCGCTGTCACACTTCAAAATTAATTGCGAACTTTCCTGGAAATCACCTTGAACAATGATAGTTGCAACAAGAACCATACATTAAACTGATAATAACTGGCATTAATGGGTGGTTCCTGAGATAATCTATAAGATCTGTGAACCAAAATCTGTAATAATTTTACATTACAATACTATATATTATAGATTATATAGTTTGCAGAAATATAAATGAAAAACGAATTCAAATATCTAGGCCTAACCCTGGATGACAAACTTCTCTGGAACATTCATGAGAAGAAAGTAGTAAATAAGGCCAGGAAAGCTCTAATGGTATACCGAAACATTGCGGGTAAAAGATGGGGATGTAACCCAAACACACTGCGATGGATTTATACAGCAATAGTGAGACTAATCATCATTTACGGGACTATAGCCTGGAGTAACAAAACTAGTTTAGCTACTACGAGAGCTAATATCTCAAAAGTACAAAGACTACCTTGTGTTTGCATCACCGGTGCAATAAGAACAAGTCCTACGGCCGCAATGTAGGTGATATTTAACTTCACCTCTCTATACATTTAATGATAGAATGTTTCAAAAAGGACACGATAATGATCAGGAACGGAGCAATCAGACGAAAGTCTACTAGCTTCAAGACCCAAGATACTTTTGTTATGTGCCCCAGTATCAAATGAAAAAAAAGTGAGTTTTTTAAAAACCACAGAGTTGGGCTGCAAGAAAGAATGAAGCCAAGAATATATCGCGCTTGCAACTGAAAGACATGCTATTCAGTGGTATACGGATGGTTTTAAAACCATAGAACGAACTGGAATATGAGTGTATGGGCCTAGAACCAGGCACTCTAAAAGTTTAGGAAAATACCCAAGCATCTTACAGGTGGAAATTCACGCCAATAGAGAAGTGTATCCAGTTTAACATAGAGAGAAACTATCATAGACAACAGATTATCATCATGTCCAATACCCAAGCTGCCATCAAAGGGCTGAGCTCTTACGTAATCTGCTCGAAAATGGTTTGGAGATGCCTAGAAAAACTGAATGAGCTAGGCGAGAAAAATACAGTTACCCTCACTTGTGTCCTGGGACATAACGGGGTAAAGGGTAACGATATTGCAGATAGTTTCACAAGGAAATGGACTTAAATACCCTTTGTGGGACCTGCGCCGTTCTGCGGTATAAGCAGTAAAACAATATTAGGAGCCGATAATTGGAACAATCTCTTGGGGCTAAGACAGGTTGAGATACTTCTGAATGAATATAACCAGGAAAGATCGGAAACCTGTATCTGCGTGAGCAAGAACAAGCTACGCATTGTAACAGGGATCCTTACCGGGCATTGTCGACTCTAAGGACACCTTAGTAAACTGAGAGTAGCAGAAGATAGTGAGTGCAAATTCAGAATCCAAAGGCACTATACCTTGGAGCTTATCAAATAAAAGAATGAGATTTACCTAACTTGAAGCCACTCCAAATCCAACACTTCCTTGATAAGATAGTATTGAAAGAGTCGAGAGGAATCGAGATATTTCCTTGCTGCATTAGCGATAGAAGGGGTCACAATAGATATTTTAGGTCGTAGTGTATTAATATCCATATCTAAATATTGCAGAATTGTTTTGTACGGTTAATATTTGGAATTTGTAATTTAAATAAATTAAAATATATGAAATAGAAGAAGTTTACATTTTGTTTTTATCAGTTAAAAATTATTTAATACGAAGACACCGCCTTGCATTTAGAATCTCCAGATTTTTTAAAGATACTTTTAAAAGTTCTTTTACATATAATGTCACGGTTCATATCAATAAGTTATTAAGAATTGATTCATTTGATACATCTAAAAGCAGGAATATATCTTTAATACCAATATAAAAATATATTGCTACAAATACAGTTACTATTTTTTTTATATCTTTATTTGTCTCTCTTTTCTCTATTTCGTTTCCATTCAAATATAGTCAAAAACATTTTCTATAATTTTAGCTAACAAAGATTAGATCTGGTGACTTCGATGGCCACGCAAGACAGAAAGGATACATAATTAAAATATCCAAATATCCATTAGTCGGGAAGTGAGGAGTTTTTATACATTATTTTCCCGACTAGGTGGAGCAGTTGAATCGAGCCAGTTGTTGGCCACCGAGATCACCATACCTAAATCATTGTGATTTTTTAATAGTGAATTTTTAGTGCGAGAGTTATTTGAAAATTTTGTTTCACTAAAATTGGTGACTTATATAAAAAGTTATAACAGAAGTATTAACTTAGACCTCACCACGTTAAGTATTTCCTCCGTATGCGCAATCTACCTTAACAAAAAAAATAGCAACCCTCTACTTGTCATACGTCATTGGAAAGCTGGTAAAAAATGCTTTCCAAGGATATAAGTTATTGTTTTTGAGGAATGAGAGATTATCCATTATCTTAAATGTGGTTAGTTGTTGAAGTAGCAAAACCCAAAACCAATACCGCAATATAAATTTTATTAAATCAGATTGTTGCGACTAGTTTCAGCCTAACATGACCATCATCAGGCATAATTAGTTTTCTTTAAAAGTAAAAAAAATAATATAAATTTAAAATCCATCCTATGGATGGTTGAACAACAAAAAAATTAGTGGGGAATATATGAACAATTGTTTTAAAAAAATTATGTTATAATGTAACAATAAAAAATGGAAAAATTAGAAAAAACGCTGACTTATTTCACAAAATAAGTGTGACCACGGAAATTTGAAATTAAGTAAGTATTTTCACTCATTTTCCATTATTAACTGTTATATTTTAACCCTACCACAACTTTTTTTTAAACATTTGATGGTGGGTGAAGATTTTCGGGTTTTTCTCACTTGTAAGTCAAATGGCAACATCAATCATCTTTAAGTCGCCCCAGAGCGCCACGGCAAATAATAATAATCCCCGTACCTTCCCCACACAAGCTCAGTCGGCTTCAGATGTCAAAATTCATTCGTAAGGGGATGAATGAGGGAGAATTATTATTATTTGCTCATAAGTTTTCCAATGGAATGGATTTCAGATTTAATTAAATTTGTTACTTTTAAAAAACTCCAATTATTCCTGACGATGGCCATGTTAGGCATAAACTAGTTGCGACAATCTGATATAATAAAATTTATATTGTGTCATTGATTTTAAGAGTTTTTGAATTGTTTTATAAAATTTTTCTGATATCATCTTTAGTTCAAGGGATATAGTCATTGTAAGTTATTTAAATTGCCACCCTATATCACGATTGATACAAACGAATGTTCTGCACCTAATAGATTTCCATCTAGTGTTATACAAAGATTGTGATGATGTAGTAGTAAATTTATCCAATATAATAATAATACTATAAGCCTTTCTATTGACATTCCTCATTGATAATATTTAAACCTTATAAATGTCTCTCTTGTTTCTGTTAGAAATATTCAGTCATTAAACCGACCTGATTTTAGTTTATTTTGTTTTTACCCTTTAGTTTGTATAAATACCATTCTTCTCTTACTTTAAGACGGGTCAAAATCAAATTTAAAAACAGCTGGAACTGTAGAATAACAGTAAATCACATAACGATTACGATTAGGCACGATCAATTATCGCAATTTTAACCAAAACTTTCTAAAACGTTCTGCGTATTTTTCCCTAAAAATGCCAACCAAAAAAACTCACCAATGTCGTTGAAACAGCTCCAAGCGAAAATAAAATAAGAGACACAGTTATGTTTTTGCACACACCTCAAAATTCCACAAGGTACCCGAACTACACACTCTATTCCAGTTTCTAGCACTTTCCCCGGCTCAAATTGGTTTCCTACCTGCCGCAGGGACGCGTTTCGGGGGCACAATCGCCGAATTTTTCGCGTGTAAGCGAAAAATGTGTAGAAATTCCTTGATTAGATTGAAATAAGTGACGTAGACAGGTTTTAGTTAGTTGGCTTTGGACGCCGCGGTCACAGGTAACTATGTTTCTTGGCAGGTAAGTGACGATGGTTCCGCGGTCGTGGAGGGGATGGAACCAAGAAGTTGGGTTCGGTGAAGCGAGAAAGCGACGTTGCCTAGATTTCGAAAATTGTCCTTATTACCAGTAAGTGTGCACGTTTCGTTTTTTCATTATATCGGCATTAGTGTGAAGAATATGACTAAATTCATGGTTCCCACCTTATCGAAACTAAAACACTTCAAGGATAAACTCGTGGCATAAAAGAATTGAGAAACGATTTGATTTTAAACTTAAGACCGAAAGATAATGAGTAATATTGAAACGTCGAATAACGTCAAGTTTTTGAAGCATTGTCGTTACTAAGCCTAAATCACTTAGAGGATCTTCACATTGCTAGTAAAAATATTTGGTCTTAACCCCTGCGCCTACCCATGTAATAATAGTTGGCCTATTTTTACCTCAAATTTGACATGTAAAAAACATTTGGATCCTTTACCCCATAGGCTTACCTATATAAAAATAGTTGGGCCCTTTAACCCTTAAGTATAACAAACAATAAGTATTTGGCTCTTCTACTCTGTACGCCTGCTCATGCAAAAATATTTGGGCCTTTACCGCTCAAGAGCGAATCCAGGCAAAATGGCAAATGGCAATGGAATTAGAGGTGTACCCCTCATTTCATCTTACTTGGAAAATAGATCGCAGGCTGCATATTTTAATAATACCTCATCTAAGCCTAAAATGATTACTCATGGAGTGCCACAAGGTTCTGTTCTTGGGCCTTTACTGTTCATTATATACGTCAACGATCTAATTAAATATATGTACACCTGCAAAACTATTCTTTTTGCCGACGATACGACCTTTATCTCAACTGGAAAAGATTAATCTTGTCTATCAAATTCTATTAAGGGTGGTATTAGGCATTCCAAACAAATGAACTGCCAGTGGGAAGATTTGGTATATGTAAGGGTTGCGACATACGATGTATTCTGTCTACAATACGTAAAATCATGAATAATGGATTACATTTAAATATTTTATGTCAAACACAATAAAAATATTATTTAAAAAAAAACCGCTTATACATTTTTTTAATAAATTGGCAGGCTTGTCAAGTACTACTTCGAATAAAAAATCTTTCAAGATGCAAGACAATATGTCGCTACCCCCTCAGACCTTCCCACTTGCAGCTATTGTTTGACAGGTCAATGGAATGCCTAATTGAATTGTCAAGAGAATGGTTCTGTGCTAATAAGCTTATGCTAAATGATACAGAAACTGAAAACCTTAATATTGGATCTGTTAGTTCATCATCGGAACTTGACAATGTTAAACTGTTAAGAATTAAAGTAATCTTGATAGAATGATAGTAATCTTTCATGGGCCTGTAATATCGATATGATTGCTAAAAGATTATCTACTTTGTTGTTTTTAACCGACTTCAAAAAAGAAGGAGGTTCTCAATTCGTCGCAATATTTTTTTTTATGTATGTTCAGCGATAATTCTTTAACACGGTGTCCGATTTCAATGATTCTTGTTGATATTTTTGTTAGAAAGGGGGTACTTTAGGGGTGTCCCATATAAATTTGGTCAAAATCTAATAATTCGGTCCATGAGAAAATCCTCAAACTCTTCATTTTTTACGTATGTTTAGCGATAATGCTTTACCACCTTTTCCGATTTATATAATTATTTTTTTGTTAGTAAGGGGGTACCTTAGGGGTGGTCCCATATAAATTTGGTTAAAATGTGGTGATGGTATCTGCACGTTTTTGAAGTCGGTTTTTTTAAATTTTTAATTTCAAATACTTATTACTTCGGCGTTTGGCCTTAGTTACCAATTTTCGATGTTTAACAAGTATTAAAAGTAATTTTAAAAAAACCGACCACAAAATCGTGGGACCACCACTGAGGTATCCCTTACTAACAAAAAAATAATCATAGAAATCGTTCAAGGTGGTAAAGAATTATCGCTAAATATACAATAAAAATGAAGAGTTTGAGAATTTTCCAATGGACCCAATTATTAGATTTTGACCAAATTAATATGGGACGACCCCTAAAGTACCCCCTTTATAACAAAAAAGAATCATTGAAATCGAACACCGTGTTAAAGAATTATCGCTGAACATACATAAAAAAATAAAAAATAAAAATATTACGACGAATTGAGAACCTCCTCCTGTTTTGAAGTCTGTTAAAAATGGTATATTTTTCATTGTTTCATTCTTAGATAGGATACGGAATTATTCATTAGGGCAATTCATCAGAGGCAATTAAGTTATTTTGTATGCAAAAGAAAGCCATACGAATCGTAGTGAATGTTGGGTACCGTGAGCAGTGTCAAACACTCTTCATTTGTTATTATTACATTATCATCACCAGGTATTTATTTTTAATACTGTTCTCCAAATTCACAAAAATAGTGTAAATCTACTGAAGCAGTCTGATGTCCAACATTGCAATACCAGACAAGCTGGAAATCTAAGGAATGTTTATGTTATTTAGTTCTTGGAACATATTTTATATGTTTGTGACTTGCTACAAATGTACTGTCTGTATATAACGTAGTGAATAAAAATTCTATTCTAAGATGTTCTAGCAGATCCATGTCTCCAGCTCTAATTCGCATCTTTAGTAATTCTCTAAAATTACTTTTGTTTACTATCAATTCATATTTTCTGAAGGAAGATCTAAAAAACCATCATCTCGATGGCCTCTAAATCAAATATTTCGAATATTTCGATTTTAAAATCGACCTACTATTCAGAAATAATTTAACATACAGGATGTTAAATTATTTACTGAGCCGAATGAAAATAATTTAATTTAATTAACGGAATAATTGTGACAATAATGTATACCTTCATCTAAGGTGAATATCTGACACACTGAAATTGATTGAGGCTAGTAATTCGGGCAAATAAAATTGACCCTTTATTATAAATGTCAATTAGGCTTTGTTTCTTCTACTATATACTGTTTTAATATTAAAATCTATTTTCTAGCTCAACTAGTAAGAAATAAGTAAAGAGTAGTTTCCATATTTTTTCATGTAAAGAGTTCTGACAAAATGCTTCTGCACTGTTTCCAAGATATTTTAAGAGTGTACGTATGCATTATAATATAGAACGTTGCATGTCATGTGATAAAATAATCTGTTAATCTGTTGTAATCTTGTAATATGTTTAATGAAATTAAAATTTAAAGAAAACCCTACCCCCAGAACTTTTCATTCTTGAGGAACTGTAAATATTATACTCCGTTATGATGAGGTTCTTTTCCTGGTTTAGAGATATTGAATGCAGGATCGTTGACATGGCATTAGTTAGATATTGATGTGATATCTCTGAAGTTATCTCTGCATCAGCTACGGAGGAAATTTGTCTAAACAGCTTCAGGGCATCTGCTTAAAATAGAAATTTTGAATGTCTGTTGTAAGTTATATAATTGATGAAAATGACAAATAGTAGTGGTCCAATAATTGATCATTGTGTTACACCTAATTCTTCTGTGTATTAGATCATACAATTTTGGAGAACTTACTACCAAAGCACATTCTTAGGTCGTTGATAAGTTGGGAGCCATTTACGGTATGGATATTTAATTTGAGGTCATGATTTAAAGACTTATTTATACAACCATTATAAGTTAACGGCTACGTTTAGTAGGTATAAGCCGATTTATTTTTCATTGGAAATTTACACAAAAAAAGGTATACAAACTACTTTACTTGTTTTACAAACACTTTATATGACAAATCACACAACAGAGTTTTTAATTTGATTTCATCAAATAGAAAACCGCAAATTAATCATAAAAACACAGGGATAAACAAAACAGGTAAATTTCCCACAATTACGGTATATAATAAGCGATGTTATTGATTAGAGAGAGAGAGAACAATACGAGCAAGCCCACTAGCGGGAGAGGTGTATCCATCCAAATATAATTTGGCGTCGCATCTTTATTTCAAAGGATCCAAGGGTTAACATATTGTATAATATGATCACTTGTGTGACGTCATACTGCCGTATCTATCAAATGGCTGAAACCTCTATAGATATAGGGTCCTATGATTGAACGTTTACGTTATCCGTAACGTACATGTTAGACCAAGTTTTAACAGTAACGAGGCAAATTCGTATGATGGAAAACTGTTAAATTAGAACATAACAGGCGGAAAATAACAGTAATGTGTTGGAAAAAGTTTTCCATCTTACGAACTTGCCTCATTATTGTTAAAATTCGGTCTAACACGTTACGGATAACGTAAACGTTCACCCATGTGACCCATAGAAAGTTACGGCTCAATACCTACTGCGAAATGTTGAGTGTCAAGTGTGGCAACGCCGCTAAATGGCACCGCACTGACTACAAACAGGTGATTGTATTTACCTTTTAAAACCACGTTAAAGGGATTCGAGACTAGACGGGGATATCAGGGGTAAAAGTTGTAGAAACGGATACGCATCGTGATTTATAGAACTTTATGATGTTTGTCAACATTCCACAGGTCGATTAATTTTGATTTATCTTTAGGGTTGATGGAATGAGGGTGTTAATGGTTATAGCGTTAAAAGGGTTACGAATAGAAATAGTGGGAGGTAGTTCCGGTATATTCTTCACATTTTAAATGACCGATGATTATATTTTTATGACTGATTATTGCATTGTAACTTTATTTTATTTTAACAAAAAACCTTGTATTTCGTACAAAATTGTTTTATTTAAAAAATGCATAGCACTTTCGGCATAACGCCATCTTCAGTGCTTTTTTACTATAATTATGGGTGAAAATATGTTAATATAAAAATATTTAAATATAAAATATGAATAAAAACTTGAGTCACAATTTTTTTTTAAAGATTACAATTAACAAAGTTACAAATGGAAGGCAAGTACAAATTTACAGAAAACCCAATGTTGGAAACAATGATGGGGGCAGAAACCTTTAAGGAGCCATTGGTCGTTCATATAGAGCCATTGGTCGTTCATATAGAGCCTCATGAAGCTTGCGTTTGTGTAGAGATAAAGGTACCATTTTGGTAGGCGCGACAGACGACAACAGATGCGACAGACGACAACAGATGCGACAGACGACAACAGACGCGACCGAGAACAGTCTCTTCACGTCTGGAACACATGAAATTATATGAAACACGACACATTATTTTAAATTTGTTGACAGGATAGACGATAGCTCTAACCACCGGGATATAATACATATTGTTCGCCCCCTCCCCTATAACTGACTACAAATAGCAAATAATAAACACGAGATGCCATTTTTTGCAGTCAGATAAAGGACTATAGTGCCAATAAATCTGTAGATGTAGGAGAAAGCGAAATATTTTTTTATTTGTTTTATGAGATAAACTATTTGTTAAAACTCGCCTCAGTATTGAAATTTATATTGGTTGGAAATCACATACATATCACTAGATTTACAGGGTGATTCAATTTAACAATATAAAATATTTGAATCCACATAATATTTCCAGAGTTCTTGAAAAATGTCATAAAAGAGCCATTCTCAATTGAACTACCTTTATGTAACCACCCTCAAATCAAACCATTTAAATATCACCCTCTATGCGTTGTTATATATACCTTTAGTTGTTCTTTTGATTATAGATTAACTAAAAAAAAATCGTTTTTAAAATATATCAAACAAGACGGTTGTTAGTATTTCCTCCTGACATCATAGAAAAAAGTTATTCCTAAATATTTTGTTAATAACAACCTATTTTGAAAACACAAAAATTATTTTCTCAGACTATGTCTGTATAATATATTTAATATTTATAATTATCACTTACCTCATTACCCATTAGTTTTTAGACGTAAACAACATCTATTTTTATTTAATAATAGAAGTGCGTAATATTAATTAACATTTTCAGTAGTTTTATAAAGAGTTATAAGTAAACATTGTTGCCCAATGATTAAACTAATTTAATAACAAACAGGATAATATTTTTCTATCTTCTCTATATTGAAAATGGAAACCATATATATTTTTTGGGCTTTTACCTTATTAAAGGTATTTTTATCTTAGTTTTATTCATATCTTTCTCATCTTTTTATCTTTTTTGTAATGCACTTGAGAGCAAGTTTCCCTCTAAATGTTCCAGAGGTACCTATTGTTGTGCGAGCTATTTTCAACCAGTCAGGTCCTGATCTATGTTTACGTTATCGCCGTTCATCCATCCAGCTTACGAGGTATTCCTAGAATTTAGTGGATATAACACTCCAGGAAATTCGATGAATGATACGAAATTACAATTTTTGGTGAAGGCGTTAACCTTGTTTCTCTGAAAATGATGGTTTGTCGATTGCAGGTTCTATAATGCAGTTTTGTTGTTGGATTAGTCAGTTGATAAATAGATTTTGTTGTGTAAAGATAAATTAGTATACGAGTATAAATGTTTGAAATATAAATAGTGCTTGTATAGACAATAAGTATTTGAGTTAAATTACTGTTAAGTTGTAAATAAATTAGTGAATATAGTTGTTAATAAATTAAATATTAATTTAAAACTAAATAATCATCTCCACATAAATATAAAATCCCGGATAAATTTATATTGCTCACTTTCAGGAGCAGAAACAGTTATTGATGATTAAATAGATTAGATTTTATTAAATATGATGACCCAAGAATAAGTTTACTACTTTCTTCGGTTGAAGCTAGTGATCTATAAAGAAAAGAAAGTATTAAAATTTCCAATGAATTAGGTACATTTTAATAAATGCACATATTAATTAGCACTTTAGGAATAAGTGTAAAATTAATTTGATACTTTTATGAATCTTCAGATTTGTTTGAAGTGAAGTAGCACTGAAAGGCTAATAATATTAAAGGTAATAAATTGATATTAAAACATCCTGTATATCAATTTTCCAAAATTTTCCAAGACTTTTAAACGAGGTGGTTCGGCTCTAAATAAAATTAAAAATTGCAGTGCATTTATAAAGTGTGGAGACTCGCCAATATCTTAAAAGTTAATTATTTTCGAAGAAAAGCTCGGACAGGCCGATTTTTATTTTTAATTTTCTACTTTTTTTTTTAATTTTTACCCCTACTATCTTACAATATGTGACGTTAACGATATATTTTTTTTAATTGAAAGGGTATATTTTTATATTAGAAATTCAGAGTTCAACTATATCACATACGTTATATGTAATTCTTAAAGTTAAAGTATACTGTATATTAAGGAAACCAGTGTATTATTTCTTAATATTTGCTTCAATATTTATTTTGCAATTAAACCCTGAGAATTACTCAGCTAGTTAGCTCGTGTATGCTATGAAAACATCTAAAAACCCCTTAGCAACCAGACAAGTTCTTAGTTACCATTACATATGTCATTATCTAATTGATTTGTTGTGTAGCATATCGATTTATAAGCCTTCAATAATATCCTTCTAAAACAGATTACCCTAACAGAAATTTGAAACTGCGATGGTAATGTCAGAAAAACAAAGAATAGAAATTTTGACGGTTATCTAAGAAAAGTATGGCGAAAGTATGCGACATCTTTAATGAAAAATACCCTGATCGAGTACTAATAAGCAAACCGACGGTAAGCAAAATATTGCATAGAGTTATTGAGACTGGTAATGTTAGGGTTAAGCCTAAGAGTGGTAGACCTACCGTTGTCGCGAACATTCAATTAATTAAATGTGTTACTTGACATTGAAGAAAATCCTCATTGTTGAATTACAATTTTATCTAGTAATAATGAGATCTGTCGTGGTGCTGTTCATCAAATTTTACGAAAAGCCAAATTACATTCATATAAAGTTAAATTTATACATTAATGAAATCGACTATGATAGACGCATGCACTTTTGTGAAATAATGCAATAAGAGTGTAATCAACTTTTGTATAAATGGTACCGTGAATACGCAAAATTGTCGCTATTGGTCAACAGGAAATCCCAATTGGGCGATGGAAGCTTATACACAATATCCTCAAAAAGAAACTGTGTGGGCTGGGATTCTTAGGAATGCCAGTGTAGGACCATATTTTTGTGACGGTACTGTTACGGGTAAAAATGATTTGGAAATGTTGCAAACTTATGTAGTTCCATGTTTAACTGTAACATATCCAGACGTTAATCATCCTGGTCAAATAAATTCTACTATTTGGTTCCATCAGGATGGAGAAAATCCAATTATGATCTAATGGTTAGAAATTTTCTCAACGTACATTTTTTCAATCGATGAACGTGGTCACATTGAATGGTCTGCTAGATCCCCAGATTTAACTCCCATGGACTTTTTCCTTAGAAAGTAAAGTTTACGTAAATCGATCTATCAATTTGGAAGACCATGAAGAGGGAATTTAAATGAAAATTCAACGAATTACAGCAGATATAGCCGTCTTGAATATTGTCAACTAATTTAAGGAGCTCAATTCGAGCATTTTTTTTTAAATATGTTATTACTTTTTTTTACTAAGTACTAACTACTTTTAATATTTTCATTGCAAAATAATTATTTAAATAAATGTTAAAGCATAATGAGCACTGGTTTCCTTTATAATGACCACTGGTTTCCATTACCTTTATAATGACATTGGTTTCCATTACACTCAGTAAACTGTAACTTAAAGTGTTACATATGACATACAGGGTGGCTCACGCTCAACGGGACGGAGCTTTATGGGAAAACGACCAAAGATATAAAAAATTCGTTTGGGAGGAATACGTAGGTTACAGACGGCTACAATTTAAAATTTGTTAGATGTATACAGGATGTCCCACATAAGAAAAAAAAAATTAGTTCATTAAAAATTATTCAAACAAGAGTAAACAATTAATTTCTGGGAGACTTTTTTTCCTTAAAAATTCAAATAAATCGAAAACTAATAATAATAGTAATAGGGAACCTTTAGTTGACTGACATTATTTTTGATGTAGTTTTTAATTCTAAAATAAAAAACAGGGTTTTCCATTAAAAATAATATAACTTTGTATATTTTCTCTTATGTGGGACATCCTGTATACATCTAACAAATTTTAAATTGTAGCCGTCTGTAACCTACGTATTCCTCCCAAACGAATTTTTTATATCTTTGGTCGTTTTCCCATAAAGCTCCGTCCCGTTGAGCGTGAGCCACCCTGTATATGATATGGTTGAATTCAGAAAAATATGAGCTTTCCATTTTTGTTATAAAAATGGACCCTTTCAATTAAAAAAAATATCGTTGACTTCATATCTTGTAAGGTAATGGAGGTAAAAAGTAGAAAAAAAAATCGTCCTGTCCGAGCTTTTGTGCAAAAATATTCAAAGTATGTACCCATTGTGTTGCATATGGCAGCGTAAAACGGCCACATTTTTTATTTTTATTTTTTTTACTTGTGAAATTCCGTATTCAAACACGGAATTCCATATTCAACCGCGGAATTCCGTATTCAAACATGGGATTCCGTATTCAAATACGGAGTTCCATATTCAAACACGGAATTTCGAATTCAAACACAGAATTCCGTGTTCTGACACGGAATTCCTCGTTTGAACACGGAATTCCTTGTTCGAACACGGAATTCCTTGTTCGAACACGGAATTTTATTTTTGAACTATAAATTTTAATAGCGTATTTACAGGTTACGCTTGGAGGACTTAGGGATCTTGGGCAGGGGTAGGTAAATACGGATCCTTCGAATATCCTTAGATTTTTACTTTTGCCGACTTTTGGAAAGGGGGATATCGTAGGTACTACTAGAAGTCTCGTCCTCTCTATTCCTTGCATAATATTTTTCCTTCGATTTCATTCCCAGGTCAGTCTTAGTTCTAAAGGTCTAGTCCCTGTTGCCTAAATATAATTTGAATCGGATCAAAATTACGCCCAGTATAGCGTTTTAAATTTGCGCTCCTTCCCACCCTATCCCAGAGAATGAGAGGAGAGTAAAGTGAGTGGGTGTTTTCTAAAGAGTTTCAAGAAATTAATATTAGTATGTTAATATCTATAGAAGAAAGTGAAGAAATGGGGGACCGGTGAAGAATCGTTTGCTTTTGTTTCTTTTAAATGGTACTATCAAAAATAGGTGGTGTTATTTAAAAATCTTGTGATCGTCATATTCCGAAAAATTGTGAAGTCATAAAAAAATACTTATTCCAAAATATGCGCATGTAAAAAAAAACTACTGAATGGAAATGAAGGACAAATAATCTTCTTTGGCCTCCAAGAGTATCTTAAAAGCTAATATAGGATAAACCTGTTCAAGTAGAGTATTTTGGACTAAATTATGAGGATTTTCAGTGTTTGAATACGGAATTTCGTGTTTGAATACGGAATTCCGTGTTCAAAAATGGAATTTCAAAAATACAAAATGTAGACCTCTACATTGCTGTAGGAAATATAATGAGAATATACTTTGAATATTTTTGTATGGATATTTTACAGGTAACAAAGTATTTTTTTTAATTCCTTTAGAAATTTTAGAAATCACTCTATTAATATATCACTTACTGTGATTTTAAAAATACCACTAAATATTCCTTTAATGAAGAATAAAAAACATTATGTAGGTATGTCAACAGTGTGTGAGAGAACAAGATCTTTTCTTAGAATGTGACATATTGTTGGAGCACTTATATCCTGTATTCTTTTAATATATATGGTGTAGACATAGCATCACACATTAACACCACGTTGTCCGAACAATGGTGGTATAATGGATAAATTCTAAGGACTGTGGAAGGAGGAATATGTTTAAATACATTACAAGAAAATAGGTTTTTGTTTTTCTGAGGATAATTACCTCTCTAGTCTCCTTCTTTGGGCCCCTAATATGTGTCCAAATCCCTTTTGGTATTTCTCTGGTATTCTGGCCTTATTTAATTTTTATTGTTTATTAATAAATTGTGGAGTCAAAATATTTAACTTTTGTTTCCGTAAATATTAATTTTCAATTTGTTTTAGCACAGCACACTGTAGCTTTTAAGCAAATTCCTAAAAAACGCTTCGTTAAATAAACGACTTGTGTCATTAAAGTAAGTACATACTCTTGTAAGGAGTTTTTGCTAGACTCGAATTTTTTTTTCAGACAAATACAGTTTTAGTTGGAATTCTTGATTAAGAAAAAATTAAACAAAGGCTTTTTCATATCCTCCGTTGATAAAAACTCAACAGACCATAACGATGTAACTATTTATTAGTTATACAATGATGAGCACAGACAATAATCGCTTTGAAGGGAATCTTCGCTTGAACTCGAAGATTTTACCGATTGTATAGATATTTTATTACATTATAATATGAAAAATATAATAGATTTTAAAATTTATTTTTGTTTTCATCATCCAATCCTGATAAAACCAAACCACAGATTACCACCAAAATTACGTTCTGAATTGTGATCATTGGTTGATAACATTTCAATTCCAAATTAAGGGTCAAGAGTCCGTCATAAAAATAGTTGGAGAAGGTGGGTTACAGAACGGAGGTCTGTGGTAGGTACTTTAATTCTTTTTGTCTTGAGGCTTGCTTTAGTGATTAGATCCATTTGTCATATATTAGTCTTAAAATAATAAAATTAAAATAAAGAAATATAAATTATTAGAAAGTTCTCTATATCATAAATATCTTATTGTTTGTAGAAAATTTACTAATAAATCCAATATAGTTTACTAATGCGTACTTAAAAGATGAGTTAAAATTATGGCATATTGGATGTTTTTTTTATGTAATGCAAAGATTAAATCGGAACAGTGTTGTTGTTGATTTGGTACAAAAATATATGATTTAGGTCCGCAACCATCACAGGAGCACAGATTTGTATTCACAATGCCTATTCGATATAGGTGTTCGGGATATTTTTCATGGTTCATTTTCAATTTTGTGATGTTCTACTTACATTAAAATCGCGTGTATGTGGAATTGTAGTGGGTAGAATAGGGTGAATATAGGTGTAAGGGTTATCAGAGTTTAGCACAATTTCATTCCATTTTAGGTTCGACGTTTTGCGGATTTCTTTTCGCCAATATTTATTATATCGACTATAATAAAAAGATTTATAGGTTCTTTTGTGAAAATGTCAACCCTATCATTACCTATAATTCCAGAATGACCTTCAACCCAAACAAAAAACAAAATTAATATAATATCCGAGGTTATAAAGATGTTGAAATATTTTTTTTTTAATATTACAAATAGTGTTAGACATTGTGTAACTACTAAACGATAAATTACTAATCGCATCTAATACAGATTTTGACATTATTATAACAATAGGTGGGGTTTGAACTAACTACTCCAAGGCACTTTCTATACCTAACAGATTTCGGCTGAGTAAACCGAATAAAAATCGTACATAATTTATTTAGAATATATGTATACAGCAAATCCTCTTCCAAATACTGGTATGGACTGATCTTTATATATTTTTAAAGAATTATCATATTTCTCATTTACTAAGTATACCTTAATTAGAAGATATATCACAATACGTTGGGTTTATTGTCAAATATTTTAATTCTAATATAGATAATTATTTAAAAGTTAGCACCGCTTTAAAAATATTTGGTGATTTTGAGTGTTTCAACAAGTTTTTCACTTAAAATTTATTTTTTAAATTTTCAATATAATTGAAAATTTTGTTTTTATTTATAGAATTATTTGATTGATTACAACACACGCCAATCGAACAAAAATGTGAAGTTTGTCAAAGGGGTGACTAAAAATGGTTAAAAACAAATAATATAAATAAAAATAAATAAAAATATATAAAAATAAATAAAAATAAATAAAAATAAATAAAAATAAATAAAAATAAATAAAAATAAATAAAAATAAATAAAAATAAATAAAAATAAATAAAAATAAATAAAAATAAATAAAAATAAATAAAAATAAATAAAAATAAATAAAAATAAATAAAAATAAATAAAAATAAATAAAAATAAATAAAAATAAATAAAAATAAATAAATAAAAATAAATAAAAATTAATAAAAATAAATAAAAATAAATAAAAATAAATAAAAATAAATAAAAATAAATAAAAATAAATAAAAATAAATAAATAAAAATAAATAAAAATAAATAAAAATAAATAAAAATAAATAAAAATAAATAAAAATAAATAAAAATAAATAAAAATAAATAAAAATAAATAAAAATAAATAAAAATAAATAAAAATAAATAAAAATAAATAAAAATAAATAAAAATAAATAAAAATAAATAAAAATAAATAAAAATAAATAAAAATAAATAAAAATAAATAAAAATAAATAAAAATAAATAAAAATAAATAAAAATAAATAAAAATAAATAAAAATAAATAAAAATAAATAAAAATAAATAAAAATAAATAAAAATAAATAAAAATAAATAAAAATAAATAAAAATAAATAAAAATAAATAAAAATAAATAAAAATAAATAAAAATAAATAAAAATAAATAAAAATAAATAAAAATAAATAAAAATAAATAAAAATAAATAAAAATAAATAAAAATAAATAAAAATAAATAAAAATAAATAAAAATAAATAAAAATAAATAAAAATAAATAAAAATAAATAAAAATAAATAAAAATAAATAAAAATAAATAAAAATAAATAAAAATAAATAAAAATAAATAAAAATAAATAAAAATAAATAAAAATAAATAAAAATAAATAAAAATAAATAAAAAAAAATAAAAATAAATATAAATAAATGTATTTCAAACCAGAACCATCGAAAGTTTGTATCGAGTCTTCTACGTCTTTAAAACTAATAGGAAATTGCAGAACATTATGCGTAGAATGCGCTATTTCTGCGTTTTCTATATCTAAAAAATAATCGTCTTCAGATTCGTCATCGTCTTGGTTCTCATTTCCTTGTAGAAATTCTAAGTTTGTTAAATCATTACAAATATTACTTATCAACGTCATAATCCATTTGTAAGATATTTGCAAAAGAAGCTAGATCACTAACGGAAAAATGTTTCTTAATTTCGTCTAAATTTGCGTCATATTCCTTAGTATTTCTATCAAAACCAAATCCGGAAAATTCTCGTAATATTTTTCTATTTCCTCTATCGCCCTTACTGCCAAAAACATACAAAACTTTTTTATAACATTAACAGGTGCAGATCTAATATTACTGCAAATTTCAGCTATATTTCCTAAAGTAATAGATAGTAATTTTAAAATAAAACGTCAAACTGAAAAAATAACAGTAACAATAATCAGTAGCGTAGCTTGAATACCACATATAATTTAATAGGAGTAGATAAAGAATTGTACACATCAATATACTTGACTCTAGCTTCAGTTGTGGGGTAAAAACCGGACCATTGTTTCGTTTTAAGAATATCCAATCATCATCACACCATCTTAATATTCGCTCTTGCAAAATATAACAATAATTGTCGAATATTTTCCAACATTCTGCAAAAACCCGTCTTTTGTTTAGCTAAATACATTCCTCGAGTTAAACGCTATTCAAATGTGTTACCTTTCATTACGGTTATCCAAGCACAACGAAATAGTAATAAAAGAACAGGTAAATATACAGAGCAGTGCAAAGTTTCCATTGTTGTATTCGAATTCTCGATACCATTGTGTATTGTGCTCAAATATCCTGTTTTTAAGAAAATTATACTGCCTACATAAACACTTAGTAATGTTTTGTTGAAAAAATGTACAAAACATCACGATTTTTTCCTTTATTGATTCTTTTTAGAACTCAGATTCACTGAAAATTCTTACCACCTGTCTCGACTTGTAGGAACCTATATCTATAGGAATTTTTGTTTATGCACGAATTTCCTATATATAGAAATATTTCAAAAATTTCTATATGAAAAAATTCCTACTAGTCGAGAATCTAGCCGAGGGGGCTATTTTAAATCTTGAGTGAAAGTGATTAATGATTTATTTTAAGATTTTCATGAGAAATGTCATTCGTCAACGTAAAAACAGTATTTTTAAAGCCAATGAAAATTAAAATGCTTAGGCGAATTTGAATTCTCTCGAAATAAACCGAGAAACAGTCAGTGTTCTTACTAGCTTTAAAAATACTGTTTTCAGGTTGACATATTATGATATTTCTCATTAGTATCTTGAGATAAATGAGTTTTCCCTACTGAACTATATAGTTTAATATCAAGGTCGGTGGTTTCCCCTAGTTTAAAAATAGAGGAGAGACGGGATGAATTTGTAGAAAAAGTTTAAATAATTTTATTATTCATAGGTTATTGGCTTCCAAATAATTTTTTTTGAAATTAATGGAATGTTCTTAAATGGACGTTCTTAAGACATCCTGATTATTAACAATGGACGTTTCAACGATGTCCATAAGACGTCCACGTCTTTGAAATGGACGTTGTAAGGATGTCTTGAATGTCTCAGCAGGACGTTTTTAGAACGTCTATAAGACGTATTTGTGCTATCTGGGACAAGTGTTTCGTTTTAAATAATTTACCTAATAATAAATATATAAATAAAATTTTTATTATGTTTATTAAAGTAGACGTTTAATATAATATACAGTGTATCACAGAATTTATGGACAATCTCCCGTATTGATATAGAACAGATAAAAATAACATAGCTAGTTCCTACATTTTTTTATGGCCCCCAAAATGGGTCTACGGCGCCATGTTTCATTTAAGTAATAAGTAGGAACTACTTTTTTTATATATATTTTTTAATTAATGTTTTTAAATAATTTTTGTATTTTTTTTTGTTATTTTTTGATTAATTTTTTTAAATAATTTTTTAGATAATTTTTTAAATATTTTTTTGATTTTAAAAATAATCTTTTAGAAAAAACTTAAAAATTTTTTTCATCAGTTTTTAATAAGTATAACTGTTACTAGATATGTATCCTTGTTTATAATATCTTATGTAGTTTGCCAGACACACTTGCTTTAACATAATAATACTAATTTCTTACGTCCGTAATAAAGCCGTAACCATGGGTATTATTTTTGGACATCTTAAATCTGAAACTAAAAAAGTACTCTTGATCAATCTCGATAAAATTATTGTTTTCAAAAAAAAAAAAAATATGTACAGGGTGAGTCATGAGGAACCTTACAGACTTCTACCATATGTAGAGTCCCTTAAGGGGTATATCATATGAGCATTAAAACGTGGCAACTCCCCTTCGTGTTTTGTGAATTTTGACAAAACTTTATATGGCCGTAAAATCTACAAGGATTACCTGATATCTTTAATTTTTTGGTGGAGCATTACACTGGTGTCTAGCATTTAATTCATATCATCAAAAGTTAAAAATTCCAGGATTGGCTTAGGAAAAATTAATCTCGACGATTCATATCAAAAAGTTCGCCCTGTATAAGATTTTTTAAAGTACATAAATAGACAATCAAAACTGTGTATGTGACATTTTTGTCACCTTTTTTTATTAAGGTTCGATTTTGGGTAAAACTGAAAAATCACCTTAAGGGGCCACATAAATTATGTTATAACATAAAGAAAACATTGTTAATTGTATGCATTTGAACTAAACGAGCCAAACATAACCCTTTAGTGAGCTTACTAGATCGTTAAATTCATTTTCGACAATTTCCAGATCCGGATTAGTTCATTTTTAAATTTTAAATAGAAATCGGCCTATTTTTGTAGACAATAGAAACTACTCAACTAAATTAAACATGTCAATAATCAATAAATAAATTGTAGCGAATAACAATAACGAACAATAAATTCACACTTATTAATTATTAATTATAAATGCTATTTATTAACCTCTAATAAAAAATGCACATTTTATTCTTGCAACTAAGATATTATGTGGTTTTATTTTTATTATAAATACATAGTAGGTACCTATGTATCAAGGTAGGTTGTGATAGTTTGACGTTTGTTTGTTCTTATTTATTTGTCATTTGCAACCATTATTTATACGTGTAAAATAATATTTCGCTTTGTTTTATCTATATTACAATAGTGTTAGAATTTTTGTTGTTGGTGTTGTTATTCAAAATGCCCCATAAGTTTTCAAATGCAGAATATGCAGATATCATTTTTATGTACGGATTCTGTAATGGGAATGGCAGAGCTGCAGCAAGAGAATATCATAGAAGATTTCCTGGTCGTCGAGTTCCCTGTCATTCAACATTTGCATCAGTTTTTAATTATTTGCGAGAACATGGCACATTCCCTAAAGCAAATACAGAACGAAATGTAGATCATATTAGGAAGATAATATTCTTGATGCTGTTATTGCGAACCCCACAATAAGCACCAGGAAAGTAAGTCGACAACTTTATGTTACCCAATCAAAAGTGACTAGAGTCTTACGAAAAAATAATTTACACCCATATCATATTCAATTAGTTCAGCGGCTACACCCTGGAGATGAAATCCATAGGTTGGAATTTTGTAGGTGGATTGCAAATCATAGACCAGTACTGTATAGAACATTGTTTATAGATGAAGCACAGTTTACAAGGGATGGGATAAATAATTACCGTAATTTACATGTGTGGGCAGTAGACAATCCCCATGCTGTTCGAGAGTTTCGGTCTCAATTAAGGTTTTCCATGAACGTGTGGATTGGTGTGATAAATAACCAATTTATAGGACCTCACTTTTTTGATGGTCCTTTAAGAGGACAAGTTTACTTAGACTTTTTGCAAAATACTTTGCCTAATTCACTTGCCAATGTAGGTATCCGAGGGATGTATTTCCAACATGATGGAGCATCGCCTCATTTTTTAGTTGCGGTAAGAAACCATCTAAATAATGTTTTTGGCAACAGATGGATAGGACGTACAGGTCCTATTTCATGGCCTCCAAGATCCCCAGATTTTAACCCCGTAGATTACTATATTTGGGGACGATTGAAAGAATTAGTTTATTCACAAAATATTAATGACCGACAACAATTAATTGATAGAATTATCCTTTGCTCTAATGTTATTAGAAACGATCCCTTGACTATCCGTAAATCAATAAGGCACTTAACGATTCGGCAACAAAAATGCGTAGAAGCTGGAGGGTTTCATTTCGAACAACTACTGTAATTGTTAATTTATTACCATGATTTTATTTTCTAGTATACATGTTATCATTATTCTATGTATGTAGTATTAGTTTTTTTTTAAATTTCTTAGTTGTTCGTTATTCTAATTCGTTAAAATTTATTTATTGTTTGTTGATGAAATTTAAACGAAATAAAATATTTCTAATAAATACATATGAACTTATGTTTAATTTATTTGAGTCTCCAAAAATGTACAGGGTCTTTTTTGTTTAAAAACTAATTAAAAATTTATAACTAGGCCTGGAAATTGAATAAAATGATATTAACGGTGTAGGCACTAAAGGCTTATGTTAGACTCGTTTTAGTTGTATACCATTAACAATTTTTTCTTTAAGTTATAACGTTATAATGTGACCCCTTAAGTTGATTTTTCAGTTTTGCTCAAAATCAAAACTTAATAAAAAAATTAAAGAAAATGTGACAAAAATGTCACATATACAGTTTTGATTGTCTATCTATGTACTTTAAAAATATCTTATTATAATTTAAAAAATCTTATACAGGGCGAACTTTTTGATATGAATCGTCGAGATTAATTTTTCCTAAGGAAATCCTGGAATTTTTAAATTTTGAGGATATGAATTAAATGCTAGACACCAGTGTAAAGATCCGCCAAAAAATTAAAGAAATCTAGTAATCCTTGTAGATTTTACGGCCATATAAAGTTTGGTCAAAATTCACAAAACACCCCGTATATTAATAACGAAGGGGAGTTGCCACTTTTTAATGCTCATATGATATACCCCTTAAGGGACTCTACATATGGTAGAAGTCTGTAAGGTTCCTCATGACTCACCCTGTATAAATAATGTGGTTTTCATTAAATAATTTTGTATATCTGTTCATTACCCTAACATTAGGTAGGTACTCTTTATTTCGCGACAATGAAAATATATAAATTCCTTGGAAATCCCCAAACAAATCCCAAAATTACCTGAACCTGAAAGATATAATTTAAAACATTTTAAAGATCTCCAGAGACACAGCACTCTTTATAATAAAATTCCTTAAATACCTATAAATATTTTTTATTAAAAATCCTAATTGTACCGCCATCTATATTTTAATAAAACAACTTTAAATTTGTTATATTTAATTTTAAGCTTTCTAAACAGATTTCTGTTGTCGTAGAGCTATTAGTTGGAAGGTAATACATTAGATGGCGTATGTTACACAATTATAGAGAAAAATAACTATTACTTTTACATTATTGAAAAATATTCAGGGCCGACGAGAGGGGGGCAGCCAGGACTAATTCCCGGGGGCAGCTTTTTTTTTGAAGTTCGCCACAAGAGCACAGGAGAGAGGACCTTTTTTTGTAGAGATTTCACTAAAAACGAGAAGTATTTGCTTGATGACCTTTTTTTTAGAAATGTGATATTGAAAGGGCTTAATTTTTTTATAAAATTGTCGCGGGGCCCGACCTGAAAAATTGTCCCGGGGCCCGACGTGGCTCTCGGGGGCCCTGCTCGTATTTCGTATTAACCGAATGTGTATAGAGATGGCATTAAATAGTGAAATAGATTTTGTTAAGTAAATTCGTTAAGTGATGATTTTTAAACAGAATGGCGGATAGAATGCTTGTTTTTTAACGGGACACAAAAAATACTTTACTAAAAAATGGTATTCATATTCTTTTATTTAATTTATTTTCATTTATTTAGACATAAAACCTAGGTAATCATTTACTTACCTTCGCAAAGTAATTTTGACACATAAAGTGACATTTTTTGTAAACGCAGCAAGTGTCAAAATGATCTAGGTATTCTGTTGCATAATATTAAACATTAGGAAACTGGTTTCGAAATAGTATTATAATGTGAGCCATTTCATTATTCAGTCATGCTCTAATACTCCAAGTCCCTCTCTGTCTTATTTGGCCTTTGAGGCTCAACTTATCCGATTATCATACATAATTAAACCCCTTAAGACCAAATATATGGGACGACTATGACGGAGGAGCTTTCGATGACTGTTCGAGAAAGAACGGGATAATGTTTCTAGTGTATTGGTGAGAATAAGTGAACTTTCTAGCACATTCGCCAATTTTTTAAATTTGTTTATAAATATTGGTGGAGGACCAAGCGAGAGTTAGTTATTATATGGACAGTGAAGATAAATAGTTAACAGTTTTAAGACATTCGAAATATATATAAATTAGAATAATAGTGTTATAAAATAAATAGGTGTTAAAATAAATTATTAATAAATAAATTGTTGTTTAAAATAAATGGCTAAAAGACTGTGTGATTTAAAAGTAACCGAGGTACGTCGGGAGTTAGAAGATCGCGAGTTGGAGACGACAGGGAAGAAAGCAGAACTGGCAGAGCGGCTTAAAGAAGAATTAATAAGTGAAGGTTTGGATCCGGAAACGTACCTTTTTTCGGATGAGACATCTTCTGCTATAATTTTTTCAATTTCTTCCGATATGGAAAGTAAGATGATCTCCATGAAAACCGATATTTCTTCTAATATTTCCTCATTAGAAACTAAAGTTTCTTCAGACATTTCCTCCTTAGAAAGTAAAGTTTCTTCAGACATTTCCTCCTTAGAAAGTAAAGTTTCGTCTGACATATCTTCTTCAAAAACCGAAATTTCTTTCGACTTGGAAACCAAAATGTCTTCTATGGAAAATAAATTTTCGTCCAATATTTCTTCCTTAGAAGAAAAAGTGTCTTCCGAAATGTCTTCTTTAAAAAATGAAATCTCTTCTGATATGTACGAAAGCTTCCTGGGGCCACTTTTTTTATGAAAAAAAATATTATTATCTCGCAATTGTGACTTATTATCTCACAATTGCGACTTATTATCACGCAATTGTGACTTATTATCACGCAATTGTGACTTACTATCTCGCAATTGCGACTTATTATCACGCAATTGTGACTTATTATCACGCAATTGCGACTTATTATCACGCAATTGTGAGTTATTATCACGCAATTGTTACTTATTATCACGCAATTGTGACTTACTATCTCGCAATTGTGACTTACTATCTCGCAATTGCGACTTATTATCACGCAATTGTGACTTATTATCACGCAATTGTGACTTATTATCACGCAATTGTGTTATTTTACCGTTACATGTCTGCTTAAAATGGTGAGCTTTGGTCAATGTTTCGTGAAATAACAGGGAAGTGATTCTCCATTCTCGAGCTCGTAGTAGCTTCAGGTGAGTTTTGAGTTTAAATATATGTATAATTTAATAAGTTGTTTTACAATTTTAACCATCTTTTAAGATATTTGCAACACTAGACGATGGATTCAAGATCAAGAAATAATCTTATTATGCACTATTTTTTTAAATGGATGTAATTATAGTGAAATTCGAAACATACTGAAAGAGAGATTTTCAACAAATATATCAAAACGACAACTAAAGAGGATTTTAAACAAAAACAAGTTGTTTTGAAAAAAATATTTCAGTGGAGCTAATATTTTAGTAAATTTTATAGACCATCAGTTACAAAATTCTTCCCAACTCCATGGCTATATAGATAGATGCATTTGAAATGCATTTGAAATGCATTCAAAATGGTTTCTGTTTCGCAGAATATGGTTCGTTTAATATTACAAAACTTAGATCCTTCTGGAGTAGAACTAAGAACAAGACGAAGACTGCATAGAAGGCAATATAATAATACTGGTCCTATTTTTTTATGGCATCTTGACTCATGATAAACTAAAACCATATGGTATATGAATAAATGACGCTATTGATGGATACTCGAGGTTTATCATTTGGTTGAAAGCATCTTCGAATATGAATGATCCAAAAATAATTGCAGGTGGGTAAAAAGGAACACTAGGAAAAATGGTATATATTTTTCAGTAATTACTGGATGCAATTGTTGTTTTCGGGTTTTTTCTTAAGAATATTGAAAAATATGGTGGGTGTCCAAGAAAAATTAGATCCGATATGGGTACTGAAAATGAAACTGTAGAACAAATGCAAAATTTTTTGAGAGGAACTGCTGTTAAAAATGAAGATCAATTTTTAGATGATAACAGTTTCATCTATGGAACCAGTCAGTGTAATCAACGCAGCGAGTCTTGGTGGGGTATACTAAGGAAACACTGTTCGCAATATTGGATGAACCTATTAATATGCAATAAAGTAATACACATAACTACTTTGGTTTTTTTTAATGATAATTTTTCAACTTACCTAGGTAGTTTTAAAATTTATAAAAAACAAACATTATGTAGGCAGTTGTTCAAAAGAAAACCATCCAAATTTTTGAATACTGTTGTATATTTCCTATTGAAGTTACATTTCTGAAAATATGTCGTATATAAATAAAGAATATCTTATATTATTTCATTTATAAGGACCACTACAGTTGTAAGAACAAAATTGTTGAAATCATAGCAATTTAAACAAAATGCAACTTGGTTCACTGTGAAGCACTGCTGTTATACAGTCAACCACATCTATGTACACAGTGATGTACGATTTGAAATAACATTTAAATACATATCAACATTCAGTGCAAATAGTTTATTAAAAAGTGAAACAGATAACTTAATAAAATACTAGTATTGAAACCGTGACAAGTTATCACTAAAAAAAAAAAAATAGAAAACAGTCTTAAATGGTAAAACGAAATAAATTTTTGTGAGTAATGCATTTTTAGGCCAAATAGAAACATAAGATACTAACGAGAAATACTGGCAATGACACGTAGGTACGCCTCAAACTGTAGTATTTTTAATTTGGTTGATTAAGGGGATTGGTTACTGTTGAACAATTAATTGATCCTACCGAAGTATAATAGTTTTAATCTCAGTATTTTTAATCTCCTGTCATACAAAAATAAATGGTAAAAAATACTGATTTTAGTAGTACATACACCAAATTATAAAATAAACAAAAATAGAAACATCACATTAAAGAGAAAAGAACAAATAAAAGAATATTTCCTTCGCAAAAATAAAACATAATTTTGTATTATTACATTCAGAAACTAAGCATTTCAACATTGCAAAAGTTGACATTTAAAATAGAATTAAATATCGTCGTTACATTCTGGTAGATACACCTTCAAATATTCAATTGTATTTATCATTTCTTTTGTAAGTGTATTAGTTAGACACAAAATGTCATTTATGTTTCTAAAATTGCGAGATAGTAAGCCACAATTGCGTGATAATAAGTTACAATTGCGTGATAATAAGTCGCAATTGCGAGATAGTAGGTCACAATTGCGTGATAATAAGTCGCAATTGCGAGATAGTAAGTCACAATTGCGTGATAATAAGTCCCAATTGCGTGATAATAAGTTGCAATTACGAGATAGTAAGTCACAATTGCGTGATAATAAGTCACAATTGCGTGATAATAAGTCGCAATTGCGAGATAGTAAGTCGCAATTGCGTGATAATAAGTCACAATTGCGTGATAATAAGTCGCAATTGCGAGATAGTAAGTCACAATTGCGTGATAATAAGTAACAATTGCGTGATAATAACTCACAATTGCGAGATAATATGTCGCAATTGTGAGATAGTAACTCACAATTGCGTGATAATAAGTCGCAATTGCGAGATAGTAAGTCACAATTGCGTGATAATAAGTCACAATTGCGTGATAATAAGTCGCAATTGCGAGATAGTAAGTCACAATTGCGTGATAATAAGTAACAATTGCGTGATAATAACTCACAATTGCGAGATAATATGTCGCAATTGTGAGATAATAAGTCACAATTGGGAGATAATAATATTTTTTTTATAAAAAAAGTGGCCCCAGGAAGCTTTCGTAGATATGACTTGAAAAATGACATGAAAAACGAAATTTCTTCTATGGAAGATAAGATTTCTTCCGTTGAGGAGAAAATAATGTCTTCCGTTGAGATGATTTTGAGCAGCTCAAAAAGAGACTCAACATGCGATATGGCCACGAACACTTGGAGCAGTTATACAGATTACAGTTGAAGACTCGAAAACAGAAACGTGGCGAGAGCCTTCAAGAATTCGAATTAGATATTTCAAAGATGGTGCAATTTGGCTACCCATCAGCTCCGGAATACATGATTGAATGTTTGGCCGTTCAAGCATTTGTAGATGAACTTTGTGACCATGAAATACACTTCGTTTAGTCCGTCACAAAACATTGGTCGATGTCTTGTCCGTTGGTCTTGAATATGAAGCGGCTACGCTGGCTTCTGGTGGATACAGTGAAGTAAGGACTGTAAAAAAAGAAGAACAGGGAAATAAATTGGATCAATTATTTCACATGATAAAAACCCTTATTGAGAAGCAACCGAAGACTATTAGGTGCTGGAATTGCGGTGAAATGGGAAATGTAAGCAGTTCGCGCAAACGCCCAAAGAACACTACGAATCGAAAAATCGTGCCGGAGGCTGCACAGGAAGAAACGATGTTGGAAAAGCCTTGAAACTTCAAGGCGAAACGCGCTACCTTTTGATAACGAAGAACACCTTCCGAGATCGATCCACGTATCATGATGTATGAGAAGAATTACTTGATTTAAGGGAGCACGTCCAATGTACAGAAACTAGCTATGCCGAAGATAGAAGGAAATCAGCTGGATTGGAGGATCGTTAGGAACATGGTGGAAGTAATATTTCAAGATACCGGAGTCCAAATACTGGTCTGCAGCCATTCGCTCAGTATCCAGGTTACATCAAAGACAGTCCCTTGTTACTTCAATGCAACTGGAAATTGCAAAAGAGGGTTCAGTTGCAGATACCACCATTCCGTTTTAATTTCGTAAGAGTTCCAGGAGGAACTATCTCTTAAGGAGGGAGCAATGTAATGCGAGCTATTTCGTTATTCAGTCATGCTCTAATCTTTCAAGTCCCTCTCTGTCTTATTTGGTCTCTGAGGCTCAACTTGTCCGATTATCATATATAATTAAACTCCTTAAGACCAAACATATGTGACCACTATAGCGGAGGCGCTTTCGAGTACATTCCAGAGTCAACGTGATAATGTTTCTAGTATTGGTGAGAATTGGTGAAGAAAATTCTAGTACCTTGCCAAAATTTTAACTGTGAACATAAATATTGGTGGAGGAACAATGCGGCAGTCTGTTATAGGTAGATAGATAGTGAAGATAAATAGTGAACAGGTAAAAGACTTTTGAAATATATAAATTAGAATAGTATTGTTATAAAAATAATAAGTGTTCAAATAAATTATTAATAAATAAACTGTTGTTTAAAATAAACAAACGTTACGGTATGTTTGAAGATTTCACTGAAAGTAAAAATAAAATATCTAAATATCTAGAATGATACAAATCATTTGTTCTGATGCTGTAGCAAGGTCTTAGATTAATCTTCATCTTCCACTATAGCTAATAATATAAATGTACCTTCTATTTATTTTAAAGATTAACTTGGTGGTTTATTATTGATAAAAATACACAGTAATTATTCAAAATGATCACTACCAATTTCAATTCAAGCATTAACCCTCCTTTTCCTGTTTTCGAACACATTATATAATTGCACTTTCGTTACATTTAAATTTCATTGATTATTGCTTGCTTCACTTTATAAACATATATAATGTCCAAATAGAAAGTAGTCAAGAGGTGTGAGATCTGTAGGCCTTGGTGACCATAACTTTTTACTGATAATAACCAAATTGTAGTTAATCGTTATGTAGCTGATTAAAAAATCAAGAAAAATATAATAAAATATAGGAATTTTAAACGTATTTAATTTAGAGTATTGAAAAGTAAAGTAATGGAATATAGTGCCATATCCTGGACTCAAGGTAATCATGTAAAGTGACTTTTTCTGAACAGTATAGAATAAACGTTTGTTATTAGTAATTCTTATTGTATTGCAATTTTGTAAATGTGAAAATATACCTATAATTCCGAATTCCCCCTACGAAATTATGAAAACTACACCTTTAATCTCTAAAGTGAAAGCAAATCAAAGAAAAATTGAAGAAGTTGAAAAAAATTACTGCATCGACCAGGGATCGAACCTGGAACTTTCCGACTAGGGCCAAGGGCGCCTCTACGAGTTGGGCCATCGAAGCAAATGGTTGCGACAGTCGAACTCGTAGATTAGAAGACAATCAGATTCCGAATCTCGTCTGCCCATACATTTCGAGTCCGCCATAAATGTGAAATGACAAAGAAAAGTGAAGTGAGAAAACCCCTATATCCCTAAAGTGAAAACATATGAAGGCGTATTTTTCATACTTTTGCAGGGGGAATTGGGGCAAATTGAATTTCAGTTTTTTACTCCAATTTACTCAATCACTTTTCTTTATCATTTCATGTTTATGGCGGACCGTATCCGAAAACTTAATACTAGTGAACGAATGAAGGATCTTAGAAATTTATTCTAGTACAATCAGAGATTAGGGTATTCCTAAACGACGTCACAAGGGTGGCTTTAATTGAGAGAGCTGGGATGTGAAAAGAATGTGTTTATGCCGAGAATTGGAATCTGATTGACTTTAAATCTACGAGGTCTAGGGTCTCAGCCAGGTGCTTCAATGGCTCAACTGGTAGAGGTGCTGGCGGCTCTGGTTGGATGGTTCCAGGTTCGATTCCTGGTCGATAAATTCATTTTTTCTTTTTTTTTAATTCTTAGTTTTCTGAATTTTTCTTTGGTTTGTTTTCTCTTTAGAGATATGGGGGGTATTTTCCATGATTTTGTAGGGGAAATTGCGAATTCTATTTGATATACAAACACCCTGTACATTTATCAATTTTCCAAATTTTTCGAAGACTCCTAAAGGGGATGGTTCGGCTCTAAAAAACTTTCACGTCTTCACCTCAGGTTGTCCGCTCCTTTTCTTAGTCTCCTTCCTGCTACTCTTAGCTTCCAATAAAATAAATCTCTATTTACCTTTTCGTTTCATTCTCTCTATTTTATTTCTTCAACTTAACAGTTTTTCAAATTAAATTATTTGAGTAGTTATCTGTTTTATTTTTAATATAATAAATATAACAAATACGGAATACCATTTTATATTGTATATAAAGAAAAAGTTTAATGAGTAGATTACCAAATTTATGGAAAAGGTACTTTAGACCATTAGACACTAAAATGCAAAAGCAAATGTGTAACTATCAAAAATAGTTTTACAAGAAAAAGTTTGAAAAAAAAAACTATAAAATGCCCAACTAAGAAAAGGTGATGCAAACATTGAACACCTTAAATATCTAGGAAATAATGAATTAACTTATGCTTCCTAAAAATGAAAATTTAAGGTCTAAATCAACAGGTTATTTGCACCAGTCGCAAATACGTCTTTCTCGCAAAACATGCACTTAGCATCATTCTCATTTGATTCAAATTGTCGCGGTATATTTTCCAAATCATTGTCAGAATCATCATGTTTCACATTTTCGCTCGAATCCTCAGATTCATCAGAATAAATTGCATTCTTTGGTTTTGTATTCTGACTTCTCCTGATCTTGAGAATTTTGTGTCTAAGATTTTCCAGTAGACAAGTTTTTCTTTTAATACCAAACGCTTTTGTGTCCTTTTTATTTATTTTTTATTTATTTATTGACTTCGTAAGGTGACGAAGTAATCACAGTAGATCCAGTTGTCTTACGTCATCTGTTGGTTTTTTTGCGGATTGTGTTTGGAACTGGAGATATTTCGAACGGTGAAACAAGCTGCTGGGTTGAATCTAGTTTTGATCTTGGTCTTGGTCAACAATTAAACCCGACATTCTGTTTTTTATTTTGATTTCTAAAAACTTTACCACCCCAGTATAATCCATTTTCGGTAAAAAAATTTATGACCTCTGGAATTTCTATCAATATTTTCATAATTTCAAAATTTCAATTCAGTTTTTTGGATCTCAACCGATTTTCTCACTTCATTTTTCGTTGTTATTAAAGTGATAATGATTTTCTGTCGTAATTGTAATTATTATTTTGAAACGTACAATTTTACTGATGTTAACTTCGTTAAGTTGCCTTTGAATGATTATTTTACTGTCATTTTTTATAAAGTGACCATATTTTGAAAAGTACAAAGCGGGAAAAATCGAAAATATGAAGATTGATGAATTCTATAGGCAGTAGTGACGGTTTGGTTCATTGAAGAGCAAAAAATTTAATGATGAAGTGCGTTGTCACGTCACCATAAAAATTGTATTTAGGCGACATAGATTTTCTCGTTGGGCAAGAGCAGGACAAAATCGGGACACATGTTAAATCGTGACTTGTGCTTTAAAATCAGCACTTTTGCTTTAAACACGGGACTGCCCCGCCTAAATCGGGACCGTCCCGTCTAAATCGAGGCGGATGGTTACTTCAATCTTTTATCATTGTCATTGTTCGTTTATTTAATTCTAATTTATTATACTAAAATTGACAAAATCCCATATATATGTAGATACTAATATGTAAAAAAAAAGAAATAAATTATATCTATCTGGAAATACTATGTAATTAAAATTGGCACCATCAATCATCTTTAAGTCGCCCCGGAGCGCCACGGCAAATAATAATAGCCGTCCCTTCCCCTACACAAGTCGTTCAGTCAACTTCAGGTGTTTAAATTCACTCGTAAGGGAGTACATTAGGGAGAGTATTATTATTATTAAAAATATTTTTATAAAATAACCGAAAAGAGTTTAAAAGAAACTCGAAGAAGGAATTTTATCGAAAAATGTTTACCAAACAGTGTACTTTATAATTTTCCTCGTTCGGATATTATCTCCATAGATGAAATCGTTGTTTTACAATAATTGTTGCGAACGAGATAAATAAAAGCGACATCAATCATCTCTCATCCATCTAACAAAATAGGTACATCTGTAATACTAAGTACCATCAGTACCAACCATCACCGACAACTGTAAAACAATCACCTTGCAATAAAGTACCGTGAAGCCAACAAAGTAGGGGATATCTTCCACAAGAAATCGACCAGGCCAGTCACGGTGCTGCTGTTTGGTACCGCACGAGTACCCAGTACCCATCCTCGTTGGTACTCCTTGCCTATCGGTGCGGTAAGCACTGCTCGTCTGCAAGAAAGCGCGCCTATTTGGATCACTTGATTTTTTTTGCAACTTCGGGTACGGAGATTCGATCACGTTCAGGTGGTAATCGAAATCGCGGTGGTATTTTTTTTGGGGGACGGTGCACGGTTTATGTGGTGGTACTTTTTTATGGTGGATAATTGTGTTTTTGTGACGGGATTTTAAATTGGAGTGTTGGTGGTGGTGCTGGAGAATTTTTTTTTGGATTTATTTTAATTGGTGAGTAGATTTATTTTGATATATATTTTATACAGGGTGTCCCATTAGTGCATAATTGCTCGATATTTCAATCTGTGTTATAGATATGTTTCAAATAGTTATATATACAGGGTGTAACAAAAAGATGTAAAGTACATTTGACCACAGTTTCTGGATAGTAACATACAAGACCAATAAAATGGAGTTAGTGGCGTTAAAAATTGTTTTATTTCTGTAGGTTTATAGAAAGGTTAAGCACCCCTTTTTAGACCTTTAGACAATAATTTAGTTAAAAACAGGATGTCACTAAAATTCTACATCTGTTTTGATTTTGGTTTTTCTCCTAATATTTGTTTATGAACGCCTTAATTACTGAGTTAGAGGATCCTGAAGAAAGGTCATAGTAAGAAATTAAAATACAATTTTTCTATTGATCTACTGTTTATTTGTTTACGATTTTTTTACTCTTTTACAACTTCAGAAATGATCGATATTACAAGGAAATAATGATAAAATTGTAAAAAAAAATGGTGAATAAATATTCAGTGTTTTAAGATCAATAAAAAAAGTTTCGTTTTATATATTTTTCACTATTACCTTATAAAAAAGTGTAAATATTCTATGGTTGAATATATAGTATTACCAGACGATTTTAAAACTGCCAAAGCGTATCACCCTGTATATTTAAATCTATTTTCAAATCCATAAACGTACTAATATAATATACTACTGTATACTTATAATATAAATTGAGCAATTACGCACTGATAGGACACCATGTAGATTTTTTTTAAATATCTATTTTTCTAGCTAGAATATTGCTAATATTTATTTATAATATTTTAAAAAATTTTTATATACATTTTTTTGTACAGTATTTAAAGGAATTTATTTCCCACTCTAGTAATATAAATAGAGTATTGCTTGGGGCAGTTGAAATTCAGAGATGTGAGGAATTGTATTAGTTTGAATTTTGAAAAACATACGTTTATTCCAAACTGAAGTCTGTATATTCTGTATATTCGAAAATAATTTTATGATATGCAGTCCAACGCTGCCGTCCATTCTGTGATTGTTTTTTTTTTTATTTCTAATAGTGTCAGAGATAATTAGACCTTTTTCACACTAATATTACTAATACCCCTGTAAAAAAATAAGAGGCCCTAGAATAGACCCTTTGTAAATGATTCTTTGTTAAAAACCTTTTTGCAATATCATTATTGCTCAGCATAGTGAATTTTAAATAAAAATAATTGTTTCAATTTTCAATAGGTACTTTAATCAAATTAATTCTAAAAATTTGTTATGTTATTCATTATAAATCAATTAAACTTTCATTTAATCTTTTATCAACAACGAAAAACGCAAATTCAGTCTCTTTGATGCTACTCGCTGACATTGCAATTTAAATTGCACTTTTAATTCAAATCCAGTTTAATTTTATTTTATTTATAACTCAAACAGAAACGTGCAATATCGAATTTCACATTATATACAAACTCTGTAGTTAGGTAGTCAATCCCTATACTGCGTCGTGGACAGGGTCGGCGCTTTAAATGTTTTAAAATTACCCTGCTATTTAATTTAATTAATTAGAAAGAAAGAAAGAAAGAAAGAAAGAAAGAAAGAAAGAGAAGAAAGAAAGAAAGAAAGAAAGAAAGAAAGAAAGAAAGAAAAGAAAGAAAGAGAAGAAAGAAAGAAAGAAAGAAAGAAAGAAAGAAAGAAAGAAAGAAAGAAAGAAAGAAAGAAAGAAAGAAAGAAAGAAAGAAAGAAAGAAAGAAAGAAAGAAAGAAAGAAAGAAAGAAAGAAAGAAAGAAAGAAAGAAAGAAAGAAAGAAAAGAAAGAAAGAAAGAAAGAAAGAAAGAAAGAAAGAAAGAAAGAAAGAAAGAAAGAAAGAAAGAAAGAAAGAAAGAAAGAAAGAAAGAAAGAAAGAAAGAAAGAAAGAAAGAAAGAAAGAAAGAAAGAAAGAAAGAAAGAAAGAAAGAAAGAAAGAAAGAAAGAAAGAAAGAAAGAAAGAAAGAAAGAAAAGAAAGAAAGAAAGAAAGAAAGAAAGAAAGAAAGAAAGAAAGAAAGAAAGAAAGAAAGAAGAAAGAAAGAAAGAAAGAAAGAAAGAAAGAAAGAAAGAAAAGAAAGAAAGAAAGAAAGAAAGAAAGAAAGAAAGAAAGAAAGAAAGAAAGAAAGAAAGAAAGAAAGAAAGAAAGAAAGAAAGAAAGAAAGAAAGAAAGAAAGAAAGAAAGAAAGAAAGAAAGAAAGAAAGAAAGAAAGAAAGAAAGAAAGAAAGAAAGAAAGAAAGAAAGAAAGAAAGAAAGAAAGAAAGAAAGAAAGAAAGAAAGAAAGAAAGAAAGAAAGAAAGAAAGAAAGAAAGAAAGAAAGAAAGAAGAAAAAAAAAGAAAACGAATACGTAAGACATTTAATACTACAAAAGTCCATTACAATCTTCATGCGTAACAAGTAATTGAGCCGGTATAAGCCATGGATTAGGTATGTTAGGTATTTTGAAAACATATTTGGTTTTAGAATTTTTAAGTTCTTTATTTGTTAATAACTAATTTATGTTGAGTGGAAAAACGAAAATATGGCCAGGGCCAGTAGTAAATTTTAATAAATTACTATTATAACTACTTACATTAATAATTGTTCATATTTTGAATTATTTATTTGTTAATAACTAATTTTAGTTTTATGGACAAACGAAAATAAGACGTGGATGAAATTAATGTTTCCAGTGTTTAGTTTAAAAAAAAGTACTTATATTAATTGTTCATATTATGAGTAAATAGCAATTAGAAGCTAATATTAATTATTCATATTGAGTACATTATTTGTTAATTAATTTCAAGACTACTTTAAAAATTTGGAAACAAATCTAAAAAATCCCTTTACAAATTATTAAGACCATACCCGAACCCCAAAAGTGAAAACAATATAATTGGAAATTTAAAAAAATAACCGTAGCCGCTGAGATTTGAACGCACACCTCTTTGTTCTGTACACAAATGCTCTTAACGCTCTACCATGACGACAGTGACTATCGAGATTCCTAGACGGCAATTTAATGTGCTAACTCGGGTCAAGCGCCGTTTCAGGATCGTTCTCAAATCTTCAAATACCTCTATATAGCATCTAATTTCTGTTGGGTAAAAAAACTAAAATAATGCCTGGACAAACGAAAATAATGTGTCGATAAACAATTTTATTAGTTAGTAGTTATCGCCAACTAGCCTGATCAAATGTTAGTTTTTCGGTAACATGAAAGCGGTAGAAAGTTTCTCAACGGAATTATATGTTTTTGGGGTGCTGAACATGAATCTGAAGTTTGCTGCCTCGCAGCAGTGCCGTTTCAGGTCGAAAAACGCAAAAATCCTCGAAATTTTCGGAGTTTTTCTGGTTTTTTCGCTCATATCATGAAAACGATGCATCGTACGGAAAAAGTCATTCTATTCAAAGTTAAAGAGCATAAAATTTTGCGACGAAAAACCGTTCTAACTTTCAAATTGGACCGCTATCGTCAGTCGAAAAAAATCAATTTTTAGTAACTTTGCGTTCACTGAACACAGAAATTTTAAATTTGGATCAGTATATACGCATATACTGATAATTTTTTCATTTTCCCTCTTAACCACTTTTTTTGACCAATATGCAGAGGTTCAATAATAACCTCTGCGCTGTCAATATGAACCCCCACCTCTCAAACCCCTCCTCCCAACCCAAAATTCAAGTACCAACTCCCCCCCCTCTCTCTCAAAACTCCCTTCCCAACCCTAAATTCCTTCCCACTCCTTTTATTGCAAGTCTGACTTGAGGATTTATAAATATTATGTTGTAATAAGAAGTAATAAGTACCCATTTACAAAAAAAATATTTACTCATTATATTTAGAGTAACAAGATAAAAGAAGTAACTTCTCATTATATATTTGAAGAAAAATCGTGGGAAGACCATATAGTCAGCTGGAAAGAAGAGCAAGTAAGTTGAAGTATAGGGTTTTTTAATGGATGATGATGGTCCAGGCTCAGGCTCTTCAGCACTCGCAGGGGCAGGCTGGGATGGCGGTTCTTCAACTAAAAGCAATGTCATTGAGTTTGTGTGTTGTAAAATAACGCATAAATTACCTTCTAAAGTCTCATCTGCCTCTGACAGTGGTGCAGCAAACGGAGGGTCATCTTTTTGCTCATCAAAGTCGGTTCTTTCGTTGGTGCAGGAATCGGCACAGTTGATGCAGACTTGGGTGCAGGACAGACCTGCGCGCCTGAATCCATTACGCCCCCCACAGTCAGTGCGGCATTTGCATGATATTTGCTGCATTAGTACAGAAGGCCACCAAAAATTTTTCTCCAGCAGCAGCAATTGCCATTGGCTGGGATGACGGATTCAAGAATTTCCCAACGGTCTCTTTAAGGTCTGGATATTTAGAGAGTCTTTAAGAATTTACTCTTGCCTTGGTTATATAAAGATGACGTCGAGTCGCATTCACTCATCGCGTGCAGAAACTTCATGTGCTTGGCAAGATATTGTTTCACTGTAGACTGTGGTTGGTACAACAACCAAGGCGCTTTCCCTTTTCCTGGTTTCAGCAGATAGAAATTTGGAGAAGTGTTGAGTCCCATCATTATCACCAGCAGATCTACATCTTTCCTCACAATTTAATGAGTTGGGGCCAAGAATTCGGCCGTCCGAACAATCAGTAAATCCGCATCCTCGTTTGCTTGTCTGCAGGCAATTCCAGCTTCTTCACACTTTGCCATTAGCATGGTGATTAAGCGACTTTTGTTTTCGGAATTACACAGAAACTTTTCTTGAGGCACCGTCGGTATCATTGTGTGACTGAATTGTATTTCCACTAAGTGTTTCTTGGTTGATCTCAACCGCTCCATGGATCTTGTGAGTTGTATTGCATTTTATACAAAAGTTTGCGAAACTTCTTCATATTGGTCAAATAAGCGCTTAGAGGGAAAATGAAGAAATGATCAGTATATGCGTATGTACTGATCCAAATTTAAAATATCGATGCTCACTGAACGAAAAATTTGATGCTTTACAACTTTTATTCTACGAGTTTTTTCACGTAGATTGGCTGTTTTCACATCACAGACGTCTAAAAATGAGTTTCTTTCAGTTTTTACAAAATTTGCTAAAAATTGGCTTGTTCCTGCTAAATCTGTTGGAGACCCATGTAACTGCAGGTTCAAATGCTTTTAAAAAATTACTAATGAGCAGCAGCTAGAGGCATTTGAAAGATTTTATAATTTAGCTACAAAGGACGAACAGGACTTGTATTTACAGGGACTTGTTCATGTTTCTAGTATCAAAACTCGCCGCCCACGAGTACAACAACTTAGGGAGAACAACAAACGTAATAGTAGTTTTAAATATTACGTACTGATTGCAACTGAAAGAAAAATTATTTGTAAAAAGGAATTCTTATCTGTTCACTCCATCAGTAATAAAAGATTACAACGTATTCAGCAGTTGTTACAAGCAGGAGTTACGCCTACAGATAAAAGAGGAAAACAATTCAGTGCTAATATTATCCCAGCCGAAGAGAAGATTCGTATTCATGAGCACATAAATTCGTTTCCTGTAAAAACGTCCCATTATTCTTCAAGAGAATATCATTATCTTAGCTCAGAATTGACAGTGAGGACCATGTATTCGATGTTCAAAGAAAAATATCCAGATTCAAAGATTAAGTACGAATACTACAACAGAATTTTTAAGGACGATTTTGATCTGAAGTTTGGTAGGCAGCAGGTCGACACATGCTGCACTTGTGAGAATCTTTCAATCAAAATTAAGAGTAAGGATCTAAATGAGAATGCTAAAAGAGTTGCTATTGCTGAAATGCTCGTACATAAAAGACGAAATAAAAAGTTTTACACGGCACTGCAGGAGTCAACAAAGAAGAGCAAATAGTCTAATAATGTAGTTGCCCTTGCGTTTGACTATATGCAAAACTTACAGCTTCCAAAAATACCAGTACAGGATTTATTCTATTTAAGACAATTAACAGTAAGCGTTTTTTGCATCCACAACATGAAGACTGACCAAGTTGTTTACTTCATTTATCATGAAGGTTGGCAAGAAAGGCCCTAATGAAGTATGTTCCTTCCTTTGCCAGTATAGCGACAATTTTCCTGGTCAAAACAAAAATAACACCCTGATTCGAATGTGCCTGAAAGATTCCGGCAGATTTGATAATATTCAGCAATATTTTCCCATTCGAGGACACTCGTTTCAGCCTTGCGATAGAGACTTTGGTAACATTAAAAAAAGTTTAAAAAAGTCGATCATGTTTATACCATACGTCAGTATATAGAAATTATAGCATCTTCTAGCAACAAACATAAATTTCTAATCCATCTTATGGATGGAAAGGATATATAGTGAATTTTAAAGACTGGTGGCCTGGACTTTATAAAAAAACAGCTATTTCTATAGAAACTTCTCAAACAGGTACGCCAAGAGATAGAAAAGTTGCGTTTAACATCAGCAACTTTCATCAGTTTTCCTTCTGCAAGAATGATGGGAAAGGTGTAGTACTTGCCAAAGACTACATTAACGGATTCGAGAAACATACATTTTGTCTAGGACTTTCCAATATTGTAGCTGAACCTAAAGTATTTTGTTACCTAACAGGAAAAATTCCCATAAAACCAGATAAAATGGATCACATAAAGAAATCGGCTAAATATGTGAACGACGTTGAAGGAACAAAAGAATTTTGGGATAATATTTTTAGTTGGCCTATTATAAATTAAAAATCTGTGTTTTGTTGATCCAATTTTTTCTTACAGTCTGTCTTCATAAAGAGTTTTTCGTCAGTTACTTCCTCTTTCTTTTTGATTCTTCCAATTGATAACAGAAAGGGTATATGTTAGTCAACTTAAAAGGTCTATTACTTTTTACTGCTTAAAGCAAATATTTTCAATTACCCCTAAAATGGATTGTGTTTTGATATAGTTTTTACATGCACATTCAGTTTCTTTTTATAAATTATGCTCCAGTTCAAAAAACAGTTATTTGCATTTATCTCAGAAGTTAAGTTCAGTGACATATATCCTTTCTGCAATCAGCGATTCAAATACTTTATATACCGCTAATATTTAGCAGTCTGACAGAAGTAGTATGTAACTGATTTGTTTTGTGGTAGCTGTTATTTTTCTGTTTGTATACTTTGTCATTCTAAAATGTTATGTTATATCTTCTTTTTTATTAATTATAATTATTTACGGTTGGTGATAAAAGTTTGTATGGACCACGTCAGCAAAGTATCTTTATCGAACACGCCTGTTATTCGCCTTGCTCGCTTCTCTCGCTCGGCTCATTATCTCAAACTTGTTCGATAAAGAATCATTTTGCTGACTTGGTATATAAATAACTATTATTTTGTTAACAACTGATTTATTTTGGGAAAACAAACGAAAATAATGAATGGACAAACGATTGTCGTATTTTATTCGAATGAAATGTATTATGGTTGTCCCTAAGGACTAGGCGAATTATTATTATTATTTATTTTTTAAATATCTCTGTTTTGAGGGGTGAACAAATGAAACTTAGTTTGGAAAAACGTGGACAAATCATGGACAATCGAATACCACTATGAAATAAAAAAAATGGTGGTTCTGATGTTAAATTTGGCTTAATTTTTTAATTTTCTCATGACTTTTTTTTGAATGGTGGACAAACGAAATTTTTATTGTACAAAAGTGGACAAATCGTGGACAAACGAATGCCAACTTCATTATATGAAATTTCTCATTTGGCGGTGCTAAATTTATGGACCTAATTTTTAAAAGGGATGTTAAAATATATGAAAGGGAAAGGCCTTTTGAGTGTCACTTTATATAGGTCTAGGGCGTTTCAAATATAAACAATAATACTTATTGTCAATGTGTTAAACTATTAAAACTTTAATTTGACAGACTACTGTAATTAGGTTATTTAACCTCGTGATGCAGTGCTAGTGGAAGGGACAGGGTTAAGTTATCTTTTAAGATTCAAAATATTACCTGGTACCAAAAAGGTCATGTACGAATTGTCTCCCGTTTCGCGAAAAAAATTCTTCATAAAATGAGGAAAAAATAACTAATATACTTACCTAATCTATAGCAATGGCCTATTGCTTCGAGAAAAATTATACATAAAATGAGATAAATAAAAAATAAAGTAATTTACTTAAAATGTTCCATTAAAAATACGGGAGTCAACTCAATCACTCTCGAGTGACAACTCGGACCACAAAATATTGACCTATTAAATTCGGGAGACAACTTGACCCTACTGAGTAAATTATTAATTTACTAATAAACAAATTTCATGAGTTATTTCTTAATTTTATTATCAAAAATGTATTAGCTTACCTAACAAAACATGAAAAAATAAAGAGTATTGTAGTCGGTCTTACATGTTCATTTATTTTCTCTTCGATTAATTACAGTAAGATAGTGAAATTCTAAAAATTTCATTTCCATTAAAAAATTTGTTTTGTAAATTATATTTATACATAAGAAAGTGACAATTATAAAAATATTGTGCGATATTACAGATGTTCACGAATATAATGTAATACGTTTTTGTCACAAATCGATTTAAAATGCAAATCATAACTTTCTCTCTTAAATACCAGATTTTCATAAAAATGAAGATGACTTCTGACCTTGTCTGTGGCAAATATCCAAATAATTGGAATGCTTGAATGGATCTAATAAATAGGTATTAAATTACGCAGAGATTGATTTATACAAATTATATTCAAAAATTTGCTAAACGAATATATTAATTGCGTTAATTAATGTCTTTATTATAAAATGAATAAGAATATTATTATAATATAATGCGTATTTTGGTAATGGAAGAAAGTTAATTTATCATTTACGAACAAAAAATGCGTATTCTCAAATCTCATATCCGTTTTGTAATATGAAGTCCCTAATATACAGTGTCACCGTTAAAATCCGCACCAGATGAGATTTATTTTTATTAGCTCGTTTACTCAAATTTAGAGTGCATGAAGAGGTTTTGCTTTAAAAATATTAAAAAAGACGATGACCAACAAATTCATATCAAAATAAAAACAATACACTCATCAGTATCTGGGAAAAAATGCATCCCAACAAATATAGCGAAATCACTTAGAGTTTACAAGACACACCCACCATGGATTACCTAAGTAACACAAGACAAACACACCCTTACAGCCAATAATAATATCATACATTGCATACCAAACTACTTTAAAATTCTTAACGAATATATTAAAAAACTTAGCAGGAAAAAGCAATTACCACATTGAAGACTCATGACAATTCAAAAAAAAAAATCTCCAATATACATGTACCAAACAACCATATTCTCATATCACTATACACAAACGTATATACCACTATATTGCAGTAGAAAAGTAATCGAAAAAACTATGGTCTGAAATAACAAAGTTCACAGATATACCTCTCAATGAATTTTTAATAGGATTGACCACACACTCATATCTACATATTTCACATTTAATAACCAATATTATAAACAAATTGAAGGTTTAGCAATGGAAGCATCTAGTATCATGGAAGACTTAGAACAAACACGATTACAAACATTAAATATGAAACCTAGTTTTTATTTTAGATATGTCGACGACTGTATTTTACTCACACAAAAAACAGAAACCAACAATATACTAGACAAATTCAACGCTTACCACTCTAAATTACAATTTACCATCTAGACTGAAAACAAAAACTCTTTGAACTTTCTAGATTTAACTATACACAACAACAAAAATACATTAAAAACTGAGTGGTACACAAAATCTACCTGGTCTGGACGATATTTAAACTTTACATCTAAACACCACATATCCCAAAAAAAATCGGTGATCGTAGGCTTAGCAGACAGAGCTATCAAGTTATCCAATCCTGAGTACAGAAACACAGCAATTCAAAAAGTTAAAGATAACTATCCTATAAAACTCATCAACACAATAATGCAAAAACCTATCCACAAATATTATAATAGTCAAAAATATAATAAAAAAAAACAAATGCTAAATACATCTCAATATTCCATACGTCAGTGGATTATCTAAAAAATTCCAACACATAGTCAAACCATTTAATATAGAAATTGGACATAAAAATACATTATCACAAAATTTCACGAAACTAAAAAACAAAATACCACATAATAAAAAAATCCACACAGTCTATCAGATTCCATGTAAGGGAGAAAACTGCAACAAGACATATAGGCCAATCAAAACAATACTTAGAAAACAGTACGAACTCACAAACTTGAGGCAGGCCATGAATTTAATTATAACAATGTTACAATACTTGACCCAGAACAAAATTTAAAAAAACGTGAATTTCTACAAACACTAATACCATCAATGATCGGTGTTACATTCAATACCTAAATCAAATGTACTTTAATCTACTATAAACAAAATTATACATAATACGATGAATATAATAATAATAATAATAATAATAATAATAATAATAATAATAATAATAATAATAATAATAATAATAAAGATGAAAAATAATAATAATATAAAATTACAAAATTATACATAATACGATGAATATAATAATAATAATAAAGATGAAAAATAATAATAATATAATATACAAGTAATCATAAAAAATATAATAAATAAGAGACCAACCACATAAAAGGCCCAAAAAAAGAAGAAACGACAAGTGACATAATCATACATCAAATTTCAAATATATATCTATCCGTCATTTCTATCATTTTATAATAAAAACGCATGATAGTTAACCATACTAAAAAATTTTTTGTGTAAAACAAAAATATTTCTAATTGATACCCGGACCTCTATGAGGGCCCGTAAACGAAAAAGAGGGGTCCAGCACCCATATACAAAACCGGATAACCACAGAACGAAAAAATAAAAAATTTAACAACGGACATGACTACGATTATGAAGTAAAAAAAATTAAAAAAAAAATGTTTTAATGTACTTAATGACACACCCCAATTCTGTACAAAAGGTAAGCCATAAAACATAAAATAAAATATCAAGTTGTAAACTAATGTTAATAAAAAAAAAATTTTCTCGTAGAATTCATACACCTAATGTTAACTTTCATAAAAGAAAACCAATGTGTTAATTAAAAGAAAAAAAAAATAATATTTGCTGAATAAAAACTACTGAAGAAGGCACTGATCAGTGCCGAAAGCTATAACCACACATACGTTTTTTATTTTGATCTACAAGCCCTTAACAACCCAAGAACTGTAAGAAAAACTATAAATTAAGGTGCACGAATATAAGAGAAAGCAGATACTCTGACTTCCTTTGTAAGGTACTAATAGTAAATAATTATGACTGACCATAAAAAAAGACGATTTAAGAAGCTCCTCCTTTTTTGAACTCTGTTAATCATCAGAACAGAATTTCGATCATCAAAATATAATCCATTAACAAACTTCAAAAAAAAATATAATTTAAAACCAGACTTAAGACTATAGAAACAACAAGAGGTAACATATATATGCATATAGTTCCGTTAGTTAACGCCACAATTGGATATTTAAAAAAAATACAAATATGCTGAAAAAATAGGTAATACTTGATGCAAAGTGGCTCTAGTTTCAACATTTTATACCAAAATTCGCTTTATTTTTACTTATCACAGTACTTCTTGAATTTGGTCGATAGAAAAAATCGCCAATATCTTTTTTTATCTATTTTTTATTATTTAAAAAAAAAAAAAAACTGTTGATGAACTCTAAATTTGCGTAAACTAAATAGTTAATAAAACCAATTCCCATAAGATACAGACTTTAATGGTGACACTGTAAAAACAAACATAATTATTTTTAATACTCTCCAAATATGGTTGTATTTATAAACGCCCTGCCATTATGAGTAATGACAAAGATGGATGAAAAACTTGATGAATTCCTATAATATACCTACGTGTTTTATACAACTTATATCAATCAATTTAAAACATTAATAAATTTAAGATCTATTTGCATTATTTATCACTCTACTGAAGCATTCTGTAAAATTAAAATTATTATTAAATAGTTTCTGATATCCATTTCTTTGTAAAAATCGATTAAAAAAATGACACACCCTGTATATTAAAGTCAGTCTTGTATATAACGTCACTGCCACTAAACTTTACTGTTTAAGGTTTTAATGAATGAAAAGATTAGCATCAAATTTTGATAAATAATTATTCTTTAATATTACGATCAAACTTATTATGATTTATTTGAAATATACAATAGCAATTTGAAATTTTGTTTTACTTTTAGTGTTATTCCATAAGCATAACACACTACGATTGATGTCATTTAGTAATAACTCATTGTCTTTGACAACCGTGGTCCTTGACTTCCACTCAAATGACACGACGGCTTCTCAGGCACCAAAAAAATGGCGGCCGATCGATATTTAGTGGCAATCCTCTGCGTCGGTCCTAAAGAGTTACGTGTTCTTTTTATTTTCTAGTTTAAGCTTAAAACTAATCAAATTCGTTGAAAAAGACACACCAGAAACTATAACAACTTTAAAAAGACGCCCTGAGAATATAACATATTATTATTTAAGCTTAGGTGTATATACCTAATATGCTGGTCTCAGTTTATGTTTGATATTCATTCGTGTGTGTTCTGTGCATGCTCTTTCACTGTTTCCCAGTGTCATTTTAGGAACAGTACTGTTAATTACAAGTATAAACAAATTTTTGGATTGTAGTCTGCTTGTTCTTTAATGCTATCCTAACGTATTTTTAGCTTTTGGCATAGAGTTATATCGGTAGTATTTTGTATGTCCTAGTTTGTGTGTTTTGTTAGTTTAACTGGGATTTCTGTATTTTTGCTTCAGTCTCCTCTTGTTGTTTGTTTTGAAATTACTGTCTCAAAATAACAAAATCTAATTTATTGACACATGCCTTAAATAGAAATAAAAATGCTGCCATTAATGTTAGAATTATATCAATTTAACTTGAATCGCAATCAGCCAAAATAGCACATTTGTGCTACGCATTAAATTAATAATGAAATTAGCTTTCAAATTCGCCATAAAATTGCCTTTTCAATGATATGTCATATTTTGTACTTTCCTTATTTAAAATGCATTGTTTAGTGTAACAATGATATATCATTTTCAGTGACATGCGGTGACATTTTTGGAAGGGGAAGCGACTGTATAAAAATACAGCAGGCCAGTAAGCACAGCGCCGCAAGCGAAAATTTTTCGCGGCGAATTTACCATTTTGTAAAAATCTTGCTTTTTTCCTCAGTACTAAGGATATTCGAGATTGAGATTTTTGAAGTGTTACTAATACTTTATTACCTAGTTTAGTACTAGAAGCTATAAAAAAACTTACCATTGAAAAGCTTCCTTGGTTTATTTAAACGTAAAAAAAAACATTTAACTGAAGTTTTTTTTTTATTTTCTCCAGCATTTTTCGCACAGTTGACACAGCAATTGACATTTATTTATACTTAAGATCTATTCACCTATCCTCAATGGCTGCAAATTTGTCTATAACATCGTCGTAAAATTTTGGATTTTCTGATAACTGTTTAACAAGCTGTTTTTCAATGGATATTAGGGCTAAATTAGAGAGTCTGTCTTCACTTGTTGAATTTCGTATAAAACTTTTAATGCGCTTTAAAGCTGAAAAACTTTTCTCAATTGACGCACTTGTGGCTGGAATGGTTAGTACTAATTCACACAACTTGACGACTTCACAAAGGGACTTATTTAAACCAGTTGTTATAAGAAAATTTAACACATTAATGGGCGTCTTTTTATCACCAAATTCAGTTGTTTCATAAACAACACTTAACTGGGACTTTAATGCAGGAATATCGAAAAAAATTCCATAATTTAATTTTAGTGAATTAAAAGCTTTCGATGGAAATTTTGATGAATCGTAGTTACTAATATTAAAATTGCACAATTCAAAAAAATTTATTTCGTTAATGTTTTGAAATCGAGAGTTCATTTGTTGTAAAATATTATCAAAAATTTCGGCGTATAATCAGTAGTAATACTATAAGTTCTTCAAAATAATAAGGTTATACATCGATAACTTGTTGCATAATTATAAAGAGTGTCAGTTTGACAGTTTAAATAATCCGACCGCGAAGCGGGAGGATTATTCTGTCAAACTGACACGATTTGTAATTATGCAGAAAGTTTGAGATGTATAACCGTATTTATTTTGAAGTACGTATTGTATTTGATACGATTATTTTTTGAGTAAATTAAGTAAATATCAACAATTTATTAATTTAAATACATATTGGTACAATGAAAATAATTATTGATAAACATCAAAATTTGACGGTCCTGTTAGTTAGTGTATTGTTGTCGATGTGGTTACTACGGAAATGAAATTATTGTAAATATTTTTGATTGGTGGAGCTACTCTATGTATAATCAGGTATAATCGAAATTATACGAGGTAACTTAACTAAATTGAACGTTCTAATTGGTTAAAAGTTATACGAAAAAAATAATCGACGATAGGTGGTCTCTCCGCCGACATTATCAATCCTAATTCTCTTTCTTTCAGGTTCTAAGCCAATGTTTTGAGTCTTATTCCAAAAGTGTTCAAACTGATCTCGTTTTTTATTCATTTTATTTTTAAAATCATCAATTTGTTTAATGCAAAAGCCAATGTCATTTGACTTTGTCTGTAAAATGTCGAATAAAATGTCAGTAAAAGGGAACATCTCTGCAAAAATGTTTAGCAAAAATTTAAATAAAAGTTTTGTTTGAGCCAATGCAAATACCCTTTAGCAACAGTAACAGTTTCAGCATCCCATGTTTCTTTATTATCCCAAACGTCTTGAAAAAAGTTTATCAAAGAATCACGGTATTGAAACACTGTTTGCACTAAACGTCCATTGTAGTTCCATCACGTCGGAGCAACTTTTGGAAACCTTCTTTGAACTTGAACGTCCAAAGCGCGAGTTCTTTTCGATGACTTCGAAAAGAAGGAAGCCAAACCACTAAGCGTCGAAAAGAAAACTTTGTAATTTTTAATATTATCCATGCTTCGCGATAAAACCAAAAAGTCTATGTGCTATACAGTGAACGAAAATTACATGTTTAAACTTTTCTTTCACTTTAGCTTGAAGGCCTCCTAAATGGTCAGCCATTACGGCAGCACCATCGTAGCTCTGGGCAACAAGGTTAGAACCACATTCTAAACTTGAAATAATGTCACAAACAATTTTAAACAATGCATCTGCAGTTCTTTCGCTAGTGACGTCCAAAAATCCTAAGAATCGCTCTTCAGGAATGCCATCCAATACATATCGCACAACAATGGATATTTGACTTAAGTTTGCCACATCTGTGGTTTCATCAAGCGCAATTGATACGAAAGTGCTTTTTTAATTTCCCTTTTAATATGATCCATCACAAAGTCGGCAGTGCATTTAATTAAATCATTTTGGATTCTGTTTGAGGTACCTCGGAAAGTCGTCGAATCAATAAAATGATTTTTTAGGGTATTATCGTATTTTGCTAAAAAACTTGGAAGGTCCATGTAATTTCCTCGATTGGCAGATCCACTTGCTTCATTTTGACCCCTAAAACTTTCATGCTCTCCTAGGAAACAAGTTACATCTATTAATCGTTGTAAGACGTCCCTGTGTTTTTACCCTATCATTGTGAATTTTGTTGCTTATTTTTAAATGATTGTCCAAACTATGTTCAATGCGATAGGTCCCGAATATTTTTTCTTTAATTGTAGCACTTATATGAGATTTGCTATTTACATGTCGTTTTACACTTTTGTGAAAATTATTCAAGTCTGTAATACCGACTGAGTTCCAATGTATTTTTTCGACTATATTAAAAAGTAGGCAAGGCCAACAAAACAACTTCTTCAAAGTTTTGCAGCCGGTTAACCATTCATACTTTTCATAGAACCCTACGTGAAAATGCCTATAGTCTATTAGAATTAATTATATCCATTTTCTCTTCAAAATTTCTAATTTCAATAAAGAGCACACAATACAGACACAATTTACCACATTATTATTGTTCACAGGCACAGTGCATAGTTTCTTCATTTTACAAAAAGAAAAACAACTACGAAAAACAAACCAAAATCTACCCAAAAACTAAGATTTTCTTCACACGTCGATTCGCGGTGCGAATTGCAATAAGCGTAAGGCGACGTAATAATCGCTGCCTCTCGACCGTATTTCACGTGCACAAAAAGACTGAAACTGTCGCTGCAAAGCTACTAAGCGAAATTACTTGCAAGATGAACAGGTTATTTCAAGAGGCGCTTCCGCTGACAGACCGTTTGTACTTTTACACAATTAATTTTCTCATGGGTGGTGCGTGCGTTTACACAACAATGAATTGTTAGTACATTTACGAAGTTTACGTAATGTTTCAGAGAAAATATAGTACCTAATTTAATAATAATTTCTATGCATTGTAAACTTAAAAATATTTATTTTAAAATTTCAAAGTGTAGGGAAGCGGTGCTTCACCCGCTTCCATGGACTGCACGCCCCTGATCATTTTGTACTTTCTTTTTTTTAAATATATTGTTTAGTGTAACGGGAGAGAGGAATAACGTATGACATTTCAGAATATGATAAAAAGGTAATTTTTGAGGTTTTTTTTTATTTGTAAGTTTATAAATTGACATCATGTTTTTTAATTTTGAGTATCTGCTTCAATTATATATTTATTTTCTTTCTAATATATTTGTTTTTAGAATAGTTTGTTTAGTTTTTCTGTTTATTTACTTATGTTTGAATAAAAATGAGGTAAATTTTCCAATACCTTAGTCAAGTTGATTTTTTTTAATATATAAAACACTTTTAACTTATTAAGTATAGTATTGAGGATCTTAAGGGAGTATTTCAGGATCTGAACTAATGGACAACCTGATCTAAGGAGGGCACCTCATATTAGATAGGGACGAGGGGTACCAATATTCATTTCATAAATTTTCTGTCTGCGCCATTGGTTTTGATTATTTGAATGTTTGTAGCGCATTTTTAGGACATTTTTGTTATATTTATACTCAGTTTCATTCCCTCAGTCAAGGGATTAAGACACAAATTATTTTGAAGTAACTTTTCTCAATGTAGAAATAAGCAAAAAACGTCATTTGTCAGTAAAAATCTGACCCCGACATCAAAGGAGCCGACACAAGCTGTCGCTACGGCCCCTGACCGTTACTTATCTCTTTTTTTTTATTTATCTGTTGAAAAGAAAAAAATTAAACAACTACTGTATTGCCAGTACTAAAAGTCAATATTTACATAAATAACGACTGTTATTATTTATTATACACATACTTATTAAAATTATTCTCTTATTAGACATATAAATTGAAATTTCAAGTATTCATATCAACATGTCGTCCTTACTTCCTGATATTTACACAGTATCTCGCGGTCTTTTACTATCATACAAATGTAGGTAAAAGTTAAAACGCTTCGTTGATTATTCATAAATTCCGGCAGACGATCACAAAACTTAACTGTATTATCAATAATTACACATGTAAGTGATTCGGTTTAATCAAAAACGGTACATCAATGCTTCTCATATTTGTTGAGTATTACTTGAAGTTTATTTGATTTTTTTGTGAATATTTTTAGGTTAAATGCATATTTAAATTGATGAATGATTATTTTACGATGAATATTATTAGGTATTGACATAAAAAAATACATAAAATAGTTGGTTTAAAAGTTTAATGGCCAAACTCAACGTAATAGTGACAATATAGGTAAAAATGTGGCTAAATATGATTTTATTGAGTTTGGATCTCGATTGAAAAAATACTATTAGTTAACTAATGTTTAAACTATTCGAATATTCGACTATTAGAATAATTTCGATCCGAATATATCGAATTTTGAGTATTCGAATTAACGGAATACAATTCCGAGCCCTAGTACACACTAGTAAGTGGAATAAGTACTTCAGTGTGTTAAAAATATATTTTTTTTTATTTATACTTAGGTTGAGCGCTTTCGGCTTAGCAAAGCCATCATCAAAGCCGTCCTAAAAGGCGTTACAAATTAAAGTTTCTATAAATATTAACAGAAGACAAAACTTACGTTTATGATACCTTCCACATTGAATCAATCAAACAGAACATTAAGTCGTTAACAACAAAAATACATTTAAAAAATATTTAGGGACGATAAAAGCACCGAACCCCAATTAAACCCTATAAGAGAAATAACATTAATAATAATATAACAAAATAGATATATTAGACATCGTCTATAGCGGTATAATAGGTGACAAGCGTACCTAGTTTTGACATTTGACAGCAGACATATGACATAGACAGACTGACACAGGACAATATGACAGTAGAAAGAGCGTTCAAGAGTGGTTCTGGGATCAAACCGGGTTAGACCAAACAAAATTTGTTTTGTTTTTCTTGAAATGATACAAGACAAATTCAAATTTACCGCTAAAATGATATCTAGTTACTTTTTAGTTATTTTTCCCTGTGTAAATAGGACTTTTCAATTCGCTCCTTTTCGTTTAAAAACAGAGTATAGGTAATATACAGCAATAAGAAAAGTCTCAAAACGCCAACTTTATGAACCAATACCTACCCAATTCACTCTCATAATATTTCGCATGAGGAACTGCTTCGAAATCGCAAAATCGATTTAACTATATTATTATATTTATAATTCCCATAAAAATATTTAAAGGAAACTTACCATTTAATAAATTACAGTAGCGAAAGTATAACATTCTGTTTTAAATTATATTACCATTTGCATAATGGTATGATGATATATTGAGTAAGAAAGAATGGTGAAAATACCAATTGGTAATTATTTACAACAGTATATTTTCTATACCAATTGATGATTATACAGATATAAATGCGATGGTATGGAAACAAATGGAACGAGTTTGCTAACAGCCAAATAGACATTTTTTAACATTATGACATGCGAGGGCAAAATTTCTGTACCTATACAATATCATGATCGATTTAGAAAAACCAAATATATAAAATTCTAAACTACAAAAATATAACACACCGGATTAAACTTTAAAAACTATATTAATTCGACGGACCATCTTAACATTATGGCGTTAAGGAAACCTTTACATTAAACATTAAACCCTTATACTATTTACAGAAACTTTACAAAATTTAAACTAACCGCGACTAACAACTAGTCTAAATTATACTGTTTTTGAATTACAAAGCGTCTAAAGTTACAATCTCGATGAGAACAGTGTTGCGGAGCACATGTCATTTTCAGCGAATAGAAATACAATTATCTAGAATTTGTTATACAAGGAATTACCCTCTCAATTGTCCGGTCGGAATTTGAAATACAAATCTAAATTACTACCACATGCAGTACTAGTACAACGCTCGAATTCAGAAACTCTGAATTTTGACAACTGTTTACAACAGTATCATTTGCAACGAAATAATGTATTACTCAAGAGCGGCTCAATGAATTTGAACACCACGTATAGTGTAAATAATAGAAATTAAGGAAGGGGTATGGATTATATTTTTCGAAGAATTTTATTATTATCAAATAGAAGTTAATCCTAGAGGTGAATGCATACAGGGTGTACCAATAAAAACTCCCAGGCCAGATATTTTGGTAAGAAATAGAGATATTTGAATTTTGTAAAAGCCAGTTCACAGAGCACTAAGAGAGCTGCAGTGTTAGATATAAATTGATTTTAAATAGGTCAATATGTAGATGGCGCTGCGCTCAAAAATTTTTTTTCGATGGAAGGATCTCTCTTGTGCAGCGCATCTTGTAAAAAATGTATTTTTAAGCAGATTTTGTTCCATGAACTAATTCGATAAATCTAGCCTTTTTTGATATACAGAGTGGGTCATACAAAAGAGTTTTATCCTGTTTTTCGGCATTAATCATTGGATTTTAAGAAAATGCTAAAATAGGTCGATTTTTATTCCAAATTAAACACATTTTTACAATATAGACATCTGCCAAGTGTCAACCCCCTCCCTTGCACTTCTCCAACACCCTTAATTTTATTTGCAGTCAAAACAAAATGCACTAGTTATGGTGGTGATATCAGAATAGTTTAGTGAGAGCCTAAAATTTATGAATAGTTACTGAATCTTGCTCAGCTGGTGACATCATTAACATACCAGTGACACAGTTTATTGCTAAAGAATCAGTTAGCTCACTCGGACCAGTTGGATGTTCCAAAATAACATCCACTCCAGGAATACAAATTCAGGATGCGCAGAAGACTGCTGTTTGAATAAAGGCAGTTGTCATATATTTTATTGGTCATGATTTGATTCTGTATGCGCCAGGGATACAAATCCGAGTTGCGCAGTGTATAAACTGGAACATTGAGATCAAAAGTGCCTACGCAGAGTGAGCGAACTGATTCTTTAGCAATAAACTGTGCCAGTGACATGTTCATATTATAAAATTAACAATTCATTTATTATTTTTTGCATTTTCAATACAGTATCTCTTTTTCAATAATATATTAAAATGTTTATTGTTGTTGTATAGGTTCATTTTCTTATTATTTTACAAATTTGCATTAAAACCAAATGCACTAACTCTGTTCGCGATATCTATAAGCATTGAGTAAAGGATATTCCTTTACTCAATGCTATAAGTGAGTAAACCCTCTAACCCAGGCAAAGGGGATGACAACCTTTTAGCTTAGCGTTGGATGGTTTACTCAGAGGTACGACGTCGCTTATATGATTAGTGACATCTTTGATTAACAAATAATAATATTACCCGTAATACCATCATAATTTCGGAGTATTTATCGTTACCTATTATCGTTACCATTGCTTTGTGTGAAATTCATTATTAATCACCCTGTACAATAATTGTAAGTTATATTATTTTTCACAAGTGGGTATGTAATCACTTATCGAGTACATTTATTTAATCATAATAACAAGGCGTATTTCATTTTATTTTCGTATTATTTGTATTATACTGATTGAATAAATAAATTTTATCATCCCAGCATTGTCCCTTGTGTATATTTTTAATGCAAAAAATTGTGAATAATTAGACATCTTATATCCACTACTTTCTCTGGTTTTTCCTCGTTATACTGGACGAATATTTCGCAAAGACGACTGCCGTATCGTAATAAAAAAAATGTTATGTGAAACCAAAACGTTTTCGCACTCTGATAATTCTCATGAAAAATTCAAATTGGAGCTACGAAATTAACATTGAGCGCACCCAGATGTAACCAAAAGCATGTTCTTCTAACTCGAGATATCATAATTATAAGAATACTCGGTACATATATACAGTTTCGAGGCAACAACTTAAAATCCAATTTTTCATCTGCTAGAGATTAGAATTAGAACAAAGAGAATATGAGCAGGTAATGGTAGTGTAATAATCATTTTGATGTGTGATCGTTGTTATCATGATGGCTGGTTGTTTGTTTTTATAATGAAACTGCATTAGTGCCCATGTTTGCTCTATTTATATATTCAGTGGTTTCTCTAAGTGTGTATTGTTTAAAAAAATATGCTTCATTTTGAATCCGTTGAAATAATTTTTATTGCAAGAATTATACTAAGCAGTGGCGGCTGGTGCATAAGTGCGGTAGAGCTGCAGAACTGCTAAAAAAAAATGCAAGTATCTTGCAGAATCTTGCAGAATCTTGCAGAATCTTGCAGAATCTTGCAGAATCTTGCAGAATCTTGCAGAATCTTGTAGAATCTTGCAAAATCTTATTTCGAAGTGTACATTCGGTACTGCACAACAAATTAGAAAAAACATGTCATTGGCCAACAAAACTAATAGATTTATTTGTTGGGTTGTTTTATTAAGGTTGGTTTCATCTGATGGAGCTCTTGTCTAATACCATTTCCTCCTTAGTTTATTTTTTACAAATATTAGATCACTTATTTTTTAGGATAGTCACTTCCTGGTGTTCGCAAAGCAACAAATGGGGTATTATCATATGCTGCTTGCTGTATGTTGGAAACAAGTAGTTCTACTTCTTCATCTAGCTATTTTACTCTTTTTAACGGTGAAAGGTGGATTTTCTTTTCAAGGTCCAGTCTAAAGCGTTGCCAGTCTAGTCTCCTGTTTATTAGTCAAAGAGCGGTTTCCATTTCGATAATGGTGACGCTAAAAGTTAGAAGAATGGGAGGATTATCTGAGTTCATGTACTATGCCTCATTAACTTGGAAGTAGTTTGCTCAAATATTTCATATAACAAGGAGGTCTTTTCAGTCGGGTCTGTGGGACAATAAGTTTGACCTGCCAGTTGAATGTCTCACATTTTAGCTGTGTCATCGCTTCTTTCAGGTTTTTACCCTAAGTTATTATATCAGGTTCTGAATTAATAGATATAAAGTTTTTAAAGTGTAGGTACCTATAGTGTCTTAGGTCATGTTTTGCTTCACTTTATATTATATCACTTGAATATGGTAAATTTCCTAATGATTTAAAAATCAGTATAATTGTGCATGTGCCTAAAGTCAAAAACACCAAAAAGTTAGTGAATTTCGACCTATAAACAATATCAGGTATGCAAAAATTATTAGAGAAGTTATTGAATATATTTATAATAATAAAATACTTATCACCAATCAATCAGGTTTTCGACAGAATCATTTATGCAAATCAGTTTTGCAGCTAACACTTACGAAATGGACCTTATATATTGACTATGATGAATTTCTAGTAGCAGTTTTCTTGGATATGACAAGAGCTTTCGAAACCAATAATCAATTAATTGGGCATGTTTTAAAACATACTTAAACGATAGATAACAAATGACGAAGGTTAATAATGTCTTCTCAAATCCTGTTAATTCGAAATATGGTGTACCCTAAGGAAGCATACTAGGTTCCTTACTTTTCTTAATTTACATTAATGAGTTTGATTACCACAGGTGATTTTATCAACTTGTTTGCGAACTGTTGTCTGTATCATAAGAACTTGTATGTTGTTATAATTATGATGAATTCTTCCCTAAATCAACTTCAGAGTTACTTAGTCATTAAAATAAAATTAAATATAACAAAAATCAAAGCAACCAAACCATTAGTGGTGAAAAAAACTGAATTTGTAGTCAATTTCAAATATCTAGGGTTTGTGTTAGGCAGCAGTCTGTCTTTCGGTGATTATTTTAACTACATTACAAGAAAGGTATTAAAAAAATATATTTTTATGAGCGAATTTCAAGTTATTTATTAACGACATATAAAGTTAACACCTACAATACAATTATACAACCGCTTTTGGACTACTCTAGCATTTTACTCTGTAGTCGAGACCAGAATAAAATACACATAACCAAATTAAGGAATCACTAAATAAACTTTTGGTAAGGAAAAAATTTGGTATCCAACTTCTAGATAAGGCTTTTTATTCAAAATAAACATGATAATAAAGAAGAAACAACTGCTGCGATTTATTATCTTGTGGATTTTGTGTTCAGAAGTAAAATTACGATCCTCCGGTAATTTTATTTCGGTCCAAAAAAAACAACAAAATGCCTTATGTTGGACTAACAGATGTGCAGCTGGGAAGAATTATTGCTCTCATTGAAAAAGGAATGCCCCAATAAGACGTAGTAGAGGTAGTAGGCAATACCCAGGGTGTTGTATCGAAAACATATGAAAGGCTTGGAACTAGAAACTATCAAGAACAGGCTTAGACAAAGTCGTCAAATAGTCACAACTGAACAGCAGAACCTCTTTGTGTACCAAATTGCTAGAATAAATCCCAGTGTTTCTTATCTAGAGCTACAACGACAACTTCTGGAAGCTACAGGTGTGAACGTTTCAGTTGAAACCCTAAAAAAATACTTCGCGCTCAAGGGTTGTACAGTAGGAGAGAGTTACGGGTCCCACCCCTATCTAGACAAAATAAAATTGACTAGCTAAATTGGTGCCTTCAACACAAAAACTGGACAATTGAGATCAGAATTTGCCTAAGATAAAATGACCATCGAATTCGAGTTCTCAGAGCTCCAGGAAGATGAGTCAGACTCCACGCTGCCAGATCTGTCCCAAGATGTCAAGGAGGAATTGTAATGTTCTGAAGGTTATTATGATGGGAGCAGAAACTCTATTGTTACCACTTTAACTAACTTTAACTGGTCCGAAGTATGTTGATTTAGTGCTAGAACCAATCTTTAGCCTTTGGAGAGCTGCAATTGGGGATAATTTTATATTTATGCACAATAATGCCCCCATACCAGCAGAGTGGCTAGATAATATCTTAAAACAGAAGACGTTACAGTTTTAGATTGGTCTGTATGTTCACCAGGCCTAAATGCAACATTAGCAGAATGGGAAAATATACTCCAAAACAATGTTGACAATTTAATAAGAAGCATGCCAAGGCGGATAGAAGCTTGCACAAGGGCTAGAGGTGGTAATACGGATTGTTAAAATTACCAATTTACTTTTTCTTTTTGTTTTCGGCTATTAAAATTTTAAATCTCAATTCGTTTCAAAAATCAAAAAAATACCATTGTGTTTATTTTGGTAAGGACTGAGTGTTATTCATAAACAAAAAATATTCATACATCTCAAAAATTATGAAAAATAATAGGTGATTGCATATAAGTTTGGTTGTGTATATGTATTAGCATTACAAAAGTTACAAAACCGTGGTATAAGAGTTATCTTAGAATGCAGTCGATATACAAATATATCATTTATGCATTACAGTGGATTTCTATAGGTGATAGGTTATATAGGACAGTAATGATATGTTTTTAAAATTTAAAAATACTACTCTCATCCTATTTTTAAAGAATTGATTGTTTACCGAAGAATTACACATGCTAATGACACTAGATAGCCTGACAATTATCATTTGCCAAGATGTAATTTATCCAGGTCAATGAAAATATTGCTGTGCAATGTGCAATAGACTCAACCAGGGATTGCAATTGCTGAATGCTATACATTTTTTGGCCTGTTTGAAACAGCACCGAATGCTGAATATTAGTGACAGACTTTGTCAAGTAAGGGTAATAATAAATAAATTCATTTAGAATTATCATAGTAGAGGTACCTTCCGTCGAAAAGATCTGCGTGGATGAGTCTTTGGTATCTTGGCGCAGAAGACTGATATTTCGGTAGTACATCCCAAAGCAACCAAATATGGCTGGCATCAAGGTCTACAAAGTCTGTGCAGACCAACGGTACATTTGAAATATGATGGTTTAGTTTGGTAAATCAAGAGATCCTGTGTGTCAAGTTTCTGTCATTGTCTATATACCCAGATAATTATTATACTAGTGTACATTTATTGATTTTTTATATCATATTAAAATATTTCTATTAATAAAGATAAAAATTAAGATTAAGATTTAGGTGACGAATTGATGTAACAAATTATCTCACTCACTTTATCAGACACCTTTCTTTTTCCGGTGATGTAAGATTTAATATGCTTAAATAATAATAATGATATTAGAACACAATTTTCTTTTTATATTTTTATCTTACAGCAATTAGTCTATATTATATTTTCACCTCGTAACAACAGTACAAAATTCCTGCTTGATTATTATTCATCGTTTTAATAATAACGTTTCTTTCTGCTTGTCTGAGTTCCGCGGCGCTAATTTAATCCACTCGAACGTGCTGAACCGTTTTTCAGATGTTATTATGTTTATGCAATTGATCTGCACCGAAGATATTTACCAACTTGTTCATTGACAAGCGTTTATTTGCTTTCGACTCTAAACGCTACTGGATATTTTAATTAAAAAGGTCTTCAGATTTGACACACTTCTACAATAACTAAGGTTCTAAAATTCTAATTCGAGCCGTATGTTGGGTGCCAAAATATTACCTACATCTCAAGTGCAAAGTTATCAACCAATATTGCTTCATACCATTGCATAGGAAAGAGGAGTGATAATGCAAGTATATTCATAGCATTAAATAAAAAAGTGCTATGAATATGTTCCAATAAAATCCATGATATCTATAAATGAATTGAAAACAACATATTATCTGTATCTGTAAGGCAAAAAGTCTGGGTTGTCCTATACTAAAGCCTATACGTAAACCCATTGTGCATCTTCCTGAATCGATAAGCTCTCTCTTAATTCCTGAACCAGCCTACAAATTTAATATAGTTGGGAAGGTCGCCAAGAGGTGTCTCTTTCTTGTTTGTTGTGTGCTAAATCTCCTAACAATTGCATCCGTCAATTATGGGCAGTAAATAAATGTCAGGAATATAAAACAGATGTAAATTTCGCTAAAACATTTCTTTTATTTTCGTTTGTGTTTTTTGCTCATTACAGTTTAATAGAACCTAAGTATGGAGTTTAATAGCAAATTAAGAGGCCGCGTGATTAACAGTCAATCTCGCGAAATAATAGCCAATGTTATAGAGTTTATGAGAAGAGAAGGAAACTTTAATTCACCTTCAATACCATTTAAAAATGTAAATGATCGTGTTGCTGCAGCCACAGGAGTATCTAAAAACACTGTCGTCCGCATTTCTGGAGAGAAAAAAAGAATCGATAACCGTGAGATATCGGAATTTTCATCACCAAAAAAACCATTAAAAAACCAAAAACAGTTAATGATATAGATGAAGCTGCACAAGAATCAAATTTTATTTTTTTATTATTAGATAGCTATTTTTGTTTCTGAGTTGTGTTCATTTACAGGCTCAATTTTTTTCCGTTTCTCCTTTTTGATTTTATATGGGGTTTCAAGTTGTTTTTGACTTATTTCGACGTAAATCACAACAACACACTTTTTTAATAAAGCAAACAAGTGTTAAGAGGTATATGTACGTGTAAACTACAATTACAAAAAATTGATATGGAACCCATGAAACCACCAACAAAAATGTAAAGCTAGCTTCCGTACTAGAACATGGTGTCATTCGTCGAGATAATTTATCGTTTTGTTTAATAGATCAAGAAATGTAAATATTCCCCTGTTATTTGTTATAAAATTATAAGAGAAATAAATTTTTTTCTAAATAGTATAGTTTATTATTTTGTAGAAAAACAAAATTTCGAAAATTTTAGTAATGTTTCAGAAACAACCGTTATTAATAATAGGTACCATTTTCCTTAATAAGGTAGAAATAAAATATAAACTATTTCCACGATTTACAAAGGCCTACAAAAAAATTATAGGTATTTTCCGCTATCCTATAAAATTTATATTTTCTGACTCAATTTCAAAAGGTTGAAGGAATTCCAAAACACCTTTTATGGCATAATAATTATTTTCAATTCTACATACTATCTTTAGCTGCTTTTAAAAACGTTCTAAGAAAGTCCAATCAGACCAATTTAATCCCTAAACTATTCCACACTTTTAAAATTTAATTACCTAAAAATATTAAAAACTATTTAAAATAACTTGTTTAGCAGACTGTACAATAGCTATCTTAGTCACACGTAGCGCGTTCTCTGTCTGGGCGTCGAACACCTCTAGAAATTTGATGAACTATATTATTTTAATATCACATCTTTGTAAAGTTTATTATTATGTTTTTTAGGTTTCCTTTTCTTGATGTGATAAAAAGAAATGCATGGTTCCAATATTTAGGATTTCAACAAGTGACCACCTGAATAACTTTTTATGATAATGAATATTTTTACTACAGACCTCAGGGGAGGAAAATATTAAAGAAACATGCAATTTAAAGCAGAAATCCAGAAAACTTCTAAAAATGTATTAAATGTATTTTTACTATAACAAGGACATAATTATTAAAAAAAGTCGACCCATTAACATTGACGATAAGTTTTTATAATATATATTATACAAATCGCAACGAACTACACAAAATGGCATTATTAATAATTTAGCAATAAAAAAGTTAAGTACAATGATGACATTAAAAGTTGATTTTCTCAAAGTTACTTTTTTTAAATTGTTTCAGTACCTACCTACTATTTTTCTAGCCCAATGATATTTTATGAATATGCATTGTAAAATAATATATTTTTTGCAGGTTTCTGTTAACAACGATTCCAAGAACTTTTGAAAATATTATTAAACCGGTCTTCGCAAATATAATTCTCAATTAAGAGCTTTTGATGTAACATTAAATTTTTATTCTCCAAAAGGTTACAGATACCAAAGAAGAAAGTTTAACAAGACTCTTACCAGACTCAACACATCAAAATGTTACCAATCAATTGATGGTTCTACTGGTTTCCATAGTAAAATTCTCCTCGAAACTACTAAAACAAAAGTGGGAGACCCAACCGAAGAAGACCAAAAAGTCTTTTGCAAAACAAAAACAAGAAATTTGTTTAAGAATCTAATTATTGTTTGAAGTTTTACCATTAATAATTTTTGATAACGTTTGAAGATTATGAAGTTCTATTATGTATTTTAATTTATGTTTAAATTTTTATTAGGACCAAAATAAATTAAAATTTTCATTTCAACTACAAAAACCTTCATAATATTAAAAAGGGGGAAAACGTCAGATTAGTTATGTTCAGGAATCAACTCTCTAAACTTTTATCTACTTACTACTATCTACTTTTAGAAGGTATGTTATTAACTGTCTATCTGTACTTGTATTAATTTATTTCATTTTATTTCTGTTTGTTGTATTTTCAAATTGATTTTGATATTAATCTTATCTATTTCTATTTTTTTTTTCATGGAAAAAAACGTTTATAAGCTTTTTAAATATAATTAATTCATGTTGTTTTATTATATGCTTGTATGAGTGATTACTTTTATTTCCTTTTGAAAATGAATTTCGAAGATAAAGCCGAAACGGAGAGTGATAATAAAAAATTAGAAGAAAGTGATGATATTTATTAGAGCTTTTATCTACACGCTCCTTTTTCTAGCCATCTACACCTGAGCCAGCAAAAGATTCGTCTTCCCTCCATCCTTACATTTTCCAGATTTACAGAAAAAGGGCCACTACTTTACGTTATTTGCCTTATTTGTTATCCCGAGCAATTTAAATGCATTCTCACCTCTTCTCTTGCAGATTCCGTACCCATTTTTCTTATTTTTAGTTACGTTTGCACTGCTCTTTTATTTTTACAGCTTTAATTCTATAATGCTGTAACACTACAATATGGATCCATTTTTGTGAATTTTAATCGTAAGTGACCATCCTATTATAATGATTAAAGAATATTGTATTACAGGCCTGAAGATGTCCCTGTGAGGCCGAAACTAGTCGCTCCTGTATTTATTTATAATAAAATTGATTTTGAGGTTTTATTCTTTAATTGAAAAACTTAGACCTTTACAGTGATTTTGTTTCATTTCCTTTATCAGACACATATATGACTGTATAAATTTTAAATACAGTAAAATTAGCAATTTTTTTAGTTTTTTACAATTAAAAAGTTTGGACAAGGGGTGTTCTTACAGAGAAATGATACGCCACTGAATAAGAAGGATGTTTACCTTCCCCCTTGTGCCCGCTTCCTCACTTCCTCTACAGATGTTGCGAACACAACAATCGTCTACAAACTCGTTTCACGCTCCCTCTAGTAGCAATTGATCGGAGAGGAAAAATGCTTCGATTGCCGCAATTTTTAATTTTTTTGTGGGTTAAATTTTTTCCCAAAATGTTTGCTTTGCATCAGGTAGCTTTCGCAGTCCTAGAGTATTTTGTCAACATTATGTCCCCTATCAAAAACTCAGCTTTTCGATTTCCTCTATAATATTTTTTATACGTTTTTTGGCTTCTAGTAAATTAACTGTTTCAATGTTATGTTGTATTGGAACTTGACTTCGCAGTTTTGGAAGGTTTAATTAAATCTACTCGTTTCCTTAAAGGACGTCTTAAAAATATTTTAGCTGGACTTTCGCCAACCGAACAATAGATTGCATTTCTATAATGACAAGTTTATATTTTTTTGCCTAATTCTTTGTGTAACAACGTTTTATTATGTTTACAGTTTTCTCCTGCTCTGTTATAACGGGGTGAATATGGTGGCGAAGTGATGTGTTTGATACCATTGGCTTGGGAAAAATGTTAAAACGTAAACTCGAAAAAACACACTATTCAACAACTTACAACGTATTCTTAAATCATCTGAAGGTGGCCACTTTGTTGATGGATACTTCAAAAAATTACAAACACTAAAAAAATTCTTAATTTGTCCAGGGTGAGAAGTGCTTGTTTGCTATTTGTATAGATAAGCACGATTCTTCCAGTGATATCGTTTTTGGTCATTTATTTTGCTGCTATGAAAATTGCCGTGAGCTTAATTTGAATTGCACTGGCACATTTGTGTACAGTCTATTTAAATTTTTTTTTAAAACAAACCAATTTTGATTTTTTTTATTAAACTTACCATCCGTTTCAATTCGTAAAACACCCTGTATATTGTGTGGCGATCCACAATTCTAGTAAAATAACAGACCGATGTTATAAAGAAGTGAAATTTTTTACGTAGCAAGTAGTTATAACTACTAATATGGCTTTCCTAACAGTTCCAGTTTCTAGGTTAAACTGACAATTACTTCAATCTCTTTTAATTCCTGATTTGAAACTGTAAAATTGCGATCTAGAACTTGCACGTTGTGTGCGATATGATCTAAAGCAATAAATAATGATATTTTCAATGATAGTTGGTATAAAATATCGTCTTCTATACGATTAACGTAAACAGTAGGCGTTTGTGCGTTCAAACGTCAAATAATGTCATTATTTTCTCTAAAATATACAGAATGTTTCATAAATAACGAGCTGTAGCAAAATCAAGGATTTTTGTCGAAAAATATGTAGTTTTAGATATTTAAATCAAAATACCTAGTTGAAATATTTCCCTTTCACTTCAAAGTTTAGTGATTATTTTTGTTCTACACTCATACTATTCTACGCACACACCATAAAATGAAAAAGTATACCATTGCGATCAGCTGAACGAATATAATTTCATATCTATTCTAACAAGAACAGTGTACGGATATGAAATCAACCAATCACAGTTCATATTTGGAAACCGAGCCTATTATTTTCAATAATTTTAAATAAGTGACAATTCTGTCATAATAATTTAGTATATTTTTTAGTTTTAAAGAATAAATAAAATTAAAAATAAGTAAGTCTGGCAAAGAACCGCACATTTTACAAGATATCCTTTTATATATTAAATGAAAGAGTGATATTCCTGAAAATGTTGCAGCGGCAGCTCATTGAGATTAGATGTACTTCCAGTGGCGGATTTAGAGAGGGGGCGCGGGGGTATAGATTATTTTATTACTAGAGTGAAAAATCACTTTTACGCGAGTAATGTAAAATATTCTTCCTATGACCACAAAATAATTTCATGAAAAAATGTAAAATTAGAAAATCTGGCTATAAAGGTCCAATGAAGATGCAACTGGTTTTAGATTTGTCTTTTATATGCCTTATTGAATATTATTTAAAGTGTTATATATTAATCATGTAATGATAAGATACTTTAGTGATAGTCAGTATCACTCTCTACTTTAATATCGTCGGTTGAAAAGAAAAAGAAAACTATCCTGTCCTTGTTTTTGAAAAATAAGTTATTGACCTAGTATCCTAAGTCTTACTTAATTTTAGTATGTGCAGTACTGTCCAATGTCCTAAGAAGCCATATATAAGCAAAATTGCCTAGAATTGTCTTCGTAATAGGAAAATAAAACTTTTAAATGTGTAAAACTAATAGAAAAGGATACTATTCTGCTCAACAGACAATATTTTGTACTCAACTGTTTATCATTTTTCAGGCCGTATGGTGCCTTCTATGTCGAAAACGTTTGTCTACATTTTTTCCAATAAAATAATATTAAGAGGTACGGTTTTTGTTTTTCCTTTCTCATATAAAGGTGGACTACCTTTAAAAAGCAGAATAACCTTCTTCAACTAAACAGAGCTGACTTGATTTTGTCATTTTAGATAAACATTTTAAATCTTTTAAATAAATAATTTGTCCAAGAATAATTCGTTCAAAAATAATTTGTTTAAAATTAATTTTCCAAAATAATTTGACCAAAAATAATTTGACCAAAAATAATTTGTCCAAAAATACGTTGTCCAAAAATTATTAGTCCAAAAATTATTAGTCCAAAAATTATTTGTCCAAAATTCATTTATAAAAAATTTATTGGTCCAAAAATAATTTGTACAAAATATTTTGTCCAAAAATAATGTATCCAAAAATAATTTATCCAAAATAATTTGTAATGAATAAACATAGCAAAAAGAATTAGGTTAAATTAGGCCTAATTGTTTAATATTTCAATTTTTTAAATGGAATACCCGGTATTAATTAATTGGAGGTATAACATTTAAAAAAATTGAGAAAATAGTACCCTCGCATTTAGACACACCCTTTATACAACGAAGTAAATGAATGAAGTCTACTAAATTTGTTTGGCGATGTAAAAGCAAGCAAATATGCAAACTACCTGCAGGGTGATTTGCTTTAAAAATGTATAGATTTGGTCAGCCCCTCGTTTATGGACCACCCTGTGTATTTAAGAATTATAGTTAAATGTGCCTAACATGATATCGTTGGATAGGTAAATTTATAAGGAATTTCATACTAAAATAATATATGCATTTGAAAAATATGAGTAAATTATCCTTATTTAAGACATGTTTCAAAACACTCTGTATAAAATAAACCAGTTCTATCACCACTATTCGTTAGCTTAGTATCTTATAAGTCTGTATATTAAACAATTTTGGAATAAATTTAAATCTATCTAAATTATAATAATTTAATTTAGGGTCTGTATCATTCTCTAATTTCATAAAAAAAATTAATTACTTGGCAACCCAAAAATGTTTTTTAAAAATATTCTAAGACTGAATATAGTATTACCAAGCCATCCTAAAAATAAAATAAAATATAGGATGTTCCATTTAAAAAATATACATTTTTATTTATCAGGCAAAAATGCAACACCCTGTATATCCAAAAATATTTGTAAAATATGCATTTTTCAAATACATGTAACTTTTATTTGAAACTTGTTTATGTGTCTATAACACAAATTGAATAATTGAATAACCCTGTATATTTATCTCGCCAACAAGGCTCTGCAGCGCCCTTCCGCCACCCCTAAAACGAATCCTAAATCCGCCACAGTCTACTTACAGATAAATCAAAAGTACTTTACCAAGTTCTTGCTATTTTATGAAAGAAAGTCCTTGATCAATATTTTTGAAATGTAAGAAATTATTTAATTACTCGTATATATACCTAGTATTAAGAATAATTTAACTGCATTAAAATGGCAACGCACTATTTATTAAAGTTTACTAATTAATTAAATGCGTTAATTAGAATTGCCAACCATATATCTTAATTACTAATAAAATACTAATTTATTTATGTGGAAAATTTCTCAGAAACGCACGATGCAAATCAGAAACCATTTATGCAGATATCAATCATTATCACTCTGTTGCGCTGCAGTGAAACTGGTGTAATTTATATTTTGTCGTGGCTATCTACTCAAGATTAATGGCAGATTCGCTTCACAGTTGACGGAATAATCCTAAAAATTGATTATCAACGATGATCAGTATTTGCAGCGTAAAATAATAATACATAATTTAATAATAACTAACCAAAAAACTGTAAAAAACCGTTAACGATTACGAGTACACTAACAGTAGAACAGATGATTTTGATGTGTTGATCTCTATATCACGATACATTGATTTTTTCTTGTATATTTTTTTCCCTTAACTTTTTATATTAGAATAAAGGGTCTAAGATACAATTATTGGTACCGTTGGTAGACACTTTTTTATTAATAATAAAAACCATATTTTTTCTACTACCTTCTATCTAGTGAACACAAAAAGGTTAAACGTTCTAGATTGATGATATAAGCTTTTGAAGCTATTATTTTTTAAAGACTGATGGTATTTGTTGACAAAATTCTGTCTTGCGGATGCTCGTATTAATTATTTAATTCGCATTATCAATAATAATAATAATAATAATAATCATCTTTATTCAAAAAAGAAAAGAAACAATATAATTAAATTAATTAATTGGAAATAGTTCGAATAAAGTAAGAAAGACATCCATTAGTAGCATGGGCTACTTTTTACAAATTCGACTTATTTAAACAATTAAAACATATAAACATTAAACAAATAAAATAAATAGTAAGTAATATGAATAAATAAGTATATAATAAAAATTTATGATAAAAATTAATTGAGTTCACATTAAAAAATTAGTTTAATTTAACGCACATTTAAAATTAAAGGGAACACAAAACAGTTTTAATACATAAAACATATATAGGTACACATGAAAACACAAGTGATTCAGTTTTTTATTATTTATGTTCGATTAACATATGCAGAAGTTCTCTATCTGATGTTATTAAATAATTTTTGATAATTTTTTTAAGTAAATTTATTTAGTTGATAGTCCGTAAATAAATTTTGTATATATCAGGTAGTGAATTGAAAACTTTACTACAAAGGTAATTTAATGATTTCTGGCCAATAGATTTGTTTGGTAAATGAATTTGTACATTATTATGAATTTTTGCTCTTGTTATGTATTTATGTTGTATCTCTTTTAAAACATTTATATTTTTTTTTTGTATATAATAAGCTATTAAAAATAAAAATTTGTCTAACATCCAGTATTTGTGTTTCTTGGAACATAGATTTGATCGGTAAGTATTTTTTTTATTGTAAATAACTTTAATTATTTTTTTTTTATACGATGTTATACCATATCTTATTCAGGATTCTACCAAACTAAAATAAATTATGCGCAGGTGAGTACTATCTATAAATTTTTTCAAATATTTGAATTTATATAAAAATACTCTCAGAGTATTATTTATATGGATATCCCATCTTAAGTGACAGTCAATACTTACTCCAAGATATTTTATTTGTTCCCTTTTTTATGTCTTCACTGTTTGTTACATTGTTTATTTGTAATGCGTTATAAGTTGGAAGTGCATTTTTATAGCTACAAAACGGAACAAAACAAGTTTTTTCATAATTTACTGTAAGCAGTTTGTGTTTAAACCAGTTAATTATATTTTTTATATCATTTTCTGCTATTTCTTTCAATTCGGTCCAGCTGTTTGCCTCATAGAATACAGCTGTATCGTCTGCAAAGCTCACAATTTTTCCTGCCGTATTTATTTTAAAGAGATTGTTTAAGTATATTGAGAATAGACAATAGACAGGAATATGGGAATTTATTCGTAGAACCTAAGTTGTACATTTTGTCCTTCCGAATTGCTTTGTTTTGGGGACCAAACTGGTTACAAATCTCCTGATCGTATCATCCTGTACCTTCTCTATTTCTCTATTAATATCAGACGATTCACTAGTTGTTATCATATTTAAAATATAAAATTGCGAATAGATTTTAAAAAATTAATAAATTTTTTGTAATGTATTTTAGTAGTTTCTTGGACTTCCATCGGATGCCGATGCAATAATCAATAATTAAGTTCATAGCGTGAATTTGATAAATTACAACGAACATCTAAATTTAGTTTCGAAATTCCATCTAGAAATTATCGCAAATTACTATATTGCAGACTTGCACATAATTTGTGTTGTATTAATTAATTAAATTAAAGCTAAATATCAAATTATAGAGCACAGTAAACTTGACAGCTAGGAACACGTAGTTATTAATGAAATTAACCTACTCTTCCTTCATTTAATTGATGGCTTGGGGTCTGCTTACTTTTTTACGAAGTTTATGCCAATGTTAATCTTGGAAAAGAGTTACTTTCCTAGCAAGTGCTGAAAAGATATTGTTTCGCATGCGCTATGATCAACAATAGAGTGAAAAAATAAACTAACAAGAAAAAATCGGGTTAGAAAATATTATTTGTACTATTTGTACTGAATAGTGAAAGACATACCAGTATGTAAAAAAACAAATAATATTTATATAAAAAATATATTAAGCGCTTTTGGCTTGTGGAGTTATTTTAACAATCAAGTGATAAAGAATAAATTACAAAACTTGGTGGTAGACACATGACATAGTGACATTGACAAGTGATAGTAGACATAATAACAGGAACGATCGAAAATAGTTCAGCACAGGGACTCCTTTGTGAGAACTCGACACGTTACGCATGGAATAGAGAGATATATTACATAAGAATCGTTGTCTATCGAACGAAGATAGGCGTTTCGATACGAGAGATGAGAATCCGACTGCTGAATTCAATCGAACGAAATCGAAATAAAATTATCACGAAAAATACTGTTTAAATTGTATTAAAGAGCTATGTTTGGGTTTTAGGGTTATGTACATAATGACCAAGAACTCAACTTAAAACACAGTTGGTTTGTTACAGTTTTGTATAGTTTGGTACAGTAAATTATGACCTAGATCCATACTAGGTAGTAAAACAGTTATGAAAAGACACGACAGGGCTGTATGCTGTGAGCCTACTCTGCAACCATGGTTTATCAAATAAACTATGTCCATGGTCGCTCGTTCTTCTCTTCTTGGTATTCCTCCTGTTAAACATTGTTTATTGGCCTTTCATCTGCTAGTCCCATTACATGTGTTAATCACTAGAGACTATCTTCTTTAGATTTGGATCTTAGAAGATGAATCATTTCTCCCGTACATTTTACCACTTTGGCTATTTGTTCTTTTATATTTCTGCTCTTCTGCCATTATTGCTTAATGTATGATATTTATAGTTCTAAATAAAAAAGTGAAAACACTTTTTAAAAAAGAATTAATTTATTAATAGTTTCTATATTCTTAAGGTGGGGGAGAGTGGGTTGTTTCACATCACTTGTTTCATAAGGTCCAACTAGTTGAAACCTATTGGTTGCCTCTGAGAGTTGCCAGATCATCCAAGTCCTGCAGATTACCAACTCATCAAAAACTTGCTGGTTGTGGCTGGGAGGTGTTTAGGTATAGCCAGCCTCTCAGATCAAAGTCCTACAGGTCAAATACCATCGCCGAGAGGTGTCTCTAGATGTCCCATTTTTGGGAAGTGGCCATTTGGTGAGCTTCTACCACCCTGATGGTAAATGCCCGACCCGACTTAAGTCATTCTATCCGTCCACTATACAGGTCAATTATTAATAGTTTATTAGTGACACTTTTTACAAGAGTGTAAAAAAAGGACATTTGCACATTAATTTTTGACGACCACAAGAGCAATTTATCGAAAACATGTAAAAATTAAAACAAAAATGGCTTCACGTTTGGGCGATTTTTGTATTATTACATTCTTTTGTGGACATCAACAATTTCGAAAAAAAAAAAAAAATTAATTTCGGAAAGACAGTTTGGTTTTAAACAAGATTTTTCCACTGAGGATGCAATTATATTTTGGACAAATAATATTTATAAACGCCTAGATCTAGAAACTAAAAATAATAGAAATATAAAAAAAATTAAAAATAATTTATTTTAACTAAATAATTTTGGACGAGAATACGAAATTCAGTCCCAAAATTAAACAAAATCAAAATTAAACAAAAAAAATGTTACCTTCCTGTTTTTCCCCTTCTTCCTTTTAGTTCAAACATTATATTAAATATCATTGTCTAATGTATAAAATCTTCATAATCTCTAATTTCCCTTGCTTTGAGTAGTATAATATAAAAATTTAATTATTTAGATAGGTCGGTAGGAATTTATTTTTCTTTTTGAATTACATTTTTAGCATATTAAGTTGTTTTATAAAAAGTAATGAAATAAATTAAAAACAATCACATGAGTAAGAAAAGGGACTTTACACACGAGTTGCATGCAATATTTTTTCTACTACCGTACACATTAGCCACTAATATTAGTAATATAAAAGTTCTTTTTTTTACTTTAGTTTTACTTTACGCACTAGTGAAAAAAATACAACTTTACGCATGGTAGTAGAAAAATAATATCTAAATCTATATTTTCCACACAAGTCATTAAAAGACTTTAGTGGGACGTTAAATATTTATTTAGTGTTAGCTAATTAGTTGTAAGAAAAAGAAACCATTGATTTATGTTATAAAATTATAAAGAATATTGTATTTAATTTTATAAATAAATAAATATTATTATTATTATTATTATAAACAGATTTAAGACGGTAGAACTGGGTTTGTGGTATAATAATAAAAAAACGATTTTGTTTATTATGTTATTTACAAATAGATGAGATATTTAAATATAGGTCACTCTTATTATAGTCGATGGCCAGAAAAGATGTTATAGAGTAAATTAGTATCGCCTGAAAACAAATGAAACAGATGGAATAGAAGGAATTAAGATAGAAATGATTAAGACAGTCACTTCATCTCACCAATAACCGTTTTAAACACAGTAAATTTATATAAAAAAGTCGATTATTACACTGACATAAAAAAACAAAACTTCGTTATAGACTTCAGAGCATTAACACCAACCGTTTATTTGATATAATTTTGGAAAATGCAATCAAATTTAGGTTTTTAGAATAAAACGATAAATATCTGAATACAGGCAATCGATATTTTAGAATAATAAGTAAATAAAAGAGACAATAATGAATAAAATAATTAATAATAAACTAAAAAAGGCTACCAGGTTTGAAAAAAATTGAGACTATCCAAACCTATATACATCATAGCAAATGAATGAAAGTGCGAAACATTTTTAAGAATGTTAAAAAATTTTTGCCGATCTAAATACTATCAAATCAGTTATACGTTATTACCTACTTGCAGAGTATATGGTTTAAAAAAGGTTTGGTTTGCCCCTCATTTTATAGCCTACCCTATATTTTATTTTTGTCCAGTTTTTTCAGACAACGTTCGATCCGGCAACGTTGCACTCAAGGTGAAATGGTGCCAAAACACCCCAAAGCATTGGAGAGTTGCGCACGCATAGTCGTTATACCATATATAATCTCATATATTGACATATATGATCAGTATTATTGGCATCGTTTATATAATCTGCTTTCTCATATAGTCTTTATATGTACGATGCTATTGGCAAAGAAAAATTGTAAAAGAAATATATATTAATATTTCCATTTAAATATATTATCTTAGATGTTTTACCATATTTCACTAAATCTATTTTTATTCTCAATCGAATATATTATGTTTTTTTTTATAAACAACAAACCAATGTTTATGAGAAATTCCCATATTTTCTGTAACAATTAAAACTTGATCATGTAATCATGTAATTTGTCTAATTCTGATTAACCTAATAAACTACAAAAATATTTCTCAGACGAGACGGTTCCCACATTAAATTAATGTTTCACTTTCATGTTTGTTGTTTACAGTTTTCCTCTTATATAATGTAAAATAAGAGCTCGTTGTGAATTTGAAATATGACAAAAGAAACTACAAATTACACGGTGTAAATTATAAATGGGAATGGTTTTGTTTCATATTTTAGAATTTTTTTTAGAAAATAACATTAAATTATTAAATTATATGTACTAAACTTATTTATTTATTTATTTATTTATTTAAAAACGTCAATAGTACCTATTAAATCATTAGCATTCTATTTAAAAAATTCAAAAACCAGTTTAATAAATCGTACACAGCTTGAACTTAAATTCGAATTATACTAAAAATATTTCAATTTTTGTCAAGTTTATTATTATATGCACATTCAAATGTTATTCAAATTCAGCTTCGCAGTCAACTTGTTAAATTCTCCCAAATTTAAAAGTTATGAACTAGAATGTTCAATATCATACAGCATGTTAAGTTTCCCACAATAACGCTAGAAGAACGGTATATAGAAGAAGTATTGCTATTGATTAGAGAGGTAGAATAGTGCGTGCCAACCCACTAGTGGTAGAGGTTTAGGTATCTATCTGTCCAATCACTGTAGACAGGCAGCCGATTCACGAGAGCCCCTCCTCATTTCACTCACGTGCAAATATAATTAAGCGTCTCATATTTATTTCGAAGGATCCATGGGTTAACATAGAATTATCACAAAAGCAAAAATCGTTAAATGTAAATCTGAATGAAAAACCCATATTGATTCTTTCATTTTTTTTAAAGGAAAATTTTATTAGTAGTTTTAAATAAAATATAATACATTAGTTTTAAGATTTATTTTTAAACCTGGATATTCGTATACTAATTTCTACTAACAATATTAATTTGCTCATATCGATATATAAACTTCAACTATCCGCTCCAACAAGTGGTATTTTTAGAGTGTTTGAGCATTCACCAGAATTTTATACGAAAGTTCTAAACTTTCTTCCACTAGGACCAGAACGTACGTCGGCGGATCTATCATTTTATAGACTGTTGCTTCCAGTAAATTCAAGTGTTTTACTTGTAGGCTGAACTGTTTCTTCGTCTATTGTTAAGGAAACATAGGCGTATCTATAAGGGGTTTCTAGGGTTGACTTATATCATCAAATGTATTCTAGTCTTGTCTTTGTCTTTCTTTTTAATGATCAAAAGGGTACATTATTTACTAGCAAACTTTTAGGAATATGCTCATTTTAGATACACAGTTTTTTTGTTTTTATATGGGATTTGAGCTTCTCACCAGTAGAACGCTACAAAGTCCTGTCGACCTGATGAAAAATGGCAATGTGCGATGTTTAGATATAATATATATAAATTGTTTATTCACATTTTTTTATTATTATTGTATTTTTATGTATTCTTTTATGAATAAACATTATTATTATATTATTATTATTATTATTATATACGCTATATACCTATACGCTAGAAGGAAAAAAAATTGTAAGAACAAATTTCTACAATTATAGACCTTTTATCTACAATAAATAGTACAAATAGGGACAGGGACAATTTGTAGTAAAAATTTCCAAATATTTGTAGAAAATGTATTGTAGAGTTATTATCTACAATATGTAGTAAAAATATCCAAATGTGTCACAAGAATTGTTCTACAAATTGTTATAATTTTTGCTATTCATTGTATGAATTTATATTAAAAATGTATTGCGTTTCATAAAAATTAATACGAAAATTTTGCAAAATAAATAATAAAAATTCAAACAAATTGTACTAATTTTTAATAAAATTTGTAGTAGTATTCCACAATTATTATAATTATAACAGAAAAAATGTTCCTTAATAAAATATTTAAAATTTATTGTTTTAGTTAAAAAGATACAAAGTCTTATTACATTATGTAATAAATAACAGTAATAATAGCTTCCTCAGTCTCACTTGGTTTTACTGCACCTGAAAAAAATGAAATAAAAATTAATACCTATTGAACTGCTGATACCCATAAAACGGGGATATCTATAACCTTTACAGTGATTGGGATATTAAATGACCACGTCGGAGAACTAAAAAAAATGAGAAAGTAGGTATGTCACAATTAAATCGAAAAAACATCATTGAACTTGGCACAACAATCGATCGTTGGCCATAACTATTTTTAATAAAATATTCTACTAAGGTTATTTAAATTAGTTATCTAAAAATTAGTCAGAAACAATAATAAATGTACTTACCACTTGTAGAAGTTATTATTAAAATTTTCTCGAACCATCACTGCTTATAATATAATGTGTTATATATGTACCATGCTTTGTTTTGTGAACATGGCTAACGACTACTGCTGTCTGACCAGTTATGGTCGACGTCAGAAAATGTTGGCCAATAACAGAATTCTGTTTTATTCACATAACTCAAAATTTCTACAATATTATAGAATATTTTTCAACAAAATTCAATTTTTATTATAAGAAGGGATGTAAAGTATTACTATTTTTTGTAGAGAAAATTACTATTTTTTGTAGAGATAATTATTAATATTTGTACAAATTTTAACAGAAGTTAATAGTAATAACTACAATAATTGTAATAAATTTCTACTTCTACAAAAAATAGTAAAATATACTAAACATTGTGGTCTTCTTTCCTATTGTTGTAGCATTTTATTCGACAATTCAATTGCTACAATAATGAATAGTTTTTAACTATAAATTATAGTAAAATTTTCTACAAAAAGTTAAGTATTTTTCTACAAGTCTACTACTACAATATTGTAGTAAAATTTTCTAGTCACATTTTTCTCCGTGTATATTTTGAGAAAATTGTACAAATACGTCATTGGTTGCCTATAACAATTATTATAAGTGGGCACTGGGCCGTCTTGCCACCCGCACTTTGCTTGCTTGTTTGTTCATTTGAGAGCATGGGCGCCGGCAGGGGGGCAAAGGGGGCAGTTGTACCCCGTGGAAATTTCCAAGTTCTAAAAAAAATTTATACAATAGCAACTTCTGTCAAACAATTATTGGGCTTAAGCTTAACTGATAATAATAGATTGTATCGAGTGTACACAGCCAATAGATAAGTCGGCAAAAATAGAAAAATGACTCTTATATAGTTATCATCAAACTGCTCTTTCTGTTTCGTAAAATTGCGTAAGTATTTTTAACTGGTATTCCGAAAAATCTACTTATGAGTAAATATCAATTTTTTTCAAAACTATGAATCAATAGAACAAAAATTTGATAAAAAGATACGTTGTCTTTATTTCAGTACATTTATAGCAAACGTCAATTTAGAAAAAAAAATAAAGCAATTCATTTAATCGTTATAAGTAATATGTACTATAAACTGACGCAGGCAAACCATCAAAACCATTTATTTGTAATTAAAAGAACAAAAAAATACTTAAACGGCAATATCTTCATGACTAAATTTTATTTCTTATCGGGTTTTCGCTCTGGACCTGATATTTAATCCTTTGAAACGGTAAACTTGGCCGCATTTGACAACCACACCTAAGCTCATTATATTCCGTATCGTATTACACGATAGCGTCTATAAAACCCTACATTTGTTTTAAAGAATTCACAATTTTTCATTCTTTCCTCCCCCTGGAAAAAGTTCTGGCGGCGCCCATGTTTGAGAGTATAGTCTTTTTGTAATTATTTAATGATGATCCCGGACCTAAATACATATTTGCTTTAGTTATTTACTTTTCAATCATAAAAAATTTGGTATCTGATGGTAGTTTTAGACCATGTAGAACTTTTTATGAAGAATAACTTTTTTTATAAAACTAATAATAAAAATTTTTCAATATGATGTTGACTTAAATAAACACACTGTATATGGATTTCAACGAACTTAAAATATCTATTCGCGATTCAAATTAATTAACCTATATGTAGGATGTTTGTTTATTTACATGTGTTTGTTTTGGGCGGGATTTTGTATTTGTGATTTTTTAATCGGTTTTATAAAAAAAATCCTTAATAAATATAGAGTATGATTATATATTACTAGATACAAATTTTGCTACTTAAAAAAAAGGGCTAAAAATCCAAGGGCGTAGCGAAATTTCGCTACTCCTGGCAACACTGAACAATATCCTACTTATAGGCACCTTCTACAAATTTTCTCCAGAGGGCGTATCACTTAGCTTGAATCGCGAATAACTGTCATGCTCCGTGAGCATGAGTATAATATGAACAATGAACATGTCAAACGATTGACCAATCACCTACTGGCCAGAGCTTGATGTTAAAACTAAAAACATCCTATTTCCCGTCTATTTATTAATAGTCAAGGAGGTATATACATCCTTAGAACATTATACATCATATTTACTGACGGTCTCTGGTGGATTTTTAAGAATTACCTATATTTTAGGGTAATATTTTCTTCGGTTTGTGTATGGAATTTGAGCAAAGTTGAAACACCTTTAATAATTATTGTCATTCACCGTGCACTAGTTGAAGATCTCATTTTGTTTCACAAAGATCTTGTTTTTAAATAAATATATGGCAAATCGAAACTTTTCAACCCCTCAGACGTTCTTTTGAGCAACGATTCTCGATTTATCATTTTGTTTATGACGTATATTATGTAGAGATTGTATGGCCCCTCTCAACTATACATATCTAACCGTTACATTCTTTAACGCAATCTTGGTAATAATTATTTCAATTGTCGAAATGACTCGACGACTTTTTAGGTAAAATATAAAAATTATTAGCGGAGCCATCTGCCTATCTACCTGATATTGTGAAGTGAAATGAAGAATCGTTTCGACGAAAATCTAATCCTATCTTGCGGTATTTCTTACGGGAATAAATATCGCAATGGAAAGAATAATAATTTTCAATTACTTTTATTTGGTATTTATGTCATGTCATATGTTCGATGTACAATTAAGTGGTGCTTGTTTGTTTTTTCAAACGATTCCATGGGATTTGAAAAATGTCTGAGTGTGTGTTTCAGTGGGTAACTGGATATTGGATGATTGATCGTTGAGACAGACGAATTAATCAATATTTTATAAGAGAAAAAAATTGGTAAATGTAATGTAATATTTGACGTTTCAATATACACTTATTTATTAGTTGGAATGTATGTATAAGTTATGCAGAAATCTCAATAGCTACTTAGACTGTTTCCAAATATTTCTGAAGTAGATACTACTCTCCGGTAATGTATCATTGTCAGAGAACTTATGGCGATCGTTCTCCTTTTTATATCATTGGAAAAAGAAAATAATTATTTAAATTTAAAATGTGTGGTAGATTTGGTCAATGACATCAAACCAATAAAAAATCCTATTATCAAAGGCTATTGCAAGATAATCAATGAGAAATAAAAGTAAGTTTTCTTCACATTAATTTCAATTCAAAATAAGCGGTATAACATCTTTTCCAACATTGAAGGAACCGAACTAGTTTTGCCTATTGAACTTTTTATTAAACCACGGTGAATGACAGTCATTATACGTGTTTTAACTTCGCTCCAATCCACAACCCAACTAGTCATTGATAAAAGTGTATTTGTTGTGAGGCCAAGGCCTAAATCATTCCATCTCTAAATCGAAGTGAGAGAACCGTTTATGTTGCCGTAACATGGCGGCTAGCTCATTATCATCTGCTAGCTGTATTTTATTATTATTATACATTGATAAAGGCTGAGGACACAAGTCCTATGATAGCCTAAAACAAAATAGAAAAATTCTAACAAAGTATAAACACACTGAAACAAAGAGATAACACTAAAAATTAAATAAAAATGTTAATTAAACAAACACTCGTCTAACTTATTTTTAAAGACGTTAACTGTTATGGCACCAACAACTTCGTCGCTGAGGTCGTTCCATACATTAAATACCCGGTTGGAAAGGAATGATTGTCTGTGCTTCGTTTTTAGGTTTTCCTTTTTTAATTTTTGTTCATGATGACCACGTAGACGAGAGTTAGTATTTAACAAAAAAATGTCACTAAGATTTCCTTAATTATATTTAAGTATTCTAAAAGTGAGACTTAGGTCCCCTCGTAGTCGACGATTCGCAAAAGTTGATAAATTTGACAATTGTAGTCTTTCTGCATATGAAGGTCGGACTGCTCCAAAGGTCATTCTTGTAGCCCGGCGTTGAACATTTTCTAAAAGGTTATGGTCTCGCACAAGAAGCGGACACCAAACTACACCTGCATATTCTAATGAAGGTTGAACATAAGTCTTAAATACTTTGATGAATGTATGAAAGGATACCTTTGCAAAAGTCTTTCGAAGCAAATATAACATCGAATTTGCACGTTTAAATGTTTTTAGAATGTGTTCAGACCATGTTAGTTCTGACGTCACCAAAACTCCTAAATCTACATACGAAGACACTTGCGCCAAATTATGGCTACCGAGCGAGTAACCAAGACGTGGATTATTTTTGGCGATATGTAACACCACGCACTTGTTTATATTTAACGGTAGAAGCCAATCACTTATTGAATTTAAGTCGGCTTGAATATTATCGTAGTCTACTAAGGGATTTCCGTAAAATTTTGTGTCATCTGCATAAAATGCTCTTTGAGACTGGATATGGTAAGGTAGATCACTAGAATAAGTTATAAAAAGAAGCGGAACCAGTATCGAGCCTTGGAGGACAGCACTTGTCACTAATCTATCTGATGAGTAGGACTGACCAACTTTGACTCGAAATCTCCTATTTCCTAGATAATTGTGAATCCATGACAATAATTTTCCTCGAATACCAAATGACTCGAGTTTGTGCTGCAGTCTGACGAAAGGGACCCTATCAAAAGCCTTTGCAAAATCGAGATAAATCAGTTGGTTGTTTGCATTCGAGTGAGCGAGACCAATCGTTAATACAGCATAAAAGATTTGTTGTGGTAGATTTACCTTTAACAAAACTTTGTTGTTCCTTTGGTATTACGTTATGCACTTTGAAAAAGTTAGTCATGACATCAACTACGATGCTTTCCATGATTTTTGATGGGATAGACAGAAGGCTTATAGGTTTGTAATTTGAAGCATCCATTTTGTCACCCTTCTTAAATATAGCTGTGACTGACGCAATTTTCCATAAGTCGGGTAGAGTAGATGTTTTAAAAGACATTGTCATGATTGTGGAAAGCGGGCCGGACAGTCTGTGTGCATACTTTTTTAAAAAGAAAGAACTTAATCCATCAATACCAGGAGAAGAGTGGTTCTTCAACTTAAGTAATTTATTTCTAACCTTTTCGGGATTAAACTGCACTTCAGACTATTATGTATCCTCGTGGTTATTATATGTGGTAATGCGGTAGTGGCAGGTTCATTTGTAAATACAGAAGTAAAAGTGTTTGCCAGAATTTCCGCAGTATCGAAATCTGTAGAACATAAAGTACCATCTGGGTAACGCAATAAAGGTACACTTACTTTGGAACATAAATTTGAACGCACATATTTGTATAAGTTTTTGTGATTTTCTGAGTTTACAATATTTTCTTCATAGTCTCTTCTCGCTGAGCGAATATTTAGTTTTAAGAAAATAGAGAAATTTCTGTGAGAACGGAAGTCCTGTATATTTTTAGAAATGTTGTACTTTCTCCAAAGTCGCCGTTTATGATGAATTAAGGATACGACATCACTAGCTGTATTGAAAACATCCATGGGCGCATTAGTCTTAAAGGGAAATAATTAATTTTAATAAATTTTGTTTAGTAAATATTCATTATCATCGATTTTGTTTATTCCTAATTATCATTTTAGGAGATATTTATTGTTCTCTAAAGTACCGAGGGTCCAAATAAGACAGGGCTCCGATTGTCGTTGGCTGTAGCATATAGCCTGTATCTCATAAACCGTAAAATTTAGGGAAAAAAATTGTAAACCTACAAAACAAATCGATGTATATTATTTTCAAGTTTCTAAGTAGACTACTAGATTGGAAAATGAGTAGTCAAAATTAGTAAAATTTCGTGCGGAATATGATTTTGATGTGTTTGATAGGTTATAATTAGATTTTTTTTTAAACAAGTTTTTATCTATGAAGTTGTGAACTTGAAAATAATTTCCTACTAGTTTTGTTGCAAAAATAACAGATGAATAAATTATTTCGTAGTTATTTATTTTGGATTCTCATTACCTCAGAACCTACTCTGTAGATTGTTTAATATATTATTCTTTAGTGAAAGTAGTACCTACAGGTGTTGTTTTATTTTAACTCACTATTTATTATTGAATGAACAAATAGTTTGGATACCACCTAATTTCATTAGGTACAAATTTTACTTGCAATTTATTTAATAATTTAACCACATGCCATTGAAGAGAAGCTTCTTGTATATTATAAAAATCTAATATTCTAATAATAATTGGAAAACTTAAACTGGCTATATCTCATAAACTAAAGATATCACCAAATGTCTAAATCCGGTTCTAGTATACGAAAGGAGAACTTGAATGACAAAATAAATAACTTACTCCCTATCGACCCCCTATGCGCCACCTACATCAACAAATATAAATAAATAGCGACTACCTAGATTTATATAATTGAAAATCTAGTAAATATTAGAACCCCTTTAAAAAAAAGATGACATCTTTATCTGAATTTATTTATTTAAAGCGATTACCCCCAATTTAAATACAAAATAAAAAACTAATAAATATTTTTTAATTTAATATCTAAACGGCAAACTTCTGCTAAAGTACTGTATAAGTGGTAAAGTATAATTAATAGTCCATGGGGCGGTGTATACTAAAACAAAATAAAATCAAAGAGTAAAAAAAACTTAAAAATAATTTCCAACTATTCGTAGGGATCTGCGTTTTGCTAAGAAAATATCTTAGATCTGTACGATAAACAATTCTTTTCTTATGTAAACACCCGGTACATGGTAAATACTCTTTAAACAGTCATTTAAAAAATTGTTTTTAATAGATTTTTCAATTTGTTTTTTGGATGGTTTTCTAAATCACCGATTCAAATGTACTTACCTAATTACTCCCATTTAATGCGCAAGTTTTAAAATTGTTTTTAATACAGCGCTGGTTATAAAACATCCTGTATATACCTATAAAGAGCACATTATTCAGTAGTTCTAGATATTATACCACTTAACTCACAACTTAAATTTACATTTAATCATAGTAGACATATACATATAATGAAATTATTGTTTCCTAATAACTAATAAAAATCCAGGTCTCTGATAGATAACTATCATTATATTTTAATAACAGTATGTATTAAGACTAGATTGACATATATATAATTTCAATCTCTTCTCTGTTGATAATTACATACCAATAGTATTATTATGTCCAGAGCAATCCACGAACGTTATGATTATTTAATTAAGATACACAAATTGGATATATCGTGCTGTTTACTGTAAACATCTATGGCTCACAGTTAGATTTTAACAATATTAGTAATTTTATACAGAACCGTATTGAGACAATTTGAGTCAACGGTTCTAGATATCGCACACCCGCTAAAAAAGCTTTACAACACAAAAAAACACATTTTTGATATAATTCCATAGATCGATCAGAAATTAAACACCCTATCTTCTAAAGAAGCGTTATTTTTTTACTAGTACGTACTAGTACTTACTAATACATTACTAATCTTCAAAATAATTAGATGTAATGCCTGGTATTATCTTTAAATGGTTTTTTCTCGAAACTATATTTTTGTGGCGCCTTTATATAGGGTGTGCGATATTATTCTGATAGAGTCCATGTCAATAGTAAAGAATGCAACGGCGTCATGGACAACGACGACGAGGACGACGACGACGACGACGACGACGACGACGACGACAACTGTCGCAGAGATCAAATTTTGACTTTTTTCTGTTCTGGGTGACCCAATGAAAATGGCTTTTCAGCCATATCTCGAGAACCGATTATATTCTCAGATAAACAAATGAAATATAGATAATTATTGGTCTGGATTTGTTTGAAGCCAGTATCTACCCTTTCTTCTATTTTTTTTTTTAATTTGGTGTCATCGGCATAGTCTACTAAAGCCATTAGCCTCGTGTTCTGTGCAGGCTTTGTTACTGTTTCCCAGCGCCACTTTAGGAACAGAACTGTTAATTAGAATCCAACAGTGAATGGTAGAGTGGAGAATCTTACCAAGGCATCAGAATTAATTTTAAATAATTAAATTAAATTAAAAAATCCCGGCCAATTGTGGGATTCGAACCTGGGACCCTTGGATCCACCTTTCTTTTATTACTTTCTATTTCTTTTGGATCTTTGTGTTGCTATAAAAGATAAACAGGTTATTATAAATATGTGGGGACATAAAAAGGGATGGGTTTGTAAACTCTAACAAACTAAAACTATTATCTGACGCACTGTAATGTTCTACTATTGTTCAATATTCAAAGTTTTTTGAAATGATTTTATGTATGCATTCAACGCTACATTTCCATTAAAAATAATAAAAATTAGGAAGAAAAGAAATAATAATAAAATAAAATGTTCATCAGAATAATTAGAAAAAGAAATTTCCATTTTGAAACATGCAAACTGGATTAGGAAAACAACTAATTCTATAAGTAATGAAAAGTATCCTAAAGAAAAAAATGGTAATCTCTCAAATTAAAAATGAAAAGCAATCTCATTTCTGTAACATAATTAATTCAGGAAGTAAATCAAAAACAATTTGGCAACTAGTTAATACTAAATTAGGAAAGAATAAAAAAGTTACAATCCCAGAAAAACTTGAACATGATGAAAAGAAGTGAGTAATGGTTTTGCTACTTTTCTTGTTGATTCGGTTTTGTTTACATTGTCAAATGAAACCGATACTGTTTGTACACTCACAAAAAAACCACAGTGTGACTTATTTTTCTTTAGGCCAGTATTAGTTATTGAAATTGTGGATATAATAAAGAGTTTTAAAAATAAAAAGACGATATATCCGTATTTCTCTTGAAATAGATCAGCTTCCCCATTTTTTACTAAAATAATAAATAGATCAGTGACGTATGGTAAATTTCCTGATATACTAAAAGTATTAAAGGTTATACCTATTTATAAAACAGGACCAAATTAGATTATTTCAATTACTAGTATATCCATCCTCAGTGTCGTCACTAAAACTCTTAAAAAAGCTTTTTTTAATTCAATTATCTCATATCTTGATGATAATAATAATATTATAACAAGCAAACCGCCACAATAGAATTTATCCAAACAATTCATTACAAAATTGATAAAAACTTGTATGCTTACGGTGTATTTTTTAATGTATCGAGAGCTTTCGATTGCTTGGGCCCAAATATTTTATGTCAAAAATTAAATGCACTCGGTTTAAAAGATCTTGTAAGTTCATGGGTAAATTCATATGTTTTATGAATCGCCTGTTCTTTGTTTCAGTTGATAACATCCACTCAGATATATTTTATAACGACCTAGGAACTCCTGAGGGGGGAGTACTAGGCCCATTACTTTATCTATTTATTTATGCTGACGATACGACAGTAATAGTATCTGCTGTCACTTTAGCAGAGGTAGTAGAAAAAGTAAAAATATTATTAAGGCATTTAAAGTATGATGTGACTGTAATAGGTTGGTTTTAAACTTGATAAAAACAATTTGTGTTCATTTTTCCTATCACCTTTTGATGTAAACACCAACAAAGTTAGTATATCAGTAAATTCAGGAAAACAAACTGAATTTCTTGGGACACTTTCGATTATAATCTAAATTTTAGAAAACAAATAGATAATATTTGAAAAACCTTAATGAAAGCTATTTCATGTTATACTCACTTAAAAATGATATGCCAAAGGAATCTTTATTTTACAATTTACTCTTAATCAAAATATTACTGTTTGGGGCCAAGCATCAGATATCTCTCGCGTATTTATTATCCAAAAAGAATGATTTTTAGTTTGAGTTACAGGGATGGTTGCAAAGAAATATTTAAAAATAATAAAATTCTTACTGTTATGTACTACAATATATCTGTATAAATTATTGTCTTTTACTTCTAATAAAATTGCGGCAGTTAATTCGTATGAAATGTTGTCCCTAAAGACCACCTGCATTATTTTTTAAATATCTTGGTTTTGGGGGGTGGACAAATGAAAATTTTGATTGGACAAATCGTGGACAATCAAATGCCTCATTAAAATTATCATAAAGTTTTTATGGCGGTGCTGATGTAAAAATTGGCTTAGATTTTTAAATTTGCTCTAACTTTTTTTTGAAGGATGGACAAACGAAAATAATTTGTTGACAAACGATTGCAAAACTTAGTTTTAATAAACTGCAATTAGAAGTACTAATAATAAAAATAGTTTATATTTTTAGTTTTTTATTTGTTAATAACTTATTTCTGTTAAATGGACAAACGAAAATAATGTGTGGACAAACGATTGTCGTATTTAATTCGTATGAAATGTATTAAGGTTGTCCCTAAAGACCATCTGCATTAATTTTTCTTTGCTGCGTGCACACAGCCGTTAAACCGTTAAACTCTTCTGGTTCCTCTAATTCATGTCTTTGTTTAAAGGCAATTTTGGCAACTGAAAATGTTTTGTAGTTTTTCCTCTTTTCGTTATGTTTTGTTTTAAAATTCCTATATTATTAGTTATAAAATTAGGGAAAATTTTTATTACTATGTTTTTTTCAGTCTTTGTGTCAAGACAATTTTTAAATTGTGACTTGTTAGTGTTTGTTTTGAACTAAATTTAATACTATATAAAATGCCGAACATTATTTTTATGTTCTGTTCTGACGATTTCTATTATTTCTTGTTATACTTGTTATATTTTGCATCAAATCAGTCTGTATTTTAGCACTTTTTTATTATTTTGTGACTGGTTTAGTTTTAAAGCAAACTAGTAAGTTCATTGTCAAATTTCTAAGGGATCTGTTAAGTTTTGTTGAAATACTTATAACCAATTAATTTTATTCTACTTTTTATATCAGTATCAAATCCTAATTCAATTTCTGGTAAATGTGGACTTGTTTGATTTTACAGACAAGCTACTGATTTACGTATTGTTTACAATATGGCTTAAAAGGGGCCTAATTTTAATTTATTTTACGAGCTGGTCACCCACCTTCTCGATATACAGTATCCGTTTACTTACAATTCCAAATTACCATAGTAATTATCTTCCACGTGGTTTCACTTATATAGACTTTTGTTATACTATTTTACAGTGCCTTTTTTATTAGTTCTGTTTTTCTTTTCAGACCTAATGATGACTCTGCGTCGTCGAAACTAGAAGCTGAAACCTCCCATCTTCCAATAAATTACTGTGATCAAGGCCTAGGGATTTTATTATTGTAAGTAATAAATACATCTTGTGCACTTGAAAATGGATGATCTTCTTTAACTCATAAACTTATTAACTGTTTGTCAATAATTCCTAAGTACCCATGGGCGTCGTTACACAATTCTATAGGGAGGGGCAAAATTTTGAAAAAATTTAGAATGTTTATTTATTGGAAAACAAAGAAAATGAAAAATAAAAGAGAATTTTCTTATGATGGATTTAATTATTCTGTGACGTCATGGCTTACTTCTAGTTTTTCTAGAAATAACAGAAAATTGCAATTTATTTTTTATTTTTAAATGAAAACCCTTTTTCTTATTGAAAATTTGAATTTCTGGGATATTTTTGTATAAGAAACGTGTATTGAACATTTTCTGTTAGTAACATATTTAAAAAAATATTTTCCAATATGATGGTCATTTTGACAGCTGACAGAAAATTTTCAACACACGATCCTTATCCATAAATGTCCCTAAAATTATAATTTTCAATAAAAACGGGGGTTTCTATTTAAAAATTAAAAATAAATTGAGATTTTCTGTTATTTCCGATAAAACAAGTAAACCATGACGTCACATACCAATTGAATCCCGTATATGAGAGTATTTGTCCCAAGCTTTTAAACAAATATGTTTTCATTCCAATACCTCAATTAACAAAGAAGATAAAAGCGGATGGAATTATTAAACGGTTTGTAATAATGAAAATGCTTACATACGCCACTGGTATACGGTAAATGGGTCTCAATGAGAATTTTGAGGCCTAGAAAGATTTTCTAAAGTTCGTACATTCCTATATGTTTTTCCATAAATAGTAACATATTTAGAAAAAATATTATCCAATATGGCGGCCATTTTGTCAGCTGTCAGAAAAGTGTCAATACACGATTATTATACAAAAATGCCCCAGAAATTTAAAATACAAAAAAGAGGGTTTCTTGTTAAAATTAAAAAAAAAATCGATTTTCTGTTATTTCCAGTAAAACCGGAAGTAATCCATAACGTCACAGAACAATTGAATCTATCATAAGAATGTATTTGTTCTAGTCTTTCAAACAGAACAAAATTATTCCGATATTTCACTGAATAGCGAAGATAAAGGGGAACGAAACTTTAATAGTAACCCTAAAAATGTCACTGGCCTATTTGACAACTGATACTTAAGTTGTCATAACAAGTCTCTAATAGATAAAATAACCCAACAAAAAAGACAAAAACTAAAATGAAAAAACTTAAAACACAATTTTTTAAAAACAAACAGAACGTGTGATATAAAAGAAAAATATGAACAAGAAGATATAAAAATAAAAATTTTTGAAAAAACAAAAACATAGAAGACTCACTCAAACACGACGATGAACACAAAAGAAAACACTAGGAAAACGCAAATTTTAAATTTCTTTTTTCTCTACTAAAAACATCGATAACAGAAAACATAATTTATTTTTCAGTCAGCGTATTTTCATTTATTATTCGCTCCGTGCATGATATTTGCGTATACTGACAATATAATTTTTAATAGAGTTCCTTATTAAAAAATATATATGTTAATTTTAATAAAAGTATATGGATTTGTAAAACAAGTAAAAAAATTATTATTATTATTATATATTTTTATTACTTCAGCTAAAAAAGTATTATAATCAATAAAAGTCAATAATAAAACATAGGCGGGTATTTAGAGAAAATGTATGAGATCTTGCCTAGGCCTAATCATTGAAGAATAGATTAAATAATATCAAAATAAAAACATTACCATTATATAATAACGTAGAATTAAAACGTATTAACAAAAGTAATTGGTATATTTGTGATTGTAATTTATATTTTCTTATTTTTAGTTTGAAAGAACCCATAGAAATTAATGATTAAAACTGGTTTCCTATCAATAAGTCACAAGATTGAATTTCAGCCATATACAATAATCAAAGGTAGAAATCTAATCATTTGCTAAACATTTAAGATTTAAGGGATGTTGAAGAATATCATAAAATAATAATTTATCGTTTATTTAAAACCTTTTCTGATGTCTATTATTTCCAGTATTACTGTTATTATTACAAAAATAAAGGTTTTTTTTTCTTCTTATTATACAGCTGTAAATTTATTTCTTTGATTTAATTTCGATTTTGCTACTGAAAATTTATATAATTTACAGGTTTTTTTTGCTAGTATAATTTGCAACATAGCAACTCCGGTTGCTCATTTTATTGTTGTTAACCTATTTTTTAGTAAAAAGTAAAATGTGTACGTGTATTTGATACGCCAAAATTACAAAATATCGCTCTAAAGTACTCGAATTATCCGCAGCTTACGCTAGTATCGCTTTTGCTTCCCCTACCATGACTTCACACTGATCGAATAGACCGCAGCCATGTTTTAACATGCCTTAGCGTGCTAAACGTTCTTTCGATTAACGTTGGTAGAAGAGTCATAAATAATTTTTAAACCACTTTGTATGTGTGGATAAAATTCACAATGTTTGGACGCTATATCATTAATGGAGAGCTTATTGTGTTCAGAGAGCTCTTTCGTACTCCAGTTTGGTATTCAGCTTCAAAATTGTCGATTCCAAATTTTTCCACTACTTTCATTTTCTAATCGGTAGTGAAAAAAGTCTTTTTATGTTTTTGGGATGTAACTAGCTTAAGGAAAAACTAACAGACTCTTCGGAAAAGCGTGATGTAAGCGACGTAAGGGAATGCAGATATGCAATAAATATATTCAACCTATAATATTCTTCAACTATATTAGCATGAAAATATTTTTATTTCTATGAGATTGTTATTCGTAATGCATGTCTTACGAGTTGTTGATGAAGTCGTAAAAGCCAGGGGGCAAGTGCCCCCCTTCCCCTCCCCCCCCCCCAAACAACGCCCATGTAAATACCTATTATCTTAATAGCTCAAGCGAGGGGACTCTGCCCTAACGCAAGGTAGTGGGTTTGATCGCCACTGCCGATTGACTTGCTATGAGTTTTTTAGAGATTTTCTCACAGCAATTGGCAAATGCTGGGTTAGTAACATCCTCTCAGAAAACTACCACTATTCCTTTTACCTTATCCCTTCAGATCCCAGATCCCTGATCCTATAATGCGACTAAAGAGGCTAGGAAAGTCTATAGCAGCCCACTTCCAACCAGGAGAATGAAATACACATCCTTCACATTATTTGCACTTAAGTTCTAGTTTTAATTCATTTTGTTTGGGTAATTTTCTTCTTGAGTAGAATCTTACTAAGTGGTCTAACTGAAACGTAATAATAATTGCTTACTATCGTTATGACGATAATTACGATTTTTTTCGTAACATCACATTACGTAAGAATTCTAACTTCGATGCATATTTACAAAACATTTCAATCGAAATATTTTAATTTTAACGCATTATTGGTTAACAATATTAATTGCACTTCGGCAATTGGTTAACAAATCATCGCCTTAATATAATCCTTAATTATAGTACATAGTAATAAAATTATTGATTGGGCATATGGCGCAAATTTATTAAAATAATTGGCTAAAGTCATAATAACAAATAACAGGCGATGAATTTAGTTTTTGAGGTTGGTATGTCTGCGTTAGTCAGATGTTTCGATTATTCTCTTTTGTCTGAACGTAAGTACTTAGAGTAACGGTTTATTGGAATTTTAAAATAGTTACTGAATGCAAGACGCATAAGGAAATTGTATCTTATTCGATGAATCTTTTTGTTTCACAAATTAACTTTATAATAAATATAGGTTAATTGGTTATAGTAACCGCCATCTGTCACAGAGTTATGGCCAATTTGGACGTTCAAATTAATTCGTTCGTTTTAGTACAATCATTTGAGATCGAAAAATTTGGAGACAGGCTAAATTTTTGGTAATTTTTTTTTTGTTCAGTACCTATCCAACTTTAATATGGGCTATTTTTCACATACTTTTTGATTGCCCTATTTACTCAACAATGAAGCAAAATATCGCTTGCCTTGAAAATGTAAACTCATTGCTGCATACTTTACAAAATATAACAATTTTTGAAGCTAGGAAAATTGCTGAATATATTTGGAATATATTAAAATTGCGCTCTTTTGTAGTGGAAGAATAATGTTGTTTTTATGTTTTAAGATCTAATTTTTTTATATCTGTACTCATTGCTGTAACTCAGGTTTAGAAGCAATAAATATTATTATTATTATTATTATTATTTTAGGTTTTGAAAAAAGCAGATATGAATGGCCTGCGACGTTTTTTTAAAATTTTAATGGATCCAGCTTTATGGAACATACTGTATATTGTACAAGCTCATATTTTCAGTATTTCGCACGCTTTCGAAAGTTGACATTAACTGAATTTCTTTTACGAGAATATTCATCAGATAAAGGATTCAATGATACTCTTAAATGCCAAAGGATTACCATCTTGCTTGGAAGTAGTTGCAAAATTTAAAACCCAAGAAACTTTAAACTATAAATGGTTCCGTAAAATAAAAAAAAATGTTCATACGAAAGTGAGGACCAACCAATAGAAAATCAAGAATTAACAATTAAGACCAATTGTATCGACCAACTATACTAAAGACCATTTGTAACAACTGATAGGTCTTTTTGTTAATATGGGTGATTCTCGTGTAACTACGATTTTAACAACTTAAATTTTTCTAAAATTAAAAATGTTTTAAAACGTATGTTTTACGCGTTTTTGTTTTCTATTTATGCACAGAAATAAGCTTGTAAAGTGGTTCTACTACAGCTACAACACAACGAAAATTGTGACAAAATTTCAAAATTTTAATGCCACGGTATTCATATTATTTCAACGGTACTGACATCTGTATCTGTATGGAGGGTGGGTTAGCCCAAGGCACTTAGGACTCATTATGCCCATTGTGCATCCTCCTAAGATGATAGGCACCTTCTAGCTCGTGAGGTACATTTCATATTACAAAATGAATTTTGATAGAAATTTATATATTTAATTTCAAAAATGAGAATCGGACATGCCACGATACTGATATATTTATGCAGCTTAAAAAAAATTCATAATGTCGGTTGTAAAATACCTTCAAATTTATAATATTAATAACTTTTGATCAGGAAAACTTATACTAAACGATAAATAAAATACTGAACATAAAAAATCAGTTATCCGAGAATAGCCCATATACTATTAAGGGATAGAGGTAGCACTGTCACCAACCAAAGGGTCCTGGAGTCCAGAACGAACATCCATTCACCAGTGGCACAATAAAAATAAAAAAATTAAATTAGAAGAACAAAATTATCCTTTAATAGCATAGTCGAGCGGTTCTTGGCAACTAGTTTTAGACTCTTCTAGTCCTAGGAGTGGAAACGCCGAGGCTTCACAATTGCTCGGAATATTTCATAACAGGTTTTGGAATGGGGAGGAGAGAATAATAATGAGTATTAAAACATTAACAAATGTATATTTAAAATAAGTACAAAATCGACTAATAGTTTCAAGAATAAATGAATCAAGTTATGTTTAGGGAATATAAAGCATTATAATAAAGATTTATAACAACTAGATGAACATTTTATTGGATTATATAGTTTGGACTTATTAACAACTAAAAATAGCACTGAAAACTTTAGCTAAATAGTAATATAAAATATATATAAGATACATACATATATTTCTCGGGATGAAAAATGGAAAAATTAGCATTTATATGTAAATCAATTAATTATTTCACACAAAACACTTTAAAAATAAGTTAAAGATATTAACCTATACTAGACAAATCGCTGCAAAAAACTTTACACATTACGGTGTTTCAAGACCTAGGGTCCCGAAAGGAGAGTCTCGCCATTTGGCAAGAGTTTTGGACCTCAGTCCTCACTTAAGTCTTCTTTTTTCTGTTTCTCTCTATTTAAATCCAAAATTTACGTGACAGTTGTACTTGTTAGAATCTATGTTTTGGAGAATGGACAAACGTGTCAAGACAAATTTTAAATTATGACTTGTTTTTAACTAAATTTAACGCTATATAAAATGTCAAACATTATTTTTATATTCTGCTCTGATAACTCCTATATGTTCTTGTTATACTTGTTAAATTTTGCATCAAATCATTCTGTATTTTGGGAATCTTTTATTATTTTGTGACTGGTTTATTTTTAAAGTAAACTAGTAAGTTCATTGTCAAATTTCTACTTTTTGTACCAGTATCAAGTCCTAATTGAATTTCTGATAATTTTAGAATTGTTTCGTTTTACAGACAAGCTACTTATTTAGGTATTGCTTACAGTGGTTTTTACAATAAGCCTTAAAAGAGGCCTAATTTTAATTTATTTTTCGAGCTGGTCACCCACCTTCACGATATACACTACACTACCCGTTTACTTACTTTTTTTAGATTTTTTGGTAAATATTTTCAAATAATAATGCCAATTATTACACAATTGTTTTCTGCAATTTTATATGTAATTTAAAGAATTGAGTTTTTTATCTTTTCATTCTCACGTTTTTAATTTTTAAAGAATGTTGATGAATTTGACAAGTAGGTATTGTGAAAGAGACCAATGCAAACAACTCTAAGATACCTAGGGGTCTATTCTGTAACGGTTTAGTTAATTTTATCCACCAGGTTAGAGTTATTTATAACTATGCGGTTAAAATTTTAACACAAATGTCTATCAGTTTAAATTTTTGTTATTAGTTATCAGTTATTTTATAACCAAAAAGAGTGAGAAGGCAACCAATAATGCAAAAAACTGCAAGACTATTACAAATGAAATCAGTAATATTGAAAGAAAGATAAACATTTCTTATTCTACAATTCCTTTAAAAGTAGTTTTGTTGACGTTTGGTTTCAGTGGCAAAAATGTCATTTAATGAGAAGCGTGTTTTGTGTAAGTAGCCAAGGTACACGGTACAGCTGAATATTCCTCATCTACTAGATATAGATATATTTTTTTACGATCACTATCCAAAGTAGGCTTTTCCGCTTCGAAATCCAACAAAGTTGACGTTTTCCGCGTACTGATATTAAATTAATTAATAATTAAAAACCTATGTTCTTTTTGCCATATATCATCTCAACCATGCGATGGTATCTTGTTCAAACTAAAAGTAACAAAGAGTAAACTTCTGGCCAGCTTACTTCAAATCCAACTTCATCAAAGAATATTTTTAACAATTAACATAATTTTTAAATTGTTAGTTGTTCCGATTTACTAGTAATCATGCATGAAATTTCCAATAAAATCAAACATAAAAGCAGTTATAAAAAATAGTTCTCAAGAATATCCAGTCTTATATATTTTAACGTTAAAATTAAAGAATTTTATTTCAGTAAATTGGAAAGGCTTTCTTTATTTCCATAATGTAATGTCGTTCGAAACACTTTCACATAAATTTGTTTCTATTATTTCATGGTGCATTGTAATTGTTACATTTACAGGTAGGTATCAATGACCGATTCAATTAGATAATGTTTTTATTGTTTACTATTACAATTCGCTTCAGTGCTCAATGGTGTATTTAAGACAAAGATGACTCGCAAGAATTATATTTACTTTTTTTACACATTCCGTAATGTATTTAAAATATTCAATATTTTCTCTAATATTGGGATTCTTCTGATCACAATAAATAACTGATATCAGTAACCAAGCAAGAAGAATCAGTGTCTTTGCTGTCGCAATGTATAATGGACAAATATTATAAATAAGTGGAAAATAAAACTGTTTTTCTATATAACTGTCTCCTGGAAACAGGAACCTCTCATACAAGTTAAACTCGTCTTGTATACAGACGGTTCAAAAGCTAAGGAAGGAGCCAATGCTAGAGCTTTGAATGCAAGTCGAAAACAACGATTTTGTTAAGTGTGGGAGAATACCCAACAGTATTCCAGGCTGAATAAATGGCCATACAACACTGTGCAAGAGAATTAATAAATTAGCAATTATCAAGCAAATATAGCAGTTCTAAGGCAATTCTTTTATCAGAAATCAAAACATAGGTGACTGGTGAAAGAGTGTCTAGAAGACCTAAGTAGTTAAAACAAAGTGAACTTAGCCTGAGTACTAGACCACAAAGGATATTAGGGCAATGAGCAAGCATTCGAACTAGCTCAGAAAGGCTCAGATAAAGCCATGATAGGTTCCGAGACCTTCTGTGAAGTTGCTAAGGCATTGTGCAAGGCACCCATCAAACAATGGATTCAAAAACAGTCTCAGGAATAGTCAAACAACCAGGATTCAGATAGGCTAAATAGTTCATTAAGAAACCGTTGGACACGTTCACGAAAGTCCTAATGGATCAAAAATAATAATTCGCTAAGATACCGGACAGCATCTAAGAAGGCACATGAGTGTCATCAATGCAGCAGGATAAGCAATATTGTGCTGGTTATGTGAAAAATAAGAGGAAACATCAATAGTGTGAAGGCCTGGATAGATTGAGGTTTATAATACTAGGTGAAGAAAACTAAGAAGTATATATAACTACCTATATGCGGGAGCCAAAGCTACTAAGTTTAAAATAACAAGCTAGATGACATACTTTAAATAACGGAATCCCCCAATAGGCCTAAAAAGGTATCGGTGCACAAGGACAATTGATGTCCAACTTAAATTTAATCTAATATCACCGTCGAATTCAGAATCAAAATATCTCTCAAATAAGAAGGGATACAAGATAGTAGTTCCCACTTTTAATGATTATTTCATATATCTGTATGTAAAACCTAAAAAAACAGAAAGTAATTTAAACTGCCAGGAAAAAAGACAACTAATTTCACTTTTAGAAACATAAAATAAAAATCAAAGTTTTATGACCCACCTTTTGACATATCTATTATTTTAACTTCTTTAAATAATCATTCTGCATAACAACACAGATAAAAAGTCTAAAAAACGTACTAATAAACGTAAAAAAGGCAATACATTTTCAAAAATAACTAATAAACTGAGCTAAATACAATACAAAACAACAATAAACAAAGGGGTGGGTGGCTCAGTGGTAGAGTCTCTGCCTGTGGATCCAAGGGTCCCAGGTTCGAATCCCACCGTTGGCCGGGATTTTATTTATTTAATTTAATTATTTAAAATTAATTCTGATGCATTGGTAGGATTCCTCACTCGACCATTCACTGTTGGGTTCTAATTAACAGTGCTGTTCTTAAAGTGGCGCTGGGAAATAGTAACAAAGCCTACACAGAACACGAGGCTAATGACCTTAGTAGTCGATGCCGATGACACCAAAAAAAAGAACAGTAAACAAATGCATAATAATACGATTGCATGTCTTCCAGGCGCCATATTAAACCGGTTCACGTGGTTCGAATTGCCTAATAGGTAATATCTCCACTGTATTGAATGATATTTGGTCTTGCCGTGTTGTGGAATCTCTCCAACATACCATAACTTATTACATGTGTTTAACCTATTATTTATAAACCAACTCTTACTTATGAAGTGTGTTTCTTTAAACTTCTTAAATAATGCAACAAAATTTGTAAATTGGTACCTCTACATTAAACTATAACCTATAATTTGAAAGATAATATAAACATAAACAAAAGATTCATCTATCTACCTATAATATTCTTTTGTGTTGCTGTTGTAAAATTGAGCAATCATACAGGATGTTGGCGATGAACTTGACTGCAAATAATATTGTTTGATATTTACTTTTTTATTAATATTCCATTGCCACATTATTTTTTTTAAACGACATTCATATCTTTTTGTCAATCTAACAGACAATTAGTTAAAGATAGATTTCGAAATTGTTTATTAAAAATTGCCTACAAGGATAATGACATGTTTTAGCGGTAAATTATATATTTTGCGATATGTATTTCGGTATACTCAATATATTTTTATTCATGTACCTAGGTTATAATTTTTTTTATTGAAATTTGTTAGTTGTTGGTCAGACTCAATCTAAAGTGGGTTCGTGTAATAACTGGTAAGTTAATAAGGATATTTATTACAAGGGGTATAAGTATCATTTTAGGTTTTTGTATCCAACCTGTCTTTATTTGTCTTATTTGTTTTGCTTCTTAGGTTGTCTAGACTGTAGTGTTTAAAATTATCAAGGATAATACCACAAAAGTTAAGTATTTTTTGGGAAAAAAAATTTTTTCTGGATATTTGCATAATTTGTAGCAAAAAAATTCTCACCTCGCGTGGTATTTGGAAATATTATTTAACAATTTAAATAGAACTCTTAAGTACAATTTAATGTTAATTTTGTGTTTTGAAAAAAGGATTGTCATTGGTTGATGTGTTATAGTAGTAAATAATCATAAAAATCATAATCATTCAAAAGTAAAAGGAGTTATGTCCGACACTATTTGCTTTATTTTTCAGTCAAATTAATTTAAGTTAATAATCTTTTTCAGACTACTTGATATCGCATTGTAAAATTCAATAATTAAATGACTACTGAAAGTGAAATATAATACCTAAATGTCATTTCTAAAGGGCCATTACTGAATATAGTTTTTCCGAAACCACTTAAAATAAAAGAAAGAAAATATTCTCGATCTTGAGATTGAAAGAAAATTCTGAAACTTGCCTCTTATGTATTTTTTCTTCACGCTCGCATATGCTCGCTTTCAGAATCTTTTAGTCGCTTTAAATTTTCATTCCAACAGTGTTACAGAATATACTATAGTATTTCTGGTATTATTGTTATATAATAATTGTATATCTGATTTTGTTTTAAAGTTTTCCTTATTTTTAAAAATATTTATCAGTACACTCAAACTAGTTTTTGACTGTACTATAAATAGGTAATAGACATAATAGAGTAACGCATTTAAGTAAGGAAATAATTCCTCTATTATAAAAAAAAGTATTCCGACGAATTGAGAACCTCCTCCTTTTTTGAAATCGGTTAATAAACATTACGTACTCCAAATCATCTTTAGAATAGATTTGACTATAGAAACATCAATTCAGTTCTTTTTCTCTACATGTTCCTCTACATATTTAATTTTGTTTGTCCAAAAACATTGAAAGTGTCTGAATGTTTTCCGCCAACAATATCATAACTGTGCCAAGGCCTTCAGAGGTCTCATTCAGCTGCTCCTGTACGTAATCAGAACAATCATAAACCAGTTCAAGAATTTTTCGTAAACACAAGGTACACATGTAGTATAACAGTACTTGAACCGTAAATCTGCTTTTAGGCATGCTAACACACATAGTATTTTATTAACTTCACTTGTATATCATTTTGTGAGCAAGTGCTATAATTCTTGGTTATCTCCACTTAACCATGATGTTTATATTATAAGTCAGTATCTGGTTTTCTAGTGTAGCGTAAAAGCGATGAATCAAAGATTGGTTCGAGCTGCTGGTTTTATCTACACATTGATTTTAAATTGGTTATGGACAAAGACAGCGCATCAGGGTGTAGCAGGTACAGGTACTGTAAAAAAGTTCTGAGTCTGACATTGACAAAATAATTTATTTTTTTAATTCCGAACAATAATTTTAAAATGTAGATAAGTATCCCAACCTATTTTTGGTAAAAACTGTTTCTATAAGACATAAACCATATCGAATCGGTCATTTCAGGAACCGCACATGTCACAAATTCAGCCATTTTGAGTGAGTAATAATTACCTTATAATTAAAGGTAAACATCGAGTTATGTAGTACCGACACATAATATGTCATGCGATCATAAATATACTTGAGTGAATGCCAATGCGTTCAAAAACAGCACAAGACATGACATGTGTTATTCCGGTCAGAGTTCCGGTACAAGAAAAGTCCTATTTGAAGCAGCTAACTGTCAACATTTTTGGCATTAACAGCGCTGGGAAACAAAAAGCAATGTTCTGTATATAATCATGAAGGCATTGCAAAAAAGGTCCATGGATTTTATTAATATTGCTACAATTAAACATTTGAATATTTTTTTCTATCGACTGCGGTGGTCAAAATCGAAACCTAACAGTAGTAAGCAAGGGCTTTGGTTCAAACGGACAAATTTAAAACAACAAACCAATATCTTCCAAAAAGACGCCACTCTTTTTTGCCAAACAATCGCAACTTCGTTATTATCAAAAGGATTATCAGGAAGCACGACCAAAGTTACTAAATAAAGCAATATGTTAAAATGGCGGTCAGGAAAACCAATTTTGTTTGTAACATTAGTAAACAGTGATGATATTGCTGACTTTAAATCGTGGTGGCCGAGATTTTACAAACGTAATTGCCTATTTGTTCCCTCATTTGGTAGAGAGGTAGCCAGGGAGCTTTTTCAGATATCAAAATTTACATACTTTCATTATTCTTCGGACTATCTCGGAGTAGTAGAAGCTAGGGATTCGTACGTAATAAATTTCGACTTGCTTTATCGAATAATGTCGCACTGTCTCAATCTACACAGAAACCAGCTTATTCAGAATGACAAGTTTGGATAAAATCTAAAAAATTTAACTATATTAACCAACTCGTATCGTATATTTTAAAATAGCTGAAAAAAATAATAATTATTTTGTTATAATATTATTTACCGTCTTTTTTTAAATATTTTTGTATTCTTTATAAAGTTTTAATTAGTCAAATAAGTATTCATTTTATAAACAGCACAATTCGGTTGTTTTGTCAATATAACTAAATACGCATTTATATTCAAACAATAAGTTATAATTCAATAATATTGAATTAGGGTCTACGACATTTTGAAAACGAAAGCACATCCATTTATTAGGTTAATTTTTTCATTTCCTAAAAATTGTGTCTACTGAAATATTGTGCTGTTTCTGAAATTATAGGTTGATCTATTATTGTATTCCTTTTTTCAGAAATAAGTTTGCCTGAGATTTTTTATGAAATATATTAGTTATAAAACCAGTTTTTACTCTATTAATAGTAGAAGAAACATGCTCGTCTATATAGATCACGAATTTACTCACAGTTAGTTATAGAATGCCCGAAATATCCATCAAAAATGTAAGATGGTTCAAAGGCCACATCGAAAGGTAACAGTCATGCCCATTTTACTAGCCAAAAAGGCTACCAACCAAATATTTTTGGACCATATATTGGACTAACAACAGCGGCTGTGACAAACCTAATCGAAGAACATTACCTTGTGGAAGTCAAGGAAAGGTGTAATGAAACAAGAAGCTGCAGAGTTGCTTGATACCTTCTTATGGTTATTTTTACTGGTCGTTACCAAGTATGAATGCACTTCCACATAATTGAACCATCAGACTCCGCACTCTGCAGAAGGTGAGATTGCTCGAGGAGTTTCGTATTCGTAGAGTATTGACCAACGTTAGAGAGGCACCTTTTGGCGACATTGTCAACTACTTTGAATCTGTAGATTGGGTAACGCGCTAAGAAAGGCCTATAAATTTAGGAGGTTCCATAATGAGCCTAGTGAGACGTAATATAGCACTTAATTCTGCTGTTTCGCTTCAATCCAAAACCAATGTGACTTTAGCCCATTATAAGTTTGCTGTGAGCTTGCTGTTTACAATTAAATACGCAACGCCACTGACAAACAGATGAAAAGATTGGTTTAAGCATCCTCCGGTAACATTTGCACATTGATTTTCGGTTGGTTACACTTCTAGTATTTTTAAACAGTACAGGTATTGCTTTGGGGGTACAATTTATGGTATTAAACAGACATTTATTTTAGAATAAGAATGATTAGGTATGCTCCACCACCTATTATTATATATGTAGGTACATAAAATGATGAGTACATAAGAGGATGAAACATTGTAAGTTGAACATTATCAAAAGCTTTATATAGTTTTTTTGGTCTTAATTTACAGTTATCAAGCTCTAAGTAAATTCTTTCTTTTATACGGGGTGTCAATTTCTAAACTTTGGATTGGCTATAGCTCTGAAGATTGAATTTTGTTTCAGAACATTCAAAAACCATTTCTGCAAAATGAAGGGAGAGCAGTTTAGTAGTGGCAGCAGTTTTCTGAATTGTCTCCTAAGCGGGGAAGCTACCCAAACTACAATATTTCAAATTTCAACCGCTACCGTGTGATACCTCAATACAGTACAAAAAAATATATGTGATGAAACATTTTTATTTTTTGAAAAATTATACCTATTTTTATTTGGTACACTAAACCATGTAACAATTTCAGATACCTAAACAGAAAGTTGAATATTTAACTGATCCAGGTATATTAAATATACAATACATCTATCTTTTTAAACATTTTTTACTATTACACAAATCCAAAATAACTGTCTCTGATAAATTCTTTAAAAATTTACTCAAACCGTATATTTTTGACTCTGTTGTAAACCACCTGGTTCAGCCATTCGGTAAACAAACGCATTCGTGAATAATCGTGTAATACTTGGCATTATTATTAGTAAAAATCTAAAGAATACACAAAAATTCTAGAAGTAATAAAAATGTATTAGCTAAATATTTAAAAGAAACGTACTAAAATAAACCAAACAACTAGTTAGTTACTCCAATGAATGGTTTTCATTGAACCAAAGAGTCATTCAAGATACTACATTAATGTTTTTAAAAATATTAACCCATTGACGGGCGTGTCTGCATATACAGACAGGTATCTAGGGACGCGTCTGTATTTGCAGACAATATTTACATTCCCAAATCACACGCGTCTGTTATTGCAGACGCCTAATCCATTATACCCTGTGCTTGTGTCTTCTAACTGTCCCAGTAAATGCAAAAAAAATACTGAGAAGTGTCCATACACATCAATTTGGTGCGAATTTTTCGAAGTGCGTCTGCGCAATAAATTTGGCGGTTTAATAATCACACAACTGCAATTGCAGTCGGCGTGACCATATGATTTGTGTTGATAGTAAGGATAAGTGTGTGTAGTGAGAACCACGTGTTGTAAATCGGCTGATGAAAATTGCTTTTTGGTGAGAAATATGATATTTTGTATAATATAAATAGAATATAAATTTAATTTTTAGCAATTAGTTATTGGTAAGCATGGATGAAAAGGAAAAAACCCGTTTACTAAAGCTGTACGATGAGGTAGACTCGGATGAATACCAACTAGAAAGTAATTCTGATAGTGAGTCGGAAGCAGAACCATTTAGTGGTGATGACGACCGAGATCCAGATTTTGAACCGTCGGAAAGTGAACTCAGTGAATCTAATCACTCGGAAATGGATGATCCGCCGTTAGTTAGAAACGAACCCGAGGACCAACCCGAGGATGAACCTTTCATAAATAACGATGCTGTAAGTTTTAGTGATGAAGATAGTGATGACGAATGGGTAGATAATACAACAGATATACCTGATTTTCATTTTGATGAAATATCTTCTGGAATCAAATTGCACTTTGCTAACATACCCTCTCCCATTGACGTGTTCAAGGAATTATGGACAAATGAAATTATGGACCTGTTGGTTGAAAGCACGAACAAATATGGCAAAGAGCTTCAAAATTTAAATCGACCCCATCCGAAGAATTCTCTATTCTCGTCATTTACCGAAACTAATAGAGAAGAGTTGTACAAATTTCTGGGTTTGTGTTTGCTGCATGCACAAATTCGATTTCCTTCTATCAGAAAAATATTTTCCTACGACCCACTCTACTATCACCCAATTTTTTCACATACTATGTCTGGCCGCCGTTTTGAATTGTTGCTAAGGGCATTTAACTGCACTAATGAAAATGAACAGGGAAATCGTCTTAATAAAGTAAGCCAACTACTAAAAATGCTAATAAAACGGTTTCAGGAAGCCTATTCTCCAGAAGAACATCTATCATTAGACGAGTCATTGCTTTTGCATAGGGGACGGCTCAGTTTTCGCCAGTATATAAAAGGCAAAAAGGCGAAATATGGCATTAAATTTTATGAGCTATGTTCTCCCAGTGGATACAACCATAACATGGAAATATACAAAGGTAAAGATATTGAGGTCAATGCCACTGCTGGAGATTCCAAATTAGAATCTTTAGTACTTCGCCTTCTGGAACCTTTTTTAGATAAGGGCCACCATGTTGTTATGGACAATTACTATAACAGTGTATCTTTGTCCAATAAACTACTTTGCCGTAAAACGCACTCCACTGGAACACTGAGATCAAACCGAACAAATAATCCTAAAGCTATAACTTCCAAAAAGCTAAAAAAAGGTGAGCACAAATGGTTACGAAAAGGCAAGGTGTATGTGTCCAAGTGGAAGGATAAAAGAGAAGTGCTATGTATCACTACAAAATATCACCCACAGTTGATACAAGTAATGAATTCGTACGGGCAAGAGAAAACAAAGCCAAAAGAAGTAGCCGAGTACAATTTGCACATGTCTGGCGTGGACAGATCCGACCAGTTAACTTCGTATTACAGTTGTCCGAGAAAATCTGTACGTTGGTACAAAAAAGTTATTTTTCATTTACTCGACGTTACACTAATAAACAGTTTTATTTTATACCGCAAAGTCACACAGTCCAAAATAAAGCTGATCGACTTTAGAGAGAGTATTATCAAAGATTTTCTTCTGATACCTCCCCATAATAAAGATGGAAGGCAGTTTGTAAAGCAGGGTGCCTTGAATTGTCCCAGAGCTACAGCACCAGTCCATCAGATAGAGCTAGAGCACATTTTGGAGAAGATTCCGGTACCTGACGGTTATAAGAGAAAAAGCTATTTTCTTCGTTGCAGAAACTGTTCTAAAAATTCTAAGAGAGGCCAAACATCATGGAGATGCCAAGGTTGCGAATCTAAACCTCCACTTTGTGTCGGAAAGTGCTTTGAAAATTATCATAAAACCTAGACAGTGTTGGTAGATATAGATATTTGTTTTTAAAGTTACCACTTACGTTTGTGCCATTTTGTGCAATTTATTTTGATGATTATTTTTTTATGCTGAGAATTTAGCCATTTGTTTTCTTATGTATTTTATTTTTTTTGTTTCAATAAAAAATTTGATAATATGTCTTGTCTGCTTAAGCAGACATGTCCACGCATATCATATAATATGACACGTATGGACGTGTCTGCATTAGCAGACCTTTTGTTTTTTTGCAAAAAAATGAGTTAGTTTTTGCTGGTTAATGAATGAACTCCTTATTTTTATATAAATTTTTGAATCGAATAGAAAAATTAGAGTGACCCCATATGATACATTTTTTTCACCTAGCGCTCGTCAATGTGTTAATTAACCTGTCACGTAGATTTTGAGTTAAAGAAAGAGAGGCCAAGGTTTGACCTAGGACTACGCTCAAAACTCTGGCCATTAAGCCTAGAAATCAAAAATCGACGTATCTCGTCGATTTTCCTAACAAGACTCCAGTAACGAGTTAGTTAGGGGGTAAGACTTATGATGCTCACTGTATATCGTTGGCTATTTAGTTTTCCAACTTAAATTTGGTAGGCTAAAATGCCATTGCCCAATAGGGCACACCAAACACTAAAACCGAAACGTCCCTGATTTTGGACATCAAAGTTACGATGGGGTTAACATAAGACCACCACCAATGTTCGTTATGTCGTTTGAAAATTCCAGCACTGCTTATGTAAGATTCATCTGTCCATATAATTTTTGTAAAGAATTATGGATCCCGGTCTATGTTTTCAAGGTACCAATTGCATAAATTGAGACGTCGCGTGATTCGGGATCGGTTGGTTGGAGATGTTGCTGCTTCCTTATTTTATAGGGTCTGAATTTGTTTTTTTTTTTTTAACTAATAATGCTCGTTTTCGTGATATTCCAGACTCGACTTCAATTTGACGACTTGATATCGAAGGATTTGCAGTTACCATTCAAATAACATTCCAACTTCCTCAGAATCTTCAATATTATAATTCTGTATCCTTGGTTTTTGAAAATTCTCATAAATTATGAGATTTTCTTCTAATCGTTTGAAAATAGAATTATTAGGTTGTCTTCTTTCTGGGTAACGATTAAAATATAATTCACTTGCAACTTCAGAATTATTATTACTTTGTATAAAACACTCTAACATGTCCAACTTTTCGCTATTTTCATAGGCCAATTCGCACTTTTAAGATGATTTCATAAACAATCAAATGTTATTAAATGATTAGTGTTACAAAAATACCAATACTGTCAGAAATATTCTGACTAACACAAGCCTACTAAAAAACAACAGAGTATTATAGATTATTTTGAAAATGAGTTTCTGCTTAATAACAATAAAAATGAATAAATAAATTAACCCCACATTATATATATCGTTAGAATGGGAAAATTTATGTCTTTTTTTGTATGCCACAGCCAACTACCCGTTCCATATAAAAAAATACAACTTTATGCTATAACTCGTATTTGAAAAAATAAAAAAAATAACTACGCTACTGGATTCTTATCAAAAAAGTGCCTGAAGAAGGAATAAATTATTTTCTTCCACTTTCATAAATAATCGGGATAATGCCACATAAAGAAAATTTGCAAAAACCAACTTTTGTTTATAACTCGGAAACAAAAGACAATAGCCAATTTTTGAAAATGCCATTGTTTTTCTTAAAAAAAAGAGATCTAGGATAGGAGGTCCATTTTTCCATACATAGTTAACGAGATTCTCTATTAAAACATTAAAATTAGTCCACCCTGTACTTGGACCGCTGACAGTTATATATCTGTAGAAGTTTCTTTGTCACCATCGTTTGAATACATTATTAATTTAATTAATAATTATATTTGCATATAGTATATGTATTATTTGGTTTAGGTCTTCTATACTTTTATTAATTTTTTGTAACGTCTAAGAACCTACCATTCATAGGTACTACTTCTCTGGAATGAATGTTTCCCTGCATACCTTGGACATTTCTTGATTCAATAATTTTACACCTTTTTACATACAGTTAACCATTGTAATATTCTTCTTCTTCACCATATCAATTGTATTCTAGGCCTGATGATCTAATCCTTTCAACTAAATTGTAATGAACAGTGATGTTATTTCATTCGATGAAGCAATTCGACCACATATATAAAAAGGTATAAACACAGAATACTCATTTATGGTAAACAATTTTGATAAAATACATACACTAGATAATTAAAATAAATGAACATTTAAACTTTTTAAAAAAATTGTACAGAAATACAAATTATAGTAAAAGTTTAAACGTAGCAGCTGTGCACTTTATGAAATTTATTTTAGACTAAAGTTTCTGATATTAATTTACTAAAACTTTTTAACTGGTCTAGTTAAAATTTAGAAAATCTCAGTTAAGGGTATGCTTAATACGTATAGGTACTAATAACATACCTATGGTACTAACGCTACTATTGCTACGTTTGAAAAGTACCTCGTTTTGCTTTTTTTACTCGATAATAAATCCAAGCTCTGTTTGCTCCATTGATATAGTTTGCTCGATGTTACGTGACCAAAACATGTATTCGCTCAGCTCGAGGAGATATATTTCAAACGTAGCATATGTCGAGTATGTTACATTGTAAATGTTCAACTTATGCCTAATATTATTAGTTATAATACCCAGTTCACTATAAATAGACTCTATAAATCTTTGTCACGTACTTAGTAAAAACTGTCCAAGTCAGTATGCCACTTAAAAAGAGGAATATCAAACTATACATAAACATCATAAAAACCCCTTGTCGACCGTTTTTTGCCTAATTCATGAACCTGATTCTTACATCTCTACCAGAGAAACCAACAGTTATCTAACAGTAAAATCCCGTCTTAAAAAGTATTTATTAGGACACCTGACCTATTATATCAACTCTTAAAAGGACTATTAAACGTCCATGTTCTTAAACAAACGGTAAAATCGACTATATTCCCAACTGATATGTGATCTGAAAATTCAACGATTTTCTTTAATAGTGAAACCTCTTAGAAATGTCGACTTGCAGGTTGCGATGTCGTTAAGCTGGTTGTTTATGTCTGAAATGAAATTAGACGAGAATTGAGATGGATAGAAATGTAATTGAATTGGATTTTTTATATACAGTTGTTGATCTAATTTTGCAGCGCTTAAATTCTTATAGCACCGTAAACATACCGGGTGGCTAATCAATCAGTAAAAGTTAAATTATTTTCTTAGTCAAACTAGAAAAGAATGAAAAATTCAGATTTGAAAATCTGAAAATGGATAATTCATAATTCTCCTACGAATTCATAACAATTACCCCATTCTATTCACAAAGTGAAAAAAAAAACTAAAGAAAAATTGAAAAAGCTGAGGATTAGGATAGAAAAAATAAATGTAAGACCAGGAGTCGAACCCGGAACCTCAGAGAATTGAGCCGTCTGCGCGATAACCAATTAAGCCACCTCACCATATGTGTTGATGTCCGAATTCGTTAACTTAAAATATTCAGATTCAGACTCCCATCGCTACACAAATTATCATCCATCCTTAAGGATCATTTCCCTATACTCACATACAGGTATCCCAATAGTGTGTGAAAGTTCTATATTACCTTTATTATAGACAATATTAAAAAATGGTATTTACAAAAGTTGTAGATAATGTTAATCTGCATATTTAAAAATTATTTTCCTATATATAGAGTGATCCATGACTTTATATGAAAATCCTACTAGGTTCAACCCTATGTATATTTGAAAAGAAACAATTGATGATGAATCATTTTTAATGGTAGTCTTCTTTTATAAGAATATACTAATTTGTCCTAACTCAACAAACGCGTACAAGGTGAGTCAAATAAAAAATACTTAGTACTTGGTTGAAATAAAAACAATGAAATTCAAGTACTCAACGTAATGTGAAAGTCAGTCAATATATGTACCTTTTTCTATACTTAACATTTATTATTTCCACTGGAATTACTACAGGTTATGGGCCCAGAATAAGTTTTTAATGTAGAAAAGGTTGGAAATATTTTAAAAACTTGTCTTGAATTTTGGAGTCTGGAATCGAGATGACGTTAAACTCGTTGTTGAATAGGATATTCAACATGGGAATATCGTATCAAACTTGTTTTAGAACAAAGCGATCTATTAGACGTTATTCTGAATAGATCTCCAAAGGTTGCAGTTCAATTAGAATATTTTTATAAAAACTGCTAAGGAAATAATGGATACGTTGAAAAATAACTACACGAAATCTGGAATGGCTACTCAAGTACATATACAGTGTAAATTACGGTATATGAAATTTTCTGAACATCAATCTTTAACTTCATATCTTACTGAATTTGATCAAACTATTTCGGATCTGAAAAATAGTGGTGGATCCATAAAAGAAGCCAACGTCATAAGAGTCTGTTATAACAGCGATCAATATTATTTTTTCCCAAAAGGAATTAAAAGTTACTCTTTATGAAAAATAAGCTGTTATTCGAAAAAAAAATTTTTTTTATTAAATATCAAAAAAGTCTATCACAGAATAAACGTTGCAAATTGGATGAAGCTGTGATCGCCAGAAAAGAAGGATAATTAAGACTAAAAAAAAAATTGATATTAATACTGTTCTGAAATATATTGGACTGTGACAATTTATCGCACAATCTTATGTAAATTAAAAATTTGGAAAATTGTGGACTTCAAGTCATATTTGGAAATTAAAGGGTTGAAATTTATAAAAAATTAACCCTTGTTATAAAAGGTGTGTATATGGAAATTTATATGTTAAAAAGTTTATACTTAAATCTCCTATACTTGCAAATCAACCTGGAATAACAAGTAGTTTGTGGCATAGGCGTATGGGTCATTGGTCGAAATTTCCAATTGCAGAATTATGTAAAGTCTGTCCAAAATCAAAACAATGTCTAAGTCCTTTTAAGCCGATATCTTATGAGCCTAAAGCAAAAAGGGCACTAAATGTAGTATCGTCTGATCTATGTGGACCGATATTTCCACCTACTTTCAATAATAAACAATACATTTTAACATTCATAGATCATTCGTCACATTTTACCATTTGCTATATTTTGAAAAATAAAAGTGACGTCTTTACTGATTTTAAAGAATATGTTGCTATGGTAGAATCTAAATATAGGTATTTTTTAGCGAGTGTATGGTTTAAAATATTTTCGACTGTTTTAAACCGTTTAAATTTTAGCGATGCAACTATGACGTCGCGTACGAAATATTTTAAACCAAAGCTAGAATTTTTGAACCAGTAGGAAGCATATGGTTCAATAACGGTTGACACATAAGAGATTCTGATTGTGGCTGTTGTATGTTGTTTTGTTCCATCTTTGAACATTTTGATATATTTGACGTTTTGTTTATTTTTATTGATTTTTGATGACTTCATACATATATTATGTGATTAATATTCATACATTAATTGGTTATAATGTTATAATACAAATATTAATATTTATGGTCAACATAAACAGTTGGACGATGTGATCTACCTATGGGTTACTCTTGATTATGAAACAATAATTCAATTAAAATAAGGTTAGAGGATTACTTATCAATTGTACGTTTTTTATAAAAATAATTACGTAGTTTGCTTCAGATTCTGAATTTGCCAGCAATTATTTAAAAGCAATTAAACGTTCTTTGGCGGTTGATGAACTTTGGAAAAGCCCAACAAAACTACAGCAAATAATCGTTAGAAAATCGCGTATCTGTGGAGCTACGGAATAAATATGATGCCATGTTTATTGAAAAGAAAAATACCAAAAATAAAATAATGAACAACGTTTCAGATTGCAATGTACCTATTAAAAACACTTCAATTTTTACTTAAAATCGCTATCAAACACTCATCTTCCTTCATCTGATTTAACAATCATTAAAAAAAAAATACGAACGAAATCAGAATACCTACCTAATTAAAAAATTTGTCATATGACAGCAGATTAAATATATTTAAAACACCCTATTTTTGCCATCTATTAATTCATGACGTCACTTTAAATATGGTTTAAAAAATATTTTAAACCAATGTGGTGGCTAAAAAACAGCTTATGAAAAGGGAATAGAAAGATTAAGATGTGATAATGATGGGGAATATATACTATATTCTTTAGGCTATGTTCAGGACAAAATCTGATTTTTGGATAACTAAAAAACAAGTAACTTTGTCATTGTCAAGTGCAGAAGCAGAGTATATTTTTCTTGTAGATTGTACAACTAAATGTATTTTTATTGCACAAATACTGACAATCAATCTGCTATTAAAAATTAAAATGGCTAGTACTTACGAACCAAAACTGACAAAACACTTTGACGTACGCAATCACTTTATTAAGGACCTACGGCAGAAAAAATTGCTGACATCTTTTGCCAAGTCTCTTCTGGTCACAAAATTTAAATATGTTCGTGACAGGTTAAATTTATTATTTGAATAATTATTGAAAGTTAAAATATGAGTTATTTGTTAATTTACAAAATTAAAGAGGAGTGTTAAAACATTGAATAAAATGTTTATGAGTAAAGAATAAAAAACAAGTTGTCAACTTAGTATCAGATAATTTTGTAAAAGACAGGTATTTTAGGTGTACCTTTTTCTATACAGTCTATACAGATTGTAGGTAACCTCATAAAGAGACTTTTGAAAACTTGTTGGAAAGATTCGAACGTACATATAATATAGCATATGAAATACAGGAAACGAACTTTAAATGAACAAAATGAACTCAGTATTCTACTTAGTTTTACCGAAAATCCAAACACCAGTACACGTATCTAATGGAAAATGGAACGGGAATAAGTAAATCAACTGCCAATAAGATACTATTAAAAAATAAAGTACATCCATATACCATATCCAAACGTCATCAGGAAATTCTTGAAAACGTGGTAAGTAAAAGGCAAATGGTAGATCATTTTGGTAGTGTTCGTTTTGCCCACCACTGTTATAATAACAACACTAATAAAATTAAAATAGTCATATAACAAAAAACCAGATTATCAAAATTATTAGGTGTAAGAATTAAGTTGTTTTATGTTAGTATGTTTTGGGGTCTAAAATTATGACTCATATATAATAAAAATATTCCAAGACAAAGAAAAATTCATAAACTAAAAAGTACCATTCTTAGGAGCAGTCTAACGAGATCTTACTGGTAGCACGTTAAATATAGGTAACAACCAAAACATTAATGTAAATTAAACGCAGTAAAGATCAAATATAAGGAAAATTTTATGAAACGTTTTTGAGATTAATTTTTTAAACATGTTCATCAGTCACCTTCGCATATATATATTGAGGTAAAATCGCGAAATAATTATTTACTAATTAATCCAATTATAAATCTTATAATAACCGAAAGCAAAACACAATCTTCCGCGGTATTAGGCTTCTGAGGAAGGTAACTATGCTACAAATAAACTTTATGACCCATAAAATAACACAACAGAAAATTATTTCAATCACAGACATTATAAATAATAGTCCGTGAACCTGTGAACCTTTTTTTAATTATCGCACCTTTTTAAAATTACAATTTTGGCATAAAGAACAAATTGAATTTGAATACCTTATTCAATTTTTTTGTTGTGCAAATATAATGTCTTATCAGGAATCAATATATTTCGGATCGGATTCTGCATCAAATTATTTAGAATTTTATTTTTGATTTTAGCAAATTTTATAGCTTTAGTTATTTTTAATTTTACCCTCTCCTGAACTCCTTAAACAGATCTACACCTCTTATTGTCTCCCTTTCCCTTTGCGCCGCTGTTACTTTTACAGAAATATACGATATCTCTGTATGTTCATGTTATTTTCTCATCTGTTCCTACAAGTTCCCTAAGCTTCCCATCCAAAGAGATCAAAAGTTATAATATTCAATACTATAATTGCTCTAATAATGATTAAAGAAAAAATATTATTGTAATATGACCTATCTAGTCATGCTCTGATCCAATGGGTTCTTATATCTTGTTTGGGCAATATTACGACCCCATTTGTCCTTAAAACCAGGAATATTTTTTGAAGGGACGCCTATGCTTACATACTGCCGGTATGAATCATTAATTCGGGAATGCACTAGAAGAAATTTCGAGAAATTTCCGTAGACGCCTGTCTAATAAATGTTGAGAATGACAGTAATCTAGAACATACACCAATTTATATATAAATAGACTGTGATGCACAGAAAGTCAGTCAGTCGAAGTCAAGTCATAGCAGTGAGAACATCGATAAAGTAAATGTGATATAAATTAGTATAAGAAAATATGTTAAATTAGAAATATAAATAGTGCTTAAGTATTATAAATAAATTAATTAGTAGCAGGGTAAATAAATAAACTGTTTTAAATAAATAAACTGTTTTAAATAAATAAACTGTTTTAAATAAATAAACTGTTTTAAATAAATAAACTATTTTTAAATTAGATAATCGTTACACTATAGAACCAGTTTCATTCTAAGAAAATTTAAAAATAATAATACAACTGTAGAACGAAAATGAACTCACTTTTTAGAATACTTCCATCTTATAAAAGATTCTACAAATATTGCTGATCACTATTATAGAATAGTTCGAAGGACAGTTTGGCTACCATTAAAGAACACTGTTAAAATATCATTTAGACTTCTATTTAATAATACCATTGTGGTGTCAAAAATGGATATTATAGAGCACAGACAGATCTTTTAAGATTACTGTTCTATAAATGTGTTATGGAATTTGTGTACTATATAATATTGTTTAATGCATCAATAGTATCCTTTATTTAAGTAATAAAAAAACTAAAATATCATAAATATTGCGGATATAAAGATATCACAGCCACTCTTATAAAAATATGTTTCCTGTGGTTGGGTAATACTATAGGGTGTCTTCTCTATGAAGCTTCATCCAAGCATTTACCATCAGGGTAGTAGAATCTTACCAAATGGCCATTTTCCAAAATGGAGCATCTAGAGACACCTCTTGGTGACGTTATTAACCTAAAGGACTTTGATCTGAGAGGCTGGCTAACCTAAGTTCTGTGAAGCAATCCACCCTCCCCATCTTACAAATACAGATACTATAGAGTATTTACTTAATAATCGGGATTCATTTGAATGCAAATCTTACTTAACTGTGAAATATATAGTATATTTGTTATGTATAACATTTAACGTGTCACGTTATAAACAAGTATTTCTAAAAATATTATTAAATTTGTTTAAAAATCACTAAACCTGTTCTTCAGTATAATTAATAATTAAATAAAATTAAACAAGTGACTTTGTTTTTTTTTTGTTATATCCGGGAAATTAACATTTCTTAAGATGGCTGTCAAATATTTTATTAAACGAACGACTTGTATAAAATAATTACTTTTTTCTGCATTCGTTTAATTACATTGTTTTAATTTCAAAGTTAGAGACTATAATGTGCGTATGGCTGCTGGCCCACAGACTATTAGGTTTATTAGCGGTCAACAATAGGAATTGTTAATTAAAAACAAAGTGAAAGCAACCAACTTGACTTTTTCACGGCTTCAAGTTAAATTAGATTAGAGATTTAAAGAGAATTCGTTCGATATTATCTATTCATTTTGTTTTTCTTTAAAAACAAGATACAAATCTGTGAACTATGGATTCTATGTTTTCTCTTGAACAGGATATTAAACACCAAAGGAATCCTTTAATTTTTTAGTAAAAAAAAAAACAATTTACGAAGTCTATCTCAAGTATCTAGAATATCTAGGGTGCATCCTAAGTTGATACTTTTTTAAACGGTGTATAAAAGTCATTAAACAACTTTTTCAAATTACTTTTTCAAATTACTTTTTCAAATTACTTTTTCAAATTGATTTTTCAAATTACTTTTTCAAATAACTCTTTCAAATAACTTTTTCAAAAAGCAATAAAAATAATCTCAAGGCACTGGTATTTTTATTAATTTTTTTCTTATTTTCTTAGTTTACAAATTTTTTGTAACACCTACCACTGCCAATAACTCATTTTGGTAAACTCGTTTTCAATGTTTTAGTTTTTTAATCAGCACTTCAAATTTTGTTAATGCTGCCACTTTCTGTAATTATCGTTAAGTTTCGTACTTAAGATAAGACTACTGACATACATTTGGCAAAGATGGTAGGTAGAGTAATTAAACGCAGAACCGGGGTAATAAATCGTTCCCCAGACAGTTATATAAGCAATATTTTCTAAATTGAAATGCAGCTTAAGAGTACAAATTATAAAATAAGATATAGTATTTAATCCTTAGACAAATCGTAAATAATAACATTCTCTTGAACTATTAATGGTGCTATCGATAAACGAGAATTAACTTTTTTTATCAGAGGTTTACGAGATATTCAATTGTTTTACATCAATGTTTTTATAATTTACAATACTCTTTTATCTAGCTCGTCCAGAATCACCTTCAGGGCAACGGTACAAGGTGGCTACCGCTTAGGGAGTATATTTTTATTTTTTACGTATACGACAGCATGGAGATACTCACTCCACTGAGGTTACTTTGAGTGCACTGTAGGTGCACTTGAGGGTCGCAGAGCAAACTGCGTATGCAAAACTGACGCCCGGGCAACTCTTGTTCGAAATAACAGCCTGGAGCCACCCACCACTTCAAATGTCACAAGTGAGAACAAAAGACGTGTCAAAATTTTGTTTGCATTCTATTTAAAATTTTAAAGTTGATATGTTGTAATTCAAACTAAAATTAGGTTTTTCTTTATCTACTTTATCCTATTTCTATAGTTACCGATGATTTCTTTATTGGTTCTAACCTACTGCGCAATAACATTTCGATGTCAGACCACCGCTGGTTAACATTCAAAATAAACTTGATGTTGCCGACCTCCACGCTATCTCAGAATCCCAGGAAGACGGACAGGGTAATCTATGCCCACCTTCTCCAAGAGGCTCTGAGAGAGATAGAGGCCAAAACACCAAATAATAACAAAGCTTTGGAGAAGTACTCAAACACAATCCAAAGCGCAATAAACAATGCCTATAAGAAATTCTGTCCCCTGAGGCTGGTCCAACACGATCGTCTTACTGCATGGTGGTGTCACGAGTTGGATCACCTCAGGAAGATGGCTAGGAAATCCTTTAATAAGACAAGAACCACAAAACTCAAAGAGGACTGGGATACTTATCACCTCAGAGAATACAAAAAAATCGTCAGACAAAAACAGAGAGATGCATGGAGATCCTACTGCGAAGAAATCGAAGATTTTCCGCAGGCAGCGAGGCTTCAAAAAGCTCTCTCAAAAAATCCACACCGATGCATTGGTGCGCTAATCAAAGAGGATGGCACGAAAACTGCCAACCTCGAAGATAGCATCAAACTTCTGCTGTCAACACACTTCCCTGACTCGGTCATTACAGACGTGGCCGACTGGGCAGAGGAAGAATAAGATGGATTAAAGGTCACGCCACATCGAAAGGTAACCGTCTTGCTGATTCACAAGCCAAGAAAGCAGCCAACCAAATACTTTTTGGACTTTGGTCTTCTATTGGCCTGACAAAATCGGTAGTGACAGACCTAATTAAAGAACATTCCCTTGTGAAATTCAAGGACAGATGGAATAAAACAAGAAACTGCAGAGTTGCCAGGGAGCTCTTAAGTTATCCTGACAACACTGCAGTAAACAAATACTTGACTATGACTAGACAGAATCTGCGTCTAGTCACAGGCATTCCGACTGGTCATTGCCAAGTACGAAAGCATCTCCATATCATGGGGCTGTCAGAATCCGCACTCTGCAAAGGGTGCGAACAAGAAGATGAGACCATCGAGCGTATCCTTTACGATTGCTCGACGCTCTCATTTATTAGAAGATTTGTGTTCGGCGAGTATCGACTAACACCGGCCGATATAAGAGAAGCACCTCTTGGCGACGTTGTCAACTACAATAAATCTGTAGGCTGGCTCACGAGCTAGAAGGTGCCTATCTTCTCAGGAGGATGCACAATGTGCCTAATGAGGCATAAGTGCCGTGGGGGTAACCTACCCTCCACACATCACAGATACAGAATCTACTGCGCAAGACCGTGATGGTACAATGCTCACTGTATTTGAAACAAACTTAGTAATACCCTCTTAAAAAAATTTGGAAAGTTCTAAAATACACCCTGTAGATAAACATGTAGAAACGCATTTACCATCTGCCCGAACACATTCAAAACGTACGCCAAGTGTTGTGGTTTCTGTAAAAATATTCTATGCAGCGAACTACTGTTACAGCTAATTTGCTGGCTATTAGGTTGTACGTGGTAATGGCAATACTACTGTGCAATAATAGTAGGTATTTATTTTTTTGTTCAATTGACAATAATCGTCGAAGTCGCTCTATCGGTTCCACATGTGCAACTAATATGTTGCTATGAATGCGGTAAACCGGAAGATCAATTTTTGCGACCTCTTTGTAACAACAAAACGGACAAAGACAAACAGAATATTTAGAGAGTTATCTTTAAAGTTTCTATCAAATACGGTCACCTTATTTTAACAGCTACGCAAGCACATTAATATTTTAGCTAGAAATAGGGCCAAATAAGAATACGGTAGCTCCTTATTTTTGGAAAATATGGACTACAAATAAATAATGTCATTCGGATTATAGAAACAAGAAATAATAAAAAATAATGTAAAGAAGAAACAAAAAAATATTTTTCTCTTAGTGAGAAACCATCTAAATATTTTACTCGTATTATTGTAATGGTTAAGAGAAAATAATAGTATAGTACGACAAGATTAAGATGGTAAGTCAGAATTAGTTGCGCACTGGCAAAAATTTAAAATAGGTGCAGTGGCGGCTCGTGGGCACTAGCGGCAGTGGGGCACACACTGGAAAGGAATCCCGGGATTCATTTTTCCCTTAGGAAAACAAGTTCTCCGCTTAATGAAAATTAAATATATTTTAAAACAAATTAAATATTACAAAATTGAAGACTAGCGAAGTAATCGATGGATAACATGGCTAACGCGCACAATCTATCTTGGCACATAGTGTTCCTTAAAAATGTTTTAATACGTTTCAATGTCGAAAAACATCTTTCACTCTCCACTGTGGTCATGGGAATTGTACACAGGATAGTTAGCAGCTCCACAGATTCCGAAAATGTAATTGTCAAATTGTTTTTAAAAAACATTTGTAATAACGGTACGGCCCCATTGTGTTGCACAAAGTCATCTCGGGTGTAAAGTATGGACAGTTCGTTTTTGTATTTTACGCTGTTTACGTTTGGAAATAAACTACACACAGTTTTAACGTCCTCATTTGGAAAACAACCTCGGTAGTCTTTAAATTTTTCACTATCAAATAAACTTACAATTGTTAGGTGGGTAGTAAAACTAAAACGTTCATTTACTGCACTACTACACAAATTTCCTTATATATCCTTAAATTAGGAATGGGGTCCTCCTTTTCAACAAACTGTCTCTTCTTGCTTGTACTTGGACCTGATTGGGTGTTGTTTAGTTCTTGTGGGTCTTGTTGTGATTGCCATTCTTCATGAATTAGCGTATCTATATTATTTCTAATATTTTGAATAGCTGCTGCAAAATTTGATATGTTTATCTTAACCTTGAGAGCATCGAACTGTCTACTCTGCAGTTGATCAAAAAGTATATCGCAATTTGACATTATTTTGCTGAAGAAAAATAACCAGAAACTAAAATCTGTCTTTCAAAATTTATCAACCCTTTAGTCTGATTAATAGTTTTTTTTTATCGAATTCTGTGTTCATAATTTCTTCGAGACATTTAATCAAATCCTCTTTAGAAACATAAATAGTATTGACACACTTCGATGTAAAATTCCATCGTGTAGGAGCATTTTAAAGCATGCGACTCTGAAGAAAAGGTGTTTGGCAATTTAAAATCTCCCAGCGAAAAATTTCTCTTCTATATTTTCAAATTAGAAAACATATTTATATCTCTATTTGATAGTTTGTCAACTAGCCTGGAATTTCCAACGCATACCTTATTGAGATGAGCAAAATAGAATTTGGTCATCCTTGCCAACAATTTGCGAAAATGTATGCCATTAAATTATTTATAAGACTCAGAATTTTTTATACCCTTAAATATGAAAACAGAGATTTGAATCCTCGAAAAAGTCAGACAAAACCAAAAGAAAAATTTTGTCCCATTTATAAATATGACTGCTTTATAAAAAAAAGTTATTTTTCATTGTAGTTTTATTTCTTAACTATTCCAATGGTCCAACTAACTTTTTTTTGTAATCAATAAATAAATTATTATCATGGTCCAACAAAGGCGCACCTTAAGCCGAAACTGGCATCGCCTTTGTGAGGGAGCCGGTAAAAATGCCGCTGCGTACATTCGCATCTGGTCTAGGTAATCTGTACCATGGGTACAACAGCACGTCACGATAAGGACAGCGCCCCGCTTGTGACGTATAATCCATCGCATGTGTTCATCTCTTGCTAAGCGATATTGTCGTTGTCCTTGTTTTTCGCATCATAATGAGAGAGAAAACAACAGAGGCACACATTTACTGTGCCCATCTTCAACTTAATTTCGGAATTCTCGGAACGTCTCTAACCGTCCGGTCGTCCAGTGTCGAATTTCCTGATTTTTTGATATGTTCTAATTGTCGACTTACCGAACAATACTGTCCATGGGCACAACTCAATTCTATGACCAGTTTTTGATATACAGGGCGTTAAACTTGCAAATTGCCGATTTTTTAAAGAGGATGTGCCTTTTAAGATACTATTATGACTACAGATATTTTTTAATAATAATGCTTCACTAATATCAAACAATATTTCCAACATAACAAATGACGTAAATTTTTATTAGTTACAGGGTGAGTCATAAATTACTGAAAATCGAATTTTAATTTTTACTTTGGCTTAGAAATATTTTCCAAATGATTATCTCTCTGTAATAGCATTGGCTTATGTAATTAAAATTAGGCACTATTACATTCTATACAGGGTAAGTCAAAAAGTTTGATAGACCCTATATGCTGTTTTTAATAAAATTTTGCATATTTAATGTCGTGTTTTAATAATAGACATCACACCATTTTAAAATATGTATAATTTATAAACCATATACAGTATAATTCAAAGAATATTTATAGAGAAAAATGAAGAAAAAGTAGTTTTTTCATATTTCGCCCTATATTTAATAATTTCGACTGTTAAATTGCGTATTTTTTTACACTTGATTTATTTTGACTATGCCAATAAAGTGTTAAAGTTACATGAACTTACTATGATCAGTTTTTGAGATGTTTTATTTCAGATTTGGAATTATCTGGCAATACTGTATTCAACCCTAGGATATTTTTAAAAAATATTACAGGGATGCCAAGCAATTAATTTTTTTGTGAAATTAGGCAATGATCAGACCCCAGATAAATTATCATAATTTAGGAAGGTTAGCAGTGATTTCAAAATTGTTTAAAATACAGATTTATAAGATAACAAGCTAACGAATAGTGGTGACAGAACTGGTTTACTTTATACAGAGTGTATTGAAACGTCTTAAGTCCCATCAGTGCGTAATTGATCATATTTATTTTATTATTGGAAATACGAAGACATTTTTAATATAAAAGTTATATGACCATATTAATCATTTTTTGTTAAATATACAGGGTGAATCATAAACGAGAAACTGTCCAAACTTATACTGTTTTAAAGCAAACCACCTTGGTAGTTACACATATCTTTTCAAATCGTCAAACAACTTTAATGAACTTGGCAGTGCCAAACAAAATAAAAAATAATAAAATTTATTTATGAATTGGGTAAATATCCTAATCATTTAGGGACAACCTGTATACATAATAAATGAATTTAAATATTCGAGCTGCAAAAAGAGAATATAAATTAAACCCCTGGTCGAAGATCGCCAAATTTCAAAACTTTTTCGGGTTGTTAATTGCATGAGAACAGCTTCCCAACAATTCAGTTAAAAGAAATTTATGTATTTTTCCTTTATTTATAATTTTTTTAATCTTATTTTTATTGCTTTTTTCTGTTCTGTTTTTTGGTTTCTTGTTTTTTTTTGCATTTTTGTTTTTGTTTTTTTTTTGTTTTTGTTTTTTTTTTGTTTTTTTTTTTGTTTCTTTTTTTTTTTTGTTTTTCTGTTTTTCTGTTTTTCTGTTTTTTGTTTTATTTTTTTTAAATTTTTCTTTTGTAATAATGGTTGGCCTCTTTTCGTATTATTATGCTGCATACTATTTAATAAAATTTTCGTGTTCGAAAGATAAATGATAGTGATATTTGGTCATAAATACGGTCCCTGCAATTACATTTTCTAGTGTTGTAGATGTACAAGTATATATCAACTTATGCCGCGTTTGAGAATCCGCATCGGATACATCTGAGATGTAGTAAATCTTTGGTCACGTGTCACGTGATTCAGTATACGTAAATGTAATGGGATAGATGTGTCCCATGTGGATAAAAAAACGCTTGAGATGTAAAAAATGCATCCGATGTGAATTCTGAAACGCGGCAATATTGTGTAGTTTTTAAAAATGACTTAGACGCAGTAAAATTAACAAAATCTCGTTCGTACCCAGAAAATGTTGAAAAACTATAATTTTTACTTAAATTTTTAGTAATAAAATCAACTACGCAAAAAAAATACATCATTAGATTCAAGTTTTTGTGCTTTTTGTTTATATGAGAAATACATAGTCAAATTCAGACATACAGGGTGTTGTTTTAAGGATTGACGAATTTACTCTTTTTTGTAAATACACACCTGGATTTCCTTTCTTGTTTATGCCTTAGTAAAGTTATGATTAATAAGTATTTTAAGTTCGTAACTTATGAATTAAGAAAGAAATCGGAAAAATAATGAAACACCCTGTATGAACAATAGATAATAAAACAAAGTTTTCCTGGTCATAACTTTATTATCAATTGCCAGTCTGATGCGACTTCAAATAATTGCCCTGTATAACTATGTTACAAAATAGATATATTGTCTAATTATTTTATAGCTCAAGGGATAATTATTTAAATGAGTAATTTGTTTAAATTTAAATTTCAAGCTGCCTATACCAGCCATCAGCAATACCTACAACAACGCCTTAATCAGGAATTTCTTAAACGGGTCAGTAAAACATGATTGGAAGAAGAGATGCAGCAGCGGTGGTGCCGTTATTTCAACGACCTTATGTCGAGTCGGTTACAATTTAATGGTACATGTAATAATAATCGATACTTTTTGTATCGTTAATTCTAATTGTTTTTTTGTCATATAATTAAAATTAATAGTTTTTAAAAAAATAGTTTCTAAAGGAGTTATTCCACTGTCTAATATTTTTTTTATTTAACCAACATTTGACCCTCCTAAATTCTACTAAATTCTAAAAAGTATATTGCGCATTAAAAAACTTGGGATGATTTAAACTATACAATTTTTATTAAATCATAGGTATAAATGAGCAAAAAGATGTGCCCCTTTTTAAGATTTTTGACTTATTTTTATCTTTTCATAAAAGCCGTACCTTTAAAGTTACATATAGATAGTTCTTATTGAAATTTCCTGTATCTATAAAAAAATGTTTTATCGAATTAAAAATACGTAGATACAGCAATACATATTATACAATTAAAAAAAAATTACTTCGTATCATGATATACGGTTATGAATCAACGAGTAAATTGCAGTGAAACTTAATCCTAATTTCTCGCAATACATATACTTTCCTCTGGTCATTTATTCATTTTTAATGGAAATCGCGTTTATTTGTGAAAATTGGTTCAATATCCAGCGGTCAAATACACAGTGTACGTCAAAAATATCAACTGTTTATAAAAGCAAATGTTTACGGATTAATGGCTCTAATTGGCTTATTGTTATGTTATGTGACAGATAGCAAACTATATTTTAAAGTATATATAAGGCTCGAAACACACTGTTTAGGTCTATGGCCTGGTTAATTTCTTCCATTCGTTCTGTTCTTAGCTTTTTCTTTCCAGTCGATGATCTTTTTTTCCTTAATATCTTCTATGATCGATTCCCTCTATTTCCTGCTAGGCCTTCCTCTCTTTTTCCCTTCCGGTGTTGTCCAAGCTACAAAACGACGTGTTAACTGTATAAAGCAATTATTAACTAAAAAGAAATATACAATATCCACATTGTTTCCTTTTATTTGTTAACCTGATATGTACAGCTTTAGTTTCATTTAGCTTAATTCGCCAATCACTACTTTTATTAATGGAGTTCTGCAATTTTTAAACTGCGTCTTTATGATCTTCTACTTCCAAGATGGCAATGTCATCTGCAAGGATGGCTATTGTATTATTTTCTAGTTTTGAAATATAACTGGTATATAGTGGATAAAGGACAGGTCCCAATATACTTCCTTGTGGTACTTTTGCTTTGATATCTTTTAATTTCGAGTAAATTTCTTCCTGTCTGTTTCTCGTGCCATACTTTGTAGAAATATTGCTCTACATCTAAGAAGATAGTAGGGCAAACTATTTTCTTACAGTGATTTTTGAATTATGTTCATTATGCGGAGGCCAAACTGATGCCACGGACTTAATTTTTAATTTCCTTAAAAATTTATTTTTTTTAATTACTTTTCAATTTACAGGAAGTAATGAAATTGTTCTATAAGAGGCAACTTTATTTGATTTAGGTCACTTTCCATATCTTAGGTACATACTTCAATCTGATGGAACCATTAATAAGATAGGTCAGTTTAATTATGGCTTTCCTAAGGAGTTGTGTTAGTATCTCCTTGGAAATTTAATCAAATTTTGATGTTTTTATGGGTTAATACTTTTATAAATGAAACTATCTAATTTTTGTGGATTTATATTTTTGAGTTCTACATTACCGTTTATAAAAGTCAATTTTAAAATAAATTCCTCGTTTTAATTATGCTTAAAATCTTTCGTTTTCTGTTTTTGTTTCAGTATGACTTTCGGTCGCCTCGTGCCTCGTTCTCAGCCTCCATCATGACCTCGGAAAACTTTTAGATAGACAGAATAGTAAAAATGCCTCGCAAATGACTCCAAATCTGCCTAAAGAGGTCATGTGTAACATGAACAACGTCGCGATCCCCCGGCCACCAGCATTACCTACAGGCCCATTGGTGCCCACCTATGGGCTGAAACCTCCTCCTAAATCGCCTGGAAAAAGCGCCGAAAACCAAGGAAACGGACATGGGAGCGTTAAGAGCAAAACGAGTCATACGTCAGAAGGTAAGTTTCTTGTTTTAATTATTTATCTATCTCTATAATTACATAACCACAAAAAAAATTTCGAGTCTGGGGATCATACCGTGTTTTCGATATGTTTTTGGGCCCGCTGAATTTGAATCCAGGGTCCATTTTACCCTATTACGTCAGGGTTTTGCCGTAACCTCAAAAAGCCCAATAATTGAGGCTGCTTTTCAGCACTTTTTAACGCATATAAGCCTGTGACTCAAACTTTAAATACAAAAGCCAAGCTGCTAACTCCAAATCCTTAATCTTATAACCCCACAAACTCATAACCTCATAATTCAATAGCCCCATAACCTTAAAAAACGCTATAATTTACAGCCACACAAATAAAAATTGGGGGTTAAGGGGGATTTAAACATTAAATTTTTACTATACTATATAAGGGAATGAATCCTGTTGATTCTTAAAAAAAAATCTGAATAGCAAAAGTCAAGCTCTATAAGGAGACAACGCCTATTGATTCAGAAACAAGAAACGGTATCAAATTGAAATCTTCAGAAAAAACAAGCTTTATAAGGGGATGAAGCCTATTGATTCTAAACAAAAAAATGTGAAGAGCCAAAAAATATGAAGAGCCAAGCATTATATCTCTTTAATTCTAGTTTTTATGATCTTTCGGCTATCTGGGTTCAACGCTTTCTATACGTAGTATTGTTTTTTTATCTTTTAAATTTTTTATTTTAATAGTTTTTTTATTTTATTATTAAAACATGATTTTTTGTTTATAGGATTTCGTTTAGTAGATATTAGCGTTCAAAACAACGATGATACTGGCAGCGTATATTCCATTTATAAGCAAAAAATCGACTCCATGTTCGAATCCGACTCCAGCAGTACAAAAAATAGCGTCCAGGCCAAAATTGAAAAAATGTTCAACGACGTTGCCGAAGACAATGGTAATACAATTTTTTATTATTGTAACCTTATAATGAGGAACATATAAATATGTGTTTAGTTTTTTATAATGGATAGTTTTTAGTTAATTAATTCAGCGAAACGATGTTTATTGTCGCACTAATTTTTAAAGAAATAAAAATTTAGGAGAAGAAATCAATTTTGTTTATCATTTCATTAAATAACATTCAAGACAAATTATCCATCCTACTATTTACATTTAGAGACTTGTATCTACAATTTGTGATTAATATTTTGTAAAAAGGTTAATTTATAGTATTACATACAGGGTGAATCATTATTCAAATATTTATGATCCAAATACGTATATACAGTGCTGGCACGTTCAAACCTTCAAAATGTAGTATATACAGGGTGTTAGTAAATAAGTGCGACAAACTTCAGGGGGTGATTCAGCATGAAAAAATAATGACAGTTTGCTATATAAACGTATGTCTGAAAATGCTTCTTTTTCCGAATACGGGGTGTTAAAGTTTTTCTTAAAAACTGACAATTTGTTTATTGCTCTGAAACCGGTCAAGATATGCCCCATACGAAAAGATTTTTTGTCACAGATTGAACGAGGAACTCAAAAGTGATTTTTAATTTGAAATATCTTAGTGGCGTACCATTTTTTTCTTTAAAATAATTGAGATCATTACCCGTATGCGCGCCAATGATGAACATAAAGTTCTTAAATGCATGTCAAAAAATGCGCAATAACTACTTCTTAAAGCCCACCAAATTTCATTTGCATATCTCGACGGGATTCAGAGCAATAAGTAAATCAGTTTTTAAGAAAAACTATAACACCCCGTATTCGGAAAATGAAGCATTTTCAGACATACGTTTATATAGCAAATTGTCATTATTTTTTCATGCAGAACCACCCCCTGACGTTTGTCGCACTTATTTACTAACACCCCATATATATTTCCATTTGCAGCTCATCTAATATTCTAGGTTTTGAGTCCATGAGACGAATAATTGGCAATTTCGATACTACGAGGTGTGATAGAAAAGTAATAAGATTTTTTAATTACCAAATTTTTATTTTTTCAAACAGCAATATTAATCCCTTCAAAGTAGTTCTCTAGGGCAGCTATAAAATATCAGCGTCGTTGTTCTCAGTCTTGGTAGCAGCGCTGTAAGACTTCAACCAGTATGGCCTTCACCAGGTCTGTCGCGTCCTTTTAAATGTTCACCACAGTCCGAAAATGACGTCATTTTAAAACATTTTTTAGTTTGGGGAAAATAAAAAGACATAAGGACCAAGATCAGGTGAATAGGGCGGCTGAGAAACCACATGGATGCCTTTAAAGGTCAAAATCTCCGAGACGGAGATAGCCATAACATATGAGGTCACCATGGAGCCTTCACGTGTTTGCAATATCTGATCTCACACGCACCCTTCTGCTGAGCCTCTTAAAGGTATTGACAGTCTGATTTCACAAAAGCCTCCACACGTTCGATGTTCTCATTGGTTTTTTAAGTTGAAGGCCTTCCTGAGCGAGGTTCATCTTCCATCTTCTCGGACATCCAAAAAAGATTTGTGTAAACAAAAAACTTGGACTATTGATAAGAAATGTTCCCCATAGGCCCATTTCAACTTATCAAAGGTCACACTTGCGGATACCCCAAGTTTAACACATCGTTAAATACAACGTTTAACACGTCGTTACTTCAAATTCCGCTGTTTCATTATGTGTGACACACAACAAAAACACTAATAGCGCTCTCAAAAACAACGTGGTGACATTACGAAGTTGAAACTCAAACTGAGCATCCCAGTTTCATTACTTAGGCTCATTAGGCTGGCCCAAAGGTTTGATCTTGCCAGAGTTGTATTATATCTCTAAATAATTATTGATTTGATGTATTTCAGGTATAACTATTGATGGATTTGGAACTCACACTTTTTCTGTAGACTATTTGGGATCTATTCCTCTAAACGAGAAAGTAACTAGTTTATCAGGATTACAAAATCCTCTAAGAGACCTGTATTTTTCTTACAAGAAAATCATCAGGACGAAAAAAGTTTTAACAGGTCGATTAGAGATTTCTGGTAGCGGTTTGAAGGTCCAATATCAAGGAGAGAAAGGTAAGCTATTAGATATTATTTTATAAATACAAATTACTAAATTTATTATAAATAAAAAATATCTTAGTTATGGTCACAAGTTTTTTTTTTTATAATGCACTATATATGTTGCCTACTTTTGGATTTTTTTTATTTTCTTATGAGATCTTCAACTATACCAAATAATATGTTGAGTACTACGAGTATATCAAGATAAGTTTGACCGGTCATTTATAAATGGGTAAACGACCATACGAAGTGCCAGCTCACTTGTGAACACCTATGCGGTCATTTTCATACGTGGGCAAAAATTGTATTTTTGAATAGATTTCTTTATAATCTCTTCAACGATACCAAAAAAAAGTTACGTACATTCACGGAAAAAAAATTGTAGAAAAAATTTCTATAATTGTAGATTTTTTCTCTACAATAAATAGTACATATAGGGACAGGGACAATTTGTAGTAAAAATTTCCAAATATTTGTGGAGAATGTATTGTAGAGTTATTATCTACAATATTTAGTAAAAATATCCAAATGCATCATAAGAATTGTTCTACAAATTGTTATAATTTTTGCTATTCATTGTATGAATTTATATTAAAAATGTATTGCGTTTTATTAAAATAAATACGAAAATTTTACACAATAAATAGTAAAAATTCATACAAATTGTAGTAATTTTTAATAAAATTTGTAGTAGTATTCCATAATTATTATAATTATAACCTAGAAAAAAATGTTCCTTAATAAAATATTCAATTTATTGTTTTAATATAAAAGATACAAATTCTTAATAACATTATGTAATAAATAACAGTAATAATAGCGCCCTCAGTCTCAGTTGGCTTTTCTGCACCTGAAAAATATGAAATAAAAATTAATACCAATTGAACGGTTCATACCCTTAAAACGGGGATATTTATCACCTTTACACTGATTTGGATATTAAATGACTAAGTCAGATAACTAACAAAAATGAGAAAGTAGGTACGTCACAATTAAGACAAAAAAATATCATTGAACTTGGCACAAAATTCGATTGTTGGGCACAACATTCGATCGTTGGCCACAACTATTTTTTTTAAATAATCTACTAAGGTTATTTAAATTAGTTATCTAAAGGTAAATTATTCAGAAACAATATTAAATGTTCTTACCACCAATAGAATTTATTATTAAAATTTTGTCAAACGCATCGGTGCTTATAATATAATAATGTGTTATAGGTACTCGTATATGTACCATGCTTTGTTATGTGAACATGGCGAACGCCTACAGCTGTCTGGCCGTTTATGATCGACGTCAGAAAACGTTGGCCAATAGCAGAATTTTGTTTTGTTCACATGACTAAGAATTTCTACAATATTGTAGAATATTTTTCAACAAAATTGAATGTTTATTATAAGAAGGGATGTAAAGTATTACTATTTTTTGTAGAGAAAATTTCTATTTTTTGTGGAGATAATTATTAATATTTGTACAAATTTTTACAGAAGTTAGTTGTAGTAATTACGATAATTGTAATAAATTTCTACTTCTACAAACAATAGTAAAATTTACTAAACATTGTGGACTTCTTTCCTATTGTTGTAGCATTTTATTCGACAATTCAATTGCTACAATAATTAATAGTTTTTAACTATAAATTGTAGTAAAATTTTCTACAAATTGTTAAGTATTTTTCTACAAGTCTACTACTACAACATTGTAGTAAAATTTTCTAGTCACATTTTTTTCCGTGTTGCTAGGCCAGATTATATACTTGTGCACATACAACCTCATACAAGTGTATTCTATAAAATATACCGCCGATCTAAATTTGATTATTCCAGGTATATACAAAATAATACAAGCCCCATTGTGTATTTTAAAGAATACACCTGGCTCTGAAAGTGTTAAATAGTCATATTCACCTTTTTTCGAAATTTTAAAATAATATTTTATCGTTTATAATTCGCGCTGAAACATCCTGTAAAATTCCTAAGTCCGCCCTTGTGATTTGATTAAAAACTGAGCAACGAATTTCTGTTTACAGGCGACCTTGAACAACTCAACTCCTTCCCGACAATAGCTGTCTGGAGCGCCGTGAAGTTTGTCATCCACGACGACCGTCCACGGCCCACTTGTGCTTTTTTACCTCTAATCACCGATCCAGATAACGTGGACAAAAGGTCCTTGTTTCGGCCTCTCGACGATAACGAGAGGAAATTTATCACCGCCGAGGCACATTCACCATTGTTCGCGGTAGTCATGAGGAAAATCGGAGTGCAGAAACAGTTGGAATGCCACGGGTAAGTTTTCATGGGCGTACGGTAAACACTAAAGAGTTTCAACCATGAATGAAAAAACTCGATATGAAATATTTCGATCAAAACAATAAAAGTAGGAAAATCTGCAAAGGAGGATACGAAATTGAACTAAGGTTTAACAACCAAATTATCTTTTAATTCTATTATAATAATAAATCAATGTAATTTTTTAAAATTCCTTTAAACAATACCTAATACTATGTTACAATTACTAACAGCAATTTAAAATCTAACATGTCTGCCCCATTTATGACCCGTATTTAACTTTGATGGGACATAATTGTGTCACTGGTCGTCTATAGATGGCTTCTATAGATGCTTCCTTTGACTTTAATATCGACTACTCGGATATTTCAATGTTGGCCTGAATACGTACTAAAGATTTTGCTTAAGGGTCAACTATTTCTGGGGAGTTTGTTGTCCATAATAAAGGAGACATATTTTAGGTTCCTTGTCTCTTCATATCATTTGGATTTTCAAGCCAAAGTTGTTAGATATTTTTGTAGTCATCTATTTCAAAAAGATTGGACAAATTTTTGGAAAAGTAATCAATGTTTTCTAATAGTTCTTTCTATGGGATCTACAAGTGTAGTTGCTTTCACTATACTGGGATTATCTATTAAAAAACGGTTCAGTGTTAGGACTCCTACATCCTGTGGGTTGGTACGGACATAGGTAAGCTGTCAATTCTACTTTAGGTGCTATCGTTAAAAGTAGGTACTTTTTTCCTGGGTTCTTTTTCTTTCTAGAAAACTTTCAAAGCGTCTTATTGATCTCTCTGTCCACCCATTTCCAAGTTCCAACCATATGTGAATTCTTAGGTGATATATATTGTGTAACTATAAACTTCTATTAAATAAGTCTACATCAAATTTTGGTATTGCCTCTTTTTCTTCTGAAAATAAATTAGTACCAGTATCACTCCAGATATAGTCTGGATATGAAACGTCTAATAGCTAAGATAGCTGAGTCAGTATTAACGGTTTCAGCAAGTTCTACACGAATTGACAAACAAATCAAGAGGATTACGTACCTCTTCACTTTCTTTTTCTATGCTGAAATAGGTAAAAAATAGTTCATACCTACAACGGTGTAGCAGGTTTTGTTATTTTCAAAGCAGGAAGTTGGCCCGTTTCTGTGATTTGTGGTTTTGCTTCCTTTAAATTACAAAAATAACAGCAGCTATGATAATAAGAAACTAGAAGTTTAGTAAAGAAGTGCTTATTGCTCAATATCCAACTAAAGTCTTACCTTGGTATAGAAGGTCCCTAACGCCTTTAAATAAACCTTTTGACCTTAAAGTCCACAGCTATGTCCAGCGAGAATATCAAAAAATTGCTGATCTATAGTTGTTATTATATGAGCCGTATATGTTAAACCCTCCTGGAACCGTCCTTGCAGAAATTTAAAGATCTTAAATATATCACCAGTGAAGGCGTCTCTTCTCTCTGATATACAAAACTTCCACCAAAGTTTCAACCCCGCTATATGTTCTTGCAATAGATGACAGCATAACCTCAATAGTATTGGAGTCCGGGGACTTTTGGGTACACGCCTTTTGGATAAAATTCTGCCACAAGGGAAAGGTTTTTTGTCAAAAGGAGTAGAGTCCTGTCGACAGAAAATTAAAATAAGGGACTTCGGTCGAATTAAATTAATTCTGAACTCAAAACACTACTACCGAAAGGGCACTACTACCAGACCTGAGGCTTCTTTATTTAGGTCAAAAGAGTAAAATTCAAAATTATATATAATTTTCTTTGATGCTGAAAAAAAGGCAGACAACTATAAAAGTTGTAATCTGACCAATCTAAAGTAAATGTATTAATGGTTGAAGCATAAATGTATTTCTTCCATGAGACATACCTCATGCACTTTTGCAAAATATACCTCATTAATTAGTTCCAACTCAGTCTTTAGTCTAGAGAAGAATTGAGAAAATTTTAAATCTTCATCCTCTTTACTTCACTCAGTGACATGGTTTTTAATGTCGAATTAAAATTAAACTCTTAGAAATTAAGGCTAGATGATGGACTGAGCTCACTTTTCTTCCTGTTAATTATAAACCCTAATAATAAAATAGATGAAATATCTTTAATAATTTGTTTACAGTATTCGGAACAAAAGATTTTTCCAATAGTATAGAATCATCTAGGTATATATTACAGATAAAAATCCTTTAGCTCTAGAGTGGATATCACAGGCTTCACAATTTTGGTAAAGACTAAGAGAGCAGTACATAATTCAAATGAGATACAACAAAATTCATATAAAATTTGATTAAAAAAGAATCTTAAATATTTTTGCTTAAGATCTTGATATTAATAATTATAAAATAAGATTCTTTTAAGACCAAAGTTCACGTAAACTCTGGTAATTAATTCTGGTACTGTACCTTTATCTTTTAACTTAAACTGTTCGCACTGAACGAAGTCCTAGACTCGGACTCTATTTAATCCGTATTGAATTTAATACAAACCCGTACTGGGGTTTAAATAAAACTCGCCGCATTTAAATAAAACTCGCCGCACTGAGTATGTCCAGTTTACCATCATCCGTCTCGAATTACTTTTATAATCTAAAACAATTTATTTACATACCTACATCCTTCTGTTTATCAATAAAAACTATCTCTGGTTCTTCTGCCAGAGATCTAAAACTGGATAAACTGAATTTTCTATATCATTCTGCTATTTATGTTGCTTCAGCATAGTTTAAGATCTCTTTCTTTTTGCTTGTTGTTTCTTAAGTCTTCTTACTTAAACTCCATACTTAAACGACACAATTTTGAGTCGCTTTTCGACGTTTCTGTTTATGAAATATAATATTTTACAGCAGTAGAATGCGGGAACTACATAGAGGGTTAGGTTATAAGTTTTTGGGTTTGGACTAAGGTGCACAACTAGCTCATAAATGAGTACTACGTTTACTTATAATCTGAAAAGGGAGAGCAGTGTATAATTATTCGTATATCATCCTGACCACATTTATGAAAATTAATAATCTTTCTATCATAATTTTTATTGTTTAGGTTTGTTTGTCAAACTTCCGAAGATGCCATAGTTATTGCAGCGACGCTGTACAAATCACTCGTAGCCCATATGAAAGCTAAAGAAAGAAAACCAAGAAACAAGAACGGCGTTACCACCTGTATGTCAGTAACTTCTAGTTTAAATAAGGAAAGATCTGGCAACTCCATGCCCGTACGACCACCCAGGAAAAAAAGAAGTACAACGTCATCTATCGCCAGCGAAAGTGACATGATAAGTGTGAGTAAGAAAGCGACATGAAAATAGATCTCAGTTTAATTCAAAAACATTCTTAATATAATCATTTAATATTTTCAGATATCAGACACCAAACCTCTTTTAAACTCTCAAAGGCTTCCAAAGAAGAGCATCAAATCCAAGAGAGCCCCTAAAGCACCGGATCCAAAACCAGAAGATCTGAATGCGATTGAAGCGTACGAAGAGCCTATCAGGTCAGAAATGAACAGCATCAGCAACAATCAAATCAGTAGGACACAGTCGCAAAGTACCAGCGATTCAGGCAGGGAGGAAGTGAAAGAATTTAAACCAAAAACATTTACTGGTAAGTATTGTAAAAAAATCTGTTTGATGTGTTCTTAAAAAGTAGAGTACTGTGATTAAGCTGGATATTAAGTTTAGTCGCTGTCAACGTCGTCTCGATTCTCTCCACATTAAGGGCAACTTTAACCCATTTTAAATCACACCAACTCTATTTTGAAAGGGTTTAGCTTTTACTTTGTCATTTTTGGTATTTTGGTTCTTCTTGATTAGAAGATTGGGTTGTTTCGGTCTTTTAGCCTTCTCGTGGTTTTTCAAAATGAGTACTCCGTGGCTTCTGTTGGCGTAAGACTTTCTAAGTATTCTTGAATGACTTGATTAGGTTCTTTTTGAATTGGGTTTGTTCTTTAGTGACTTACTTCTTTTTGTTTTCCTCAGTTCTGGCTTGTTGTCATTGTTTCCACAGGTGTCATTTCTTTGTAATTTAGACTTTAACTACCGGATTTACGAAGTTAGGTAGGTATGTGCAGCAAACCACCATAAAAATCATTTTTTTTTATTTAATATCACTTATTTGTCAATTTTAGTGTTTATATAAATTCGTGAAATTATAGAAGAATTTTCACCATTTGTAATAAGATTTTTACTTTAATTTTGTAATAAGTTTAATTAAATTGTGTCGTATTAATTTCAAGTTCAATCTTTTTCTTCAAGAATACCGACTACATTAACGAATATGGATAATCGTCATTCTATTTGTTCAATTCGGCCACTTATTATGTAAAGAGAACACCAGACTACATAATCTAATTTGTGTTTATACTATACAGGGTGTTTTATAGTATATGGGCAGGACTTCAGGACGTGATAGCTCGTCCAAAAATATGAAAAAACGTTTCTATTAACTTACCCTCTAAAATGCACCATTTTCGAGATACAGGGTGTTGAAATTGAAAAAAAAAAAATTCTACGCCACTGGAAAAAGTACGGATTTGAGACGTTAATGTTTTCTACACAAAAAGGTACTCTTGGTCATAGGCTCTAAAGGCGACCGTTTTCGAGATAAATCAAATTTTAATGTTGAAATACATGGTAAATTTTTGTAAATAAAACAAAATTTGATTTTTCTCTAAAACGGTCGACTTTAGAGCATATGACCAAAAGCACCTTTTTTATGTAGAAAACATTGGCGGTTCAAATGAGCGTCTCAAAGCCGTACTTTTTCCAGTGGCGTAGAATTTTTTTTTTTTTTCAATTTCAACATTTTTCATATTTTTGGACGAGCTATCACGTCCTGAAGTCCTGCACATATATTATGAAACACCCTGTATACACATAAGCTTCTTACTCAGAATATTTATAATTGTGTCGCCATTGTTAGCGTGAATTCAATACCTCTGTTGATGTGTATGGTACGAATGGTGAGACGAATCTGGTTAGGTGCCGCGCTTTTAAAAACCGTTGAGGCTCGCGCAATCATTTTCGCGCATACATATTACCAACAACTTTTCTTTGTTCAGTGATTACTATTGATTTTAAATTCATGCATCTATATTGGACAGCAACCGCGCTAGTTAATTTCACTTTATTGAGTTTGCCAACCCAACTTTGGATTATTCAAAGACATTAGTTGTAATGTCTTTGGGATTATTACTTAAGTGAATGTTACATGGGCGGTGTAGAAATTATTTATGTTAAAGGTATTGTTATTAACAGTCCCATTATAAAGGAATCGCTGGGACTGTAGTAACCAAATTTTGGAAGCGGTGTGGTTTTAGACAACTTCCTTGTATTAAAACAGCGGTGGTTCCTGTACAAATTGTGGGTACATTAGGTGACAGCTTGCTTAGCAGGAAGGTACCTCTTCTTATAATAGTCCAAATAGCCAGAAAACTTGATAATACTGATTAAGAACTCGTTTAGTCTCAGTATTGAGAGTATTTTATTTGCAAAGAATTAAAAAGAAATACTGATTCTTTTTATTTTTTGTTGATTTAAGTTTGGACCTGCTGGTAGCTGACAAGTTGTGTAACAGTCCAAACCAGTAATGCTTTCATTTAATCTTTTTTTAGATAAATTAAACACGTACATGACCAGGGAACAAAAACAATTAGCTGCAGAGATAAAACAGGTGATGAACGATGGAGGTACAAAATGCCTAAAGAAAGTGGTAAGAAAAAACGAAGACACACTAAGGAAAGCTGACAATTCTGGGGATATCTTGACTAAAGTGACCATTCCGAGATCTGGGAGCTTTCTGAATGCTGGAGGCTTAACTCGATATAAAAATAAAGGTTGCAGGTGAGTTACGACATCCACAAATCGGCCTAGCATAAACTCAACTTCTTTTTTTTTATTTCCTATTCATTATGTTCTACTCATTTATCTTTTTCTTCTTTTCATATAAACTTATGTCAATTTTAAGCAGAATTATTAACAGACTTACTAAATAAACGTATTCTAATCTATGCAATATATCAGAGAGTTGAAGTGATGATATGAACTTAAACATACGTATACGTGAACATTGGCATATACGCATGCGTATTTAAATACCCTTCACGTTCACGAGTTCGTACGGGCTCTAGCGTATGTATGTAATGCAAACAAAAGAACCTATTTTTAATTCTGAAAGAAGAAATCTTTGTATTAATTGCCATTATCTGTCACGACACGTAAATGTCACGATGCGTTTAATAACTTCAACTCATATTTTGGACAACGTAAACATTATTTTTCTGCGTTGGCGTTCACGTTTACGTTAACGTACTGGAAACACTTCAACACTCTATTATTTGCATTGTTATAGTAATCCGAAATTTCGTGGAATTTCCTGAATGGTATCAAAATTAATTTAGTTTTCAATTTTCAGAGAAGTTGTTTACGAAGTGGTTTAGTTGAAGGATAAACCATTCAAATGACCCAATCGATATTCGGTCATAAGTTTATATATCGTACGCCAGTAGCTGGTCTAGACTTTTCTTAAATATTTTTATAAAGGTTTTTAGTTGAACTCTGTCAGATAATTTGAGATCAATAAGTGAATAGGAGCAAAAAACATCAACACTAACGGTTCGCAAGTCTTCATGGGCATTTACGCTGTAAGTCTGGAGTCGGCATATCAATTTCCCTTACACGGGGTGTATCAACGATGCGTTAGTGGACGATAGTTGCGTTCCTATGTGAGGTAGGAAAAAATGTCTCAAATAAAAGTTGTAACAAGCAATGGAAGGTATGTTCCAAAAATAACTACCAAGTTAGAATGTGTGACTTATCAAAGTTATATTTTTTAAAGAATTACTCTATATACTGTCACTAGATTGAATTCTTTTGGAAGAGTGTTTCTCAAAAATATAGAGTTGTATTGGTTTATCTCAAGTGATTCGGAATTTATTGTGGGTTTTATGTCACAAAATGGGTTCATTCAATATTTCCAATTCATAATTTTACCGAATAACGCTTACAGTTATATTATATACTTACAGACAGCACAAAGATCCATCACCTATAAGCAGTGCGCATGGACGAGACTACAGCGAGCTATATATATAAAGAGTTGTATAACGACCAAATAATGGAAATGCCTTCAGACGAAATGCTCCCAAAACATAACTCTAAAAACCAATATAAAGTAACTATACCAGACAGAGAATTGTGACCGAGAGGACCTCATATTCACGCAGAATTCACCTGGTATACAGACGGCTCTAAAACCAATAAAAATTCAGGAGAAGGTACATATACTACCAAGCCAAAGACAAGAATCTCACTATTTAAACATGCGATAGTAGTCCAGATAGAAATAGCAATAATACAGCACTGCGCACAAGGACGTATTAGATATAAGGTAAATAGGAAAACCATTGTCATATACATTCAGAGAGTCAAGCAGTTACAAGCACTGAGTTCCATGCAGGTACAATAAAAGATTGAGTGGGGTCGTTTAGAAGCCCTAGAGTAACGAAGAGGCTGATTTGCTAGCCCAGGAAGAAGCCTAAAAGGCTCTTATTGGTCCAAAACTCTTCTGTGGTGTCACAAAGATAGGATATCTAAACATATACAAAGCAGTGGATGTTTAAAAAATCTCAGTAATGGTGTAAAAATTTACCAGGACAGACAGGCCAAAGAGTTCTTGAAAGAACCGTCACCAAAATTATCTACTAAGCCACAATAGGAAATATACTAGAGTACTATAGAGGTCTATCAAGACTGATATTTCTTTCACTTAAAGAAGAAAAACTAAGGGCAAATAGCTATGCTGAAGAACTAATTTCTAGTATATGGCGTCTACTACAAAAGACCAAACTAGACAAGGTACTTTAGACAACGATTAAAGGATATCCACAATAAATCTGAAGATGTCGAGGTGAAAGGGTCACATGGACCACAGTCCTAATTTAATCTAATCTAAACACATGTTTATATTGCCAACATGATGGCGCGCCTCCTCACAATCAAAATCGGGTAAAAAGGTTTTCAAACAGATGTTGCAGAAATACATAGGAAGAAGGCCAGCAAAGTTCTCAGACCTAACGCCTTTAGATTTCTATCTTTACGATATGTGAAAGGGGAGGTCCACCGCGAGAAACTGTAGACAGACTTAATTCATGTATGGCTCATGGGAGATTGTTTGAACACCTGCTGTGAATTTAGGGTTCTCGGTTTGAAGAAATTATAAAATAAAGTTCGTTCTAGAGTTATCGTGTCGGGGCACAAACATGCATACATACATACATACGCACAGACGACCACATTATATTTTTTTTTTGGGTTTTCCGATCGGAAACGTATAGAAAAGTGGTAAAAAATGGGGGTACTTGGTAAACATTGTTACATCGATCATAATTGCTCATAGTATGTTTCTGCTGTTGATTAACACTATTTTAATGTATTCTACAACTTTATCCATACTGGCACAGGAGCTACTTTTAAATTTGATCGTTAATTATATTCGACGTATTTCTCGAGACGTGTTTTGAAAATAACTATTTTGTTTCTTAGATTGATATTTCTAAGAACAGCAGCAATCATCGAAACTACCTTATATATCGGTTTATTTGAAGTCGTGTCACAAACAGTTGTTATATTTTATTTCATCCACAGCTTCAGCGTCAGTTAATGCGCTCGTGCATAAGAAAATTAGCTTGGAATTGTGGATATTTCGATATTTCAAAAGCGTAATGGAAAAAAAGTTGCCAAATTATGAGACGAACTTGCTGATGTTTTAAAGTTATTATCAGGTCCGGTTTCCAAGATATTTTAGGAAAACTAAATGGGTCTATTTTATTTTTTGGCTAAATTATCTTTATTTTCAAAAATATAAAAAAATGGACCATACAAATATGATAACTAACTTTTTTTAAATTAAGCGAATAACATCTAAAGCAGTGGTTTCCAATCTTTTTCGAGTCGTGGCCTCCCTTTTACCTGCCACATTTGTAAAAAAATTAATTTTCGTGGTATTTTAAGGAGGATTTTGTTTCGTGAAATTTAGATGCATAAATTTCAAAAAAACAACAAAAGGTTCTCAAAAAAACTCACCTTATGTGGTATTTGGAAAGAATATTTAACAATATGAACATAACTTTTATAAAGAACATTTACTTTGTTTCCGTAATATGAAAACGAAAGTGTAAAATGTATATTTAAACAACCATTTTCGTCGCCTTTTTGACAAATTTTACAGACGTTTCGCGCGATTGAGTGAAAACACTTCACCATTCATTGTTTTCAGATACAGTTTGTTTTGAAACTAAAAGAGGCTTATAATTGGTTGTTGTATTTGATGTATGTATTATTGCAGTGGTCGCCAACCTCTCAATGTGTTGAGCTACTTTGTTAATTTTGGAATAAACAGCGAGCTACCCACACGGAAGCCACGTAACGCAACGTAAATGAAATAATCCACAGTTAATTTATCATTATATGTATTTATTTTACTATTTAACTGGTAATACATAATACATAGGTACTAATAATAAACTAATAACAAAATAACTAATATTACTAGTACGTACTTGTTCATAGCTACATTCCTACCTACCAAACGAAGGTGTTTGAAAAATAAAAACAAACTTTTATCCAGCCACAACGGCATGTCACGTAAGATTTAAAAATAGTTAATAATAACAACAAAAAAGTAACGCACTATCATGAACATAAACATTGAAAAATAAAAAAGCACGTTCAATAAGAAGGCTGACACTCAGACTCATCGATAATTTTTTTAATGTTTGCAGTATAATTTGATACAGCCATTCGAATACAATTATCCAAATGTTCATCTGTAAGTCGATTGCGATATTTGTTCTTAATAAACTTCATATTGGAAAAAGAAGATTCATACAAATAGGTTGAACTGAATAATGCTTTTACTTTCAAGGCAACACGGCATAGAACTGAATATTTGTCTTTACTTACAATAGGCCAGGTACATTTGGTACTTGAGACTAACGATTTTAAGGTTAAATCATTTTGAAACTCAATTACTTCCATTTCTGTTGCAGCGATGTCTTCGCCAAAGTTCTGCATAATACAAGTTGCAAACTGTTGGATATCAATTTCCATAAAGGGTGAAACAAAAAACTGCGCTACTAAAGCCATTTCGTTGAAATCCTTAAAACGATTTTTGAAGTTATTCTTCAGGGTAGAAACTATTTCTACATGATATTTGCTGTCATAGGGTTCTAATGGATTTTGAGATATTTTTTCTGAAAGAATAGGAAAATGCTTGGCATCGTTGTTAATTAGGTTTTGTTCCCAAAACTCCAGCTTTTTGATAAATGCTTTTATAACAGAAATCATTTCCGCTAGTTCTTTGTCTCTGCCCTGAAGCTGCAAATTAAGTTCGTTTAATTTCTCTGTAATGTCCACGAGAAAACCAAAATCTCTAAGCCAGATTGAATTTTCTAGTTCCGGAGTCGGTTCATCGCGTTGTTTGAAAAATTGAACAATGCCAGATAGGACATCATTAAAACGTTTCAGCACCCGTCCTCTTTTTAACCATCGGACTTCAGAGTGAAGGAGTAGGTCCCCGTATTGACAGTCAACTTCATCGGCCAAGGTTTTGAATAATCTTCTTTGTAACGCTTAAGCTCTAATCTTGTTCACAATTTTTACCACCAGTTTCATAACGTTGTTTAGTTTCAGGAAATTTCCACATAATGATTGCTGATGGATAATGCAGTGGTAACAGAGAAATTGCGGAAAAGTTTCATCTTTACGACATAACGCCATCAGACCCTTATCACAACCCACCATAGCTGGAGCGCCATCGGTTGTCAAGCCTACCATTTTCGATATTGGAATTTTCTCGGAAGAAATAATATTTTTCAAATGAGAAAACAACTCCTGTCCAGTAGTGTGTCCTTTCAGTGGAATAAACTTCAAAGGATCTTCTTTAATCGTAAAATCTCTAAAAACCATCCTGACGAACACGGCCATCTGGGCAGTGTCAACGACATCTGTTGATTCATCCAGTCAAAGTGAAAAATAAACACAGTTATCTAAGTCAGTTCTTAACTGTAAAAAAATATCATTGCTCATTACTTCTACACGTCTCATCACTGTATTAGCAGAAAGTGGCATAGATTTTTATAGCTGAAACTATCTCGTCTTTATTTCTAAAGTTGGCAAATAACGAATCAGCAGCTTCTAAAAACGCCTGTTTTATCATTTCCCCGTCTTCATAAGGTTTCTTTTTTTGTGCAATTATCTGGGACACACGGTACGATGCTTCAGTTGCATCCTTATTTTTGTCGACTGTTCTTAAAAATATTGATTGTTGTCCAATTAACTGCTTTTTTAACTGTTTCAGTTTCTCCTTTCTGGCGGCAGAATGTAGTGGGAATGATTTTTCAAAATTAGAATGTACAGTTTTATGATGTCTCTCAATATTTCCTTTTTTAGCAACGAAGACCGAAGTATTACATAACAAACAGACATTTTTATCTTTAACTTCTGTAAAAAAGTATTGTTCTTCCCATTCCGAATGAAAGTGGTATGTCTTTACCTTCTTACAACTGCTTGCCATAATATTATTTTTTGTTGTTCTCTACTAACCCAACCGCTTGACGTTGGTTACGCATTCAGTTTTAAGCTAAGCGCAATGTCGCCGCGCCGTGCGTATTTATCCCGTTCAAAGCAATCCTGATCGTTCTCGAACACTAACGCGCTGGTCCGGCTGGTCGGTTCTAGCTGATTCTAGCTTGATGGCGTCAGCGGCAGATCGCTCACCGCAACGTTGCCGCTGTTTATGTTTAATATTATGACAATTAGATTTTTTTGTGGAATTTACGGAAGCTTCTCTGATTTTTGCAGTTTGTATTTTTTAAATTAAAATCGTTGTGAGAGCTACCAGAATTGCCTCCGCGAACTACCGGTAGCTCGCGATCGACAGGTTGGCGACCACTGTATTATTGTATTAAATAATCAATACAAGTAGAAATCGTAGTAAGCACCTGTTCTGGCTCCACGTCACTTCAAAAAATAATTATTTTAAAACTGTATATCCGTAAATATACAAAGTGTTTCACAATAAAGTACCGACCTGTAGATCTTAAGTAAATAATTGGAAAAGTCTAATAAAATTTTTCAGTAATGTCTTAGTTTCTAATTTAAAGGGTGATAAAGTTAATTTCATAAATACATCATTTTCTAAATATCTTCTCTTGCGGTAAAGATTTTAACTTAAATATGTATATGTTAGTTAATCGTCATTATTAGTTAACATCCTCTATTTCGATAAATTACGATAACTCATTGGCCTAAAATCAAGGGTTAAGAAAACAATCCAAACTTTTTTGTACGCCCTATATTTCATAAAAGTTAAGATTAATAATGATTTATCACGCAATTTGTCAGAAAAAAGGGACTCTTAGTTGAGCTCTGTAGAACATTCCATTTCCGAAATTTGTTCTACTCAAACATGAAATCCATGTTTAATTTTATCTAGGGCCATTTCATAATGGATATTAAAAGAGTCCATTAACTAATGGGACCAATATTTTATGGATTTAATGGTCCCATTAACTAATGGACCTTTTAATATTAATTATGAAATCAACCCTCAATAAAAATTTTCATATTGGGAATTTCATAACGTACATAGATTTCATGTGTGACTAGGATTAAAACTAAAAAATCTCAGAAATCGAATGTTCTTCTACAGAGATCAACCAAGAGTCCCTTTTTGTTACAAATTGCGCGAGGAATAATTAATAATATCAACTTTTATGAAATATAAGGTGTTTAAAAAGTTTGGATTAAAATAAAAATGTACCTCTTGGTCCACGGTACCTCTTGGTAAGAACTGAAGATCCTTTCTAGAGATCAGACTGTAATGAGTTTGTGGAATAAAAACAAATTAAAAATATGGTGAATTATCATCGACAAAAAAACCTATTTTTATTGTGCGCCTATGTCCATTGGACAAAAACTATTTTTTTTTTAATTCAGTTCTATAAAGAAGATAACATTTCTTGTCCGCTAATAATAACTTCAAAGTCATTTAGAAGTACACTATACATACAGATACATATTATTTTTTCTATATAAAAAAAGAAAAATAATGTGAAGACTGGGTCTAGTTATATCTTCTTGCGCGCTAATGGTCATTTCATAATTAATTTATTAGAAGTAAAACCATAACAGAAATAATATCAAAATAAAACAGTTTATCACCCAATATAAACTGAGTTCTTACTATTTAATTAGCAGAAATTCCTTCATGCATCGACTGTTGTTATTGAATCGGATCGAACGAAGAAAACAATAATTAGAACCATTTGTTGCAGCATCAGGCTCATTAAATAAACGTTTCCTGATAACGCTGAAGAAGCTGCGCACAATTAATGTTTTATTCTAATTGTCAATATAAATTGAATAGTTGAACGAACTTTCAAAGTATTTTTTATTGTCAAATATTGAAGTAATTAAGATCAATAATAAGATATCAACACTTCAGGTAATAGGTACGATAAATTAAAAATTAAATTAAAAAAAAAATAAACTGTAAATATTGAACATCAATTGTGTTTTATAAAATATTGTTGAAGTATGAAGAACTACTTGAAACGAAGTTATGTTTCAATACCTTTTTAATTGCAAACCCAGATTAGTCGATCGGAAAAATCAAATGTATCTGTAATGTGTAAAGGATAGATTATCCCATGGCCCTTAGACCTCACTAGGCCCATTGTGCATCCTCTTGGCTCGTTAGCCAGCTTTTAGACTAAATGTAGTTGACAACGTCACCAATAAGTGCTACCCTTATATCGGTGGATGTTAGCCACTACTCGCTGGCGGATTCTGACAGCTACATGCTATGAAGATGCTTCTGTACTAGGCAATTACCAGTCAGAATGCCTGTGATCAGGAGAAGATTGTGTCTATTCATAGTCAAGTATTTGCTTGCTGCAGTGTTGTCAGGATAACTTAAAAGCTACTGGAAACTATGTAGCTTCTTGTTTTTCTATGAATCTTACATGGACATGTTCTTTAATTAGATTTGTCACTATAGATGTTGTCAGTCCAATGGAAAGGCCAGGTTCAAAAAGTATTTGGTTGACTGCTTTCTTGGCTAGTGAATCAGCAAGACGCTTGATGTGGCGTGACTTTTGATCCATCTTACTTCGGCCAAAGGTTCGTGACATTCTAGTACTATCTTTGAGTAAATTCGTGGTCTGCTATCAGTATAGATGTTTCTTCTAATGATATTGTTTCTGATAACTTCATTTGCTGCCATGAAAATACCCGTGAGCTTGGTTTGAACTACACTGTCACTATTGCTTACAGCCTTTATTTTTTATACCATGCTCTTCGCCAGATTTATGTTTAGGTTTAAAGTGGAGTTTGTTCCACATCTTAAGCCCTATTTTGTCTTAGAACCAGTCCCTTTCGTTATAACTTTATATGGATTATGGAAGATATATCTCGGTAAAATGGAAACCATGTTCACTTGAAGCTGTGGAAGCGTATCGTATGCCTCCTCCCAAAAGCGACTTTTCGCCTTACCAGATCCTACATCAGGTTCTATTTTAATCGTGCGGAGGCGTGTCATTGTTAATAGAGGAATCTCCTTGATGTAAATATCAAGTCTGCTTGGTGTGGTTTTCATGGCTCCTGGTTATGTTGCCAGGCTGTTCTTTGAATTGGTTCTAGTTTGTTGGATTTTCGGTAACCAGACAACTGAACCATATTTTAGCATAGGTCTTACGATGGCTGTGCGACGACTCTGGGGAAAAGACCACAGGTGCGCCCCACGGTTCGACGACATTGTTCATAAGCAATGTATGCTTTTTTACATTTTTCTAGATGTGATTTTCATGTTATCTTGCTGTCAAAGGTGAGACCTATTGCAAAGTTTAGTTTTGTATTTAGAAGCTCCATAGATTTTAAATATATTTTCATTCTTTTTCTTTTGAAAAGGACCATTCAATGTCTTTCATTGTTCTATAATTTATTATTATTATAAATTGAATTTCGATTAAATGAAATAATACCGTACATAAAAGACCTATTTTGCTGATTGGCTGCATCCGGTAAAGGTGGTGGTATGATAGATTAACTTTCGTTTTTGTCGCAGATTGAAAGAATTTGTTGAAGTGAAGTTAGTCTATGTCTGCACTTAGCATCACTGTACAAAGCTACGAACATCGCTTATCTTATCGATTCGTTAGTCTGGGAATAAGTTTTGCAATTGTCTGCTATGACTTGCAGTGCCTCATCTTTTTTTTAGCATCTAGTTTCTGTATTTATCGTCATAGTGTAGTAACCTAAAAAAGTAAATCATAAAAAATTCTATTAACTACAACTTTTGTATAAAACATTTACGCGAAAAATCATAAAATTCCGCAGGATTTCGTAACTTTGTTTTTAGGATTATTTTATGGTCACCTAGTGATTCGTAATTTACAATCATATTTTTTGTGTAATATGTCTCAAAAACTGCTTTTTAAGTTATACTTGATGTACCATCCATAAATAAATCCTTTCTAGCACTTTGAGTTCAAACATGGGCGTGTTCGTCTTCTGCGAACATAAAGTACTATTAAATATAAAGAAATATTTTATTTTAGATTATAAAAACAAAATGAAGTTTTAAATAAAACGTATATCTGTTTCAGAAGCAACGACCAAGGTAGCGGTGGATCACCGCTCGGTTTTAAAGAAATCTTCAACGAACTGTCTCTCCAAGAAGGCCTCCATTCTCTTGACGACATCCTAAGCGTCATCATCGATCCGGAAGGAATGTCCTTTAATGATCTCAAACCCATTTACAAAGAATTCCTGTTGAAATTATCGGTAACGCTCACGAAAGATGAGCTTTATCAAAGATCAAAGAGCATAATGAGGCGACAAAAGAAGAAACTGCTGAGAAAGATGCCGCAGCAAAAGCGCAGGATAAAAGTTGGCGGGAAATTTCGACGATTGAAGCATATATTCCAGAGGAATTTGAAGATGAAGCTTGGTATGTATATATCGAAACGATACGCGAAGCAATTATACATTTTGTGATAGTTCAACCTATACCAAGTTTTATTATTTCAGTTAAAAGATCAAAACAACTACCGGTACAAGAACCCACAAAAACACCTCCCCAGACCGATTCTAAACTTCCAGAATCTTCAATATCAACATCGTCATACGATACTAGGCAATTCAGACCCAAAGAAGGATCAACTTCGAACAAGAAGCAGAGCTACAGGAAAAAATCCAGAAGAGATAGAGCCAGTACAAGTGAAGAAAGCGACTTTTTTTCCTTGAAAAAAAGCAGAGCGAAAGCACAAGGGTTCAGCTTGCTTCACAACCAGAACAGAAATTCTTCTTCTGGATACGTTTCTTGCTCTGAATGCTCGTACGATTCGGACACCTGTACCTGCGTATCAGCTGATAAGTGTTACTGTTCGTTGGGTCAAAAGAACTTATCCAGAAGACAAAGGTAAGAGAAATTCTCTTAATATTCAGCCCAACAAATCATCTATCTTATTTCAGATGTCATAGTTTATCCTGCCAACGAGACAACACTTGCGTTTGTAACCAAGATACCCCCACCTCCGTAGTCTACTGTGAATGCGATACAGACTCCTGTGCAGAAAGCAACAAGTGTTACTGTCCAACAGGAGGTTTTAGCAACTCGGTAATGGAGAAGCTGGAGCAGAAGGGTTTCCGCTTTGAATCCGATCACCACAGACACAAGAAGCTTTGCAAAAAGAACTCCAATACTAAAAGTACGAAAAGTTTGGAGTATATTTTGAATCCGCCTGAAACATACTATGAAAAGTTAAAGAGTAAACATAAGTTCGGCACTCAGAGTTCCATGCCTATTTTGGGCAGAGGATTCGGTGGTAATGATTATGAAAAGTTTTCTTTGTTGAATGGTAGTTTGCAGAATTTGAACAGTAGGATGTTGTACGGCAACGAAATTGGATCGTGCCAGCCTGTTACTGTTAAGAGCTATGGATCTACGAATAGTCAAAGATCAGGTAAGTTCGGTAGCTCGTTGATGCAGCGGTTCTCAGTAGAAAATATTTTTTTATTATACAAAAAAATACACCTTATTTATGATTATTTTAGTTTGCCTTATTGCAATGCTACAGTTGTTCAAATCACCTTGTTGAGAAAAACGGCGGAATTTTGTTCGAAACATGTTGTTCGAAACATTTTGTTCGAAACACGTTTGTTTGAAACACATTTGTTCAAAACACGTTTGTTCGAAAACCCTACATTCGAAAATACGTTTGTTCGAAAAATCTTAGTTCGAAAATACATTTATTCGAAAAAGTCTATTTCAAAAACACTATTTTTCGAAAAATCTTAGTTCGAAAACTGTTTTTTTGAACAAGTATTATTTGAAATAATATTCTTCTTTTCCTAAAATTAGTAATAAAAAAGATTTTCATATGCCGCCAATTTACGTTGGTGGCGTAGGAATGCTTTTCTATTACTAATTTTAGGAAAAAAAGTTGTTCTTTATAAAAAATCGAGCATGGTCTTAAACCTAAAATACAACCATCAAATATCAAATTTTATCAGTCGTATAAAAAATAAAGGTACTTTACTATTGAGTAAAACTCATATTTTTTGACAAACCTCGTATACTATTGAAAAAATTTGATATTTGATGACTGTATTCTAGGTTTAGATAATGCAGAACTTTTTATTAAGAATAACTTTTTTTCCTAAAATTAATAATAAAATAGTTTTCCATATGATTCCAACTTAGGGGGACATACTGTATTAATTGTTTGAAAATATGCCATACTAAATTAATTCATTTGCTGATTTAATATTTGTGCGTAATCTTTTTTTCTAGGAGGAAGAACTACAGCCATCTCATCGGGAGTCTGCTCCGAAGCGTTAGCTGTCAAAAAGTCAGCGGAAATAGCAGCCCTTTTCACCGACATGAAACTCAGTCAAACGACCGACATAGCCCATCTCAACCCCAACAATTTCGATATAGTTTCTTCTAAAAACAACTACAACAAACATTACTCTAATCCGAAATACTCGAAATCTCAAAAATGCGCTCAAAATAAATCCTACACTCATTACACGCAATTGCAGAAAAACAACAGCGCGCTATATTCCATGAAACTTCCGATAAATACCGTCAAAAGTGGTATGAACTCAATCAGAAGTGGGATAAACTCTGCCAGAAACGCCAACAATCATCACGGCAGTAAAAACGGGAAAACCAACATGTACAGTGCTAAAAATGGTTTATACACCATCCAAAGTCAGTCTGATGAGTCAAGAAGGTCGAGCTCGTGTGAAGGGGGAAGGCTGGAGTCACGAGAATACTTCGAATTAAAGCAGGAAGTTAAAAAGAGTATGAGGAACGTTAGCAGTAATATTGAGAATTCCTTAGGATATTTACCGTGACAGTTTTAGAAAGAAAAAACAAAAAATAGCAAGTCGGAATGTTTAAAATTGCCACTCTTATACTTTTGATTATTTATTTTCACTGTGTCCTCTTTCCCAGAGATTCAGTATAATTATTTTTATTAAATAAATAAAAAAATTAAAAGAATAGATGAATTGAGAAAATGTTTCATTGACTTGACACAACGATTTAAAGCAGCAGTTCATTTGAATGTTAATAATATTTAACTTTGCATATTTACTTTCGGCATCCGAAAATCTAAAATCAAAACGAAATTCATCAAAATGTGATTTTTACCTCTGGTGTTTGTTCTCTTACTGGAAAATTGTCGGATTATACCACATTTTCTTGAAATTTTTACGGCTTCGTCTTTAATTTCTGAATATTTATTTCTAGTTTCGTTTAAGGTCGCTTCCTTTTTTTGCATTGCTTTTGATACGGTATTACTCTTTTATTCAAGAAAAATTAACAAAAACATAATATCAAATCTCTCAATATTTTTTATGATTTTTGTTTCATCCCTTTAGTCCAATCATATTAGGAGTTTCCCCTCGGAATGAGAGATAATAAGCTGGAAACTCGGAAACGCGTTTTTAAAGTTGTCTCAAGAGTCTCATAAAATCTCATGTCTGCGTCGTAAGTTATTAAAGATTAAAGATCAAAAAATGGTTGTTTTGCAATTATCTAGGTTTCTAAAGCTCCAGTGATGTTAAAATAATTGTATTATATTTGAGACACATTTTGTTCCAAACATTTTTTCAGGCGCTCAATCGTTTTTGAGATAGAGGATGGAGAGCTGTATATTTCTTAAAATTTAAATTAAAGTGAAGTGAAAATTTACAATTCTTTAATCTTTAAAGAACAACATTAATTTTCTTCTTCTTTTTCGTAAGTCATCATCGTCGTCGTCTACTCATCTTCATTGTCCTGAATCGTTGTTTCCGGTCCTTCTAGAATTACCGGGTCAAATGCACTCTCTTCCTTGGGGTCGCTTTGCAATAAAACAGCATTGAGGCAAGCTTGTCTAATACACTAACCATAAGCTAAAGTGCATTGCAACTCTATGTCTTCTACTATGATGACGGTAGTCCACTCATGTATGCATTCTTCGATAGTTGTTTCTATGAAATTCACAGTTGACCCTTGCATTACAATATGTATGGGTGCCCTCTGTCTCAAAAACGATTCGACGCTTGAAAAAATGTTTGCGAAAAAAATTTGTCGCAAATTTTATGCATACGCGTTTCCAGCTCATTATCTCTCATTCCGAGGTTGACAACCCTTTTTTTGCTTAAGTGACTACATTACTTACCTTATCCAAGATCACTGAGTCCTCCCGTAGAGCGAGGGCTAGCGCAGATAGCTGCGCCAGCAGTGGTTACCCAAAACTTGCTACTTTTTATATAAAAATAAAGAATGAATATTTTAAATATAAACCTATAAAAATTATTACGAATATCCTTCTTGTTCGGTAGGTACATTTTGGAAATTTTGCCATATTTTACCGCTAAATATATGATTAAAAAAAATAAACTAAATATGTATTCAATAAAAGTTTTGTTAGTGTGAATCTAATATTATATGTGTGTATTAGTTTGTAATTATAACTAAAAACTATTTTTGTGGGAATGATTATTTCAAAAATAAATTTCCTTTAAAGGACTGAAATGAACTTGAATCAATTTTGCATGAACGTTCATTTTGTTACTATTTTTATTACCAATGATCATACATTCTGTTTTTCACATTACGTTTGATGTGGCCAATATATTTTTCATGGTTTGCAGAAACTACAAAAAATATATTTCACACAACAAAAATGAACGTTCATGCTACTTTGTTTCAGTCCTATTTCTACCTCTATATGACTGTCTCTTTTCAGCTTTAGGGTTATAGTATAGAACTTTAAGTGATATTTTGTAACAAAGGTGCAATATTTTTCCTTACCTATTTTCGTGCAATATTTTTTTCAATTATTTTTATTTTTGTTTTGGTTTTTTGTTTATATTTTATTTACGTTTCATATTTTTAGATGTATGTTTGTGAACTGTAGTATACAATAAAATAATTTTAAATAAAAGTATATTTTTTTAGTTGTTTAGCTTCCTCGTAGCGACGCTGTAGATATATCTTTTTGGAAATTTGAACTAGTTTTTCTATAATACAATATTAAAAAAAAACTTGGTAACAAACTTTTATTTCATAATATTCACAACAATACAATTACACAATAAATCACATTAAATATTGGTCAGTAAGAAAATATTATCACAAAAATACGCACATATAGTACTTTTTTTTGATCTCTACATTTTTGAATGTACGAAAATATTGGGTCTAACAAATCCCTCTTCGCCAAAATAGTTTGACATGCATTGAACAACATTTTGATACATAGGTATTCATTATAAATTATCATCGTTATTACAGGAAATAAAAAAATGTTTGGATAAAAGTTATGCGGCTATTACTAAATTTGGTTGAGTTGTCATTAAAAACACAGTAAAGTGCAGTTTTCACGGGACAATAAGAAATTATATATTTTTTAAATCTTTCGTGGTTTCAAAAATTTATCATAATATATGTTACGCGTACCTATCTTATACTTTAATTAAACTTACTTAGTTGGGCTATGTATATAAATAGAAATACTTTATTCTCAGCAATACATATCTAATAATGTTTACATAGTCATCAGTACCTTTAAATAGTTAGATCTACATAGAGTACAGGTTAAATTCAACACATTTAACATACATACCATATATTAAATTTAAAATAAAATAGGATTTTATATGATCATAAGGATTGACTATAGTAACAAAAAATTTGAAAAAATATTAAAAATATAAGGTGACATGTTTCACTCTCACAAAATAATCATTAATGTTAATAAAGACACATGTTCAGTAACACATTTTTATTTGCTGTTTAAGGCGAGAGTTTAATTAAATTAACCCGTACATAGTTAGTTATTTCTTTTACTATTATTTATTAACAAATGTGAATATAAGACACATTGTGAACATGGGACAAATGTGAATATAAAACTAAGACAAACTAGACTAAAAGATAAATTAATGTGAATATTATTATAATAAAATTAAACATAAGTATGTATAATAAAAAAAAATTAAAAAAAAATAGGATTATACCGAGACTTGATTCCACGATCTCTTGTTTGAAAGGTCAACGCCTTTTCCACAAACCACATTCGCTAAAAGCTTTTGTTTACGAACGAGTTAATTTTATTCATACATATTTTCTGCAAAAACTACCGAATAAATATGTAACTACATATCAGTCTACTAAACGGATGTAACGTTATATATATTCTAGAATGTATATGAAATCCATCAAACTAAATATTCTACAACTAGACGGATATTATTCATATATTCTACGCAGACTATAAAATTAAAAAGTAGGCCTTTGTTTTCTACGGAATAAATATAATTTCATATTGAATCTAGAAAGGGCACTGTACGGTTATAAAATCCATCAAACATCCTGCATATTTGGTGACCGGGCTACTATTACTTTTTTCTACACCCACATGGATATTAGCTTATCTACGCACAGAGTACAAGATGAAGAAGTATGATATTGCCTTCAACTGAACGAATATATTTCCTATCCATTCTAGGTAGTGAGAATACTGCAAAAAAATAAATTCACCAATCACAGTTCATATTTTAATCAACCGACTGCTATTATTTTTAAAATTTTAAATAAGTGACAATTCTGTCAAATTGTCAGTATAATTTTTAGTTATTGAGATTAAATATACAATAAAATGGGTTATTCTTGTGTAGAATCGATTAATAATAACATTTTTGTTTTTTTTTTTCGTCTATAATTATAAATAATTTCTTAATTTAAATAAAACTATATAAAATCAATTTAATTATGAGTATTAAAGCAACAAAAATAAAAGAATAGGTAGTCTTTGATTAGCGTTCTTGCCTTCCACGCAGAAGAATGGAGTTCGATTCTCGGATAGGGAAAAGTGAAATAAACTTTTTTTTCTTTTTTTTTTTTTCGTTTATTTTATTTTAAAAATTATTAAAAGTCATAAATTATTTTAAAATTAGTTATTTTATCTCAATAACCTAAATTATTATTTTATTTGTAAATTTTCGTTAGTGGGTCGTAGAAAAATTATACTGTACAACTCGAGTGGATTGTCCACATCGCACTCAGACGATTGAGTACTCCGCCTACGGCGTCGTGCTTAAATTTCCTCTTCGTGCGATATGACCATCATATCCATTCTTGTTGCACAAACTACTATTTTTAAATTTTATTTAGAATATAAATAAAAAAATGGGATTTTTGTGATGCATCGATAAATAAATAGCATTCCACAATATATTCGTTTATATCTACAAATAAATCGTAAATTTTATTAACGCTTCAATCTACTTATTGGCATAAAACAAAATATGTGGCGCTTGGACGGTATGATCGAAACGGTAGTTGAACCTTTAGTCATAACTTTAAGTTCCGACGATAAAAACGATTCCAGTGATAGTTCTGCAGAATCAATGGATTACGAAACTTCATAGATTTAGAATTCTATTAAGTGATACCAAGCTTAATTTACATATTTTTAAAATAAACCAAATACAATTATAAACATAGATAAATTATTATAACAAAAATAGATAACCAACCTACTTTCATCTAGTAATATTCACAAATACCCATTTAATTTACCAATATAGTATTTCTGCGACACTGGAAGAGTGCATTTTGACATGATAACGATACCTTTTACAGTTTTAAGGCGCACCTTCTTTAATATTTTGTTCTAGTATAACACCGCATTTAATTTTCCAATAGTGTTTCTATGCCACTGGCATAATATTTACATATTTTAACAATAAACAAAACAAAATTATAAACATAAATGATTATTACTACAAAAATAGATAACCAACCTACTTTCATATAATATTATTTACTATTACCGCATTTAATTTGCCAACAGTTTTTATACGCCACTGGCGTAATTCATTTTGGCAATAAACATGCATTTATGACTAGTTGGCACGTGATACCGATAACTTCTGCAGTTTTAAGCGCGTGATTCCATTCATTATGCTCTGGTATAGTATTATTGTTGTACGTGAACAGGGAGGAATTACCTTCTTCAATATTTTGTCCGAGTATAGAGCAGTTCGTGTCGAGATATTGAGATCAAACTTGGTATATGGCTGTATTGTCACGTTAAAAATAACACCCTATATATAAAATTTACATTTTCTAGTTTAATATTCATGTGTTAAATTAAATAATTCAGCAATTCAGCATAATACTTTCTATATATTTTGATAAACATTAGATTCAATTCATAACTACATCCTCTATAAAAATAACATTACACCAGACACGTACTGACCTTAATCGATAAACATAAAAATTGGATGAGTCAACAATAATGGCATTCTTGATTCGAGTCTCATCATCGTCTCGCATCCCAGTAGACGTAGTGACGTGACATGCCCTCATCCTCTCGTCGCCTTTAGACGTTTAGCCCTGGGTAAGGCTCCTTTTATATTATTGTTAACTTCTTAGATATTTTATTTGACTTTAATAAATTATTATTTGTTGTCTTGCTCTTTAATTTTCCTAAGTCAGGAAGCACATATTTAAAGTAGCTCCATCATGACCGAAAGTATGAAAATTGCATCAAAAAAATTCGCCCCTCGTCCCCTAGTTGATATGATGGGATGTCACCCTTAAAAATACAGTTTATTCAATAAAACTATTAGAATCTACGATTTTTTCTACACACAACTCAAAATTTTTAATTTTTTGATAAAATTTTTCCAAAAATTTTTTATCTGAATTCTCACAGTTCGTAAGTGGGGGGATGCTGACATTTAAAAATGGTTACAAAGAAAGATAAGAAATTCATGTTGGGCACATTTAAAGTAGACCTGATTTAGAACGTTTCTGTATAAAAAATATCCTTCTTCTTCTTCCACCATTAGTTAGAGGGAGATGGAGGAGGTGGCATTCCCAAAAATTAGGTTACAACTTTTTATGTGAAATCGTTGAAATCTACGATTTTTTTCTACATACATACCCAAAATTTCAAGTTTTTTGACAACACTTTTCTTTCCTAACTATGACGATTCAGGACAAAAAATGTTCTTTACAAAGAAAACAAATTAAAATATTGGGTTGTATATATGTGGAAAAAATCGTAGATTTAAAAAGTTCTATTTTTTTTGGGGCATGATATCTCCTCCATCTTCTCCTAGGTGACGGTTTATTTTTAGTTTTTTATTAAACTTGCGAATATGTTGCTATTATTTAATTAAAATTTTTAAGAAGGAAAATATCTTGCACCGAGGCATCTTGTGTCAAGCTATGCTACTGCTGCAGCTAACAATCATTTTTTACTTCAGTAGTGGTACCAACAATATTTTAAGTGCAATTTTAATGTCATATATATCTTGAGTTCTTTTTGATTTAATGTTCTGTATTAAATCCATAATGTCAGTAAAATAAATAAAGAAAAGTGATTAATAACGTTTTTGGTTATAACAAGTAAAATCAATTTTATTTTTATTGATTATTGTAGCTATTAATCATTTTTGAATTTGATTTGGGAAACGAGTACTAGTTTATTTAAGCATATTTCGTTTAATCGTCTAATTTTTAATCAGTGAATCTTCAGTAGATATGAGGGTGTAATTTTCATAATTTCGTAGTGGAATTGGGAATTTTTAATTTTCATATTTTTAAAACTTCATTTCAGTTTTTAAGATCTCAACCGATTTTTCTCGCTTCACTTTTTTTCAGTTATTGTATGTCCCATTCTTAAACGTGTCCCATTTAAAAATTGTGTTGTTGTATTCCGTACATTACTGTGTTTTAGATGGCATTTTAACAAAATTCAGTCATAGCTACCACAACTTTTATTTAAAACATTTTTAAATATATGCAATAATATCGATGATAAGGTGTGGATAATTTATAATGAATGCCTCTGTACAATTTTTCCATTGGAAACTAGGAAATTATTTCAGATTATTTTTATTTCATTCAGAAATATTAGTACCAAAAACAAAATCAACACCTACCGGTTTGTGAACACAACATCCAGAAAATATTAAATAATAAATATGTTAATTAGCTAATTTCATAAACTTCCTTATTCTAGAATATCCTCGGTTAGATTATGCCACTGTTCGTGTCTGTGGTCGGGATACCGTATCATGTCCATCCAATGTTTAAGGCGAAGACCTAAATAAAAACATATTTAAAGCAAATACAGAATTTGTTTTGGGTGTTTTTGAATGATATGCGAATATTTAAGGTTTTGAATCTTCATGTTTATTAATGATAGGTTGTTTAATAAAAAAGTTCCTTTGCGAAAATACGGGGTGCTAAAGTTTTAGGAAAAAAAAAAAGAAATAAATTATTATTTTCGTAACCGCTTGAGATATTTAAATGATATTTAATATTTAGTGACAGTTGATAATGGTGTCCATTTTTCGATATAACGCCTTTAATGGTAGCGTCAATATTTTTAAAGAAAACATTAGTATATAGCATATAAAAATTATTTTTTATTTTTCGTTCAATTTGAAACCTAAAGGATTTTCTGTATTGTTTTTCTACGTTGGTCAAAAATGTTTTGGCCGAGACAATTAATATAATTATTGAAAAAGCCAAAAAAAATATTTGGACATTTGGACTTTTTCATGTAGATTTACACCCTTAAATATTCCCATTTCATTAAGGAAAACCCTATATACAGTGCTAGCAAGATTAAACCTTTTGGCCGGTATTGCCTATGTTAAAATGAATAATAAATATAACATTTGCGTATTATATCGATGGCTTAGGCACCTTCTTATTTTTCGAATACCTACTATATTTTTTAATGAGGTCAATAAAATTTTCAAATTACAAAGTTTTTTCACAGGTGATTTCAAAGTCCTCACGGAAGGTAACCGCCATCTGGTGGTTATTAAAATTTACCCCAATTCAATTAAAAATTTTCACTGGTTTTTTTTATGTTCTTACGAGTTTCGAAATTTATTTATGAAGGCGTAGAAGGACCACATATTTAATTTTTTTAATTTTTGCTTTATTTTTGAAATTTCGACTGTAAACTCGGAATTTCGACTTTAAACTCGGAATTTCGACTTTACTCATGAAATTTTGACTTTAAAGTAAAAATTGATCTTGGCACAGGTTCTACTCGAAAAGAATAGGAAATAATGTATTTTGAACAACATTGTTTTTTTGTCCGATTTGTAAATAATAATAATAATAATTGCCAGTTACTATTGGTCTGATCATAACCCTTACTTGAAGAAGGTTACACCCAATAACCACAACAGTCAAATTTTTGGGCTCGTTTAGTTAGAGGAAGAATTATTAGACCATTCTTCATGAGAGGTGATCGTTATTTGCAACTTCTTCAAGAGCAGAATTCAGTTCCAGAGTTAGTTAGTTAGTTAGTTTATTTCCAAATCATAGAAATCACTTAGAACGTTCAGATGAAATTTGGTTCCAGCAAGATGGGACTCCTCCTAATTTCGACGGTAGAATGAGGCAGTACCTAAACACAATTTCCGCAATTTCCGCAGTGGGTGGGTCAAAGAGAACATAATGAGTAACCGTCACGGTCACCGGATTTATTCCCCTTTGAAATCAGTAGTTCATAAAGACCTACCACATTCGCTAAAAGAATTGAAAGGCAAAATATGAATTGCTGGTCAAGAAAAAACACCTAAAATTTATCAAAGTTTGTTAGGATTATTTGTTGATAGACTGGGATATTGTCAAGCAGCTGGAGGCTTTAATTTCGAACATATAGAATAGAATAATTTATTAACCTTCATTACATAAAAAGATACACAAGGCAAGTCGTACAATAAATATACAGGGTGTTTTTTTAAAATTGCAAAAAAATTCAGAGGCTTGGACGAAATGAAGCAAAAAAGTTCCTATGAACATATGTCCAATGGCGTACCGTTTTAGTAATATTCAGTTCAAAGCCCGCATGAACGCCAATGGCGAATGTAAAAGTTTAAATTGTGTATCGGAAAATGGCTTTGGATGCATAGAAACTGCGTACCAATTTTCAGAAAAATATCTACAGGGGTATTAAATGTATTGCAAAAAATAAGTTTTTTTCTTATAACTTTATCACCCTGTAGTTCAAAATCTAAGAGGCGTAGGATATATTCATAGGAACTTCTTTGCTTCATTTCGCCCAAGGGACACGCCTCTGAATTTTTTCGCATTATTAAAAAAAACACCCTGTATAAATGTAAAATTTAACAATAATAATAATAATATTTTTTTTTATTTTTGCAGACCTGTATCACACAGTTTTATTGATAAATTCCGTAATAGAGTAAAAAGAGCTTTTTTGTAGGTATATTTTAACTTTTTTTTAAAAGATTCGTATGTTGCTTGTGATTTTAGTTTTTTATATAAAGGAGACCTTCTGAAAGTCTTAAATTGTCATTCCTTGTGTAATGAGAATGAATTTGAGATTGTTTAATAAATTCAGAGAGATACTTCCTTGTAAACGTAGTACATTTGAAAATATATATACACGGAAAGGTTAAAATTGATTTCGTTTTAAAAATGTTTTTGCAATTTTCCATATTTTTTAGAATAAATATTAAATGAAGTATTCTTTTTTGGGACACAAACACCCTATTACTCTCTGTGGCTTTTCCCCATGACAAAACATTATAAGATAAATGAGAATAAGCGAATGCATAATAAAGATCAAGCAATTCTTTTTCATCCAAATAGTCTATCATCTGAAATATTGCATAAAAAGTTTTATTCAGTTGTCCACTTTACATAGTCTATATGATGTTCAAAGCTCATGTTTGAGTCCAACCATGTACCCAATAGTTTGGCATGCGTATCAAATTTGAACGGAAGCTCTTTACTTATTGACTCTGGTAAAAATTTCTTTGTATGGAAGTTTAAACATACCGTTTTGTCTTCATTAAGAATTAAAGAGTTTTTGTGGCACCATTGTTTCATTTGACTGAATACAGATAAGGCATTCTCTTGAAGCTCCTCCGGAATCCTGCCTGTGACCGTTATTGTAGTATCATCTGCAAACATTATGGTCTTACCTCCATGTATATGTGTGGGCAAGTCATTTACAAAAAGCAAGAATATTAACGGTCCCAAAACAGAACTCTGAGGAACCCCGAGAGATACAGGGTACATTTTTGAAATTTCAGAATTTATTTTAACTAACAATTTACGGTTTCCTAAGTAGGACTCCATCCAGTCTAGCAGTTTCTCACGAATTCCCAATGTAGTTAGCTTATTTAAAATGAATTCTTTCTTTAATAGTCCAAGAGCTAGTAACACACATTCCGCATTAAGTGTTTGATGCACTTTGAAATTTTGTAATTTGAAATTATTTGGATGGAAAAGCAGATATACCTGTGTTGGCTAGACCCATCCCGGGACACCAGGTACTGCGCCTAATAGAAAGGGGTCGTAAAATATGACCCAAAAAAAGTTTTTGATTCAGAGGCCAACAAACAACAATTGAAAGTTTAGGTAATTCTAAAAATACTAGTAATTTAGGCAGACACTTTTGAGAGGGTTTATAAATAATAAATCAACCCCAAAGTTGATTTTTTTAAATATGATTTGAAGTGTTTGATTCACGCTGAAATTTTAATAGCGTCTTAATTAAACTCAAAAAAAATAAATTCCAAAAAGGCAGACACTTTTTCCGGGGTTTAATTGCCGGCCAACATAAAAATGAATGAACCTCGTTATCCGCCACTATACATTGAATAAGTATATACTTTTTAAAAACTAAACATTTTAAATTACCAAGACTGTGAAATAATAAAACAATAATATTCTTCCTTTTATTTAGGAAAAAAAAACAAAAAAAAAACTAAAAGTTTCGGGGCTCAAACCACCAACTTGCTATCCACACTATCCAAATTTTGATAATAAAAAAGATGTATCAAAAAAAAATTAATATTCGAAAAAAATATAAATATAGAGTGATTTATTTAAAATTTCATCCGATGACGTCATATCTTGATAAATATGACAGATGATGAAAATCCCCAAGCGTCAATAGTGCATAAAATACACAAAAAAAACTTTATTCGGATTAATTTTAAATAATATTTTATTTGGCATTTTCTATACCCAATCGCATTTTTTCTCGAGATTTTGATGCATGGTTTTGTTAGACACATTAAAATTTTTCTATTCATAATTGGCTCTAAAAACCTTGGTCATTACAAAACTAAAATAGATAGGTCTAATTGATTTTCATACTTCTTCAAATAAAATAAGCCTATTTTCAACTTAATTCCTTTAAAAACAAAAATATTTTGTAACCTAATTATCATTAGTAGCTCTAAGTTACATAGTTTAAGACACTAGAAAATTACAGGTAAAACTCAGGAACTGTAACAGAGGGACGTCTTGAAGTAATTACGAATGAAACAGCTAACTTTATGACACGCCTATAATTTTTGTTAACCCACTTTTCAGAAATAATGGATAGTTTTCTGTTCTTGTGACGTCACAAGTAATATATACTATGATAAATAAAATAATATGGAAGGAAAAAAAATAAATTATAGAAATTAATTGGTGGTAAACATACAGGGTTTTCCATTTAAAAAAATAAAAAAATCGTAACCTCGCGTTTTGACATATCCTACATACAATATAGCAAATCAATAAAGTATATTTAAATTGTTTGACGATTTGAAAACAATCAAATATATTATGCGTAACTATCTACAGGGTATTTCATTTATAAAATTATACATTACAGACTACCCTGTATATTTAAGAATAATTGTAAAATCATACAACTTTTATATTAATAATTTCTTTTTATTTCCAATAATAAAACAACTATCGATAAATTATTACGCTCTGATAGGACTCTCTGTATTTGTATATAGGCTAACTTATTGGTATTGTTGAATAGGTTTTATAAAGAATTGTATGCTTAAATAATGTGCAGTGTTTGATTTGAAAAAATTGAGTAAATTCAACATAAAATTTTCCATATTTAAAATCACTCTGTATAAAATAAACCACCACTAATGGATAGCTTGATATCTTAAAAGTTTATATTTTAAAAAATTTTGAAATCTTTACTAATGAATTTGAGGTCTACATCATTCTCTAATTTTACTAAAAATGAATTGCTTGGCAAACTTATAATATATTTTTAAACATTCTAGGCTTAAATACAATATTTTTATTTGCCAGCCAAAAACGTAATACGCTGTATATCCAACAATATTTTTAAAATATATCTTTTTTAAATCCATATAACTTTTACTTGAAACTTGTTTGCGTGTCTTTAATTGAAAACTCGAGCAATTACGCATTAATGGGTATAAGAATATTGAAACAAAATTTAACCACATTATTCATTCAACTGAAAAAAATTTCTAAAGTGATTTTCAATGAGTTTGTATCGCTCACTTCTTTTTCTTATATTCTTTCTTTAGTGAATAATATTTCTATTTCGCAATAATAAAATTATAATCTCCTTATAATTGACTTCATCATGATTCAGCCCCTGAAGTTCTAAAATTAAGACTTTTGTTAATTTTGTTTACCGCAATGCTCATTTTACATACAGGTGAGAAAAATGCGGAAAAACTCCACCCATAATCATAAAAAATAAATAAATGATTCATTACAATACTGAATAAATATAATTATAGATAATATTTCATTCTTAAATATGATTTACTTTTGTTTTTGAAGTTAAAAAATCAGATTTGTTGGAATGTTTCATTAATTTGTGGAATTGTCGAAGATTTCCGAAGTCAAAACTGATCGAGTTATACGAGTAGAATCATTTTTAATAATTCGATCGATTATCTTTAATTAGTTCAGCATGTTTCACTATAGTATTGGAATTGCTACTATTAATTAAGAGGTGTCCACTAACACTACCCAGATAGTTATTGTTACCATATTCTTTATTTTGTTCCTTAATTAATCAGATTTTAAACATTGTTTAAGAGATATTTAATGAAAAATTATAAAACCATGTTAACACGTGTTTTACGAAGGGTGATAATCATTTAAAAACAATCATTTTTAAGTTATTTCGTTTAAATTCTAACGGCATAGTTTTTTTCAAAGCTGCTCATTATAATCAGTTTATACAATGTTTATTACCCATTGTGACATTCGTAAACCTTTATAAACAAGTTTCAATTCAACTGTTTTCTAAGTAGTACTGTTATCACTTATACGTTAGGATTATGCAGTAGTAGGACTAGTAACTAAGAGTAAGACTGAGAAAGTTTTATTAACTTCTGGGAATAGCAAAATGAATAACTAAATTCGCTATAAAAAGCATCCATGCAGGTACTTCGGGAGAAGAAAAAAATATCCACTTGGTGTACAACCTATGCAAAGAATAATTTTGACTTAAAACCCAAAATGACATTAAATTCGAAATTACGAGTATAAAGTCAAAATTTCGAAATTAAAGTCAAAAGCTCTAAGTTTAACGTCAAAAATTCAAGTTTTAAATCAAAATTTCGAATTTAAAGTCGAAATTCCGAGTTCAAAAAAGAAATTTTAGTTTAAAGCCGTAATTTCAACTTTAACCCTTTTCTTGGCGTCGTATCTCTCAAGATACCAATTTTCCCGATTTTTGTAAGTAGTAAATCGTTAAATTTGGGGGTGATGTTGGCAAACCGTATGTACCACACCCTGTATTAACGGCCGTTTAGGTTTAAAGTCAATTATTTCCATTTTAGTCGAGATATGTCATTTTAAACATTTTGAGAAATGGTGGGCACACCTGTTTATAAAATTTTATTTGTTTTGGAAATTAGGCGCGATAATAAGATATGAGTACGCATACACATAGAAATATATCATTACTATTGTACTACATGCAAACCTCAGTAAAGTACTAACAAAAAAATTAGAGACTGTCTAAGTACGCTGCCAAGTACATAGTAAATTAAATGTGTATCTGGTGGGACACACTACAAAGTACTCGGTAAAAAATCACGCCCGTGGAATTCAATGGCGTACACCATATTAATATTTTTATTTGTAGGCCAACCGTACAACATTTTTGTTATACCCGGCTGCATAAACTTTCTGTGATTTAAATTTTTTTTATAGAATTGGAAATTATGTTTGATTTTTAGTAAATGAACTCAGTAATTCTATTTATTTTGATTATTATTCTGCAATAAATTTATATCATATGAATGAATGCTACGTTTTTTTTTTTGTTTATTCGTATTGTAGTTTTAGTTTTGTTTCAACTTTCTGTATTTTTAACTTTTTTTACAAAATTACAAGTTTTGTTTGATTTTTATAAATAAATATGAGTTTTCCTACCTATTTGAATAATTTTAAGTTAATTTTTTGAAAGCGAATTACGAAAATATGGTTAACTTTATTGCTTCTATTATTTGTGGTCAAAACCAGTGGCGGCTCGTGACCAAAAAATTGGGGGTTCACAAGGAGAGAATTTAGGTCTCAGTACAGATTTAGGTAAAAAGCTTTCAGTGTTTTGGAAAGGTGTATTATAAAAACTGAAAGTTTTTTACTTAAATCTGTACTGAGATCTATATTGTGTTATTGTAAACCCCCAATTTTTTGCTCACGAGCCGCCACTGGTCAAAACCAAAATATATACGTTACCAGTATCTATATCCACAGTTCTGTATTATAAAACAACATGCAAAAAGAGTCATTATTGACTTTCCTGCTAAAGAAGGTTTAGAATTATATGCCCGATAAACTGCCTAACGTTCCGCCTATGTCATTAGTGTACAATTTAACCAGAGAGAACACTAAACTTATGTATCCTTAACCAGGCGTAGTATCTCGTAGGATACGAAACAGTATTGCCGCCAAGCTGGCAGCTATCTGACAATATACATAAAATAGGGGTCGGTAAAATGAAAACTAAGCAAAAAAAATTGTTTTTCTCTTTTTACGTTATTTTGTTCAAATATACACCAAATATGTAAAAAAAAAAATGTTTTTTCTCCAGTAGATCTGTTCTTGTCAAAAATAGGGTTAAAGACAAAATTTAAAAAACATATATACGGCCCTTCTACGCCTTCGTATTTATTCCAGAATATCCTTCATTATTTTCTAAATATAATTAACTCACCTTTAGAGCCAGTTCCACCTAATATGAGCCCTCCTAAGTAGTCGTTACTCTTGCCGTAATCCTTGTCGTAAACGGTTATATAGAGGCTTTGAGTACTCAACTCGGTTGGTCTGGTTTCAAACGCAAATTCCTCGTTAAACACCGGATTAAGGTTCTTCCATTTTATCGACGTTTTGTGTTTTTTATGATTCGGATCGGGTTTCAACTGCCTAACAAAAGAACAAGCAAATATTTTTAGAGTTTTTGTAAGACTGACATGTTGGTTTAGAAGCTACAACCAGCTACAAAGGGTATAATACAAAACTGAAATGGTTCAATCTGAAATTATCTGCTATTAGTGAAGTAAAATAGAGTCTGAATTCTGCCCACAGGTTGTGTACAAAGCGTTTCAAAAGTATCGCTAGTTTTTTTTATAAGGTATGGAATTCCAAAAAACAAACAAATTTTTCAAGTAACTTTTTACATACCTAGTCAATAATTAGAGAGATATATGACTCTTTTAAGATATCGTTTTTAAATTAGCATAGTTACTGGCTTAGCAAATACAACTGAGGGTTTGTACAATGTAGATCCCAGTCATTGACACGGATTTTAATCAGTCAACTGAATGATTTTTGTTTAATGTATTTTTGTGTTTTAGAATTATTTTAAATGATTATTATTATTATTATAGACGAAAGAATGTAGTCCAAAATACATGCACCTAATTGAGCTTCTATAGACCTGTAGTACAAACATTTTTTTTACAATGAAGAAAAATAACAGTATTTATGAAATATGTTTTTTTTTACTTTAAAGGTAAAAAAGTAAACCTTAACATGGATCTGTGATGTTGAATAATGGTAAAGGGTACAAGTAATTTGGATGTGTAGAAAAAAGATTTGGCAATTAGGTTGTATTTACCATTCTCCAAATGCGAGTCATGCCGAATTTTGCGCATATTTTGATAGAATTTTAGAACAAACTGATTTTAGTCAAGATTCATGTATTTCTTGAGGACTTTATTATTCGCTGGGATATATATACAAAGAAATTTAAAAAATCATATATACTATAAGTTTTTAAACAGTTTGTTACATTTTACACACGAGTAACACAATATAGTGCAAGTAGATACAATTGATTTAGTTTTTTCTAATAACTATGATGTTGAAGTGTATAAATTAAATAATAAAATTAATGACCACGAGACATTAACATTATATAACCTGAATATGAAATTATTCAAAATTACTATCAATTTAAAAAAATTGACTACAATAATTTGAGTATAAAATTTATTTAAAAGGAATGGCTCTATAACTCTGTTGACGTAAACGAACTCTTCACACATTTTATGTCAAACATTAAAGAAACCCTTGATAGAGAATATCCTCAGCAAACCAGAAAAGTTAAAAAATCAAAAGAATGGTTTAGTGAAATCGCCAAAAATGCTATATTTGAGCGCAAATGTGCTTATAACCGTTTTATAATCTCTAAATCTGAAACTGACTTATTTTGAAAATAAAATCGATAATGTTAAAAATAACTTACAATTATTATGGAGAATATTAAAATCTTTAATAAACACAAAACCAACCAATCAACTCACAACTATTTTTAAAAATATTGTTGAAATTTATGATATTGAAAATTAATTTAATAACCATTTTATTTCAAGTATTGAACAAATTGTGAACAACATAGTAAATTGTTTAGTGAAATAGCCAAAAGTGCTTTATTTGAGCGCAACTGTGCTTATAACTGTTTTATAATCTCCAAATCTGAAACTGATTGGTTGTTTCATGCTCAAAAAATAGATAATGTTAATTTAATTCGCAATCTTAAATAAACTTATTTTGAAAATAAAATTGATGATGTTAAAAATAACAATTATTATGGACAATATTAAAATCTTTAATGATCACAATACCAACCAATCAAATCACGACTATTTTTAAAAATATTGTTGAAATTTATGATAATATAGAAAATGAATTTAATGACTATTTTATTTCAAATGGTGAATTTGTTTTGGATGAAGTTTCGTATTTTGAAAATCGAGCAGTGAACCCAAATAATGAACTTAAAACCTTTAAAAAACTATCATCTTTAATCAGCACAATAAATTTTCAGAAGACGAGATAAATTTTGAATTAATAAAAAATCATTTTAATGTGATTGGTTACCTTCTGTTACATTGTATGAATACATCGTTAGAGTTTGGAGAATTTCCTGATAATTTAAAAACCTCAGTTGTAATTCCAGTACCAAAAATATCCAGCACTAAAAATATTGAGGAGTATAGGCCTATAAACACTCTGCCTTGTTAAAAAAAAAATTAAGTTGTCAGTCTATTAACTAAACAATTCACAACTTATATTGATACTCAAAACTTTCTTAATCAAAACCAGTCAGGTTTTCGAAGCGGTTTTTCATGTGAAACGGCATTACAAAAAGTAACGAATAATTTCAAATATTCTATTGATCGTAGCGGTTTTCTTGGATTTGAGATTATAAATATAAATATTTTATTAAAAAAGGTTAAGAATTACTTTGGAGTAAACGAATCCGCATATAAATGGTTCAAAACATATTTAGAATATAGATGCCTATCAAAAAACTAAAATTAATAATAAATTATCACGAACAAAAATTGTTTTAGCTGGAGTGCCACAAGGTAGCGTGTTGGGTGCTCTGCTTTTCATATACTTTATTAACGATATTTTAAAATTGAATCAGGGTGAATGTAAAGTACATCTATATAATTGAAATTATTTTTAAACGTTTGCCTTCACAGTCCAAGGCCCACCCTGTATACAAACTAAAGTATCTATTTTTTCTTCTTATAAACAATTTTGTGTGTATCTGTGGAGGGTGGGTTGGTTAAACAATTTTTTTATATTGTGTAGTAAATAAGCCGAATTATTTAAATGATAACTACTAATTTAACAACATATAAGAAAAACACTTACAATTTAACAAATGGATCAGATAAACCATTATTATCCATTGGCAGCAAATTAACACATCTTACTACGGAAACTACAAGAGCCCTTTTCTTCGTATTGTAACACAGACCCAAAAGGATTTGGCCCCTGGACCACAAATCGTCGAACCACTCTGTCAACTCTGTCGTTGGTACTGGACCTTTCTGTTCAGCTCGTAAGTTTTCCAGTGGTACAGTCAACTGCAAAAATCCAATAATTAAAATTATTTCGGTTAAAAGCTAGTCAATTCAAATAAAATACATAAATGAGTTACAAGTTATTTTTTTATTTAATACAATTAATAACAGAGACAATTAGTAAATAATTATGGTACAAGAAGATCTTGAAGCACCATCGGTCGCCATTTTTTTTGGTGCCACTTAAGCCGTAGTGTCAGTCGTATGTATTTAACATCTGGTGCCAAACGGTGGCATATTGGAGTTCAGAGTAAGGCATCATCAGGAAAAGAGGCACTTTGGCATATCCCTTCCACTTTTTTCAAGCCACGCCCATACTTCATAATGCTGTTTTTTTTGTTTGAATTTGACCAATAATAGCTGATATATAGACTAAGGTAATTTGGCTACTGCGCATGCTTTTTCTTTTCAACGTTAATATGTGCGTATGCTCATACACCCTTCTAATACTCCTGTTGGTTTGTACGCCCTTCTAATATGACGCCCTCGATATAAATAGTAATTTTTTTGGTTTAGATAACATATTTTTGCGTTTGCTACAGTAGAAATTTATTTAATTATTTAAAATTTTAAATACTAAAAGATATATACGAAAAAAAACATTATTAATTCCAGTACTCCAGCTCAATCTGGCTTTAGAAGGCACGGTTAAAGTTCTTAAACATAAGTTAGATCGAAGTACAATAATATTTAAATTTAGTAATTTGTATCTGCGCACAAAAAATCTCAAAACCAATCCTGAAGCACCTTTGAATTTCTTCGGGCCATTTGGAAATCCACTTTAGAGATACGTGGACACTTATTTTCAAAACGATTTTACGTGACGTAAATGCAACGAACGCATTGAGTCATAATTTTCATTCTTATACAAGGTGATCTTCTCATAAAACACTCTCGGGTCCTCATACCCTCATTATAATTTTTTATATTTTATACAGGGTGATCTTCTCATAAGACACCCTTATTATATTTTTTTTATTCTCATCGTCGATTCCAAATCTTAACTACCACAACATAAAAAGACTACTATTGTTACTATCGCTGTTTTATCTGTTTATAATAGTAACTCTATTCATTTTCGATACTGTAATATAAACTACCTACTTTAAAGTTAAAATATTCCAAAATTAAAAAAAGAGTACATCGTATTTATTATTAAAATTTAACTTATTTTTAAAACCCTCGTATGTATCTAAACCCAGCTGCTCATCTAAATAGCATCACTCAACAACGTAACCAAATTCAACCAGGCGACCATTGCTTGACTGTAAATTAATATCACACATTCTATATTCTTTTTGTCATTTTACTAACTCGTTTTAGTGTAATTATTTTTTTTTAAATACTACAATATATTTAAAATAAAGAAAAGATTTGATGTTATCAAATTTTAATTCGTTTTTATGCTGTAAAAGCATAAACGAAATATATCTTTTTGATTCATCTATGGAAGCAGGAATGAACTAACTATTGATTATTTTCGGAAAGTGAGGACGCCATTTTTAGTCCAAAATTTTTTTAATAATGGATTACACATAAGATGCAACCCAAATTTCATGTATAACTATTTCGGAGGTCTGAGCCTTTTCGTATTTTCCGATTGAACGATTTGATAGGAAAATGTTTAACTTAGGTGGTTCAAGGTTTCATTTTCAGAAAATTTATTGAATTTGTAGTTTATTCTTACAATGAAAAAGGTCTAAAAATAGGCCATTTTCTACCACACGTTTTTAATTAAAAAGAATGAATTTAAAAAAAAATCAATGCTTGAACCACCTAAGTTGGACCTTTATCTACAATTATAAAAAATAGTACGATATACGGTATAATTACGGAAATAGTTACAATTAACTTCTGGTCTGCAGACGCCATTCTAATGCACAAGGATACCGTTGTATGAAGATTATATAGTAGGGTAACCTTATGGACTTATCATTGGAGGACGATGGATATAGAATGTAAATGGCGACACTGTACTTATATCCAAGTCAGGTCTTTAGGTCATGTCTGTGCTTGAGTATGAATTATAATTTAAAATCTTCTTTTTCATTTATACTTGTCTTCGGTAATGTATTTGTATAGTTAATATTTACTATTGCAAATTATTACAAAAGGGTATTTGAAGGTCACATAAAATACCAAAAAAATCAATATAATAAAATAAACCAGTTTTTGTTTGAAAAATATTGAATGATTTAAGATTGGATGGAATTTTACTATAATAGGGGAACATTTTTTTTTCTATATTGTGGTTTGATTTTGGATTGATCGCTGATGGTTAATTAAAACTTGAATTTTACGCTGTTTATTTTTATTCACTTTTATGGTATAATGGTATCAAATTAAGAATAGGACATGAACAACTGAAGATTATTGTTCAAAATGAGTCGAATAGACAAAAATAAAAAATGCTTGGATAAAATATTCTGAAATACAGGATGTTAAGTTGAAAATTAAAAAATTAATAATGGGTAAATATAAAGGTGTAGTTATAATTTTTTTATTCAATATAATTTTACTAAAATCGGCACTGACAAAATTTAACTAACAGTTTTTTTTGCTATTAGGTAAACTTATAATACCAAACACTTTTAGTGAAATTATACTAAGTAATAAAAACATTTAAGCCACTAATTTTCAGTTTTCAACTTTTATCACCATTTGAAAACGAATCGAGTACCAATTTATGATAGCACAGTAGCACATTTAGGAGTATTATTTTCGAAAGGCAAAATTACAAATTTTTCATTTATTTTTTTGTACATGGAAATACTTTCCTGCATGCCCTACAGTGATGAAGCGCTCAACGAAGGCGTCTTAAAAAATAAATTATAGAAAATGCGAATGTTACATATTTGATTAGATAATTAACATTGACATAAACCTTCATTGCTCAGGACGTTAAGTGCTCAACTTTGGATTTCATAAAGTTCAGTTACCAACTACTACTATTTTTTCTGAACTGTTATCAAAATACTATAAAATTTAGCAGAAACATTGCATTAATTGTATTTTTTATATTTTTTCCAAAATAAAAAAGAATGTTTTTATCTGTAATTGAATCCGGGTTGGGAAATCCAAACTTGAACGCTTAACGACTTAAGTCTTGAAGGCACTTATATCAAGTTAATTATCTAATCAAATATATGACGTGGCTTTTAAAAATACCATCATTGTGCGCTCCACTGCTGGTGTGTTCATCTTCTACAAGAGAAAAAGAAGGAAACATTTGTAAAGTTGTCTTGCACAAATGTGTACCAAAAATGGGCAACTGGCTCTCATATGCCTTTTTGGTTTAATCGTCTCATTATTTGAACACTAAACGCCAGCATGAGAAATATATGTTAAAGTTAGTTTTAAGAACTTTTAACATTCAAATAAACAAAAACAATTTATAAATCTATTATTAAAATCCGCGTTGGAACAAAACATGTAAAATTGTTGAATTTGAAAGATATTTTTAAAAAGGGAAAGGACTTCGGTCGAGAGCCTATTGGACAGAATATTCAGTTCAATCAATGACAATTATTTATATTACTATTCTTAAATATTTTGATGTTTAATTTACTTGTAAATTTATGTGTGAATATATTTATAAATTACACTGGTCACCAGTGATTTTGTGGACGGGGGTTTAAGAGCGTTTTTGGGCGATCGTTTTACCGATTTCAAATCGCTTCTCCAGCCTATAAATCTTCAATTTAAAAAGAATAAAATAAAGTAGTTCTGTCTAAAACTAAAATAAATTTGCTATCTCGATTATTTCCAAACCTTTCCTTAACGCCTTAGTTATAAGTTTCATATTACATTTTTTTTATTTGCTATTTCTGTGGAATCATTAATTTTCACTTGCGTTCTGGTTCTTCTAAAAAAGCGAAATGTTACTCACGTTTTGCTTGATTGGCTTTAATTTTTTAGATAGTCAACCAGTCGAAATAAAAAAAATTCAAAAAATAATAAGACATATTATTTAATCAGTTTTGTCTGAGCTAACTAAAAGGCTGTATTCTATAAACAATGAAAAATAGTGATTGTTTTTTGAACTACTTAAAACATTTTCACTCAAACTGCGTGCGTGATTCAATTTAAAAATACTTTCCAGAATAAAACCACGTGTTACAGTTTTGACTTTATTACTAAACAGCCCAGTCATATACAAAAACATTAATCCAAAATCTAAATTAAAAGTACCTAATAATAAATTGCCTATCTACTAGGGTCGGTAACCAAATGTATAAACAGAATGGGCGGATTTTGTTCATACTTAACATTACACTCTGCACTGACACTTAACCTGGATTAAATATAACTATAAATACAAATATTTACAAACAAATATACTTTTCCAAACAGTGATAATTTATAAAAAAAAATGTTTTTTATAAGATTTTCTTTTATGTTCAAAGTTAGGACTTTATAATTATTGTGTCGTTCGTAGAATTCTGTACTAAATAAGAGCACTGATTTTGGAAATAAATTTTCACCATTTTGGCAAGTTGTTGAACCTTGTAACATTGCATAATGAAATATAAAGACTAACTGAATATGTCTGCCACAGATAGACCACTTGTAGGTCTATCGATTTCGTCTTGAGCTATTCCTAAAGAGCGGAGCTATTGAAAACTTCCTTTCAACGTGATTTATTTCAACACTCAGAGCCAGCCGAGAGAACATTTTTTCTTATATTCATGGTCAACAGCCAAGATACATTTGGAAGTCGCTAATATATCCCTGTGACTATTTTTTTTAATTTGTTTTCCAGTGTTGATTGTTGATTGATTTTTCCCTGATTAGTGATTTTCTTGTTCCTTAACTCAATACCTTGCAAACTGTTGATAGCTTTAGTAAAATTTTGTAGCAAAGCTTGTTCAAATTTTGAAAACTATAAAAATATTCAGCTATTTTTATGGTTATAAACTTTTCCAACACTTAGTCCAATTAGAGGTACTTAGATTACATGCAACATTTTCAGAAGCTTATTCCTTTTTTGTATTCTACTTGGAACTTTTCAATTTATTTAAAACATTGGACATTGTTATCAGTTGTTATTGTTTATATATTTTGACATAACCGCACATAACCAAAATATTGACCAAAGTCCTTAACCACTTTTTATCACCTTAATCCAAAAATTATATTTGTACGGTTTTGTCAACTGGAATAAATTTTCATTATTATGTTTAATTTTTCATATCTTTTATTATGAATTGTTATTTTTAAATAAATAAAGACGTTTTTAACTATAATAGGTAGGTGATAGAGGCCATGTGCCTGAACGAAAAGAAGACGTAGATGGCGTATCTGCATAGCATTAAAAATTGACTACTTCATTAAATCGTCACTAGATGCCGCTCGAGATTGCGTCCAACACTTTTTACTGTTGCATTATCCTACTATATAATCTTCATACAACGAGGATACTCTGTCCATAAGATTAATAAATAGTCATAAAATGTATATTCTTCTTTTTTATAATGTAAAGCCAAGATTTTAGGTAGGTAAATAGGTAAGTAGTTAGTAACAATTATTAACATGTAGGTTTACTGGATACATGTCTACTTATTTATATGTAATACACATACAAATGGGTATTGGCATTAAACCTGCTGAATGAATGAAAAAATAACGAAAACTATAGTGATGAGTGATTCCTTGACTAGAACTTAATAATCGGAAGGTAGCTAGTTCGAATTTTCATCACCAGTTTTTTTATAATTAGTGATTAATTAGAAATTTGAAATTAATGGTCTGTTCCAGGTAGGAGTCCTCGTTCGACCATCGACTGCTGGATTCTAATTAATAGTTTAGTTGGTGTACGGAACACAATGCCAATAACCGCAGTCCTTGATGGCCTAGCGAGGGAATTAAACTGTAATTGGTCAGATGGATTCGTGTGTGCGCATCAAAATTTACTACTAATCTCCAAAGACAATTTAACACGATTTTCTATATTTTAATTATGGATGAAGCGATCTAGCTGGTAGAGGAAAAGGTGAAAGTGTAGGAGAGAGGGCATCATTTTCTAAGCATCATTTTTTGAAATAAAAATTTCTTTTGGCGTGCCCCCACTTCTCAATCCATTGAACCCGTTCATCTCAGCCTCCCGTAAACCCATTATCCTACCTCATTCTTTACTTAATTGGTAATACACGGCACGTCTTCTTATGAGAGACATTGCTAAGCAATGTTTTAAATACCATAAAAGCAATAAAACTAAATTCAACAAAAAAAAAATAAACACTTTTTTGGTTAAATTTAAAAAATACTCTGGAATTTGAAGATAAATTAGGGCAAGAATGTTATCGTTTACTACAATTCAAGTTAACAATAAATTGACAAAAAATTATAAATTTATCTCAACGTATACAGTGTGTTGCAATGTCAATGTCACACAGTTGCTAATACTATTATTGATTTGATTGAAATAAATTATTTGACCAATTCTAAAATCATATAGTTCATTTAGTTGAATAAGAATATGTGTATGTGGAACCGTAATTTTCGCCCATAATCTTTTACTCCATATAGTTTTCCATATCAGTTTTAAGCTGGAATAAAAACAACACTATTGGTCTCTTTCATCTTCTTTCATCTGCTTTAAACATTTTGTAAATAATGTTTGCAGAAACAGATATTTTGTATTCACATGAAAATAAAATAGAGTACCTATCCGTGTAATAGTGCATTTAAAAATATTACTGTAGTAATAGGTACCTTAATTGATTTAAATTAACTTACCTCAAAATGATCTTCACGACAAGATCGATTGCATCTACTCGAAAGAATTTTGTTTATTTTATTGTCCCTCTTCATTGCATTATACTGTACTTTCTCTCCTTTTAGCACACTAATCAATACTTTATTTGGTATAGTTATTATAATTGAAAAGAGACGGCCTCACTCAGCACCGAGTTTCTGGTGGTTATCTTCTGGGTTTGGTTACCTGCCGCGCTGATCCTTCTTACAGCGAGGCTACTGTTATTTTTACTGATTATAGTGTACCTGACGACGTTCTATATACCTATTTGTATTACTTAAATTCATTTTTAAATTTATTTGTGTCCTTTCCATGTAAGTTTTTGATCGAGAGTTAGACATAGATATATTTCACTACATGTAATAAAACTGTGAGTGTTTTAAGGCCATGTGTGTCGGTTCGTGAAGGTAATGAGTGCGGATTTTGTATGTTTTCTATTTATGGATATTATTGTAGTATCATCGGCGAATGTGCCAATCGTGGTCAAATTTGTGATAGGAATGTCAGAGGTAAATATTAAATAGATAAGGGGAACTAGGACACTTCGTTAAAATACGACGGATTGTATTGGATAAAAGTTAAAGATTTCAGTGATAAATTTTACTTGAAAATATCAGTTAGGTATGATTTTAGGATCATGTAGTGAGAAGGGGAAAGATGATTTTAGTTTACATAGAATGGGTAAACGATTTTATTGCTCAAATTGTTTCATATACGATCTATGCCTATGGGGAACATGAGCTCAGCAAAAATTATTTTAGGTAATGGACCGATGTGAAAATTTCTGGATGCCAAATTAATTACGTTAGAAGGATATTACTGGTTTTTCAAAATTTCGTCATCAGTGCTATCGGAATGGTGTTAAAATAATGTAATTTAAGAAAAAAAAAATTAATTTGGGAATGTCATGGGATTTTAATTTTGATTATTGTTTGTGTTGATTATCGGATGGGGATTTTAAAGTCAGAAGGGTTTGGAAGATTGTTATAGCTCTTGGATTTTCTTTGTATGTGAATTAATGCAATTTTTTGAAAGGAAAAATATAATCTCCAATTCTTCTATGAGACTAAAAAATGTATCCCTACATACCCAAAGTAAAAGCAAGTCAAAGAAAAATTGAAAAAGCTGAGGAATAAAGAAAATAAAAATGAGTCCATCGGTCTGGAAACGAAACTGGAACCTCCGACTTTAGCCGTTGGCGCCTCTAGTAATTGTACCACCGAGACACATAGCTACGACAGTCGAAAATATTAGATTTGAAGTTATTAGATTCAGACTCTCGGCGGCACACACACATTCTGTTCCTCATCTCACAACTCTCTAAATTCTCCTTAAAGCCACCCTTGCAAAATCGTATAAAAGGACGTCAATCCCAGCTTGAACTAGAATAAATTCTAAGATCCATCATTTGACGTAAGTTGGAATTTATTAAAGTTCATAAATAAAAAAATATATGTATAGGCCCTAAGACTAATTGAGACGAGCTCAGAGAAATGATTTTTAACTTTGGTTAATTGTTCTATAGAAAAGTAGGTTACTTATTCTGGAATCAAGTAGAAATATTTTCTTAAATAGATGTAGGAAATTAATTTCCATGCTCATGGGATATACAATTTGATAATTCTACAGGATTTTGAAGAAGCGTTTGCCAAAGCGGCGTGTTTTGTAGTATTAGAAAATCTTTAAATCTGGGTTTATTTCGTTAATTTAGTAGTTATTCCGAATTTAATGATGAAAGACTTGCATTTTTAACAAATTATTACATGACCGCATTTTTTTATTTTACTGAATAATTAGCCACAATTTTGGCAATATTACCAGACCCATTCTCTAAAATTTAGATAAAAATATAAAACGGCCTGGAACCATACAACAAACTGCAAATCAAAACCAAAATTTGAAGAATATAAATATTAAATATTTTATTGGGCAAAAAATTAATTCAAATAATATAGGAACATTATCATAATATTGTTGCAAATCTATACAAATTCAAAATTTTTTGAGTATTTGATTGTGTGCTTATTTTACTTACTTTTACTAGTTTATTTTGTTTTGTTACATATATTTTTTTAATTTCTTTATTTATTTTGTTTTTCTTCATTTATTTCTTATTGTTCAATTTTTTAATAATAATTTAAATATTATTTATTAACTGAGTTGCAGGGATGTCACCCTGTAAAGTAAATCTCATACAGAGAATAACAGTGCAAGTTAAAAGTTAGGATTACATTCAATTAAAGGGAAACTATAGATTTTTGGAATAATTTCCAAAAAAGTAAATTTTGTTTTAAATTTCTCTTTTCTGATACACTATTCAAATATACAGGGTGATGCGTATAAATAATATTCTTCTTTATCTTTATAACGTATAGTAACAAAATTATTAGATTATTAGGTTAGTAATATTACAGAGGTCAGAATATGAAATAAAAATGGTAGTTGCTATTTAAAATAAATACCGATGATGTCACTACATTCACACGCATCACCCTGTATATTTAAACATTATGTCAAAAAGTGCGTAATTTAAAAAACAATTTGACCTATTTGACTCGCATAGTAAACAGTTCATATTTTACATCTACGTGCAGCTTTTCCAGTGAACATTTCTAAAATGACCTGAAAAAAGTCTTGTAGTGGTGATGCTCGAAAATATCTTCATCTTCTTCAAGATCTGCGTCTTCTTCATTGTTTTCTTCGCGTTGTTTTTCTAACGATTTCGTCTGTAACCTCATCAGTTTCTTTTCGTATTTTTTAATGGTTCTGGTTAATCTCTGAATGCGCTTGTTCAACAGGGGCAACTCGTTTTTGCGTTTCTGTTTCAAGCAAATGCAGCCGCTCGGTAAGGATTGCTTACTGGATAGGGAGGTCGGCTTTAGACGACTCGAAGGCCAAATAAGACCATCTTCAGAGCTACGAAGCAGATTAGTCAATAAAATAGTATTAAATGAGTAATATCCCAATATAAATATATAGTAAATAAACAGGGGATTTATTGGGAAAAGTGAAATACGTTAGGGTTAGATAAGGGACACCAAGGTAATTCTAAATAACCTATATTGAATGAGAAAATATATAGTGAATATGAAAAAATATACAGTTTGATTCGTTGGTTATGAATAATTGAGGAAGTGACCCTGAATCTTGGTTATAAAGAATCAGAGACCTATCTACCTCTAACGTATGCACATGTTACAAAGAATCACCCTATATTCATGTACCATCTTTTAATCCCGATGATGAAAAATAATTTAAGGGATTAAGCTTTATTCTTATGTTATATAGGCTATTTGCTTTTCCCTGGGGACTAAATTATCTCTAATATCCCTAAAATAACAGTGTGAGATAGAAAGAGCTTTTCTATTTCCTATTGGTCAACCCTATTCTGAAATTTGGCTATACCATTATTAAAAATAATCTTCGGTTGGCATTAAAAAGTTATAATCCCAAAGGAATAAAAGTTTCGCTTTGGGCCTAAAAATGCGAGCTTGAGATCCTAGTTTTAAACTCCGGTGTAAAAAAATGTAAACGAACCAACTAGATAAGATTTTGATATCATAATTTGTTAATATTCGCAAACATTTTAACTATAATCATTTAATTAAAAAAATAAATCAATAAAATGTCAAAATAATACAATGGCATAGATTTTCAAAAAGATAAAGCCATATTAATGGCTCTGGGTGATTCTAGAAGATTCTCTTATGAAAAGATAACACATAATAAAAAATATGGAAAATATTATGACAAATAAACGAACAGCCTCATTAAATTGTTGTCTCTTAATACTAATTACTAGTTAATTTAAGTTGAGGAAGGAAATCAGTTATTTAAACTTTAAAATGTTTGGTTCCTACTTTGATATGTGGCAACGGTGTAAGGGTTATTTATTAGGAATATTTAATTCGTTCTGTATAATTATTGCAGCGCTATTCTTGACATCATTCGCAATTTCACGTATTAGCAAGTTTACGAATGATATATTTGCGAACACTTGATGAAATTGAAGAGATTACTCCTCACATTTAGTGGCGAGCGTTGATTTGATAACAGCGCAATTCATAAAAATGTAGGTGACTGCATGTAAATAATAAGGTGTATTATTGCGCATCTATAAAATCCGGACCACTAGGAATAGTCCTCCCCACGAGATTTGAATATTATGTGAATACAACTTTCTTATTTTAAATGCAACACCCTGTATATTTTTTTAATTTTTGGATTCTTCAGAAAATTTTATGTATTATGTCCTATACCTAACTGTTTCGGAAATATTAAATGTTTTCCGATATATTGCAAAAATTAATATTAATAAAATAAAATAATTTAATTACAACACACTCAAAAACTAATAAGTAATATTGTTTATTTCTTGATAATGAACCAAAAAAAACACATCAATAATTTGAAATAAAAATGTCTTCTAACGTTACTTAACATCTCAGGCGTGACCGATATAATCGCAAGCGTTATTCGTCTTCTTAAGTCAGCTAGGTCGAGAGGTTTAGTTTTGTATACATTATTTTTGACATACCCCAATAAGAAAAAGTCTAATGATGTGAGATCAGGGGATAGTGCTGGCCATTCCCACATTCCAGTCTCTGCCCACAAACATAAATGTTTATTTCGGAGAAGTATTCGTTGAATTTAAACAGTTTGGTGCAAACCACATCGACATTGTATTTTGTCTTAAAAGGCCTTGTATAACCCATAATTTGATTAGTTCACTTCTAAATATTTTTTAAACACGTATTAATTAAGGCCGATTCTCACTAGGCACTCAGTTCACCCTCCGCTCGGCTTGCTCCCACTACGGGCAGTCCCATTATTACGGGCCGAGACCCTAATGATGCCAGTACAGGTCCTCCTGATTGTATTAACCTGTATTATTTTGCGATTAGGAAGTTAGGGTATGCCATATTTATTATGTGAATTCTATTCTAAATATTTTTTACTTTTGCATTAGATAACTGAAGTAGAGCTTTGGCGTCATTCTGATCTCCCCTTGATTCAGTAAATATTTTGTTTAAACGTCATTCTACATCAATGTATCTTGAAGCACGTCTTCATTTGGAATTGCTAGACAAGTGCGTGTGTGTTTGTAAAAATTAGTTTATTTTCTTGATCTGTTGTTATTCGTCCACTTCATTGTCCAGTTACACATTTCTAATTATTGCTAATGTTTTTGTTCATTCTTTGTAAACAGAAAAATATGTCGAGTTTTTACACTTATGACAAAATATGTACCAACAAACATTAAAATTGATTTTGAAACAGCAGCAATATCTGTCTGTAGAGAAATGTTTTCCGATTGTTAACTTAAAGGTTGTAATTTCCATTTTAACCAAGCATTATGTCGACATGTTCAAGATTTCGGACAACGAAATATAAAGAAAGTCCAGATATTAAACGGCCTATAAAGCTTACAGCTAATTTAGTACATTTACTTCCAGAATTAGTGGACGAGGGCTAGTTATATATAATGAAGTGTAGTTCTGCTAATCAATAAATTATCGAATACAACGATTATTTAGTAGCACAGTGATTAGCAAATGAAAACGTCCATGACATGTAGATTTGTCACGGAAAACGCCACAGAACAACAAATATTTGTAAATCCTGGCATAGTCGCCTTAATAGGTAATTATTAGAAAATCCAATCCAAATATAATTCAATTGATTTAAGCTTTAAAAAACGATTTATTACGTTACTACTAAGACTTCAGTAACAACAGTGCTACCTATTTTGAAGTTCGGACTCCTATTTATAATGTTTTATCTTTAATACTTAAAAGGAAACATACATTAATATTTTTAATAATTACTATACATTAGCAACGAACATATTATGTTCGGTGACATTTGTGAAAAATGTGGACTAGGTAACTCGCGGCTTGAGTGGAGCATGACCTGTTTACAGAGAGAATGGGCCTTTAACATAAAATGAAAATAAATTACAAATTAAAACAAGTACCAAACCGCAAAAGGTTTTTAAATTCGACCTTTTCCGAATTACTACTATTTAGTAGTTTTACGAGTAAATCAAATGCAGAGAAACAAATATCATCCCTCAATCCCAACATGGTTTCAGACCTCACCGTTTTACACAGGACGCAATCTCCTCCCTCCACACTATTACGGTCACTGCAGTAAATTCCATACAAATTTCTTTAGCCGTTCTCTTGGACGTTCAAACAGCCTTCGACCAAGTCTGGCATGTCGGACTAGTCAAAAAGCTTATGAACATAGGTCTCCCCCCCAAATCTCCAAACTCATACACTCCTACCTCACTGACAGAAAAATCACCGTCAAAGTGAGCAACCCTGTCAGCCACATTTTCTCCACTCGCTGGCCCCTCTCCTCTACCTCACCTATACACACGACATTTCCTCCAAAACCACCCTTCGTCCAAATACCTCCTATACGCCGACGATACAGCTCTAATCTTGGTACCCAAAAATTCTAACCAACTAAATAATCGAACCCAAAATCTGTTAAACCATTATTCTCGCTGGTATAGCAAATGGAGGGTCTCATTAAATCTACAAAAAACACAATTTATCGTCTTTAAACACCCAAATTCTCAAAGAACCTCCCAGAACCCCAACTCGTAAATGTAAATCTCCTGGAAGTCAGGCTCGCTCAACAGACTGAAGTTGACTATTTGGGGGTACAATTCTCTCGTACACTCAACTGGTTCTCTGATGTCAATCGCTCTCTTGATAAGATGCGAAAACGAGTCAGCTTCCTTGGGGCTTTGTGCGGACGAATGGGGCGTTGCAATACAAACACCCTAATTCACACTTATAATTCCTTTATCCGCCCCGTTGCCGAGTACAGAGCTGTATTCTACGGCGTACTTCCCACACACCTGGCCCACAAATTCACCACACTCGAGAGACGTATACTCAGACGTTGCCAATACCTCCCCTATCACTCTCCCAGCGGAGAAGTCTTCGAAAACATATCTAACCCCCCATCCTCACACGTTTCCAAACCCTCAGAAAACAATACATCTCTAGCACGCTGAAGGGCACCAACATAACACTACAAACCCCATGGCGCCCTTGCCGACTCTAACTTTTTCTAAAATCGAAAACAAAAATGCCGCAACCAAATCTAAGACTACTTTCAGACTCCCAAGACATCTCTCCCTCACCGCTGACCACCAGGATCTGCTGGAATCAGCCCTCCTAAGCATCAGATAAACCCCGATAATTAGAATTCATACTATTTGTAGAGTATCGTGATTTAGGTTCTCGTGGTTTCCCTAAATCATATTCCCCCACCTTATACTTGAACTTGTCCATTTACGAGGTTGAAAATAACAAAATTAGCGATATTTTCGAAGAACACAACCTGCCACACAGGTCCCACATACGCACACGACAACTATATGTTACTTATTGTAATCAGGGCAAAGCACCCTAAAAGAAGGATAACTCCTATAGCAGGGTATAAGGAAAATAAAATGTCTTAGAAAAATGTAATAACTTTGAGTTTATAAAAATTATATCGCAACATTTCAAAATTATCAAATAAACTTAGATGTTAACTCTGTAACAAATCACTCATAGTTTTTTATATCTACATACGCATTAATATTCTGTAGCAGTTTTTAACTTGCATATTTTATTTATATATACATATTTTGAAATCCATAATTCTGCCTTTCTCAGACACAAAGCAACTAAAAAACTAAAAAACCTACATATCTCAACTTCACTTACATTTAACTAAAAGGTTTAGGGATATTCCACTATTGATAAGATAAATGGCTGCATATATGCCACAAGAACTTCAAGGGTAATATTCCAAAACAAGAAATAATGTAAAGCAATCCATTGGTATCTAAATGTTTTTTTTTCGACTCGATGAAACGCGAAAACAACTTTATAAAATGTGTTTTTTTTTCTCGAAACCTGCTTCAACTGTGATACCGTTTTTGGTCTTAGGGCAAAATTATCAATGAGAGTCAATTCAACCCACCCGGTGTCAACTCGACTTCGGTTTGGGAGTCAATTCGACCTAGAATTTAGCATCAAACACCTTGTGGGTGTCAACTCGTACCCGGCCATTACAATCACTACAATAAGCCCGGTAAGCCAATCAGGTTCCTAGAAGTGACTGTTTATACATTATTGCTGTTAGAGCCTTCAATTACTAGACACTCTTACCTTTACGACTATTGTCAATTACTAAGCACTGTTGCAAGATATCAGACTCGAAACGGGACATTTTAGTTAAAAAACTACGATTAAAGTGTTTTTCTCGAAATTAAGTATGTATTGAAAAAAATATCTATCAATTTTTTAATAAAAAAAAGCAGGATAATAGCCCATCATTGAAAGTGCAATATTATGGTACCCACTGTATAATAAGGAGATAGCTTTTTACCCATCTGAGTCTGTACTTTTTGTTTCTTGCATGAGCGAGTCAGAATATTGCTCCAATAATGAAGGATTTGGACCCATGTCGATGGCCTCTGAAGAATCCATATCTTCTGAACTACCCGACAACAAAGAACTTTGGATCTCTTCAATAGAAGAAAAAACAGTTTAAGCCATTTTTTTTTGTTTTAGAGCAAGGGAAAATATCTTAATCTATTTTTGAAAGTAAAAATTAAACTATAATTGTTGGTAGTAATGGTTATTTAACGAACAAGTGTATTAATAAGGGCGATTAACAATCGAGATAATTTAACGCGCGAGCAGAGAGAGCGCGTTAATGTTCGAGATTGTTAATCGATATTTTAATTCACGAGTTCGTTACAGAACTTTTCCGTCGACCGTACGTTTCAGTTTCTGCCACTTCTGGTTAAATTAAACTCTTCGCCAATATCCATCTTTTGATTTTAAACTATAGGTACATAGAGTTTTTGAATTTTAAGAAATTAAATAATGACATACAATGACAATAGTATTAATTAATTTTAAATGTATATATATGTTTGGTTGCCTACACCATAGGTAACTGTCAATACAAATGTATAATAAGAACAATGTACGTTGGGTTGCATATAATAAAATCGTTGATTAATAGAAAATCATTAATTAATAGGGGTCATTATTCAACGATTTTGAGTGAGCTAAAATACATCATAAATGGTCGGTCGACGGAAATTAGTACTTTATGCAACAAGTGCGCAATTTTCTCAAGAGCGCATATGTTTAAGGCACTATCACACTTTTGAGAAATGTGAACATATATAATAATAATAATATTAAAACAACATTGTAAATTATTACGTTATTATCATATTAAATTATGTATAAGGAAACTAATACATATTTTCTAATTTAAATTCAATAATAAAGTCAATGAGTTTCAGAAGTCGTTACTATATTTATTAATAGACAAATATATTAAGAAAACGAAAATTATTGCATAAAATTAAAATAATTCTATAATATGACGTAGGGAAATTTTCAAACATTTTAATTTTCAAATGTTTTGACGCTACCCGAACTGTCAATTGATAGAATACTAAGGAAAATCTACAAATTTTAAAAATTATTTTAAGTCATTAAGACAAAATAACTAATTTTAAAATAATTTATGACTTTTACTAATTTATAAAATAAAATAAACATGAGAAAAAGATTTAATTTAATTAGTACCCAGCCCAGATTTGAACCCTGGCCTTTCGCATGGAAGCCAAACTCCCAGTTCTCACCTCCATCGACACGCTCAACATTTAAGTTTTAATATTCATAATTAAATTAGTATCATATTGTTTGATTAAATTTTATGATTTATTTGTAAATGTGGAAGAAATAATAATAGAAATGCAATTATTTATCGATTATACACAAGAATAATTTATTTTTATGTATATTTAATCTCGATAACATTTGACAGAATTGTCACTTATATAAAATTTAAAAATAGTAACCGGGTGACCAAAATAATAACTGTGATTGGTGAATTTCATATTTGTGCAGTGTTTTTACTAGGTAGAGTTATTCTTGTATAGAACGCATTTTTATTTTTATTTCGCCTATATTTACAAATGAATCAAAAATTTTAATAAACTATATGATATCAATTTAATTACGAGTATTAAAACTAAAATGTTAGGTGTGTCGAAGCAGTTGAGACTATCGCATTTGACTGTCAAGTGAGAGGTCCTGGGTTCAAATTTAGTATTGGAGAGTAATTAAATTAAATCTTTTTTCAAGTTTATTTTATTTTATAATTTAGTAAAAGTCATACATTATATTTAAATCAGGTATTTTATCTTAATGACCTTAAATAATGTTTATTTGTAGTTTTTCGTTAGTGGGTCGTAGAAAAATATACTGTACAACTTAAGTGGACTGACTATCCGTATCGCACTCAGACTATTCGTCGTTAATCTCACATACTGACGTATCTCATGCAGTTTTTGAGATACGACAACACTTTATTTTTATAGATTTTCCTTCTCACAAAGTGGCGTAACTTAAAAGCCAATAACCAGGGCGCACCCACTAAAAAAATAGTTTTTTTAGTTAATAACGTTTAAAATAATGTTTTAGGCTCAATTCCTGAGATATTGCTTTGATATTGTCTTTGATATTAGTCTAATGAAATATAAATATAAAATATACTGATTTATACAGAATAAACGAAATTCTCTACTTTGGTACACATTCCGTCTTTGTTTATAGTACAATTTTACCCAAAATTTAGGAGTGGTAAAGGTTCCACATGCTTAAGAAGGCATGAATATTTTGATATTTATTTTTACTTTCCCCCAGTTATACCACTCCCAAAATTTTGTCAAAATTGTATAATTGGGAGAAAATGGGTGCACCCTGGTTATTTGCTCTTAAGCTGTAACCGTTACGTAATGATAGAAAACTTCCATGATAGGTGTATCTCCTTTAAATTATTCTCCTTTAAAATTAGGAAAAATGAGATAGGTCAACTTTGTGAGATTGACGTGCTATATGGACATCATAATATCTACTCTTGTCACATTTCAAATATTTCTGTATAAAATTGAAATAACTTTTGTGAACTAGTTTAAACTACAATTCAACATCATATCAATATCAGGTGTGATCGTTTATTCAGTGATTTGGAGCGAGATAGAAATTAATTTTTTTCAGGTATTTTTCACATTTAACTCTATTAAACTATCAGCTATGTATCACTATTATGAAAAAGCGAAAATACACGTTTATAATCAAAATTGTGAATGGAGCTTAAATAGACGATCACACCTTTACTTGACATAAGCGAAGTAAAGTAGCAACTTTGCACAAAATAAATTGGAGTCAACGAGTTATTTTTAAAACTAAAAATTATGAGTACCTCCATTGGTGTAAAAATCATTATCCGAATCAAACTCCTGACTGCAATTCTCTGATTTTCGTTCAGATGAAAGGACAGATTTTTTTTTTCTTTTGATCGTCTTCTTCATCAGATTCGACTTTTCTAACGGATACGACGATTCCAGTTTACTTTTGTTTTCCTCACCAAATAAATACATGTAGTCCATAGCTATGGCAATATGGGCATTACAGATAAATATTATTACATAAAGTGTGGTCCATATAGTGGTTTCTTTTCAATTTTGTTTGGTATATAATTAGTTTGTTCAAAATAGTAAACATTTCCATTATTTATGGAATACAATTTCAATCTTGTGGCTGTCTCGGCTGGCTTCGCAGTAGCGCATCCTGTCAACCCAATTTTCCAAGATATTGGTAACGGTTTCTTGCTCTTATGAATGCCTTGCTCGATATTTGCCTTAAGGGTCTGAATTGTTAATGGATTGTTTGCATAACATCGGTCTTTCACGACACCCCACAAAAAAAGTCTAAAGGAGTCAAATCGCAGCTGCGAGATAGCCAACTGACATCGCGGAGATGGCTGATAACACGATTACAGAACTTGGTGCGCAAAAGATTGATTATGGCATGGCGCGCCATCCTGCTGAAACAAAAGATCGTCCAAGTCCATGTCTTCAGTTTCCGTCCACAAAAAATAATTTATCATGTCTCTGTAGCGCTCACTGGTGACCGAAATGGCGTCTCCAGTAGCATTTTCAAAGAAAAATTTGCAAATGATTCCACCGCTTCAAATTGTCACTCTCTGAGGATGCATTGGCTTCTCAATGATAACATACGGGTTCTACGATCCCCAAATGCAGCAGTTCTGCTGGCTAACAAATCAGCCGAGATGAAAATGTGCCTTGTTAGAAAAGATGATTTTTCAGGCAAAATCGTTGTCCATTTCGAGCTGCTCTAAGGCCCAAACTGAGAAGCGATAACGTATCGGATGGTTGTGTACCTTCAAATGCTGATTCAATTGGAAAGGTCCGCGGATATATTATATTAACGTTTTGTCAATATTTCGAGCGGAAAAAGCTTTGAGTTTCAAAATAATATATGATTTAAAAAAAAACCACTAGATGGACCACCCATTATAATATTTTAGAAGCAGTTCTTATAGTTTGTAAGAGAAAATCATATGTTTGATAAATTGATCTGTTATAACCAAATCTCCACCAGAAGTTGATATTGTGGGATGCTTAAATATGTAACTATATTATGTATGTATTAACCGACTTCAAAAAAAGGAGGAAGTTCTTTTTTTATGTAGGTTCAGCGATAATTCTTTGCCACGTTATCCGATTTTAATAATTCCTTTTTTGTTAGAAAGGGGGTATTTTAGAGTGGATCCCATATAAATTTGTTTAAGATTCAACAATTGAGTCCATAAGAAAACGTAATATTAATTGGTGATTTCTATGTGGCATGGAGGCCATGGCACCCCGAGGTGAAAATTCTTACGATTTACGGGCCTTTTATTCAAAAAAATATGCTAAAAAGGGAATGGCTAAAGGCAATGGCTCCCACCCCAAAAATTAATCTTGGAGCCGCCCTTGCCACCCATCTTTCTTGATTAATGTTTTACTAGATCAATTTTATTATTATGTAATCAAGTTAATTTTTCAGCCACTTGCCAACCTAAAATGATTAAGCTGATTTTCCAAATTTATATAGTACTTTATAAACCAATGATTAGTTATTTTTGGATTATATTAACGACGTTAATGTAGCTTGTTTTTATTCAAACCTAAACTCTATTTAATTTATTTGTTCCATTGCATAAAAAAGATACACATAAGACCACTTTGGTATAATAAAATATTCATAAACTTTACTTTAAAATAAAAAAAAGGCAAATATTAGACGTTTCGCAAAACCTTCCAGGTACCCTTCTTTTTTATTACCAAATGAGCGAATTGTGACGTTCCAAGGTACTAGAAATTGAAAACGTTTTTAGATTCCTTTAAAAAATTAATATTTGAAATAACTTTCAACGACTGAGATAATTCAAAGAATTTCTATTAAGAACCATGTGCACCTTCAGCAAAATAAAATTGAAACATCACATTGGGTCGTATTGACAAAAAAAAAGAGAATATGAAGGATATCCTTCAGTTTATATTATTAGTATATGATGGAAAACCTTAAGCTTCTCGAGCATAAGCATATTTTTTAAAATTGAATGATTTACTTCATACAGAAACAAATAAGTATTTATTTTATAAAAGAATATCTTTTAAAAAGTTTGGTCAATTTGGGCATTTTTTGACATATGTGTTGTTTTTGAAAGGAAGTCTACAAATATAAGGTAATTATTATAAATACATAAAGAAGGAAATGTTTGTATTTCAACCCTTTAGTTTTAAGTGACACCTTATACTTCTACCTTACACAGAGGATACCTTCACATTTATAAATACGGCCCAATTATCATGTTGAATAATAGTTACCTTTAAATCTTTCAAAAAATGGCACCGCCACGTACAAGCAACCGTGTTGGAATTCTTTGGCGTCATGCAACGGTTCCCCAAATACAGTGCATATGTTCTGCACGCCATCATTCACCCCCAAGACTTTTGTTACGTAACTTTTGATAAGGTTCCAATTTTTGAGATCGACAGCTTTGAAGACGACTTTGAACGGACCGTCCAGCACACCGTTCAACGCCATGTAGACGAGCGTGAGATTGTGTTTCTTGGTGATTTTTAGAAAGGGGAGGATCTTGGAGTCGAATTCGCCTACGTAGTGTCTTCTTATGGGCTTTGCTGCGGCTGTTTCTTTTTCGGAAGAGGTTCGGTATAAGTCTTTGTCTGTGTTAAAAAAATTGGTATCAGTAATTCGATTGTTTCATGAAAGAATGCCTTCCAAAATTCAGAAATCTAAATGTATAATATGGAAAACTAGAATGTTGTTAGATTATTGACGAGTTGTTGGTACACCATACTATAAAATTGAAGAAATCTTTAGATTAGATTTAATTAGGACTGTGGGCCATGTGGCCTCTTCCACCTCGACCTTTTTAGATCTATTGTGGATATCCTTTAATTGTTGTTTAGAGTACCTTGTCTAATTCAGTCTTGCTAGACCGTCGCAGTAGCATAATACGTGTTCTGCTATTTCCTCCTCTTCCTGGCAGAATCGGCACAAAGTCTCTTCTGTCAGGCCGATATTATACATATGTTTGCTAAACCTAGAATGCCCTGTTAATACACCTACTAGTACTCTAGTATTCTTCATATTAAGGCTTAGTAGATGCTCGGTGAGTTTAAGAGATGGTCCTTTTAAAAACTCTTTGGCCTGTCTTTGTCCTGGTGTGTTTTTCCATCACGCCTGAGATTTTTTAAATATCCACTGCGTTGTGCATGTTCTGATAGTTGTTTTTGTTACACCACAGAAGGGTTCTGGGCCAATAAGAGCATTTGAGGCTCCTTCTCGAGCTAGTAAATCAGCCTCTTCGTTGCCCTGATGTCCTCTGTGGCCTGGTGTCCAGGCTAAGGTTAGTCTGTTTTGACTATCCAGCTCTGTTAGGGCTTCCAAATAGTCTCGTACAAACTTTGAGTGTACCTGCTATTAACGTCGCTTGACTGTCTGAGTATATAACAATAAAATTGTTTTTGCATTTACCTTCTGTCTTAATACCTCTTTCGTGTAGTGATTTATTGCTGCTATTTCTGTCTGGAATACTGTTGCATGTTTTCCTAAGCTCAGTGAGATTCTTGTCTTTGGCTTGGTACTATATATACCTACTCCTAAACCTTCATGGGTTTTGGAGCCGTTTGTATACCTGGTGAATTATGCATGAATAAGAGGTCCTCCTGTCCACGCTTCTCTGTCTGGTATACTTACTTTATATTGCTTTTTAAAGCTGTACTTTGGGAGCATTTCGTCTGAATGCTTTCCCATTATTTGGTCGTTCTCCAATTCTTTATATAGTTCGCTGTAATCGCGTCCATTCAAACTGCTTATGGTTGATGAACCTTTGTGCATTCTGTATGTGACAGACCTGGCTTAGCCTTGAATGAATATATGTAATGGTGCTAAGTTTAGCATAACTTCTATAGCTGCTGTTGGAGTCGTTCTCATAGATCCCGTGGTACTCAGGTATGCTTGCCTTTGAATACCCTTGAGATGTCCAATGGTTCCAGCTTGCCGAGTCTTTGGACACCATACCACCGACCCGTAGGTTATCTACGGCCTTATGACTCTGGTATATAACCATAGGGACACTTTCGAATTAAATTTTTTCCACACAACCTTCCACATCTCTAACAAATTCCATTCCAGTCCATTTATGTAACCGTTAATTTATGACTCCCTGTTTAATAGTTTGATATTAAGAATATGTAGTTCTTTATATTGTTGATTATAGAGTAAGTATATGTATTCAATCCTTTATGAACGACATTTTGTATTGTGCCATCGGAAGCAATATCAAAGCATCACTGGTTCTACTGCTACTACAGGAGACTGTTACTAACGTACGAAATTACTCTTCCTTTATTAACGGTCACAAACTAATTACAATTAATTGATATTAAACTAGTAAACTCTTACCAATCCTTAATTTCTGGTTATATCCAAGAGCAACATATTTCCCACTCGTATCCAGTTCTTCGAAGCTAGTAACAGGTGCCATTGTCCTCAACGATATAAGCTTTTTGATAGGCCCAAATCTGGATTTCGTTTCTTTAGATATGTAATTTAGTACGTGAGTCCAATTTTTCACCGCCCTTGGATCAATGAGTAACTTGTAGCAGTCGGATTCATCGTTTAACCAAATCCTAATCCGTTTCGGTTTATTTTGATGCGGTTCTTCGGTAGCCTGCTGAGAGGAATTGTTAGGTGTTTGAGTAGCCATCGGTAGTGATGCGTAGTGAAATTTTAACTTATGATTTTGAGTTTTGACGGATAAAAGTTTTTTGACAGTAATTGGAAACTGTATTGTCAAAGATCGAAGGTTTAAGATAAAATCTTCTCAACCGCTGATGTCTGATCTACCCACGGTTCGTAGACAAAATGGTAGTCTCGTCAGGTTGCTGTGGACAGGGGTGTGACGTCACAGAATGAAAAATCGAGATGGCCGAAAATATTCTGCTATGTATCGTATATTATTGAAAAATCTAGGTAAAATGCAGTTTATAGCGAATTCACGTGTTGCTAAAATTAGTTTCATATATACAGAATAAATCTTAAATTAATAAAGATTTCCTATTCCCATCTTTGATGATAACCTATTTATTTGACATTGTTTGAAAATGTCTTGCTGTCGAAATTAATTGATTACTCTTGATTACAAAATAATTAACGGTTCATGAGAAAATATATAACTTAATTATTGAATTTTTAATTAAAGAAAATATTAAAATATAAATAAATAAACAAAAAATTATTCGGTTTACAAAAGTCTGTGGCAACAAAAACTATGTTTAGCAGTTTCTTTTTATTTTTTCATTCCATTTAAGTTATATTATGCTATGCATTTATCTATTGTAAATTTTTTTTGTCGAAATGCCATTTTTCTACTCTACTTGTACGATCTCTCAAAAAAATATTTGGCAACACTGGTCTCTCTACAAACGACGTAGACCTGTAGTTAACATCTGAGACGCTATATGACGCCATCGTTGCTGCGGTCGTTGCGTTTCCAATCTTTATCTCCTTTATCTCTGGTTCTGGGTTCATTATCGCGTTTTTTTAGAGATTCGGAGTGTGATCTGTCGCGTTCGATATTACTCTGAGTATGAACTCCAAGTGCACTCTTTTAACTCTGTGTTAGAAGATCAAGATCTATCAGGAAGTTAAATAATGAAATGTCAATTATGTCAATGAACGGCACATATTATTGTTCTGTGAGTTTGTGCTAGGTAATATTTGTATTTTAAATATTATTTAACTCATAGATTATTACAAGTAAATTTTGAAACTTTATTTTATGTTATTCTATTGTAATGCATAATAATTAATTGACCGTTGACTAACATACTGGATTATGATTTTTACTCTGAGTGACAGATCGCGTTCGCGTTACTACATTTGCTACTAACTTGATATGACTCTGCTCATACCGTGGCCACTCCATAGGGCATCATCTCGAACTTGCCCATGGTTAGCGTTTGCCATTGGCATGAACTGAGTTCATCTATGCACTGAACCGGTGCGATCCCGGTTCATTAAAAAATTGCAACAAAGTACAAAGTCAATGGAACAACCCACATACTTTGATCAAAGTATGTGGAACAACCACATGCACCTTAGACATGCACCGACTAGAAATGTCATGTGTCAATACTGTCAGTCATATATTTATCTTTCACCCCGTACACATCACATACTTTGATTTTCTTTTACTATACGGCACATACTTTGATTACTATGTAATCAAGGTATGTGGATTACTATACGAGGCAAGAGAGAGGTCCGACACGCCCAACATAGGGCGCGGCCATTTTGAACCCTGTGACACAGTTTACAGCTAAAGAATCAGATCGCTCACTCTGCGTCGGCACTTTGGATCTCAATGTTTCAGTTTATACACTGTGCAACTCGAATAATACAATATATGACAACCGCCTATAATAAAACAGCAGTCTTCTGCGTATCCTGCATTTGTATCCCTGGAGTGGATCTTATTTTGAAACTTTCAACTGATCCGAGTGAGCTAACTGATTCTTTAGCAATAATCTGTGACTCAAAAAATAATATTCACTGACACTGACAGCCGCAAGCAAAATATCAGGTGCGTTTTAATCATCCGCTTCTGCTTCCGGAATTGTCGGTTTAGTCGTTTTAACTTGTCAAATTAAAACAAGAAAACCGACAATACCGAAGCAGAAGCGGATGATTAAAACGCACCTATTAAAAATATTGCGCCAAGATGTAGGCAACACGTAATAAGGGTTCAAAATGGCGGAGTTTTCTATCTCCTTTTAAAAGGCACTCAGAAAGCTGCGCAGTGCGACCATTCTCCGTATAGTAAAAGAAAATCAAAGTATGTGGCTCATCCATATATAAACAAGACGACGAAAAGCGGGTCATATTGCTTGGCTTGCCGAGTGCTCACCAGGCAGAATCGGTCTGGCCCAAATGAGTTTAAAACACATATTTCATCAAAGTAGGAATTGAATTAAAAAAAAAATATCTGTATGTTTATTTCAAGACAGGAGCTTGCGTTAGGTATTTTAAAAAAGGATTTTGAGTCATAACGTCTAGTTTCCCAATTTTCAAAACATTTTAAGAGATCTAACCAATTTTGAACATAGATATAAACAATTTTACACTCATGTGTATATAACTAACTTTAGACCATGACTACTGTATAGTGGCACTATTCGGACACTTGATTATTCTTTTAAAATTTATTTCGCATTATAAAAGCAGATATTATGCAAAAATTGAATGAACTTTTTAAAGATTTAAAGTAGCTTTTTCACATTCTAAAGTTTGTCCCTTTAGACAATTAAGGATTATTTTGACGGTGAATGTGAATGATTTGATGAATAATAATAAAATTCCAACAGTGGAAATCTGATCAACATCATAGTAAAATGGACTAGGTACAAAGTGCAATCTTAGTTGACGTAAAGATCCGTGTACCTTAGCATCGGTAAGAGGGAATTAAAGATTCTGACTTACAATCACAAAAAGAACGTACAACTAAGCTTAGTCGATGTAAGTTAGCTCAGATTAGTGGTAAAAAGAAAGCGACTATTAATAAAAAGAAAAGTAATCCAGCTAAAACAAGAATTATGGCTACTGTCTTTAATAATGATATATTGCCAGTACTAGTAGAATGTTAAGTGTTGAGTTATCTTCTTCAGGCAATGGATGTACGTATGCATAATTTAAAATATTTGGTTAATTATTATTATTATTATTATTATTATTATTATTATTATTAAACAGAATTGTTAGTGCTAAAGAACTATCTACTTTAATAGGATTGCAATCCTTCCAGTTATTAGCCACCATTGTGGAATTAGTAGCAGAGTTGTTTCTAAAGAATAGGAAAAAGGAGATCAGTTATGTCTGTAAAGGATCAAGTTATATTTACTTTTATGAAGTTGAAAACTGATATGCAAGATATAATGTCTTATTCATTTTATTTGGAGTGAATTAAACTTTTTATCGTTAAATTTTTTAACAGTTTTTAATAAAACTGGTAGAAGTTCTTAGTATGGTATAATTCGGCCTTCAAAACAAGAAATATTAAATAATGTGCCTCTATGTAAGTAAGAGTACTACTACTTGATTGTACCGAAATCCCAATACAGCAAGCCAAATGTCTTTGTTGTAGGCTAAAAAATTACCCTGACTACAAAAAGAGGCATACTATTAAAATATTGACTGGAGTGTCACCTACTGGTCTCATTACTTACAAAAGTGAAGCATAGGGTGGTAAACTTCAGAAATAGACATTTTTTAACAAAGTTCAATACTTGAAGTGTGTGAATCATTTCTCGATAGTAAAATGTTTAACAAAGGTTTTCTTATTGGAAACATAACAGAAGCTGAAGGTATACAAATTATACATCCTCCTTTCCTCAATAAAAAAAATCAGTTCAGCCATCAAGTGGCTTTACTTAATGCTAAAATTGCCAGAGCTAGAATTCACATAGAAAGAACCTATCAAAGAATAAAAGTATTTGTCTCTCTGTATTGGTACTTATGTCCGTTTTTCTTCTATTTATATTGAGTTTTTATTATATGATACTTCTCTGTATCTAACTAACTTTTAAAATGTACTTGTAAAGCCCAGATAGCTCTAACTCGGGCATTTGAATATAATAATATTTATGTAATTGTATTTACAATAAATACTTTATTATTATTAATATTATTATTATAATTAATTATAATTCGTAAAATTATTATAAACGTATTTACCTTGTACCTACTTGTATTGATACTTGCGTGAAAAATGAAATGTTAGTTTTTATATTTCTGTAGCTGGTCTTACAAACCTTTATAGAGCAATTCACCATTTAAATTTAAAAACAAAACAAGTTTTTATACTCAAATAATTAAAAAACTTAAAACAGAACAGAAGTATAATTAAAACTAAATAAAAAACAATTCAACAAAATGTCCGACTGAGTAATGACAATGAGAACAAAATCTCAACTAGACTAAACTTTCTTTAAAACCGGTCCTGTGAAAGGTTTGCTTACCAGTGAGCACTCAAAATTGAGACAAAACACAAACATTGCATGCACTAGACAAAGAGAAAACATCTCCCAGTTCGACCCACTTTTCATCGTTTTATTTACGTATGGATAAGCAGTCTATTTAAACTATATATGTCATTGAACCTAAGCTAATCTCAAAGAAAACTCTTCAAGTCATTGGCTAATCTAGCGCCGGAGTACTTCACCAGACTCAAACAAATTAACGTCAAGATTTACATTAAATTTGACAATGTTCATCATTTGAAGTCATCTATTAACATCATCAAAATCAAAATTAACAGTGGAAAAACAGGCCAAATGAAACACAGGAAACGCATAAGTCAAGTACCTCTACCAGATCCCGTTCACGGAAAATCCAAAAAAATAAGAGTTTGGGAAAATGGTAGTTCAGAGTGTCATGTTTTCAATATCAACCCCAAAGATTTCAGGTAAAAATATTCTCCATTGTATCAATGGTGTACACATTTTGGGAGTATATCCATTGAAACATTGTTGAACTCCAAATCTGACTCAAATGATGTGTGATCTACAGGAAATATTAACAACTTAATGCTATATGAAGCATCGATACAACTCTAAAAATATATTTTATTAGCCAGTATAGTTTTTGTATGCGTATTCAGTTGCCGAGTGCTATACAATAGCTTCATTGTATTGTAATTATCTATATACAGGGTGTCCCCGAGGGTACTGAAAAATAGGAAAGCTTATTGTATTACAAAATGTTATTGACTATTTGCACATTTCACCACTGATATCTTTTAGAATGGATGGGATTTATAATGGACGTTTGACATTTGACTTTTCACTTCCCATGACTTAACATTTTAATATACAATATAGTTTTTTTGCTGTACTTTGTGCTTCGCTTCTCGACTCAATAACCGGTGCTTGTGATTGTTAGAAAAACGTGTCTATGATCGAACACATTACCTCTAGAAAGGGTTATACCCTTTCCTATCAGTGGTTCACCCACCATCAGTTGGATGATTCCCTCGTCCCTCGTCCCTTTAGTGATTTCCACCTGTTAGGTCATGGAAAAGACTACTTACTTCCTCTCGTCCTCCTTTTATATCTCTTAGTTTCTTATTGTCTCGAGATCCTTTTCATGAGACCAATTATTACTTTGGTGTGCACTCCACTCACTGGAGATCTTATCCTCCAACTGATATTTACTAGACATGTTATCTACACTCTCCTAACGTTTTCTAACCTGACCCAACAAGATCCATCTTCCCTACATCCTTACATTCTCAAGATTTGCAGAGAAAAAGTCGAGTCTTTCACAATCCGGACCTAATTTATCATCCAGAGCAATTTAAACACATTCGTAGTGGCTCATTCTCACCTCTACTCTCGTAAATTTCATACCCATTTTTCTTCTTGTTAGTTAAGTTTGCAATACCCATCTATTTTTCCTTTTCCACATCTTTAATTCTACAATACTGTACCGCTACAATATGGATCCATTTTAGTGATTTATACATACTGTCAACTATTTAATTTTAATTGTAAGTGCCAACCAACTCTTATATTGTTCCCATTATAATTAAGGTTTATTGTATTATAGGTTTGAAGATGAGACCCTGTGAGATCGAAACGAGTCACTCCTGTATTTATATATAATAAAATTGATGTGGTATTAATTGGAGTTCAGTGTTAAAATTAAATTTATATCTTGGCTGTCTTTTATTTTGATATAAATTAATGCCTGTTGTGGTATTAGCCAAAGAAGCAGTTGTTTTCCGAAGGGAAACGATCGCTCGTTTTATTTTGTGACACAAGGTTCAGATAATTTCTTGTTTTCATATATTTTATACTTAATAATTTTAGGACATGGGGTATTATTCTACATCATATAACGCACATACTTCATCCGACCTTCGGAGCTGTCAAAAAGTTGATAGAATTAAAAACAAAAAAAGAAGTAAAAGATTTCGATGAATTAGATCCGAAACAAAAATATATAGCGACTGGATTTAACGAGAAATTAAAAGAACCCATTAGAGGCTATAAAACACATGCAGGTAAGGGTAGACGGACATATATAAATTATTAAATTCCATTAATCCTTAAAAAGGCCTATGTAAATTGAGATTGGGGACCAAATTAAAATTTAGGTCGAGGTAAGCTAAGGGAGTAATCTTCTGGATAGTCTAAAGATAAAGACATTAATTATTGAGGTGTGTTAAAAATGTTTTTCCATAAAAAAATAACGTATTTTACAAATCGTTTTGAGCATAAAATATGCAGTCAAATTCTCTAACTACGTATAAATATATTTAAAAAACTTCGTTTGTTGTAAATACTGTGAAGAATTCTATGCTTCCCAAATACTTGAAGTTTCCTCTATTAGAGTTGGGTCGGATAAAGGAAAAAAGTATCCGAGTACCAGATACGAGTACTAACAATGTACTCAGATACTTTAAAAAAAGTACGGATACATTCACCTAAAAATGTATTCGGATACAAGTTTCTGAATACTTTAAAGGATACTTTTTAGGATACTTTTAAAGTCTGTTAAATTAATATTTATAAGCTAATAGTTATAGTATATGAATACAATATAATTGAATATAGGCATGTACGTAGAGTATTGGCAAGACCAAACCTTCAGTCCTGCTTTGTGTTAGAGTGAATATTAAATGATGCTCGCACATGCAATAAACGACACATTATCAACGGTGCCATTCACAGTTAGAGTCACAGATCGGTAAGCTACTAATAAGCGGTATACTGACAACGCCAATACTACATTATTACCTCTTCTGCACATCCGAACACCTTTTACCTACAGAAGCAAAGCGAGACCGAAGGTTTTAATCTTGCCAGCACTGTATATCAAAAATATAAAGCGATATAATAGAAACAGGAAACAAAAACTGCTCAAAAAAGTTTCTTGTCTAAATCATAATCTCAAACGAGATGGTGGAATAAGTTTTTGAAAATTTTAAAAACTCCGAAAAATGTATCCTATATGCAGGTACTTACAAATTTGACCACGGATACATACAACGTATACTTAATTTGAAAGATACCCAGAAACAGCTTTTGGATACATATAAAGTACCCGGATACTGAATCTGGATATAGAAGTATCCGGATACTACCCAACTCTGTACTCTAAAGCCTGGTAGAGTTATATCGTCCTCTTAATTCTACAATTGGGTAACTCGAGTTATCTACTTTGTAATAATACAAGTGGGTAAGTCGTAGAGCACCTACGACTTATCCACTTGTGAGTTGCTCTTTATAATGGTACAAGTGAATAAGTCGTAGAACATCTACGACTTACTCACGAAACACTAAAAAATTGAATTACCTAATTGAAGTAATTAGGGGGACGATATGGTCCTGATCCAAGCGTCCAGGTCGTAATCCAACAAATCCTCCTGTACACGGTTGGTCTTCAATTTACATGCAATTTTTGGACTCAATGGTATTTACTTGTACATATATCCAGGTAGACGTGTATAGAATGATGAGTGGATTCTCCAAAAACTTCTATTGTTGGCATAAAAAAAAAGAACTTATCTGGCCCTTGCCTTAGATTATTTAGTTATCTGTTCTTTATAAACGTAGGTATGCTTTCTATTATCTTTACCAGTATATAATTTGAAAAATTGGTCATGTCCACAAATATAGTGGCGTTAATGAGAGACAGACATGGGTCTTTATCCTTAATAAGTCTTTCAAATATATGACTGTAATTCAACTAACTGTTAGCTGTAGTCTTCACACAGGTCCTCCACTTCTCTCGGTATTCAGTAATTTCTTTATAATGATTTCACTTTTTTTGTAATTCTGCAATTCTTTGTTCCATATTCCTCTTTGTTTTAACTGTATATCAAACTACACACTTTTCAATGTTCTCTTTATAGAATTACTTAAAGAAGAACGAGAGGCAACTCAAAGATCTCCCATGTACTCAGAGACCGGTAGAGTCACACACAATTGGGAGTTTCTAAAGCAGACTGAAAAATTGAGGAATACAGTGGTGTATGTAGCACTTAATGGAAACACAATTCCACCTCAAAAAGCTGTTTTTAAAGAGAGTGAAATGGAAGACACTAATTTGATAAGTAAGTCTTGAATCATTTGAAATTTTAATAATTTGGTATAATATTGCAAAAATTAGGAATAATTTTTTAGTGCTGTATTTAATGCTTTTGAGTATGTTGAAGATCTGTTACAGAAACATACTTTCCTTCACGAAAGATTAATAATTAGTATGACAAATATTCATTGGCATCAATTGTTGACAGATACAAGTGAGATTCTTTGCAGCCCTCTAGACCATCAGTGGTCAGTGATTTTTTTTAATTTTTACCAAGAATATCCAATTTCAAAAATAAGAGAAAAAAAAAGTAGTTTAAATAGACAGGCGCCGATTTATAAACTGGGGGTTGAGTAAAAAATAATTAATTTTTTTTTTTATTTATTATTTCTTAATAACCAACATGGGCTCATGTAAACATATATGCTTCTATTTAAAAAAATTAATTCGTCCTTCAAATGGGCCCCGAGTAACCGAAAATCAAATTAGGGTATTTTGTAGAATTAATAAATTCAAGTTACTTTTGCTTAATACCTTTTCTGCTGAAAAATTAGAGACTGTAAACCAACTGTAGTTTGGATACATATTTTAATTTCTAATAGTGGTGAAAATATTGAACTTTTTTACACTAATGAATTACCCTGTATAAACCACTAAAAAATTTCCATTTTTTCTAAAATCGCTTGTATTTTGCGTCACCATATGATTGGACTATAACCTAAACCTCTTTTTATTTTAAATTAATCTTTTTTAAACAGACAGCTACTGCTCCAAAATGTTGGGAATGCCGGACGGTATCAGCCATTTCTGCACCATATACGGCAGGATTTTGAAGGATCCGAAGGACTTCCAACACGGCTACTTGTACGTAGCCGTACCGTATGGCGAATCATTCATTAAAATAGATTATATGGCGCTGTTTAAGAAACATTATAACTATAAGAAAACGAAAAAGCCCAAAGTAAGTCGCAAATTTCAATACCAGGGTCGTTTCTAGGATATTTTCCAAAATATTTTAATAAATTTTAACTTTTACTTTTCTTATCGGAACATACCCTGTATATATTTTTAATTTTTAAATGCAGTGTATGCTAAAACAATAACACATGTTTTCTTTTGTATGCGCAGGTGATAGTAAAGCCTCAAAACCGTTACAAGACACTGAAAAATATCACTAGAAACGACTCTGTGAAATATTATAATGATTTATTGTTGGGAGACGAGGTCCTTCCTATTGACGATGATGAGGTGGAAAAGTATTTGACACCCGTGTGCAAAAGGTACTTTAAATTGGGCCTTACATATATACATCGGTCGCAATTTATTTATATCTAACTCAAGGCTCGAAAGATTTAAAATTTTTGTATAACGTTAACCGCAATTTATGTCGAATCCAAAATTTTGTATACAACGTCAGCGGCAATTTATATCGTACCGAAGGTTCTTCGCACGGGTTTAACTTTTTATATTATAACGTCCGCCGCAATTTACATCAAATAGAAGGTTCCAAAGAAATTAACTTTATTTAGACTTGCAGCCGCAATTTATCTACATCGAAAGCAAGATTCGGAAGGTTTAAATTCTTATGTTAGCCACAATTTATTCGAACCAAAAGTTCAAAATTTTATTTTTTTTACAAGTTCAGCGGCAATTTATTTATTTCATACCGAATGCTCTAAAGGTATTAACTTTCTTTATAACGTCAGGCTCAATTTATTTATATCGAAACGAAGGTTCGAAAGGTTCAAAAAACGTTTTACAACGTCAGCCGCAATTTATTTATTAATCCTTGAGTTCTAAAGGTTTTTACCAGACGCAATTTACTTGTATTTATATTAAACAGAAAGTTTAAAAAATATTATTTTCTTTAAACACTATGGCGCAATTTATTTATATTAAACCGACAGTTCGAAAGGATTTAACTTTTTTATGACGTCAGACGCCATTTATTTACATCGAACGAAAGGTTCGAAAACTATTAACTTTCTTTAAACCCTCGCCTCAATTTATTTATATCAAAACGAAAGTTTTGAAAGGTATTAACTTTCTTTAAACCGTCAGCTACAATTTATTTATATCTAACAGAAGGTTCAAAAGGTTTTGAATTATTTTATTACATCAGCAGCCATTTATAAATTCAAGAGAATTAATTATCCTAGGAGATTTAAGCATTTCTCATGAGAAATTTTTTTTTTAAATTTCGTGGTATATTTTTTAATCGCATACAAATTGTACCACATTGGTAAAGTTGATAATATTTATATTAAAATAATTATTTGTTTTAGATACCGACCATTATAGTAAAACCTCATAGTTCGGTGCATTCCAGATGTTCAAGACGAACCGTGAAAATTGTTGGAAAATCTGGAAAATCTAGAAAGTCTGGAAAGACAGTGACTGATAATACCACGAAAACTAAAATTCCCTCCTACAAAACCAAAAGTTTTGACTCATTTGCCAGGAAGGTAATTTCAGAAATTTTTAATATCTTTGTTTTTACATTTTCAGGTAGTTTTAAAATAGTTTGACTTCCCTCTAAGATTCTTTTTAATTTAAAAGATTATAATGGGCCAGTTCTCTTTTCCGCTATTCACTTTTTCCGCTATTCGACAATTTCACGAAAAAAGCGCGGGACTTTTGAATCTAGTAATTTTCTAAAGATAGCAATCTTTCTCTTACAATATTGTTGAGTTGACTACGACAGTAACTCCCTGTCATCGTTAGTTTAAAACAACTGTCATCGATTCTACATTATAGGGGAACCAATAATACCTTTTTGGTACACATTTGCAAAAGGCTAAGCTATAAATGTATCGTTAATTCTTACCCAATAGAAGATCGAAATAGTTCGATGCAGGCGCACTAGAGGTGAAGCACTCGACGACGTCTTCAAAAAGAGGATGTAGAAAAACGTTTGCTGCCATCTTGGTAGCAATGGAAAATGTTCAAGTTTGGAAAATTAAATTGTTATAATAATATGTTGTATTTACACAAGGCTTATTTTTAATGATTAATGAAAACTGTAAGCTGCTATATTTGAGACATTGAGACGAGATACACATTATTTTTCGATATGACAAATAGACGCACTTCGAGTAGTGGAAAAGTTTAATTAAAATGGCGACTTTGATTTATTTGAAGTCAATAATTTTATATTTCAAGATTAACGGAATGCTTTTATATCATTTAAATGAAGCTACTTTTAAAAAATGGCTCGTATTTTCATCAAAACTGATTAGCTCAAGTTTGACATACTTATGACGTAAAATGTAATGCAAAGTTGCGGCCACTTTTATTATTTTCATAGCATCTCCTCTTTCTATCTATCTATCTATTCTATCTCAATGACTGCAATCGATCTGAATCTGAAATGCCCTGTCAGCAAGCAAGAAGGTACTGTTTTCCAAATTTCATTAAGGTGACAGCAAACTTACTTCCATTAACTTTTGATGTCAATAATATCTGAAAGTTTCAAATTTGCACTTCTATCCATTTGCTACACAAGCTTTTATAAGACGTCTTTGTTGAAGGCTCCATCGCTGCAGGGACCCAAATAGCTATTATCAGTATATAACAAGTATTATGCTACATTAATTTTTTTTCGGTGTATTAAAGCGACCATCCGTCTCATACGTTAAATTCAAGGTCACAAAATTTTAATCTCTGAATTTCAAAGGACCGACAGTTATTGTTGCTTCTTTGTAGTTTTTATTCTCGGCTCTTTTCAATATTGATAAATGGACAGCACTTTTTTGCAAGTATTCTTGTTTAATATGCAACACTTCGGTAACAAAAATTTTTATTACAGAAAAATAAACTCACTAATGTCGATTCAAAGCTAGCAAGTGAAAAAGAATTAAAAATTACCTACTATTCTAAAAGCGAACAGGATCACATACCATCTTTTAAAGCTAGAACTGTTAGTAGTATACCACATCAAAAATTTGTTCCTAAACATTTTGATATTAGAAAGCCCTCTTTTCATACCGTAAGTATTAATTTACAGTAACATAATACGTCTAAGAATACATCCCATTGACAAGAGTATCTAGTGAACCATCTATAAACTACGGAATGTTCTTTTTAATTTTGACATATCATTGCCAACCATTTTTTTATTCAATACTTATACTTATTTTTAGAGTACAGTAACTCTTTCTCCAGAAGAACTTATTCGCAGTAACGAAGCTGGATGTATGTCCGATGAAGATCGCAATAACGACGAAACAACTGTTGATCAAGAGAATTATGAACGGATAATGTATGAACAGCAACAATTCGAAAAGGCCAACACTGATAAGTTCTGCAAACAAGAACCACATTCTATTCCATCTAAGATCATCCAAGAACCTTCGGAGAGCAAACAGACTGTTAAAACAAAAGTCTGTAATGAAAAAAAATATCATCAAACTAAAATGGTGCAGGACTGCCAACAGCTCGTCTTTGGTTTGTGGTACAATCAAGCAACGAACGGAAATAAAAATGAAACTGTAGACGTAGACAATATTGGACAAAACAACCACGAAATGCAGCTAATAAACTATCAAGAACCTTTAATTGGAGTAACACTCAAACTTCCAGATGGTGGAAAACAACCACATCCAACAGGAAGATGTGAACAAGCATATTGTGAAAAAAACACCGTAACATGGCGAGAACTAGGAGAGAAAGAACAAAAACAGAAAAAGTGTTCTGATGAAATAATTTACGAAATAAACAAATCTAATACTTGGAATTCCAATGATCATGTACACCCAATCTCTGGTAAAAATGATAGCACAGTGTATGAACAAATAGGAGGACAAGCATCTGAAGAGCTTCGCCAAGAAAATGATGAACCAGAAGAGGAAGAAACTGATAGAAATGGTGAATACGAAAGGTTTAATAAGCATACAAATGAACATGATAGTTTAAATTCATTTAAATCGGATGATAATTTGAACTATTACTATGTGAAACTTGTAAATGAAGGTAACCAGACAATGTTTAGAAAAATTGAATCGAGGGAAAAGTACGTACAAAGTGATATGAGACGTCAATCATGTGGACACAAACCAAGGTCAAGAAAGTGTATGTATTGAATATGTTATTTTCCACTTCCTGAATAAAACAGTATCGACAAGTTCTTTACGGTCTAATGTTACTGTATTTATTGTATTTATCTGGTTCTAGGTGAAAGAGGAAATATTTTAAGTAGCGTCACTGAACCGATTCTGACCTTGTCCCAGCAAATAATGGAAGCTGATAGCAGTATTGCTGTTACATATCATGCTCAGTCTCGACAACGAACCAAAAAGTAAGCTTTATTTGTTTCACTAGTTGACTGTAGAAGATAGTCAAGGTTTGGAAGGGTAGTCTAGACAATAGAATGCATAAGATGAATGAATGTGAAGAAGTAGTGCACCTAAATGGTAGTACAATAATCCCATGAGTCTGCAGTAAGGCCACATGATCCCAGAAACGGGGGGGGGGGGGACATACCGGAACCCAAGCTTAACTGCTTAACTGAAGGAGGAGCATAAAGATGCTTGAAAGAGTGAATAAAAAAAGTTTTAGTTTAATTTTTGGAATGTTTCGTGTACAATTCAATTTAAAAAAAAAATATTATTTTTGGTGCAGGTCATTACCTAGATCTTTCACAGTCAAAGAAGATCAATCCGATTTGCAAAGGAATGTAGAGTCGAACAAAAGAGCAGTGCACCTAGACGAATATTGTAAAAAATCGAAAAAAACTCTCAGCCAACTAATTCTGAGCGTATCGAAAACTATAAAGACCTACCAAGATATTCTGAAGGAGGTAGAAAAAGATATCGCGGATGATCCAATTGCCCAAAGATTAATGCGAGTAAGTATAATTTATTCAGGCAAAATTGATACCTCAGACGGTCATGAATGAACTTTGTTTGCGTTACCATTCAAGAATTAGTCGTTTGTAGTCCCATTATGTACCTAGAACGTTGCATTTTCTGAGACTAATAATATGAAGTGATGGTCCCGAAGGTACAATTTTTTTTTCAAAGATATTTTATTACTCATTTAGTTCATTTAGTTCATTTAGTTCATTTAGTTCATTTAGTTCATTTAGTTCATTTAGTTCATTTAGTTCATTTAGTTCATTTAGTTCATTTAGTTCATTTAGTTCATTTAGTTCATTTAGTTCATTTAGTTCATTTAGTTCATTTAGTTCATTTAGTTCATTTAGTTCATTTAGTTCATTTAGTTCATTTAGTTCATTTAGTTCATTTAGTTCATTTAGTTCATTTAGTTCATTTAGTTCATTTAGTTCATTTAGTTCATTTAGTTCATTTAGTTCATTTAGTTCATTTAGTTCATTTAGTTCATTTAGTTCATTTAGTTCATTTAGTTCATTTAGTTCATTTAGTTCATTTAGTTCATTTAGTTCATTTAGTTCATTTAGTTCATTTAGTTCATTTAGTTCATTTAGTTCATTTAGTTCATTTAGTTCATTTAGTTCATTTAGTTCATTTAGTTCATTTAGTTCATTTAGTTCATTTAGTTCATTTAGTTCATTTAGTTCATTTAGTTCATTTAGTTCATTTAGTTCATTTAGTTCATTTAGTTCATTTAGTTCATTTAGTTCATTTAGTTCATTTAGTTCATTTAGTTCATTTAGTTCATTTAGTTCATTTAGTTCATTTAGTTCATTTAGTTCATTTAGTTCATTTAGTTCATTTAGTTCATTTAGTTCATTTAGTTCATTTAGTTCATTTAGTTCATTAGGTTTGAATTGATTGTTAAACATGCAATTTGACTAAATAGATACATCCAGATATATCACATTTTTAAAATTATTATTAAAAAGATTAATTATCATTTTTTGTTTCAGAAAATAAAAAAAGGTTCTTGTGCAGCTACTGAAGAAACACGTAAATCAACTTGTACCAAAAGAAATAGTAACACTTGAAGACTTTTAAGATATATTTTATATTCTTACCCGAAAATAAGCAAAAATATAGAAGAAGATTATAATAATAATAATTGCAAAAAAAACTCCTATACAAATTTTACTATAATTAAAAAAGTGAGCTCACAAAAGAAACAGATATTTTTTAAATATGTTTTTCGTGTTGTCTCTAACGTTGTTTGTGTTGCTTATTGGAGCGACTGTCATGATATCTATTGTCGCCGCGTCAGTCGCTGTCCTGGTAATTGTCGCAATCACCTTGGTATTTGTGATATTTACCTTATTTGTGACGCTTGGTACCGCATTTGACACTCTGCTTTCATAAGTGCAAATGTAAAAAAGAATATGCTGCATTTCTGTTATTGTATCTACCACAAAATGATTTTGTATCAACTTGAATCGTAAAACATAGGAAATTGTCTAGTCGTGATGAATTTTGCCCCGTAAAACCACGCCTACATTAATTTAGCTTTGAGATAATGTGCACCATATCAAAAATGTAGTAGTAAAATACGAAATAACTCGTAGTGGTTTCATCCGTATTTGACTCGAAGAAACAAAAATTAGCAAAATAAAAGAAATTTTTCTTTCACCAAGAAAAAAGAAAGCACCAGTACGTTTGTGCATAGCTATTTAGTACAAATCGATAGAAAACTAAGTGGGTCATCACGAAATATCTCGTAACTTGGCAGAACTACTTCTTTTAAATAATATCATATTATTTATTTTTATTTATTTATATTCAACACTTTTTGTAATATTTTTTACACTCTTTTTATATTTAATAATCGACTTAATAACCAAATAGTCGTATTTGGCCGTCAATGTATTTAAAATGTGCAAAAACTAAATTTTTAAAATTACTTATTTTTATTTATTGTTTTACGGGTCTATAAGTCATAATTCATCCTACAGCTAGGTTTCTTTCAGCTATATTATAATGCTTACAATTAATAAAATGGTAGTTACATCCCCACCTAACACATCTTCAATAACAGTTTTTTTATATCTTTGATAATCTTAGGAGATTAGATGATTAAAATGTAGCCAATGCCAATAAAATGTATACTAAATGATTTGTAAACTAAACGAATAAAAATTTAAATAATACTAAATATGTTGTATTTGTATTCGGAAGGACTCTACTGTTTCTAAACCTTTGGAAAACGTATATGTACAATATCCTACAGTGCCTGTAAGATTCTATAATATTCCCGATATTCAAAACTAGACAGATTAATAGAATTACTTATTATCATCAAATAGTAAACTATACAGGATGTTCCGAAATGTCATGCCAAAAGGTATCAAAAAACTATAATATCCACTCTGGAAAACTACTAAGGAAATTAAAAGGTCCATACTCTGAAACCCATTAATAATAAAAGCAGACAAAACCTGAGCACGTAACTACTCCCAAAAAAGCAAGAGAGATTTGATGAACATTTTGAAATGAGATATCAGTCAAAATATGAATAAAAACATTATAACTGGATTGAACCAATTACAGAAAAGATCATTAGATATACTTTTTCCAATGAGGTCTCTGATGAAATAAAACAACATTACTTCAAAAAAGTTGACTTAATAACCGGTGAAATTTTTAAAAAAACTTCCATAGAAAGCAATTGTAAATATAGCTCATCTAATTATCAGTGTATCATAACATTTTAGACTGACGTACATGGGGTACCTAAGCTTTACTGCCTAATTTTGAAAGACATTTTCAAATTCAAATACAGGCTGAGAATCCTGTAAACAGGAACATACCATACAAGCTGAACTCGTCTGGAATACAGACGGTTTGAAAACCAAGGAAGGAGTCAGAGCTAAAAGCTTTTGGACCCAAGTCGAAAACAACAATTTTGTTGAATCTAGAAGAATATGCAACAGTATTCTAGGCTGAACTAATAGTCATACAAAACCGTGTAAGAGAAATAATCAATCAGTAAGTATCAGGCAAAATTACTGCCATCTACTCTAATAGGCAGCTCTAAATGCAATTCATTCAAAAGAAATCAAATTACGATTGGTGAAAGACTGCCTAGAAGACCTGGCAGAGTTAAGTAGTCAAAACAAGGTGTCCATAGCCTAGGTGCCAGGTCACGAGCAATATTATGGCAACGAAAAGGCTGACGAATTAGCCCAAGAAGGCTCGGGTAAGGCCATGACAGTCCCCAAACGCTTCTGTGGAGTTGCTAAGGCATTCCTGCAAGGCATCTATCAAACAATGGATGCAAAAAGAGTCTATGGAATAGTGAAATAACTATCCAAGATTGAGACAGGCTAAACAGTTAATTAATGAACCATCGGCCAAGTTCACGAAATACCTACTGGATCAAACACGTTAAATAGTTAGGAATAGGTCTTTTTTACCGGATACTATGGCCTAAGAAGGCACAAAAGTGTCATCAATCCAACAGAATAAGTAACATTGTATGGATTCTGACAAGAAGGGTACTATCAATCCACGTCCTGTGCCAGTATGAAGGCCAGGCTAGAGGTTTCTAACATTAGGCGAAGAAAAGCCAGACGCATGGAACTGCATACGAGACTCACTGTCAAAGCTACTAAGTCTAATAAAAAATACCAAGCTAGACGACATACTTTAAAAAACGGAGTGCACAATAAATCTGAAAAGGTCGCGGCGGAGAAAGACAAATAATATCAAACTCCTTTCAAATCGAATCTAATATAATCTTTACTCCCTGTAATATCGAAACTTTATGAAAAATTACTCATATTTCCATTCTTCAATAGACCAAGTGCACAGAATCACTATAAAAAATTGTTAGATGGAAACAAAATTTGCTCTAGAATCTTCCTGGACGTAGCGCAAACTTTTGACTGTGCTTTTGATAAAGTATGGCATGAAGGATTGTTCCACAAACTGGTCACACTATTACCAAGACAATATTCAGACCTATCAATTTCATATTTAACAGAAAGGTGTTTCTAAATTTAACAAGAAGATGCATATTCTGAATTAAAGAAAATCAAGGTAGGAGTACTAAAAGGTACGAGTACTCGACCACGTACTATACACCAGTGACATATATAACCTTAAACAATACAATAGCCACATTTGCAGACGACACTACAATACTAGCAACAGGAAAATACTACAAAAAGCTGTCAGAAATACATCTATGAAATCCATGCTTGGACTAAAATATGGCGTATCGAATTGAATGAAAACATCAACTTTACAAACAAACGGAAGCGCAACACATTCAGAATAAAGGTCTATCCACATTAGCCGGACAAGCCACGGTCAATTCACGGTCCGGTCACGATCAAATCTTTTTGAAAGCATTCATACTATCGGGTCATGGCATCGTCATATTCGACTAGTGTTTCCAATGAACAGCAGGGAATCATACATAAGTGTTTTTTCAGAATATTTTTGCTTGAAGCATCGCGATCTGCAATCTTAAAAATTTTTTTTTATTAAAATCGCACTTATTTTGGATGCGAAAGAAGAACAGCAAATAACATAAAAAAAGAAACAGAAGATTTTGGGTATATCCAATGCTAAAAGACAAAATAAATATTGAATGCGAATTTTTTACATTGCACGAATAATCATGCACCATTTGGATTAAAATTTCGTCGTTTTCAGATGAACTTTTTTTTACAATAGCTATTTAAAAAAAATCTAAACATTCTCAGTAATCACTCTATCCTTTTCGATACTGCCGACAGCCCGCTTCTTTGTTTGACTGGTTGGTCGTTGAGCATCCACACTAGACGGTCTGTGCGTCAACGGACAATCACAGTCTGGTCAAATATTGTTGGAAATGATCTGCCCGTAACTTGGCCGTGGCTTGCTTGTTTGATAACCGGCATGTGTGAAGAGTTTAAAAAAAATCTCGTTTAAAAGCATTAATAATATGACAAATCATTTTTGATCGGACCGTGACTAGACCGTGACTTGACCTATAGTGAGAATAGACTTTTACTGATACTCAGAAAACTGTTTGATCATCAGCAGAATACTTGTGTGTATGACTCCAGACAGTAAGTATATACTCTTTTGACCTTTTCCCCCAACATTCTCAAAAGCTACTTCACCTAACCATACAAAGTAGATAATAAAAAGTGATCATCAACTTAGACTTTATTCCTTAAACTAACGAATATTATTACAATTTGATTTTGTGTTAAAGTAATTTTAATGTAACGACGTCTCCAATATCCAAAAACATATTCCTAGAGTAAAATAGAACTTAGACAATTTTCCAGAAGCAAATAATTTATTTTACGAAAACAAAAATGTATTTCTTTTATTTGTGTAATGTTCTAGCCTCTCTTTCTTCAAATGTCCATTAATGATGTCTTCTTTCTAAGATAATGGCAATGAATTAGATGATTTACCAGTACCAGTCCATATCCACCAAAGTGATCCGACTTCTTAAATGTTTAATCCACATTCTGAATTTTTACAAAACCTTGAACAACTCGTGAATCAAATTTCTTTTTTCCGCCACGTTTTATCATCTTCATTCTATTCTGTATAGTTCTGTACAAGTCGAATATTTTTAAATAATCAACTCTCAAGAATTGATGGTTATTGGGAACTACTACATAAAGATATCCCGGTTGGAATTCAAAGGCATCTTTTATAGAAATTCCATGAATAGTGCAAATCTTTCCAATACCTTCTGGAATACTCAAAATCCTGGATAAATAGTTAATAATAATGTACCAGTTGTTGAAGTCGAATCTATTAAAAACTACTTTTTGTGGTGGTTGATCGTTTACCCCATTTAGGGTGGCATAAATCACTGTTACATTCTTTTTTTGTAACTCAGATATGAATCTGGTATCGCCAAAGTGTTTTGGGCCAGCATACACTTTCCTTATGGATTTTTTCCTCTCCAACTCGAGTTCCTGATTAGTTCTGTATTCTTTGGGATTAAGTTGCGTTTGTGAGGAACTTCCAAATCCTATATATTTATCGTTTTCACTTAAATCATCGTAATTCCACACCTCTTCGTTGGATCTCAAAGAAATCAATCTTCTGATTGCCCCAAAGTTAGGTTGTATGACATCGGTTATGTGCAACAAGATGGAATTCCACGTTCTAAATTGTTTGGGGTTGATAGTAAATTCGTGGCAATTATGGTCGCCTTTCACCCATACTTTGATACGTTTGGCCTTGTTTTGCTTTAGCGGTGCGTCGAGGTTTTGGAGGCTGAAAGAAAACAACATTGCGGAATAAAGTCCCACTGGTGATTTGCAATGGTAAAATCGTGATAAATTTTCAAAGGGAATTAACGATAATTTGGAATCTGGTCTAAAGTTGACAGCCCATGATTGCCACTGTTGGCAACTGCAGCAATAAATTGTTGTGATCTATAAAGACGCAAAATTGACTGTAGTTGGCATGTCTAATGACAGCGCAGTCAATTTTCTATGTAAGTCAATGTAAAATAAAGTGATTTTTTAAATAATTGATGAAAAGAATCAAAATAATGTGAAAAAAAGTACCTGAGTACAAGTAACATGAGTGACAAAAAACATCAAAGCAAGATTTACGTCGTTTCAGATTGTAAAACAGGATAAAAATCAAATATAAAACTAAAAAATACAAGAAGAAATCAATTTAATGTCTTTTTAAAGCTTTTAATGTAAGTAAAATAATGTATTCATGTCTAAATATAATATTTATTGTAAACTAGTCACAATATGTATCCTACGAAGTGTAGTTTATTTTATTGTTTCTATAATATAAAATTTTACAGTTATAGATGCTGACTTACAAACAACAATAATTATGCATTAAATTTAACTTACTAGAAAAGAAAATTTATTTTTTAAAGAGTTTTAAGGCTAGATAAAGAGTTGCTACTGTTATTTTTTTTTGGACCCCAATTGTGTCATTGTAAATGTTTTTTATAGGATACTAAACGTTTAGAACAGTGGCAGTATACATATCGTTCCTAGTGCCGATAAAGCACTTTCTAGAGATGATGCTGTTCTATACTTTTTAGAAGATATTATCAAATATTATGAGACTATTTTTACTGATGGTACTGTTAGCAAAATAAAAAGAGGAAAGCTGAAATTAAAGGATGAGGTAATACCATGTACATTCACAAATCTCCCTTTATACTTGTATTACAATACAACAATAAAAAATCAGTTAACTGTGTGTTATTTTACTCTTAAAACTATATATTGGTTCAATTCAAAAAAAAAATTGCCACAAAATTGTACCAATCAAATTTCAGCAATTAAGAAACCTTTTTGAATTTGGTCATACATACCTAATTTGTATTTTATATAGATAAAATTAAATAATTTATCAATTAAAACATGCAAGACTTATTTAGAAATAAATACAACAGTATGTTCTGTGCTTTATTTAGCTGTAAACAAGTTTATTTTTATTATTTTGAAAAAATTATGTATAATTCCCATAAGAAGCCATGTATTTTGAACAACGTATGCAGTACCAGCGCCCATGCGGTTAATTATAGAAGCTCAATTAGCATGCGTTTTTTGGGACCGTATTTTGAGTATGCCGATTCATCTCCTTATCTCTAGTCTTCATATTGTGATCATAAAAAGCCTAGGAACATGCTTGTGATCAAAAGATGTCAGAAGCCACAGAAATCTTAAAGAAGAAGAAAGTTAATAAATGTCAGAAATGTGAAGTTTTTGTTCATTTCATCCCCATTTTGTCATCGAATGTGCTCGAAAAATTGCAGTAATAAGAAATCATCAAGTGGAAGCCGTGTTTCGACAGTTCAAAAACCAAAAAAAGTTAAAGTGTATAATAACGGAGAAGCTCATTTATATCCATTCAATTTGAATCCTAGAGAGTTTAAAGGATGGACGGCCATTTTGGATCACATGACGTCGATAATAAAACCACGGACGGGTGTAATTGCAAAACTAATTGCTCTTAGTAAGTTAAATACAGTACTTGATTTTTATATTCGCGTAAATTGTACTAATATTTTAAAATTTACTCTATTTTTAAGGTAACAAAAAAGAAGTCCAATGCTTCGACGATTTAGATCCGAAAGAGGCTTACGTAGCTTTAGGAATCGGTCGCAAATTCCAAACAGCTCCTGGTGGTTACGAAGTTACCTCACATAGGGATATTTTGAAAAGGGAAAGCGGTTTAAAGAAACACTATGAGGGTCAAGTGGATCCAAGCATTTTACCGATGCTCAAAGAAACCGAAAAGAAGCATTTGACAGTAGCGTATTTTTTGGTTAATGGTGAAGATTTTGTGTTAAATAATTTTCAGATTATATCGCTAGTTTCAGATTATACATCTAGTGAAATGTCCTTCAACATACTCATCCATATGAGACTATAATAAAATAGAGAAACGAATTCTCTCTTCGCTACTGAATATTGACTCCTAAACTTGAAGTACTTAAGTACAAAGGCAAGAGTTAAGTATCATTATCATTAAACTTTGATACATTTGGTACTTCTACTTCCAAGCAGAGCTGCTTGCAATAGAATTGACAGCCAAATAGATAATATAATAATTTGACAGGCAATTGACTCTTAAGAAACTAAGCTTTGATGGCTATTAAGAACCTGAGCTCGTCAGAATCTTAACTCTTATGGAGTGAAGCTCTTAAGGATCTAAGCTCGTAAGACGTAGAGTTCTAAAGGAGCTGACATTTTGAGAACCTGAGCTTTTAAGAATTAGAACACGGAAAGGCTGAGGAGCCTAGCTTTTGTGTAGCTGAGCCTTCGAGTACCTGAGCTGTTCAGAATCTGAGCTTGATTCAAAGTTTATTTAAAAAATTATTTGGTTCTCAAATCAAAGTTATTAGGATTGTAAAAACTAATATTACCTCTCTTAAATTTAGAAGAGAAGCAGCTGTTTTGAAGTATTATAAAAATCAGATTATAGATTAGATGAATGAGAGACGAATGGATAAATACCTGTATTTCTAAAGGACCTTGAGTTTCCAGACAGTGCAATAGACATAGTGATTTCATCAATAGAAAAGCTAGGCTTATCTTCTTAGTCTTAATTTATTAGGAATTTTTTTCTGAAACCCGAAAGCAGGTCGTGATCTGTTTTTACTTTACAGGAAGAAATAAACAATGCGGCCTCAAAATTATACTCAGTAGATGCGATCTCAAACGTCAAGTGATAACCAAAAATTACCTTGGCAAAATTTTGGACGTTCCGGATGGTATCCAAGACATAGCCACGATTTTCGGAGATATCTTGGCTGATTTAAGAGAAATACAGCACGGTTTTCCTTACGTAGTATTACCTTATAACAAACCGTTTGTAGACATAGATTATTTAAAATTTTTCAGTAAAAAGAGTGGATGTAAACCGGTGTTGAAGTTTAATATTCGTCCATTTGGAAGCGAAAATGGTAAGTTCGTTTGGAAATCTGTTTTATAGTTAATCGCTCTTTGCAACTTTAGCGTTTATTTTTATTCTGTATTACATAGGTACTTAATTTTATTGTGGTTCGTTTAAATTTCAGTTTCATTAATAAATGTATAAAATAATTTACGTTCTTTAGCATTTATACGTTTTTCGCGTTTATAAAGTTTTTAGCGGTTTTCAGCATTTTTTTTAGCATTTTTGGCGTTTTTTTTTAGCGTTTTTAGCAGTTTTTTAGCAGTTTTTTTAGCAGGTTTTCAAGCGGTTTTTAGCGTTTTTTAGCGGCTTTTTTTTTAGCCTTTTTTAGCGGTTTTTAGCTGTTTTTTAGCGGTTTTTAGCGATTTTTAGAGTTTTTAGCGTTTTTTACATCTCACTACAGTTAGAAATCAGTTAAAACACATTTGGTCGTTGATACTGCAAAATGTAGTTATGTCAAAATAGCTACTTTTCAGGAAACCAAAAAAAAAAGAACAATATATTTTTTCACATATGACATCTTAAAATACTTTAAACGCTTGCTATTGGTTCGCGGCCAGAGAAAACAGAGATATAACCATTCATTGATATTCACGATACCAAGATTAAATCGACAATCGACTCTATTTGTAGGTCCGCGGCGAGAAGACGAAAGGTGAGAAGTAAGAGAGGGGATAAAGAGAAGAATTTCACGCAGATACAACTTTATTTTATCAATAAATAAATGTGTAAACGATGTGCGCTTATAATAAACAATGTAACGGTGTTCGCCCTGTTGCCACTTCCAACTTACGATTACTAGGTTTTGGATTTTATTGAAAATTATTACATTTAATTTAGTAAAATTACATCTAATTTAGTTAAATTTGATATGACTAATAATTAAAAATTTTTTGGATTCAGTTGCAATAAAATAGGTTAAATTATTTTAGCTTTTTTTAATATATGTAAATAATTTTGTAAACAAAACAAGAATAATAAAATAGGCCTATGACAACAGCGGATATTATATCCTCCTGTGTCCCTTAGAATAGGTCTTATTCAGGACCGCACGATATTTGTTAGTAGTTACATCTCCTATTATCTCTGTTCGCGACTTTGGAGGATTAAGGGCTGGTCAATTTTAATTATGAATTTGCATTAATTTAAACGTGCGTTTTTGACATACGACTAATTGAAGTATCAACGACGATTTATAATTGATAAATTTTCAATGATGCAATATTAGCTAAGCAGGGATCTACCCAAAACCGCAAAACATGGCAAGTGGTCTACGAAACAAAACAGTTTGGAGACCTCTGCTTTATACAGTGTAAAAAAATCAAAAAATGCAATCCTTATTTATTAAACTCATATTTTTTAGATTCTTCGAAAGGCAGTTCATGTAAATGTGCATCAAAATCGCAAATTTCTTTACGAGCAGGAAGCAACGAGAAACAACCTACTATTGGTAATTTTATAATGTCTATTATCTTTTACATTCTATGCCCGGATATTTTAAGCCAAATTTTATCAAGAAATTCCTACTCGTGTCAGTCCCAATCTTTGTAAAAAAATACGTGCTACGCACTAATTTTATTTTCGTCGTTGGGACTGACATTCGTGAATATTAAAAAATTGTCGACAAGAAAGAGTAAGGTTCAACCCAAAAATATTATTTCTAATCTAAAGACAAGATTTTAGTACAGCTTGCAAGAGAAAGTGATCTAGTCGAAATTATATTGTTTTGGAGTTCTACTTTACCACTCACCCTTAAAAATATATCATTTATACTGAGTCGGTGCAGTAGCCAGGGACGCGCCAAACTGATAAGCCCCTTAATTTGCATTGAGTCAAAATAACTTTAAAAAAAAATATGTTTAGAATGTACTTGGCTTTTTCCATGAATAAATACATCAGAGATAGTATATAGAGAAACTGGACCTTTAGGTTTCATTTATTGTAAATAGATTAAATTCAATTTTAGACCAATTTGTTTTTAGAAAAAATGTATTTAGATCAATTGATATTAGACTAAATTTTGTTAGACCAGCTTTCCAAGCTCCTTGAAAAACATATTCCAAGTCTTGCAATCATAGGAATATATTCCCATATAACTGGCAGACATAGCTATGCGAATCACTAGGAAGGAAAGTGCCACTTTTCCTCCCTAGGATGTAGGATGATCCTAGACATGAAACTAAATCTGTTTTTTTTTTCAAGTTTATCTTATTTTATAAATAAGTAATAGTCATAAATTATTTTTGAATTAGTTATTTTATCCTAATAACCTAAAATTATTTTTAAAATTTGTAGTTTTTGGTTAGTGGGTCGTAGAAAAAATATAATGTACGACTCAACTGGATTTTTTTTTATTTAATATAAATGTGTTGTTTAAATCATGCTAGCTTACCCTGACAGTAGTTACTTCATTTTTAATTTAAAGTCAGGCATTGTTTTCACTAAAATGTTAATAATTTTACAGATGTTCGAGGATGTCCACCAATGATAGTTATCAATCCATGTCAGTGTGAACCTACGTAAAAAATGAAGAAAATCTGATTTTTTATTTATTACTGTTGTAACTGTATACATAGGAATTGAAACTTTATTTTCTCTAAATAATTTCAAAAATATTATATATCTGCTGTTGCTTGTAAATCAAGAAAAGTAATATTTTCCAAAATTTAGAAAATCATGGAAGTATTTAAAAAAAAATCGTTTTTTATCAATTAAAAATACAGTGCGCTTCAAAAAAATTTACACCATATTTAAAACAATAATCTGAAATTATTTGCAAAATGTGCAAAAATTTTTTATTACCAATTTCTTAAAGAAAATCACGTAATGATTAAAAAAACAAAATATCTTAAATTTAATTTGATTTAATTGATTTATATAAAAATAAAGTAGGGTGTTATGATTTTGTTATTTCTGGAATAGCTTTCGATTTTTTATTTTTTCAAAAATAAAGGTATTTATTTCTTAATTTTATATTCTTATAATATCATTTTTATTTTAGTGTCTAGAGATATATAATCATCAGTAATTATTTTTGAAATTATCTAGAAAAAATATCCTTTTATCTAAAAGCGAAGTCGTACATAATCTAATACTTTAATATTTCCTGCACATTTAGTTCATTTTTCATTAAAAATTTCCATCTAAAACTGTTTATAATTGAAAAAAATAAAAACCTAGACTTACCTATTTAGTCACGCAACCGTGTCACTTTACTGACACTGTTGCGTCACACGTCACCTGTCATCGAAACTTCCTCCGAGGAAAATGTCGGGTCTTTATAAATCAATTTAATCAGACCTAGTATTAAACTAATATATGGATATAAATTTAACTAGTAAACAATTAGAAATAAAACTAATTTGTAAAATGTCAAAGATCAGTTTTAACATAACAAACAAAAAGAATATAAAGATAACAACAATAATTCACGAAATATCGTTCATATGTAATATTGTTTTTGCAAAAGCATCATTTGGCTCTGCAAGTGGTCTTTTATAAAAAGTAAAAAATATATTTAAAGAAGCTAACCAACCAGCTATATTTTTTATTTGATTTACATTTAGACCTGCTCTAAATACTGCGGAAGTTGAGGCATGGCGTACGCTATGGCTAGAAAAAAGGGATGTATCTACTCCACCTAAACCAAGAGTTTTCTTTATCCAACGGCTTATAGTTTGGGATGAAGCCGTATGAAAAGGTTTTTTATATGTAATAATTAGTCAATGTTGGGGATTTCGGAAATTGAAGGTTTTTTCTTAATAAAATTCCAAAGTGAACGCCACACACAACTCTGGTTTAGCTCTAAAGAAAGGTAAAACTAGAATTGGTTGTGGTTTATTGGGTTGAGATATTTTTATTCTTTCTGAAATTCTAATTTCAATTTTTTCTTGGTTTTTTATGATATCTTTTATATTAATTAATGATAAAGTTTGTACTCTATGACCTGTCGTTAAGGCCATTAGAGTAACCAGTCTATATGACAGTTGTTCAAAAATTAGCGTCGTTAATGGAAACCATTTTGAAAGATTTTAATAAGGGATCTGGGTTCCATGTAACAGAATATCTTGGACTTGTCGATCGTATATTGCAAAACCCCTTCAAAAACCTATTGATTATTGCCTTATCATCTTTAGATATTTGACTAAATATTAAGTGCATGTAGATTTTGAAATGTTAACAACTTTATCATTAGGTAAGGCTATTGTCATATCTGTCGTATTATATGAAAACCCTAAAAATCTAATAGACTGTTGTGGTACTAAACTACTTTTTCTAAAATGAATTAAGAACCCTAGCCTTAAGAATAAATCTATTGCAATATTTGTATCCAATTTACATTTCTGTTTAGTAGGAACTATTATCAAAATGTCGTCTAAATAAAAAACACAAGTAATTCTAAGATTTTTTGCTATTGGTACAAGTAATTTTGTAAATAAAAAAGGTGCAATATTTAAACCAAATGGTAAACAATTGAACTTATATAATGTGTTTCTGTATTTTTATCTACATTTTTTATATTTTTTAAAATAGGAACAAGAAAATAAGCGTCTTTAAGATCGATGTTAATAATTTTGGTTTATTTTAGCTGTAATCTTCCATTTTAAAGTGCGATAATTGTATGAAAGAATTAAGATTTTTTAAATTAAGGATAAAACGATTTTTTCCGTTAGGTTTTTTAACTAAAAAATAAGACGACAAAAATTATTTTTGGGCAGGACGGCATTTCTTAATAGCGCCTATTTACAAGAGCTCCTGGATGGCAGTCTCATACATTTTAAATTAAGTAGGAGGTATGCAACCTCTAGGTTCCCTTGACTGAAAAGGTTTTCTTTTAAACGGAATTTGTATTCCTTTAACCCAGCCAAGAACCACCTGTATCTGTGTAATGGTTTTCCAAGTCTGAATAAATGTAGTTAGATAACCAGCATATGACTCTACCTGTGACGTTGAAACTTCTATTTGCGCCGGTAATGAGTATATTCCTGTCTCGGTTTTCTGTACTGATTCCTGAGGTTGTCCGTCTCTCCCTTTTTTTTTAATTTTGTCTAGTATTGGGGTCGCTTGTAGTTTAAAGACTTCTGAGTACCTGATTTTGATATTCTTGCAGGTTTAAATGTTTTCGTCTTTAATTCAAAACTTGCTTTCCTTAGTGCCTGGTCGTTTTTAAATACTTCTGAAAAGTTTTTGCTGAATAGGAACTCATCCAGCTCCAATGAGTCTGCGACTTTCTTGTAATCTAGATTTAAATAAGAACTAATTTTAAATTATCTGTGTACCAATAGTGCCATTGTGCGTACTGGTAAAAAGTTGGCAGGCTTCTCTTAGAGTTTTTGCATTTCTGACTGGTCTTCATTTTGAAACATAATATCTAACACCACAGCTACAGCGGTCAACCCGCGCAGCTTCGGGCAAATACGGTAAAACCTCCCTATTAATCTGAGGCGGTAACAAGAATTTGCAGTTCTTTGGAATTTTATGTTTTGTCATAATTTCGTTTTGTTCCGATAAGCTAAGTCCCTTGCGTAAATATTTTTCCCATCGGACTACAAGTCTTCTAAGATCTTGTCAGGTCTAGCACTTAATGTGACCTTAAAAAGTTGTTTGACCCTCTGTTGCAAGTGGCTGCTCGATTTCAGCTTCTTGAGTTTGTTAAACTACCCTTAATTTTGTAACGCATTTTACATAACTCAATTATTTATTTTAAGTGAAGAATACAAAAATGTTTTTAAAATGTATAACGACAACGCGTGTTGTCATGAGCTATTTATATTGTAAACTAGCGGTCCCGAAAGACGTTGTCCTGTCTTAACTATGAATATTGATTTCGAATTCGTATAATTAACTAAAAAAATATTTCAGAAACAAAGTGTTTATTATTCTAATATTAGCCGTGATAGCTGTAAACTAACGGTGATGTGCACTAAGAAATTCAGTTAGAAATAAATAAAATAGTTTATATGTATTTTATCAATATAATAACTCCGATCGAAGCATTTGTTTTAAACGATATTCAGCTTTGACGATATTTGCAGCACGCATTCTGTCAATGTTATATCAAACGCCATAAGGTTACATCAAAAAAGTTTGAATTGTAAAAGCGCTATGGTTACATTAGAAATAATTTAATATGGTGGTTATATATTCTTAAATTTTCTAATTTTCCGCTCAATTTTCTTAATTTTTTCATCATAAGAACCTTCTCCTGACAATAACAAACACAACAAAAAAAGAATTAGAGAAATCGGTTCAGCCGTACACGCCATGATGCCATGACCAAGGGAAATAGGAATTCATTTTTATATATATTCTTAAATTTTCTAATTTTCCGCGCAATTTTCTACAAAGAAAATTAACTTTTTTTATATAAAGCAGTCAAAATTATGATGAAAAAAAAAATCAATAATATTTATAAATGGGACAAAATTTTTCTTTTGGTTTTATCTGACTTTCTAGGATTTCAAATCTCTGTTTGCATATTTAAGAGTCTTATAAATAATTTAATGGTGTACATTTTCGCAAATTGTTGGCAAGGATGACCAAATTCTACTTTGCTCATCTCAAAAAGGTATGCGTTGGAAATCCCAGGCTTAGTTGACAAACTATCAAATAGAGATATAAATATTTTTTCTAATTTGAAAATATAAAAGAGAAATTTTTCGCTGGGAGATTTTAAATTGCCAAACACTTTTTCTTCAGAGTCGTATGCTTTAAAATGCGTTAACAAGTTAGAATTGTTAAGTAAATTGCATTCTTCTGAGAAATTTACGCAAATTTCGCAAGAGTGGATATGTAATGATTTTTTTTATTAAATAGCCACATACATAGTTAAATGCATTTTGAGTGGTCACATTTAGCTCCCTGTAGTCACATTCAGAAATCGTTATTGCCCCAACTGATTGTTTTGAAATATATTTAATTTTCATTAAGCGGAGAACTTGTTTTTCTAAGGGAAAAACGAATCTCGGGATTCCTTTCCAGTGTGTGCCCCACTGCCGCTAGTGCCCACGAGCCGCCACTGTGTATAATTAATTTTATGTATAAGAATAAACTCATAATATTATATTATTGAAGCATTCTTATTAGGTACAAGTCTAACAAATGTATTAAATCTTTATTAAACTTCCCACGTTTCAAATGAATTAAAACCAACGTAAACTTTTCAGCGTAAACAACTTTGTAAAACTTTTCGTATAGGTACTTACATAAATCGTGTTTTGATACTTCAACTTTGCCAATTTCATTCTCGTTTCCCCCATATAATCGTGGCCGTATTTATCATCGTCGACAACAAGGATATGCAAGGACTTTTTCATCAGGTCGCTTTCGCTGATATCGTAAAAGGTCAGATTTTCGTTGAATTCCGGATTCCTTGTTTTGTGCACCTGAAAAGAAAAAACTCTTGAATTAAGAATGAATAGCGGGACCCCAATCTTTTTGTAAGGTCAATATTTCGGTTTAAAATTAATGACAAGAAAAACAGGAGTAATTGAACCTACATTAGAAGTAAATCATAAATAACGTAGACGAAAGTACATTTTTTTATTGTGGAACTCTATTATTTATTTATCCAAATTAGTCATAGGGTAGGTACACGTCAAGAATCCGTTAATATGTGCTTGTCGACCTCACGTGGATTCTCATAGCAGCGAAAGAAGTTAACAGAAATAATATTACTAGAAGGAACATGCCCATCTATACAGATAACAGACAAGCACTCCTCATCTTGAACAGACCACAAATTTACTCAGGGTTAGTATTAGAATGTCACGAAGCTTTGGCCGAAATATCTATCAACAATGTGGTCACAGTCAACCGAATAATTTTTGGTCCTTCCATTGGGCTGAAAACATTGGTAGTGACAAATCTAATTATAAAACATTCGCAATGAAATAGGGATAAAACAAGAAGCTGCATAGTTACCAAGGAGCTTCTAAGTTATCTTTACAACCGCACAGTAAACAAATACTTAACTATGGCTAGATTTAATCTGCGCCTGATTACATACATTCTGACTAGTCATTAGCCAAGTACAGAAGCAACTCCAGGACTTGGGGCTGTTAGAATCCACACTCTGCAGTGGGTGTAAATAAGAAGATGAGACCATCAAGTATAACCTCTACGATTGCCCGAAGATTTGTATTCAACGAGAATTGGCTGATATAAGAGATTCTCCTCAATCAACTTAGAATGCGCAATGGGCCTAGTAAGGTCCTTGATATTCAGAATGTTTACAAAACTTCTTATTGAACCGGTTCTCAAACAGAAATGATTTGTGGATGCAGCACTATGCGGTCTTGGTGAGAAACTACTTGAACAATGTCTTCCCAAATTGATGGATATGTAGAAGAGGATTGAATGCCCACCTAGGTCACCAGATTTAACTCCTCTTTTTATTTGGATACTTGAAAAGTAAAGCATACCAAAATAGACCACAAAATATCAATTAACTCAAAGAACGAATACTGATTGAGATTGCAAAAGTAACTCTGACAGTTATGGAGAAAGTTCAAGAAGAGTTCAATGCTCGTCTTTCCAAATGTACTTTAGTTGAAGGACATCAATTTGAGCATTTGATTTAAATTTGGTTATATTTAATAAATATTTATTTTACAAATTCATGTATTTAAGATGTTAAGTTTTAGTTTCTTGTTTTTACTATGTTGATTTTTTACTACCTTTAAGGAGGTTTTTTACATGGCCCGTTTCTCTGAATTTCTTCTTAATTTTGCTAACTGTAGATTGGAAAATTGGTCATCGGTTGGGATACTTATTATTAAATAAATTACATACATATTTTTAACTCCTTGTATTAACTAAAAAAATATATGTACACAGGGTACTTAGTCTCTACAACGAAAGCGAGCAAATTGTGTATATTTTTTTGCAAGTATAACGAATAACAATGATAAGATTGTAATGGGTCAGGAGAGTTATTTTAACATTCGACATTCTTACCGTTTTAGTCCTTAATCTAGTCGACATCTTGGCGTTCGGCAGGATGTTCAGCTTGCAAAAAGGATCTGACAAACCGGCCATATCCATTGAAATCAAATTTTTAGCCCGATATACTGTACAGTGTAAGGTATTGGTCTCTTGGTCATAGGTCAGAGAAAGTTCTATAACACCCATTGAGGTGTCAATTGCCTTTTCTTCGTTGGTAGTCTGCAAAATATAAAATACATACTGAATACACTTCAATAAAAGAATAGAATATATGAATTAAGCGTGGATTTACCACAAAATACAAAAGAAATTGCCATATAACTTGCTTGATTTTTATGAAAATGCAATATTTCTTTTTTAAAATGTTGTAGATCATTTAAAATTTGAAAACTCTGCAAATTTAGCAAAATTTTCAATTAAGTTACCGTTCTGATTTAGAGATACATTTTTTTAAATAAATCTTACCTTAAAAATACTGCTGTTAATACTAGAAGTACTAGGCGATATTTTATCTTCAGTTCTATTATCTGGTGACCAATTATTCCAATCTGATAGAGATTTCGTTGCCATTGAATCTCTCCTCGATAGTTGAGAACCTTCTGTAAAATAATGAAACAAAGAAATATCAAGAAACCAACCTTTAAAAAAGTCAATAAAAGTAATAATGAGAAATTAAAAACGATGATAATAAATGAAGCAGACAAAACGCATAACATTCTGTGGAAAATTCTGATAAAAATAAATTGTCAACAAAATGTTACTCTTCTCCATTGCTATAGCGCCGTTAGTATTTATTACAAAAAACAGTATTTCAAATAAAAGTATGTAAAAGAACAGTAGTAAAAGGAACAGTACCTCAAAGAACGGTATCTCAAAAAGAAAAGTATATCAAAGAAATATATCACAAGCAACTGTATAATAAAGAACAATATATCAACGTATAGTACCTCAATTGACAATATTTCAAAGAATAATATCTTAAAAAACAGTACATTAATAAACAGTACGATGCAGGCAATAACGAATAATTGTCTGGTAATGTAAATTGTTTAAAATTAAAAGGAAGTCACTCCTTCCTACTACTATAATGCTGTCAGAGTTTATTACAATGAAAAGTATCTCAAATAAGAGTATGTGAAAGAACAGTATATCTACAAGAACAGTATCTCAAAAAGAACAGTATCTCAAGAAGAACAGTATCTCAAAAAGAACTATATCGCAAGCAAATGTATAATAAAAAACAATATATTAAAGAACAATATATCAACGTATAGTACCTCAATTTATTTCGAAAAACAATATCTCAATGAACAGGTCCTCAATGAACAGTACGATGCAGGCAAGACGCATAAGATTAAAATGAATTGTCTGATAATGTGGATTGTTGAAAATTAACAGGAAGTTACTCCTGTCCACTACTATAATGCAGTCAGAGTTTATTGAACAGTATCTCAAAGGACAGTATATCAAAGAAAAGTATACCAATTAACGGTATCCTAAAGAAAAGCATCTCAAAAGCGTATATCAAAAAACTATATTGCAAAGAAATGTACAATAAAAAAGAATATTTTAAAGAACATTATCTTAAAGAACATTACCTTAAAGAACATTTTCTTAAAGAACAATATCTCAATAAACAACGTATTTCAAAGAAGATTATCTAAAATAGCAGTATCTCGAAGAAGCGTGTGTTGTAGACAACGCACATAAGGTTAAAATTAATTGTATGCTAATGGGGGTTGTTGAAAATTAATGTTAAACAGAAATTTTACTCGTCCCTATTTGAAAAATGTATCAAAATAGTTTCTCAAATGGAAGTATCTCAAAGAAGAGTATATGAAAGCACTGCCTAAAAAGTTTAATGATATCACAATGGTGATTTATCATCACATATAACACATTTTTTCATGAGCACAGGATAGTAGTTGATGTGATTTGTATTTGAGACTACATAATATTGTGTTTTATAGGCGATACAATTAGAAATTAAAATTCTTTAAGACCCCAGTTAGTCATAATTTCAATTCTGACATTTACAATATAACAAGAATTATTTCAATATGATATTTATGGTAGAAGAATCAGAAATTTAACAGAAAAAATTAATTACAATAGGTTTCCTACAGCATTCATAAAACGCCAGTGATCGTCATGAGTGTGTGTAGTTATAATTAAGACGTCTCAACAAAATCCAAAAGCATATTTGGTTAAAACAATTCATTGTTTCAACAGTTCAAAGGACTAGTGTTGTGACTACAGAGATTTATAATCCGACGCATGCGCTATTCACTCCGTGCGCGACAGCAGCGCCAATTCGTTTTGGTACTAATGGACTATTTTTGCGTATACTGACAAATACAATTTTTAATAGAATTCGGAATTAAAAAGTATATATGTTAGTTTTAATAAAAGTATATGGATTTGTAAAACATTAATTTATTATTATATATTTTTATCGCTTAAATTAAAGAAAATTATGTATAATCAATAAAAATCAATAATAAAATATAGGCAGGCAACAGTATTTACTGGAAAATGTATGAGAAGTTGCCTAAGTCTAATAAGTTGCTTTAGGTAGTTATAAATTAGCATTTTTTCATTTATTAATTGATGCTTTATTTAAAGCCTAGCCTATTCTGTCAAAATAAAAAATACCATTTAATAATAGCGTGAAGTTAAAAGGTATAAAAAAGGGATCGTTATTTATATTTTCATTTTTGTTCGAAAGAAAACATAGAATGATTAAAACTGGTTTCCCATCAGTAATTCACAAAATTGCATTCCAGCCACATAAATAATCAAAGGCAGAAATCTTGAATTAAGTGTAAAGGTTAAAGAAAAGGTCCTTTATTTCTCACAAGTCAATTTATTGGCGACCGGTTTCGAAGTTGTCACTTCATCATCAGGCACACCTTGACTAATTCCATAAAGGAAGCGCTACATTAAAATTTTTTTAAAAAATACTTATTACACATGACTTTTTTAACTCGTTCTGTTAAACTTTTTGTAGCGCTTCCTTTATGGAATTAGTCAAGGTGTGCCTGATGATGAAGTGACAACTTCGAAACCGGTCGCCAATAAATTGACTTGTGAGAAATAAAGGACCTTTTCTTTAACCTTTACACTTAATCCCTACTACTCACATATGGCTACCCTCACTCCAAAAAAAAAAAAAAAAGAAATCTTGAAATCTTGTCCTTGCTGAATGAACATTTAAGAATAAAGGGATATTAAAGAACATCATAAAATGATAATTTATTGTTTATTTAAAACCTTTCAAGTTTCTGATGTCTACTATTTCCAGCATTACTGTTATTATTACAAAAATAAAGGTAATTTTTCTTCTTATTGTACACCTATTCATTTATTTCTTTGATTTAATTTCCACTTTGCTACTAAAATTTTATATATAAGTTTCACTTTTTTTTGCTAGTGTACAATTTTCAACACATCAACTCCGGTTGCTTATTGTATTGTTTTTACCTACTTTTAAAAAAAAATGTAAAATGTATACATGTATTCCACATAAATATTTTTTTTTATTCACAAACTTATATGAGAAATAAGAGAAGAAAACAAGTGTTTAACAAGTATACATTATAATATTATTGCGTGCCTAAATAATAGGTGATAAGCGCATACAATACTGAGACGTCTCAGTAAAATGATTTAAAATTAAACGGTAATGGTTAAACACAAAGCACCAACTGGGACAAGGTAGTTACAAAAATAACATGTTGGAAAAGGAAATTAACAAATAAATTGAACAAGAATGAGGCTCACAAAATTGTTATATTAATTGAAAAAATATTTTGAGCAAAAACACTATTTTTCGTCACCAAAACGTGTTGCTCCACAATACTAGTGACCCTAGCACCTGTTCTGAGCACATTAGAGCAGTTGGATACCCTTTTTAAGTTAGTTAGGTCATGTTGTTTTTTTTATTTAATTTTTTAAAGTAGACAGCAAAATCACAAAATGCGGCAAATATAACAAATAAATCGATAGGTAATGTTTTTTTTTATCTTCTATTTAACACATTTGAAAACTGTTTCATCAAGAAATCAGAACTATGAAAATTTGACTACGCACACCATTAAATAATAAACCACGCATGTGAAATGGAAGAGTCAGAAACTTATTGGTAACAAATCAGTGACATATTGTTGGAACAAATCTAATAAATCATCGACAATATAGAGAAAATTCAAATAAGTTTTACCCATATCCTGACGGCTATCGCTTCCAGCCTCTTCCCAACTTTTTGTCTCGTTCAGGGTCATCGAACTCACTTGTGTCTTCAAGGAATCCATTTCTCTGGAGACTTGCGATTCTCCGGAGCTATTCTGCCGACTGGAAAGGATTGGGTATCATAAATTAGACAAGAGCTGTTTTTTTAAAGTCATATATATTAAGCTGTTCATCAACGTCTCTTTTTTTTAAATGGTTGATAATTTATTCAGCACGTCTTTTGGATGTAATTTATCTCGCTAAACAGTTTATAAGCTCGTCTAAATTTTGAGGTATACAGTTTGTCCCCGTTCTGGAGGACCACGCTGTCTTAAATAGTTTCTATTTTGTTATGCATTTTAAAATCGTCAGCAAAAATTTAATAAATATAAGCCAGTTAATCAAAAATAAACAGTATAAATAGTTAAGGTGCAGATTAGAACGTTGATGAATTGACATCGTACTTTCCAGAAGTATTTTCATTGCAACAAACTTTAAAAATCTAGTTTCTAAATAGATTTTAAACATCTTTAAAATGATTTTACAGAGCACATAACTATACCATGAGAGAATTAAGTCTTATCCCCAAATATAAACTTGTTTATTTTAAAGAGTAGATAAAAACGCTTGAACATGTCAATTTTTAAACTCATTGGAGTACCCAAATGTATAAAAATTTTAATATTCCTATGAACCTTTTTCATATGATACCTCGCCCTTATTTTTTTTTAACAGCTAGAGGGATCGTATGGCAATTTATTGCAAACGTAATTTTAGGAAACATGATACCTAGTTTTTGATTTTGTTAAATTTAATCCTTCCAGAAATAATTACTGAACTCAGAATATGTATATTTTAGTAATTCGTAAATTTAGTTCATCCATTGAATAACTTAGTTTCTCCTACACCACAGCAAAATTATGTCTATAACAAATTGCCTAAAAATTTATGTCGAAATTTACAGTAAAACATTTACGTAATTGTTGTCACTGATTCTACCTCTAGCCAATCTGCAACTCCCGAATAAAAATCTATTTAATGTAAATTCGTCGAGAAATATAATTGACCTCGTGCTTGGACGTCACTTTTAAAATACCAGTTAATATAATATTTTGTGCACAATTTAGGTTTTTTTTTTCAGAATATTCAATAAATATACATTAATAAAAAAACAGAAAACATTTATATTTTTATCTTACCTATAATTATATCCAGGAAGGTTATTATGGTAATTGTGTTGATCCTGTTCTATAGCATCTAAGAAGAAAAAATGTATGGGTAAATAAATTGTTAATTCAGAAAAAACAAGGCAGTTTTATTTTTTAAATTCAAATGGACTAAAAGGTTAATATTTTTTTCTATCCACATGGATATTAGCTATTCTACGCACAGATAACTAAACGAAAAAGTATGCTATTTAGTTCAATTGAACGAATATATTTCATATCCATTCTACCTAGTAGGAACACTACACAAACATGAAATCCAGCAATCACAGTTAATAATATGTTAGTCGTCCATCTACTATTATTTTTTAAAATTTTAAATGAGTGACAATTCTGTCAAACTAATTGTCAGTATATTTTTTAGTTATTGAGATTAAATATACATTAAAATGAGTTATTCTTGTAGAATCGATAAATAATGGCATTTCTATTTTTATTTCGTCTATATTTACAAATAAATAATAAATTTCAATAAATCTATATGAAGTCAATTTAATTACGAGTATTGAAACTTAAATCTTAGGTTTGTCGATGGAGCTGAAACTAGCGCATTAGGCTGTCATGCGAGAAGTCCCGTGTTCAAATCTAGGATTGGAGAACAATTGAATTTATTTATTTTATTTTACAAATTAGTAAAAGTCAAATTATTTTTTAATTAGTAATTTTATCTTAATAACGTAAAATAATTTTTAAAATTTGTATATTTGGTAGGATTCAGACGATTCAGCACTTCGTCAATAAACACTCTTATTTTAGAAACTACAATTATACTTTTATAGCTGCCATAATTAATTTGAATTAAAAATAAAGTCTTATGACTTTACAAAAAGAAATGAAAATGAAATATTGAAAATACTCACTTAACACGAAAAACTACCAAAAAAATATTAAATTTATTCTTTAACAAAAAAATTTCAACACCAAATTTTCCACCCAAATCTTCGGAGCTTCAAGAATACACTGAAACTTATCAATTCAATTTCGTAAAAGTTATTTTAAACATGTAACTCGTATATTAATAAATGTGGGAATAAGAACACTTTTCTTAGTATCGTAACTATTAATTTGTAATCGATATTAACCCAATAGGTCAATTTATTACGTTGAAAGGATTAATTAATTATTAATTTTATTAAACTATAGGGTTTGTTCGATTATAGTTCTAAACCTTAAGATGATAGCAAAGCAAAGCTTAAGAGGAGATCAATTTCATGTCTGTAGCATGTCTAAATAAATAAAAACAATATTTACATAGATTCCCCTGATTGTAAAACTAAGAATAATTTGTAATTCTTCAAATAAGAGTTGTGTAGACATTATGGAATTTTTGACATCATCTAAACCTGGGATTCCCAAAGTCGTCAAAATCGGTTTCCCCAGGGGTCGACATAAACTAAAAATATCAAAATCATGGAGAAGGTCCAGAGTCACCTTTATTCCAAAAGTAGAGTAAAAAGATACCACACATCCTAAATCCTTTCAACCAATCAGCTTCACATCCGTTGTATTAAAAACAATGGAGACGGCTTTTGATAATTATATCAGAACAGTCCTGGAGAGGGTGCACTTTACCACAGCCAGCACGCATACCGAACTGGAAGATCTACAAAAACTTCTCTGGTAAAGCTGACTGATGAAATCAAGGATGTACTGACAAACAAAGAGACGGTCGTGTGTGCCTTCCTAAACATAGATGGAGCGTTTGACAACACGACACAAAAATTTGCCAAAAGAGCACTTGCATGTAGATAGCACCACGTCCAGATGGATGGCGCAGCTGCTATCTACGAAAACTGCAGACATACAGATAGGGCAGGACACCATCTCCATCTGCACAGCCAGAGGATGTCCAGAAGGAGGAGTTTTATCCCCACTAATATGGAGCCTAACCATAGACGAACTTCTATGCAGATTAACTGACCTTGGCATACCCTGTCAAGGTTATTATACAGAATCTTTACCTTTTAACGAGTTAAAAGTAAAAATTCACAGGTACTTCTCTGTAATAGTTTCTATTTAATCAAAGAATATATAAATTTACTAAATTATAATAATATGACTTATTTTACACTTATATTTATATTATTTTGTGCAGTATTTTTAAAAAATCATTATTTTTTGTATTAAGTATTTTCTAACTTGTAACAAAAAATATTTTGTAAAATTAATAAATGCCTATTTACCAATCTATTTACCTTCCAAAATTCACACTTTTAGTTTCAGCAGTTTAAATTATGGGTTGATTTGACTTTGATGGTATAATCAATCAGGTACAAAAAACATACCTAATGCACTTTCTGTACTAGAATTCGCCCTCTTCCTCCTTCCCCACAATCTTCTCTCTTCATCAGAACTGCTGTCATCGTCTTTATACCTCCTGGAAGCTCTAACGCTTTTGCTTCTCTTAAACCTAGAATTATCTACTGGAAGAACGTATTTCGGAATACTTTTGTAGAACCATGCTCCAGATTTCTTCCACATCTCCCTAGTTTCCGCGCAGATCATACATAGCCAGTGCTCCCTAGCAGCGGTACTAGAAACAAACAGTCTTTTCACTTTAACTTTACTTCTTTTGGTCAAAAACAAAAGGCTCACTAGCAGTTGGGGTTTCTTCGACTGGGGCTGGTACGCGTGTCTAGAAAAATGCTTGAATTTAGTTTGAAAAGTTTAATTTTGGCCGACACCTACACCGTGATTAAATCTCAAAGCAAGAAAGAAATGATATTGCGAGTTAAAAAAAGTTGACACAAATCTAGAAAATTGTTTTGGTTAGTTTCTAAAAATTATATTTTTAAACATTGGGCCAAACCCAAAGCAAAAAAATTGAGGAGCATACGACACAAATCTGGAAACATATTTCAGTTTTTGTAAAAGTCTAGTTGAAAAAAAGCACGAGATATATTTTTTATATATTCCTTTAAATATTGTTGGTGTGTGTCATCGGCAGTTATATAGCTCTACCTTTTTTGTACATCGATTCAAATCTCAGATTATACACTCAAGCAAAAACGCATGAAAATAAATCAATTCGTCCCCTGTGTGCATTAAAGGAATTTAATAAATAGGAAACAATATAATTGCTAAATCAGGAAATTTGTATTGTAATAAAATAGAAAGAAAATGTTGTGAAAGCGCTAACAGTGTACAAATTTTTAGTACCATTATAAACAAGACCAAAACGAAGATTGGAAGGAACAAGTAGAAAATTACATACCATTCAACGGTGAAAGGATATATAACGTAAAAGAAAAGAAGACAGTAGAAAATAGTAAGATAAAGATCGATGTTGAAAGTTTAGAATAATAGCTATGGAATAGATTTACAATTAATGTTAGTATAATGCTATTAAAAACATGAGCATTTTGCCAAAGACCAATCACCTGAAACATGCAAAAACTAATGATAATTTAGGAGAATATCATTAAAAAATTCTGTACTGATGCTGTTATAAAGAAAATTTAAACAACACACTAAAATCAGTCTTTTTTTTTCTCTGTTCTATCAATTATTTTTTAAAAAGTCTCTTCACACTAGGTGTGAATAGAAAAATTGTAGCTTTTGTTTCACAATTTACCATTATTTCCTTTAATATACTCGTACTTTTCTCCACCCTCCCTACACCGCCCTATGATAGTTTTCATTTCTCATAGCAGTGATGCTTTTTCTTCGATTTATTTATTTTTGTATTACGGAATAAAACCGGGACAAACCCACAGAAGGGGTTCTCAAATATGAATTCTATAATTATAGTATTGACTTCAATTCTCTATTATTATTATTATTATTATTATTATTATTATTATTATTATTATTATTATTATTATTATTATTATTATTATTATTATTATTATTATTATTATTATTATTATTATTATTATTATTATTATTATTATTATTATTATTATTATTATTATTATTATTATTATTATTATTATTATTATTATTATTATTATTATTATTATTATTATTATTATTATTATTATTATTATTATTATTATTATTATTATTATTATTATTATTATTATTATTATTATTATTATTATTATTATTATTATTATTATTATTATTATTATTATTATTATTATTATTATTATTATTATTATTATTATTATTATTATTATTATTATTATTATTATTATTATTATTATTATTATTATTATTATTATTATTATTATTATTATTATTATTATTATTATTATTATTATTATTATTATTATTATTATTATTATTATTATTATTATTATTATTATTATTATTATTATTATTATTATTATTATTATTATTATTATTATTATTATTATTATTATTATTATTATTATTATTATTATTATTATTATTATTATTATTATTATTATTATTATTATTATTATTATTATTATTATTATTATTATTATTATTATTATTATTATTATTATTATTATTATTATTATTATTATTATTATTATTATTATTATTATTATTATTATTATTATTATTATTATTATTATTATTATTATTATTATTATTATTATTATTATTATTATTATTATTATTATTATTATTATTATTATTATTATTATTATTATTATTATTATTATTATTATTATTATTATTATTATTATTATTATTATTATTATTATTATTATTATTATTATTATTATTATTATTATTATTATTATTATTATTATTATTATTATTATTATTATTATTATTATTATTATTATTATTATTATTATTATTATTATTATTATTATTATTATTATTATTATTATTATTATTATTATTATTATTATTATTATTATTATTATTATTATTATTATTATTATTATTATTATTATTATTATTATTATTATTATTATTATTATTATTATTATTATTATTATTATTATTATTATTATTATTATTATTATTATTATTATTATTATTATTATTATTATTATTATTATTATTATTATTATTATTATTATTATTATTATTATTATTATTATTATTATTATTATTATTATTATTATTATTATTATTATTATTATTATTATTATTATTATTATTATTATTATTATTATTATTATTATTATTATTATTATTATTATTATTATTATTATTATTATTATTATTATTATTATTATTATTATTATTATTATTATTATTATTATTATTGTTATTATTATTATTATTATTATTATTATTTGCCGTGGCACCGTGAGCCGACTTAAAGATGATTGATGATATTATTTGATCGAAACGATAACGCACTGCGATTTATAATCTTAATGCCATATCAACAGAAATTTAATTATTGCTAATATAGCACCCATCAAATCCTAAAATGAACTATGCAAATTAACTAAAAATTTACATGGTCTGCTCTAGGATCTGAAGCCGTGTTCACTAACAGGTCGATTACTGTCGAATGCGGTCGATTACGGTCGATCACTGTCCATCACTGTCCATCACTGTCCATCACTTTCCATCACGGTCGATTAGTGTCGATGACTGTCAGAGACTATCGATTTCTGTCGATTATTTTCGAAAATTGTTAATTACTGTAAATTACTGTCAATTACTATCGATTTCTGTCGATTATTTTCGAAAATTGTTAATTACTGTCAATTACTGTCAATTACTGTCAATTACTATCAATTACTGTCAATTACTGTCAATTACTGTCAATTACTGTCAATTACTGTCAATTACTGTCAATTACTGTCAATTACTGTCAATTACTGTCAATTACTGTCAATTACTGTCAATTACTGTCAATTACTGTCAATTACTGTCAATTACTGTCAATTACTGTCAATTACTATCAATGACTGCCAATTACTGTCAATTACTGTCAATTAGTGTCAATTACTGTCCATTACTGCCAATTATTGTCGATTACTGACGTGTATTTATGAGGTTTAAACTAAAACTCAATTTAAAGTTGGGGAGGAATGAAAGACGTATTTAAAGTGTGCAAAGTTGTATGAATATCTAAATATTCCTATCTAGTTTAATAAAATTAGTCGAGCGCTAAAAAAAGATTAACAGTAAAGCAAACTAAATAAAAGTAAAAAGTCACCACTTACTTGTCAAAAAATAATTATGCAAAGGAATTAAAATTGCACACTTCGGCCAAAATTAGTTACTGTGCCATCAAGGTACATTTAATTGAATGTTTGTAGTACAAAATGTCTCCAAATATTCCCGTAGAGACACCGGGATATCGAAAAGTTAAAAAATATACAGAAAAGCAAAAAAATTCAACGGCGAAACTGGTTGTCACTGATCAGGTCTTCGGAGCAGCGGAGCTACCACAGCTCTACCCCACTCCACTCTAGTCCATTTGCTTCCCACCGCTCTGTCTCCACTCTACTTCAATTCACTATGCTCCGCTCTCCACTCTACACAACTCTACGTTCACCCTACCCCACCCTACCATCCCACTTGACCCCACTCTATTATCCCACTTTGACCCACTCAACCTAAATCTACACCTACTTTACTACTCCACTGTTCAAGCCGGTTATTTTCTATTCACACCTCGTGTTAATAGACTTCCAAATTTGAACTTAATTTAAAGATAGTTTATTCTTTAAATTTATTTTGCAAGGCTATTTTAGTTTTTCCGACATAATATATAAAATAATTATTCCTAAGACATTGCTACTAAATAGTGCAGGACAATATAACGCGGGACGAAATACTTCAAAAGAAATAGCGCCAGGATAAAACAGCGCAGGAACAAATAAAAAGCGCTTATAAAATAGCGCCGGAAAATGGCATTAGGACGTAATAGCGTGATTATAGAACAACGAGGCTTTAAAAAAATACTGGGTCAAAATATCAGGAAAAAGCAGCGCTCCAGATCGCACAGGCCAGGTAAATTATTTAAGTTTTTTTTTATTTTATGATTAACCTGTGCTATAGCGGGTTTCTTCATATACATATTATATATTATACATATAATAAGACTTGGAGCGCCCCGCGATGGCACAGGTTAAATGATTTAGTTACGTTTTTTTCTGTTTAATAATATTATTAAATAATAAAAAAAAGCACTGTTGGTAGTTGTTTAGTGCTAATGTAATCAACGCTATTTTTCCAGTCGCTATTTTCTGTACGTGTTTTTGTCACCGCACTTTATTTTTCCACTTTTTTGTACCAGAGGTATTTTGTCCTAAGCTATTTTGTATCATTACTATTTTTTCTTTCGCTCCTTCGGCATTGCGTTATTTAGTCCTGCGCTATATTGTTCTGCGCTATTTAATGCCAGTGTAACTTCTTATAGTAGTCTGCAATTACAATTATACTAATAGATAATTGAACATTCATGTACTGAAAAATTAGACACTTTAATACATTTGGGTTTTCACAAATGATATTTATCGATTTCAAAATGTTTAGTTTTGTTAGGCAGAATTTTTCAATTGATATTTAAGCTTTTTTGTACGAATGGTATACTGTAAAAGGCATTGGTGAAAGGTTAAAACAGACATTTAAAATCTAATTTAACCTACCTTGGTCCTCTTCCAGCTAATGTATCTATAGAACATTTAGTACAAGCGAGTCTTCTACAGTCCATACACACGATTTTTTGAGCACCCAGTATACCAAAATTATCGCCGCACAGTAAACACTGAGCTGCATTCTTTCCTAAAGCGTTTCTTCTCATGCTATCCAATTTTTCCACTAGTTTTCCAATCTGTCACAAACAAAAATTCAAAATTTACTACTGGCAGAAATAATTAAGCAAAGTGAAAACTGCAGGTCGATATAAATTTTCGTTCGTGCATTTTCGCATACATGGTGATCGGAAACGTAGAGAAAAGTATTTAAAAGTGAAGATAATATAATTTTCTCGTCGGTACAATTGATATACTGAGGCCCAATAACTAGGGGGTCTCAATAATAATTTTTTCTTTAAACAGTTTAACAGGACGAGTATTGATTTAAGCAGTAATGAATTTTAATTAATTAATTACTGTGATTTATACTGGAAAATATGTAAAAAATTTGTAGTGAATTTTCGAATAAATCTTAGAAACGATGAATAAGAAATATATCTAAAGATGAAATTTGTTCAGGGTCACTAAAAATAAAGACATCTAATAAAGTAGAAGTAGCCATTCTTGTGGGTTTGTCAACTAGTTGTGCTAAATTAAATGTGTTCAGAAAATTATTGGTGCTTTTATTCTTTTTCTCAAGGAACACAACTTCTTTTCAATATCTAGATTTTATTCCTTAATTTTTGTATTTTATTAGAATTTTGATCTATAGACGATTTTAAATTGTTTATGGGGTCTATTCTGTAACAATTCCTTTATATTTAACGGCCTTTAAAAATATTGGCGGCCTTTAAAATATTTTCGTATTCGTTAATTTACTTCTGTCATTACTTAAACAGATTTCTTTAAGATAGTTCTTTAATGTATTTTAAAGATCCGTTTAAATAATGATAGAAGTAAAGAAGAAAATATTTTTAAAGGCCGTTAAATATAAAGGAATTGATACAGAATAGACCCCTATATCTGTTTTAAATGACGAAATTTTAACCTTTAAATCTCTTCTAAAAATATTTTCTTGTTAATCGTTTTCCTCTTTGATAAACTGAATGGATTATAATATACATTATTAACAAATAAAAATAAAAGAGAATATTTGATCAGATATTATAGTTAAAAAAATAAAGAAAATAAACTTTTCTGAATCTAGTTCAGTAATACGTCCTCATTTAGATCAATAACCAAGGGTTTAACAATAATATTAACGTTTATATAGGTATATACAACCTTAATTACATGTTCAACTGACTTTTTCCAGATCACAGAAGGAATATTATCTGTCACAGTTCTAATTAATTGTATCACAGCTGCGTTTGATGTGGGTAAAACATTTTCGGATCTAACTCTAAATTTTATCTGATGCCGCAGGTGTTCTATAGGGTTAAATATACAATATTAGGGGAAAAGCCGTAATAATGTGTGTCCCATATTTATAGCGATAATAAATATATATTATTTTTTAATGTCTGCTGATAATAATTCTGAAAGAATAGCTTTTTTGTACCATTCTTCAAAATAAATATCATTGCTAAAGAAATATTCTTGAATTTCCGATTTAGTGTTTGCACTATTTGGCAATTTATTTAACTGACGGCTATGATAAAGTTCGTTATCCATCACAATAATACTGTCATTAGATATATATGGTGTAATAAGTAGTTTTCGAGCCACTTTTCAAATAGTTCTGCGGTTCTATCCCCATGGTTAAACAAACTGAAGACCTTCATGTTTTTTTGCTGATAACAATAAATCATTTGGAATCCAACCTTTTTTTTGATCTGGCATGAATTGTTATTCCCATTTATTGTTATTCCTTTTTCTTCATTTGACAGAATTTTTTTTTCACACTTTCCAGATGAACCTAGCCAATCTTTTGCTTAAAAATCATGGGTTTGTCAGGATAGAAAAAGTAATAGGGTTTTCACATTTGTGTTTTTAACGTTGACTAAATAATGTTCCACATTCTTTAACGGTTATGACTCCATAATAGCGTGTCTTCTATTAATAATGCAGTATTTAAACCATTTAAGAAATAAGTCTTCACAGACTTGTTCGGCTGCATAGAATTTTAATTTCGTTCTGAATTAGCCGTCTTACGCATCTAAATGTAGGCATCATTTGTTCTTATATAGAGCATATATCTTCCTTCGGATTATTATCTATTTGGTACCAGCTGTTGCCCGCGGCTTTGCACGCGTGGGTCGTGTTTTTAATATGACTGCCCCAAAAAGGATCGATACATGTTTTTAGGGTTCTGGTATGTGATAATATTACAAATTAGAGTTGAGTAGAGTAATCTAATATTTAAGTATATTAATCTAATTAAAAATATTTTTGTATATCAGATTACTGGTACGGCTCTCATCTGTTAATATCACCAGATTTCTTGAGGAACTGACTCTATAACAGGCAACATAAAACTGTCCGCGATAAAAGCAGTTCTCCCTTAAGTCCCTTAAGTCCACTCCGACCATCTGCAGCGTTTACCTCTGAACTTTATTTATAGCTATGACTTTAAGGAGGAACGGCAGTTTTTTGAACTCAAACGAACATTCTGACAGTATTGTTCGAGAAAGTCTCGAACACATTCAGTTTAGTATTTACAATAAATATATATTTTTTTTGTATCATACTGTAATATTTTTATTCATAGTATAGACCCGCAGTGGAAGAGCTCTGGTTTTCCCTAATCTTTTAAAATAGCAAAATAAGCTCCAATCAAGGGTTATAAAATTTCTATTTAAACGGATAATAGTCCGTCATAACTTAATTAACCTAGGTACTAATCCACAACAATGTTAACGGACGGTTTTTCCCGAGCAATAGGCCTGGTACTTCTGGGGTTTAAGGAGGGAGACCGAGCTGATAAAAAGGGTATCGCTGACAATAATCAGAGACTTCAACGATATTTCGTGTTTAAATAAAACGTTTGTAAACCGTTAAAAATTACATGGTCCTTCGAGATAAAATAAGTTTTAAACAAGTTTTAGTAGTTTTTCTTCTTCGACAAGACCTATGGTGTAACGAGACGTGTAGTTCTCCTACAAGTATTATAGGTATTCGCAGTATGAATATGCCGTTTCACTTTGAGCATACCATGACCTCTATAATATTTCGGTGAAGTAATGTATCTTGCAGTCTGGTATCATTGCATAACTTTGGAGGTTTCAAATTCCTTAATAACATAACAGCCTTATATTAAGAGACTATGGATTTATATTGCCATTCAAATTATTTAAAAAAAAAATATCATTAATATCAGCCGCGTTATCAATTTTTGGAGCCGCCCTATGGATTCTTTATATTGGCAATATCCGGGTAATCTTTTGTAATAAACTCTTGAAGCGATTCTATTAACGTTGCCAGGCATGGTGGTATAATAATCTTATCACACACACAAACACACACACACAGTAATTGAGCCCAAGTCGGGAAGGCTCCCATCCTGGATCAGAATCCTCCTGATAAACTTCGCTTCAGGGGGCCTCAATTCTCCATCCTATGATTAGTATGCCATTCCTTCTGAAAGAGCTGTGAAGGATGACATATTATCAGCATTTAGACAGGGTTTGCTGAGGGCATTTCCCTGTTTCGTCGTCCATTTATTTGTCATGTGTGTGCCGTTCTGTGAAAGTCGCCACCTAAGAAAGCTTCCCCAGTCTCCTACTTGGCAACTGACGACGGCTAGTCGTCAGTTGCTCAGTCCTTGTCTGAATCGCGTGATGCGCTCTGTCGGGTATTCTGAAAGACAATGCTGAAAGAGAACGCTGAAAGAAACATCTAAAATCTATGAGACTCTTGAATTTTGCACCCAAGGGTCGATCACTCGCCGCCATAGTCCAGCACCTTGCGTGGTATGGCGTGTCTTCTTTAATCCGCTCTTTCGTACTCTGTGAGTTCTCTTATCTCAATGTTCGGGTGTGTTCTTAATTTTTCGAAGGTGTCTGTGGCCTTCTTGTGTATGAAGTCTAGAACCCTTTTGGATTCTAGATCCCTCCTGATAACGTCATTTTGGGTATATCTGTATGCGATTGAGGCCCATCTTAAGCCGATGTTCTGCTGGCTTTGGATCTTCTTTCTGTTTGTTCTACAGGTGTATCCCCATGCCGTCGATGCGTACATGAGGATAGGTATTTTGACCGCCTGTATGAGCCTCATTTTTGTCTGTAGTAAAAGCTTGCTTTTACGTCCTATTAAGCAGTTCAATCTTGATCTAGCTTGTTTTGTTTTCTTAACTACCATGTCCACGTGTTTTGTAAAGGTGAGTCCTTTGTCCATGATTACTCCTAGGTACCTGGCTGAGTCGGTCCATGGGATGTCCTGTCCATTCATCGTTATTTCTTTTCCTGGGGGGTCATGTCTCTTCTTGAACAGCACAGCCTTTGTCTTCTCTGCGTTGATCTTTATCTTCCATCTAATGCACCGTTCTTCTATGTCTTCCGCTGCGTCTTGTAGGCTGATATCGCTGTGTCGTCCGCGTAGAGGGACATGGTAGTATTTTGGTTTTTCTGGATATCTGCGGTATATATGGTGTACAGCAGTGGTGAAAATACCGCCCCTTAAGGTACTCCTGCTTCTGGGATTCCAGGTTTTGATAGGACATGTCCCATCTTGATCCGGAACTGCCTTCCGCCGAGGTACGACCTGAGCAGCCCTGTCATCCCTGCTGTGAACCCTTGGTCTTTCATTTTGAAAATCAGCACTGCGTGCCATACTCTGTCGAATGCATTGGCGACATCTAAGAATATGGTGCCTGTGGACCGATTTCTGTTGAATCCTCTAGTGATTCCTTCGACGAGTCTTAGGACTTGCAGTTCGGTCGAGTGTTCCTCTCTGAATCCGAATTGCTCGTCGGGGATGATGTTCAGATCCCTTGTTTGTTCTCGTAGTCTTCTGAGGATGACTCTTTCCGCAATCTTACTCATAGCTGGGAGCAAGCTAATGGGCCTGTAATTTTGCGGAAATTTTGGGTCCTTGTTATAATCTTATCAATCAATGTGTTGTAATTTATATCCCCTACTTGTAACAAAGTCTTTGAAAACTGGCTAACAGTTGCGTCACTTCCTAAGAGAAGCCTCATATTTGTTTTCAAGGCCAGATTCTTAACCCTTCGTTGGTGTTCTGGGATATATCATACCCCATCACGTCTATTTACAGCTATAAAACTAAAATTGCAACATCTAGAGACATCTAGCGGCTAGTAGCTTTATTTCATATATATATAGCGATTGAACGCGCCCACAGTAACGTCTCTCTGAATAGTCTGAATCTTCAGTACGAAATCAGATTTTCGCGAAGACGTTTAGGGTATGGTATACCCCGGAACACTATTAACGTAATTTTTTGTGTACAGCAGTTGGAATGGTAAGTAATAAAGTTTTTATTTTATTCTCATAGTTTACTTGCTATTATGTGGCATATTTTAGCAAAATGTCCTACGAAAAAGAGCAACGACGGCTTAAGATGCTATGGGACAAGTTTGAAGGTATCGATGATGATGAACCTATTATAAGCAGTGATTCTGAAGGAGAAGAAGAGAAGCTGGAAATAAACAGAGTAGAAGCGGCAGAAGAGGAAGTGGAAGAATTGCAAGGGGAACCGGGAAGAAGAGTCAGAAGAAGAAATGGAATTTTTGTGTAATTTAGAAAATGATAGATTTGAAAATAATGGAAGATATTTGATGGATAAAAATAAATCAAAATGGTCAAAACTTCCCCACAATCGAAACGTAAGGACAAGATCGGAAAACATTATAACTGACTTACCCGGCGTGAAAGGCATCGCGCGGGAAAAAAACACACCTCTTGATTGTTGGATACTATTTTTTACAGAAGAGGTACTAGATGACATTGTTCGGTATACAAATGTAAAATTGGCTGCCAAAGCACCTAATTATGATAACAGGCATTAGTACTTAGTAAAACTACACCAATGGAAGTGGGATTGATTTGTTTCGTACAACAATGTCACAACAAAGGTACTATATTTTTGGCAGCTATTCGAGGCGTTTTCGAACATTTCGTTGAAAACTGTAAATTGCATTAGATACATACCGGGTGAAAACCTTACTATTGATGAAAAGTTGGAACCATTCAGAGGGCGGGTGTCATTCCTTCAATACGTCCCCAACAAGCCTGCTAAATATGGGCTAAAAGTGTTTGCTCTTGTTGACGCGAAAACGTTTTACTGTCTTAACATGGAGGTGTACGTCGGAAGACAACCAGATGGCCCCTTTCAAATGAGTAACACCCCACAAAATATTGTCAGTTCAGTGTTTGCCTTCAAAGAAGATATTACAGCGTTGGCATATGTTCCAAAGAAATCTAAAAATGTCATTCTGTTTTCAACTTTGCATCACGACAATAAGATTGTTCCAGAATCTGGTGATAAACAAATACCAGAAATCATCGATTTGATACCTTGGATGAACTATCTGCTAATTATAGTGTAGCTAGAAACAGTCGCCGCTGGCCTCTTACTCTATTTTTCTCTTTTTTGAATACTGACGGAGTAAATGCTCAGGTAATATAAAAAGCAAATATAAAAAATCACAACTTGAAAAGACGAGCATTTTTGAAAGAACTTGGCATGCAGTTGATATCAGAGTTCAGAGGTCAGCGAAGACAAATCCCCTGTTTACGTAGAGGACTGCGAGACGCCCAGCAAGCTGATCGTCATGAACCTGCTGCTAAACGACGTAATACAAGTAGTAGATGTTCAGTTTGTCCAAGAAACAAGGATAGAAAGACATTTTATGTTTGTATGCAGTGTGACGTCCCATTGTGCATAGAGCATGCGTTTTTCAGCTGTGAAAGTTGTGCCACATTCGAGGCCCCATAACTTTTTGAATTCTACTGATACTGGTTTGATTCAAGGTGTACCATATTTTTTAGATATTTGTCAAAAACAATTTTTAGTTCAGTATTGTAATTCTTGATTTTGTAGTTTTTTATTTAAAATATAGTTGCTCTTCTTTTTTTGCAAGGCAGAATTGATGTTTCATGATGTTTTTTTAAATGTTAAAAATAAAAACTTATGTTACTCATATTTTTTGTTTTACTCGACATTATGACTAACTAAAATAATATGTTTAATATTTAAAATGAGGAAATTTGAAAACATCTGCATTTTATTTGAATTTTCCTTTTGGGGTATGATATACCCCAGAACACCTCTTATGCATTTTTTTTATGGTACACTAACGAAGGGTTAATATGAGGCCACCATAAATCTGATGATTAGAACTGTGTTATAGATAAGACAAATGTTGAATAATTTCTTCCATGACTTGAGTAACATTGCTCCGTTGCTGCAACTATGACTGAACTTGACGTTTTATATCTTCCGATAAACTATCCTTGTATTTTTCACACATACTCGGGGCCTCTGTTAGTTTTTTAACTTCATACAAACAAATATGATAATTATTCAATTAAATAATACCATTTTTGAAGTTCTTATATTAAAAAAAAACGATATTCCCATATAAACGTTCACCCTTAAAATGTGAAAATCCAAACTCTAAAATACATTATTATTTATTTATGCTCAGTACCTGTCATTCAAATTCTCATGTTTCTAAATTAAAAGTTCCGTCCCCATTTCCCCTCCTTAAAGTTGAAATTTCCAAAAATCCTTTCTTAGCGGATGCTTACGTTATAAAATAAATATCTATTTCAAATTTCAGCTTTCTAGACTTACAATTAGTAGTTTTGGCACAGCTTATGTTTCGGCTGTGCCTTGATAGATCAGTCAGTCAGGACTAACTAACGATTTTAGATTATCAACATAACTTCGTTTTTTGTTTACGTATTGTTTACTGACAATATATTTTATTGTAAATACTAGTGTTTTTATTATCTGAAATATTATATTGCTGTAGCTATACTAAAACCTCGATTCTGTAACGATTAATGAAACATTTTTCACAATCACTTTCTCATCAGATGACAAATGCACTTTTTTTACTCAAGGTCGCCACATCATTATTTTAGTGATAAAATGTTTACAATAAACTAAAATAATCATTCGGAAACACCTACTTTAGTTGAATTAATAATTTGAGATTCAATTTAAAGTAGTTGATAGAATTAAAGTTAATAAGAAAATATAACCTTTTATTTTTATTAAAAACTACTTCGAGTACAAAAATAATAACTCTATTAAACATTAATTATAATTAATTCTATCATTATGATTATATATGTGGGCAAATTTAAGGATGCTTTGTGAGTACCTAAAAGTTCTAATCGGGATTTAGGGAGACAACACTAATGAAAGTAATTATTACCCTTTGCTGTTCAGACATATCTAACTGCTCAGCTCTCTGTATGACTTGGACAATAGCTTCTTGTTCTTCCGCAGCCAATGGCGAAGATTGCGGTACTTTATGGCTGTATCCGAGGGTCGCCGTCTTGACACTCCATCCTGTATTTAATCTGAAAAAAAATATATATATATATCGGAAATGTATCGCTTTAAACCAATTTATAGTCTGTAGGGAGTTCATTTCAGGCTAGGGGATCTTTAATAGGGAAATGCTTACTCGTGTTGTAGTACTGTGCACCACCCATAGATGGCGCTACATTACACAAAATTTGCTCGTTGCGTTCGTCGAGCAGATTCAGAGTGTATTCAGAGCAGGTTCAGAGTAATGCAAGTGTACGCAAGTTGTTATTTAAAACTTTCAACAGCTATTCAATACTATTCATAGAAAAAAAAACGCTATTAATGGCAATAATAGTAATGGTTGATTTGTTTTATCAGGTTAGTTGTTCGAAGAGAATTTTTAAAGTTTTAAATATATATAATTATGGTGCGAATTGCGAATTCATCCTTGTGCTGATCCAGATTGTCAGGATAAAGTTAGTCGCAGGTAAGCAATAAATTTACAATTTTATTTCTTTACAAGTAAAAACTTCTTTTTGTATTTTATTCTTAAATACTTTGCCAAATTTTAAGAGCATATATTATTACTTAAAAGTACCCAATTTGTGAAATAAATTTCCAAAATAATGCGGGTAACCTAATGTTTTCTAGGAAAAATTAAAAATCTTAACCTAACTTTTATCATTTTCTATACAATTTCAGTAACTAGATAAAATATGTGAATATTAAGAAGATTGAAATAAATAGTGTTATTAGTATTTTTTTAGAATTATACAATATGTAATGGATACTTTATAGTAGATACCTATATACAATTTTTTTTCCGAATTCAAAATGAGGTACTTTTCAAACATACCAATAATTGTATATTTTATATTGTGCGACTCTTATTATTTTTTGCTCCATATACTGTGACCTACCTCACCTAGGTATCTTCACAATTTATTGATTCCAATTAATAAAAGTTGCATTCTTACTAAATTCAAATTCCTTCATTTTATTGAAAAATCTTCTACGATATATTTTTAAGAAATGCCGATTCATTCTCACTAGCTAATAAATTAATAGCTCAGCTGAATTGACTCAAAACAAAAATAATAAAATGAACTTTATATTTTTTAACTGATACTCTTCTTAATTTTTTACATGAAAACGAATCAGCCAACACTGCAATAGGAAGTGACAAGTACACCCAACAGCAGCCAGAGCCAACTTTCCCCAGGAACGTTCGTTACAACTTCTAGTGGATACAACCATGGGTGAACTTCGTAATAGTTTTATATTCATATTTCTTTATTATTGTGTACTGTACTAAGAATTCGTGCAATTTTAATTTTAATATTAATAAATATATGGTTATAATCGTGCTTTACTTCATAATAAGATGTATTTTCGGTTCCACAAATCCAAAATTATAATTTTTCGTTTTCTTTTTAACTTAAAATATTTCAAATTTTATCTATCACAGAACATTATATCCATCTAAGTATGTTGAGTGAAGAATAAAATGTTTGAATCATTTTAAGTAAAAAAGAATGAAAAATTATAATTTTGAAAACTTAGTAGTGGTTTATTAGAAAGGCCGAGTTTGAAAAACCCGCGCCCATTGACCCCTACCGCCATCTATATAATAAATCTTGAACAAATTTTCAATTATTAGTTATCTTCTTTTTTTTTAACTCAACTATTTGCAACCGCTACGGATGGCGCTGAAAGATGAGTAAAATTTTTCACTGTTGAGTGGCCCATCTTTAAAGGGTATGGTCTGTGGTTCATTTAGATGTATATGTACGCCTCTCGCGAGTTTACCGTGGGAGGATGTCATTTTGTAAAAAAATTGATGGGAATAATTTACTTGGTAAAAAGAGATGGTCGGTTAAATTTAGAAGCTCTAATACTAATTTGAAAAATTAGTTTGTTCTTTTCAAAAACTATATGTATGCATCAAATTATGACACAATCTTAGTATTTGAAGCAATCATACAGAGTGTCCCAAAAAAGGGGTGAAATACATCGACCTTGATTTCAAGGGGGACAATTTACCATAATACTTGTATACGTAACTTCACCCCTCTACCCTACATACAAAATTAAATTTCAAGGAGGTCGAGTAATACCTCCTTTAAAAAATCTTTCAATTCTCTTTACAATCGTCTACATTATTTTTTATAAATTTTATCAATGGGTTTGTGAAAATAACTGTTTTAATAATTTTGGATTTTATTTGTGGGTACTTTCCGTTGGAACACTCTGTATAAAAACAAACAATTCAAATTCTTGATAAAATAAAGTACCTAAATGATAACAAAAAATATCTTATATTCGATCAAATAAAATAATTAAAATAAGAAAATATGAACAAAATTTTAATATTATTTTTTTTCTGTCAAATGTCTTAAAACTAGCTACTTTTAATCTTTACCAGAATTGTTGTTTTATGTTTCATGTCTGCTATGGCAGGAAAGGAATTAAATAAATAAATTGGGAGCTTAGATTGATCTCTTTGATCTAAGATATTAATTTAAAATGTTAAATACATTATGGTAAAATACTCCTGCAACTGCTACATTTAGGTGTACATCCCAAAGCCCATTGTGTATTGTAACATTACTGATTTTATAATCAAATTTACACCTTAGGTGTGCTGGAGGAACGACTCCCCATTAATCAATTCATCACAAAGTGGAATATGGCACGTGCTCGCTTTTTATGATACTATCGCTGTTCCACTTGTTCATTCTCAATACCCAAGAAAAATTTAAGCAAAATGCATAATAGTTGTAGTTTGGAAATCAGGTAATTTGTATTATGGGAGTTATTTATATTTGTTAACGTCTAATACATCTTCTTAAGGCTAATTCAATTGCAATAATCCTATCAAGTGCTGTCATAATAATACACAGTCCGGTCATCAGCAAAACTAATAATATATCTGCAACTTTATATTAAATAAATAATTTATATGAAGCCTATTGTACTTTGTGAAACCCCGCAGTATTTTTTTTACATTCACTACGCATCAATTTTAATATAATCTGCCCTCAAGGTAAATCTGAATTACTTTTAGTGTACTTCATCTTAATCCAATGATTTCTAAAGTGATCCAGTAGGTCAGGATGACTGAATGTATCAAACGCTCTAGCTAGGTCGACAAGGACACCATCTTGTGTCGATTTACATTCAAAAAACATAATTTCAAATCTTTCTATTATTTGTTTATTCTTAGTTTTATGATTTTCTCAATATTTTTTTTTTAATTTTGACATCCAGCTGTGGATTCGCTTATTGTATTTTAATAGTAAATGCTTTTTGTACCATTTATTGCTTTAATTAGGAAAAGGAGTTTTTAGTATGAATTTCCTTCGTATAACTGAGTTCTGTTAGCGCAACAGAATCACGAATTTAATCTGTGCATGGCCTTGTATCAAGCGAAAACAAACAATGAATATGAATAACGACGTGGATATTTCTTCGATAAACGGATTTAATGTTTAACCCGAATTTAACCAACTAGGGTTTAAAGCCGAGGTGAGTTGGATAAACGACAATGTTTTACTTTATTTAACTATGAAACTAAACATTAAGATATTGTTAAGGTAAAGAACCAAATAGCATCTTATCTGTAACTTACTGTTTAAAATTTTCAAGAAAGTAGTAGGGTGGTTAGAGAGGTAAAAAAACACATTTTTTCTAATTACGTTTAATTTTCATTGACAGTACTCTGTCTAAACAGATCTTTTATTTTTAACTTTTTATTCACAAATAAAATGAATAATATTAAGAAAAAAATCTTGTTCGTGAAATTAGTGAAGCGATTTGTTAATTTATGCCTCGTCTGGACTCGTAGCTGTGTCTTGGCAGGTTTATGATATAGGGTGTGACTTCGAATGACATAACTACTCGCTTGTGTCAGGTTAGAGTTAATATTCTTCTGCTTATAATTGTCCACTGCATTTTAAATAATAGTTTGTTTCTAAGGGCTTGTACCTGCACAGGGGCGTATTCAGTTTTTGGTTACGAATAAAGATATATGTTCTTGACAGTAGGTAAATAGGATATAGAAGATAGGACCACGGACGCTTCCTTGTGGTACTCCTGCTACCTAAAGTGTTTTAACTTAAGAGAACTTCTTCCTTTTGTTTCAATCTATAAAATCTTGTCCGAATTGCATAGTAAGTTCTATATCTTAGACCAGGCCTTCACAACATATGGCCCGTGTATGGCTAATTGATATTTTTTTTACTGTATAAGTACCATGACATTGTCAAATCAAACAATGAAATTTGTACGAAATATGAAGCTTGGTTTTTCATTTTGATAGAAATTCGGTCGCCGAAAAAATTTTTGTAACGAACTGTTATGGTCTCTCATTAGAATTTTTCTCTCTATAATTATTTTCTAGCCTCTTTGATCGCAGCTTCTTAAAGAGTTATAGCAATAGGTTCCAAAAATATGGCTAAATCGAGTTTCTCCAAGATTTAATATATTTGACTATGGTAAACATGTAATGCCTGCTATTGCAGTAGTTACTACCCTTCACCTAACTCGTATCAATCTATAACCTTCAATTTTTATGGCAATCTTGACGGTGGATAAATATTAAGCTCATTTCAACGTAGCTCCCTGGTTGGCGGAAAATAATATAATCGGAGATAAACAAAAATGTTATAACTTTTTAGTATTGTATTTTAAAACTTGTTATGCCTCTACAATTAATTACATTTACATCTTCGACAATTATTTATTTATTTATAATAGGATCTATAAATTAAATACCCCACAAAACATTAGCAAGTCTAAAGATGTATTGTTGAACACACAATACAATTTTCAGTCATCTTAGATAGAACAGAGTAAGAGCTTAGTATTTATTTACACCCTCAAACATAAAATAATAGTTAATTGTTCCTTAATCACAATACCGGAGTCTAAGATATATTAACTCAGCGCCAGTCTGTCGACTACATCTATTGATTCCTTCTCCCTTATTAAAATAACTATTTATATGTATACTGGATTGCTCAATTATTATTTGTTCCACAATAATTTCGGAATACGGTGGCGTTGAGAGGAGGAGGAAATGTCGACGTGGTTCCCGTTTTAATTCTATTATTCATAATTTATACAAAATTAATAGGTTTTCATTTTAAACTTAATTACATGTAACGAGAAAGTTGCACGAATAATTAAATTAATAATTAAATAATGTAAAACAAGTAATAAAGGTAATTTTAAAAACCGACTTCAAAATCGTGCAGATGCCCTTAAAAATTTAGTTTTTTTTATACGAAACTACCCATGAGGTATCCCCTTTCTAACAGAAAAATAATCATAGAAATCCAACATCGTGGTACAGAATTATCGTTGAAAATACATAAAAAATGTAGAGTTTGATGATTTTCTCATGGACCCCATTAATAAATCTTGATCAAATTAATATGGTACCATCCCTGAGGTACGCCTCATTTACTTATTGATATGCCTTCTCTTCTGTTTTAAAAGCCATGACTCGCAAAATAAATGTTGGTCTTTCGCTTGGTAAAATTCGGCTTTTGAGCTTCATTTTCTTTTTATACAATGAATTATGTATAATCAAAAAATATTATTTTGTCGATGTGAAATCATGTGAGATTTAAATTCGCAAATAAGGTTATAATTCGGCATATATAACAGTGACAACAAATATCTTTCTCTACAATAAATATAGTGACTTTTTAGACGTAACTAGGTAACTTAAGATTGTGCCGGAGAGGCTAATCGCGAGATTAGTGTACATCCACGTTCTCGCAACAATTAAGCAGTAAGGTCTCCGGTCACGTCGTAAATAAGTGACGGCTGGGACGTTCCACCCAGAAACTTAGCCGACTAGCGTTCAACCAAAGTCTGACCATCGACAACGTAGTGAGAGAATGGGAGCGTAGTACCACATTTCACGTCTATGTATTTTAAAATCAATCAATCTTAATCGTATCATTTCTGAGGTACGTCAATGGAGAATTATTCCAGCTTTCAACGCTGCTATGAATATTTTATACTTCACGTTTTATGAAACATTACAGGATTCATCTGAAGCGCACACGAGGCTATAAAACGTATAAAACGACGCTTGACCTAATCTAATCTGAATTCTGGATTAACAATGTTTTACTGTTTTTAACGAATAAAATCGCGGTAATCGTAACTAAACAGATAAAACATTTTATCTAAAAATCAATATGTAAAAAAATAACCGTTGAAAGTAACATTGTAATTATTAGATGATTCGTCGTTGCTAGATACACGCTGTTTCCATTTAACTCGATTAGTGAGGGGAATTTGGGGTCCCTTGGGGGAAAATGGGAAACGGTCACGTGTTTGATAAATAGATACTATTGAGTGGCTTGTTTTTGTTTAATTATTTTTTCCGGATAATAGGGGAACTCTTCTATAAAAAATATACTTAACTAATTAAAAATATCAAAAGTATATGACATAAAAAACACTTCTAACAAGTGGTTTTCTTTTAATCGTTAAGAATATTTTTCACAGTATTTTAATCTTTTCAGGGACAACTAGCTTTGGTCAAAAAACATCATCAGTATAATGTACGAGAAAATAAACAATGTTTCTCTAATAATTTGTAAATATGACAGGGTAATAGAAACAAATTTTTACCTAATCTTTATTATCAGTAGAAATATTACAGAAGATAGATGATGCAGAATTATAATACGTACACTGGTAAATATTATTCTGGAATATTGACAAAGTAATTTATTTACTCTAACAAAAAAGGTAATAACAAAGCACAAAATCCTAAAATATATTGGTTAAATCAAAAAATTCACCTTTTGTTAAGAGGAGTATTTACTTGGCTTTAGAGCAGAGCATGTAAGGGTTTTGTAGTACCCCACGTTTATTTTTTACTTATTCTGAAAGAAAAAAATATGTGCGTGTAGGTAAAGGTTAAATCTGTGCTCCTCTGTAGACACTTTTTCAAAATTTGAATCTGTCTTCTCTAAAAAATACAAATCTCGACTTTTTTTACCCTTTTTCTCAATTTAAAAAAAAACTAGAAGTTTAAAAAAGTGGTTCCAGAGGAGCATAGATTTAACCTTTACCTACACGAACATAACTTTTTTCAAAATGGTCAAAATTAAACTTTAAAAGTGGGGTACTGCGAAACCCTTACATTGCAAGATTTTTCGTCTGGACAGTGTTAGATTTTTGAGAAATTAATATTTGTGAATAAAAACAATTTATAATATATTTTTCTGATGTTTTACGAGGGATAAATAAATGTTACGTATTTGTACACCTTATTGTTTTACGTAAATCATTTCTGTATTACTAAGTATAATATGCAAGGGTTTCATAGTACACTAATTTTACGGATTATTTTATTTTTACTACAAGAAAAATTATGTCAGCACAGATAAAGGCTCAACCCGTACTCGTTTGGAGTCACTTTTTGAAAATTTAAATCGGTTTCTTTTGAAAAAAATCTAATAAGATATCTTTCTAACAAAAAGAAATACAAATAAAAATGCTAGAAGGGAACAATATATTTAATTTTTACCTACAGGAGCATTTATTTTTCTTACAATTAAAAATATACTTTAAAAGCTTTTTCGTCTAGAGGGTGACACCAACATTTATAAGTGATAAATAGTATGCAAGTGATTTGAATTTATATTGTTTCATGTCTGTACACTTTGGTATTTTTTACATACAGTAATTTGGCTCAATTATTTTAAATTAATTTTATAATTTATTTATTAAAAACATATATAAAAACATATATTCGAAATTAAAAGATATACAGTGAGATGTGAATTATAAACTTTATATTGCACGGGAGTTTTTTTTTTTTTAATGAATACATCTTCGAGTTAAGAATAATTAATTCCAGCATGTTAACAACTCTTTGATCTGTTAAAGTAATGTATATTTTTTTTCGAACTAAGTTAATCATTGTTCTTGTTTTCGCGGTGTGTGGCTTTGATATGTCGCACTCTTTGATACACGTTGCAAAAGAAGATTTTCTAAAAAGTTTGCTAATGTCTATCGATGATAGATGATATTGAATACTAACTTTTTCTATATAACTTCTTATACCCGACATTGTGAGATAAAATAAACTTATTATATGTAACTTTTTCTTTCAATTTATTTGTAGTTTTTGCCCAAAGGGATACATTTTTTTAAATGTGCAACTTACAACTCGGCTGCTGAGAGCCATAATAACAAAACGGGTTTTTATGAATTTGTTCCTGAAACTGTACCTAGGTTGTGATTATTCGAACAACAAATATAATTTTTGTTAAAATATAAATAATATGCTGAAACATTATATCTGATCGTTACATAGCTTCGTTCGCGGTAACAATCTTGAACTGATTCAGAATTAGTAATTCATACTTTGAGCGCATGCCCTAATCATTATCAATTCTGAATTTTTACCGCGCGCGCAATCCCTATTATACCTCGGTGTTTCAGGTATAGACAAGCGGTTCAAAATCAATAATAATTTTTCCGCGAACCCAGAATAGAACCAATAGTTCAGTTCTTTTTGTTCCGCGAACGCTTTTTACTACTGCGCCTGCGAAATCGTTACTATTAGTAGTAATAATTCGGTTCAGGATTCTTACTGCGATCAAAGCTATTATAAACCCAAAGTACCTTTTCATTAAAATAATTCACTCATGGCTACCCCAAGTTTGAATATTATAAATCCGCTTGAATATAAAAAACAACAGGTATAAAATGTCAAGAGACCGTTTATTGTCCGTTTACATTGACCTCCTGTATTTGTTACGTTGGCTTTTTGAATCGAGGATATCGGTGGTACAGGAACGAATTATTGTAAAATACGTATTAGTTTGTGCTATTGTGGAATATTTTTTGGTTCCTTTGTCTCAACTTTGCGCGTTTAGAGTTTAAAATATGTATCCCTCGTATCTAGATGCAATCGATAAAATTATGAATAATTGCTGATTTTGTTTAGTCTCTGAAGTAATTTTGTAGTATTTAGGCTCCACCCTTAAGTTGTAATTTTTATACCTACTAAACTACCTACCGTTGTCCCGCAGGTCTTTCAGTTTGTAATGTAAATGTTCCTCTTAAATCTTCATAAAATAATATCTACCGATTCTAAGTGAATTCCCTTTCGACTATACCATCTTGAGACACACTTGTAGAAGAAAATGACTAAAATCTGGTACTTACTTGGCTCTCAAAGCTAATTGCCTGTCGTTAGGACAAACGAACCTGTTGATTCTCTCTCCTGTTCCGAAATCGACCATTGTATAGGAATCGAGGAATTTTCTAATAAAGGTGTAGGGTAGGTAGCTACTGTGCTGCCAGGTGTGGATTTAGGATTTTGGCACACGATTTACCACGAACCTCACATATGTCAATTCTGCAAACAAATAAAAAATTACAAATATCCACAATTAATCTTCTCAGTGCTTGTGATAAAAATTTGTTTCTTTTTTTAATACATTAGAATGGTCCAATGTTTATTGGAAATAAATAACCATAAAACATTCAAATTAACAAAAATGCAGATATTTGTTTAAAAAGTATTTTTTTATTGCCTTGGCAGCAAACAAGCAAAAAATTAAATGATAATTTATTTGAATCCAATAATGTTCAGAAAATAGATTAAACAAATTTAAGCGGAGTTAAATTCAACGCGATTTTATAAGTTAAATAATATAATTAGCAGATACTAAATAATTTTATTAAATCAAATGACCCTTGCAAAATGCAACCGACACAAGCGTCAAAGGGCTAAAAATCAGTCATGTATTTTACGCGTTACAAAAATATTTAATTCAACTGATATAGCCGGAACTACTTCTTTTACTTGTGAATCTGACGCATGCGTATGTTTGTGGAAGAGTCATTGTAAGCTCGAATAATTCATGGAAAAACTCGGGGACAAACTTATTAAGATGGAAAAGAGAATGGAAACGTAAAGATAGAGGAGAAATGAGAGAAACGAGAAGAAGAAAATCATTTAAAAAAAGAATTAATGTTGCAAAACAAGAAAAGTTAGCTCAAAAAAAGTTAAGAAGAAACAACCTAATCATATATGGAAAGGAAGAAACAAGAATTAAAACTAGTGATGCCGCAAGAAGAGAAATTCTCGTCTTTCGTCTCTTTCCTTTTTTTCTCGTCTCGACGAGACGAGAGAGATATTTTCTCTCGAAAAGAAATTCAAGAGATTTCTCGTTTTTCTCGAGCTTTCTCGAACAATTTACTTTTTACTTCTTTGAAATTTTCAATTGCTTATCATGACTTAAAATTTAAATATATTAGATTAGATTAAAAAGTTAACTATAACACACGTATTCTCTATATATTAAATAATGACAAATAATACGTGTGTTATTGGGAATTTATAAATAATGATTTATAAGAAAAATAATTTTCCATGTCATTTATTTAAAATTAATTTTAAATGGAAACTCTAAGAAGTTTTTTGTCGACTTAAAATTGAAATTTCAAACGAAAAAGGTTATATTCATCGTCACTGATTAGTTAAAAATAATCACAGGAAAACACATAATTAAAATAGTTCTTGGGATAATTTTCAGAATTAACGCTACTTTAAATCGTATAATCGATACAACTGCAATTAAAAAGTGCTATTTGTTGCGGCAAATTGTAAATTGGTAAATAGGGCGGTGCGCAAGGAGAGTTAACACTACACGATGGCCATCACGATTTGATGCCATCAAAGCCCTAAGGCGCAGTTATGCATAAATAAAAAGATGTTTGGAATAAATATCTCAAAATAAAGAAAAAAATGTGTTGTGAGAGTTGAAGTTGTTTGCCGAGAAATTAGAGCTTCTTGAAAATGGCATACTTCTAACATTTTGGTTGGATATTTTACACCTAACAAATGAAGTAAATAAGATTCTTCAACAAGAGAATATGGATAAGTACTACATCTTACCTTTTAAATTCATTGACTCAATACTTTCAATAACTAAGAAACGAATTTGAAGCTAAAGGACTAGCTTTAAAAACCAACGAAAAATACACAGAACGACGAAGCACTAAAATAGACATTAGAAGAACCAAATACAGAAGTTATTTTGTATCCTAGAGAAGAATAAGATAACAAATTTATCTTTGAATTCTTGACAATCTTCAAACATAAATTATACGAAACATTTTTAGCCCAGTTCGAATTTTTGTTTAATTTAAAAAAATTAAGTGACGAAGCTATAGTATTAAATGCATAAAAATTAAAAGAGACATATTTTTCTGAAGAATGCATTCACTTAAATGAACTAAGGGATGAAATTAAAGTTGAATCTCCCCAAGATTTAGAGGAACCAACATATTCATTCCCAATGTAAATGTATGCCTTCGATTTTTCTATAATTTCCACGATAAAATGGGTGAAAATTTATCTTCGTCATTGAATTAATTGCGCAAGAAAAGCTAAATTTGTAAGCCATATTATTAATAAATTCAGATATTTTAAAAACCTTATACACTAACCAGATAATACAAACTTTTTCAAATTTAAAAGCAAGGAAAAGTGAGTCTTGTAAAACTAAATATTTTAATACTTACATTCTAACATGTTTGATTATGTTAATGCTAATTTCCAATTTAATATCAGGGCGGTTTCAGAGAGGCTTTGGGGGCCATGTGTATTAAAGGATTTTTTGTTTAATGACTTTGGTGGTATCTACCAAATTAGAAGGACTCATTTTGTGATTGATTGATTTTATTAATGTGTGTTCTGAGTAGGCTTTGTTATTATTTTTAAAACTGAGAAAGTTGAAACAAAAATAGACGCAGAAATAGGCTACAATCACAAATTAAATTTACTAAACCTCTAAAGAAAAGAAAACAGTGTGGAAAAATAGTTGCAAACAAAATTATACAGCAGTATAAAAATGAAATAACAGGAAGAACTTTAATGGAAGGAAGCGTAAAATTTGCATAAACGTAAAGTTGAAAAGATTTCGGAAAAGAGAATAAAAACCCTGAAAGGTCATAAAAAGAAATAAATAAAATCAATAAAAATAAACAGAGAATGATTACACAGATAAATTTAACGCAACATATCCCTAGGAAAATTTAAACAGAGAAGACGGACTAGAACATCGAGGATAAATAAAGAGAGAAGAAATAAAAATCAAAATTGGAAAGGCATAAGAGGAAGATGACATAGATCTGGAAATGGTTGGAAGAAAAAGGAAAGAAGGGAGATGGGCTATATCTATAAATTATTTTTAAAGGAATATTTTAAAGGAATCCGTTTATACAGGGTGTCTCATTAAGAATGGAACACAGAACAACTGAAGATTCTCTGATTAAAACTAAGTCGATTAAACGATATATGCTGAAATAAAATATTACTAGATTCCAAAATAAAAATTGAAAATTTAAAAATTAATAATGGGTATAATTTTTATTTCACAGTACAATTTTACTAAATTCGGTAAACATTTTTGGTGTAATAAGACACACCTATCTGTAAAACAATCAGTAAAATAAACTTGAATAGATAAGTAACACATTCTTCCCTCTAAATTTTACCCCACTCTCCAAAAACTACGTAGGTCAATATTTTTGAATTTTTGATGTTTTTTTGAATAAATCATGTACTCTTTTTGGAAAAGTATAAAAATATCCAAAATTACAAAATTAAAAAATAAGGTAAAATGAAGAATATCCCACAATAAGAGATTTATTTAAAAAATATATCCATGTCGTACGCCACTGGCAAAGTTTATTTAACTGATTGTTTGCTGATAGGTGTATCTTATAACACCAAAAATGATTACCAAATTTCGAAATAAAAAAATTATAGTCGTTAATAATTTTTGAATTTTCTACAATTTCGGAAACGAGTAATATTTTATTTAAGCATCGTATTATTTTTAATCAGAGAATCTTCAGTTATGTGTGTTCCATTCTTAATGATCGTTAGAAGTAAGTTACTGGATAGAAATGTTTTCAATATTTTAACAGCTAGTGGAATATTCTGAAAGAATGGACACAGTATACTTACTCTTTATATACTCTTTATAAAACGAATTCCCTATTCCCTTTTTTGGCATTTTTTTTTTAATAAAACGATCATTGATTGTAAAAATTTTAATCTCGGAGGACTATGGCTCCCTCCCTGGAGTTGCCCTTGATACCGACAGATGATGAAAAAATACAGTAAAACTGGCCGTGGAAAACGGTTTGATATTATATTTTTAAGTTTTTAAGACTGTCAAAAAAATCCAAGTATCTCATCTACATTTCACCGAAATTATTTTAGACATTCTAAAATATATCTTAAATAGATTTTATGATAATATCGTTAATTTTAGTTTAATTTTAATTATTAAATAGTAAATAGTGTGGGTGCATTGCACCGCTTGGGCTGCCGCCCGCTCTTCGTCTCCCTTAGTTGCTATATACTGCGACAAAATATTGGAGAAGGTGAGTCATATGCATGATCAACACTGTTGTCTATGAATGAAAATTCCGACAGAGTTAGCATAGGCGGCGTATCAAATACCAAATAATTATTTATTATTTATTTGTTAGTAAACTTTATAAAATTTGTTTGTGAGCATCTTTATTTAAACAAAGATGATGCGTTAAATATACGTTTTTGATAGTTTTCAAGAAATGAATATATTTATTCCCTATTGACTTCGTTATCTGTGTTTAATGGTTTAAAAATGTGTTTCAAGTAAATAAACGACAGACGGGTTACAGATTGAATATTGTCAGCACAGGCACAAAGACAGTTGAAAACTAACTTTCGACGAAGTTAGATTTGTATCGCTTTAACTATTTATTTTATATTTTATAAACACTTTTTTGTATAAGTGCTCTATTCTGATATACGAGTATTTAATTTGCCAATATAGTATTTCTGCGCCACTGGAAGAGTGCATTTTAATATGATAATGATACCTTTTGCAGTTTTAAGGTGCACTTTCTTCAATATTTTGTTCTAGTATAATACCCCATTTAATTTTCCAATAGTGTTTCTACGCCACTGGCATAATATTTACATATTTTAACAATAAACAAAACAAAATTATAAACATAAATGATTATTACTACAAAAATAGATTACCAACCTACTTTCATATAATATTATTTACTATTACCGTATTTAATTTGCCAATAGTTTTTATACGCCACTGGCGTAATTCATTTTGGCAATAAACATGCATTTATGACTAGTTGGTACGTGATACCGATAACTTCTGCAGTTTTAAGCGCGTGATTCCATTCATTATGCTCTGGTATAGTATTATTGTTGTACGTGAACAGGGAGGAATCACCTTCTTCAATATTTTGTCCGTGTATAGTAGTCTTGATAGCCATATACCTGTCAAAAAGATCAATAAACAAGTTTGCGAATAGCGAAACTTTCTTGACAACATTATTTTTATCAAAACTAAAACCAGGTGTATTGGGTAGTGTGAATAAAAATTAAGTAATTGCTTTTACTTAAAAATAAGAATAAAATCGTGCTTATAATTTAAAAATAAAATTTTTGAACCTTAAATTATTTATTGGAAAGAAAGCGCGATTTGTTACCAATTTTCAAGTAAAGGCAAATGCTTAATTTTTATTCACACTACTGATTGAAAAATATGAAGGTACAATTTTTCAATACACCTTTTTTAATTTTGACCAAAAAACAAAAAAGTTTCGTTGTTCGCAAACTTATTAATCTTTTTGAAAGGCACATGTCTATAATAAATGAAATGTAGATAAGATATTTGCATTTTTTGGCAGTTCTGCAGCTCTACAACACTTATGCACCAGCCGACACTGTTACAAGTCGTAACGCCTATTACCCAAAGAGGATTTTTCTCTATAAGTTGGCTAACGCACTTATAAATAATTATATTATTTATTATTTATTTTCCTTGAAGTTCTCTCTCTATCTCTATCTCTCTCTCTCTCTCTTTTTTTTTTTTTTTTTGGCATCGGCAAAATGCCATTCAGCCAGATGCATCTTCGTCTATAATTAGAACTACCCAAGGATATTTCCTAACAACAGAGTTGTGAAAATTTTATAAATTATAACATTTTATCCCACTTTAATATTGAAACAGATTTAACCTAAGGATTTAACTTATTTTTCTGATAATATTATGAATTTCCTTTTACAATTTTTGAGAGACATCAAGATTCGCTTATGACTAGAATCTCAATATCGTTTCCTCTGTATACCTATTTGTTTAGCCCCTTGAGGTCTTTTTTTATTTGTCTCTTTATAAAAAAAAAACGTTCAGATGGGTCCCTGGAGGAGAAATGTCCCTGATTAAATGTTGACAACTCTGATTCTCTGTCTCATTAAAATGGACTTTTCTCGGTTAATCTTCTACATTATGTTGTCTGTACTAGATGTCTGTATCAGCTTCCCAATATCCTAATATATTTTTTGTTTATGTACAGTTGTATACAATTAATTTTCTTTTCTTTTTTTTTCTGAAATGCCGTAAGAGAATTGAAAAAAATGATTAAAAAAATTCTCTCTCCTGGGTCTTCATTTTCAATCATCACTAATTTGATATGTCGATTATAAATATAATGATGTTTAAAATGATTACACATCTCAGAAAAATCTAAACTTAAAGAACTTGTGTATATTATTTCTTTATAAACCTTATTCTTGTTTCATGAATGAATATGACTTCACTACACGATGGTCCAATTTTCACCTGCCTATATTTCTTAACAGTAGCATATACGAGTATTTCAAAGAGATCTAGCTTCTGTAACTCTTCTATGAGTTGATTTTGAAGATAAAGTTTCATTTACTCTATTTGTTCTTCGTATACAGAATTAACGCTAATTAAAATTAAGTCAAAGAATGATATACATACTAATTTAGGCGCAACAAATGGAAGTTTTAGATTTGGTTTTAGAAGCTACTTTCAACGAAATTTTTGAAAACTCTAATCCACAATAGGAATCATTTTCATCATCAGAACAGTACAAACGATAAAAGATTTTATTGTAACAACCTCCGACAACAGTGCAAAACCTATCTTGTATCTTGTTTGCTCAAGTAACCAGAAAATCAAAACAAAAATAGACTTCCAGACTACATAAAATCATAAGTTTTACACACGGTTGAACTCGTATTGAATAAGAGATTCAAATAATGACTAAATATACAGGGTAATGAATTTGAAAAACCAAAGTGACTAATAATTTAAGAGAAACGGCAAATCTGGCAACATTGCAAATATCAAATCTGGAATCACCGTATCCGAAAATAGGTGTACCCCAAATTTTGTACAATTGGTACTAGCAATTTACGAGATAATTGGCCGTTTCCAGACTTTTGGGCCACTCTGTATATAGAACACACATTAATTTGTCCGAAAGAATAAAAACAAGAAAGGAATAAAGTTTGAATGGAATAAAAAACTATATTTACTTTGCATAAGAAATAATATTTTTCCATTTACGATTTTATAAATTTTTTGATTTTATTTGTTTAATTTAAAAATAGCTTATTTATCAAAAACAGTTTATTTATAATTTATTTATAAAGCACTAATTAATTTATTTAATACTTAGGCACTATTATAACTTTTATAACAATTCTACTTTATTACAATTTATCTTTATTATACAACACTTATATTGAATCTTTACGTCTACCGACAAAGTCGCACTATTTATACAAAAATAAAACAGTCCGGAAAGAACCATCTCTAAATAGAAGCGCAGTCTAGAAGTTCTAGAAAATTATCCTCCACGCGTCAGACTGCGATAGAAAATATTCGAGTCGGATCTCGATATAGCCAGCGCTATACTTTATATCGCGGGTACGGTAGTAAACAAAGAACAGAGTCGGCTTCAGGCGATTTTATGACAGTATTTTCTTGTATTGCAATAAAAATATTTGCATATTATACCACATTCAAAATGTAATACATACAGGGGCGGTTTCTCCATTGGTTCATTTGTGCAGTGAACACCCAGTTAAATTTCATAAAAACACTTATTTTAAAATTACATAAATAACAAAAATATAAATTTATTTTAATATTTTTATTTTCATACGTGTTAATCTATATTTTTTGGTACATCATTGCCCTCTGGCTGATCGCGTCTCTGTGACATAGAATACCTAAGTATACTGTGTCTGTGGCGCATTATGATGAGTGAGCCTAACACGAGTGAGACGATTTGATGAATGCATAAAGTTAAAAAGAGAAAACAACACGCCAACATATCCTTCAAACGTCAAAAGAACTCATTAGTTGGCGCGTCGCTCACAAACCAGTGTTGCCAGTCTAGTACAATTTACAATTGTACTAGATGTAGTAAATTTTGCTTGAGGCAGTGTTCACGTGTAAAATATATATATAAATATATTGTGTTCCTTGTTTGGGTTCGTTATCTATAAAACCCCCTTTTTTCCTCTTCAATAAATTATATGTCACTGCAAATAGAATTCGAAAAATCTGGTACATAACAAAAACATATTCTGGCAACACTGTACCAAATCAACACTTGGAACTTTAGAGACGTTGTAACCGAACTTTGATTTTAGTTCAAGGACGACTTACCCAACTCCGACTCAGCTGAGTTCTGTTTATAAATATGAATATATTTGTATCCTTGTTTATCGATATATAAAATAAGAAAGTGAGAATACACTCAGTGAGACACGAGATCCCTTTACAAATTATACTTTTTATGGATTTTTGTGTTCCGTGAACCGAATTTTCGTTGTTTTGAGGTTGGCTGTACTGGTCTTAGGTTCTGTGTGAATTTACTAGTGTTTATGTACGTATCGTATTTGGTGAAATTTATAAAAACAAATAGACATAATTTCGAGAATCGAGTGCTTATAAAAAAGAATGGCCCACCTCGATCGGAGATAAACATTGTTCAAGAATATGCCATAAGAAATAGAAAGTTTAAACATACTTTTAAGATTGAACAATATAAAAAAACTTCGTGGTTGTGCGGGTGTGATAAACAACATGCTTTGTTTTGTTTTCCTTGTTTAGTTTTTGCAAACAATGAAAATACTAAATCAGAAAGGACAAAAACGGGTGTTAGGGAATTATCTCATTTATCAGCAAAAATTAAAAAACACTTTTATTATTATTATTAAACTACTGAACTACCCAATGAATCGAGCAAAAACCTGACACTGATTATATTAGGTAAGCATGTTTTTGCATTATTTCTATAATTTAAACTTGATGTTTCTTTCTTGCACTGTATTAATCGAGGAATTAATATTTTAAAATATAACGAGCCACCACTACCTTTAATTAAAAAAAATCTAATTAAATATGGGGGATTTAAAGGGGATTGAAATTAAAATTAAAAACAAAAAATCAAAAATGAAAAGCGATATCAACATTTTTAGTAAAAATCAAGCCCTATAAGGAGATGAGCCCTATTGATTGTGAAAACTATCTGGTAGAAAATGGGTAGTTAAGGGAGTCTGTTAAACTGCGAAAAGTATCATTTAGAATGCCAGGCATTATATACCTTTATTCTAGTTTGTATTTGTGTAATAGTATGTATTGTGATAGGACTGATTTCATAAAATAAACATTTAAAACATTTTAGTTCTTATTTTATATAAAAGTTATTATTTTAAAAGGTATTTAAAAAATATATTTTTTATTTGACATGTGTGACAAAATGTGAAAATGATTAAATTTACAATAAAAACTGAAAAATGGTAGGTAAAGTTTCATATAATATTTTTTACACAAAAATCAATGTCAAGCTTTCTACATAACCTTATATATATTTAAAAATAATCTCAAATTATGAAGAAAAGTCAGTTAACTAATAATGTTTATAGGTGGTTTTCAATGTATTAAAAACAAAACAAATATCACACTAACTAAAATATTCATTTATTAATAGTTATAGTGCTTGAAAATAGTATGATGTTGATAATAACTACATTTATTACAAACTCCAATAATAATAAAAACAGCGATATTAGCTCTTGTACAAAGTTTTGGGCCGAACTTACAAAAATGATCAAATTATTGGAAAAAGTGAACACCCATTTCAAATTACCACGAGCCGCCACTGAATACATATACGAATTACATAATTATCCAGATAAATTGTTTAGTATTTGTGAATTTGTAGGACCAAGCGATATATCCCCCTGAAGGTACACTTCAACGATAATCAACTATTAAGCCACTTTTGTTTGCAACAGGCGAATTACATTCACGTTGATATACATGTATGTAGTTGCTAAATTATTACGAGAGGTTCTATGTTATGTACGACGATTGTTTCAGTGGCGGTCATAAGGAGGGATATGTGAGCCGCGGCCCACCTCGGGCTGTGCCGAACAAAAGAAGAAAATAGCACAGGTTTATTAAAAGATCTTGTGGCCGATAAAACGAGTGGATTTTTCAAGAAGTTTGCCAGAGGTTCCCAACTAATTAATATCTCAATTTCCCAAATACCGCCCTGCACATTGTTTACTATGTTGTATACAAAGTTATGGAATATTATTTTAGATAATTTCTTCGAATGAATATTTGTTAGGTTGCTACAAATACGTTGAGCACAAACGACCATTGTTTAACTTTTAATATGTGCATTATTTCAATATATTTAGTTTGCCTACGACATAAAAATAGAAAAAACGTTGATTTAAACCACGATTAGCAGTTTGGAGTATTTGTGAACACAATTAGCAGTTTGGAGTATTTGTGAACACAATATGACGGAAGTAAACCCATCTTAGACCACGTGACAGCGCCTCCCTACCTTCTACCTCAATGGCATCCATGCTCAACCAGATAAGACGAAGAATTTATAATAGCTTCGTTCGCGGTAACAATCCTGAACTGATTCGGAATTACTAATTCATGCTTTGAGCGCATGCCTGATTCATTATCAATTCTGAATTATTACCGCGCGCGCAGTCCCTATTGTATCTCGGTGTTTCAGGTATAGACAAGCGGTTCAAAACCAATAATAATTTTACCGCTAACGCAGGATAGAACCAATAGTTCAGTTCTTTTTGTTCCGCGAACGCTTTTTCACTACTGCGCCTGCGAAATCGTTACTATTAGTATTAATTCGGTTCAGGATTCTTACCGTGAACAAAACTAATTAAAAACGTCTGTACTACCACAATCCAGGGTAGAGAACTGATATTGATTTTTGGAGCCAATTAAGTGAGGTGGCCAGCATCAACATTCTGATGTGCCAAGAAAACCATTGGGAATTGGCTAATCATAAGCTTCCATAAATAACGTAATAAGTAAAACACACACACTCGTTAAATGCGCTTTTTATTAACGCTAATCAAAGCAATAAATTTACACTGCACTTATTATACTATTTAAAACATGGTGATACAATATAAATTTTCACATGTTACGATTGAGCTGTTACAATCGACTAACTTATTTTATTACAATTCGTGAAGTTATTAAATCATTTTTAGTGGGAAAACATTTCTTATGTCATGTATCGCTTAGATTGGTTACTTATCGTCAGTCGCCTAATTGTAATATTGCTTAAGTGTTCAAATGTAATTTGAACAGTACCCATGTTTGAATTATACTTTGAGTTCTTCGTTAGTTACGAATTATACGATTTCCTCTTCCAAATTTAATGAATCTTCAGTATCCTCATTTGCGAAAGGATCTAAAACCCAAATTGGTACATTCATAGATTGGAAACGCTACTTAAAATCAACATAAAGAACCTCCCAAGTGTTTGAAGTAAGTAAGTTAATCTTCCTGTTTCGCAGAGGCCCTTGATAGTCTGGGAAAGTGTTTGTATTTACCTCTACCTTGATTTCGTTTGAACAAAAGAAGTTTTCCCGCAAAACTAGCTATGACGCTTTTTGATTTAATTAAGTTCAACTCATTACCTTGCAATTGTAAATTATGTTCATTAAATATTTTAAACTAGTCTGACAAATATTCTATGTCATTTTTTGATAGAATCAGATTTTCTCGCAATTTTTTGTCTATCTTCTCAAGAAAGTTAAGAACAGTATTAAATAGATTTAAAAAAACGATTGAGACAAACACCTTTAGAGATCCAACGTACTTCTGTATGCAGCAGTAAGCGATTGTATCTTTATTATTTTCACTACAAAGCTGACCAAGTAATCGGTCATTCAGAATAGCTTCTAATCTTATTAATTGCAGCGACGTATGCAGACTTTCATTCAATTTTTTTTTGCAACTAAATGCTGACGATTAATAATGCAATAATACATTTGGTATTGCTTATTTCAAACCCTTATGACGTCCTTTTATTGCTGGAGCACCATCAGTAGCTGCTGACAAAATATTGTAAATAGAGATTTCTTTCTTTTGCATATTATTACATTTAGATTCTCCCTTTATACATTTTTTTCTTTTATATATCGTACGTATAATAATAGCTTTATTGCCCAACAGTTTCCCATTTACAGGACAATATTCTTAATAGTAAGTAACAATAATAAAGTGGTATCTAAAAATAAAATTAATAAATTACAAAAGTAAATTCTACTTATGGGTTGTGATGTAACATATATTTACACAAAAACTAATTAAAAGTTGCAAAATAAAAACTATAATAGAAAACAAATGAATATTGTGAACAAGCCAAGAATATATTAAAAAAAAAAAATTTCTTACAAAAATAACACAGGGAGAATTCAATATAATACAATATACTTATTACAATATTTCGTTAAGGAAAGTAACTGCATTTTTAATTAGTTCACCAAGAGAACAATGAAAAATATCGCAATGACTACTAATTTTATTGTAATTGTTACACATTATATATAAGGGTGATTTTAACATCAAGTTGGTTTTTGCCCTAGGGCATTCGAATAGCTTGTTGGTTCTAGAATTTAGACGGGGTATATTAAATTTAATTTGTGACAAAATATCGCTACAATCAATAAAATTGTGCATGAGTTTAAATAGAAAAATAAGCGAGGATGTGTTCCTTCTTAGGCTCAGGCTATTAATATCAAATTGTTTACACAACTCCGTATAATCACAACCACGTTCGAGATATACTCCATCAATTTTGAAAACTAGGTATTTTAAAAATTTTCTTTGAACCCGTTCTATATCCAGAACGTAGCAGTTGTAATAAGGGTTCCAGATCAGACTACAATATTCCAGCTTATAACGCACGTGGGGGGTACTAAATAATAATTTAAGGGGTGCTATATTTGAAAATTGCCTGCAGTTTCTAATAATGAATCCATACATTCTAAAAGCTTCGGAAACTTTAACTTGAATATGATTTGAGAAGGTTAATAATACGTATGATAAGAGTAGAGCTTTGTTATTTAATAGAGTTGATTCATCGAGTTGAATGAAAATTTTGCACGTTTTCAAGTGTTCACTTAATGATATTTCAACATGTTTTATAATTTCATATATTTTTCTTTGAACTGAATTATTACCGAGGGGAAATATTTTGATGATGTCTGACGGTGTGTGTTTTGTAATGAGGAGCAATTACCTCTTTGACTGCCAGCAAATTTAATTCCTTACCAATTGTGTGTAGTTTTCCAGCTTTTGCGATTAACAATGAAATTGTTATATGAGTCTCGTAGTTCATAATCATCATGTGTAGAAGACGACGCAAAAAGGTTTAATACAGTTGGCTGTTTTAAATATTGCTTGAAAATAGGATTATTCTTCTTATCAGCATGTATTTTATTTAAATGTACAAGAGACTAGAAAGTTTCATAGCTTCATTTGAAAAAACTTTATGGCAAATTAAGCACATAGGCAGTGACTGGTTTGTAGGAGAGTACGTAAATCCATATTTTTATAACTCAATACTGTACTGCCGGCATTTCTTCTTAGACGTAGATTCAGATATTTTGAGATACAAAATAATTTCTCGACAGATTTATAGATAGTTATAGAAATAAGCACATTAAAATAACAAAACATTTCTAAAGTTATCCCTTTTATAAATTGCACGTATTAACTTGTTTGTATGTTTGCGATGCCGGCTCACTTGCTCTATAAATAAGTCGTTTTAAGTTTCCACGTACTTGTTCTTGTTGGATTGCATGAACTGCGTATTTGCGTGAATGTTATAACAAAAAGATAATTTACCATAGTAATTTACTTAACTTAAAAATTATTTTCATGAAAACATTTATTGTAATAACTTCCTAAATAGATACCCCATAGGCACACAATATTTTAAAAACTTTTTTTTAATATTTCTAAAAGATTTATTTGAAATATTTATTGGCTATATTTTATAATAAAATAAATGTTTTAATATTTTGGTGGTGACGGGGTAGCTATCACCCTTCTTGATTACCTTAACGCCCCCCATTTGCCACTGGATCCGCTACCGCCCCAATAGATAGTTACAGCGCACATGAGGGGGCGGTATCGCCCCCGTTGGGCACCTATGATTTAACATGTCTAACATAAAATTCGAATTAAATGCTTACAAGGAAACAAGTAGTTTATGAATGAAAGGATTAGTGTAGTATTTGTTCGTAGTTGGTACACAAATGTATAAAATTAAGATGCACATTCACAGTCTGGGGATTAAGTTAAACTCTAATTCGAATTAAAAGTTAAATTTTGCCAACAACTTCCTAAAAACGTGTTCATTCTGTAATTTAATTTTTATTTTTAACAGATGTTAAATATTATGATTTTAACATAAATTTTACCATTTTGACATAAATTATAATTTTTTAAAATTTAAATTTATGTAGTATTCTTGTAATTATACAGGGTGATTCCGAAAATTCAATCATATGAATTAAATTCTTAAAAAAATTATATTTTAAATTTAAACTGAATATATAGTTTGGTAAAAATATTTTTTCTACGATTACTATCCAAAGTAGGCGTTTGCGCTTCGAAATACAATCGCAAAATTGCCGAGCGGAAAACTTGACAGCTTTGTTTTTCTTTTTAATAATAGTACAGTTCATCAAATTTCTAGAGGCTTTCGACGGCTAGACAGAGAAAGCACTACTGACAGGCATCCCGACGGATTTACGCATTGAAAGTACACTCTGCGCATCAAGTATTTCACTATTTCATTCAGACGTAAATGTCAGATGTAAATTTCGCTAAAATATTTCTTTTATTTTCGTTTGTGTTTTTTGCTCATTACAGTTTAATAGAACCTAAGTATGGAGTTTAATAGCAAATTAAGAGGCCGCGTGATTAACAGTCAATCTCGCGAAAAAATAGCCAATGTTATAGAGTTTATGAGAAGAGAAGGAAACTTTAATTCACCTTCAATGCCATTTGAAAATGTAAATGATCGTGTTGCTGCAGCCACAGGAGTATCTAAAAACACTGTTGTCCGTATTTCTGGAGAGAAAAAAGAATCGATAACCGTGAGATATCGGAATTTTCATCACCAAGAAAAACCATTAAAAAACCAAAAACAGTTAATGATATAGATGAAGCTGCACAAGAATCAAATTTTATTTTTTTATTATTAGATAGCTATTTTTGTTTCTGAGTTGTGTTCATTTACAGGCTCAATTTTTTTCCGTTTCTCCTTTTTGATTTTATATGGGGTTTCAAGTTGTTTTTGACTTAGTTTCGACGTAAATCACAACAACACACTTTTTTAATAAAACAAACAAGTGTTAAGAGGTATATGTACGTGTAAACTACAATTACAAAAAATTGATATGAAACCCATGAAACCACCAACAAAAATGTAAAGCTAGCTTCCGTAAGAAATGTAAATGTAAATATTCCCCTGTTATTTTTTATAAAATTATAAGAGAAATAAATTTTTTTCTAAATAGTATAGTTTATTATTTTGTAGAAAAACAAAATTTCAAAAATTTTAGTAATGTTTCAGAAACAACCGTTATTAATAATAGGTACCATTTTCCTTAATAAGGTAGAAATAAAATATAAACTATTTCAACGATTTACAAAGGCCTACAAAAAAATTATAGGTATTTTCCGCTATCCTATAAAATTTATATTTTCTGACTCAATTTCAAAAGGTTGAAGGAATTCCAAAACACCTTTTATGGCATAATAATTATTTTCAATTCTACATACTATCTTTAGCTGCTTTTAAAAACGTTCTAAGAAAGTCCAATCAGACCAATTTAATCCCTAAACTATTCCACACTTTTAAAATTTAATTACCTAAAAATATTAAAAACTATTTAAAATAACTTGTTTAGCAGACTGTACAATAGCTATCTTAGTCACACGTAGCGCGTTCTCTGTCTGGGCGTCGAACACCTCTAGAAATTTGATGAACTGTATATTATGAAACGATCATGTAATAACCATTACATGAGAGTTGCATACGCTATTTTTTCTACACCCGATAAATAATCAAGAATTATAAATATTATATTTATATTTGTATTGAACACAATAACAGCAATTATTATTCGTATTTCTATAAAAATTCTACAAAATTTTAATTAATGGTATTACCTCGGGTATTGGTATTACCAAAGATTTTTGGGGCAAAATATTTTGTTCTGCATTTTCTGCTTTCTCCGATATGTGTGGAGGAGTCGATGGTAAGTCTTCTATATCGCTGATATCAGACATTTTGATAATATAATTATCGAAGTTTAGCTATCTACGAAAATTTAATACGTACTGATTTTAAAAACTAAAAGAATTACATAGGAACCTAGGACAAACGTCAAATACACAGCATGCTTGATTGAAAAATTATGGGTTTCTATTGATTAAAAATCTGTATCGTTATGAAAAATCTGTATCATAATGGGTATCATTATGAAACGAATTATGGGCATATAAGTGCATTATTATAATACGGGTGTAGAAAAATGAAAAATGATTTTACAAGTTATTTGTACGTATATTGATGTTTTTTTTTATTATCCAAGGTATCATTGACTTTGAATATTAACTTTGTTTTCATTATTAACTTAGATACAGGCAACACATTATACACTACCAACGAAAAATTTTCAATTTTTATAGATATTTCCTATTTATATTAAATCAACATAAATTGTATTAATTTAAATTCGAGAAAACATGTAAAAGAATTAGAGAGACATAAATTATGGAAGGGGAAGCTCAAAGTGATAGAGTACAAGAACTAGAGGAGAGGGAGTTCAAAGCATAAAAGGCCGTAATGATTGAAATAAAATAAATCAACTTTTGTCAGATTTTCCTACGTATGAGACTGCGGAAAATAAAAACCATAATATAATAACGCCTATTACGTATTACATTAGCCCAAACAAATCTGACATAATTGCATTCACCCGCAGGAGGAAATTGGAGGGACTAGGGCCTCTAAACCTAAGAGGTGCAAGCATCCAGCTTAAGGGGAAGGTAAAATATCTCGGGGTTATGATTGATTCGAGACTTACCTGGAACCAGCATCTAGAAAAAACCACAAGGAGAGCGGAAACCTCGTTAATGATGGCAAGGTGATCCTTTGGAAAAAAATGGGGGTTAAAACCAGACATGGTATATTCGCTTTATAACATGGTGGTGAGACCGATAATAACATACGCAGCTTTGGTGTAGTGGCCAAAGACACAGCAGAGGAAAGCAATAACGAGGCTAAGCAAGGTACAAAGACTTGCCTGCTTTGGAATAACGGGGACAATGAAAACAACCTCCACTGCTGCAATGGAAGCACTAATAGGACTCCCACCTCGTCACTATGTAATACAAGGGGAGGCAAGATTAGGTGCTTACAGATTAGGGAATACACTGGATAATCTTGACATTAGGCCAGGTCACATGAGTATTTCAAGGTTAGTGACAGGAGACGTGCTAGACATGAGATCAGACCACATAACCAAGAGGTACTCTTTTAATACTCCATTTAAGGTTTTAATACAGGAAAGAGCGGAGATCACCATAAGGGAGCCCAATGCCCAACGACAGGAACAAACCTGGTATACAGACGTCTCTAAGACTGCGGAAGGCACTGGGACAGGAGTATTCTCCAAAAACCCTGATACTAACCATAGCTATGCTATAGGAATACATTCCTCGGTATTTGAGGCCGAGGTATACGCAATTTTGCAATGTGCAAAAATGAAAATCAGCATATTCAAATAATGTCAGACAGCCAAGCGGCACTTAAGGCCATATCGAGTCAGAAAGTTACGTCGAGGCGGGTATGGGAATGCATCGAAGAACTAAGAAGACTGGCAGACCAAAATAGAGTGAAACTATTTTGGGTGCCAGGTCACCAAGGGATCGAAGGCAACGAAAAGGCCGACGAACTTGCAAAAAGAGGGTCAGAAGAAACACCGGAACCAGACACAAACCCAGGAGTACCAAAAAGTACAGTCCGGGGTTTCATAAACGACTGGATTCGGGAACAACATATCAACTATTGGAGAGCACCCCAAAACAGGCACATGGAAAAGCCTTCATAGGCAGACCATGTCCCAAAAGATCTGAAGAACTACTTTAATGAATAGGAACCAGTTGAAAGTGATAACAGGGTTCATGACTGGGCACGCCCCAGTAAAGGGACACTTGAACAAAATTGGCATGTACAATGGGGAACACATGTGCCGACTATGTCACAAGAAACCAGAAACGGCCAAACACATACTGTGCGAATGCGAAGCTCTAGATCGCAAAAGACAGGCTCTTTTTGGACAAGCCCAGGTTGATCCAACAACGTTTAGAACCCACTCACCCAAGGACCTGTACAAACTTGTATAAGGTACAAAGGTGACAGAGTGGATGCTATGAACTAACATGGGGAAAAACACAATAAGCCAATAGGCTTCAGTGTTATTCGGAGACACATAGTCAGACGAGCCCAGGAGAAAGAAAAAAAAACGTATTACACCCAATATTATAAGAAAATTGGAGAAGAAATAAAAGATGCTGTTTTAAAAAATATTAACTGAATTTTACTCCAAATTTTTTATACAAATAATAGTTTTTTATCAAAGTAGTTTTATTTTTAGCTGTTTGGGCCTAAGTTTTACATATTATATGTATGTTAGATTTTATTAATTATTAAGTCAAATAATTATTTAGTTACCAAGTAATTACCGATAAAACACAATGCGTGAGAATCAGCCAACAGCAACAGCTGATCACACTAGACACTGAAGGTACTACAATATTAATCACACAAAAATTTGTTTACCTGCTAACATGTACATATATTTTTGTAAATAAACGACTACAGAAAGCAAATAAAAATTTTAAGGGAATTTTATGTACGATAGAAATAATACTTCCGGTCTGAAAAAATTTGTTAATAATTATGACATTAAAATTTAACAGGAATATACAAAATTACTTTTCATTATGAACATATGTTATATTTTTAAAGTCCGTTAAATTTACACATATTCGTTACAGAATTGCCACTAAAAAGAAATATATCATTTTTAACGACACCTTTTTCACGCCAATACCTCCCTGGACTGACTGCTCTTCTGCATTAGGTAGGTGTATACTTGTCATTGGAAGGGAGCAAAATCTATTAATAGCCAGACGTTTCCTTTGTTTTCATTCCAACCCCATCGCCGAGATTTTACGTGGAATCAGAGAAAGGGGAAAATAGAAATTGGAAATTTGAATGTGTTTGTATCTGTCAAAGTCGTCGCTTGTTTTGTTTCGTTTCGTTTTATTTCGTTTCGATAGCAAAGTTAGTTAATTATATTTAAATGTTGTTTTGTGTTGGAATTGTAACTAGGTGTTAGGAGTTTTAATGAATGTTTTTGAAAACTTTTTCGCTCACCTTTCTTACTTTTTCTATTAAACGTGTTTCGAAAACGTGGGCGACTACAGAAAAACTAATTCAAGAGTTCAGACAGAATCGGAAAAAATTAAAAAAGTGCACGGAGACAAACATTGTAACTTGAGAAGCTTTCGTAGGAGGATAAACGACAAAAAGTTGATTACTGTACAACTTTAGGTATAGTCCATTAATTTAGTTTATACCGATATTCAATTAAGTACTGCGAATTACTTATTCTTGTTTGTCTTTTTTCATAATTCAAAGACAGACAGCGACAGACAGCGATAGGCGTCTGTGAGTTCTAGAGATTGATATTAAGAATATGATACCCAGCTTCTTATTTTTTTGTAGTCTTAACCTTGTGGACACATACATCCAGAATAAATCTTACGTTTTATTATCAATGAAATTTAACAAGTTTAGTTGTAATCACATTTACGATTTTCAGATAATATGTGACTATAGTCTAGAGCAGCTGTACTCAACCTTTTTTTCTATCGGGCCACATAAATCTGTTTGTTATGCTACACGGGCCACAACATTTACAATATTTTTGGGTAATAATGGGTAATAACTAGAGTTGCTACCGTTTGGAAATGTTAATAAAAGACAATGGATGACGATAGGGATCCGCTTTAAATATTTTCTAAAAAAAAAAAAGTTTAGTTTAGTGTACATACTTTCTAAATAAAAGTCTTAATGTTGTTTTAATAAGCTTTGCAAAGTCGCAAGGACCATTTGTTTCAAAAAAGGACTGTAGGTCAACCATTTAGTGTTTGGGGCTGTGCATAAAAAAGTTTGGAGGGCCGAACAAAAAGCTTGGAGGGCCGCACAAAAGAAGCTTGGAGGGCCGCACAAAAGAAGCTTAGAGGGCCGCACAAAACAGCTTGAAGGGCCGCATGCGGCCCGCGGGCCGTAGGTTGAGTATGGCTGGTCTAGAGAATAAAGGAGTACAGTAATTTAATTTGCGGAACGTAGTACATGCTCAAGAGGTAGACATTTTATTTATACCTCATCTTTAAATGCTTATTTGCAGTTAAAATGAAAATTTTAATACATCTGAACGGTCTAATAAAAGTTTTAGTTTAGATTTTATTTTTATATCTCAATATGTCGACTTCGTTCTTCTTTACGAACAGTTATTTTGATTAAACTTAATTAAAGTACCACAAATAAATAAAAAAATTACGTAAATAGTTTAAATAGGTATTTTCATCATAATAAAATAGTATCAAGAGTTAGAGCTGGATTTATTAACTTCGTTCAGTTAGCGTTCAATCCACGCTCAGTTCGAGTTCGTGAGTTCGTGCTGGATCCAATTTATATAATCGTTGGCCGTTCTTTCGTCGCTGCGTGTTTTGACATTTGATTTGACAAGACATAACCACAAATTCCACGAAATAAATTATATTTCGTTGTTATTTTGTTTTAATTATATTTGTAGATGGTGTTGGTTATAAAATAATTATAAATCCGTTATAATTTCGTATCCAAAACAAACCTATCATGTCCATTTAGGCTCGCGTGGATGCATGCGTGGTCAAATAATCAGATACGTGTTTTTTATTAGCTAGACATTCGCGCCGAACGTTGAACATAAAAGTTGTCATCTCTCAGCAATGAGAACTTATGACACCAAAAATGTTTTCCGAATTTAGTAAAATTATATTGAGAAATAAAACAGTTATAGCCATTAATAATTGTGGAATATTAATTGATTATTAATATTTTATCCAAGAATATTTCGTTTAATCGTCTTATTTTTAAACAGTGAATCTTCAATTGTTCTGTGTCTCATTATTAATGTATGATTAAAACGTATTTTATTTCAATTTTTAACTTAATATAAAAATTAATAGTAACGACTTAAAATCGTTGTTACTTGTATTCATGTTCTGATAGATCAATTTTTTTGTCAAAAAACAATTTGCTAATTATTTAGGCAGTAATATGTATCCGAATCATAAAAATAACAAAAGCTGACCATATTTTCACCAGTGTTTTCAGAGAGGTTAATAAGCTAGAATAACCCATTGAAACAAACTAACACATGCATTTAGAGCATGAAGCTAAAATATCAGCTATTTTAAAACAAAATTATTTATTATTCTTTTACAACACTTATTAATTAGTAATACAATATGCCTACTTTGAAAAATAATTTGTTTTATTTTGAATTAACTTTTTTAAAAAATGGAAATATATAAACATATTTTTTTATAATAAATCAAGAAAATAATTATCATTTAAAACGCGACGAGTTACTTCTTTATTATTAATACGTAAATGTTTAACTTGATTATTATTATTACCATTTAATAATATAATGATTTTTTGTTCAACTTCTCTGGATGTATTGGTAGCTATCTCAATATTATACATTATTTATTAATGTTATGTATGCAGTATTAAAGATGCCACAATTTTTTAGCCATAGGTTTCCAACCTTTTTTGGCCTACCGCCTACATTAAAAAAAAAACTTTCCATCGAGTACTTTTAGGTATTTTCCAGTTGGCTACAGTTGTTCCTCTACGTCCCCTTAAATTTGCCTTGGATCAAAAATGGCCCCTTAGCTCTCTTCAACACGCATACCGGTGGGCGGTACCGCCCCCGTTGGGAACCACTGTAAGACATTTGTTAAATTTAGCCCATTTACAAAGCTAATATCCTTGTAAGTGCAAATTGTAATTGAGTCTTATCAAATGGATGCTTTATTGAAATTGTTTCCAGTAAGTTTTCCAGCAAGCCTCGCAAAAATTAATAATCAAATATTTTAATAATAAACAAACTCTTCATAGAGCTTCACTTTTTTTCATGTATATTTTCAAAATGAATATTCATAAAACTGCGACTTAGACTAAAAATGGCTATTTACTAAACGAGAACACCACTTAATGGACTGATTTTCCTTGGAAAATATTAACAATAGTCGTTCTAAAAGGGCTTTCCTTCCTCCGGAAAAACTATGTGTGCATTAATGTGGAAAACGTTCTTTTATTATATCATTACTTATACAAAAATACTTACGTATATATTTTTCAGTATCAATTATGTCAAATAAAACACAAAAAACTTTAGAAACTATGTACTTCAAAACAGAATAAACTAAAACAATAATATATTTTATTCAGTATAGTTACTCGAATGTTTTTTGAAATAATGTACCTATTTATAATTTCCTATGCTGACATACAACAGTGAATTATTTATCAGAAGATAATGAACTGTTTTAAATGCATTGGTATCTAGTTATTAAACATATATTATTTGTAATTCATATACAGGCTGTCCTGCGACGGGGGAACCCTATCTGTATCTGACAAACTAATGAACAGATTTTCTTAAAAATTCGAGAGACGGTAAATTGGCGGTTCCCACCTTATCGAGACTGAGGTCCACAAGGGTAAACTAGCAGCGTAAAAAAAAAACGAGAAATGATTTGAATTGGAAGGAACGACCGAAAGTCGATAGCCGTATAAAGATAGGTATGTGAATAATTAAGTGAAGAAATACAGGTATTTTACAAAAATTTAATTAAGAACAGTGATATTAGACGTAAGGATATAAATATTGTTAAAAATATGTTAGCTAAGCTAGATAAAATTATACAGGATTTTAAGTCTAAAAACATAATGTTAGAATATTACAAGGAAATAAATAAAACTATTTGTATAGCTCAGAAAACATTAGAAAATAGATTGGGAGAATGCGAGTCAAATCAAATTTTAATTTCAGAAATATCTGAAAAATTTGAATAAAGAATGGTATATTAAACTGTATGACGCTTTATTAGATGAGCCGGTAAAACATTATTAACAACTTTTGTTTTAAAAACGCGACTTTATAAAAAATCATGACATGCTATATACAGCATGTGTTGCACATTGGAATTTTTATTCTAATTCGTCTTCGCAGTCAACGTGTTAAGCATGTCCATGTAAGAATATGTGATCCATTTAGCCATGCCTACATAAAACTATTTGCCTATTTATATCTTAAGACTGTCCTTATAAAAACATTTGATTAATTTATCCCTTAAGTCTCCCATGTCAAAATATTTGTTGGACCCTTTAAACCTTCAAGTCTATCCAAGTTAAAATATGTCTCCCCTTTATCCTGTATGCCTGCCCATACAAAAATATTTGTCCGTTTACCTCTTAAGCTCGCCTGTATTTTTAAGATATTTTATCCCTTAAGACTGTCCATATACAAATATTATTTAGGCAATTTACCATTTTAATCCTAATATCAAATTTTATATTAAAACTACTATTTTCACTATCGCACTTTAATTTTATTTAAATTACTTAAAAAAATAGAAATTATTTATTTGACATGGTGAGAGAACGAAAGAAAAAACAATTACCTATCGGCATACATAGTTGACAAGCGCGGCTACCAATATTATGAAATCACACCTCATCTTTTTTATGAAGCTATGTTTAAGAAAACGTCTATCAAACTCCTTTGACCGCTAAAGAAGATTGGCAAGAAAGAGTATGCAAAGTAAATTCGACACCGTCTCAATCAATTTTAGAGCCTGAACAAAAATCATTTGAAAATAGAAAAATATTTAGAACAGAATGGAAAACAGTTTGAACGCTTTATATCTTTTGGGTTTGCCATGTTAATTTCCTTTCGTTCCCATATATATTTTAAGATGCATACTTGCTAAACAAATATTACCTACCTTTACCTATACAGGGTTGGCCAAACCTCTGTCGTAGTTCTATAACTCCTATTATGCAAATCTTAACGATTTATTCGAAGTATACCTGTCAATGGTGGTCAAAACCAAATATCCCAAAATTATTTTCTTGTGTATAGGGTGGCCCAATAGTAAATTAGGCAAATCACTTATTTTTTTTAAATGGAATGACCCAACTTTTTTTCCAATTTTAGGTACTCTATGGTCACTAGTGCATACCCACAAAATATTGTTTCTAACATCCTACCCCTTTCGCAGAAAAAGAAGAAATACCAAAAAATATTACATTTTCAGACGCCTATTAAAATATGCAGTGCTCTCTCGAATTTGACGTTAGAATTTAAAAAACTACAAATATATAAAGCCAATAGACCAAAGATTTTTTTAGACCAAGTTTTAATTTTTTATTTTGTACAGGGTGGTCACAAATTAATTTCAATTTCCAAAAATTTCTAGGACATTTTTTCAAATTTTTCAAATAGAACACCCTTTATTACTATTCATCGATGAAACGAGAATTTTATACCCTTCGACTTCCCCATGTACTTTCCTATACCTATCTGTCGTCGTTTAAAAGTAAATTCCAAAAAGACATTGATCTATCAAAAATCCAATTTCTACCAGTGGTTTTATTGAATGTGAACATTCAATCAAGTAGACTGGGTCTTAATGAAGTGTCAGATTATTTATTAATGAAGTGTCAAGTTATTTTTACTGATCGCAATAATTCTTCTATTAATAATGAATTTTACGAAAAACGAATTAATTGACATAGTCTATGTTTTGGGAGAATCCGACAGAAATTGTTTATTGGCAAAAAGAATTTATCATCAACGATATCCCGATAGACGCATCCCTGATCAAAAAAGTTTTGAAAAGTTACATGAAAGATTTACCGAAACAGGAAATGTTGCTTATAAAAAACCAATAATTGACAAATGTGCTACTGATAATGATAACCAATTATCTGTAATTTTGACAGCGATAGAAGATCCTCATGTAAGTCAAAAAAAGATTGCCGAAGTAGTAGGTATAAGTAGAACATCCGTTAGAAGGATTTTAAAACAGCATCAATATCATCCTTATAAAATACAATTGCATCAAGAGCTGAAAGACACCGATTTTGATAATAGAATGGTGTTTTGTAACTGAGCACAAACTAAACTGCAACAAAATCCATTTTTTTTTTTATAGAGTGCTGTTTTCTGATGAATCTACATTCCACAAGAACGGATTCATGTTATTGGGCCGTATTTTTTTGAAGGCAACTTAAATGGTCTGATGTATTTAGATTTTTTAGCAAATCATCTTCCTACTTTACTTGAAAACATTTCCCTTGCTGTAAGACTAACAATGTGATACCAACATGATGGGGCAGCAGCGCATTTTTTACGCGAAGTGGCAGATGAATTAGATGAAAAGTTTCCAAATAGATGGATTGGTAGAAATGGTCCAAAAAAATGGCCAGCTCAATCACCTGACTTAACAAAACCCGATTATTTTTTGTGGGGTTATATTAAAAATCTAGTCTATCTTACGCCACCTACAACACCTGAAAATATGAAAGAAAGGATAGTGCAAGCTTTCCATTCCATTACACCTGATATGATCGAGAAACGTTACTGTTTCTCGATCATTCGCCCGACAAATAAATGTATGCATTAGAGAAAATGGCAGACATTTTGAGCATCTTTTATAAAATGTTAATTTATGTTTTAGGATAAATTTCAAATAAATTTTATTATCGTAATTTTCTTCCTTTTGAATTTATTTTATAACGGCGACAGATAGGTATAGGAAAGTACATAGGAAAGTGGAAGGATATGAAATTCTCCTTCAGTTGATGAATAGAAATACAGGGTGATACATTTGAAAAATTTTAAAAAATTTCCCTCGAAATTTTTGGAAAGTGAAATTAATTTGTGACCACCCTGTACAAAATAAAAAATTCAAACTTGGTCCAAAAAAATCTTTGGTCTATTGGCTTTATACAATCGTAGGTTTTTAAATTCTAACATCAAATTCGAGAGAGCACTGCATATTTTAATAGGCGTCTGAAAATGTAATATTTTTTGGTAATTTTTTTTTTCTGCGAAAGGGGTGGGATGTTAGAAACAATATTTTGTGAGTATGTACTAGTGACCATAGAGTACCTAAAATTGTAAAAAAGTTGGGTCATTCTATTTAAAAAAAATTAAGTGATTTGCCTAATTTACTATTGGGCCACCCTGTACACAAGAAAATAATTTTGGGATATTTGGTATTGGCCACCATTGACAGGTATACATCAAATAAATCGTTAAGATTTGCATAGTAGGAGTTATAGAACTACGACAGAGGTTTGGCCAACCCTGTATGTATATTATTTTATTTTTCTCTTATGTTATCAAAATAATAAACATGAACTTCACTTATTTTTGGCCGTAGAATATGATGAAATAATAAAAAAAATTGATTTATCCAGTTAAAAATTTCTTAAATCAAAATTTAAACATGTTTTTTCTCGCCACATATAATAAAATATTTTTTAAAATCATGTAGTAGTTAATTACTACCATCTTTATCAGAATTCAACTAAATTATCAAATTTTAATACCTAACAAAAAATAAATATTATGTTAATAATTAGTTATTTTTTTTAGTTACTTATTTTAGTATAACACTTTATTATACAAAGTACACCAAAATGTCATCTTCTATAGGTATCCGGAATAAAAATAGGAGTATTCCATTTAAAATGAAAAAGTTGACATCTACTTCCGATATAAGCGTATATGACAAAACTGTCAAAATATTTTAGATAAAAATATTACAACCTGTTTACTATTTTTACCAATTTTTAACAAAATCCGTCGGTTGGTTTGTCAGATACAGATAGTATCCCCCGTCGCTGGACAACCTGTATATTTACAGGATATTCCACGTTTTATTAGTATTAGTAACTCTTTTAGTAATTATAGAATGTAATGAAATTTAGATGCGGGAGCTATAAGTATAATATGTGGGGTGGGATATTTTAAGAACGAATTTTCGATTATGAAGTATATCTGGTTATTTATTTTTATTTTAAATATGATACCCTGTATATTTTTCTATGATTACAACGCAAACAAAATATTTTTCTGGCTAATATCTCAACAGGCATTGAATTAAATCTATACGAAGACAGGAGAGAAAATAATTTTCAATACTTTCTTTGATTTTTTCTTAATATATATTTTGTGACATTGTCTTTGACATTTCTTCGTTGTTTGCTTGATCATATTTTTTGTATGAAATTTATGTGAAACTATATAAAGTGTAGTATTTTACATTTAATTTTCGGACAAGAAAAGCCCTTGTAACCTTCAATTTATCAGAAACGGTAAGAGATGGGTATGAGGCTTTCAAAAAATGTTTATACAAGGTGTCCTATTTTAAATATCAACATTCATGATAAGTTCAATACGCTCTTCAAATAGCAGACATGTCATTATAACTTCAATTTAAATTTCATTTTATTCTGATTATTATTAAAACAGTTACATCCAAGTTAATAAAAGATGGGATGATATAAAAGTGGCTATTAACAAATTAAAGAGCAAATATTAATCGGTTTTAAGTAAGAATACGTTCTGGTGAGTGTCGCGGTAATACTAATAATTTTCATAATTAAGATGCCAATTGAAAGGCTGCCATTTTCGTGTCAAAAATTAGTAAATTTATTTTAATATAAACACCTTAAATTATACGGAAAATATTGTAAAGTTGCTCATACAAAAGAAAAATGTTCCTCTCAATCAGAAGACCTCAGGGCGACCCTGCGTGTGTCTTTCACACTTAGCCTACAGGAAATTAATTGAAAAAATATGAACATAATACTTCTAACGAATAATAATTAACGCTCTTGCTTTTAATTAGTTACGAAAGTACAAAGAAAATTATTTCTCGAACGCACTGTAATTCTGTTGTTTTAGGATAAATTACTTTAACAAGCTTTTGTCAAATGCGTTTGATTAACTTCACATTCTTGTTTGTTTTTGACTTTAATTAGGAGTTTGAGATGAAGGACCAATTTTTAATTGGTTAATAAAATATGTACTAGAGATTTTTGTCCCAAGTTATTTGGTAAAACAGGAAATTGAAAGAAAATTACCTTTATTGTGGAAGGTTACCAAATACTCCGTACATTTTTTAATTATTTTAATAATTCTGATAAAAAGTTACATTTTGTAAGGAACTGCCAAACAATCGTTAATTATTTATTTTGTAATCAAGAGTAATTAATTTTAATATGGGGAATCTCTATAAAACTAAGATTATTTTCAAGAATTGAACTTAAAATTAAAAGAAAATACAGGGTGTCCCATTTAAAACAATATAACAACTTTATACTGGTATTCTGGTTTGGGACATCCGTATATATGAAACTGATTTTTAATTGTAAGCGCCACTGAGTTATTTATTTGTGCCAAAGGAATTTTTAATATCTTTTGTAGTTTACCCACAAGACTCTGTCCTGTTAAGCATGGCATACCCTCTATACTCCTGTAATTAGGCGGGGGAAGTTTGTATTGGGTAAAAATAAATAAAATAAATAAAAATAAATAAAATAAATAAAAATAAATAAAAATAAATAAAAATAAATAAAAATAAATAAAAATAAATAAAAATAAATAAAAATAAATAAAAATAAATAAAAATAAATAAAAATAAATAAAAATAAATAAAAATAAATAAAAATAAATAAAAATAAATAAAAATAAATAAAAATAAATAAAAATAAATAAAAATAAATAAAAATAAATAAAAATAAATAAAAATAAATAAAAATAAATAAAAATAAATAAAAATAAATAAAAATAAATAAAAATAAATAAAAATAAATAAAAATAAATAAAAATAACTAAAAATAAATAAAAATAAATAAAAATAAATAAAAAAAAAATAAAAATAAATAAAAATAAATAAAAATAAATAAAAATAAATAAAAATAAATAAAAATAAATAAAAATAAATAAAAATAAATAAAAATAAATAAAAATAAATAAAAATAAATAAAAATAAATAAAAATAAATAAAAATAAATAAAAATAAATAAAAATAAATAAAAATAAATAAAAATAAATAAAAATAAATAAAAATAAATAAAAATAAATAAAAATAAATAAAAATAAATAAAAATAAATAAAAATAAATAAAAATAAATAAAAATAAATAAAAATAAATAAAAATAAATAAAAATAAATAAAAATAAATAAAAATAAATAAAAATAAATAAAAATAAATAAAAATAAATAAAAATAAATAAAAATAAATAAAAATAAATAAAAATAAATAAAAATAAATAAAAATAAATAAAAATAAATAAAAATAAATAAAAATAAATAAAAATAAAAATAAATAAAAATAAATAAAAATAAATAAAAATAAATAAAAATAAATAAAAATAAATAAAAATAAATAAAAATAAATAAAAATAAATAAAAATAAATAAAAATAAATAAAAATAAATAAAAATAAATAAAAATAAATAAAAATAAATAAAAATAAATAAAAATAAATAAAAATAAATAAAAATAAATAAAAATAAATAAAAATAAATAAAATTAAATAAAAATAAATAAAAATAAATAAAAATAAATAAAAATAAATATAAATAAATAAATTATTAAAAAGTAATAAAATAAAAAAAATAATAAAAATTAATAATCATGCATTTAATGTAATAATAAAAAGTAATTTAATTGATAGAATAATAGCAAACTAATAGTGATTAGTGTGGTGAGAATATATAAAACAAAAAATGTAAAAGATTTAAAAATAGCACTAACAATTTATTTATATAAGAAATCAATTTAGACTTTTATAGTAGACTCTCTACATATTTCACATTTAATACTCACATTAAGAAATTTAAAAAAGGTACAATTTAATTAACAACTTAAATTAAAATTTCTGCCAGGTATCTCATGAAAAAATGTATCTCTAGTAACGAAGACTGTAATTCACTTTTAATAATTGAGGTTTGAAAAATACCAGTGAAGCGGGATCGAGCCATCTAGTATTTAAATAAAATTCAGTAAAGAGCAATATTTTGTCTAAATGATTTAGAATAAATCGTTATATAACCTATGTTGAAGTTGCAATATTTACACATATTAGTGAAACCCATTGTATTGTTAGAACGAGTTTAAAAAAAATATAGAATATTCGATCTTCAACCACTGTTTGCTTCAGTGATAAAGTTAATTTTTTGAAAGAAAATTTCTTCCTTCCGAAAAAATCAAAACATTTTCACACGACAAATGTAATCAAAATAAAATACTTACTTTAAAACTATTCGAAACACAAAAACGTAAATTTACCGACAACAATATGCAACCGAGTTTTCCAATGTCGCGAGTTTTTCGCACAACGTGCTTTTACTACAACGCGAATTGGATTTTCCACGACCACCTGCTACACGAATCGTAAACAAACTGTCGCCTGTTGCATGTGGAAAATCCAACGTCGCGACGCTCCAAAACGTCACGCCATCGATAGGGTTAGGAATGTAGAGAGGGGGTCGATAAGAGAAAGTCAAAGTCTAACCTCCGGCTGATGCTGGATAGAAACAGTTAGTTGTTTTTCCAAGAATTCTATATTTTAGCTACTTTTTTTAAATGTACGTAGGCGAGAAGCTTTACAAGCATTCAACAGTTAGCATGCCATAAAGGTTATTATAAATAACATAACATTATATTATATTATACATTTGGTATACTAGCAAGCAAATAAAAACCGTATTTTATAAAAATTAAACAAATTTTTTGCATTTTTGATCAGTACATTATGTTTATATATAAATACCTACTAATATTAAAATAGAAAATTCAACAAAAATTCGAGAGACGCTAAATGAGAAATTCTTCTCTGAAAAGAAAATACACATATAATAAAAAATATCTAAAATATATGACAGAAGAAACACCCTGCCAAATTTTTGTGACTTTTCTAGGTAGTTAAAATTGAAAAATAAAGTCAGGTATTTAAAATTTAAAGCGCTACGTTTCTCTTTGGATTTATGGCAAAGCTGTAAAGTTGGTTCTTAGGGATTCATCCGTTTCATTTAAATTATGTACTCGAAAAATCGCATCCATCCTTTTCTCTCATTTAAGAGTAAGGAAGAGGGATTTCAGAATAGTTCGGATCAATTCCTGAACGCTGTATTTGTAGCGGTTGTCATTTGTGTGTTGTTCGTAGTTTTGTTCAAACCTAATCATTTTTTGTGTGTTTATATTTTTAACGATATTTTTATAGTGTTTTTACAGCAGTTTATAAATTATACAGTGTGGAAACCACTTATGGAATAAAATTCTTTATGTCATTATTTTAGAAAATTGTAAAAAATGCCGAGACACGTCAACTTTTGAATTGAGTTGTGCGTTATGTAAACATAAATTTAAATGTACAGGGTGATTCACGCAAGTATGCCATAGTCGGTGTTGTTTTTTTTTAATGAAACACCCTGTATATTTGCATATTTTTGAAATCCTCTTAATGAACCGATTCCAACAAACTGAATAATGTATGTATGCAAATATACAGGGTGTTTCATTAAAAAAAAACAACACCGACTATGGCATACTTGCGTGAATAACCCTGTACATTTAAATTTATGTTTACATAACGCACAACTCAATTCAAAAGTTGACATGTTTCGGCATTTTTTATAATTTTCTAAAATAATGACATAAAGAATTTTATTCCATAAGTGGTTTCCACACTGTATAAGTAAATAAATAAATGTTTCATGGCTATATTTATAATTATAATATATGTTACCCTTATAAAAAGTTGCTGTTTAATGTAGCGACATATATTGAAGGTATCTTTGCAACATTATTTTATACTATAGTCTGAAACCACGATTTTCGCAAATTCAAGTCCCTGAGATAAATATAAACTATATAAAATATAATCTTATACTTATGAAATTTGACATTTAAGTAAAACTTATTTATAATATACCTCGACATACCGTATACAACAAACATTACTTCTACACACATGAAAAAAAAATTAAAAATATTTAGATTTTTTAACGTTTATAATACTTTTCAATTATTTAATTTTTTTATTCGATTACCTATATTATGGGAAAAAGTTCGCCGTGTTTTTGTTATAAATTGTTTTACATATTTTTTAATTTTTTTTTACTGTTTTCATTTCTGGGAGCTCTGTTGGAATGCTTTAAAGATTTTTGGTCCCCAAAACAGATAACTATTTTGTCCAAATCACTTATTCATTCGTGGTATCAAATAATTGTCTTTGTCAGTGGCGTAGCCAAGGGGGGTCCTTGCGTCACCATTTCCGCTATAGTATTGGCGCTCTATTACATGTTGGTTTTTATTCACTTTCTTGATGGAAACCCCCCCATAGTTCTAAGAAACCCCTCCCATGAAAAAAATGGCTGACTACGCCAATGGTCTCTGTCACATTGATGCAACGGTATTTGTATATAGTTCATCTTGAATTTGAAATTGATAGGTTGCTTGATAGAACAATTGTCGTAAGTCAAATATCTGGATATTTCATAAATGAAATGAGATTCGAAAAGACTATGATACAAAATTATCTTCTGTGGTAATTCTAGCATTGGTGATACTTGCATAAATTTAAATATGACACTACTTAATTTATTTAGTAAGTATTGAGTATGTTTGTCCCAGTTCAAGTGGCTATCTACTCTTATCCCTAAGTATTTAATTTTATTTTCTGGTAGTATATTATGTGTTGTTCCCGATAGTGATATTTTGAAATTGAGGAAGATCGGGGGCTAGACTGCAAAAAGGTAGGTGTACCTACTAGTATTTTTTTAAATTGATAGATAGTAATCGGTAGTCAAACCATATTTTTATTTTGGGGAAATCCTTCTCTGCCAGTTTTTTTAAATTATTCTATTCAGTAGGTTTGAACTGAAAAAGTGTGTGATCTGCAAAGCTTTACTTTCAACTAAAAAGAGATTGTTCATTATGGAACTGAAAAACCACTCCTCACCCGGAGTGGATCGATTGAATTCCTTCTTTTTAAAAAAAGCATGATTTTCTTAGTACGCCCCTCTCAATAATTATGAATTTATCATTTCAAACATCAACCCTACCACGTCAGTGGGAAATAGCATCAGTCACACCAATTTTCAAAAAAGGCGACAAATTGGAACCTTCAAACTATCGCCCCATTAGTCTTTTATCAGTCCCGTCTAAGGTCATGGAAGCTATCATGGTTAATGCAATTTCCGAATTTCTAACAGAACATCAAATTATACCAATGAACAACATGGATTTGTTAAGGGCAAATCTACCATAACTAACCTGTTCGCGTGTACTAGTGATTGGTCAAAAGCTCTTGATTCCAATATTCCTGTGGACATTATATATCTGGATTTTGCGAAAGCCTTCATAGGGTACCTTATAAAAGACTATTACTTAAACTAGAACACTTTGGTATCCGAGGCAATCTGAACAAGTGGATCTAAAATTCTCTTGCCAATAGATATTTTAGTGTCAAAGTTGTACAGTCACATTGCTCCAATCGACAGGTCACTAGTGGAGTACCCCAGGGATCGGTGCTAGGCCCTCTGTTATTTTTAGTATATGCCAGTGATCTCACCTTACATATTCACACCTGTAAGTCTTTTTATGCGGACGACACCAAAAAGTATGCAAATCCACTGCTGGAACATAACTTACTACAAAACTATATCAATTCTATTGGAAAATGGTGCAACGACTGGTTACACCATATTGGAGTATGGTGGCCCAGTGGGATGTCCAGTGCTAGTGCGTGATCAAAATCTACTTGAAAATGTACAACGACGTGCGACGCGTATGCGTTTTGGACTAAAGCGACCGTATTACGCAGACCGGTTAACAATGGCGCATTTACAGACATTTCAACAGCGCTTGGGAGGTGCTCTAATTTTAAGTTTTCGCGTTTTAAAATTTAATTATGCTGGCCTGTTTTATTTATATTCTTTAAATCATGATAACAGGCTAAGAGGTCACCAATTCAAATTAAAAAAGAACATAATAGGACTAAATACAGACAATATTTTTTAACAAACAGAATTTTTGATGTTTGGAACAGCTTGCCCAATGATGTTATAGACTCCACGTCGATAAACATGTTTAAAAATAGATTAGACTTTTTTATGAATAATTAATTATTTTCAAACCATATTAATTTACTATTGTTTACAAGTTATTGTAAATTGTTAGGCTATATAGAACCTAGTTCTCAGCCTTTAATTGTTTTTAATAATAATAATAGTAAAGTAGACTATAAAGACTAGAAGCCCCAATACTGTTCCCTGAGGTACACCACATGAGACTATTTGATCGATGCTGGTGATATTTTGTATTTTAGTTTCCTGTCTTCGATTTGTTAAGTATGATTTCAATAAATTATTTGCTATACACCTTATAACCATATCTTTAAGGGCATTTAATAAATGACAATGATCGACGGTATCGACAGCTTTAGCCAAGTCTAAAAAGATTCCTATTGATGGTTTTATATTGTCAATTGAATAGTAAATTTTATTAGTTAGTTCCCTTATTGAACTTGCGTTGAACTTCCCTACCTGAATTCATATTGTGCTTTTGATAACAATTTGTTTTTTTTTTCAGAAAGCCATTTATTCCATGTTTCATCATTTTTTCTAGAATTTTCTCTAGTGAACAAAGCAGGCCTATCGATCTATAGTTAGCTATTTCTGTTTTTTCGCAATTTTTATATATATAGGAATAATTAGAGACTGCTTAAAAAGATGAGAAAAGATGCCTGTAGAGATGCTTGTATTGATATAATATTTGTGAGTGGGGCAGCTAAAATAAAGTCTGAGTTGTAATGTCTCCGCAGTTATGTTATCCGATCCTGGAGCTTTGTTCGTTTTTAAACCTGTTATTATATGATTTAACTCAGTTATAGTTGTGGAAATTGAGAATATTGAATTTCTAGAGACGTGCTTTTTTATAATTATTCGTCATTTTAATGTTTTCGGCTAAATTTATACCTATATTTGTAAAAAAAGTTATTAAAATCATCTGCTATGCGATTTGGATTAGTGATTAAATTTCCATTATCAGATTTAATACGTGTTGTGATCTGTTTTTATCTATTTTTTGTTAATTTTTTTATTACGGACCAAAGTTGTGTAAAATCATTCTTATTTTTCTCAATCATGTTTTTATAATTGTTAATTTTTGCTTCTGTAATTTGGGTATTTACATTTTTTTTAATTATTGTGCTCACTATATAAAATTGCATTTTATGATTCATTTTTATATTTTTTATAAATTTAATTTTTTTTATTGATGAGTTTAATCAATGATTTAGTTATCCAAGCCTTCAGTGAAGAACAGTTGGAACATCAGACCCACAGACCTTTTATATATTGTTTACAGAGCGGTTGCAATTAAAATACAGCAGGAAAAAGAACTATACACTATAATATCTAAACAGATAAAGCTATGCAATAAACTACCTGATAGTATGAGACATCTAAGCAGGGTTGCATGTCAAAGACGACTCAGAAAATGGATATTTGATATGGTTTCTTCGAATAATGAAAATATAAATCAGTGAATAGTGTTCGCATATGAAGCCCCTCCTCGTGGAGTAAGCCGAAAATAACATTATGGTGACATACGTCATATTTTGATGTCAGGATTCTGCCAATGATCTATGTACAATTCATTATGAATTACCCTATATAGATTTTTAAACAAAACAGTTTGCATTGTTATAGGTCCATTTTTGAAATCACAAAAGAACCTTTTTTCCGCTTAAACGAAACACAGTATTGTGAGGGAAATTTTAATTTTGAACTAGATTTGTCCATGACTCGACAATGTAGAGTTTACTGTAGGTATTGTATTCACATTTTGCGATGGCATCTCGCCGGGACGTCGTCGACACGACGCCGATACGTCCAGGGACGCAGGTTGACAAGGGCAGCGGGGTATCCCGCAGCCTCGTCGAGGTTTTCCTTTGTTGTTACACGTTACACGTGGAAACAAGATTGCACGTCAGGAAATAGAATGAAAGCAGATTGTTTCGTGACAGTTCTATTTACGGTTTTCCTGGCTGATCTGCATTTAACCTTAAATGTCGATTAATGGCATTTCGATGTTTTTGAATTAACAAATATTGTTAATGATTACACTATCGTAGAATACGGTGTATCTACATATAACTGTGTATTAAGACCCGGGTATCCCTGTATGTAAATACCGTTAAGTTAAATCGACAGATTACCGAATATGTAGTATTTAAAAATCAAATTTTCGGCCAAATTAAAAATTGAAAATTTTATTATTTTCAATAAAAAATAATAAGTTTTTTATTACACTACCCAACAGACAACAGAAAACTTATAAATTATTACTAAAAAACAATAAAACAGATATACAAGTAAGTACAAGATATACAAATAAATAACATGTTACAACAGTCACATATTTCTTTAATCCTTAGATAAAAGAGACCAGAGATGTAACATACACCGGTGTTAAATGTTGCCAATTTATAAAGAAAGGTTAACGGAGTGGAGAACTGGGCGGAGACCCGAACTCTGTGACAGGGACAACCTTTGTTTATTAGCATCATAATGAACTATTAGATTTACTTAAAAGATGTTTAATAGAATTTTGTAATATGAAATGAAATTAACCTAATATTTTAATATCAAACAGATGCTACGACATTTTATGTAAAGAGAAGACCGTTTATAGAATATTTCGTTAGCGATTATTTACTCCGGACTTTTCTGCAAGAGACTATAGTAAAATGTTGAAAGAGAATATTCTTAGTCGAGCAAGAAATGGTACACATTGTATACGAGTATTATAAAAAAAGCATGTGCGCAGGCGAATACTGCAAATCAAACCTTGTGAGTTGAAAATTAAATTTTTTCTACGGCTATTACATAATATTAAAAATTAGTCAAAATGAGAAAATACTGTTTTGTATTGTAACCTCAGAAAAAGGTATATTAATTCTTCTTTCTTTAGGAATATTAATATATATATACATAAAACTGTAGAAATGCATATGTCTGAAACCAGATACCATTTTAAAATTTAAATATATTAAAAGTCATTTGGTTGTTAGGGGTGGGTGATTATTGAAAATAATCGATTATTTTTGATCAATCGATTATTTTCAATCTATTTTTGTTTGTATTTCCTTTAAAATCGACTACTTGATTATCTTTGAAAATAATCGATAAATTAAAAAGCCAATTAACCAATAAATGAGGGTTTAAAAAAATAAACGAATTATCGTTTATTTTAAATAATCGTTTATTTTCAAATAATCTATTTTTTGTATCTCCATTGAAACAGATTATTCGAAAATAATCGATAAATCAAAAATAATCGATTAATTAAAAAGTCGATTAACCGATTTAAAAAAAACTGATTTATCAATTATTTTAAATATTCTATTTTTTCGTATTTTCTTTAAAATCGATTATTCGATTATCTTTGAAATATCGAAAATAATCGATTATTCAAAAATAATTGTTTAATCTAAAATAATCTATTAATCGAAAATAACCAATTAATTAAGAATCCGATTCTATGATAAATCGATTTTACAAACAATAACCGAATTATCGATTATTTTTAAATAATCGATTAATAAAAAGTGATTAACCGATAAATCGATAATTTTAAAAAATTAACCGAAATATCGATTATATAAAATAACCAATTATATTCGATCAATTAACATAATCTATTTTTTCGTATTTCCTTTAATACAAATTATTCGAATACCTTTGAAAAATCGAAAATATTCGGTTAAGGAAAATAATCGATTAATTAAAGAAGCCGATTAAACGATAAATCGATTTTTCTAAAAAAAAAAATAGATTATTTTCAATCAATCGATTATTTTGAATAAATCTACTTTCTTTTTGTATTTCCTTCAAAATCGATTATTCGAGCTTTTAGCTCTAAAGTTTAGAGATTCGGAATTTTTGAGTCCGTTATCTTTGAAACCGCATTCTATTGTAAAATAAATATTGCTAGAATTTAGATTTTTTAGTAAACGAAGATTTTTTTCGAGTTGTTTAGGGGGTTATAATGTAACATTTTATTAACAATGTGACTCCCGTAACTTAAGTATTTTTTTTGCGTACACTAGATCATATTGTGCGTTTTACTTTGTTATAAGACTTAAATGTCACCTCCGATTTGACCGCAAATAAGGTGAACCTTAAAATTTAAGTAGGTCATCCTGTATTTCATCTAATATTCTTATAAAAATACCTTATAAACAAAATTTCGCCAGCAACTATGCTTCTTTACCTACCAAAAAGGGCTGAAACCCCCTTTAGTAAATATTCTTATAAAACTACTTTTTAAAAACAAAATTTAGTTAGCAACAATGCCTATTTACTTCTAATTTAAATTAAATGTTAAATTTATGTATTATAAAATCTGTTTTCTGAAATTTTTATTTGATGCTATTTATTGAAACCCCTTATGCGGATCTGAAGTATTCATAGCGGCTTTATGTAAAAACGTCAATATTTACCGCTGAAAACGAATATATTTCTTATTTTTCATAACATTGGCAAATATATTATTTGTATATACAATTTTTCACGATACATCGTGGCATTTTCAATTTGAAATTGAATGATTAAAACACTTTAAATTGCTAATAACACCAACAAATAATTCAAAAAACGGCGGTCCATGATGATTCAACTCTCACGGAGAAGAGCGTAGAATAGAAATGTCGGAGCAATTCAGGTGGCGTCGTAGACACAATAATTTTTAGGTGGGTTACTTAAGGTTGGAATAGACAACATGCGCTATGTGCAATGTTACATCTCCGGTCTCTTTAATCTAAGATTTAATCGAAGCAATAGTGCAGGAAAAAATTTAAAATAACCTCACTTTGTTTCATTTTAAAGGTGGCGTTTTACATTATATTATTCTTAATTTCAAACAAATAAGAATAATAAATAGTAATACGACCTAAGTTCAACCTTTACTTACGATGTGGTTCACCCAGGTAACAGAAATATTGCATATTTTTCGAATTCACTCAATTTGAAATTTACTTCTATTTCTTTAGAATGCCATGTCAAATCGCAGTAAGTTATTTTTACATTCAAGCAAACTATTAGTCTTAGGTGATGCTACCTAAAACTAATTACCTAATTAGAAATGGCCCTTTTAAACCAATTGAAATTCAATAAGGCACTTTACAATTCGCAATTAGGCATTCCAAACTGAATGCCTACCAGTGGGCTTTGACGGGTTATGATAATGCAAAATTATGGCAACCCTGTAGACCTGGTGATTTGACAAGGTCAATGAAATAGATAGTTACATAGATTGATTATCCATATTTTTCAAAATAAACATAAGCGCATGCCTTGAAGTAAAAATGTAAGCAATTATTTTTTTTAATATCTAAAGGCTAAAAAATTGGTTTTAAAACACATTTTTGCTAAACCGATTCAAATTAATAAATATTTGCCAGGCAATATGGCCGCTCGTAAACGACCAGCTTTGAGCAATCTATATAACTATATATGTATCATTGACCCTGTTAATGACAACAGGGTTGCCATATCTAAACTGTCATTACCCACTGGTAGCCATTTGGACAGGTCGTTGGAATGCCTAATTGGCTAAAAGAAATGTATAGAGGCAGCTACTGGGTTTCATTTTAAAAAGTTATATTGTTGTTTAATAATTTATATATTTCTTTTTTAATTTAAAATGATACTGTTTAGTGCCGCTGTTTGTTTTAGTTCTTAATATTAAACATTTCAAAGTTTTTCGTTTATGAATCTACAACCATCCTTAAAAGGATTATAATTTTACACTTATTCGTAAATGGGAATTTTATTATAACACGGAAATGAATGTTAAAATAAACTGCATTAGTGTCACTCAATTTGTATGCCAAACAAAAACAAACCATACTGTCATTGATTTTTACATATAAGTTTTGAGTACATATACATTTACTTGGAGATACATAGAGGTAACAAATAAATTGCTGAAGGGAAAACCTAAAAAAATATAATTTTTAATTTATGTTTAAAAATTTTATGGCGCACTCGTAGATAAATTATTGTATGATATAATTGCGTGAATGTGTTTGCCCATTTGTTATGCCGATTACTCACTAGGCAAGAGTGTTGCCAGTCTAGTACAATTGTACTAGATCTAGTACATTCTCTGAGAATCTGGTACTCTAGTACACTCGAAGCAAAATCTAGTACTTTTTTCAGCGTATGTTCCATTTGAAGAGAAAATCAAAGTATGTGATTTGAAGTGTAAAATATATTGTTCAAAAATTGCCAGATAAATTAAAATGAGAGGTAAAAATGGTTTTAAAAATTAGCCGATGGATAAAATAGTATTAGAAATTGCTTGAGGGGTAAAATGTTGTTCAAAAATTGCTCTAAGGATAAAAATACTGTTAGAAATTTAATGAGAGATAAAAAATATTTATAAATTGTTCGAGAGATTACATAGTATTACGAATTGTTAAAATAGTGTTCAAAAATTGCTCCAGGGATAAATTACTGTTGAAAAATTTGTTGAGAAATAAAATATTGTTCAAAATTGACTCGAGAGATACTGTTAGAAATTTCTGGAGAGACAAACCATTGTTAAAAAAGTCCTCGAACGATAAAATACTACGTATTAAAAATTGCTCGAGAGATATAATAATACTATTAGAAATTGCTCAAGAGATAAAATATACAAACATTGCTTGAGAGGTAAAAAAAGGCTGTTAAAAATTGCTCGAGTGATTAATTAGTGTTAAAAATTATACAAACATTGCTCGAGGGATAAAAAAGTTGTTAAAAATTAAAAATTGCTGTTAGAAATTGTTAAAAAATTTCTCGTACGATAAAATACTATTAGAAATTACTCGAGAGATATAATAATACTATTAGAAATTGTTCAAGAGATAAAATATTGTACAAAAATTGCTTGAGAGATAAAAAACAGTTGTTATAAATTGGTAGAGACGTAAAAAATTGTTAAAAATTTATCGAGAGTTAAAATATTGTTATAAATTTGTCGAGAGTTAAAATATTGTGCAGTTTGTTAAAGAGATAAAAAAGTTACTCGAGAGATAGAATAATGTTATAAATTTATTGAAAGATAAAATATTGTTTAAAAATAGCTCAAGAGATAAAAAAAGGTTTAAAAATTATTCGAGAGATAAAATAGTACTATAAATTGTAAAAATCTTGTTGATAAATTACTCGATAATTAAAAAATACTCTTAAACATTTCTCTAGAGATAAAACATTGTTTAAAATTTGCTAGAAAGATAAAAAATATTAATAAAAATTGCTCTAGAGATAAAATAGTGTTAGAAATTATTAAAATTTTGTTAAAAAATTGCACGAGAGATCAAATATTGTTCAAAAATAGCTTGAGAGGTAAAAAAGGTTGTTAAAAATTGCTCGAGTGATTAATTAGTGTTAAAAATTATACAAACATTGCTCGAGGGATAAAAAAAGTTGTTAAAAATTAACAATTGCTGTTAGAAATATATCGAGAGATAAAATATTGTTTAAAAATAGCTTAAGAGGTAAAAAAAATTAAAAGCTGTCCGAGAGAAAAAATCTGGTAATTGTATAGAATCTAGTACATTTTTATGCAATCTGGTACATTTTTTAGATAAATCTGGTACATTACAAAAATATATTCTGGCAACATTGCTAGGCAATACGAAAGCGAACAAACAGAACCACTCGCTCGCATGCCCTAGCAGGCGCGTGTGTTTGGTCATTACTACCCACACTGGCGAATGTCTACGTACGAATTCGTTCATTGTTGGCCTTCCATAATCAGTGTAGTGTTAATAGTGTCATATCTAAATTCGTAATTAAGTTTATTTTTTGTAATATAGAATACCATTCGACAATCAAAAGAAGAAAAAGACGGTTGTAGACATCATTATTATTTAAAAGTAGATCACGTTACAGTGGAATTTTTAAAAATCTATTTTACAAATTCGAAGGAAGAGTGTTCTCGGGACTATCGATAAACACAAAAGCTAATGCACGAAACGTGTGGTCAACCTTACCTTACGTTACAGTGGTACAAAGCCATCCATTTTTGATATTTTATTTTCGTTTCTGTTGTTTTGGGTTCCAAAGACATTCGTGTTCATTATAAAGATCGATTAGTTGCAGCACATGTGTGTTACTCCATAATTATTACAATAGATCAATTCTCTGAATTATAATAAATTAACTTTAAATAATAAACAAAAACTCCAACCAAACTAATAAAGAATTAAATCACACTTGCCACTGGCAACTGTTGGTTTACATATTTTTTACGGAATGCATTCGGTCTATGTACATACTAGATACTGCCCGCCGTATGCCGACAAAAATCTTTTAAAGTACCGACAGCCGGCGAAAGGCTTCCAAAATTGTCAAATCCATATCTGTATCCTGCTCATTCGCTTTCGTTGGCCTAGTGAGTACGCAGCTTTAGATGTACACAAGTGCGCAAAAACTTCCTGATAAGCGAAGGTTATAGGTCACATATTATGAGGCTATTTGCGGACAAAATTTTGTAGATTTACCGTAACTGAGGCATTATGGTATATATAATGACTGAGGTATTCAAACGAGACCATTATATTTAGAGGTGCACAGGCCGCACAAGAGGGCCGTCCGCATATAGCTCAATTTCGTTAGACCGCAAATGTTCGCTATAGGCTTTTCAATCGCCGAGTTTCAATGGCTTTCCCGTCAAAATGTTCATATCAAGAGAAACTATTCAATTTGAGCGCTTATTTATTTGGCAGGCAACATTTAATTCTTAATGGCTTATTATGTGTTGTCTATAATACCTACATCATCCCTGTTTAATCATTCGATCATGTATTTAGAGGCCCCATTTTCGCATACAAGCCTCGAAGAGGGTTGAAAAGTACATCGTTGTTGAGTAGAATAAAAGAAAATTTACGAGTGACACTTAAGGATAAATGGAAAATTCGATTTTCCTTATCAGAAAAATTTTCCGACCACAAAATGCACTTATACATTCGGGTCATTCAAGAAAATATGTTTTCGAACTAGTGACGATGTACGTTTTCATAAATTCGACTGGTTTGTGTGGAAAAATCGCGTAAACTCTCGATTTTTCCCTGGAAGATTACGCCCTTATTTCAACCCTTTAGCCACTTGCAACATTAATGCCTTTGGTTTTCCGAAGCCTAGTTCTACTAATTAATCATATAGTGAAAACGGCTTGCGTGGAAATATGGGCTACAAATCACCTTTCATTTTTGTTAGGGAAAATCGAATTTTCCATGTGTTATCCCCTCGTAAATTTCCTTTCATCCTACTTAAAATCGATGTACTTTTTAACTCTCTTCGAGGCTTGTATGCCAAACTGGGGCACCTAAACCTGTCACTGTCTGACGGAACTATTACTCGTGGAAGTAGTGGGTTTAATCATTATCTAAACAGGGAGAGAGGAAAAATACACAAACGGAAAACTTGACAGTGCCGTACCGTATGGAAGGGGTTATATATTGTTAATTACTATAAAATGCTAGATGAAAGTGAAAGGACACGATTTTAAAAATAGTGTTTTATGGTATAATTTTAAGTTTCAATGTAGGAATAGTATTTCATAGTATTTTAATGTGATACTACATAGACCCGTGCACAGGCTTTCCTTTTTGTATATTATTTATTCAATTTTAGAGGATTACAAATTTTGTACTTTAAGCAATTTGTTTCATTTTGAGTAAATATACCTAGGTACTATAAAGCTGACTGTGAAGGAGAAACGAAAACAGAAAAATATTTCCAAGACACCCGTTTTCTATGTGAAGCAAGAATATTATACATATTTCTGACTATACATACCTTCCTTTATGAAATAAAATAAAAATCAATTAGAGCAATTTAATTTATCAACCAAAAATAGTTATACACAAATACGGATATTAATAAACTTTATTATTTACAAAGAAGTGTAGGAAAATTTTGACGTTTAGAAGTTATAGGGAACAGAAGAAATTATGTTATTGTGCCTGTTCTCTATTTTAACAATTCTGACAATGCATGAAGTGGTGTGCCTAATTAAAATGGGTAGCGTCGATTAAAATTTTCTGATAATATATTTTTAAATACCTATAATAATAATTCCTAATTTTAAATAGTTTTATTTGGATAGATGGTTATTTTTTATAAATTTAAATGCAAATCAAAACCTACAATAGATAGGTACATTTTTTTTAAATTTAAGTTGCATATTAAGGGGGGAGTAAAGTTTTTAAACTTTTTTTGCATTTTTTTCATATTTAATTTTCTGAATGGAAAACCTTTCACATTGTGTGAAAATTTGAGATGAATCGGAGAAAAACTAACGAAGATACAGCGGTTTGAGTAACCGTGCCTCATACATAACTCAGCGCATCAGAAAATACCTGCCCGGCCCAGGCGCGCTATACCTGGCAGCAAGGGCGGCTCCAGGGGAGGGGGCTATGGGGGCCATGTGTAGTACAATAGTGAACTGATAACAAATTACCTCTTAATCCAGATAAATGCAATGTTGTCTTCTGTCCCATAATACATCCATATTCCATTAATGACGTAATTTTAACAAGACCCATAACTTTAAATGATTTAGAAGTGACGTTTGATAAATAACAATTTCATAGCACTTATAGAAAATATAACTGCAGCGAATCGAGTATACGGCTTCGTAATACGTAATGGCAGAGATTTTCAATATAATTCGACATTAAAACCCTATATAATACATATGTCCGTTTTAAATTAGAGTATGCGTCTATAGTTTGGTCTCCCGATTACACGGTAGACATTAACAATGTTGAATATACCCAAAGACGCTTCTTAAAGGGCTTATTATTCGTAAATGATTGAATATATCCTCCCGGACGTACTGCACAAGAATTATTACTTGTGAATCATGGAATGAAGTCTCATTGCTCGTCGAGAATGCTATGCTTTTATGTTCAAATACAAGTTATTAAACAATATTATACATGATCCAGTCCTTTTAGGAAATATGAACTTTCTGATTTCACGCTTACCGTCTCGCACAACTGATTTCTTTTACTAATAGACTTCGCGAACTAATGTTTTATTAAATTCGCCAGTTTACAAACTTTGTCAAATTTGTAATAAATTCAGTGAACAGTTTAACTTATTTTATAGTAGCTTTACAATATGTATATCTAATGTCTGTCTAAACTATAAACTCTGTATTTTTTTTCTTTTTTATGTTCAACTGAATATTTACAATATTTTTCTGTGTACTAATTTGCATGTTGTGATTACTACCACTCTGTAATTGGTTTCTGTTGAGTGATGTAGAAATTAAATAAATATCCCCAAATCCTCACGGTGAAAATGAATTAAAGAAAAATTAAATAAGCCTAAATACTCTGAGTTGAACTTAAACCAGCTATACCGACCCTTTCGTGCTAGTACCTAAACTACTCGATTATCATTGCAACCAGTGTTCTCAGTTCGAGAGATCAAATCTCAGTAAAATATTTGTGTGAAAAAAAAAAAAAATAAAAGACCAAAAATTAAACGAATATTTTATTTTATTCCACAAACAAACTTCGTTATCAATAACTTGAAAAATAACAACAAATAAGGTATCGACAACTTCCTATAATTACAAACACTGATATATGCATTTATCCTAAAAGAAAATTTATCAAGAAAAAGAAGAAATAATCGTTCAGTTTGGTTACAAAACGAGAAAAAAAAACATCTCAGCGGCAGGAAAATCACTCAAATAGTTTAAAAATTTCTCATAGTTTACAAATATATTTTTACCTAAAATAAGCAGTCTTGTTATATTACTAAATTTAAGGTGTACAGGGCGTTCTAGTATATGCAATCCATTCCTTGAAACGAACGAAAAGAACTTACACGCCAGCGCGATCGCCTGACTCGCCCCCAATAGATTATTAACCGAAATTCGTAATTAATAAAAAAAAAACAGTGGGAATTATCAATTAATCAAAATAAAAACAGATTTGCACGAACCACCCTGTACAACAAATGTACATATACAAATATTATAAGCTACTTGACTAGATTACATAAAAAAGTGAGTAAATATCCATACAAAATACATTTTCAAATAGATACATTTTTTTTATATTTAAACATTCTGTAAAAATTCTCGTATCAAAAATCCCATCAAACATCAAAATCAAATAAAAAATTAATAAAAAAAAAATAATTTACGTTTCTTTGGTAAAAACACCTGTTATGAGAACAAATCGTCTAAATTATCGAAAAAATGATCAGTTGCACGTCGATTGAAATGAATGTACTGCCATTTATTAGGATGAAACGGATCGTGTATCTCAACCCAATGAAAAACGTGCCAAATATACAGGATTTTTATATTACTTTATTATTTAATTGTCGTTACTTTATGTTCCAGTGAAATAGAAGATCTGATCAGGAACACCCGACACTAGTCTTCGGAAATTACATTTATGCTTTCAACAAAAACGAACATTTAAATAACAAAAACCGTTTATAAATCTAAACTCTGGTGTTATTATTAAGATTAGACTTAAGATGTGTATATAATTTGTCTATAATTTTAATCACGTTAAATTGGCACCGAAAAATGGTTTATTTTATAGCACCAACTTAAATGTGTCACGTTTTGTTGAATGCTAATGGCGATTTGTTATGTGCATTAATATGAAAGTTTTTGTGGTAAAAATTGTTAAAAAATTTGCAAAAAAATAACATTTCTAATAGGATTGTTTTGGAAAAATCTGCTGATTTAAAATTCATTATTATTAATATTGTACTGTACAAATTGTCATTGCTTACATTTATTGAAATTGTGATATTTTTTTTAGATATAAATATAATATTTTAATTTGTTTGAACTGTACTGCAATTGCTTTAATAATTTCCCAAAACACGTCAGATGATTTTCTTTGGGGGACATCTCTCGTTCAAGCCTCAAATATACGTCAAAAGAAAATCATCCGACGTGTTTCGTGAAATTTTTCCAATTACTATGAGATAAGAAATATACCGGGTGGGTCGTCTGAGATGGAACACCCTGTATATTTCGGATTGATTTGCTAATAAAGTTGGTGCTTAAACTCTATGAAAATCCATTTACATGATATAGAAATGAAAATTATTTTTGTATATTTTTATTGGCTCTAGAAATTTATTAGAATTAATTTTTTTATAGTGAAGAGTAATGAAAAGTAGTCGACCTTGAGCATAGAAGACACATAGTTAAATGTCCATCCTGGATGTTTTTTCAAAAACACTTTGGGAACAATATTTGCATTTGTATTTTTTTTAGGCTAATCGTTTGTAAAATACTTCCAACCTTTGGATTTCTTGATAAGTTTTTCACGAGTTTATTTTAATAAAATATGAAACGAAAATACGAAAACATCTTCTTCTTCAATTCAATTTTTATAGGCCTCAGCTGCCAGGGCTATTCGGCCTATGGTAATTGTATTGGAGTTTTCTGTGTTATAGGTGGATATTTTAAAGGAAATTTATTTTTTTCGTCACAGGATGCACATCACACCATGTGACAATTTGTAATTTTCAGATTCGAAAAATTTTGTCGCACTAATCTTGCTTCTTAATAACTGATCACATCAGACAATATTCACTTCACGATGACTGTTCTTGTTAAGGATTTTGATGGAAACATTCACACATGACTGCCGATTCTGACGCCGCCATTTCAGTGTTGATACCACCGTGTCAGCATCGGAAGTCCTGGCGAAAACATCGTTAAAACCTATTAAAGTCAGTAAACATTTGTGGTTTCTTCTTTTTTAAACTATATTTTGCCTTTATTTGTAAGACATTCAGACGAATTAGTTAATTTAATTTCGCGTATGTGCAATATACTTGTCCACTTTTGAAAAATATATTTGGACTAGTCAACTTATCAGACTAGTCCGTCGACTTTTCTAAGCGACCCATCACTAATTATTATAGTATCTAGTAGATAAATAATATACTTTATTATAGAAAGATTTTACTCAAATGCAATAGACGGAAAATTTTATGAGTTCCCGACACGTTTTAAATAAGTACGACATATTTTATAAGGACACAGAAGATTTTATAAATGTGGGGTAATGTTATAAGTGCACGGAATATGTTATAAACGCACATCAGGTGTTATAGGTTCACAACAGTGTGTGGAAGATTTTATATGATGATTTCTAAGATTGAAACATCTATTAGAACATAGACGTCCAGATTTTATGAGTGCGGGACTAATTTTAGAAGTGCTGGATTGATTTTATAAGCGCAAGACAGATTTAACAAGTGCAAAGTAGATTTTATAAGTGCACATCATGTTTTACACGAGTACGAAAGATTTTATAAATATATTTTATAAATGTATGATATATTTAATAAGGACACAGCAGATTTAATAAGGTCACAGGTTTTATTGGTGAACAACAGATTTTATTAGTGCACAGAATAGTTTATATGACGATTATTAAAATTGAAACATCTACTAGAACATGGTACGTTATTTAAAAGATGTTCATTTTCCGCATTCATCTTGACTTATTCAAAGCAGTACATTCTTAAAACATTTCGAACCTGATAATTGTTTCGTCGAATTTAACGAAATATTCTCATAACTGGTCGTTAAATTAATCAAAGAGTTACGTTTAAACAAATGAAGGCAATATGCATCACTCTTTTTGTTTGGAATAGTGGAAAAAAGATCCCGTCACAATTTTTTTGATTATTATTATCATGGAAGGTAAGGAAAAATGCGAAATGCAATCATTAAATGCATAAAAAATTCGCCATATTTGGAGAAAATATTATACCAACGTGGAAAATTATTCACACCACTAAATCTACAGTACGAAGAAGAAATAGAAGAGGATATAGAGAAAATGGATTACGAGGAATTAGATAAAGAAGGAAACTATGAAAGTCATTCCTTTTGATCGTTCTACTCTACGTTTTACTCTCATTATTCTCAAAAGTTGGAATAAGATCCCTAACAAATTTTGTCGCCCAACGAAACAAATTTAACAAATCGGCCCCCAAATACGGCATTCTCGGAGAGTCACGCGTTGGGTCGCATCGACGACATCAGTACTGGAGAAAGACGTTTTTTTGTAAAAGCTGTTATCACAGAGAAAAATTAATTATTTTTAAAAGGTTGATTTCAAGCTTCAAAATGTTTGTATATCGCCGTTACGTAGCTCATCACCTGCTGCCAATCAGGGCGCTCCAACTGGATCATGTCGTTAATATTCTGCAAGAAAAACAAATAAAATTGATTAATAATGGATCTGTTTACGATTGGTTTTAATTTGATTCTGTTCAACTACATAGGTCTGGGTCAAAAAAATTGTCTCAAATGTAATCAGTATAGTATAGTATTTTTGGCGCCGATTATGGGAAAATTATTGAAACAATTCCATCACGTACTGTTTTGATACAATTAACATGTTTAGTCTTTTCGTTTTGGGAATATTTATGGTTTGAAGAGGGCCTAAAAATATTTTTGTTCCCGTAACGTGCAAGGTTTCAACAAAGAAAATATGAAAGATTTTGTTCGGTTTTAAATCACTGAAAGACGGTCTTGTACCTTTTCAAACATTCGCGCTATCGCTAGTGTGACAGTTCAGTGCATCGCGCTTGTGTTAGACCCGAATCAGAGCTTTCGACACAGATCGTGTGGAGTTCATGCTTCGTCCCAGTCCCGATATATATCGACATTATTATTGATTTTTAAGAAAGCTTTGTCAAGGTTTAAACTATTTTTAAACAAAATATTTTTTGTATTCCTCATGTAGTTGTATTAAATGTTATTTGTATTCTTAATAGATTAATTGGTTTATCGATGGATTCTCTGGATGATATGAGTATTTTAGATGATCCCGAATCATTGCTAGTGATGGTGATGAAGACAGTAGTTGTTATGAACCTAAGAACCTATTTTGTTCACCCAATCTGAACTGAACGATTTAGTTAGTCTTCTGCAGAAGTTTTAGGAACTGGATTGAAAGAACACATTTGTTGGATTCAGGTATGTGTTTTTCTTAGTATTGAACTAGTGAAAAGGAGTTTGTGCCTTTTTTCTCTCAAGAAGGTGGCCTTGTTTATTTGTATTGATTTTCCTGGAGTTATGGTCAGATTTGGAAAAGAATATGTTCCGGAAGAATGGAGATTTTATATAAATTCGTCCAAAAGAAGCATAAAAGCAGTTCTACACCACAGCAATAAGTATGTTTCAGTGCCTGTTGGACATTGGGTCCATCTAAACGAATGTTATGCAAATCTTGAGTTAATCTTAAATAAAATTTGTTTTTCAGATCATAAATGGACGATGTGTGTGGCGATTTAAAAGTGATTTCAGTGTTGCTTGGTCAACAGAGTGGATAGCCAAAGTTACCTACCTTTCTTTGTCACATCTGTGACAGGAAACAACACTGTATAAAAAAAGAATGGCAACTGAGAAAAACCTTGCAAAAGATATTACTTCCACTACGGTCATTGTCAGAAGAAGGAGAACGTTTTGAGCAGTTTCCTGAGTTATCCCAGGCAAAGATTAAAGAAGTAGTGTTTATCGAACCTGCCATCAGAAAGCTAATGAGGGATGAGAAAAAAAGAACAATCAGCATGGGTACATTTTAAACTAGTTGTAACCAGTTTTCTAGGAAACAATAAGGACCCAAACTACGTCAATCGACGTTGACATGCTAGACAACTTCATGAAGGTGGGTTATAATATGAGCATAAAAGTTGTGTTTTTCCAATCACACTTTGACTTTTGATGATATCAGTGAAGACAGGTTCCATTAAGACATCAAGGAAATTGAAAAAAGGTACCAAGATAGATGGAATGTTAACATCGTAGCAGATTACTGCTGAATATTAAAAGGGGACGATCCTCAAATTATCAACAGCAGAAAGAGCACAAAAAGAAGTTTTGATGTATAGTGAAAGCGCTTTTGCAAGAACTTTACTCTATAGTTAGGCGCTTTTTAAATATTCTGTTGTGTAAATGTAAACTATGACCTCTTTTTATTTATTAAAATTTAGAACCTTTAAAAAAAAATTATACAATTGCCTTAAAATTGAGTTTTTTTTACCCAAAATACTCACTCTTTTTGTAAAATTACCTGACGGATTGTTTACAAACTATGGATTTTATTTTTGAAATCAGCACTGAAAAATACATATAACTGAATTAATCTTTTTAAATCGTTGGATATTTTACCGGGTGGTTTGACAAATAGGCAAACCTCAGATGTTACCGAATAGTATCAACGGCCACCGAACCATTGGGTCCATTGAATATTTTTATGTCAGTAAGATTTAATTTCTTACAGGGCTGACCTGTTTTTTGCCTATGTTAATTATCTTTTCTGTAATATACGTAAGTCTTATACAGTCCACTTTATTTAATTAAGAACTAAACATTAGTCCTTCGAGTCGGATTTTTTTGTGCAAAAACAAAAATTAGGAGTTTGGATTCATTGAGGTATTCTATTGGATTTACAATTTGGGTCAAACTATTAGGAGTATTAATTGAAGCAAAAAAATACTGAATACGGCGGATTTAGTTGATCGGAAGAAATGGAGGCCCGATGCAAAGAGCTCATTAACTAGTTAAGTAACATTTTTTTGTAGTTATACTTTGGATAAAAGAGGACATATTCTGGATAGAATAAAAACACGCAAGGATTTAAAGCAACAATTTGAGGGGGTAAATTTGAAATTGAATTGCTTGATGTCGCAGATGAACAATCGCTAGAAAGGGATGTGTTTGAAGATATTTATTTTGAAGTACTCAGGATATTTAGGACATTACTGGGAAATTCAAACAGTTTGTGAGTGTCATGAATTAGACTTTTTAGAATTTTGTTAATATTTAGTTTTTCTGCCACTTTGAAGTAACTCAGATTATTCTCAAGGATCAACTTACGAATATGGTGTTGTAAAAGCGTCTACTTACCAAAGTGGTGGGTATTCCCACGCTTTCGGCAGCCGAAAACGCCAATGAAAAGTTTCTTCTCTTCTCTTGCGGCGTCAGACTATCGTACGGAATTCTATCCGCCAAGTAGGTGTGTAGAAGGGCGCAAAGGGCGAGACCATCGTTCCAGGAACTACTAAAGTTCGTTATGTCGATGTTTCTGTATCCCACTGTCTTGTTTTGACACCATTTCAAGAGCGCGTTCCGTTTTGAACCGCCGTTCTTTACCAGTCCGTTTAGCGGGTCTTTTCGTTCACCTGAAATGTTGAAATAATTCTTAAGGAATGCACAAAATATTTTATCTAAGACAGAGATTATTACATGCAATTAAATAGAAACTAAATTATGCCTATTGATAAAACATAAATTATAGTATGACTGTTTCGCTTACTTAAATCGGAATAACTATTCCTCCTAGAAAAATCAATTCCTTTTTGCAATATAGTCTCCCTATATCCATCTTCGTTTTTAGGTTTAACAATGTCAGTCTTTGTTATCGATTCTGAAAAAAAATATATATAAATCATTAGTTAAAAAATAAATATTAAATCACTTAAATAAAGTATTCAATAAACAAATCATTTAAAATGTCGAAAAAATTAATAGGAACAAGAAGCATAACAAATTTTTGGCGCCCAGCGAAAGAAACCTATTGTTGGATTTATTTTCACTTCTTGACAATTGCCATCAGTGTTAAGGAAATATGCCTGGAGCCATTTAAATATAACCAAACGCTTACGCACAGGTTAGGTAAATTTTCTCATTTTATGTATAATTTTTAGTGAAGCAACCCGCGATGGCTCTAGGCCGCACAGATTAGGTAAAGTAGTGAAGTTTTTTTAAATTTTTTTCAATATGTTTATTTTTTGCGAAATAACCTGGGAAATAATTCGGACATGACCTTATTGGTACCATGTAATATTTTGAATCTTGGGAGACAACTCATTAGTCTGATGTGCTAATTCGGGCCAAGCTCAGGTTCATTCTCAAATCTTTAAATACCTGTATACATCATCGGTATATATATGAGAAATGCATTTTGATGTTGTATAGAGGCATTTGAAAACGAGCCTGAAACGGCGCTTGGCCCGAATTAGCACACCAAACTAACGGCTGGGAATCTCGATAGGTAATGTCGCGATGGTCCAGAGGTTAGGGCATTTGTGTACAGAACAAAGACGTCTTGGTTCGAATTCTGGTGCTGACAGGCTTTTTTTTTTCAAATATCTAAGTATGAGTTTTCACCTTTGGGGTTCGGGAATGGTCTTAATAATTCATAGGTGGATTTTTGAGATTTATTTTCCGAATTTTAAAATTTATTCAACAATAGTATTTATTAAAATATCAATAAAATTGGTTTCATAGAGACAAATTCTAACATAAAAATAAAGACAAAAGAAACCCATCTTTTTAACAAACTGCCACAATAGGGTTCCTTCGGACTTTTTGACAATCGTAAAATATTCAATAAACTAATAATTTAATGTCAAAATGTCGAATAAATAAAAAATCCAAGCACAAAATCCTCAGCAATGTAGGTGAAAAAACTGCCTATATTCAGACATGATACAATGATATTCCATCATTACTGTCAAAGTGCACATATTATTCTCGAATATTGGAACAAGAACCACAAACAAAAGAAGCCTAACGAAACAAAGCCACCTTTTTAACAAATTGTCAGAACTCAGACTCTTTTACAATCGTCAACAATGTTTGCAAAATTGAATAAATAAAACATTGACCACAAAAACCCTAGCAATGTTGGTAAAAAATTGCCTATATCCAGACATGATTTAATCATATTGCGTCAATACTGTCTCAAATATTGGAACAAGAACTGCAACAAATTTGAACGTACAATTAATTAACGATTTAGCATTCGTTGTGTTTAAGCATTGTACTTAGATAGCCTAGTAGAACAATCACAAAGTAAATTATCTTGTAGGACAATGGTCAGTAGCAATAGATGGCAGCAAGCTACGTCGTGCCCAAGTCATGTCTTTGATTTTGTCGTCTTCTACCAAACCTTCGAACGGTTGTCGAAACTTAATAGCGAACGTAATTTATCTACTTACTAATAGACGGTACCGATAGTCGATTAAGTATGAACAGAATATTTGATTTAAAAATGAGACATACGAGTTTTATTATTTTTGATTTAAATTTATTTACGATTTATAATCATTTTAGGGAATATAACAATATTAATTTAATCTTGGCAATCTACCCAAATGAATTTAAAAATAAAGAAAACTTTATGTATTTAGAATTTTATACTCAATGATTGATGGACCGCTACGTGCCGGCCAATTTTGATGAAGTTCCAACTTATTCCAACAGATGTCGCGACAGGATTACCTTGAAACGTCCATAAGGTTGTTCTACTAGGCTATCTAAATGGTTTAAGTAAGGTCCGTTTGTGAATAGATACGATGTGATTTGGTTTTTAAATGCCGTCAGATATGTTTACCGCAAAAGAGTAATAAGTGACAATACAAGTTCGAAAATGTCGTCAGGTGTGACTTTTTTCCACGACAACACGAGGCCACATAATGTACAAACACAAGTTCTAATCAAGTCTTTTGTATGGGAACAACTGGATCATCCGCCTTACTTGCCAGACCTTGCTACGAGTGACTATCACTTGTTTCAGTTCCTGAAGGATTTTCTTGGCGGCCATCTTATTGAGCGATATGACAATATTCAAACAAAAATAGAAATTATGAATTAAGTAGAAAAATAGTTAAAGTATGTAGAACCTAAGAAAAACAATTAATGTTTTCAAACAGACCTTACTAAAAAAAATCATCGTAAATTTGGTATTAGTTACCAGTTTTTTTAGATGTTCAAAGTAAGAATGGAGAATAAAAATGCCGTAGTGGTAATTGAGTATGATTTAGAGAGCCCAGTATCCCTACAATATGGAGTTTTGTTTTTCAATTGAAACTTTGATTGTTGCAGATATAAAGGAAGAAAAAGCTTACTCACCACTAATAACATTCTTGCTCCAATCCCGATTCAACTTATTCGGTTGTTGCTCCTTTAAGGGCGTCTTCGCTTGGGACACGTTAGTGCTTATGTCCGGCCAATCGGGTGAACGTAACGGAGACGCCGGAGAAGGGGTGGGTAAGATAGATGGACTCGCCGGTCCTCTCATATCTGAAGCTGATGAATTTATCGACGAAGTAGAGCTACTCCTAGAAACTGTACTAGCAGCTGAAATAAATATTCGATATATCACATATCAATTTGTAAGATTTTATCAATAATAAATATCATGGTCTAGCAATGTCTATCACCTTCGAGTTCTCGGATCTAGGCTGGCACTATAGTCAATTAATTTAAATTTGGTCAATAGTTTTTTAATCCAACTATCCGACTCAAAAATGGGGGTGAATGTGATGTAAGGGTATTAAATAAACGGGGTTTTTCCTGTAGAAATGTAGGTCTTAAAAAAGGTATACACATTATTGAACTAAATAAAAGAGCACAATATCAAGGTGGAAAAGCAGTAGGTAAACGAAGATCACTTACCAGTTTTGGGTAAAACGGGTTTAGCGTGGCTTTCGATACTCTCAATAAGCGATTTCACGGATTGTCTGCTATTCTGTCTACTGAGCGCGATGTTTTTTCTTCTTAAAGCCACGTCCTCCCCAGGAAAACTAGTCGGTCTTGTCAAAGGGACTGGATCGGTAGTTACTAAACGACACGAAATAAACAAAAGATAAATATGAAAAATAATTGATGAAAAACTATAAAAAAAAATTAATTGGTAATTGTACGCCTAGAAACTCATAAATTGTCCTTAAGTTACAAAATTGTACTTAAGTATAGTGCATCAAACACCAAAAATTTAGTTTTTAAAATATTCATAATAACGAGGGAAATATATCAAATGGATTTAAATAGAACTAGCTTACCTTAAAATGTAAATATTATACACTTTTTTTAATAAATAATACACTTCCAAAACTTAAGAGGAAGTGAGGACTTTCTCTTTGCCAGAGTGAAGTGCTACCTTGAAACAATTGGGCACCACGTCATCCCATTTTCTTTGATTGGTTGATATTGTGAAAATGTATTAATATTCTTAGTCCACTACAGTAGCTAAGTCGACATTTAACATCATCTTTCTCTTTAAGAAAAGTAATTTTTCTCTGCAAAGCATCTTCTATCTATTTTTTCCCTGCCACCATTTTTTTGTATGTCAACATGCATCTTTTTTCCCAAATCATTTCTAGTAAACTGTATTCCCCAGTGGTTGTTTTATCCTTGAATCATCAATCATAATTGCAACAGGGCAGTCTCAAAAGACTGATATTAATTTGACCTCGCGTGGTATTCGGTAAGAAAATTCCACGCCGAATTATGGTTGAAAATTAAATATTTTTAAAATTTATTTTTCGTTTCTCAACAATGCAAATTATTTTCTCCAAGTCACCAGTGAAACATAAAAGGTGTTGTCGCCTTGATTGTTGAGTTGTCATGGTAACTAAGTGAGACCCTAACCTCGAATATAATTTCAGTTTTGAAGTTGTCAAGCGGCCCGACGTAAAAAAATGTTTCGCTGCAATTATTTAGGCCTTCAAATTGCTTATTTCTACTCATTGTAGTTGCATGGGAATACCATTTGAAAATAGAAAATGGTATATTCTTTAATTTTACGTAAGTTTTGAATAACTACAAGTGGTAGAAAATTGTTTTTCTGCGTTTTTATTAACATGCGTTATGAGCGCTTTAAAATGGTATGAAATTCATAACCAGCGTCAGCAAGCATCAATCGTAGGAGGCTGTGATCATTGTATTTTGACAGTTCAAAACATTAAATAACTCGCGTTTTGTTGCGATAAAGAATATTGCACAGCAAATAAAACCAACAAAATTACCTATTTGTTTAAAAATGAATCGATTTGAAAATCATACGCTATGCAAAATATGCGTGAAATTGTCTGATGTAATGATCAATCATTGCACCATGACTTACTTACTCGGATTAATAGAGGATTGTGGGTCCAACTTGAAACACGAAAATTTGTTCCGAATTGTCCACGAATATTTGCACCTAAACTACGCAAAATTCAAAGTGCTGAATGGGAAAAAGGTGAATAAATTAGTGTCTAAATATTATATATATTTTATTAGACATAGACACATAATTCAAAGCATCCAAAGTCCTGCATTTTCGCCATTAAGAAGAAAAGAAGTGGCCGAAGAATATAGAAAACACCTTAGCATTGTAACTAAAATGTATCAAAACTAAACCTATTATGTGAACAAATGAAAACCAGTCTGTCAAAAATGGTCTGTTATTGTAAACGACAAAAAATTTCCAGTATAATTCGCTGTTGGGTACCCCACGAGAAAAAAAATTTCCACTAAAATACCTCCGTTGCCATGGTGATCTGTCAAAAACACGTATTTTGATTGGTTCAAAATTACAGGTGTGGAATTTTCAATAAAACACTTCCTGATTTAATATTAAAAAAATTTAATTCTTTCATACATCACATAAATCTCTATAAAAGCACTGTACAAAAAAAAACAATATCAATGTTTAATAAACCCAATTACATTTTAAAAAATCTAGAAATTATATTTCATCAATCTTCTCCTGCGCTGGCTTCGTAGTGGCTTCGAGAGCTAGCTCTATCCCCAGTTTATGGGTCGTACTTTCAGTACAAGACTCCTCGGGATTATCCAACAAATCTTTAGACTGTCTCTTAGTAATGGTCACTTTGTTAACACCGGTTTTGTCGGATTTAGATTCTAGATCTTGGAATATTTTTTTTGCTGCCGAAAAGCTACTTCTGCTGTCGTTTTTAGTTGCCGTACTTTCAACAGCGGCCTCGGTGAGCTTTCCTTTGGATACAGCATTTAAAATCTGATAGGTTTTTTCTCTTTCCAAGGTACTGTAATCCGGTATATTGTTGTTCTTGTAGTAAGGCTTGGTGGCTTCATCCAAAGGTACGAAATCTACAATTTTTGGTTTAGAATCGGTCGATTCTAGAGTATCATTATCCGAATCTGTTATTCCTATGTAAGTAGCACCGATTTTTTTCCTTCTTTCGTAACTGAAGTTGGTGGCGTCGATGTAATGATCCTCCATACTCGATGCATCTAGATGGAAGAGATTTAGGCTTGACGGTTCTACGGTTAGATTGGACGGTTTTCTGAGGTCTAGTTTTTCTGCTGTTCCAGCAACCGCTATGACTGAGTAGGATCCTTTGGCCTGTCGAACAAAAGACAACAGAAAATTCAATGAATTGGTTTCACTAGATTCTTTGTCGCTTTGATTTTATAGAACTGAATTGTTTTTATTACAAAACTTTAGCGCTTTTTATTGAATTTAAAATTTTCCCGCCATATTTGTACAAATCTACATTTCAATTGTAGATCATTCACGCATTTAATATAGCCCATCTCTCTGTAAGGAGAGACCTCAAGACCTTACTAGGCCCATTGTGGGTTGTCCTAAATTGATAGGCCTTGCTTAAGCTCGCCTGCCAGCCTACAGATTTAATGTATTGGACAAAGACGCCGATAGGTGCCTCTCTTAGTGTTGGCCTAATAGATGACAGCGTCGGGCAATTATGGAGGAAATGTTCAAGATAGCCTCATCTTGTTCGCACCCTCTGCAGAGTGAGGAGTCTGACAGGCCCATGCTATGAAGATGCATCCGTACTTGGCATTACCAGTCAAAATAACTGATCTAGCGCAGATTCTGTTTAGTCTTAGTCAACTATTTGTTTGCTGTAATGTTGTCAGGATAACTTAAAAGCTCCCTAGCAACTATGCACCTTCTTGTTTCATCTCACGCTTCCTTGAATTTAACAAGGGAATGTTAATTAGGTTTTTCACCAACGATGTTGTTAGTCCAATGGAAGGGCTAGGTTCAAAAAGTATTTGGTTGGCTGCCTTCCTGGCTAATGAATTAGCAAGATGGTTTCCTTTCGATGGAGCATGGCCTTTGATCCATCTTAAGGCAAACACATTGTTTTGATGGAGACTTCGGCCAAGGCTCTGGTGCCATTCTAATACTAACCCTCAGTAAATTTTGTGGTCCGTTCAGAGTAAGTAAACCTATCTGTATAAATGATTAGTGTTCCTATCAGTTATATTATTTCTGGTAATTTCTTTTGGTGTCATCAGAATCCCCGTTAGCTCATTTTGAACTACACTGATACTATTACTTACAACTCATTTTAGGTTCAGGTTTAAGGATCAGTAAAATCAATACCCTGAGCCTCGTTTTGTTTTAGAACTGTCGGCTTAGATATGAATCGTACCTACCACTTCTGGCTCTTAATACGGCCTATTAATAGGATCCACCATTATTAAAATCAGAGTAATTCTAAACTTTATCAATAAGCCTACAAAAATATAAGGGTTCACCATTATTCACGTTGAACTCATTTTAACAATTCTTCTAACAAGATGTCCCTTGTTAATCTAAAATGTGTTTCCTAATAGCAAATTTATTAAGTGTGTCGCCTAAGTTTTTATTAAAAATCTCAAAAAATGTTATAGGTACTTACCCCATCAGTATCATCCAAATAGTCATCATCATTTACAGGCATGCGATCGACCAAAAACTTGTCACTCTTTCTAATAACTCCATCTTCAATTGAATTGGCATCACCTTCATCTTCGTCTGTTGAAATGGAGCTATAATCGTCAATAACCAAATTTTGAGATTCGTTTAGACCGGGTACCTCGTTATTGACTTTATCGACCTTATCGTGAACCTTAAATTTAACCCCAGCGGCTTCGGTTTCCTTCTTCACATTAGCACGGTCGTTTCCACTAAAATTTTCTTCACATTGCGACATTTTTCTCAGTACTTCATTGTTCTTGTCATCAGCGTAACTGTCATCATTGACAGGATCTTTGGTACCTTGATTTTTGATTCTGGGAATCGGTATGGGTTTCTTATCTGTTTTTCCGATAGATGGAACCTCTGGCAATTTCTTTCTGACCTCAAATGTTTTTAATTCGCTTCTTTTTTGGGCGTATTTACTACGTTCCTGTGAAATTCGCTCAAAGTGCTGTGCAAAAGATTTGACTTTTTTTTCTTTTATTGTAGTATCAGCATCAGATTTTGTTAGATCTAAACTTAATCGATTTTTATTCAATTCATTGGCTGCATTATTATCATCTACCGATAAAGTTAGACTTTTTGCATTTTGTCTATTATTTGGTTTGTTATTTCTGTACAATATAACGTGCATTTCGCGTTTCTTTCTTAAAGTATTTGCTCTACTATCATCGGCATCGCTTTTATGATTTGTTAACTTCGTTTTATTCATTTCAATTTCCACAAGTCCTTTATCCTCTGATTTAACTGACTCTAGGATACCATCATTTTCATCTTTGTTTTCTTTAGCTGTTTCTTCAACACCAATAACAATATTTATATCATCTACACTTCTTGTATTATTTTCGTCAAATCCTTCAAGATCTATTTCTTTGGCTTGTACTACTTCTGGTTTGTCGATAGGTTCAATTACTGACTCAGAGGGAGCTGGTGCAGTCTTTTCGCTAATTAATCTTCTTTTAATTACTTTCCTTCTGGGTGAGCTCATCTGGGTCAGCAACGTTTCTAAATCATCAGCAGCATCTTTTTTATTTCTTGGCATAGGTATCGGATCTTTTTTTCTACCTATCTCAAGATTTTTTGATGGCTCAATATCTGTTTTGGAAGATATACTATCTTTCGTAATATCTTTGGTCTTTCTTGGTTTGGGTAAAGGTTCCTTAGTTATAATAATTTCACCTTGTTTTTGTGTACCCCCTTCTATGTTTTCTCTACGCAGATCTACAATTCTTTCGAAATCATTTTTACATTTATTTGCATCGAGTAAATAATCTTTCGTAATAATTTCAACTTGTTTTGGTAGATCCTCTTCTTTGTTTTCTCCAAGCAGATCTACAGTTCTTTCGGAATCATTTTTAGATTTATCTGCATCTAGTAAATAATCTTTTGTTAATTTTTCGATTAACTCAAGATCTCTTTGGTTAAGATTTGAAAGAGGACGTCTATCAGACGGGGTATATTCTTTCTTCACATCTTTAACTGGATTTTCCTTTAGACCCAATAGTATTTCTGCATCACTGGCATTATCCAAAGATTGTTCTTCTATTGTGAGATCTTCATTGATTTCAAGTTTTGTCTCAACGCGAGTTTGATGGCCAATTGGTATTTCTTTAGGTTCATCTTCATAGTATATTGAGATAGCCTTAACTAATTCAAGGTCGTGTTCATTAAATTCTGATAAGGGCCTTGGGAATCTCTGGTTGCTTCTTCGTACAAGCTCTAATTCTTCTTTGGTCAATATTTGGTATTCTGGTAGTGTCGGTATTGATATCGGTGGTACAAAAGATTTTTCATCTGGCATTTCATTGGTACTTACTGGATTATTGTCTAATAGACTTGTATTTTCGCGTTTTTCATGAATATCACTTTTATCATTATCAAAAACTTGATAAAGAGTATCAACATCTTTTTGTAAAACTTTAAGTTCCTGTTCTGGAATGTCCTTTTTAAGTGATACAATTTCATACTCTGGAAAAGGTTTGATTGGTTCGCTACTTACCTCTTTATCTTCAATGAAATCATTTGAATTTTTATTTCTATTTGAAATAGGGTATTTTATGGATATCTTTCTTTGGTCGTCTATAAATTTATTAGTACTTTCTATAATATCATTAATATTTTCTTTGGCGTCAATATTCAAACTAGCTTTGATATTTGTTACATTTCCTTCTTTTATTTCAAAATAAGAATCATCCGAAAATGTTAATTCTGTCGGCGATAGTTTCGAATAATCTTTAGCTTTATTTTCTTCAAATTGCAAAGCACAATCTGCTAATTCTGGTTCAAGATTTTGGTAAGGAATTTCTTTTGACTCGTCAGATGTTATTAGCGTTTCAAGCAACTCTTGAGACAGCATAATATCTTTATCTTCAAATTCGGTTTGATTTATCGAATCTATGCTTGACTTTTTACTGTCTAAGTCATCAATGTTGAAAGAACCTTGAACAATTTCGTTCAGCTTCCTGTCAAAATCAGAGTAAACAGAATGTTCAATTGTTTTTGATGGTTTACCTTCAGTTTGCTTTATTAGTTGGGAAACTCTGGTATGCAAATAACTCTCCAAAATGTCGTCCATTTCTTTATCGATACTAGAACTGCGCGCTCTAACTTCAACATCTTCTTCTTCGTCAATATTTTTGACTACATTATCAATTTTTGTTTGAACACCTTGTTCATCAATTTCTTCTGAAGAATTCTTAATTTCTTCTGGAGAATTCTCAATTTGTTCGGGATAATTCTCAATTTCTCTTTGAAAATTTGCTTCTTCTAACTCTTTGGACGAATCATCAATATCTCTTTCGTCATCTGCTTCTTCAGCATTGTGTTCATTCTCACCATCCGATTGGAAATCGGTGCTGGAGAATCTTTTCCTAATTTCATTGACCACGTGGTTGTAACTTAACCTGTGGTTTAAAGGACAGGTTACACCAACGCGGTTTTCTTTTAAAATAGAATGATAATCGTAATCTGTAGATTGATTTGGCGAACCATCGATTTCATCAATTATTGTAGAATCAGCGGCAACAAAATCATCCGCTTTGGTCGATAAATGTTCTGAAACTCGATTTTCCTGTTTAAAGTTTTTAATATCTACATCTAGACGAGGTTTTTCTTTTTCATCATCTTCTGTTATCAGTTTGCGAATCTCTTGAAACTTCTCGGAAATATTTTTAATTGCTTCATCTACGGAGGGAGATGTTGGTTCAACTATGGAGGGAGGATATGTTGGTTCATTTATGTAGGGAAGAGCTGTTAGTTCATGTATGGAGGGAGGAGGTGTTGTTTCTACTATGGAGGGAGAAGATGTTGGTTCATCTATGGAGAGTGGAGTTTTTGGTTCGTTTTTTGATTCTGTCGGATGAGGCGATCTTCTACCAATTGCTCTAGTAAGAGTCTCGTTGTAAGTTAAGGAATCAGTATCGTGAGATTGAAACCCTTCCAAAGTTTCTATAGAAGCAACATGAAGAATAATTGGAATTTTATCTTCTGTTTTATCAACCTTTGAATAGTTCAAAACGTTTTTTTCCGTTTCACCATCATCAGTTTCATATTTAATTTCATTTTTATTTTCGTTAGATATATTTGCTTGAGGTTTCACATCACTTTGTTCTTTTTTGGTTTTTTTCTTGATCTTTTCTTGCAAAAGATCAACCTTGTAGTCACCTTCTAGCGCCACTGTTTTTCCTTTTTTAGTTAGTGTTTCATTATATAGCAAAGAGTCAACTACTTTATCCCTACTTTTAAATGTATCTTCTTTTTGTCTATAGGTATGCTCCTCTTGATATTTGCTAGATCTAGATTTATCTTTGTTGCCACCTTGGCTTGGTTGTTGGTCAACTAAATCCCTATCTAAAAAGATATCATCTCTATGTCTATATTTATGGTCATCTAGATTTATGGTAGATATATGCCTCTCTTTGTAGCCGTTTGGTTCTATTTCAATTCTAGTTTGCACAATGTGGTGCTTTTTGTTATCGTTTAAACTTATTGGCTGCGATAGCTGATCCAGTTCGTCTTTCAGCAATTGCATTTTAGAACCAGTTTTATTCTTCTGTTCGATGTTAGATACAGAATTTTTTCCGAAAGTGGTCAATTCCATCTTCCTAGACACCTTAGGCGTACCTGGCGGCTTTCTCCAATCCTCAATGGGTTCGTAAGGGCCAGTTTGACCAGTTTCAACGTTAAATTCAGCGCTCGAAAATGTTTCTGATGATGATTCGCTATCACTGAGGTAAACGTTAACGGCATGTGAGCGATCTTCAAACCTAAAAGTTATGTTTTCGTAACTTTGACTTTGTCTCGTCAATTTTTGCACAACCGGTGGTGATAGGGGCTCAGATTTGCGTCTGATGTCTTGCATGTTGGGGTCGTATATGATTTCTTTAAGTTTCTGATTTTGTAGGACAGAATCCGGTGTTGGGACGCTAATCGGTAAGGTTTTGGCTTTTTCGGATTTTTTTAAAGTACGTTTTCGTTCCTCTAAAGCTTGTAGGAGCTTCAGTGCGAATAGTTGTTCTTTATTAAGGGCTGCTTCGGGAGCGTTCTTAGGAATAGTCTTAACGATTCTTTCAAGAGTGGAATATTTGACGTTGTCTTTAATTATATTTTCGTTGCTGTTTACTACAAGCGAAAAATCGCTGTATCTATTATAGTTTGAGGCGGAATCGCTGGGCACCAGACTCGATGATTCTCTCCAACGGACATCTTGGGTCAAATCTTCGGCTTCGGTGGTTCTATACAGTCTTAAATTACCTTCAGGATCTTCGAATCTATTTACGTGATCGCAACTCATAGATCTCCCGATTATGGATATCCTTTTGGTGTATTCGGGTTTGCCTAGATCTTCGCTTTGGCCTTTCTTCGATCTGTCGATATTCTGGATGAGATTTCTGATTTCTGGAGCATCTTTTTCAAAAGTAGCCATATCTTCTACGGTTTTGACTTTGGGATCTTTCAGTATGGCCATCAGTTTTGGATTCGTAAGGACGGAATCCAGTAAAGGCTTGCTGATTGCCAACTGGTCCTTCGGTTTAGGAGCAACCGGTTTGACTTTGAGAAAGTCATCTTCAAAGATGATTTTTAATTTTCTGATGACTTTTTCTTCTTCCGTTAAGAATTCGTCTGGTAAAGTTTTGTCTATGTTTCGGTGATAGTTATCTAAAGAGCTAAGTAGCATTCCTTCTTCGACCGATAGAGTTTTTAGACGTTTGGCTTTCAAAGATTTGTTTTCCCTTCTTTTTACTGATAGATTTTGGGGTAAACTTAGTGATTTATCAGATTTAGAACTGCTAGATAAGGTACCAGAATCTTTTCTTGGTTTAGAACTGCTAGACACGGTACCAGAGTCTTTTTTGGGTTTATAACTGCTAGATACTATACCAGAGCCTTTTGTCGGTTTATTTCTGTTTCTGTTAGGCCTTTTGATTAAGAGCTCCATGTTTTCCTTATCTGCTTCTAATTTTAGATTCCCACCTAGTATTGAGAAGCAAAATATAGAAGAATGAACTTCAATGCACTTCGTTTTTGCCGCGCACACACACATAAAGCAGTTACTTGATAGATTTAAGACACAGTAAGAGTTTTTAAAAGCACAAAACAGATAACTAAGTCCCACATAAGTATGTGTCCGAAAATTTCGAAATAATAATATTTAACTCGCACTTTTTTAGTTTTGGGAAAATTGGACGTAACGTTAGGTACAATAAAGAACAGAACAAGTCTAGGCGTACAATTACAAGTAAGCTTGGTTGTTATGGTTGTTCACAAAGATTTTAAGAAGCGATAGTACAATAAAAATTAATCTTTTATACGATTAAACAATTTAAAAAGTATTTTTGAGAATTTTCCCGAAAATGTAAAAATAAATTAAGCTTGTATCAAATTGGTTCGAGAACAATCAGTGTTAGTAAGCAAATAAGAGAAATAAAAAGAAGGTCATTCCTGTCGAAAATCCCAAGTCATAACCTATAAGTAATTCAAGATTTTAGTTTAGAAAGTCAATTTGTTAAGCTCATTTTTCAATAAATAAAATTTATTAATAGCCTTGAACGATGTCAATTAAATCATCTTGTCTAGGATGACTTTGGAAAATTCAAGGTTAATGACCTACTCATTGTGATCTCTCATTTCCCTACTACTTTTATTGTAGACCAGTGCTTTGACAATAATATATTAGTAAAAAAAATACATACATAGATATTAAAAAAAAAAAAAATCCTGTGAACAGAACCCAATTTCGTTTTTAAATGAATGCCACTTACCTTTCAGCTTCTCTATTTCCGCCTTCAATTGTCTTTCTCTGTCTCTGTACGATTTGTTTTCCAAAATCATACGCTGCAATTCATGTTGGGCCTCGGTCTTAAAATCGTTCGCTACTCTAACGGATGTTAAAAGATCGTCTTGGAATTTCTCCCATTCTTCGTTCTGAAAAGAACAGAAAGCAAACGATAAGAAAATCTAAACTCTGTAATAACAATCAGACACTAATTTTTTATAAACTCTTCAAATTTGAAAGTTGCAGATTGATTATTTTTAAAATGGCAAGGTATAAATGCAACTGTGTCAAATAATTAAATATCTAACTTTTGACTTTGACTCTTCCTCAATTTATTTAAAACAAATCATAATATGAAAAGTGTATCCAGGAAAAACTATTTTAACACTTATTTTTTATAAACTCTTCAAATGTTTTTCAAATCTCCAAGTATTTGTTTTCAATTTTGGGGTTCGAGGATGGTCGTAATAATTCATAGGGGGATTTTTGAGATTTGTTTCTGTTAGCTTCCAGTATTTATTAAATATATATTTGCGGTGCGTCTTTCGCTGACACAAGATATTCTGCTAATATTTCGATGAGTGGACAGACGCAGTTTTAACAATGAAGAAAGGGAAATATAGACTGGGATTGATACATTCATGATTAGCTGTTCAACCATTATTAATTAATAAAGTTAATTTTTGTAAAGTGAATTTCTATTACTCCTTAGCTAATATTTCTGAATTTTAAAATTATTCAGCCACTTATTTCAGATATTTCTGACTTTTTGATAAATTGATAAACTGATTGCGTTTTAACAATTGATTCAGTTGTTTTATTATTAAATTTGAGGGTTTTTTTTATATATAAGCAGTGAGATATTTAGACGCCGAAAAAAGATCACCGATTCTTTTTTATAGAAAAAACTTTCCCAATATACCTCGTGATTTAAAATTGCACAAAACACAGCAAAATAATGTCACTCTCACTCACTCGTTGCAGAATACTGTATCATATAATAAAAAAATATGACTAATGTCAACTATGTTTATGATAGAAAAATATCAAACGTAGGTATCTTATCTGTTCTTAGGAAAGATATCCTTGTCACAAGATAACAGACAATGATCTGAATATCATAGTAAATAAATATATAATAAAAAATATGAGGAACTAAATAAACAAATAAGGATTTTCGGTTAAGGTCATGCATATCTTAATGAGTTGTAAAAATAGGGAGTGTCCAAATTGAGGTTTGTAGGACTAACGATTTCAAAACAAAGATGTAATAAAACATATTTTTTATATAAAAGGAACAAATATATGTATAATAATCCAAAATAAATCAGAAATCCGTTTTGAAAATGGCCTTTTTGAGTTAAATTACAACATGATTATAAAATATCAAGAAAGAATACATAATGAAATATAAAAAATACGGTAGTTAGTATAGCTAGAAATAATATAGAAGAGCTGAAGGAAATTAGTTTTCCTCTTTCTGAATTTGGTCATGAGGAACCTATAAGAAAATAATTTTCTTTTCAAATAAATATTTTCGAAAGAATGGAAATAATAATTTGATTAAAGTTCCGAAAACTAAAGTATACATTTGGAAATGTGAAAATGAAAACACAAACTCAGTAAATTAGGAGACCGACGTCGCTGAAGCGCACGGTACCACAACGCGCTCGTCGCAGCCGAGGGAATAAGCACACTTGAAATTTGATCGAGCGAACGCAAGCAAGAAGGCATTTATGCCCGTTAAAGTCATTCATTATTTTCTTCCTTAATTAATTAGATTTTAAACATTGTTTAGTTTTTCGAGATATTTAATAAAATCTTATAAAACCATGTTAATTCGTGTTTTGTGAAGTGGCTATACAGGGTGTTATAGTATACATTATAAATTATTTGTATGTGTGTTTGTGTGCGTGCGTGTGTGTATGTGTGGGTGCGGGTGCAGAAACTGAAACCATTTACCAAATTTTCTTTTTTATCTTTTCTCAGCTTTTTTAATTTTTCTTTGATTTGTGTTATCACTTTGGTGATGTAGAGATGGATTCCTTAATTTCGTAGGGGAAATTATCACATTTCCAAATGCATGTGAATATTTTCCGATAAGTTTTTCAATAAGGCATTTATTAAAATATTGATATTTAAATGTGAGTTAGTTTATGAATGTTAATGAATGGTTGTCTAGCGAATGAATGTTAATTTTTACAGTGGAATAAAGGACACTACAAGCATTTTTACTAACCGGGCTCTAATTGGTTGAGAGTTTTGACGGCCATCGGTGAATTATGTCTTCACCTCTTTCAGCTTTACCAACTATTAGATAATTTTTGACTTTTCCCTCTTATAATTAACCTGAGCAGAGCAAGATAGAAAATTTGAAATTTTCAATACTATATCTGATCTATATTTCCTTTAAGTTTACGATTAAGAATATTTGGAAGTTAGACTAAGAAAATACTATGATTAGACAATGATAAACAACATGATGTTTTATAAACACATCTATCGCAATTAGATGATGCCATCGACTAAGAAATGTATTTCAATTGATCAGTTAAAATATGATTTCAGCAATATGTGAAAAGATTTAGATTTTTCCAAATGTTTTTAACTCTATTCGCCGTAGTACGAGTTACTCCTCGATCGATATATTTTACATGTAAGTATACGTATTTGAAAAATGTCCAAAGAAAAGTATGAAAATGTGGATATTATGCAAACTGCATACCAACTCATTGTCTGCCTGGTCCGATGCTGTCGCTTTGACGATTGAGAGGCGAATTCATTTTCTGTATTTTACAGAGGGATGCCATTATCCGCCCCTTAAGATGCAATTTGATTATCTGGGTTCAGTCAAAATTGCTGTGATAAGTTGTCTAATTTTAAATTCGTTATAAACATTTTCCACAATATTGCATGTTAAAACTTGAATGTTCTTAGAGAAATCGAAAACGAGATCATAGCTGTTATTATGTAATTGTGCAATTTTGGTCCAATATTTGTTTCTTTTGTTCTGGAAATATTCTAACTGGATGGGTCTAATTTATACTGTCAAAAATGTAATTTATTTTTAGTAGAACTTAACACTTATCAACATCGAACAAAGAATGAATGTACAAACATTCAATATAAATGTAGAAACTCAGAAAGGAAACCAAATAACATAGAAGAGTTATAAAATAGACATTGCACAAATAAAAAATAACGGCTCGATTAACAAACGAAAGTAGAATTTAGAGAAGTATAATATTATAAAACCAATCAACCTCTCTTTATTCGGTTAAACACCCAGTAAAAATATACATGCCATTCCCAACTCTACTTTTCCATAGTGATGGGTATAATCGAATAAACGTCATAATCGAATACTCGGATGATTAAATTTCGAATTAAATTTGAATCATATTATTCTAATGATTTATGATATGCCATCATCAATGACTGGGTAAGTCAAGATCAATGCGTCAACATTTAATATATAGACAGTTAACTATCCAATCAGAACGCAGTACACCAAAGTCTAAAACGTCATACGTCAATATTTACTTTTATTTATCATGCAATCGTTTTGCTTACGGCGCCAGCGTACTGATCTGAGTGATTGAGTGGTTCCCCGACTTGATAGAGATCTATCCAATTAGAACGCGAAACACTAAAAGAGAAGAGGCAAAAACAATTTTGGGTGCCTTTTCTACTCCATATTTCAACAGGTCACCTGGGGACCTATTTTCAAACGATTCCAAATGATTTATCTTAAAATATTCATGAAAAATGTCATATGTCAGCTTAAAAACAGTATTGTGAAAGCCAGTAAGAATTAAAATTCTTATGAGAATATTAATTATCTTGATAAAAGCTGAGAAAAACAGTCAGATCTCACTGGTTCTAAAAATACTATTTCCATGTTGACATATGACATGTCTCATGAAAATCTCGAGAGAAATGAGTACTCCCATAGTTTTAAAATAGGTCCCCAAGTGACTCTCATTCGTTTATTACAATTTCAGACATTTTAAATGATTCGAATGATATTGGTATAATCAAATTAATTCGAATGATAGTAATAAACGAATATTCGAATGATCACATCACTACTCTGCCATAGTAGGGATTACTGCTTCGGTCAAACTATCTGAATATTTAGATTTTAAAAGTCAAAATTATTTTAGGTATTTATTCACGTATTGTAATTACACTTGTTGATTTGTACACTGCTGAGAAAATGTAGAGATTACATGATTGGTTTGGTCAACTGGTTTTATCAAAGTTTTTCAGTCTTCAACTTACATCAATAAATCGGGACATTTTGTTTATATTGTGACCGTTTTTATTCTTAATTAATTATGTGCACTTTTTACAAGTTTGTATATTCTGCTTTGTAGTCGTCAAAAGTACGTCAATGTGAATTTTATGCGAACCGCAAACCAAGCTATTGTCTACTGGGTCTGATGATGCCGTTTTGATTTTCTGACGTTTGTAGAGGGAGGCTAAGCGTAGATCAACCATTTTGAGGTGAATATTAGAAGCTAGTCAAGAGTGGATTATTTTATTGATTTCATAAAAGAAGTTTGATTACTTTTTATTTTCCTGACTGTATACAGATAAGCAAAGTATAGGAATCATAATTTTTTCGACCTTGAGATTTCGTCGGATTTTTACGTTTTGGGATCTCACCTGAATCCGTTTTGACTACTTGATTACTCATGAACGGATACAGAGAAAAACACCAAACTTTAAACTTAAGCTCTAATCTAACCTGCGATTAGCTGATTGGGCATAGTCGGAACATCTGTGGGGGTACTTTATAGAGCTTTTCTATTTTATGGAATATATCTGTTATTTACACTTGGAGAAGAAAATTCTTCAAATAAAAGTTGCTTGTATTATTTTCTATAAGTTTTGTTTTATAAATAATTTCCCTAAAATGGACCGTATTCGAATATTCGAAAAACGGATACAGAAGAAAACAACAAATTATAAATTTAAGCTTTAATCCATCCTTCAGTGAACAAATTAAATTTTGGGTATAGTCGGAACATCTGGGGGTACTTTATAGGGAGTCGTTTTTCTACATTATTGAACATATCTGTTATTTACGATTTGAGAAGAAAATTCTTCTTGTAATGTTATTCTCTATAATTGTTATATTATACAAAATTTTCTTAAAATGGTTCGTATTCGAGAAATTTGACAAAAAGTGCAAAATTCTAATTTTTAAGATAAATGCTCAAGTAAAAGTTGGTGCGATATTATTATCTATAATTTTTATTCCACATGATATCTCTAGAATGAACCATAATAGAAAAGTTTTAGGAAATATGTAAAATTTTAATTTTTCAGTGTTTTCGTTAGCAATGAATATATATAAAAAAATGTTTTGAGTAAGATGTGTGTGGAAAATGTAAGAATTACTGCGCAGAATACTGGTGGCAATAACTGGTTGCTGATCGTTGTTGGAACAAACCTATTAAATACATGGTCTGATATAAATAAGAAGAATACGAGAGTCGGAATCTGATGGCTTCATATCTACAAATTCGACTATCGTAGCTATATGCCTCAGTGGTACTATTGATAGAGGCACCGACAGCTCAAGTCGGAGGTTTTCGGTTCATTTCCTGGCTGATGCGCCATTTTTTCCTTTCTTTAGTTATCAGTTATTTCAATTTTTCTTTGATATATTTTCACTTTTGGGATAATGGGATACATTTTTTAATTTTGTAAGGGGAATTGGGGATTTATAAATTTACAAAAATTTCAAAATACTTTTTGTTGAAGAGAAGATTACATCTGTGTGTAAAAAATAAATTTGATAAAATTCAGGCTTTACAAAGCTATCATCATTTCCATCTTAAAAGATGTTATGAATTTGCACTAAAATCGTTAACAACAAAATAAAATAGTAAACTTCCGTCCATAGATACCACCATAATAAATATTAAATAAAATAAACATTTAAACATTTCAAATACCATGATAAACGTTGTTATACTAATAATCTAGAAAAAATATACCCTTGTAACTTTATATTTAAAGTAATTGATAAATAAATTTATTGATAATCAACAATGTGTATTGGTAACAGACACATGACAGATTAAGACAAATGAAAAGTGATATAAATGACAAGTGCAAACGTAAATAGTTCTGGAGTGATCGTAGAAAAAATCTTGTGTGTAATTCGAGGGAACGCTATTTGCAGCTTACGATACATTGCCGGGCTCTGCTGGCACGTCGCGCAGCAGCTTTTATCTCAAGCGGAAAACTAGCAGTTTTCGCTCTTAATACACAGATAGCAATTATAAACGTAAACAGAAAAACAATTTAACTTACCTCTTCGGATCGCAGTCGTTTCAATTCATCAACTTCATTTTCCAGGCCTAAATTCCTGCGTTCGGCCTCGCTGAGATTTCTCTGCGTCTCGGACAAAACCGCAGATAATTGTCTTTTATCTTCCAGTTGACACTGACTTTGGACCTATAAAAAAAGACAACCATTCATTTAGACTATGTTTCGCAAATGTTAATCAATGAAATTCGGAATAAAGTTTGATAGACAAAAAGCCCATTTACCTGTAGTTCGTTTAAAGCCTCTTGGAATTCTTGTAATTGTTCGTTTAACACGTTTTTGTCTTTGACGAGTTTCTCGCACTTGTATTCGAGATCGGATTGAGTCGTTTTCGCGTTATTTCTCGTCACTTTGCATTCCTCTTGTAAGATCGAGACCTGCTCTCTTAATTTTTCTATTTCGTTTTTGCTAATGGCTAGTTGTTCTTTCAAATGGGCTACCTCCGATTCTAAGCTATCTTTTTCTTTTCTGGCGTTGTCCAGGAGCTCGTCTAGTTCGGATTTGTCGCTCAGAGTCCTGTCTTGTTCTAATTCGTTGATCTGCAACGGAATAAATATCATAATTTAATACATTTTAGTACGTCACGTCTTTGTATTCGGCAATTAGTCTCAATCAACCTTTCAGAACCATAGAAGGAGGTTCCCAAACTTTGATTTGCGAAAACAATATTGTAATGGCAACATCGCAAAAACTTCTACTTCGGTGTATCGAACGAACATAGACTTTTCCGGAATGCGCCTGAAATAACTAGAATAACGTCTGCCGATATAAAATTTGTATTAATTCTTTTTTGTAGGTTATGTTATTAATTTAGTTTTAATGTTTGTTTGGAAATGTTTTTATTTACTCATCGATTCTTATTAGAAGAACAAATGATTTAAATTATTTGAATAATTTTAGCAACAATTTTTGTTTACTTTGATTTTTATTGCAATTCCTTCTTTATGATTAATTTACATTCTAGGTGAACTGAGTAATCCACTAATTACAATTAAAACTATTGGACATCAATTATGCTGATAAAATAAATAAACGAAACATTCGTCTTTTAGATGTAGTTAATCGAATTGTCCCATTTGAACCAAATATTCGAATATTAGTAACGACTGTAGATTGTAGATGTTATTCATTCTCGGGCAATTCATTCCCTAGGAGATAAAATTGGTCGTCTTAATCAAGTTATTCGCAAGACGAAAAGTTTGGGAACCACTGACAGAGTATAGACCAAAGCGACTAGAGATAAAATATCTGCAAGTAGGAAATTACTAACCTTAGTTCTAGCGTTGTCTAACAAATCCGTCAGTCTGTTGATTTCTATTTGTTTGCCACTACATTGGTCCTTCGCTTGGGCCAACTCCTGATCCAGCAATTTATGCTCGGCATGTTTAGCATCCAGAGTACACTCCAAGGTTCTCACTCTTTCCCGCAAGTGACCGATATGATCGTCTTTTTCGATTATTCCTGCTCTAGTTTCCTGCAATTCATTGGTGAGCTGCTCCAGTTTCATTAACAACCCCTCCCTCTCTTCCTGCGCCGATTTCAGAAGATCCACCAATTTTTGTTCCCTCTCGACCGCTGACTCGAACTGACCCGTATCGTCCTTCTCCTGGTAGAGCAATTGCTTCAAGGACTCCACCTCGGACCTGGAATCGTTGAGCCTCTCCGTCTGGCGGCACAAACTGTCGAACATCAAAGTTTTTTCTTCGTTGAGTCGTTCGTTTTCTTGTTGAAGTTCGGTGAGTTGACGCTGCAGGTCGGTGAGTTCCTGTAGGGTGGCTTGGAGTTCTTCGTTTGTACTAAAAAATATTGTTTATACAGAAAAAATGGACACAGAATCTATATTATCTTCATTAGAGAAACTGGTAAACAGCTGTCCATAAAGAATAAGATGAAATAGAGGGAAAAGACCGAGATGATTCAGTTCAGAAGAAAAAAAAAAAGGAAATCATTCAAAATGAAGCAGATAAATACAAAAAGAAGTAGAAAGTGATACAATATGGAACGGTTCCAGAACAAAGTCATGAATGGATAATTTTAGAAAAAAAAAATAGGCTAATCAATCAAACTAAAGCTGATAAACAAAAAGAACTAGAAAGCGATATGTTATGATACGGAACCAGAAAAAGCCATGAATGGAAAATATTTCATAAAATCTTACCTATAATGAGTTTCTTGCATCTGATTTATTTTGTCCTGAAGACAGGCCACCGATACTTCGCTAACATTGCTGGAAGAATGTTTATCCCAATCGGGAGTGGTGCATGTTGTGTCTTGTCCGTTACCGTCATCGATTATCTAAAAATAATAATTTGAGTATTTTTAAAAACAATAAGTTAATATTTTATAGGTTAGTGAACTTTGACATTACATCGACTTATTTATGACTTGTGATATGCGTTCTGAGTATCATGTTCTGAAGTAGGCAGTATGAAGGCTAGAGTCTTCATAGTTGGCAGTCTGGTGTAAATATTATGGGTCGTCCAATAGAAATGTTCTACTTTTTAACTTAAATAACACAAATAAGGCAAATTATAGTGTTATATTTTCTCAAAATTTTGATTTTTTTTTTTATTAAAGGGCCCCACTCACCTCGTTTTCTCCGACGTTTTTAACCGACGGTTAAAAACGTCAGGGTAAAAATGTCACAAAAATGAGGTGGACAAGAACGTCGTTTATGCACGTCGTTCCAAAATTTCAGGCGAGGCTTGATTTTTTTCGGTTACCGTGCCAACCGTTCGAGTAAACACGAGGTGTGTGTTCTCAACAGTTTGATTGGCCGGGCATTTATCAGTGGCAGTGACGTTCAGCATGTTTGTGTTTATTATTATTTACAACTGGTTATAATAAAAATGTCGGATATTAGGCAGTGGAAAAGAGACTTTTTATTAGAGTTTATCGAGCTTTATAGATAATTTCCTTGCGTGTGGAAAGTTAAATCGGCGGAATACCATGACCGAATCAAGAAAAACAAGGCGTATGAAGCATTACTGGTGAAATACAAAGAAGTGGATGCTGATGGAACAATTAAATCAGTAAAACAAAAAATTGATTCCCTAGGAGGGCATACCGAAAGGAATTGAAAAAGGTGAAAGTTTGAAATCTGGTACTGGGTCGGAGGATACGTACAAACCGCACCTCTGGTAGACGATGCAGATTAAAGTAATGCTGGAGATGCCGATGTAGAACATTCTGAGGTATGTATGTTGGTAATTTTTCACGCAAAAGCTACTAAATGGATTTTCATGAAATTTTACAATAATGTAGCTTATACATCAGAATAACACATAGGTAGGTTTCGGGTATTTTATGCGTCCTAGTGCCTGCGGTGAAATAATACCAGAAAACCTTAGATCCTCGTAGCTGCGGCCAGTGACCAGACACCGCAGAGTAGCTGTTAGGCGTTCGTGAGGACTGATGCATTCACGTAAATGGGTATTAGGTCTCTCAATTAACGGTGTTACTAGTTTTAACAGTTTCCGATACGTATCCTCGTCCATCCTCAAGTAATTGTGCCAATCGCCAATCTTAGCTCCTTCAGTAAATGTATGTGACAATGTACTGCGTTTAAGTAGCCAGTCTTTAGTCCATTTTCTTCGAGATTTTCTCTTTTCGCGATTTTCTTCCACTGCCAAAACCACTGCCACAACTAACAAGCACATACGGTCCATCGTGATAAACTGCTGCGAAAAAAAACTGTTGTGTGTGGACATATCAGTCAACGTTCTTCCTTCCAACGTTTTTAACTGTCGGTTAAAAACGGCGGAGAAGAACGAGGTGAGTGGGGCCCTTTAAATAGCCTAATAAAGTGGATGAAATAACTTTAATTTGTAAGAAATAAATCAAAAATAATTTTAAATAAAATAAGGATGATGATTTAGCAAGTTGGGACCCTCAAACATAATACACAATGACGATTAATATTATTGGATAGTCCTTGACTGACAATAAGCACTGAAGATGGCGTAATGACGAAAACGCTTTGCAATTTTAAATAAAAGAATTTTTGTACGAAACAAGTTTTTCTTTGCTGATCTAAGCTACGTTCACACATTCGTTAACCTCTTTCAGTTCTTTTAATTTTTCACTGTTTCTCAACGCCACTTTAGAAACCCAACAGTGAATGGTCGGAATGGGGAATCTTACCTAGCCTTCAGAATTAATTTTAAATATATAAATAAAATTAAATAAGCTCGGTCAACAGTGAAATTCGAACCGTGGACCCTTGAATTCGCAAGTCCACTGAAAGAACTTTAAGATGTTTTAATGAATGACATGGCAGAAGTGCCAAGATTGTGCCAAGATTAGAAGTTTTTGAAGGGTTTAAAATGTAGAAAACCTATCTGCAAGCAACATGTTGAATGCAAATTTGTCTGATATTCCTGCACCATACCGTTGGAAATGAAGAGAAAACGTCACTGTCATCAACATTTTAATTAGGTTTTTGTTTGATACAGGTTGTCTGATGAAGACTAAAGAAAAAAATTGGTCATCTTAGACGATGACAGTGTTCTATTGAGATTTAGTATAAATTTTGTAGAAACCTACAAAAATTGTCTTTTTTTTACCGACATCAAATAAAAGAGGAGGTTCGCAATTCGTCTGAATATTTTTTTTAGGTATGTTCAGCGATAACTTTTTACCACGTTGTCCAATTTCTAAGAATCGTTTCTTTTTTTTTTGTTAGAAACAGAGTACTTTAGTGTTGGTGCATATAAATTCAGTCAAGATCTAATAATTGGATCCATGAGAAAATCATCAAACATAATTCTTTACTACCTTGTCCGATTTCAATGATTCTTTTTTTTTTTTTGTTAGAAAAGGGGTATCTCGGGGGTGGTCACATATAAATTTGATCAAGATCTGGTGATGGGATCTATGAGAAAATCAGCAAACTCAGTTTGTAATGGCATAGCCACGATTTTGAAGTCTTTTTTTTAATTTTATAACTTGTTCATGTATTTATAAATTTTGAGATTTTTTATTTTTAATACATATTTGTTTTTCTTTAATCAAAATTAATATACTTAATTTACTACAAAATAAGTTTGTTTCTCCAAAATTTTTTTAATGACTTGTTATCTCCTTGTTTCAGTTTTAAATTGTAGCAATCGTAGCAATGTGCTCTCATGTTAGAAAAAAGGTTAAGGGTATGTTAAAAAATTATAATTAAAAGGAACATTTATAAACCATTTTCATGAATACACATGATTATGTTTAATTTTTCTTATATACTTACGTTTGTAGCAATAGAAGCTGGTGCCGAACTGTGGTGTCTATGGGAGTCAAACAACAATTGCTGTTTTTCATTATCGGACAAGGGAGAAAGGGCCACGTCCCGCAAACGGTTCCTCAACAACGTATTTTCTTCAGTCAAATGTTCCAATTGCATGTTGGACTCTTCCTGAAAATACTTTAAAATATAAAAACGTTTTTATATTGAAAATTGGAAATTCCCCGAAATAAATGTCAGTATCTACCTTTAATTTTTGAATTTCTTTTTGTAAAATGTTGAGCTGGCCCTTCTGTTCGCCCAATTGCAACGCCAAATTGGTCTTTTCTTGCGCCATGTCCTGCAACTGCTTCCGCAGAAGTAACAATTCTTCGTCTGTAAACGAATCCACCGAGAAGTGTGTATTTTCTTCCGATTCTAGTTTATTATTGTTGCGCGCAATTCCTAAAAAACGTGTTAAAAATATTAGCAGCTTTTCAGCTATGTCAGTTGCCTATTTTCCGCCCTTGTGGCGTAATATGCTAAAGGCCAGAAAAAGTCAGATGCAACCAATATTTTTATATGAATGGAATGACTAAACCTCAAATAAATTAAAAATAGTTATTACGAATATACACAGTGTGTGAATAGTAAAAGGTAATAATTTCAAACTGTGCAGATTTATAGTAGAAAAGGAGAGCTGCAGAATCACTAACAATATTTTGAAGTTAGGGACAGGCAACCTTCATATTTTTAGTTTATTTAAAATTTCCTTTAAAGGGAAAGCCAAACAAGTTATTGGTTTAAAGGATTATCCATAAAAATAGAGCCTATTTACAATGTTTCGTACTATTGCTGATTTATTCGTACTTAGTATCATTTAAAGTCCTATCAGCAAGCACTCATTTTTAATTGTTATTTGTGAAAATAAGAGAGGGGTGACTTAATTAATCAATGTTACCGCGACGATTTTTAAAATTGTACTGTATTTTTTTAGAAAATGTACTGAATTGGGAAAAAATGTACTGAATATAAAATTTTTATAGTAGAACCCCAGTATAAGTATTATTAATTATACTGGGGTAGAACCGTTTATAATATCAATATATTTTGTGCTAACTTTACATTAAGCTAGCACAATATTTAATTACAAAAAAACTATAAATGCACAAAAATCGTGAATAGCGCACAAAAATTGCACATAATTCGCACATAATTATAGATAACTTAATATACCTGAAACTAGTTACGCCGGAAAACGAATTCCTAGTCTATGGAGCCTACTACAAAAGATCGAATAAAAAACGATTAAAAGATATCCACAATAGATCTGAAAAAGGTCGAGGCCCACAGTCTTAATTAAATCTAATAATGAAATGTACTTTACTTGAGACGTAAGATAGAGAGCTTTACTATCTTTAAACTTTCTAATGTAAAGTGGGGTCATAGGGTGATACCTCATTTGAAATATATTTTCCTTGTATTTACGTAAATGCAAATAGTTTTAGGTTTTTTTACATGTTTACAGAAATAACATTAAATAAATTAATGAAGTGCGTTTCATTCTTGATAACCCTCGTATTTACTATTATTTACTACTAATTATTAAGGAAACACTTTTTACAAATTAAAGCTAGGCTCAACGGAAAGAGAATGGCCCCCATAGCTCAAAAACAGACTATGGCATAAGACTAGAATTTTAGGCTCAAATACAGGGAGATTGAAGAAAGTCCTTTTTTTTTAATTTATAATGTTCACTGATAAATCCACTTTCACTTCTAATGGAATTCTCTGTTCTCAGAATTGTTGGTAATGGGCTGTCTAAAATCCTCATTTTACGGTAGGGGTGAGTACTCATTTAAAGCTAACGTCTGGTGTGCGATTTTTAATGAAAAACTTATTGGACCTTACTTTTTCAATGGTACTTTAAATGCTACAAATTACTTAAATTTTCTATAGCAAGAAATTGCATTAAATTATAGGAGTTTTGGTTTTTCAACAAGACCGAGCTTCAATCCTTTCTACAGCTGTAATCCAACATTTTATCAATAATTTGTTTACATGCTCTCCCTATTTGTCATTACTGATTTTTTTTTAAAACATTTTATAAGAAGAGGCCATTTTGAAATGCAAATGAATTAGAAAATACTATTAGATAAGCAGAGAGTTTTTATTAAATACTGACAGGGAATTTAAGCTCAGGACTGAACTTTGTATCTAAAGAGAAGGTAGACACACGGAAATGTAAGATGACTACAATTACGTTTACTCAGTGAAGAAATTCTATGGCTGTCCTGTTTAGTGTGCATTACTTAAGTACTGCTAATATGTTTTATTGTAATTAACTACCAAGTTAATGTTACGTAGAAGTAAATTAGGTGTTAAGTAGATTAAATTTTGATTACAATAATTCTTGTTATTAATTAATCATATTTTAATTGCAAAATCATTTAGAAAACTCAATATAATTTTGAATAATTTTAATATTCGTAAAAAAAACCACACCGACGAACATTATTAAGAAAAATTGGTATATAAATGTAGCCTTTTCGTTCCTTTTAAGGTTATTCAATAAATGCAAAATTGTTAGTTACGGGGGTATATCAAACAAATTTTAAAAACTAAAATTTTCTTAAAGTCGGAATATCTCGTTCATAATTGGTATGTTGACGTACTTAAAGTGTCATTAGAAACAAGCTTATCTAATAACTCTTTTCCATATTAAAAGAGGTTAATTTTCAACTTTGTGGCACACATTATACAATGAGAATTCATAATTTTTAACATTCCTCTAATACATCATAAATCAATATTGAAGCAAAGGGAAAATCTTACCTTTCTTATCCTGTTTTCTTCCATCTCCACCGATCCTATCTAATCTTTCTCTGGACGAACTCTTTCTGGGCCTGGCTCCTTTCGCGGCCTTTTGATCCGCATCTAGATTGGTGACAGACGAAGCTCTGGACAAGTTGTCGCCCAACGTGTGACCCTCTATTTTCGTAGCCTGTCCTCTACGAAATATCGCTTTGATACTTTTCATATTTTCAAACGTTAACAAGGCACTCTTGGTCGATTTTTAGCACTCGAGAACTTAAATACTAGTACAGCGTTTAATCTAAACGCTGATTTTATTATTTACAAATAGTACTTATTATAACTGTACTTCAAGAATTTCCTGCGCGTCTAAAATCATTTTAAATATTTAGAAGTAGATACTTCTATTTATTTTTTGTTCGGTAATAAAAATTTGCATTTCTTGAATATTCGAAAAATGCTTTTTTAAATTTTATTTCGGAATATAATAATTCTATATTCGTCGTTCGATATTTTTGTTCGTTTTTTGATAAAAAATTAAAATTCGTTATATTAATATAAAGAAACGTTTTGAGGCAGTACTTCGTTTTCAGTCACTTGTTTTTGGTGATGTTCGCTGTCTTCCTAGTTTTAACAAAAAAAACGGAAATGTAGATGATATTTTTCACCAGTTTTTGTAGTTTTTAAATTGCAACTTTTTATGGATTTCTAATGATAAAACTTAACAGCTTTGTCCTGGAAGCAGTGACAGTCTGTTGATACGAGTTTTAAAGGTTTAGGTGATCGAGAAAAGCTTTCTGGAATGAAAATACCGAGTTACTCCTGGTATCTAGGAAAGAAAGGTATTTTTTGTCAGAAATCTTGGTATAACTAGTGAAGGTAATAACAGAGCTTGGTGGTCATAACACACAAACCCCAGTCTGTGTACAGATGTCAAAAGAAAATTGTTCAGAATCGACCTAAATGCTTACTTAAAACGCTGAACAAAGTATACGAATGACTGATAAGGAACAGACTAGTGAAGTAAATTAAGGAAGGAGAGGGTTTTTCCGAAAACCGGCACGGGTTTCGAAAGGGGCGGTCTACGATACAATTAGTACAGCTAGTAGCAGGTGAGACAGGAAATCGGCGGTGGCGGATGGACAGCACTGATAACTCTTGACGTCAGATATGCCTTTAATATGGCATCTTGCGACATTATCAATAGTGAACTAGGGAGGAGAATATCAATGTACCTTATAAATATTGTCAAAAACTATCTAAGCGGAAGGAAAATAATGGTAAGCCAAGAAAAGCTTAAAAATACGGCGGGGTGTTAGGTTCGACACTATGGTTAGTACTGTATGATGGTTTCCTGAGGCTGGACCAACCACAGGTAGTAAGAGCAACCGGCTTTGCAGATGATCTTGCCATCGTTGTTAAAGCAAGCGACGGGCAGAAAATGGAACACAAGACTAACAAAGCGCTGTTGGAGGATAGAGCACTGAATGAGGTGGAAAAAAGCAGTTGGCATCTGAGAAGACGGAGGCAATTCTGGTCACAAGACGCGGATGAAAGGCGAAAAAAACGTGGGCGATCAAACATATAAGAACAAGGTACAAGAGAAAATTAAAATTATACTGAATATAGGAGGACCAAATGATAAAAAAGGGAGATGCTGAGTAATGTAGTACATTCTGTACGGGCCACCAATATGGGTCAAGGCTCTACGGGTAACGCGATACAGGTAAATTATGGAAAGGGTACAGCGAAAAATAGCTACAAGAATCGCTAGTGCATACCGCAGTGTTACTGCAAGAACTGCACACATACAGATCGACGAAAGGAGAAATAGGCACCTAACCACGATCAGACGATCAAAAATGAATAAAAACAGGTAAGCCTCGAGAAGTGACAGCCAGAATGGGAAGATAACATAGAAAAGAGCCAATTTGCGAAACGGCTTTTACTGGACATTCGAAGGTGGTATAAATATCCACATATAAAGACGATTTACTTTCTCAGCCAGATAATAACGGGTAATGGATCGTTTAAAAGAATTGTACACAGGACAAGGATTGTTTATACTGCGGACAAGTTTATACGGTAGAATACACGTTCTTCAACTGCAAAAAATGGGAAGAACACCGAGACGAGAGCAGAGTCCAAATAGAAGAGGCTATTAATATTGAAAACTTTACTGAGATTATTACGAGTGATAACAATGCGTGGTTTGTGCTAATCAAATTGGCGGAAAAAATTATATCGGCTAAGGAGAAAGATGAAAGACAAGAACAGTAATGGATAAATCCTGCATCCTGAAAGAATGTTAAAAGACAATACTGGGCTGCTTGGGGTGAGAGGCGGTTTTAGTGGGTAATCAGAACTTGCAATACAGAGTCTGTAGTCCCACACTATTAGCGAAGGGCAGAATCAGTAACCGATATCCATGAAAGATTTCCACCCGCCAAAAAAGAGGATAATGAAGAGGCTCATTTACTAACAATTCGCGGAGGAGCATCAACGTTTCTTTTTCGTCCACAGATTATTTCTGTGGTACCACAAAGACAGCTACAAGAACAAGCACAACGCAGTGGATGTTGAACAAATCTCAGGAATGGTGGAATAATTCACCAAGACATTTAAGCTAGAGTAAGAAAAATACTAGAGTGTTAGTAGGTCTATTAACAGAGTATTGTAGAGTTAACAGATATATGCGTAACATGGATCTGGTAGAAGAGATATAGAACAGATATGGTGCCAATTTAGCCAGGAAGAGGAAGAAAATGCAGTATCTGTACTGCGCTACTGAGAAGGTCTATCAAGACAGGGATTCCTTATAACTGGAGAAGAACAAACAAGGGCAATTAGCTACTTACATACTAGTCCTAGACAAAGTACTCTAACCAATACTAAAAGTATATTCACAATAGATCTGAAATGGTTTAAGTGTGGAAGGCTATATTATTATGGCCCACAGCCTAACTAAATGTAATCTAATGACTTGTGACTTACTTTTCACTTCGGCATAAAAAAAGGCTCATATAGAAATTCAGTTAAGAACAGAAACTGTCATGATTAGAAATAAATAGAAGTGGGTACTTTAAGAAAAAGAAGACTTACCAACAAGCAAACCTATATCTGTAAGGCGGGGAGGGTGCGTTACCCCCACAGTACTTAGGCCTCTCTAGGCCCATTGTGCAGACCAAGAATAACCAAACCTTTAAAACCAGTTTTAAAAAATGCTATTTCTTTTACTAAAAGGCTCCACCATAATATATATTTTGCAATAATGGTTATTCATCCATAAAAAAAGATTGACAGAACAAAACACTACAAAAACATGAGTTTTTACCTTGTTTTCTGTTGCTTGTTGCTCTATTAGGAATAAATATAATAATTTAAATAAAAAGTGCACAAAACTGCTACAATAGTTTCACGTTGACTGAATTTGTGTACTACATTTTGATTTATCACTAAAAAACTGATTACCTTGTTATTATTATTATTCGTTATTATTGTATTACCTTGAAATCCGAGAAAAAAATAGTCATTTATAACTACTGTTTTAAATTGCTTTGGGAATTATATAACCACTAATCATACATAATATTTGTTTACATACATGCAACAATGATATCATTTTTGTAGAAATGGACTGCTAGCGACGTTTTTGGTCATTTAGGTGATGGTGCGTGGGAATGATTGTTTTTGAGAAGTTTCAATTTTGTAAAATCTTGTTAATAAGTATCCTTGAGTTAAGGATAATATTAAACCAGATATACGTATATGAAGTGATCCATAAAAAATATTTATAAAGCAGACCATAGAAAAAAATTATGTATATCGGAGTATATCCTTCTATATGAGGATTTTAAAATCAACCTCTATGGCTTTTTGGAATAAGAAAATCCCCTCCCGCTTTCAACCAACAGAGATACTTGAACCGAGTCTTCAGGATTTCTGATATTCATAAACATTTTTGTTATACCACTGACAATATGGTAACCTACTTGTTAAGCATTGTACATTTTAAGTAATTCTTAGATTAGGATATTTAGGATAAAAACTACTTTGATCAAATTAAAAAAAATTCAATATGGCCGATTATAGGCACAAAGTTTGTTTATATTATTATCATCATCGAAATAGTTTAAAACAGAAAACTGTGATTTTGAGAGTGGATTTAGAACAAAAATACTATTTAGTGTGATTTTAATATCAGTTAAGTGTTAACTACAGCTGCTCGTTTTAATTGAAGACATTGGCAATAGAGTATTAGAAGTAATACAACTAAAAACGTGTGTAATAAAAAGAAAATACACTGAATTCAACTAATTTATGTTTAATATATTTTAGTGAAGTATTTCGCCAGTTACTTGCATGGTTGTAAATTGTGGGAGCAGAGGTGATAGAGACTCGTTTCCTTTTTCCATTTAAACGATGTATTAACTAAAAGGATATAACATTGATTGTATGCACTTAAACGAGATGATTAGTCAGATAGCAAAATCAAATATGAAAGTGTAGCAAACATTTTGTAAGGATTGAATTATAATAATTTTGTTGTTTTATTTGTTAATAATAATTGTATGCTTTAGGTAAACACGCTTTTCTGTGGGATGTAATATGGTAACAAGGCAACAATTTATTGCTCATGTCTAAATTAATCTAGAGTGAATTATTGGAATATGTATGGTAATTATGTAAATAATATAAATATTTGTGACAAAATGGTAGTTATGTGTTATATATTAATAAATGTTTCTCCACCAATAGTACCGTTATAAATTAAAAGAATAAATATAACCTTTATTGATAATCAGGTATCAAAAAATATTTATGCAGGTATAAAATTTTTGAAAAATATTCTATTGGTTTTATTATTTTCAATAGGTTCGTAATTGTAATTTTTTTTTTTCAATTCAAAACTACAGAAATTTTTTCTATATTGCCATCATTCTTAAAAGCAAAAAAATATTTTAGATGTCTTTTAAAGGGTTTTATTTGAAGTAAAAATTGTTTTAAGTTTAAATAAATGTAGATCTTCAGATTTGATAGTGCTGATAAACCGCCTTTCTTGTAACGTCAAAGTATATACAGGGTAAAAGTCATTAAAATAAACGATTTTAAAAAAAAAATCAAAAATATGGTATTAAATCAAAAAACTTTCCAATACGGACCTATATATAGGTCAATCATTTTTCGACGAAAGTTATATGTAACTTTCGTCGAAAAATGATTGATTACATTCAGGCGTTGTAGGAACCATTCATAAAAATTAACTGTGCAGGCGAAAAGTTCAACGTGAAAAGGATACAATTGATTTTTCCGCAGTTGTCCACACTTTTCTTTAACTTATCCTACCTGATAAGTAATCACCTGTGCACTTATCTAACAATAAGTCCCCGACAACATTATTATTGTTCTTCTAAAAGCACTTAATTTTCAATTTACCTTACTTAACAGATAACCATTCTACTGACCTACTAACGAAATAAGGGCTACTGCATTACAATATTCGTGATTTATATTCGTAAAAAGTGAAAAGACAGATACACTTATTAATTCGTTTAATTTTTTGTACAGATATTCAGGCCCGGATTTAATTTTTTTGTGTCCCGCAAAATGAACGAGTTACATAAAAGGGCATTTCGTAACATGTTACATACAATATTTTATCTAATTTTGACTAAAATTGTGTTTTGGTTAAACATCACTGACATTTCGGCAACTAATATTACTTTCTTGTATTGTTACTTGCATATGCATCATTTTATTGACAATAATTAGAATCACGATTAGAACATCATTATTAATTATTTATTCTCAACCTTGTAGTGTGTTCATATTGTCTATTAAAGTTATTTCGTTTTTAAAAAAGTGGATTATTTTATCGTGTATTGTGTTTTAATTACTTTGTGCTGATTTGGACTGGAAAATAAGGACCAAAACAACATTATTACTAGGTTGAAAGTTTATCCAAATTATATTTTTATCAGTCAACCTGTCCTTCTTTGATATAAACTTTCAATAATAATGTATATTATTGATTTTAAAACCAAAAGGTTTATTTTTATTTGTTTTCAATATACAATCATAATATTTCATCAACATTAATAATTTGTAATTGGAAAAAAAAATTATAATTAAGAGATAAATAAATTAATAATTTATTCCATCACTAATTGTGGTTCATGCTTGCATGCAAATAGTTTTTTACCCTTTTTAAGGTGGAAAATGATCTTTCGCCGAAACAATTTGTTGCAGGAATACTGTGGTACATACGTAGATCACTATCTACATTCGGATAGTGAATATTCGATGCAGTAAACATCTTCATTATCATCTAACAATTGCTTCAAATAACCTTGCAAATGAATGCATTCAGTAATTACTTCTTCCAAATCGTCTGAATATTTTTCGACTATTTTTCGATTTCTTTTGAAATTTTGGCGTCTCTCAAATGTTGGCGCCTTGGGCACAGGCTTTACGGACCTAGGCCTAAATCCGTCACTGTAGAACTAGATGATTTCAGAATAAAGCTCGTATCTGAATTTGATATTAGGATTTAAAAGGTAAAGGGCCCAAATAATATTTGTACATGGGCAGGGTTAAGATAAAAAGGAACCAAATATTTTTATAGGACATGTCCTAGATATAAATGGAATATTTACGAAGACGAGCGAAACAGAATCAAGCTGAATATCTAGAATTTTCAACAAATCGTAAAATTATTCAATAGACATTCAGAAGTACTTAAAAAATTATTGCCCATCTTCTAACACGTCTGGGAATATATAATGAAATTCTTCACGTTCCTGTTATTTTAGGTTAATTTCATGGAATTATTTGCGGTTTTAATTGTTTTCTTTCTCAACCTTCTCTTTTTCTAAAACTACACACGTCACAAATTTTTCGTGTGTCCATTGCAAAAAAACAACACACTAAAACTTTCTTAAGCTAGTCTATACAAATAACTTTTTCGCGCTAATGTGCTGGATTCAGAATTTGCTTTCCATGTTCCATTCCAATCCGATCCATTCCGTTCCTCGATAATGTGCGACCTGCTTAATGTTTCACAAACCTGAAAATTCAACGTCTTAATACTTCTCATCCCCTTTCGGTCTTTCATTCAAAATCAAAGCGTTTCATTTATGATAAGGAGTTTGCCCGTGTAGACCTCAATCGCGATAAGGTAATTTATTTCACCTTCACGACTACAATTTATTACATAAAGTGTACCATAATTGTATTTTTTTACAACAAATTACATTTCGTCGAAAGGTCATTGGATCTGGAAATCAAGTCGTGTACTCAAAATGCAATTAACTATGAGTAATTTGATTATTTTTAACACTTAAGACGTTACATGATACATGTATATGTTGGCCGTATGTTTATTTACGTGCCAGCCGAGATTATTGATATTCTTGGAAAAATATTCGTATCTAACTTGTGTGTTTACATGAAAACGACCACATTTAGTTGTCGTTTTCGTTCTATAAATAAAATAAGTAGCTGCATTTTTTTATTATTCGATTTCTTGTAAACGAACATTCAGCCTGGTCAGTGCAGGATTTCACGAAAAAAATGTACGGCTTGCAAGGCCACATTCTTCCATTTCCGGAATTCTAATACAATCATAATATTATAATTTTAGTCATATTATATTGTGTGCAAAACACTTTTTCCGCCTACCTCAATCCAAAGTATACATTTCCTGGCCTCGTTGCAGGGAGCAAAGTCCCTAGGGAGGAAAAGAAAAAGTGACGTCATGGTATGTCATAAATGAAATAGCTTATACGGCATTGACGACCTAAACTATATTCTATTATAGAAGTATAAATTTTACCGTTTATTTATAGAACACACTGTATTTTGCAAAATAGTAAAAATCAGTAAATTTATTTTAATTTAACGATTTTTCATTAATAATTTGACTTCAATTCATAGATTCATCCGATTTTCGAATTTAGGACAGAAATATTATAGCATGCTATTTTTTTTTATTGTTTATCTTTGTTTTGTAGGTTCTCCTCATTTTCGGAATTTCAGGAGCATGCATATATAAAGGTTCAATTTTAATAGTAAATATACCAGATTCTAAAACAAATATACAGAGAACGTTTGTAATCAATGCTTCACCGGGGAATGGCCCTAATTATATTGACATTTATAGAAAATATATATCGCTACGCCCTAAATCAGATCAGACTCGTTTATTTGTCTGCTATAGAGCAAGAAAATGTATCAACCAAATGGTTGTAAAAAATACTATTGCTAAAATTCCTAAAAAAAATTGCAGAATTTTTAAAACTGCCTAATGCCAAAAATTATACCGGGCATACTTTCAGAAGAACCTCGGCAAGTTTACTTGCAAACTCTGGAGGAGACATTCTTGCTTTAAAGCAACACAAGGGTTGGAAGTCTACGAATATCGCTGAAGGGTAGGTGGAGCAATCTCTTGCAAAAAATTTCGAATTAAATTATGGGAGTCACTGAAGTTAATAAAATTGATTGTAATCAGCCAAGTACAAGTACTTCCGAAGGATACCAGCTGTATAATAATGTTTGTGAAAATATTACGAAAACTGCATTGGCTCCAACTCTCACTTCTAGTGGTATTCAAATAACCACTGCTCAAAACTACACGTTTAACATTAGTATAAATAATTACTCTACCACAAATTAAAAATATGTAGAATGCAAGAATGAAAATAACGTGCCTATAATTTATACTGTACCTACTTCTTAATTTTAGTTCTTTAATAAATTTTGTTTGTTTCATAAATAAATTATTTAAAAATTACTTGTTATTTGAGGGAGGCGGAAAAATCATATGTATTACTTGGGAGTAAGGTGCCTTTTCCTCCCTTAGATGTTTACTTTCCTCCGCTTCGCGTCGGGCAGTAAACTTCATCCTGCGGGAGGAAAAGTGGCACTTTTCTCCCTAGTAATACAAATAGCTATTAATATTCATCCAAAATTAAAAATGTTTCTACCAAAATCCTTCTCAGCTTTAAACAACTTTTAAAAATGTCCGTCCGTCCGAAGTCACGTTTTTTTGTCCGCACGATAAGTCAAAAACGAAAAATGATAATACCTTAAAATTTTCTGGAAAAATTAATCTCCATAAGGTTTACGAAGCCTATTGATTTTGAATAAAAATCTGATTAAAACGAAAAACAATATCAACTTGAAATTTTCAGGAAAAATCAAGCTCACAATGGAACGAAGCCTCTTCATTTAAAAATATCTGATTAAAAATGGAGGGGTTAAGGGGGTTAAAATTTAAAAGAAAATCAAATTAAAAATGAAAAAGAATATCAAATTGCATTTTTTAGGACATCTCAATCTCTATAAGGGGACGAAGCCTATTGATTTTGCAAAAAATCTGATTAATAATGGCGGAGTTAAGGGGGGGGGGAGGATTGAAACTTAAAAAAAAATCATAAAATACAAATATAAAACAATATCAACTTGAAATTTGCAGGAAAAATCAAGCTCTACAATAGAACAAAGCCTATTCATTTAAAAAAATAAATAAATAAAAATGGGGGGTTAAGAAGGTTCAAGTTAAAAAAAAATCATAAATCAAAAACTCTGCGCTAGCGAGACAAGAAAATATATACTTTTAATACTTTAAATACTGATAATTAGATTTGTTTTAGACAGTTTTATTTGTAAATATCTGGTGGAATGCTATTATTTATCGATTCTTCTCAAGAATCACTTATTTTAAATTTTATTTAATACCAATAACTAAAAAATATACTGAAAATTAGTTTGACAGCATTGTTACTTAAAGTAATACTAGCTCGGTCACCAAATATGAATTGTGATTGCTGGATTTCATATGTGTACAGTGTACTTAGCAGAATGGATGTGAAATTATATCCGTTCAGTAAAACGCAATGGTCTACTTCTTCGTTTTGTAGTCTGTGCAAAAATTAGATAATATTATTGTGGGTGTAGAAAAAACTACTATTGGGTCATAGGTATATGCAAATAGAGCACAATATAAGTACAGAATTACAATGTCCTAATAAGAGTACAGAATAAAGTTTAATTTTGTGGTATACATATTTTATAACTGAAAATATGTTCTTCTACACCCTCATGGATATTAGCTTATCTATGCACAGACTACAAAACGAAAGTATCCCATTGCGTTCAACTGAACGGATATATTTCATATCCATTCTACCTAAGAACACTGCAAAAAATGAAATTCACCAATCACAGTTCATATTTTTTAAGTTTTATATAAGGGGCAATTCTGTCAAACAGATGGAGGTGAGAGGAGGGCGTTTAGCTGCCATACGAGAGGCCTGGGTTAAAATCTGGACTGGGGGCTAATTAAATAAAATCATTTTTTTTTATGTTTATTTTATAAATTAATAAGATTCATAAATTATTTTAAAATTAGTTATTTTGCCTTAATAACCTAAAATATTTTTAAAAATTTGTAGATTTTCGTTAGTGGGTCGTAGAAAAAATATACTGTGAAACTCGAGTGAATTGTCCATGTCCACTCTTGTTGCACAAACTACTAATTTGGTCAATGATGCACAGTAGTCTCCAAGACACGAAGCTTCTTGGACATCACTGAACACATTTTTTTCAATAAAAATTTGTGTTAGTTTTTATTAAATAATTATGGTTCCAGCTCCAAGGCCAAGGTCTCTCACCTGGGAAAGGGTGAACACAGAGAGCACTATTTTGCAAAGTTACTTTTTACCATCTAGCACCTATGAGATTTCTTAAGAGATGTAGGGATGCGTAACGAGCATTTCTACACCAAAAAAGTTTTAAAAAATGATTGTTCTGCCTTTGCTTTCTATGACTCATTATAACCCTTTCACTGTCCGTGTGTAGGTAGTCGACATACTAGATGAGTAAAGGAGCAGCAAGAGTTCTAAAACAAGCCCCATGTTAAATCCCATAAGAAATCGCTAAGGTTCATTCTGGCAATTTTTGACGGTGACGTCACACGTCGAGAATCATCAACTAACTTGTCGAGCCACCAACGGGGGAGTGGGGGAAGCGGCGGAGTGGGGGGGTTAAATCTCCTTTACTGTCGAATAGAAAAATCATGTGCAATGCCACAAGGGCCTTAGCACGTAACTTCACTGCTATTGGTCCGATTAAAACGGGAAAAACAGCATTACGTAGAGAACGTGGTATAGATTAACGTAGAAGAGAAAAATCATGCGCAGAACGAAAAGCCACAAGGGCCTTAGCGTGTATCTTCACTGCTATTGGTCCGATTTAAACGAGAAAAACGGCATTATGAAGAGAACGATTAACGTAGAAGAGAAAAATCTTGTGCAATGTCAAAAGGGCCTTAGCACGTATCTTCACTGCTATTGGTCTGATTCAAACGGGAAAAACGGCATTACGTAGAGAATGATGAACGTCGAATAGAAAAATCATGCGCAGAACGAAAAGCCAGAAGGACCTAAGCTTCAATTTCCGTCATTACTGGTCCGATTCAAACGAGAAAAGGGCATTATAAAGATAACTCAGTATTGATTAACGTCGAACAGAAAAATCATACGTAGAATGAAAAGCCACAAGGGCCTTAGCGTGTTTCTCGGACATTACTGGCTACCGAAAATGTTTTAAATACATACGTTTTGAAAACATCAAAAATAAGAAAAAGAAAAGAAAATATCTGTAGGCAATCTGTAGACAGATATCAATATCAATGCTAATAAATGTAAGTTTTCATTCAACAAGCTCATGCGGCAAAGTTAGAAGGTCCTAAGTATCGGCTATTATCGGATAGAATTAAACAGGAAAAAATTACATTGTAACGGAAACGTGACGTAGATTAACGCTGAAGAGAAAAATTAGGCACAATAGCAATAATACCAAAAGTCCATATGGTAAATAAATACTTAACCAATGAACCTGACAATAATAAATCTTGATATAAAAAACTGGCATACTATTTGACAACGGCAGGCATTTGATTGGACTCGAATTATCTTCTTAGTTCCTCGTTTGTTTATTCTGTAACTTAAAAAAAAACAATCAATGACTTAGGAAGGCACTAAACAAATTTCTTTTGTTACAACTGTCATTCGGTGTTAAACACAGCTCACCTTTATTAGTATTGATCATATTTGTACTAAATTTAAACTGGTATTACGTCATTCATTGTATCTTTTTAGCATTTTTGGAATTATGACTCATATTCTCGCGAATTCTGAAGTAGAGAACTCGAAAACGTTGAATAGAAAAATCCTATGCAATACCAAAAGGACTTAGGGATACATGTTACAACGTAAATATCTCAAAATCTACAAAAAAATATTGGTACTATATTTTTTGTATCTAGATTTTTAAACAATAAAAATATTATTTCTCTATTTTTGACTTTTATTTTGAGTGGGTAAAAAAAGCAGAAGTCTTTGGTATTAATATTTTATTCATAAAAAGAAATTATTTTGTTTAACATAGTTTTTAATTGATTCAATATGCTATCATCAGGACATGGTATTCCAAACAGATTCCAGCTAAAGGTTCCTGCTTCTACAACTTTTCTTGTATATTGGCTATATTTATAGTAGGTATTTTGATAGAAAAAGCTTTCTGCCGTTGCTAAAAACATGAAGTTAGGTATTTTAATAATTGGGGGCTATAAATAGGAGCAGCATTGTCAGTTTGTACTTTAGTAATCATGTGTAGCCAAGACAGTGGTATTGAAGTATTAGTCGAGAGTGAAATGTCCGATAGTGATATGGACGATATTGATGCAGAACTCGATCAATTTTTCGAAAAGTTTAGGCGGCAACCTTCTGAAGAACTTGACAAAATTGTACAATCCTATGAAGATGCTGCAAAACGTGAGATGCATTACCTACTTCAAACCTCATATATGTTATCAGGATACGACATTCGATGCGGTATAAGTCCAGCGAGATCGTTTACTCCAGCAATCATTTTGGCTCAACACTTCAGGTCTACTAAAATATCTTTTGGAACTTTCGAATGGGCTCTTTTTGTTGATATTCTCAGACAAAAGATGGATGATTTTTTCGAGGAAGACTTGCCTACATATCCAGACGAGTATGACCCCATAACGTTTTCATGTGGCGATTATTGTATGATTACGCAACTGGTTTATGACGACATCAAATTCTTGGTTGTGAAGAAACATGGCGTTGAATACTATTTGTGTAAAGAGGAAGTGCAGGAAATTCTTGAAATTAACAAACAATTGGTGTCCAATAGAGTGGCTGCATTAGAAGAACTTCATTTCTGCTTATATTACAATAATATTATCGATTTTTGTAAAACACGTGATTACCCATTGCAAATTTTATGCTCAATGTGTGATATACTTCCAAATGATTTGTTAAACCATGCTTTAAGGGAGTACATTCATTTTTATAAAATTTCTGTAATTAATGATTTAAATAAATGATTTTTTGAAAACTGGAGTGAAAATGGTCTTACTGATATTACTAGTGCATTGATAGATTTTCAAGAAACCAATAATCTTCTAGTTGATGGAAAGTTAAATGAAGAAACCGTTCGTTTAATAAATAGACCTAGATGTACTCAGGGCGATAATTCTTTTACTGTGCATTCCAAATGGAACAAAAAACATTTACGATGGTATTTCCCTCAAGCGGGACGGCATACAAGGTATTTTGAAATAGCTAAGAAGGCTTTTGATATATGGGCGCAGAATACTACTCTAACATTTGAAAATGTTCGCATACCTAATCCAAGCGCAGATATTGCGATTTTCGTTACAAAAAGGAATCATAACACTCGCTTTAATTGTCAAGCAAATCATGAATGTAAATTTAAGTTTGATGGTCCAGGAGGAGAACTCGCTCACACATATTTTCCTAGTAATGGCACATGCATCGAGATTCATATTGATGAAGAAGAACCGTGGTATATAGGAGATGGGAAAACACCTGAAGAACAATACAACTTATTTATGGTGCTTGTTCATGAAATTGGACATGCACTTGGTTTAGGGCATAGTAGTAATAAAAATGCAATTATGTATCCTTGGTATCAAGAAGAAAATAGGCCACTCGATGAAGATGATGTAATAGGCATGGAATACATGTATGGAAGTCGTCAAAAATTTGCTAAAATTCCTCCAAATATTTTTAAAATGATGACTGAAACCGCTACAAAACCTGCTACCACCAGGAAAACATCTGCCACCACAACTACAAAACCAACTACCACCACAACTACAAAACCAACTACAGCTACAACGGAGTCAAATATAATGTCCAACATTCCATCGCAAAAATCGTCTAAAAATTTATGTAATATTAAAATACCTAACTTCATGTTTTTAGCAACGGCAGAAAGCTTTCCTAGTTATCAAATGTATGTAGGCCACGAAAGCTTTTTGTGGAAATTAGAATTAAATGATATGCATATTCCACTCACATCAGAACTTATTGTCGATTACCTTCCTAGAGAGCTCAAATCTCACATTTCACATATCTTTCAAAACTCTGTTGGAGACTTGGTTACAATCAGTAAACAAATGGTGTACGTAGTGGCGTTTCCTAATTTAAACATTCAACTTAGTTTTAATCTACCAATTAAAAATATTAACGTTATTAATGCTCTATTTCAAACAAACAGCGGGCGGATATACCTGTTGTACAACAATGATATATACATTGAATTTAATGAAACTGGAGAAATACTTAATCGTGGAAGAACACGAGGTCTGTTTCCTGGAATTCCTGGAGATCTAACTTTTGAATTTAGCTGTATAGATGGACATATATACTTTTTCTATCAAAATACCTACTATAAATATAGCAAATACAAGAAAAGTTGTAGAAGCAGGAACCTTTAGCTGGAATATGTTTGGAGTACCATGTCCTGATGATAGCATATTGAATCAATTAAAAACTATGTTAACAAAAATAATTTCTTTTTATGAATAAAATAATAATACTAAAGACTTCTGCTTTTTTTACCCACTCAAAATAAAAGTCAAAAATAGAGAAATAATATTTTTATTGTTTAAAAATCTAGATACAAAAAATATAGTACCAATATTTTTTTGTAGATTTTGAGATATTTACGTTGTAACATGTATCTCTAGGTCCTTTTGGTATTACATAGGATTTTTCTATTCAACGTTTTCGAGTTCTCTACTTCAGAATTCGCGAGAATATGAGTCATAATTCCAAAAATGCTAAAAAGATACAATGAATGACGTAATACCAGTTTAAATTTAGTACAAATATGATCAATACTAATAAAGGTGAGCGGTGTTTAACACTGAATGACAGTTGTAACAAAAGAAATTTGTTTAGTGCCTTCCTAAGTCATTGATTGTTTTTTTTTTAAGTTACAGAATAAACAAACGAGGAACTAAGAAGATAATTCGAGTCCAATCAAATGCCTGCCGTTGTCAAATAGTATGCCAGCTTTTTATATCAAGATTTATTATTGTCAGGTTCATTGGTTAAGTATTTATTTACCATATGGACTTTTGGTATTATTGCTATTGTGCCTAATTTTTCGCTTCAGCGTTAATCTACGTCACGTTTCCGTTACAATGTAATTTTTTCCTGTTTAATTCTATCCGATAATAGCCGATACTTAGGACCTTCTAACTTTGCCGCATGAGCTTGTTGAATGAAAACTTACATTTATTAGCATTGGTATTGATATCTGTCTACAGATTGCCTACAGATATTTTCTTTTCTTTTACTTATTTTTGATGTTTTCAAAACGTATGTATTTAAAACATTTTCGGTAGCCTTTATAATTAATTTTGTTATTACACTCTCTATACTTTTAGATAGATATTTCCCTGTATATATATTTTTGTCTCATAATACATCGTAGATTTTATTTTATACAGAATAACCTAGTGGCGTTGATACTAACCGGATTTACTGACCGATGTCTTATTTTTAGGAATATACAGCAACTAAATAAGTATGAATTTCGTAACAAATGAATGTCAATAATTAGGGAAAAAGTGACTACAAAGGTTTGCAGATGTCGTTAAAGATAGCTGTTATATTTTTTATACGCTGAATAAACAAACTAGGAACTGTCATGTCAGATGTCATATTTTTAGGATAATGAAAGGTACAATATAAGTAACTTAATAAGCCAGGATACGTTAATCTATACCACGTTCTCTACGTAATGCCGTTTTTCCCTGAATCGGACCACGTGGTACACACTAAGGCCCTTGTGGCCTGTCACTGCGCAGGTGGTCCGTCACTGTGCATGATTTTTCTCTTCAACGTTTTAGGCCCTTCTGGTATGTTTTTCTCTTCAACGTTAATCGTTCTATACATAATGCCGTTTTTCCCGTTTGAATCGGACCACGTGATACATGCTAAGGCCATTCTGGCTTTTTCGTTCTGCGCATGATTTTTCTGTTTGACGTTAATCGTTCTCTTCATAATGCCGTTTCTCCCGTTTGAATCCGACCAATAATAACAAAGATATTAGTTTTAGGCCCTTTTGACCTGTCACTGCGAATAATTTTTCTATTCGACGTTAATCTATACCACGTTCTCTACGTAATGCCGTTTTTTTCCGTTTGAATTGGACCAGTAATGTCCGAGAAACACGCTAAGGCCCTTGTGGCTTTTCATTCTACGCATGATTTTTCTGTTCGACGTTAATCAATACTAAGTTATCTTCATAATGCCCTTTTCTCGTTTGAATCGGACCAGTAATGACGGAAATTGAAGCTTAAGCCCTTCTGGCTTTTCGTTCTGCGCATGAATTTTCTATTCGACGTTCATCATTCTCTACGTAATGCCGTTTTTCCCGTTTGAATCAGACCAATAGCAGTGAAGATACGTGCTAAGGCCCTTTTGACATTGCACAAGATGTTTCTCTTCTACGTTAATCGTTCTCTTCATAATGCCGTTTTTTCCGTTTAAATCGGACCAATAGCAGTGAAGATACACGCTAAGGCCCTTGTGGCTTTTCGTTCTGCGCATGATTTTTCTCTTCTACGTTAATCTATACCACGTTTTCTACGTAATGCTGTTTTTCCCGTTTAAATCGGACCAATAGCAGTAAAGTTACGTGCTAAGGCCCTTGTGGCATTGCGCATGATTTTTCTATTCGACGTTAAAGGAGATTTAACCCCCCCACTCCGCCGCTTCTCCCACTCCCCCGTTGGTGGCTCGACAAGTTAGTTGATGATTCTCGACGTGTGACGTCACCGTCAAAAATTGCCAGAATGAACCTTAGCGATTTCTTATGGGATTTAACATGGGGCTTGTTTTAGAACTCTTGCTGCTCCTTTACTTAGATGCGACTACCAAAATGGCGGAGGGCATCACTGTTTAAATGCTAATGTTCCCGCGGGAATTGTGTTTTTATTTTATGTTATATTGTATATATTTTATTGTAAACAAGTTGAATAAATGTTTCAAATGCAATTTGCATACGCATAAAACTGTCAATTTGACAAGGCTGAGATAGACGTGTAGAGGGTACATAGCATGTGCGTCTGTGGTATGTGGTCACAATGCCCCTTGCTTTTCCATTTTAGAATTATGATATTTTTATATTATATTTGCCGATTAAGTATAGACAAACGTTTACAAAATAAAATCGTCAAAAACCAGAAAAGGCGTCTGTTGCATAAAGTAAAATATATATGTAGGTATAACAAAAAATAGCAAATATTGATCAATATGGATACATAGCATAGTCGTAATTGCTGTATGTCCCCAACACGGCTGGCGTGTCCTTGTCACATTAACAGTTTAATAACACATACATTTTCAATGTTTAATTACAATAATTTATTTATAATCACGAGAAAAGACTGTAAACAGTAATAGAATTGACACTCAAAAGAACTACGCTATACAAATGATGCAATCACCAAAACATGAAACAAACACGTTATTATTTTACTCTTACAGTACTTACTAAATACTAATCGGTTTAAAGTACCAGGGCCGCCGAGAGCCATGGTGGGGCCCCGGGGCAAACACTGGCAAGGGCCCCTATATACATATAACTAGGGTTGGCAGATTTGCGGAATAGTGGTGCATTTTTATAAAAAAAGTCCTTTCTAAAAAAAGTCCTCAGATTGTATTTTTCGTAAACCAGGTCCTCCCTTTTGTGGAGAACTTTAAAAAAAAAGTCTTCATTTAAAGCTGCCGGGCCCCGTTGTGTCCGGGCCCCGGGATGTTGCCCCCCCCCCCTCTCGTCGGGTCCAACCTGAATAAGTGCGAAGAGTGTCCTGGCACAGTGTTGCCAGTCTAGTACAATTGTACTAGATCTAGTACATTTTCTAAGAATCTGGTACACTCTAAGCAAAATCTAGTACCTTTTTCTTTTTCAGCGTGTTACCATTTGACGTGTGTAAAATATATTGTGGGGATCTTGCTTCTTGTTTTGTTTTCGTTCGCTAAAAACCCTTTTTTTTTCCTTAATGAACCAAACCACTTCACAATTCATTCGAAAATCTGGTACTTTTACAGAATCTAGTACATTTTTATGCAACCTGGTACATTTTTTTAGAAAAATCTGGTAACACTGCCTGGGCATATAAGGTCCAAGCGTTTGACTAACCATGTATCGTGGGTAGTAAAAGGGTTAACGAAACATCCTGCTTGTAATCTTCTTATAACGCGCGCATATAATCATATTTACTGCAACTTTCAAATTTTCATCGCTCCTTTTTAAGGAAGTAAGCGCCAATGTAAATATTTATTTGTAAAATAAGTACACACGAAATTGGAAAGTATTCATCGAGAAGTCAGAATTTGAAAGTAGATTCTAAGTATAAGTACACCAATTATTTATGCTAATGTAGCATTTAAAAGCAAAAACTTTTAATTAAAAATGCTCACAGGTAAAAGTCGTTTCAACAATATTATTTTGGTTTCATCAAGAACTTTTTTTAAAATAGGATAGTTATAAATATGTTTTCTAAGGCCATGTTTGCATTTCCATCAAGATTATATAATGTTATATTGGTCAAACAATTTTAAACTAGAATTGAAGAGAATGTAATAATGTTTAATTTTAGTTGGTACCACAATGTTATTTAATTAATAATATAACTGAAGCAAGAGGCATTATTGTAGGTTATTGTCATTATTATTGAAGATTGATATGTGATAATTAAAAAATAATAAATAAAACCAGTGAAGAGTAAGAACGCATAATTAACGCGCGATACTTCCGAATTACCTGGTATATCGAAAAAACGTTACCTCATTGTTATTCAAGAAGCATATTCTTGAATTAAAGAATGCACATAATGCAGTGGCGCCAATCGTGCCATTTACTATCTATCGACGAGGTGATTAGCATTGTGAAACACGACTTTTTTATCGTGACGTTCTTACTAATTTAACGGAATCGTCAATACAATCTCCGTTATTGAAAATATCTATTCATTTTCCACGATTACTGCACCTAAAACCATATATTAATTATATGACAACGGACAGAAATAATATTCTAAGAACAGTAAGACTGTACGATGACTTTTATTAGCTGATAAAAACAACAATCTCAAACCTGTAATCTGTTGGATTGAATTTATTCCGTTTTTATTAAAATCTGTTTTTAAAGTTACTAACCAATATTTTACTATTTTGATAGTGATTTTTATCCCCACATAATAATAATGACATACAGTTAGGTATTAAAATTAATAACTTTTATATTAGATTAAGTAGAAATGAGAAAAACAAAATCTGTCTACCCCGGGATATTAGATTTAATTGTATCCACTTTCCGTAAACCCAGAGGTATATCTACTAAACTGCAATGATTGCAATGCTATCTATGTCAATCAATCAGGAAAACGGAAACCCAAACTATACAACATTGCAAAACCATCAATAGATTGAAATCTTCTAATACTACTATCAATTCTTCATTTGCGAACCATATCCTAGCCAATAAACATAATTTTTCTTTCCCTGATAATGCGACCCTCCTTATCAAATGTTCTAACGGTAGTAAATTAGACTTGTTGGAGATATAATATATTACATTGACCAACTCTGAAGTTCGTTTGTTTAAATGACCAACCACAATCCACAGATTGCTATTTTAGTAACTTCTCCATTAATACTCCACACTTAACCATTCGTTTCCTTATAAATTTGGCAAAATCCATTTCCTAGTTGTTCAATTTTTTACTGAATTTTGAAATTTTATATTAATTATTGCCTTGTAAATTTAAAACTTTTCTTATTAATTTGTTTATACTTCTTACTGATTTCTTCCCCCTCTTTTCTTTTGAACGGTTGATACTTAGACTAATGAGAATTGTAGGATAAAAATGAAGTATTGTAAGCTTCTCTGCTAGTGGTAACAGGTGACGTAATAGTTATCGATGACATCATAAGGGGAGTGAATTCAATAATATTAAATGGGACCTGGTTTGAAAGATACTTAGAATACCTATTCAGTCATACTAATTATGTTTGGATTTATGACGATTTTGATGGATAAAATAAATAAACTCTAAAATTTGAGTTTCGATTTTAATTATTAAAGATTCAAGAACCAATTCTTATATTAATTGTTCAAAATTTACTACATCTACTTCCTAGTAGTAAAAAATTATTAAACCCTTGCGGATTCGTTCAGATATGTGTAGGGGAAATTGCCCTACATTCTTCAAAAAATCGTTGTTTTAAAACGTCAATACTGTCAGGAGCTGTAGCGCAAACCTTAGATTTAAGGTATCCTCCACAGAAAATCTAAAGGTGTTGCGTTTTCTAACATCTTCAGATATACTTCACCGGTTAAATTAGAATTCAAAAAAATTTAATTATATGTAAAAGTATCATTCAATTGAATACAGTTTATGAAGTTATAATAAACCAGTTATCAGACTGAAGCAATCACTTTAACTTCTACATTCCACACCAATCAATCTAGTACAGTGCTTGCACATCACCAAGCACCGACGCGCGACGTCCTGATTTCTTATAGCTGCAAGCCCCTGTACTACACCCTGCACTTGCATCGTATTATATTAAACAGATGATCCGGAGCATTGTTGTTGTGAGAACTACAACCATAAATAAATAATATACAGGGTGATTCAAAATTGAGTACCAACCAAAAATAAGAATACGAAGACAGGGTGTCAAAGTTTTTAAAAAAATCGGTTTTTTTATCAATTACTCAAAAACCTTTTAGCCAATTTAAATAAAATTTGGTAGACTTATTTGTCGTCATAAGAGCCTTCCTTTGGTCAGTATAAAATAAATGTATTAATTCCAGTGACGTCTCAGGGGGCTACCTTCGTGATACTTATGGGTAAAATTATGGTACAGAACTGCTTTTAGATTAAAAATAAAGTAACTTTCTTACCTCTTGAGCTTTACTCGTATCTAGGTTTGTTTCCCAGAAGAAAAAAAAAATCAAAATCTGTGCCTGACCCTAATAAAACAAGTAAAAAATTAATTACTAAATGATGGAGATTGTCGCCAAATAGGTCTGTCTTAATTTTTATTTGTGTTAAGAATTTTCATTTATTATTTATTCCAGTAGTGTCTCAAAGTGTGATTTTATTTAATTAATAATTGTTAAAAAACCGATTTTTTAAAAAGACTTTGACACCCTGTATCTCGAAAACGAAGCAAGTTAGGACACACGATTATATGAAATTTTTTCTTATTTTGGGCCGGTAAATACGCCCTTAAATAATGGTCTGGTACTGTGAAATTTTAATAGTACGAAACTAAGAACGTGTAATAATACTAACTTCGTTTGGCAAGCTCCAGCCCCACTCAGTTGGTACTTTGTGTTGAGTCCCTTCAGTTCCCAGATTTATCTGTACTTGGTGGTATGCCCTCTAGCAGTGATACTTAGCGGCATCACGTATAGGTAGGTGGCAACCTGGCTAGTTGGAATTTTGGCATTGCAATCACAGTAGAAAATATTCGGTATCTAAGATCATCCAAACTATCAACTCACTTTTTCACCATAAACTTCTCCCAAGCATCCGAATCTTTAAAAATGCTATGTTCGACAGACACGGGTTTTTGTCACACACCTGCATTACTTTCTTCTTCCCAATGTGGAAGGGAGTTGATGTTGTGTCACATCCACTACTTCCATAAAGTAAGAGTGTTAAATTTCTAGGAATGCGACGAATCCAAAATGCAGGGATTATTTCCAATCCCACTCTTTTGGAAGTCTTGTGAAATTGCTGTTTGTACTATCAAGGCATCGGCATCTTTTGTTGCCTGCAACCTGAATCTTGTTTGCTTCCATTTCAGACATCAGCAGCGCGATGAAGTTTTTCTTGTTTGTGTTATTAGCTAGAAATGTTTCTTGTGAAAGTGCACCGCAGGGCGTTGGAAGAGCAGCAAGTGGTTTGTGGGGGTGATGTGAGTGGGTCGGGGAGAGGAGGGGGGGGTTCATGGTAAGTTTTGTTTTTAATATACATATATGTAAATTCAAAAATGAAAGTTATAAAGCAGAAACCTGAGTTTTTTTCGTTTTATTTACATTTTGAGGAATTTGTTTCAACTTTGAAATGCTGCGTCTCGATAAATATGAGGTCAAAAAATAATTTTTACCAATGAAAATTAAAGGAATTTTAATGCCCTTTTTTGTATTTTGCCGCTTTTTCAAAAAACACGTATTTAGAAAAAAGCGAAAAATTTCCTTTTTCTTACAGTGTAAGGGATTCGTAATACACCACTTTTAAATTTTATTTTTAGTAATAGTTTTTATAAATAAAACTCTGAAAACGAATACTCCCTTTAAATATTTTAATTGGATAGGTATATTAATTTATTTTTAGAATTTAAATTACCTCCTAATTACTATAAGCTAATTGCATATTTTGATTTAATTAATTTGCACATTGTATCATTATAATTTGATTGTTATTATTTTAATAACAATTTACGCTTAGTAAGGAATATTATACCGTACGTTTTAATGACCCAAATACATTAATCATTTATTTAATAAGTGTATTTTTATTTATACTTGTATATACGATGCTGCTATCATTACGTTCTTATAAACATATTTTTAGTATAAGGTTAATATAAAAAACAAACAGTTCCTTTTGTTTTATTTATTTAGCCAGAAACATGATGCTAAAGATGAAAATATCTTTTTATGTTGTTTCAAATGATTTTGACCATTCTGAACGTTTTTCTAAAACTGAAAGAGTTATTTTTGCTTTTTTATTTTGCACTATTCCGTGAAATTTCAAATTAGTAGGTATGTGCTATGTAAAATTAAAAAAATATGTATTAAATATTTCAGTTTTATTCACCCAGAAAAAGGGTTGAATCAAATAGACGTATTTGTTTGAAATTTAATAATAATAAAGGGTAAGGGTACAGTGAGTTTAAGAAAATAGAAAGAAAGAGAGAATAAATAAGCTAGTACAAATAATCGTAATTTGAGAATAATCCAGATATATTCACAAATTTTCTATAATTTAAGCACATGCACTACATATGTTTCGGAACATTTTTTGATCTTCTGGTGCAGTCAAAATTTAATAAAACACGGGAGACGATTACAAAGAGTTTAAAATGACCGAATAAACCAAGGAAATTTTTATTTATATAAAATGATTTTATATCATTTAAATGAAGTTATTTAAAAAAAATGACATTTATTCTTACCAAAACTGACTAGCTTCAATTTGACATATGACGTAAAAGAGTAATGCAAAGGCGCGGACACTTTAGCGTCGTCATAGCATCTCCTCTATTTTATCTCAATGGTATGGATTAGAGAAACTAACAGACCCCTTTACTACAGTAGCGTTTGCTAAATTACATTTTGTATTAAATTCATTTAAACAATTATTTATTTATTTATTATTAATCTGTTCCGGCCGAAATTATTTTGACTTTAAATCATGTTTTTTTTTTTTTCGTTTAAATGAAAACAAAAGTTGTAGGCAAAAAGAAATACTTTACAAAGCCATCATCATAGGCTTACTACTTACTAGAAAATTGTAAAAAATTAGTGTGTAGCTCGTTTAGTTTGAATCGCCAATATCTTTATAAAACACTAGCTTTGCACACGGTAGTCGTATTTTTAATATAAAAAATGCATGACTGCCTAAAAAAGGAGCGATAATATGTTTTTTAGGATTCATGGTATGTATTTAACTGTACTATAAATTAAAGTTAAGTAGAGTAATCTAATACTTGGTATAGTATTCTATTTAAAAATATTTGTATACAACATTTCTAGTACAGCTTTCATATGCTATAATATCACCAGATTGCTTGCGAAACTGACTCTCTAACAGACCACATGAAACTATTAGAAAAGCGTTAGAAAAGCAGTCCTCCTTAGATTGGCGAGGTATCGGGACATCGAGATATTTATTTTTATGTTCTTATTTATTTTTATCTTTGTTTATTTTGATTTATTTTGATTGATTTTGATTGATTTTGATTGATTTTGATTGATTTTGATTGATTTTGATTGATTTTGATTTATTTTATTTATTTTATTTATTTTATTTATTTTATTTATTTTATTTATTTTATTTATTTTATTTATTTTATTTATTTTATTTAATTTATTTTATTTTTATTTATTTATTTTTATTTATTTTTATTTATTTTATTTTTATTTATTTATTTTTATTTATTTTTATTTATTTTTATTTATTTTTATTTATTTTTATTTATTTTTATTTATTTTTATTTATTTTTATTTATTTTTATTTATTTTTATTTATTTTTATTTATTTTTATTTATTTTTATTTATTTTTATTTATTTTTATTTATTTTTATTTATTTTTATTTATTTTTATTTATTTATTTTTATTTATTTTTATTTATTTTTATTTATTTATTTTTATTTATTTTTATTTATTTTTATTTATTTTTATTTATTTTTATTTATTTTTATTTATTTTTATTTATTTTTATTTATTTTTATTTATTTTTATTTATTTTTATTTATTTTTATTTATTTTTATTTATTTTTATTTATTTTTATTTATTTTTATTTATTTTTATTTATTTTTATTTATTTTTATTTATTTTTATTTATTTTTATTTATTTTTATTTATTTTTATTTATTTTTATTTATTTTTATTTATTTTAATTTATTTTTATTTATTTTTATTTATTTTTATTTATTTTTATTTATTTTTATTTATTTTTTAAATTTATTCTCATTAATTTTTATTTTATTTTTCTCATACAAACTTTCAGTCCCCATCCCCCTCTCCCATAAAATGTGAAAATATGATGAGTAGCTACAATTCCAATTTTCTTTAAAAAATAGATACTCCCATACAAACTTTCACCTCGTCCCCCCCCTTAAAGTGTGAAAATCCAAAAACACTGAAACACGTCATTATTTATTTATACTCAGTAGCTGTATTTCAAATGTTCATGTTTTTAACTTCAAAAAACAAAGATTTTATATATTTCGATTTCATATATTTTGAAAATAATAGTAACGGTGATCACTCAATTAATCCTGATTAATCATCAAGTTTACCCGACAATATTTAAATAGTTTTCGATAGGGATATCAATAGAAAAAAACAGTAGTCACTTCCGAATTTGCATTGAGGTCTACCTCAGAATTCCACAGTTAAAATTACTAAACGTTACGACCTCTAAAAGTTGACGTATACATGCATATCAATGTCTCACACCAGAATGATTATTCACACTTGATTTAGGAACAACAATAAAATTCTATCGATAATATTTAATAACTAGAAAGTTGTTATTTTTAACTACCGTACTTGCTCAACGATCCGTACAGAGAGAACAGATGTGATGATAACTAAAGTATCTATGTTGCTGATAATAATGATAAAAAAATTCTATTAATAATGGGTTGATTCAGTTTTGTTAGTATGTTTGTAAACTATTTGATATACCTAATAGATTGTTAAATTTCTTGTGCTGACTTTTGTAGAACGAGCTAGCCAAACCGTCAGATAGATATCGATAGGAATTGTAATGAAATCTCATGAGTTTTTCTTAATAACGTCTAGTGCAAGGAATTTAACAAATCATCAATATTATAAAACAATTTTGGGTCCTATTCTAGGCGGCGATAGAAAATCCGTTCCCAGTAGAATCATGCTTCTCTTAATATTTTGTATGAGAAAAATTTGGAAGCGTGACGATTCCACACACAGATAAAGATAATTCTTTTTTTTTTGAGGCGATATTGGCTTACTTTTGGGTTTCTTTGCGTTATACATTATTTCCTTTTATTAAAAAATAATGAAAGAGAATTAAAATACAAAAAAATTAAATAAAGGTTAAAATTATATAAAGGTTATTTTTGAGTTTGACAAAATATTGGCAACAAAGCAAATGATTAAATGATTTCTACGAGGTGTTTCTACCTCCTTACTATTTAAGACTACAACTTAAAGTTACCGATAGAACAAATATGAGAAACTCTCCCCAGATAATCATTCTATTCTATCGTCGTCAAGAAAAGGTTCCCCTCCCCCTCAATGTATACCAGTCTAGTTCTAATGCATGCAGATGAGTTGGTAATGACAGCTGACAGAAATAAAATGTAAAACTTCTAAACATCTGGATACAGGACATTGAATGACTAAAAATGGTAGAAGATAATGTATATAACTAAGGAGTATCAAAAACGACTCATCTATAAGGAGTTACCTCTTGAAGAAGTTACCACGATAGGATATTTAAGTAGCTTAATCACATATCATGGCAAAGTGGAGATTTAAATAGCAAATAAGTTCACACAAAAACAAATAGAAAAAGATTCAGAAATAATAATGAGACAGGAATCAGTAGGGAAGAAAATGAAAAATTGGATAAGTAACAATACTCTGTTATGGCTACCAACATAACAGAGTATAGGATTGAAAAATAGAGTTTCGAAGTTTGTATTATTTCATCCTCAGGCACACCATAACATCTCCATTATTGGATCTGTCACTTCAGTTTAATTCAATTTACGTTTCTAGTTTGAAATGTGGCAACGTGAAGTGAAGTGTCTTACATGGTATACGGATAGATCCAAAAAAAGCAAAGAAACAGGCAATGGCGAACATGGAATAAAATTCAAATATGACATCATCGTCTCATTGGGAAAACGTACCACTGTATTTCAGGCTAAAATACATGTAATTGAATTGTGTGTAAAAAAAAACCTAAGATAGAAGTACAAAAAAAACCATCTTAATTCTCTCCAGGAACTTTCTTAGAATACTTAATGATCAGCTGGCAACCAACAATAAATTAAAAATAGCCTGTCTAACAGGATATAAGTATCCAAGGAAATAAAAAGTTTGATGAACAAAAAAAGTATCCAAATCACCATTCACAGGAGGAACCTGTATTTGAGAAGAACAAAACCTCTGCTCGACAGGCAATGAACTGGTGGATAATCATTAAACACCAAACTCACTGGCAATAGATAAGATGACACAGAATCAATTTAAGAGGACCAAACCAACGCATGGCTGCTGAGGTACTACAGCCGGTAAGACTCCCGATATCTTCCATTGTGGGATTATTAACGGAATACGTTCTCATCACGTTCTCATCATAGATGAATAAGAACATCATACCATGTTATCTTCAACAGCAAAGCTCTAGCTAGATGACGACATATTATTTTTTATAGAATTGGAAAAAGCGCCCGAAAAAATTAATACGAAACTTAGAAAAACTAACCAACGGCACAGGGCTAATCAGGGATAGTACCTAAATATTGGGAAATCAGTGGAATAAAATAGACCCAAGAGGCCACTTTGTTCTGAACTAAACCTAACTCTACCTGCTTATAACCGACAAAAATAAAGAAAGGAGCGTTTAACACCAATAATGAACAATACCTAAAATCGTATTATTTCTAGGAATATAATTTTCTTACCTAACATTGTAACTGATTATTGGATTATAACCATTAATAGTAATAATGCTAAAAGGGTCTTAATTTCAAAACCTTTTGAAGTAGGTATTTGTTTTGATTTGTTTAGATGTTATGTTTATTATGCTATAAATGTGACAAAATGTATTTAACAGTAATTTAAATGAATTATGGTTACAATAGTCCAGGTGCAGTGACGATTTTCGGTACTTATTTTCCCAGTCAGCAAATATGTATAGAATTGTAGGGTTAGTAATTCTAAGCAAAATTCATATACAATATTTAGGGGGAGGGGGGGTTCCGATGGGTTGAGGAGGAAAATGCATCAAAATATACGAAAACACGGCCCTTTTTTTCCAGTGATAAAAATAGTTCTAGTAGTAAGAGAAGTCTGGCTAATCTGTGAGTATGGATATCTGGCAGGTGAAAAACTGAAAAATATTCATCAAAAAAATTTCCCTCATTTTTGTATTCATGTAAATTTATCGGATGATAGAATTATGATAATCGCTTAAAATACAAACTGGCTAATGTGGAACACCCCTAAAGCCTTGCCAGATTCGTCTAATGTACGTCCGGCGCGCTAAATTCGGCACGTTTAACTACCTGGCTTGTGAGTCTGGCAAGGCCTTTGTGATTGTAAATGTCATAAATATTTATGACTGGGAAAATAAGTAGACTTGTATTGTTTTTTTTATTTTTTGAATCCACCCAAAAATTTTATTCAGACTTCAAAATTTTTGTCACTTAGAGATTATTTTCACATACATCGACTGGGAAAACAAGTTATTTGCCTCCTGGACTACAAAAATGTTTGTAGATAACTATATTGTCATTTTGGCGTCAAATTGTGATATTCGTATTGTTTGTAGATTTCTGAAACCGTTATAAATGACAATACTTTTTGATGGGTACCTAATCAAAGTATAAAAAAACATATCAGGTGAAATTAAAAAGTAAACTATTGAAATCATCACACAGTGTCAAATATTTGTGAGTTGTATATTGTATATATGTTTTATTATGATATAATCAACTATTTTATACCTCGTATTCACTATTTCTGACTGGAACAAATATATTTAATTCAACAAAAAAAATGTAACCTAAACCATAAAAATCTAAAAATTTCGATTTCAGAATCAGCATATTCCTAATCTACACAAAAACTGAAAAACATACACTCCTAGACTTTACTGCTGAAGTGAAACCATAACAGCTTGGATAATAAAATGTTTTTTTCAACTGCATGATACTGATAGGTGACATTTAAAACAGTCTAGATCCGCACCTTTTGGTATATACTAACGTTACTAAAACTGAAACAAAAATTACACCCCTGGACTTTACCGCGCAAGTGAGACTTTTTTCTCAAATAGCTGACAGACTAATTAGATAATAAATTGTTTTCTCAACTGCTTGATACTGATAGATGACATTTAAAACAGTCTAGATCCGCACCTGTTCATAGATACTAACGTTACTCGGTTATTATCTTCGACCTTATCTTTTTCCACAATTTTCCGTTTTGCAAAATCACGAGAGAAGCCCGCAGGTGTCTGTATAGAATGCGTCACCTGACGTATTATTTATTGTATGTAGGTAAATAAATTGTGCGATTGTTTTAGAATTTTGCAATAGCAGCGCTCGCAAGTTTTGCGGCTTCCACAATGCCACAGCAAGGTGCATTTCTTGCAAAAATTATGAATAAACATGAAACGAGATACACGAGGGATTGGCCTGGCCTGTTGAAACTCCCGTTGTTTCATAATCTTGTTGAATTTTTAAAGATATTTTTAATATATTAATAAATTATATTTGTATTATTTAATAAACTATATTTACTTTTATTGCAGGTATCCAGATGTCAAGAAATGTATATAGACATTTTAAACGGATGTTTTAAACTAGGAATGTTCCGGTAGCGAATTGTCAGTCCTTGTAGCGGCGCAGAGTAGTGGTAGAAGACCTGAGAGAACAGACTCTTATGTACGAATCTGGAAATCTGCATGCCCGATTCACCCATTGATAAATTAGATCGATTTTTCTAATGTAATACTAGCCTAATCTTTCGATGCAACTTGTATGTTAGAAAGTATATTTGAAATTCAAATTCACCTGTTATCACTAATACCTTTATTTACGAAGTTTCACATAAAAATAGTTTTTTACATCACATGGAAAACTTATTTACTACATACATCTTTTAATTCTTGTTAGAAAACTAATCACATTTTTAATTTGTAATACTTTGTGTTAAAAATGAAAATGCCGGTATGGCTTACAAAATGGCTTTCAAGGAGTGTAGGAAGATGTGATAAATTCAATACCTGTTGCAGTAATAGCCAAAGGAGTAGTAGTTTTCCGAAGGGAAATGCTCTTTCGTATTTTGTGTGACATATGACTTTGTATTTATTATTTTACGTCTTGGTAACATTTGAGTTGGAATTATTTTCCTTTTCTATTAATAGGTATGTAAGTTTCAAATATTTTATTTCAATGTACATATTTTTTGTTTATATTTGTGGAGTTTTATTATTTAAAAAAAAAACTAATTTTTATGTTAATTACAATATTTAATGTAAATAAGTTTTTTAGTGTTGAATTCCAAAAAATGTAATTAATAGAGGATATTTGAATGAACCGAGGTTTCGCTTGACAATCTTCTTTTTTATTCTTCTGATTCTTATTCACCGTATAACTGTCGAGTAAATCAGCCAATGTGAAGAAAAAAAATCGTGCATACAGCAAATATTACCACTGAATTCTTCTATCTTAATTTATCCATGGGTTCTACTGTAAAAGTTGTGGAGATATTAGAGTTTTAGCAGTTTTCCGCTAACACTAACATTACCGTTAGACTTTCGAATAGCTATCTGCGCATGCCTAAGTGTAAAGTTAGAAATAGAAAATGTTGCGGAACACGTTAGATTGAAAAAAATTGTGGGTGTTTTAAAGTGACACGTTATACGAAATAAAGACTTCCTATTGGATGAACTTTTTACATTTCGGAGTTCAAATAAATACTGACTTGTTTTTAAATGCGAGGTTTTGTGATTTGGATTTGTTCTATTTTATATTTTTTGTTATTAGTGTGAACACCAACCTATACACTATTATAATTTTTATTTGAATTATAATTAGGTAGATATAATAGAACGACTTCAATAATTAAAATATAATTGCATTCAACAAATAATTAATGTACACCATAAACACAAAACACTCCAAAAATTCAAAAATCGTAAAATAAAAAAAATAACATTAACAAATGAAGATTCCTAAAAGACCTTTGCTAAAACTATATTTTGAACTTGCCGTTACAGTATACATAACGTCATTTTAACAGTAGCGTTAACGTTAGCGGATATCTTACGTAAATTTCCTTAAACTCTCTATTGTGAGCTTTTTAAACATACAGTTATTATAGCATAGTTAACGAATAAGAGTATTAATAGGACCGATAAGAGAGCAAACGAACACGCTAATTGTCGAGATTATTAGGCGCGGTTTAATACAAGAGTTACTTAAAAACATTTTCCAACGATTCTATTGTTATTAAATTTGGGAAAACGTCGGGAAAATCCGATTCTAAATTTAAACTGTATGACGGAACGTATTAACTTAATTATTTAATTTTACTTATGCTTAATAGAAAAAATCTCATTAATACGTGTCGATAATAAACGATTTTCTATAAGTAAAATAAAAATAAAATTACTACACCCTGTATAATTAATTTGACCTACTTTTTATTTATTTATAGCCGTAATTTTCTCCTTAAGTACTCAATAATAATTATCAACGGTAATTTACCTCATTAAGTCTTAACAGAGGAATCAAAGCGTGAAATCGTATTAAATAGGGGAAACTAGTGACATTCCCAGCTTTCAAGTAGGACTGAAACGTTGTCAATTGCATCAACGACAGTGGCGCTCAAAGGGTATTTTTCTAGAAGGTGTAATCTAAAAAAATACAGTTTGTCAGGCATAACACACCAAAATGGTGCCAAATTAGGCTGCAAGGCTCGGATCAAAAGGTTTCAGACCCCTTTTTTAGTTTATTTTTTTTTTTAACACGAAATATGGCTCAATATACCCTAAGAAATAATCAATTTATTTGAATAAGAATAATTTCTTGACCGTAGCAGAATTTTATATAAATAAAAATTTTCTTGGTTTATTTGGTCGTTTTTATTTTCTATTGTTTAGCACAGCACTACATATTGTAATCGTCCTCATGTTTTATTAAATTTAACTGCACCCTAAGATGGAAAACTTTTCCGAAACATATGTAGTGCTGTGCTAAACAATAGAAAATAAAAAAGACCGAATAAACCAAGGACATTTTTATTTATGTAATCAATTTAAAGTTATTTTCGGATTTTCAATAGCATCAGATTCGGAAACAAGATTGAGATAATGAACACTTAATTATAATTCTGAAACTGATGCATACATTTCCCTATTCCCCTCCATTTAAATAATCGCTTGTTACCAACTAAGACTAAGTACGCTTAAATACCTGAAGTGTTAGATTTATTTAATTATCCTGGCGTAGAAAGTTTAACTTACGGCGTTACAGATAAATCGTGTGTCATATTTGATTAACCGTGCAAAATTAAAAATGTTTGTACACGACGTATCAACCAAACACAAATAAACGAGGTTTTATATACAGATATCTCGACTATCCGTAAAGGTTACTTTATAAATCGAAAATAAGAGTATAAATAATACATATTCGTTGGCGTCTCAACTAGGGTTACCAGACGTCAGAAGAAGTCCGGAATTTTAACATTTTGCACGTAATTTTAACATTTTGTCCGGGACTTGTCCGGAATTTTCAGGAAAATCATCAAACTTATTAAGATATACCTAAAATCTTATAAACAGTTCTTTTGGAGGTTGAAATTAACTTTTAATTTTTTCATCATTTATTTTGTTGTCTTGTGTTTGTATATGCCCTTTTATATTATACGTTTTGTTTAATTTCACGAATATTTAATTGAAGAACTGTTTTTGTTTTTAATTTTTGACGAAAGGTACTTTTTTACGTTTAGAAATTACACACCCCACAAAAATTATCGCATCACTAATAGTTTTCAAAAATTTGGAGTTTTTTTTTAACCGTTTGATTGATTGATTGATTGATTGATTGATTGGGATATTCTTTTTTTGGAAGATAAGTTGGTTCTTCAAGAATAGTAATCTCTTTGATTCCTTGAATAAAATTTAATTTTAGAGTGTATACCGGATGTTACAATAATATAGGTTTTTGGTTGGAAAATTCGTAACACCCTGTGGAGTGTACCAGCAATAATAGCATGTTATAATTAATAGCCTACTTTAGCCTCATTTTTCGCAAAATTTTATTTTTTTGAGAAATACAGTTTTTTAGCACTGCCTGTTTTTATAAACATACTTTGCAAACATTTTAGTGATGCGATAATTTTTGTGGGGTGTATATTTCATAAGTTGGAGTTTTATTATTTTGTACAGATTTTTAAGGGAATGTCCAGAATTTTCATTAGAGATGTCAAGAAATACCCTAATCTCAACGATCTATACAAGTTTTCCCAATAAAACGAATACACCTTAAATTTTTCGAAAACTTAGGACCTTGTAATTTACCAACACCCTGTTTAAACCAGGTGGAAAACTTTAACAAGTTTTACCAAGCGACGGCAATCAAAACGTCAATAAATAGAAAATCTGACTCAGATCTAAAGACAATAAGCACGTATTAGAAGAGCATTTAAGCACCGCAAATATAAAAGAAACAAGGAAACATTGTCACCTTTGTCTTGTATCTAAGAAAAGAATGACAAGTACCTACTGTATAAAATGAAACAAACCAGTATGTAGAGAACACCAAATAAAAATATGCCCGGGTTGCAACGAAATAGGTCAATCAAGATATTCATATAATATGTATTTTAAAATTCAGTTACACTTAAATATTTTTTTGTCGTAAGAATATGTTAAAAACAGTATAATTTTACAAAGTATAGATATAAAAATGTGTAAATACGTAAAATCAATATGAATAAGCTGTAGAAATTTTACGATACCATTATAGGATTAAAGGTACCATTTGGGAACGCGAGACCAAGTAAAGCGACAGCGAAGGTGACCGAAAACGGTTTCTTCACGTCTGAACACATGAATTATAAGAAAAACATTTGGGAGAGCGCGACCGACGACAGCACTTTTAACACGGCAGTATTTGCCGTTTGTCTTACTCGGTCTCGCCTTCCCAAATGTTACCTTTAAAGCTCCACACCCTCTTATCTTCGTTATTAAGTAAGATATCCGAATGTTTTTTTTTGTTGTTGTTTAGAAGTTAAGAACTGTATTATAACGGATTCAAATGAAATTGTTTACTTAGTTAATATTTCAAATTGATTTTAACATTTATTCAAATTTGGTGTTGGTGTCGCAAATTATTTATATTTTTAAATAAAAACTCCAATTTTTATTGAAATTTCTACTTTATTTAACATTTTTGGAGAAGAATAATTTGATGAAAATATTCTGACTGCTGCATTACCTTTAAAAACTCTTTGTAAGTCTTTGTGTTCACATTAGGGTTGCCACCTGTCCTTTTTTTAAACAAAATGTCCTTGCTTAAAATGTCCTTTTTTACGGCATATGTCCTGTTTTACTCTTTGAAAGAACCTGGGTTGTACAAAAATATACAAGATGAGAAGCTTTTTTTTTTAGAAGATCGGTAGAAGGACGAGGACTTTTTTGCATCATTGCCCTTTATTCACTTTTCAAAAAGGTGGCAATCCTAGTTCACATTGACTAACTCAAATTACAACAGCGGCATATCTAAACCATTTTGTTATGGGTCGCTATTATCTTAGTTATTATTCAAATTTATTTTTATTTGAAATCCCCAAACAAGAACTTTCTTATAAAGGATTCAATTATTATTCTCTGACGTCATAACTTAATACAGAGTTCGCCATAAAAATGCGCAAGGAAGGAGTTTCAATGTGTAATGCGGTATCCTAGACTGGACAACAGGGTTATTGGTCCTTGAAGTTTATGTGGACGAGATTCTTGATGAAGTTCTAAGCCTATTTCTTTATCAGCGCCAAAAAGTAAGTTAATTTGATTTCAGCAAGACGGATCAGGCCCTCATAATTTAGCTATTGTTTATAGAAAATTAACTAAAAAAAGCTTACATTGCTTATGAACAATGCCATCGAACCGTGGGACGCACCTGGGGTCTCTCCCCCAGAGTCGTCGCATGGACTTACACAGCTAGCATAAAACCTATGCTAACATACGGTGCAGTTGTTTGGATACCGAAAACCGAAAAATTTACAGCTATCCGCAAACTAGAACAAATTCAAAGAACAGCATGTCTCAACACAACAAGAGACATGAAAACCACACCGACCAGAGCCATAGAAGTCATTATTAGTCTCACTCCTTGATATTTATATCAAAGAGGTTGCTCTGATGACAATGACACGCCACCGCATGGTTGGAATAGAACTTGATGTAGGATCTGGTGAGGCAAGACGTCGCTTTTGACAGGAAGCGCATACGCTACCACTGCTTCAAGCGAACATGAACTCCATCTCCGTAAGCCATAGAAAGTTATAACAGAACAAATTTATCTACAGCTGTCATTTACTGTGATATACTAGATGAGAGCGAGAGAGCTTCGACCATTTCCAACAAGACTGCTATTGGTCAAGAAAATTTGAACCAACAGCAATCATATAAAGCATTCAGTAGCATGTCGTTAAACAGTATTGTGTTCTTTTCGTCTACCATTTTTTTTAATATAGGTAACTAATTTTCCAATGACCCTTTTGGCTAAGGAGCCTTATTTATTAGATATTAGACTAATGCTTGTCGATTGGGCGAGGTTAATTTCACCCTAAGAACGATTTGGTGCAACAGAGTTACAGGACAGTGATAAAATAGGTGTTATCACTCCTCTAGACCTTCTCTGTCTAGTTTCTACAAACTGTTGTTAGAAAAAAATTCATGGTAAATTATTTCTACTTATATGAATAATATTGGACATTATTGGAAATTGTTTTGAAAATGGGTATAATTCTAAAGGACCAATTATAGCATGATTGATTTCCTTGGATGTCTGCAAGGCGGAATAAATCTACCTACCTAGTTTGATTTCAATCAACAGTTATTATATGTTTTTCTTTATTTTCTCTCCGTTAAACTCTTAATACACATTTCTTTTCCATTTACGGTAAATATAGAATTAGTGTTTGCTTTTTTCACCGCACGACAGTTGTACAACCATTATTGAAAATCGAGGTCAAGAACAGATGTTCAGATATAGACAAGCCATAATTAGCGTGCTGGGATATTATAACTACCGGCGCACCGTGTATCAACATTACAACATGACGGACATAAACTACCATCATTGATGGCCATGGCAAAATAACAAATTCCAGCCTCTGTAATTTTTTGTATAAATAAAAAGTTCCTTGGTTTATTCGGTCAATAGTTTTTATTTTTTATAATTTAAGCACTACATAATATGTTTCGGAAAAATATATTTCCACCTACTGGTGCAGTCAATATTTATAAAAATATGGGGACAAATACAAACAGTTTAAAAATTTTTTAAATAATAGAAACCCTATCTTTCTGTTTCAGCGCGTGTGAACCTTCACACTTTTGATACTTCCATGGTTATCTTTATTAGATTTATTAGTTTTTATGGTACTCCCAGTACTTTTGCTTCATTATTTTCTATTTTTCCCATCGAATGTTTGTTTTAGTTCTATGTATAATATATAAATATTGTATATCAATGTCTTTTTCATATGATTTTTATATCACTCGGTTTAGTACGTTGCATCTACTGTTGATTTTCCGGGTCGAAATTCATTTTGGTATTCTCCGTTATTTTTCAGTATTATTAATGTTAATATATTAGCTGTGTTCGAGAGTGTTATCCTTCTATAATTATCACAGACAGGTATTTCTTCTTTGGTATTGGTACAATTATTCCTGTTTTCCATTCTTCTATGATTTCCTTCACTCCATATCTGTATCATTAGTTCGTACAATCTCTGTCAGTTCTTTGCCTTCATATTTTATCAGTCATTACATATTTCATCTATTCCTGTTGCTTTACCATTTTTAATTTCTTATTTTCTCGAATTCTTCTGTTAATGGTTCTGCCAACTTTTTATTATCTTTTCTTCATATTCTCCTTCATCCACTCTCGTTATATTTGCCATATATAATCTTCTCATTTGTTCTTACTTATTTTAACTATTATTTTATTCTTTTTTGGTTTCTAATTGGCCGATATAACTTCGTATTATTTTTAGTATCATTCTATATTTTAACCATTATTTTCGTTCGTTCCTTCTTTATAGTTTTACAATTATCGTATTCTTCTTGTTTTCCAGTACGATCCATTTCAATTTTGCTTCCCTTTTTCTTTCTATTATTTCTCTGCATTCTCTATCAAACCAATTGTTTTTCTCGATTTGTCTTCCTATTTTCCTTGGTGTAGTCGGTCATTCATTTTATTTTATATCGTTAGCACAGCACTACATATGTTTCGGAAAACTTTGTTTCCATCTTCGGGTGCAGTCAAAATTTAAAAACTATTAAAAAAACACATGGGGACGATTACAGTTTAAAATTTTTAAAATACCAGAAACCCACGTGTGATGGTGTATTCGAAATAATATTTTTAATTATGTTCCATTCTTCTTCTAGATTTTCTTTTTGTATACGTTTGTTAATTTCTCCTGCGTATTCTTTTGTTCTTTTCGTCTTATAATAATGCTAGGGTCACCTTGTTTTTTATGAACTTTGCATTCTTTTTTTTGTCTAATTCTTGTTTTCGTTACTAGGTTAGGTTAGGTGATGATCGTATTCTTCACTCATACCTAAGATATATTTCGTATCATTCTTTATTTATCTTCCTTATTAGTATGTGGTCTATCTGGTTTTATCTTGTTTATCCTGGTAGTGTCCTTTTTTTTTGTTCGCTCGTTTCTGCTTGAATTTCGTACTCGATATTACTGAATCCATTTCTATTGCTAATTGATATAATTTTATTCCATTGTTTGGCGTAAATATCATTTTTACTTCCCTCTGAAAGATTTTTACGTTTTGGGGTCCCTAGATTTAGAAAAACATGTTTTCCCATTCCGTCGGTCTGACTACTGACGCGATAACTCAAAAACAATTTTAGAGAAAAACTTTATATTTTGTATACAGGTAAGGCTCTTTTCTTGCTCAAAACCAATTATACTTCCGGTCAGTTATATACAGGGTTAGCAGTTAAAAAAAAAATATTTTTAAAATCGGCAGTTTTCGACTAAAAGATAAGATTCGAAATATTTTTTTTTTTTTTAATTTAAACTGGTGTTGAAAGGAAACGTATTTATTCAAAAATGGTCCCCCTTAAATGGAAATAATAAAAAACGACCTTTTGGTTTGTGTAACTGCGGACCATTTTAAAAGGGTGTTTGGTTTGTCTACAATATATTGTACTAATTACGTCAAAATAATAGGTGAAACAACTTAGTTATTTTATTTCAACAGAATCTGTTAATATATTTTCCATATATAAATAATTGTAAAATTAGTACTTAAAATTTTAAGATACCCCTTATTAAAGTTCCCTGTTTTATAATTTCTAAATTTCTAAACACTTTACCGATTTTTTTATAGTCAAAAGTGACTTGTCTTGGAGAATTATTGAACATTTCTATTCATTACTTTTTTATTTTTGGACACAGTGATTTACTTCAAATTCACATAAAATGAGCTCTAGAATTTGCAGTTTTCTTTTGCGAAGAGTTTGTGAGAACCCTGTAACAGTCTATTAAATCCCTGTACATTTCCAGGACCAAACCAAAACTTTGCCGGATATAAACAATATGAATAGCCTTGAAACCCAATTTTCCCCGTTAAAATGGCTGACAATATTCATGTGGTGTGGTATTTATTTGAGAGGTCTGTTGATACCATTTCAGCCGAAAATTTGAGCTTTATTTGTTAACCTTTTAGAAAACCATTAATGAAATATAATACAGCTAGGGGTTTATATACAGAAATATTTTCATCTGAGACTAAATGTTTAAATAGTCAGTGACAGATAGCTGGGTTTATCAATACGAAAAGCATCCCATTATTATCAATATGAGACATTAAAGAATATCTAAGGTATTTGTTTTAGAATATTTTATAGAAAAGAAAGTTTTCTATCAATAGAAAAAAAAAACTCAAGAGCAGCAAAAATATGAAAAATATTCGGGAAAATAGAAGAATTTACAAAATTTAATGTCAGATTTACCGTCTTTTTACTTTATAATTTTCAAACTCGGGCCTGTTTACAAACATGAAAGGAGTGATCCTCAAAAAATGTTTCTTAAGCAGGCCTTGGAAAAATTTACGTATGTCGAGCGAACAGTTCCTCTTCTTTTTAAGTGTCAATTTGGATTTAATTCAGAGCCGCGCGTAGTTATCACGGAAATGACTTGTATCTCTCTTTGGGGTCTATTCTGTAACAATTCCTTTATATTTAACGGCCTTTAAAAATATTGGCGGCCTATAAAAATATATTCGTATTCGTTAATTTACTTTAAACAGATTTCTTTAAGATAGTCCTCTAATGTATTTTAAAGATCCGTTTAAATACTGAGAGAAGTAAAGAAGAAAATATTTTTAAAGGCTGTTAAATATAAAGGAATTTTTACAGAATAGACCTCTTTGTCGTTTACGGGTTACTTTAAAAACGTTTTTTGCGGATCACTATTTCACAAAATAAAATGCCACTTTTAACACTTGCACCATAAATATTTTATAAGCAACTTAACTTCATAAGAATTACGTCCAGATAGTTCTATTCCTGTACCACTGACTGTATAGGTAAACCATAGAATAGATGAATGCTATTTAGTAGTTTTAAAAATTAAATTCATTCAAAGAGAAAGAAGAGAAAGTACGAGAAATAATAATTGTGTATGGATGGAAATCTTGATTGTCTATCTGAATTAATTTTATATATAGACAAAAGATCTCTTGTCTTCGGTTTGGCAATATCTCAGATGCATAATAAAATGCTGGTTGCAAACAAAGTGGGAGTTTCTTACCATATGGGATTAACGTTGAAAATAGTATTGAGGTAGTTCTAAACATCCACATTATACAGGGTTTAATAAAAATGTACCTAGGTCATAAATTATACCAGATAGGTAATCTGGTGTTACAAATTTTAATGGAAAAATGTAATCTTAATTTTGGATTATTTTTAACCTCAGTAGTTTTGACATATTTGAACCATATTCTCGATTAATTTGAATTTAAGTAAAAACAATTAGGTTTTTTTTTAGTTTTGACGTTTATACGTGCATTAATACATATTAATTAAGGAAGCGAAATTTATTATTTGTTTACCTTCTACATGATTTTTCCCACAGTTAAGATCTAATCTTTTTATTTATAATATTTTAGAGAAAGTAAAAAAAAATCTCAATTGAGGGTAAAAAATTCTAATCATCGAGTTAATAAAACCGAAACAATTGTCGTTTTTTTTTTCCTAAAAATTTAAGGACCTCACGACTAACTAACTCTGGGGACATCTCTAGATTGTTTTGTTATTTTTCGGGTATTGTCCGAATATTTCCAGTTATTATCTCAGTATTCCAGGTATTCTTTGGATATTCCCAGGTATTCTCTGGATGTTCCTACGTATTCTCTGGATATTCCCAGGTGTTCTCTGCGATTCTCTGGATGTTCCCAGGTATTCTTTATGTTAGGTATTCTTGTGTATATAATTTTTTTTATCCCACAGTCTGTATATTGTAGAAAATTTGACGTTGGACAATTTTTCTATAAGAATAATAATAATAAAAAAGGTATTGCTCTTAAAAACATAGTTTTACAGCAAGGGTTTGACATACAAAAACGTTTATGAAAATCACATACCTAATTAATCAAATAAGACAATTAGGGAAAAATACATTATTTGGTTCATTCAAAACTATAACATCTTTATAAAATAATGTAATGCGAGTCATTTTCGACCAGTCCGGCAATACTCTAATCCCTGAAGTCCCTATCACCATGTTTGTGGCTTTTCGGCCCCACTTGTCCGAATAACAAAACTATTCAAAGAAATAAGTCAACCCCAGATACCCAAATTAATATTACGATCATGGTAAATGGGACGCCTATGGCCAACGCCGTTCAAAAGTCTGGAACACAGTAAAAAATTCGATGAAAGAAATTGCAATTTTTGGCGAAGGAATTTGGTGGAAGGTTTCAGAGCATTAACCCTTTTATATGAACAATGGGCTGTATTGCTATGGCTGATTTAGTCGAAGTCGAGGTATAGATGAGAGCAGATCGATATAGTAAATGTCCACATAAATTAGTATTTAAGTAAATGTGATATATAAATTGTATATTGTATTTGAGAATATATATAAATTAAGTTATAAAATAAATAAAAGTTACAATAAAAATAAAATATAAATATGTTGAACTAGTATATTACATTTCAAGTATGGAAAGTGACATTTTTCACACGAGTGGAAAATATTTTCGCACGAAGAATAAGGTGAGTGCGACAATCACATGATTGTGAAAAATCACTTTTACAATATCACTAAATAATTTTATAAAAAAAATGTAAAACGAGGAAATCTGAATATAATGGTTCAATCAAGTAATATGGCTTATTGAATAATTTTTAAAGTGTTTTACGGACCGTGTTTTGTCGCAATTCTGATTCCATTTACAAACACTTTCAAAGGATGATAATAACGGTAAAATAAGAATAAGGGGCGATCTTTTCACCTCTGAGTAAAGTTACTTGTAGGTTTACTTGACAGATTAGCATACAATAGTCCTATAGTTTAATCAGCAAGAAGTTACTTTCAACTTTACTCAGAGGTGAAAAGACTGGCCCTAAGTACAAACAAATATTAGAATACAATGTTTTTCATTAGTTTAGTTTTTTAAATACAACAAATAATAAGATGAACAATCGTAAACAAGAACTTTTTATTATTAAAGATGATTACCTACCTATATAACTAATATAACTATTATTATTTATTTTAAATACATTTTATTTATCATCATATAACCCTTACAGTTAATCTTTCGGCTAATTATTTACTATTTTGATTGCTGTTCAGAAAAAAAATATAAGTAGTTAAGATGATTACCTACTTAACTACTTATATACATAATACAGAATTTTCTTTCAATCTCAAGAGCGAGAATGTTTTCTTTCTGTTATTATAAGTGATTTCGGAAGACCTATATTCAGTAGTGGCTGTGGAGAAAATAATTTTTATAATTTATTAAAAATAAATATCTAGTACCTAGGTATAAAAATCAATGCTAATAACTTAATCATCAAATCGATTTTTCTATTAATACGAATATTACATAGATCAAAATAGATGACAAGCATTTTCAACAGATATGTTAGTTATTCTCTTTATGATCCACTCCGTATAAATAATGTATAGTATACTGTATAGTTAACATAAGAACAACAGTATATTTCATTATTCAATCTGTAGCTTGGGTTATCTAATTTAATAATCTCACATAATATAAAAATCATGTTTCAATAATTTTCTTTTTTTTAATTTGAATTTTTTGACTGCGGGAACTGAGTCCATTCGCCAAATGCTTCAATAATTACATGAGTAATAAACTAAAATCAAAACCAACCCTGGCAAATGCAAGAATGCAGTTTAACGTATTTAAAATTTCTAATACAGAGATTCCTTTTGGCATCAAAAACACTTGCCAGCCGTCCAGAACCCGCCCGAAATATAGCTCTCCTACTTTGTGGGAAATTCCGATTAAATAAATATAAGCTCCGGCTCGTTTCCAATGACAGACCTACTTCACTCGCACCCGCATAAGCACATTTAAAATAAATCATTAAAAATAAATATATACATTTATTTAATACTTATAACACATCACTCCATCTCTCTCCACGCCAATCGGGATTAAAACCACGCCACCAATCACAAGACAGTGTCAAACATACGATTTTTTCTCTAAACCAATCACAACAGTGCCACGTACACACTTTTAGTATAATGAGACGATATATTTCTACACGCAGAGAGTAAGACAAAAAAGAAACAACTAATTTAATCTCTGCGCAAACTGTGGCATTTTTAACATTAAACTAACATAAAAAGACGTTTTAAACTGGCATGTTCACAATTAAATATAACAGTATTAATCAAAAGTTATGTGGTTATAAAGTACAAAATTTATAAAAGTTAAAATAAACCAGTTGATAGAAGCAATCACTTAAATTTCTACATTCCAAGACAATTTATCCATCACTTTATCACCGAGATTCTACAAGATTCACCCAAAAATATACTCCACGATTCTACCCCGTAAACAAGAAGGAACCCTTACGCAGGGAGCGAAAATTTAAGAAAAAACACCGCTTGCCCAATAGAAATAATGCGTCTAACATATTTTATAGCTGATGCGGAAAGTAGATATTAACACACGGGTGGAAAGTAGATTCTTATCCACACGCGTGTGATGTAGGACGCTTCCCATAAGACTAAATACAGTGAATTGGATGTCAAGACATAAATGAGACAATCAAACAAAATTGACTCATTTTAATTTTTATTGCAAGTCTACAAATCTAGTATTTAGTGTGAATGACAATCCATTTAAAGTGATCTTCAACTTATATTTATTACTCAGTCTCAACTAGGTTACAGTGCAGGGTAACATAATTTTTAGGCAGTAAAAATTGGGGAGAGGATCTTTGGACCATTGCTAAATCCTCATTATGTAGCTTGTTATAAAATTGGGACAATATTGTTTTTTTTTGTTTTGTCATAATATAAAAGATTGTTCCAAATAGCGCAAGCATCATTACATTCAAATTGACTATTTACTTGAAAGTTTTGCGCTTCTTCTTGAAGAAACCAATTTTGGGGGAGTCTGCAGCGAGGTCTGCAGTCACGCATTGATAACATTTTGAGCAATCAGTTAAGGATCATTTTAAAAATATTAAAGAAAAAAATTGACTCGGTCTATTTCAAGTATGTCACTTAAACTCCAAACAGGGATGCAGTTTGTCATTGTGCTTATAACCAATGACTAAAATAATTTAATTCTTGGGTCAGAAGTAACTACTTTGGCTTTCGCCATTATTGGAATGATTGCTCCAATTGCTTGCTCAGATATGTCGGTAGTTAAATTTGCCACCTCATATAAAGACGAGGATGTTAGGATAACACCTAAGTAAAAATATTATCGGGTTAACATTAAAATTTTATTTTCTATGTCGTCGGTACAATGCCAAAGTCAGGAGTGTGCCTCAAGAGTTTAACACCCTTCTACGACCGATGTCTATTTTCAGAAAGTAAGAATTTAGCAGTTATATTTCACTTTCTAAGTCTCGAAAGACCACATTCTCAAAACTGAAAATTTTGCACATTCGTGGTTTTGGCATTGTACCGACGATGTGGAAATAAAAAATTGCATTATTTTTGTTTTATCAACGTTAATTTTTAAGTGGTTTAATAAAGTATATTCTTCTAATTGCATTTTTTTGTCAACATCCACCTTTGAATCTGTGAGTATAACAAGGTCGTTAGCATATAACAATAGAGTAACATTATCTTAATTGTCGATAGTTATCGAAGTTATCAACATTTGCAATAATAGACCGTCAGATAGTGACATGTCTAGGTGCACCATTTTCGCATACAAGCCTCGAAGAGGGTTGAAAAGTACATCGATTTTAAGTAGAATGAAAGTAAATTTACGCGTGGCTCCTGGGGACAACAGATAGAAAATTCGATTTTTCCCAACAAAAATGAAAAGCCATTTGTTGTCCATATTTCCACGCAAACCGTTTTCACTATATGATTAATTAATAGAAACCAAAGGCTTAAATGTTGCAAATGGCTAAAGGGTTGAAATAAGGGCGCAATCTTCTAAGGAAAAAATCGAGATTTTACCAGATTTTTCCACACAAGCCCATCGAATGTATGAAAACGTAGATCGTCACTAGTTCAAAAAATATATTTTCTGAAATGACCTGAATATATAAGTGCATTTTGGGGTCGGAAAAATTTTCTGATAAGGAAAATCGAATTTTCCTTGTGTTAGCCTCAAGATCCACTCGTAAATTTTCTTTTAATTTACTCAACATCGATGTACTTTTCAATCCTCTTCGAGGCTTGTATAGGAAAATGGGGGCACCTAAATCGGTCACTATCTGACGGTCTATAAATATAGCAAATAATAAATCTTAGTCATAGAATAAGATAAACACCGTTATTAAAGCAAACTTTCAAGTATCTTACCGATTTTTACCGCCGCCCATGCATCGATTCGGTTTTTTTGATATTATTCATATTAGGAATACAATAATTATTAGTTTATTTTATTTTCGTGATTAGTCGCCTCCACGATGCTGATTTAAAACATACGCCGTAACACCAGTTTACAACCGACCATTACAATTTGTTTCAGACGTTTCTGACCTAACGAAACGCCTGTCTATACATCAATTTAACCATAAACGACTTGTACGACATTTGCGTATGCAGTAAGAGTTAGAAACCCAGAGAGTAAATTACAATAAATCTAGCAAAAATTATTTAAATTGACATTCATTGAGAACGGCCACCAAATAAGGTCGAATAGTATCGACTAGTTGGTTCTGTCTAGACGCGCCTAGGAAATGAGTCAAGAGCTGTATACAGGGTGATTTATTGGGAAATGTGCATACATTACGGGTATATAGGATATAGGGGACAACTGGGTGCTTTAAAATTACCTATATCTAATAGTCAATTTAAAATAACAGTAAAAGGTCGAGAAACGCCGCACTTGACGAGACCACTTGTCCCCTACGTATTTTGGGTCGTTGATTACGAAAATGGGGGTTAAAACTGGCAGCAATTGTTGGAACACCCCTAAAATTGCAAAAAACACCCATAAATAGGGGTGTTTTTCGACTATACTTGTTGTTTTGCAAAACTAAATCATCTCATATGTTTTTTGGGGCGCTGATTACGAAAATTGGGGTTAAAACTTGCAGCCATAAAATTGTAAAAAATACCCCTAACTGTACTGTACTTGTTGTTTTGCAAACTAACTCATCGGGATGTCGAGTCTGGAAAATTTGGGTAACACCCCCCACATTTCAGAAACACCCCTCCCAACCGGTGGATTTTAGTTTTAACCCCGATTTTCGTAATCAGCGCCCCAAAAAACATATATTAGTTAGTTTAAAAAACAAGTACAGTCGAAAAACACCCCTATCTAGGGGTGTTTTTTGCAATTTTAGGGGTGGTTCAACCAATGCTGCCAGTTTTAATCCCAATTTTCGTAATCAGCGCCTCAAAAAATATATAAGATGGATTAGTTTGCAAAACAACAAGTACAGCCCTATTTAGGGGTGTTTTTTGCAATTTTAGGGGTGTTCCAACCATTGCTGCCAGTTTTAACCCCCATTTTCGTTATCAGCGCCCCAAAATACGTAGGGGACAAGTGATCTCTTCAAGTGCGGTGTTTCTCGACCTTTTACCGTTATTTTAAATGGACTAATATATGCCCCAATGGTTCTTTATAAAAAAGATACAGGGTGGTTTATCAATTTTGTTAATTTCTTCAATTATTATATTCATAACTTAGCAATTACATTGTATAATTTTTATATTATTATAATAGCGTATAAATAAAAGTTGAAATCAAGGTCCGGACTCGAAAAAATTAACAAAGGACCCCGCAGTTTCCTTATCTGGTTTGAATATGCTGAATTTGATATATGTTGCAGTTTTTGACCTTCTATGACTAGTTTTTGAGATAGATATAGGATGTTGAACTTGGGAATTCTCATAATTTTTAAAAATACTTTAAGAAGTAAACGTTGTTGTCTAAGATATTTGTGACTACCAAAATATAATACCAACCTTTTTTTTTGGAAAACTTGTATTCTTAAATTAAAGTAGAAAAATTGCATGTTTAAAAATCGTTTAACGCCTAAAATAGTGATATTAAATGGATTAGTTATTTATACAAACATATACGGGGTGAACCAAACATTTGGTTCAGTGAGTGTCGCTATTTTATAATATATTTATTCTGTTTATCGTAATTTATCCCAAACAATTACGACATAACTTCAACTTGAATATTTTTGACAAAAAGTTCAACTTCTTGGTCTAATTTTTCATCAGTTCTTAATGGAATGGAGAGATAAATTAGTTTTTTTAGATTGATTTTAAATATTTTCCAGTCTGTGCCTTTGCTGACTAGTTCATATCCCATGATTCTTCTATAATTTGTCACGATATTTTTGATTATAAAATAATCTATGAGATCGGAAATATTGTTCGAATCTGTGGGCCAGTATGTAGGCTTTCCAGTTGACATTGTTCAACATTTGCGGTGATAGCATGTTACTAATAGTTCTTTCCCTTTGGTTGTTATCAGTCTAGATCCCCAGTAAGTATGTTTTGCAATAAAGTCTGCTCCCACTATGAAGTTGTATCCAGAAAGTCAACGTACTGAAACTTCTTTATAGCATGTCTTGGTGGCGCTTAGTGGGCTATATAAAGCTGTGATCATAATTTCAAAAGTTAGATAAATTGAAAATATACAAAAATTTGCATTTTTACTAATCTTCCTGTAGAGAGATAATTAATTAGTTAAATCAAGTATTACTTTAATATATTAAAAACAACATTGTTACCAAGTTGATCATATTCGTATAACTAGTTCTTTTTTGTATGGAATCAATTTTATTACTGCCTTAGGTTATTTTTTTTTTTTCAAATTAACTTAAATTTTAATTTCACGCTACATATTAGGTCATTGTTTGAAGAACTATTTTACGAGTACGTATATTAGAGAATTTACAAATTGTTACTAAGAGTTATAAAGCAAGAAATCTCTTGTACCTTGTCGTTTTTTGTTATCAATTTCATAAAACTTGTGTTTATTGAAATAATGTAAATGTAACTGCTTTGGTTGTTCCACACCCCCTTTAAGGTCAGGAAAATTGCGCGTGGTATACATATTATTTAAGTCAGCTTACAAAAAAATTATCAAAATGCAATAAAATTGACCTCATACAGAAAAATATTCATAGGAACAGGGATCTTGCGTACATAAATAAACTTGTTAAACCGTTGTTTTAATTTAATACATCAATATCAAGGGGTATCTTTATCAAGTTTTTTTATTTTATTTTAAAAAATTACTCATCCTAACCAGTTATTTTCCAAAAAAATTAGGGATGGTATAATTAATAGGCTATATTAATTACAAAACTAAAACAGTTGCACGTCATGAATACTGTATTTATTCTAGGTCAGCCCTTCTATTATTCCCTTTTATGTTTTTTTAATATTATTTTGGTTAAAAAACTTTAATTTTAAGAACAAATCTAGTGTGAAGCTTTGTAGATTCTTTAATACAATATTTTGAGTAATAACATGTTAACGGTTAGTTTGCTATCCTTAATTAACTGCTATCAATACAGTCCTGGAATTGTTGAAACCTCTTTGGTGCCATAAGTAAGGTTCCTCAATTTCTAATTGCCCGAAACGACAATTTACAACTGTTATTTTCTGTACCTCTTATATTATGCACCTATAGTTGGCAATATAATCCGAGTTCTCCTATTATTTTAACAATTTGGCAACGTTGTGGATATTTGACGGAAAAAAATTTAAAAAGTCATCGATGATGTACCACGGATTTATTTTGGATTTACAATAAGTATTATCACCGTTTCTGTATATTATCTAGGAAATTATCTAAATAAAGTTTTATAGATTGATTCAATACATGTAGCATATCTGCTTCATTTGAAGGGCCGCAGAGGTAGAATTTGGGTCCACCTCATTTTATTATATTCGTTAATAATCTAACAAGTAACTAACGATGTGGTTATTTAATTTAGCTGTATACAGTGAATCGTCTTCTTTCACAATTATTGATCTCGGAAACAAAGTAATTTACTAAAAAATTATCTAACAGACACCGTTACAATGCAGTACGACTAATAGTGGTTTGTTTTATGAAATTTCGCAAATTGATATTCTCACTCGAACACGGTTCACATCCTATTTCATACCTGTACCTAGCAATTTAATAAATTTATAGAATTATGGGATTTTATCTTTGTAGAAGAAACGTCAGAAAATCGTGAATAGTATTATTACACTCCCTTCTCAGATGGATGGATTCCGCATTTTAAATAGCCGCTTTCACACGGGAATCATTTATAAACTCTTAATTAGTTACATGTAGGTATTCAATAAGGATTGAGAAACATTTTCTAAAATTTACAATCTCCGAAACTGTCACCAATCCCCTTCTAATTTTAAGCTTTTTGTCACGTGCGAGGTATACGAGGGCTATTGAGGAATTTAATTAGACTGGTTAATCCGAGGGGTAGGTAAACTCACAGAGATATAGCACTTAAACAAACTGATGCCTCGAAATCAGAACAATAATAGATGATTTGATCGGAGACATATTGCAGTTGCAAGGTTATGCGCCATCTATCAATGTATAGCACAAATAGAAGTTGGAAAAGCTTTCGGTAGGTAGAGAGGGGGTAAACGTCAAACCACGTCGGACGGCTTCGAGAATTTCGCAGTAATGTTTACCTGCCAGTGTCGTTTCATAGAATAAGTAATTTTAAATAGTTACCGGCGGAACCGGACAATCGCATATATTTATGAACTATAAATAATTATTAAACATGTATTATAATATTTAAATATTTTGTAAAATTACAAAATTTCAACAGCTATTCACAATTTATTAAACTATTTACTCGAAATTGTTATTAACATCTATAAAATAGTTTTGTACGCCAATGTATCGCGTCCACTTCGGTCAGAATCGCCGCAAACCTGTCAATTTATGTGTATAAAGTGGGAGAACTGGCAAAAGACTTTCCAACTTCTACCCTTGCTATACATAAGGATATGGCGTCCACGGATCGTAGACACTACGGTGGTCTCATCCTCGTTGCTAAGGACGGAGTGACGTCGCCGAATGAAAAAGCGAGTTGAAAATATTCTACTTAGGTTCGTACATTAGTTTTTTAAAAATTGGTATTTAGTGGTGTCTATGTGTATTTTTATCTTTATCTTTATTGGTTGTAAGCAGGTAGGGTTAGGTTTGGCCCAGAACACTGCGGCCTCTTGGATCTATTGTATTCCCCTGCTTTCCCCGTATTCAGGTACTATCTTTGGAATAGTCCTGTGTCTTTGGTTAGTTCTAATAGGTTCCCTACCAAGTGCTCCTGGGGCGTTTTTTCCGGTTCTAGGCCAAAAAGGATGGAACGTCGCCCAATAAGAGCTTCGCATTCGAAGATCACATGGTATGAGGTTTCTTCCTCTTCCATGCAAAGTCTACACGTAGTTGGATCATTGTGTAATCCCATTACATGAAGGTGTTTCAGCAAGCAGTGCCCCGTTAGTAATCCCACAATGGTGGATATCTGAGGCCATGCGAGTTGTAGTGCCTCAGTAGCCATGCGTGGCTTTGCTACCCTTAGCATGAGCTTACTGATTCCGTGCCCTCTTATCTATTGCCAGTGAATTTGGTGTTTTATGGTTATCCACCTGTTCACTGCCTGTCGAGCAGAGGTTTTGCTTATCCCAAATACAGGTTCGGGTCCTGTGAATGGTAGATCTGATCCCTCTTTGGCGAGTTCATCGGCCTTTTCATTTCCTTGGATACCTTTGTGCCCTGGTACCCACGCCAGTTTTACCTTGTTGTGGATTGCCAGATCATTTAGTATTCCAAGGCAGTTCCAGACAAGCTTTAACTTAATTCTGTTCGAATCAAGAGCCTTTAAAGCTGCCTGGCTATCTGAGAGAATTAGGATGGTTTGTTTTTTGTACTTCCTTCTTAAATTCTCTCGTACACACAATTCGATTGCATGTATTTCAGCCTGAAATACAATGGCATGTTTTCCCAGTGAGACGATGATGTCGCATTTGGGTTTAACTCTATGTACGCCAGAGCCTGTTCCCTTGTTAGTTTTAAATCCATCCGTATACCATACGAGACCGCTAAGCAAGTATTTATCTATCTCCTTATTTACCTCGTTCCAGTTACAGTTGACCTGGAAGAGTCTGTTATAAGTTAGGAGGGGTGTCATGTGATCTGATACCATATTTAATATAGAATCATTTACTTCATGTGTTATTCTGGTATGTTTTTTGTTCCAGTGGGTTCCAGTTATTGGAGATTTCCAGTCTGTATGCACTCATTCTGGCCTCCCCCTTTATGGCTAGGTCAAGGGGTGGGAGGTTTAGAATGATTTCCATAGAGCCTGTCGGTGTACTTCTCAGTGCTCCTGTAATACAAAGGCATGTCAGCCTCTGTACTTCTGAGAGGGTATTGAGGGCCGTTTTCTGGTTTACTTTTGGCCATCAAACAACCGCTCCATAAGTTATCATGGGTCTTGTTATTGCTAAATATAGCCAGTGGACCATTTTTGGTTTTAATCCCCATGTTTTTCCAAATGCCCGTCTCCCTACAATGAGAGACATTTTACATTTGTTGGTCACTTTTTGTACTCGTAAGTGTTGGTTCCAAGTAAGTTTGCTATCTAGGATTATACCAAGATATTTTACTTGGTTCGTTTTGTTTAGCCTTCCTCCAAAGTCGGAGTTTCTAAAACCTCCATTTTTGTTTTTCGAGTAAAGGTTATAAGTTGTGCCTTGTCAGGGTTTACCAAGAGGTTTTCCCTAACGCACCACATTTCTGTCAGCCTAAGAGCTCTTTGCATGAGTTCAAAGACTGTGGTTTGGTGTTTCCCTCGGATAAGGATGACTATATGTTTACTTTTAGACTATTTTCTAGTGATTTTATAATATCGGTGGTTTGATTTTTTGAAAGACGAGCTATAAAACAGTAAGGAAAACTCATTTAATGATTTCCATTATATTTCAAATGGAATACTTTTTATTTGAAGTATAAAAAGACATTTTATTGTGTGAATGTTTTATTTTAAACATTTTGGGTTAAGGTACGGCTTCCAAGCCGAACTCGGACCACACACTGAAATAATTTGGAATTTTAGCATGCCTGTAGCGTGTAGTGTTGCTATTTGCAAACACCATTTCTAAAAACAAAAAATATCAGAAGAAATGAAATTAAAAGCTAACGGTAAAAATATCATTCTGCAATTATCATTCACAGCTATTAAATTATTTGCAGCTTTGTCCACCCTATATTTAAAAACAGATGAGAGTTTCTTACAAGTAATAAACACAGCCAAGAGCAAGAAAAGTCAAAGGGCTTTACTACAAGAACATGCATTATTGAAAAATGGGTTTGGTACAGGAAGTTTTTAGTAAAAATGACTTACAAATCATTAATCTAATATTGACATATAAAGTGACATTTTTTGTAATCGCAGCAAGTGTCAAAATGAGCTACTCTACGCAACCAGTTGCATGTTGAACATTATGAAACTGGTTACGAAATAGCTATTTATGAAACCAGTTGCAAAATACCTTATTTCGTAACGTGTTACATACAATATATTTTTTTTATTTTGACTAAAATTGTGTTTTGGTTAAGCATTACTGGCATTTACGCAACCAATATTACTTTCTTGTATTGTTAGTTGCATATGCATCATTTTATTGATAACTAGAGCCACGATTAGAACATTATTATTAATATTTTTTCTTGTAGTTCTTGGGTTTTTAGGTGCTTGTAGATTATAAAAATCGTATGTGTGGTTATAGCTTTTGGCACTAATCAGTGCCTTCTTCAGTACTTAATTTTTATTAAGCAATTTTTTTTCCTTTTAAGTAAAACGTTGTTCTTTTTTATGAAAGTTAACGTTAGGTATATGAATTCTACAAGAATTTTTTTAACATTAGTTTACACTTAATCGAGCACTTAATATTGTTTTTTATGTTTTATGGCTTACCTTTGGTACAGAATTGGGGTGTGTTTTTTTTTTCTCCTATAATCCTAGTTATATTTTTATTTATTGTTGGTTTTGTGGTCATCCGTTTTAGTATATGGGTGCTGGACCCCTCTTTTTTCTTTTACGGGCCCTCACAGAGGTCCGGGTATCAATTATTAAAAAATATTGTTTTAAAAGAAGTTTTTTTTTTGTTAACTACCATGCGCTTGATTCTGAAGTGATATTTATTCACAGAACTGAAATTAGAAGAATGGATTTGATGTCAATTCTTGCTCAAAATTTACGTTCCGTTAAGGAGATTAAAAATTGAGGTTTGAGTTTGCGCAGTGAGTATCTATCAGACATGTCAATTGTCATTCGTGAAAGTGTTTTGAAAATAAATGTTAATTTTATTCATTTAAAAACAATTTTTGGGACGATTAACCGCGTATTGTACAACCCGCAGTTAATTTTTTTTTTTTTGAAAACATTGTTATATATATTTTTTCAAATTATGACCTTGTTTTGCACCTACTGCGCAAACTCAAAAAACCTCAATTTTATAACCCTTGTAGGAACGTTTTTATAAACTGTCAAATCCATTCTTCTAATTTCAGTTCTGTGTATTATTTGATGTATGATTATGTCACTTGTCGTTTCTTCTTTTTTTTTTGGCCTTTTACATTATTAGTCTGCATGACATGTTTTTTGTTTTTTACCGATGATGTCTTTATTATTATTTGTTGTATTGTAGTTGTTATTCTTATTATTGTAATTATTCTTATGTTATTGTTATTTATTATATTTTTATGATTACTTTTATATTATTTATTATTAGTGTTATTATTCTTCATGTTATTATTATTATTCTTATTATTATTAGTTATTCATCATATTATGTATAATTTTGTTTATAGTAGGTTAAAGTACAGTTGATTTAGGTATTGAATGTTACACCGATCATTGATGGTATTAGCGCTTTTTTATGTGTACCATTTTAAAACAAAAAACGCTAATTTATACATAAATAAATTAACTTACGCCAGTAAATTTTTTTAAAATTTTTAATGAAAGTGGTTAATTTGAGGGTGATTTACAGCCCGGCAAAATATTTTAAGACATAATATATTGAGGACATATATGTAATCAAATTTATATAAAAAAAATTAATTTACTTGCAATTTAAACAGGCAATTATTTTTTAAATGTTTAATATAAGGGCTGGATTTGATAGTAATTTCCTGCCCGGCAAAATATTCTTAGATATACATCAAATAGAATACATAATTACAAGCTAATTTATATATAAAAAAATTTATTTATTGCAATTAAAGCCGGCAAAGTTTTTTTAAGCGTTTAACACATATAAAGGCCTGTTTTGAGTGTAAATAAATTTTTGTAATTTAGATACATACGATTTCTTACAGTTTGTGTACTAAATTAATTCATTGCCCTCCCATGGATTTATTGCTCAGCCATGGATTCATGGCCCCTAGCCATGGATTCATGGCCCCTAGCCATGGTATAATTAGCGCTGGCGCTTTGGTTCCCGCCGTCAAACTCATGGCAGTAGTCACATCGGTCTATTGGTTGTGTTTATTGCTTATAAGAAACCATCTCATCTGGTTTTAAATGTAGGGTTGACAAAGCTGCAATTAATTTAATAATAGAATAATATTCTAAAATCTTACCATTATACTTTAATTTCAGTTTAGGTTCAGTCCCTTTTGTCTGATGCTTTTTGTTTTTAAAAATTGTGTTTGCAAACAGCAACACTGCAGCTTGCATGCTTAAAATTTCAAATTATTTCACGGTATAAACAAAATGTTGTCAGAGTTCGGCTCGGAGGCCGTACACTAACCCAAAATGTTTAAAATAAACCATTCACACAATAATATTTCTCTTTATACCTAATCCAAATAAAAAGTGATTTATTCCTTGCCGTTTTGTAGCTTGTCTTTCAAAAACTCAAATTACCGATTTTATAAAAACTCCAACACAGATATATAGTCCAAAAATAAAAATATAAACAGCATTAAATATTAATAAAATATTATATTTTTTAAAAAACTAAGTAATGTACGAAGCACAGAAGAATATTTTCCGTCAGCTAGATTTTTCATTCCGTGACGTCACACCCCTCCTTAGCAACGGACGGAAGAGGCCACCGTGTTGTCTACGAACCGTGCTTCATTCCTAGGTCCCGATGAAAATCAAAGTTATGACAATGCAGAGAATATCCTCGATGTTTCTTAGTATCTAGTTGTTAAATAAGTTTGAGTTGGTGGATTTGCTTGTATAGATGCAATTTGATATCTGCAGAGAATTTATGATATAAACGGTACATTTTGCATCAACAAACGAGATCTGAGTATCCTTCATTTTGATTGGAATGTGTTGATTCCGTTTATTTATAAATTTGACATGAATGGACAATTTGATGCTCTAACTTTTAATACAGGCATATATCTGCTCAGCAGATGTTTGTAATTTTCTGGTAGCTTCTTAATGATCTTTTTTTATAACTACTAGTATTGATCTGAACAGATTTTGTATTTTGAAACGGAGAAAATTGATTGGATAGAAAACGGCGAATGAAATTTGAAAATTCCTCAATATACCAGTCATCCCAGATATTCATCACGAATTAAATTTTTGTACAGCCGGAGTAACAGGAGCGCAACTAATCCAACAATCATTATTATACGTTTCGTTGGTCACTGTACCATGAAGTCTCAAACGACTAATAAATAGGTACACTTGACTGGTACAAGTACGGTCTTTCAGAAAACAGGAAATATAATTCGGTAATAAATTATTAAACGAACGGCACGTCAGTCGGTTGCCTCCTGCAGCGAACTCGAAGAAAGTCGGTCAATTGGTTAATTGCCGCATTTTTTACTGCACTGGTTGGCATCTACGTAGAGATGTTCTTTGCCCCCAGGCCCCGGGCCACGTTTTAAATATTAAGCGTTATCGGACATGTGTTGCTTTCCATCATGAGAAGCATGTCAAAAACTTAATGTAGGAACACCTATCTGATGTGCGTGTGTGCTGAAGAGCATGCCAATAATCGCGGCGTGGCTCAAATCAAACAGTCATTCTGCCAATTCAATCGAAGGAATTAGGATTTTGAATTCTAAACGAGATTAATCAAGTTATTTCATTGAGTTGGCGTGGTTTTAAAAAGTGGAATGATGTCATCCTTTGTATCTTTAGGTCTACTTTTAAAGTGGTTGTAATGAAAATTGGTTTCAATCAAAATTACGACGATTCTTGGACAGGGTTGGGCAAAGGTTGAATATTACTTAAATATAATTGATATTTAGTTGATCGTATCAAAGGACCAGGAAGCTGGCTTACCCAAAAATATCTGCAATTATTTGTATTTTGCAAAGCTGGGTGTAGCAAGTGTTTAAAATTATTATTTTTTGTTCATAAACAGCTAGTATATGCATTCATAAAACTAATATTTATTTCTGTTCATGAAATCCAACGTGCATATTTGTTTCTCGAGCAATTATTACTCATAAAGATAACACGTAGGATATTAAAATATGATTATACATCTATGGTAGGTACTAGTTTTATGAACAACACGAGATAGATTTAGAGATGATTAAAGTAAATCGTTAAATCATATTCTTTCTATCTTAGAAACGTTTTGGACATTAATGATACAAAGGTGCAGATATACTTACATCTACGATGTGTTCTAAATGTCCCGAAACATTTTGGATATTAAAAATAAAAATAATCTTACTTTCCAGGTAAAAACAACCAAGGTCATCTGTCATTAATTTTATTTCGGTCATGACGTCTTTTGCACTCCTTACGGAGCCTTAATAAATGTGGGTTCAATCAATAAGCAATGAGCTGCACTATTTATTTCTCTTGGAAGAGCTCGATTGGAGCTAATAATGATAATTTGTCGATTTTGAATGCTATGAAAAAAGTAATCTTTGTTATCTCTACTGTCCATTCAGAGCAGAAAGGTATAGAAACACTGATAATAGATGGTTTGGGAGGCACGATTACGTCTATTATCTTTCGTACACTTTGCGCGTATTTGAATCCCTTTATTTACTTTTGCCAGGTAGTTGTTTAAATGTGTTTGCAGTAATGATATCAAACCTAGTATGTGTTCTTCGAAAGGTTTTTTTTATCACATACTTCCTTTGGTATTACGGTCAGATTACAGCTACTGTCATCACTTGGCGGAGTAATTAGTTGAATATCGCCGCCTACTGTGAGTTTAGTGGCAATCATTTTTTATACCAATCAACTTACTCATTTTTATTTATTGGTAGTAGTTACAGATAATATATATTTGAAATTGGAAATAATGGGTATGACGTAGCGATGTTTTTCTTATTGTAATCGGACTATACCAGAGTCACTTTGTTTATTATTTATTACAGGTTCGTATGTATTAGTTAGTCTCGGTTTTTTACTTATCTTTTAGCAATTGTCCAGAATTCTTACGAAGAGTTTGGTCTCCATTTTCAGCCTGTTCGTTACCTTCCGTAAGAAGTAAATATTAGCTTTTCTTATCTGATGTTAATAAGTCAATTATTAACTCACTGTTGACAATTATATTGGGTAGTTGTTGACAATTCTGTCGGTACTTATTCTTTAGTGTTGTTCCCTAAATTTTTTGTTTTAAAGGAATTAAGTCTTCTACTGCCTTATCTAGTCGTTGTTTATTCTTAAACTGGATGTTTAGGTTAATATTATTTTGTGTTTCCCTATTAAAACGTTCCCATTCTGTTGTGTTATCGGTAAAAGTCGGCTTATGTTCTTTTTTTTTATTATTCTATTAGGTACTCGGCAGAAACAGCTTAGGTTTAATTTTTTTTAATTACAATGAGGTTTCGACATATGTTTCCAAAAATGAAAGATCTGGAGTTTTGGTGAGGTCCGTTGGCCATTGCGTTGATTTGCCAGAAGAATTAAAATTGTATCCCACTTAACTTAATGCTTTTCTAAGTATTCCATCTTTCGTGTTTGTCATTCTTGATCTCCAGTTCACAAGTTTCGAATTGGACTTAATTAGAATCCAAAGAGAATAGCAATGATGGTCGAAAAAGGGCCAAAAGAGAATATAGAAAAATAAATATTTATTTCATCAGTGTACTGGATGCAGTTATAAAAGAAGCAGGCACTAAAAGAAGAACTATTACAAGATTATTCACAAAAAATAGAACTCACAATTTAAAACAAGGTCACTTTACGATGAACAAGTACTTTGCCATATTTACCTACTTGGGCATAGGTACTTACCACAAATATGGATACCTACAACAAAATATCTTTATTAGTTCCCCAAAAGCCTATTCACCTGGATTTTTCATTACATGATTCCTACAAATAATAAATTTTTCATGGTGCCTTCATATTATTTCCCTCCTTTTTATAGGTTAGGGATTTAAACAGTATCGCTATATCATTTTTTTAAATATTGGTGTTATTAATGAAGTTAAACTTTTATTCAAGATCCTAAGGGTTTAAATCATAATTTAAGAAGATTTAAAAATTGGTTTTATCGGGGATCAGATCAACAATGTGTAATAATAATAATAATAATTGTTTCCATGGACGTACTAATAAGTCGAAAGAATGGTATGAATTATAGAATAGAGGTGTTCCATCGTCACCACTGGATTTGGGTCTTTAAATATTGTAATAAACATTGGAAATATTAGAATTGAGGGAAATATTCCTAAAGATACCAACCTATTTTAGGGCTTTGTAAGGTAGAGTACCTAGGTATTTGAATATGAAAACACATAGTAAGTACCTAGGTATATACTCGTAGAAAGGTATGTTACAGATGTTACAATTGTGAAACTTTAAACACCTTTCCCAACAAAATGGTGTCAATTGTATAATCAAATACTAATAACAATTATTTGAAAGCGAGCAATTACGAGCACACAATCTATTAAAAAGGCTTTATAATAGCCATTTAGAGATATCAATTTCAGTTTCTAGGTTATGTAGGTTAATGCACCTAGTTATCGCTCCTTTCATAAATAAATTACAAACTCTCAGTTAATTTCAAATAAAAACAAAATCAGCACGAATCTAACCTAAAAGAAATCGACGTAGCATCATTATATTGACACTATTTCTATCTTTTTAGCAGTTTTGTTCCAAATATTAGGGTAGCAACAGAAAACAGGTAACACAGAAACCAAACAACCGCGTAAATAAATACCTTAATCATTAAGAAATACTCAACGCACTATGACATATACACTCGCACCTTCGATTCGCACAGTACTTTCCCGAAAACGGATCGTCGTAACTCAACAGAAACCAAAAACACCAAAATTTCGGAGAAAACGTCGTTCACATCACCAAAAAAACGCGAAAACACGTTTGCAACGCTCGCTGCGACCACCTTGCACAAATCGACTTCGTTATTCGTTTGTTATTTGAAATTGTGCTATCAACGACAGAAAGGCGAGGAACGGTTAGGAATGGTCGTCGAGTGGTGGGGGCCAACGGTGCAATGTAGTGTGAAGACACAAGACGAGGTAGAAGGCACAGTATATTGTGGTTCAATCGAATGCAGGACCGCAATGAGATATTTTATCTCGGTTCCAATTTTTTAAAACTTTAATTACATTATTAAAGAAAGAAAACTAAGCCTTCACCACATCTTATTATTTAAAAATATTGTAATATACCATGAGACATGAACGGCGGATATAACTATTGAAACTTTACAAAAAAACTTGTAGATGCTTTGAAAACAACTGCATATAACTATTTTGGGTCCGCTCACACTTAAAAAATAGTTTTTTTTACCTTAAAATCATCAAAATGTGTTGTCCAGTTTCGACTATAAAAAAAATATTAATTAAATCATTGACATGGCCCCCTATGATCCCCCCCTCCCTTGAGCCGCCCTTGGATATGACAGTGGCTGTTTAGCAATACTAGGGTCTGGCTGCCAGGTCAACTTGACTCCCGAAGTGAAAACATATTTTTTTAGTAATCATTTCAATTTGAGCTGTATCCAGGCCGTTAGAGTCTATGCCGGTCGGCGTAGCCAGGTATGGGTTAAAATTTTCTGGTGACGGCGAAGCCACGTTCGTTAAAAGTCGGGAGCCAGGTTCACGGGTCGGCCAAACGCTAGTGTTTGGTTTGAAAAAAGTTTACGCAATGGCTCCAGCTAGACCATATGTGTCTAGGCCTTACAGCGTAGGCGTACCTAACCAGTGCGTGAGTAATCACTTAAATTTAAATGGCTCCAGGCCGCACAGGTTAGGTAAATAAGTTAAGATTTTTTTTTTCATTTTATATACTTATCATTTTTTTTTCGAAGCAACGGGTAATGATTCCAGGCCACACAGGTTAGGTAAATTTGTTATAATTTTTGTTTTTCATTTTATATAATTATATTTTTTTGGAAAGCAACCTGTGATGGCTCCAGACCGTACAGATTTTATGTGAAAAAAATGCAGAGTACCCCCCGATGGCTACAGGTGCCGTTTTATACAATTTTTCAGATATCGAAAGTCGCATTTTTTGATTGTCCGAAGCAGGACGCAGGTTAAAATGACGATTGGCGTTTGATGATGTTTGAATTGATCGAACAACACTGTATTTTTTAAATGACAGACGACAGTAGATAAAATGTGCCTCCGATGTCACCAACTGTTTTAAAATTTTGATAAACAAATGCAATGAAATTATAAGCGTTTACGAAAAAAGCTTGCATGGTTTATTGCTCTATGGTTAGTCTAATATTGTTATTTAGCAGTTTTTTACTACAAGAAATCAATCCAAATTATGTAATTGATGTGTTTTTGAGATTGTGATTCGATGACAAATTTAAGGTAAAAAAACTCACTTTTATTTAAAAATTTGTTTTAGAGCGTTTAAAATAGTCTAAAAAAACAACGAAAATTTGGCCCGTTCATGTTTTGGCATATTTTTCCCATTTTGCAGGGCATCCATAAAAATGGATGCAAAAAGAGTCTCAGGAATGGTGGAACATCTATCCAGGGTAGCTATTCTTGAAATTGGAGGATAGAAACCTGGTTTTTCCTCTTTATCTGCATCGTACAAAAATTACATTTCTACTCCCTGAAATTTAGGAATAGATACTGAGGATTGAGGCAGGTCAAAGAAATTAATTCAGGAACCGTCAGTCAAATTAAAGAAAGATCTACTGGACCAAAAACGACAAATTGTTAGGATAACAGTAGGTCTTCTTACCGGACACGGTTGCCTAAGAAGGCACATAAGTGCAAGCACTCTCAACAGAAGAAGCAACATTGTGCATATAATGTGAATAAGAAGATAAAACATTAACTCACGTCCTGTGCCAGTATGAAGGCCTGGTTAGATTGAGGTTTCTAACGCAAAGTGAAGAAAAGCCAGAACCACGTAATGACACGCGGAAGCCACTGTCAAAGCTGCTAAGTCTAATAAAAAAGACCAAGTCAGACGACAAACTCTAAGTAACGGAGTCTCATAGTAGATCTGAAAAGGTCGCAGTGGACAAGGACAAATAATGTCCAACTCGCTTATAATCCATATATCTAAATATATTACTTCAGGAAAAGTTTTCATTTTCTTTCTTTCTTTCTTTCTTTCTTTGGTTCTTTCTTTCTCTCTTTCTTTCTCTTATTTTAATCTGTTTAGAATTATAGCGCGATTGTATATATATTGACGAATCTTATACAATTGTAATTATTGTCTTATGGAAAATAAAGAATTATTATTATTTCTTTCTTTTTTCTTTTTTTCGTTCTTTCTTTCTTTCTTTCTCTCTTTCTTTCTTTCCTTTCTTTTTTTCTCTCTTTCTTTCTTTCTTTCTTTCTTTACTGAACACTGATAATCTTCTGACTTATTATTTTAATTTATAAACCACAAGTCCAATACCGATTACTGCCTCCGATATTCCTTAAGAATCTGTATTGGAAAAAGTGGAGAGCGAAATTGGTTGAAAAGTGTCTGAGAATTAGTTATCTCAGTTGGCCACGTTAAAATGACATATATCCCAGCAATTTTTTTAATGTTGTTTTTTAATCAACTTTTGGTTTGAAAAAATGATCATGTACAAATCGACTTGTAATAGAGCTACAAATGTAGCCTGCGACCGAGAAGGCTCTCTCAGCTCTCTCTGATTGTCAGCAAATAATCATGAATATCAGACAAGTATTCTCGAATTCCTTCACTTTCAAATGCAGTCAAACGAGTCACACGTACAAGCACCACGCGTTTAAAGTCTATGTTTAAAGTACCTACTCATCAAATGGCGCGGTTATTTTACTAAAATATGCAATCACCGGACTTGGTCACCGGATCTGGTATATTGGTATATTGATGCCGGATCCGCTGGATTACCAGATTCGGTTTTCCGGATTGCAATCCCTATCCACAGTAATAAGACATGTTTTGTCAAATCCTCATATTTTGGTCCAAATAAGTTATGCTTAATCTGACTTACCCTATATAAAATAAATGATTAATTCAAGAAAATGATTTACTGAAATTAATCATACAAAAATGTCTGACACCATATATCTTATTGGATTGATTTTATCTTATTTTTCTTTACGTGTAGCAAAAAGAAAAATCTACAAGATTAATTTGCTGAGTATTAATTATTTGTATGAGGCTATTCTCTTCCACACCCCAGATGGAAGAAAAAGATAATGCATGTTTTCTTTTCTCTCGACAACGATTCTGAATAATCCTAATTTGGTAAAAGGCCCTGATGATGTTGCCCAGCGCATCTGTTGGCCACAGTCCTTAACGGATGTTTGATGTGTCTGATGTTTTTTCACCTAATCTTACGGTTTTTCTAACGAGTAAGTGAAACTTAATTTTACCTAAATTGTATTCTCATTGGCTATAATCTTTTTAGAGTCCAGATGAAAGAGCTTTCTCCTATAAACACTGTAAATAAAAAATCTTTCATTTTTCCTACTACCCAGTGTGTACACACTAACACCTCCTGAATTTGGACTGTACAACTTCGCCTAAGATATAAATTGAATTTTGTAAAAATCAATAAACTACATTTCAGCAAAAAAGTAGCCTTAATAAAAAGTTAAAATTACCTAAAAGTAGTACAAGAGATATAAATTAGTGTTAAATTTAGTTCATATATATTGTGTTATAAAATAAATAAGTGTCTAAGTGAAAATAAACTAAACATAAAAATGTTTAAATAAATAACCGTTACAGTAAAATAAATAAAAAGTGAAGAAATATATAAAAACGCCTCAACTTAGACTTCTGCAATAAAACCCGCGTATTTTTACGACCCCCCGTTCTTCAATACACTGTTATTATTAATAGTGACCCCAAGTTCTAATGGTCACAGAGTCAGACTAGCAATTCCATTAAAGCCGGTTCTGCTCCGCAAGATAATCTCTCACTTTTATATACTTATAAAGACCAGAATGGCTGTATGGAGAGCCGTCTGGGTATGCCTTGTTCAATTGTCGATTATTCTTATCTCATAAACCTTTCAACGAAGAATCTATTTACTTTTCGAATCATTCTGGAATACTCGTAATTCTCCAAGGTAATCCGACACGTTTCCAATGTAATAAACCCTGTAATAACACTCGTATAATTATGTTATTAATTATAAGTTCTATTCGAAAAATTTAAATCAACAATTTCATAATATTATGGTTTTTAGTTCTTCTATTATTATCTATTGCAATGTCTGCAGTTCAACTTTTTTTTTATGTTTCCTACAAAAATTTCGTCAAAAACAATTCCTATTCTTCTATTGTTGTACTGATGCATTTTTTACTATATATGTTTTTTCCATATTTAATTTAGTCCAAAACAGTTCCCATGCTACTTATTACTCTTCCTGCCATTTCTATTAAACTTTTCAATATTTTTTAGAGCAGAGAGTTATACACACATTATTTATGTTTTTTTTTATTCTGTGAAGTACCTGCGTTGCGTATTTTTCAATTGCGAAACCGCAAACCTTTGTAAGTGGTACGAAAGGAGCTGGTTAACGAAGTTCAACCAGCATTGTATATAAACTTGTAAGCTTAAAAGGCAAAAGACTGGTAACCGTGATAATTTAAAAAAGTGAGATTCTTTAGTCTCAGCCTCTCTTTTGGAAGTTAACCTCGGAGAGTAGATTGCACTGCCATGGGTTCAGAGAAAATCAGTGACGTGCAGGATATCCAATTTTGGAATATATATAAAATATATAGGAAACAATCAAATATATATATAGAGCAGCACATGGAAATAATAGTTTGTGCAACGAGAGTGGATATGATGGCTATATCGTACGAAGACGAAGTTTAAGCACGACGCCGTAGACAGAATTCTCAATCGTCTAAGAGCGATACGGATAATCCACTCAAGTTGTATAGTATATTTTATCTACGACCCACTATCGAAAATATAAAAATTTTATAAATTATTTTAGGTTAAGATAAAATAACCGATTTAAAATAATTTGACTTTCACTAATTTATATAATAAAATAAATAATTTAATTAGTCTTCAATTCTAGAATTGTACCCGGGACCTCTGCATGACAACTAAATGCCCCAGTCTCTGCTCCACCGCCACACATAACATTTTAGTTTTAGTAATCGTAATTAAATTGATTTCATAGTGTTTTATTAAAATTTATGGTTTATTTGTAAATATAGACGAATTAAAAATAGAAATGCTATTATTTATCGATTCTACAAAAGAATAACTCATTTTAATGTATATTTAATCTTAATGACTAAAAAATTTATATTTTTATATTTAGTTTATCAGTAGTAAAGGAACCATAAATCCATTTAAATACACTGTGAAAAGGGATCACAATTCCACTTAATTATATAGATTAAATTCATGTTAATTTGAAATCGAATTAGTTCAGTTAACGAAAGAAAGCTAAGAGTCTTTGTATTCCTAAGTTGGTACTTATATATTTCTACATTATATCTAGAAGCAATGAAATATTTTATTTATTTTTCTCCGTGTACCTGAATCCTTGTTAATTCACAAGTAGCTGATTAAATCACTTATAAAGTAAGAAATAATCCATCAATGAAGTATTTCTTTTTTATTATCATATTAATATCTAATATAAATGGATGATACAGTCAGTTTAGCATCAAACCGAAACTTTTTAATATAATACTTGAAATTGAATGGAGACATTACTCCATTGCTAAACATAAATGATTCTAAATTGCTTGTAAATCGAATTAATTTATATAATTTTTAATGGAATTCATTTATTTATAATTGGAGTAGGCAAGTACCCAATATATTACGATCGTTGCAATTTGAAACCTATTTTAATGTGCAAATAGCATTTCAAGAACGGGAAACTTTAAAAAACCGGTCCTGATTAAACAAAATAGACAAGCAAAAAATGTTTGTTCCTAATTTTAACCTATAAGTTATTCATCTCACTTACAACTAGTAAAAAAGTTCATATTGACAGTGTTTACCCACTACACAGACTACAAAAACTAAAAATCAATGTAGCTAATACATAATCCAGTATTCATGGCGGCCAACATGAAGGGGGCATTTTACTGTATTGATAGCGGTATATAGACTTTCTGAAAGTTCAGTACAATTTCAAAAAAATGTTTTGTTATAATTTTGTAAAAGAAAATGCTGGAATTGGTTGAAAAATAGGGAATTTTAGGGGTGGATTTCAATTTTAAGTGGGTCATACTGTATATATTGATGTTGATTACGCTGTTAAAACATGACCGTCTGATTTCAGGACACCCTGTATATTGTGCAATAATAATAAAGGCATAAAGTTGCCACTACAACCACTATGATTTAGATTAAACTTAATTCGTTTGAAATCAAGATGCAGTTTTCTTTTTAAAGACTAACAGAAGCACCGAACTTATTCTGATTCATTTTATTTGAACGATATTCGAAATTAAAAAAAAAACAACAAATTTTTAAAATTGTTGAACCTGTCCGGGTAGCCTCTAGACTAAACGAACATATAGCCACTGCATATTTTAAAATTTATTTTCCTGTTAATTTTAATGAAAATTATGTGTATGTTTATTTCCTGGTTTTCTGCCTGTGTTTGGTATTTGCGCTAACAAGAAATGTTATCCATAATTCCATAAAATGAAATAAATAATAAATAAATGTTAGATATTTTATTGCATTAATTAAAATTATAATCTTATTTATTGAGTCGCAAAAGTTAATAAAACCGCAGTAACCTTCATTATGCTTAAGTAGTGACAGGTAATTGTTGGATTTCGATATTTATTTCTTAGTAAATATATCGATTCAATATATAAAAAATTATATTTCCTCCTCATTTTTTTATTTTCAATTGAGAATCATTCACATAACAATGGCGGTGGCAGTGGTTGCCTGTAGGGGCTGTAGTGCTACAGCCCCCACTTCAAGGGGAAACCAATGTATATAAATATAAAATGTATTATTTTATCTACCCATACTATTTTTAATAATAATAAATATATTATCTATTTATAAGTTTCATACGGCTCTTTTTGTTTTACTTGTTCCAATCATAATATGGCAATCCGTTCTTGGTGTTCAATATATTTTACGTTAGCTGACGTTGCTGGATGGGAGGGCTAAAAGATGTAGCGCATTGAATTCACTATTCGGGCGGTCAGATCGGCCTCAGATACAGAATTTTTACATGCAAGAGGTCTACGAAAATGTCCGCTTTGCACCTGTCTAGAAAGTGTGTTAAGTGAGACAGTGAGTTTTTCATTATTTTAGCCAGAGTGTTGCCAATCTACGGATAATTATCCGATTTTCAGAAAATTTTCATAATTTTTCGGATAATTTCAAAATTCTAAAAAATGGACATATATCTTATAATGGTTTAAATTTATGAAATTATAAAATCAAATAAATATATTTTCTATACAAAAAATTGTTTTATGTCCGGAAGTGTTAGACTACTATTAAAGCTATGTGTACATATAATTGCAATTGAAATACAGTTATCCAGGTAATTAATGGCGTAAAATTTTACAAATTAATCTAAAGGAACGTAAAAAAGTTCTGCATCATTAACTAAAAGTGAAATTATTAAAAATTTCATTAATATTGAATTAAACTACTGTTTTATATCGCTCGCTGTCTATGAATTACCTTAGTAAGAAGGAGAAGCAGCAAATGGTAAGGAGTACTGATTTAGAGAAGTTAATTAAATAATGATGATTACTTGATCGCATTGTATATAATTTGTGGTGTATGATCTATTAGTGCGTGAAGGGCGCTGGTTACTTGAAAGAAGGTTTTTCTTAATAAGGAACGATTATTTAATATTTAAGTGACAAATGTATAATGACTGACTTTACGAATAATTTTAATTGACATGACAAAATATAAGAGATAGTAGCAGGTTAGCAGTGGCGACTCGTGCATCGACAAGTAAACTGACAGGTATTCTCTCAAGAAATAGTGTAAATAAAAAAAAATAAAAATAAAAATTGGTGATATTATAAAAATATAAGAATATCAAAATATACATATATCTAAAAAACAAAATCGAGTTATCCCAGCATATTTTTGTTATTTGTCAAATAAAGACAGAAATCTGGTATTTCTCCTGAATTAAATAAGGGAATATAATCAATTAACATTATTTAGATAATGTTGACAGAGCGTTTCACTGTATATTATTCATTATTATCAGAAGTAATTAGAGAAATTAATCATGATAAGATTAGCATTTTAAACCTAAACTCTACACAAATGAAACATTTGACACACCTACCTCGACAATCCATTGTTAGACCCAATAATAACCCTCGTATACAGATGTTTGTCAATTCTCTGTCCCCCAAAAAGCGATAAATCACTTTCGGGATTCCATTCACGTCTTTTTACTCGTCCAACACATGTCAAAAAAGGACAATTTGTCTTTTTTCCTGCATAAGTTTCGAATTATGCGACATGTGGAATGCAACGGGATACCGGGAGGTATAATTATATTCATCGTGAGAATCGGGTGAGTAATTTAAATGAAAATTAAGCGAAAAACGATTTGAGAACGCTGCCAAATTAGCGAAAATTTGATTTAATACCGTATAATACACGTACAATATGAGCTATGCAGAATTCGCTCGGTATATTTATTTTAAAGTCGTTACCAACTCTAGTCAGCCGTAACAGGGATTACCGCTTCGATCGATATATTCACATTTCCTATTAGGAATTAAAGCATGAGATATCTGTAGTGTATGCGACGCTTTAGCTATTCCAGTATTGTCGTATTTGCGATTCAAATTAATTTTCTAGCAACTGTCATCTGTCACCTATAAGTAGGATATTTGTTTGTTTACACTGTGTTTGTTATGGGCACAATTTTTTATTTGAGATTTTTTAACTGTTTTTATATAATATAATCATTATAATAGTGTTTTTGAGTTTCATTTAGTGTTAATTACTGAGACCCTTCCTATGGGGCCTCAGTATTGAATTTGTGCAGACGAAAAAAAATTTCTTAAACTACTTTTTTTCACGTTTCCGATCATTCAGAGTCCGAAAATGCTAAAAAAAATTGTTCGTCTGTGTGTATGTATGCCGACACGATAACTCGAGAACTAAAGTTCTGATTGACTTGCGGTTTTGATTTTCTTAAATAATTGCTTCTAACTTAACTACTTTAATATTAATTTTCTTAAAATTCTCCCATGCATTTCTTATGTGGCTAATTTTACGCATTCCAAGCATTCCTAATTGTAATTTTAAAATTTTTGTTAATACATTTTTTAATATCTCTTACAACAAGGAATATCAAACTTTTCCACAAAATTGGTACACCCTGTATATGTGGGATTGATTGTTTAATTGTTTAATAAAATAACGGTGTTAATTGAGGTTTTAGAGGAAGAGTTGATTACTGGTTGAGTTACCACCTTTTTGACAGCGTTCAGTTGACCTCTGTTAATTTTCGTTCATTCAATTAATTCTGGCGTACCTCAGGACTATCACCTTGGGTCGCTTGTATTTCTAGTAATTATTAACGGAATTAATTTAGTTTGATTAGTGATAAAAGTATTTGTTTATTTGCAGACGAAACCTTCTATTTATATCTAGAAACTAACTTTTCAATCTGAAAATATAAGAAATTTATTAAGAATACATGGTAAATAAAAGTCCTTAAGGTTAAAAAAAAGTATGTTCAACTCTTCTTATATTTAAATAAATGCTAGTTTGACCCACACATTCCCGAAGGCGCATTCCAGAATGGAATTTTTATTATTTATATTAGGTACTTTGTAAATTCACAATATATAAGAAATAAATCGACCAAGAGATACCAACAATAATATTCCATTAAATATTCAAAAACTTACCTCCTATGAGTAATATTCGCTTCAGGAAATGCACTAAGAGGTCGTTTCTTTTGCGTCAATTTTTGAGCGCTTGCATTGGCATTAAGAGATGTGGATGATTTCGTCTAAAACAATATTTGAATTGAGATTAAGCACTTTATTTATTTTAAACTGATTAAATATAACTGGTTGTTTGTAAATATTGTTGATAAGAAGGTAAGAGTGAATGAATGTGTATTAAATACAATTTGTTGAACGTTCTTGAATCAAAATAGCCTGGGCACACTTTCATATAAGAAGAAAATAAGAAGACTTTTTCTCTATCAAGATTTAGTTGCTAAGTAAGAGACAAGTATGGCACAGAAAAACAGATCCAGAGTTATTCTTAAACAAATATCCTTAGTTTTCAAATTATTTGAACCGCTCTCGAATAATACATTAATTATTGCGTTGTAAATTGTTGTTAAGACTGCAATAAATTAAAGGTTCCGAATTCAACCGTTGTATCAGTCAAACATAGAATATGTGTATTTCAATACTCGACCGGACAATATAACCGTTAAAATTGTAATTCCTTCTGTTTGTAGCTGAATTATATATGTGTAGTTCTTTAATTTCAGAAATAGACACCTTGAATTACTCTTTGCTTTTTTCAGAGCTTCATGATAACAGACTCACCATTGGGTTTGTTTTGGTTCAAACAGAACCGTCAATTCCAGTTCTTAAATGCAGTTGTCGAATTCATTTTTCAATAATACGTCGCGATAATAATCAAATTAATGAGCTGAACGAGTGAAATTTACTGATTCTGAATTAGTTCGTGAAAGAACCAAAACAAGCCTATTACAACCACAGTGATAAGGATAATAAAAAAAAAATAAACAAAATTTGGTGTTAAAAATGCAATCAGAAGAATATCTATTATTCATGACTTTATAAAACCTTTCAATATTAAAATACAAGAAAGGGTCCAAAGCTGGGAAGATAAGACGATACAAAACAAATCACACTGGTATAGAAACAATTAGAAAATGCAAAACAGCACAGGAATTAGCATTTACCACGAGAACTCAGCGAAGACAATTAGTCTATAGCTGGGGTCACTGGCAACTCGTTCAGACTGAATTAACAGGGGTAAGATAATCTTTATTATAACAGACAACCAGGCATTTCTTAAAGCACTGCATTGGATAGAAGTAGATTCCAAAATAATATTGAACTGACAGCAGTCTGAAAGAACATAATAAGGTCACTCCTGAATGGGTGCAGAGACATGAGGAAGTGTTGGGAAACGAGAAAGCAGACCTCTTATGCAGGAAGGTAGCTGAGAAAACGGAACAAGTAAATATAAAACATTATAAGACACCTAAATCTCTTAAGTCCCAAAACAACACAGATAAAAATGGCCAAGATGTTGGACAAGAAAGGCATTAGTTAGTGAATGTTAAATATGTTTGAATTCATCTACCTCAGCATCCTCCAAACGTTAGTTTGCGAATTCAAGCAAGTTCTGGGAACCTGAACTTTCAGACATCTAACCAATTTTGTTCCACCAAACAGGCATACATATCCCATTTTTAAGTTCTACATTATTGTATAATTCTTGTATTAAATATTTTTTGTAGGTTAATCTATCACTTTATTTTGAATATTGTTTGTCTGTAAATGTTGTACGATTGTTTTAGTTTTTCGTTATGAACTGTTATTCAATATGTAAAATACATTTTAATAACAACTCAATTTTACCAAAACCAATTACGCACTATATCCGACGATGGATCTCAATGGACCTAACATTGAGCTTAAGAGTTTAACAAAAAACTTACCACTTCTTTTTTCAAGCTACTCCTCGACGGACTTCTAAACCACGACCTCTTTTCCTTCTCCTTATCCTTTTCCTTATCCTTCGTTCTATCTCTGTCTTTATCCTTAAGTTTATCAGAAGATTTAGCGGGCACTTCTAATATCGGCCTGTTCCTTTTTACATCTTGTCTGTTGGTCGATTTCGATTTGGAAGCAGGCGATAGCGCGCCTTGAACTCGTTTTAATGAATCGAAGAAAGTGTTGTTAGAAGCTTGCGATGATGAAGTTCTGGAAAGAAAAAGAAACTCATTAGATAAAATAGCATATATAAATAAATCTCTCGTTTCACTTGATATTCATAATAATAGTTTTTTAATACAAGCAGTAATTGGGAGGTATAAATAACAATCATGGAAAGTAAAATAAAATAAAATCCAATATAGCGTCAGTCACTTATACGATAATATTCGTTAAATCGTTTTCTGGGCATTATAAGTTAATTTTTAGTTAATAGAATAATCAAATCCATAACAATTTAACTATTTTAGTCTCATTGTTTAACCATTTGAGTAAGCAGTTCAATATTTTCCAGTAACTGTATCTGATTTATTTTAAGGACACAAATATTATTATTAATATGTACCTAAAGTTTCTTTTAAATAAAAACTACATTTCCATATAGCCTGGATGTAACACATTCTGTCCATCTTCCAATTGCAGAAAAATGTTTTTATCGAAGAAAATGTATTTAACCTTTTCATTTAGACTCGCAAACTCGGTACAAGTGATTTTTTTTTCTGCAAAACCTGAAAATCCTGTATGTACACACGATTCGCTACCCACCATTCGTTCCATAGACCCATCCCATCTGGGACAATACGTTATTGCATAATTTTTTTTATAACTTCAACGGTGGGCGCATTTTGTTGTCAGATGTTTTCGAAAACAGAAAAAGACAGGTAAAGGACCGGAGTAGGACAATATACAATATATATTACGTCTTTTAAACGACAAAAAAAGGAAAAATAATATTGTTTATTAATGACAATGGATTATAAGAACGTATCGGAATTTTTAATTCTAATTACGTAGAAACAATCAATAACGGTATTTATTTATTTATTTATTTATAAAAGAAAACATTATTTCATCCAAGAAAATTTTGATTAAACAACTATTATTGATGAATATACCCGCGAAAAAGCATTCTGTAGAATAACTACATAATGTTACAGCGTTGCCAAATGTTATACCAGAAAGACCAATATTTTTAAAACTTTTATTTTCGTAATGCATAGATAGTTAAATTGGTTTGTATTTGTGTTCTAGTTGTCTTGTATCTACGATCGCGCCCCTTTACTCGCTTCTCAGTCAAACAGTAGTCGCATTAAAAATATACCCTTTGTGGAACAGAACTAGTCTAAATTTCTGATTAATTGTCGGGAAGCATTATTTCAAATCGTATTTCAAGAAAAATTATAAGTGTAACAAAATAGGGGTAACTTTGATGAAATTTACAAACATCAGCCGATTTTAAGCGCTTGTCATTCCCTTTATTGTCAACCTATCGTCTTAAACAACAAACTATAATGCGCTTTTTAAAAAATTTCATTACGACCATCCGTTTGGCCCACAGGGCTCGTGAAATGAAAGTCGTGCAAAACATAGGGCGTAGCTTTCAACGACAAGAAATGCCTCTCTTCAAGACGCTCTAGAACGATGATACCCAAAGGGGTCTATACCAACCCCCAGGGGTCGACGATGAGCTACAAGGGGTCTATGTGAGCAATAAACTTTGAACTTGCAGAAACTTGCACACATACATTGCTAACTACGCGTGTACGTGAAATAGAAGCGTTTGTCCATCTCAGACATTCGTAAAGACAGCGTAGGAACTAGTAGGAAGACCGAGGGAAGACTGACTTGCACTAACTTGTTTAATTCATCAATAAATAAATAAATAAATAAATAAATAAATAAATAAATAAATAAATAAATAAATAAATAAATAAATAAATAAATAAATAAATAAATAAATAAATAAATAAATAAATAAATAAATAAATAAATAAATAAATAAATAAATAAATAAATAAATAAATAAATAAATAAATAAATAAATAAATAAATAAATAAATAAATAAATAAATAAATAAATAAATAAATAAATAAATAAATAAATAAATAAATAAATAAATAAATAAATAAATAAATAAATAAATAAATAAATAAATAAATAAATAAATAAATAAATAAATAAATAAATAAATAAATAAATAAATAAATAAATAAATAAATAAATAAATAAATAAATAAATAAATAAATAAATAAATAAATAAATAAATAAATAAATAAATAAATAAATAAATAAATAAATAAATAAATAAATAAATAAATAAAACAGTAATATTAGGAACAAACGCGCTCATTTGTTTTCAGAGCGTTGAGAAGGAAACTACTTATTAAGAAAATATTTATAATAGTAAAAACAAGTTGGTATACACAGGAATTAAAGTAAACCAATGTAGTTTTGTTTGGAAGTGTCAAAAGAAAGTAAGTACATATTTTTTGTAATATTTTAGTTTTTTACTGGTAATTAAGTAACTGTCTTGGTATTGTAATCTTTTATATCAGTGTCCTAGTTTGTGTGTTATATTATCTCGAGTAGAAGATTCGTTTTAACAAGTTGAAGTGTGTGTGTCGTACAATCGAGTTTCTTACCAGAAATAAATTAATGAAGCAAAACATTGCGGCGAATTTTTCAAGTTTCTCAATTTTTCATACACAAACTGCCAAAAAGATGACGTTTTAACTTACGTTCAACGTTTAAATACAAATAAGGTTTGAGGAAGTTTTGGTAATGCCACAATGGGGACATTAAAGAAACGGATGTCATATTACAAGAGGAACCGATCTGAATAAGCACTAACGAAGAACTTTAAGATACAGTTTAGAAACGAATATCAGCTATTCTGGCTTCAAAAAGATACACCTCTGTTACTTATCCCGCATTATGGAATATCGCGAGAAAGTTTTAAATTGCCTTTCCGTCTTCATGTCTAGTGATAAAAGGCTCCAGAGTGGTTGCCAATAGGGTTGCCACCTGTCTTTTTTTGAAAAGGTCAGTCCTTTTTTCAAACAAATTGTCCTTGTGACTTTTTAAAGCTTTTTAGAGCACATATCCTTTAAACTACTGATGATTGTGCTAAACTTCAGAAAGACATCGATTTGTTAGATGAATGGTGCTCAGAGAATTAATTACCATTCAATGCCAGTAAGTGTAATGTTATGTCATTTTGTAGAAAAGATCAGGTAATAACAACATATATTTACAAATTACGCAATGTTGTTTTAACACGTCCAGAACTTATACGAGATCTTGGTGTGACCCTAAACTTACTTTTAATGATCACATTGCCAAAATCACTGCTAGTGCTCATCATTTATTAGCTTTTGTAATCCGAAACAGATTTGAAAGATTTTTCTACAATGAATCTACTTTATTCTGCATTTGTATGGTCTAATCTGGAATATAACATTATCTGGAATCCCATTTAAAATGTTCAGATACCTTCAATTGAACGCATACAAAGACGTTTCTACAAAGCTGTCTGTCAAGCTATTGATGGTAACCGAGAGCCATTCCTCAAGAGTATTTTTATAATTGCTTCAATACTCATAGCTTACTGAGAAGACGAATAATGCAATCTGTTCTGTTTTACACAAACTTATCAAAACTGCATTTTTATTAATGATCTATTAAACTTTCGCATTCCAAGAAGTAATTCGCACCTTAATCAGGTATTCTATCAAAATACTACCAGAACCAATATATGTAAGACTTAATGATTCAAAACTATTCTGAGGTTGAATCTCAGATTGACATTTTTAATTGTAGTATAACCGTCATAAGAACTTATTTCCTTAATACGATAATGTGAATTTTTGATTTTTCTTGTTTTTGCAATATTTTTATTTGAAAAATTGTATGTCCTGTTTCTCACCTATTCAGGTATTTAATGTTTAATGTAATAGACTCAATTGAGTGCATACTTTTTCTCTTGTCTTGAGTTTTTTTTAGTGTGTAATCAATTTATGTCTAATACAGGCGCAAAATCAAGTACCCTATGGAATGTTGTCATGGTTTCGTTTGTAGTTGACATCTGTTCAAGTTTTTCTGTCAGTTGCAAAGTAGATACTTGGGAAATTCATTATGAATCGATATACGCCTCGAGAACGTGCCGAAATCGTAAAATTTTTTTATCAAAATAATTCGTCGATTATCAGAATTTTTCCTGGACGCCTTATCTGGAAAAACGCCGATATTGCATATCCGCCTAGGTCTCCCGATTTAACTGTTCCAAACTTTTGGTTATGGAGTTATCTCAAAGATAGGGTATTTGTAAATAATCCTCGAACACTAGGAAGCATTAAAAGACAACATCCGGGAAGAAATTGACAGAATACCACCTGAAATGTTGGAGAAAGTTATGAAAAATGCTTTAAAAAGAGCTCATTATTGCATTAATGCTGGAGGTGACCATTTGGTCGATATTGTTTTTAGTGGTTAACAAAACAAATTTTTAGAGTTTAAATAAATATTTTTCATTTACAATATGAGTGTTTTTTAATTAATCTTACTTTTATGTAAAAAACAAATAGGGGACTTTATTTTGCGTCACCTTGTATATTGTATGATATTTCTGTATACGTTTTATAATATTCAAATATTATTTTCAAAAATTATATATTTAGTTTTGCATCTTATCCTCTAATTGGGGATTACCCTGTTTTATACTGTACAATAAATAATAACTAAAAAGGACCAGGTTTTTATAAGGACTTTTTTATTAGAAGCTCGACTAGAAGGATCGGGGGTTTATTAAAATTACCGTTGAGGACCTTTTTATTCTTTAGAAGATCAGCAAAAATATTTTTATCGAATCCCTGTCGTCACCTTTGTCCTTTATACTCATTTTACAAAAAGGTGGCAACCCTAGTTGCCAATCTTCTAACAAAACAAAAGAAACAAACTGGGCATCATTAATCGAGAATATTTAAGATTAACCCTTACTAAATTGATGCTAAATATTGAAAATGTATTGTCAAAGCACCAGGTTCAACCCTTCCACTTTTTCCCTTTTTTGAAATGAAGAAGTGATCCGAGTTTCGAATCCACTGATGAAGATACAAATTTTTCTTTTTATTTAGACTAGCAGTTTGTGTAGAGTTCTCAAAAAGTCGATTTTTTTTCTAAAAAAAAAAAAAAAAACCTTTAGAAATACAAGGCAGAGCCCGGTAGCAATTGAAATGGGATCATCAGGCCAACTTTATTCTAATTTTTCAAAGGTAACCCCTGTCGTGGACGATTCATTCCTTGTGCTATATTTTCAATCAAGAAGCCCAGTATTTACATCAAACGAACAAGTATCAATATCATCAATCACCCATATCCAAAATCAACAATCAGTGGGACGGAACAGAATGATATCGATTAAATAACCATGAATACTCGTAATTACTGACGACTGCGAGTATAGGAAATGCAAAGCGGTTCTACATCTTGGGCACGTATTCCACCTTTCTTGTACGCAGCATTTCCGGTCACACTCCTTCCTACAAGCTTTATTATTATTACTTATAAGCGCAAGAATAAAAAAACATGTAAACAAAATGCAAATTTGCAACGGGATGCGACTAAATAAAATGTGGAAATAAACGTTGTAATTTATGATAATATAGCTGTTATGGTAGGAACGACCCCACCTTCTTACTAGGCACACGTTAGTAGAGAATGCAAATGAATACCACTTTGACCTATACCTCGCTTTTGTCGATTCCTAAAAGGCATTTGACGTCTTTGAAATATGACCAGTAGAAAAATCTTTAAAAATGATTCATTATCGAATTGATTCTCGGTTAACTTTCTTAGTAAAGCATGTAGCGCCTTAATTGCTTCATATTTTAATTTGTGTTAGACACGCACACAAGTTGTTAATAAAAGTTATATGGATTTGAAAAAAAGCACACTTTAAAAAGATTCTTTTGAATATACAGTGTTACGCTTTTGCCTGGCAAATAAAAAAAACATTTTTTACAATGATAACTCTGTATTCTATTTGAGTTTTAGAATGGCTTTGTAAATACTTTAATCAAACCTAAAATATTTTTCAGAAATATATGGTTGTCAAGTAATGAATTTTTTTGTGAAATTAGAGAATGATGTAAACTGTAAATTGGTATAGGTAATGTCGTACGAGCCATTTTCGACCAGTCGGGTACCTCTCTGCCTTATTTCGGAAAGAAGAAGTGTCTTAAGTTTGGAGTACCACTTATTTGGAGGGAATCACAAAATCATTATGATGATTGCTATTTTTGTCTCGTTAATATTAAAGGCAGGAATAAGAACAACAGACACAAAATACTGATCTAGATTCTGGAAGAAGACCTGTTATGCACTCGGGAGAAATACCCATTCCATCCTTCAGCAGTCTTCCTGAACTCCCGGAAGAAGATATAGAAACATCAACGTCTGATGAAGTTCAAAGAATTCAATTAGAAAACGACAGCGTTTCAATCAAATGAACTAAACGATCTCACAAGAGACCTAAACTTCTCAAAGGAGTCTGCTGAATTACCTTCATCCAGATTTAAACAAAAGAACCTTCTTTATGCAGGTACTAATGTTACACTTTATCGTAAAAGAGATAAGGATCTGCTGCCTTTTTTTCAATCGGGAAAATAACCAGATATACTGTAACGATATAAAAGGACTCTTAGAAAAAATGGGTTTGTTAAAATACACTTCAGACGATTGGTGCCTTTTTATTACAGTTCAAACATAGTTTAAACTGTATCCTTCTACTACCATGAAAGAGAAATATGAAACAATACCACTAGTTTTGAAAAAAAATAAATACAAAGAATATTGGTGGGCAATTAGTATTGATTTAAAATGATAAACTTCCTCCTTGGACAGCAAAGTGGATATTCAAAATACCCGTTTTTTATGTTTTAGAGAGAGCAGAGGTAAAAAGCAGCACTGGGTTAACAGAAATTGGTTAAAGGAAAACAAAACGTAAACAACGAACCTTTGATTACGAGAGAAAAAATCTTACTACCAACCTTGCAGATTAAGTTAGGGCTTATGAAGCAATTTGAGAAGGAAATTGTTTTGGGTACTTGTCACGTTTCCTGGGATTAGCACGGAAAAACTAATAGCTGCTATATTTGATGGTCCTCAAATAAGGCAACTTATTAAAGATCCACATTTACTACATCAATGAATGAGACTGAATCTAACGATTGGTGTTCATTTGTTCAAGCAGTACAAAATTTTCTCGGGAATCATAAAGCAGAGAATTACAAAGAATTGGTGGAAATTATGCTTTCAAATTTTAATATTCTCGGTTGTAACATGAGCATAAAAGTTCACTACCTCCACAACCTCCTAGATCGCTTTCCAGAACAGGAAGAAAGATTCCATAAGGAAATTAAAACTGTGGAAGATCAATATCAAGGATGATGGGACAGCCATAAGATGGCCCACTATTGTCTGAGCCTTCAGCGAGACTGCCCTAGTAAACCTAATGCCAGAAAGAAAATTTTTAGGTGATAAGTGACTAAAGTAAGTATGAATGTATATGAATCTACTTTTTGTAATAAATACTTAATTCTATGTGTTTCTGATTATTTTTAAATGGCAATAGTAGGTAATAGTTATAACGTAAAAAAATATACAAGTTAAAAATAGAAAATATTGCCTATCTTAAAAACTGATGGCTATTTTGGATTATGATTCCAAAAATTATCCAGGAATAGTTAAAAAATCGCAGGCACCAAACTGTCTATTGGCCTGTCTTATTATTATTAAATGAAGTACAAATATCTTTCAGAGTCCTGATTTTGTCTTCACAAACAATTATTATTAGAATTTTAATTGTTTCCGTTTCAGTAATCTTCATGTTGATAAATACAAACACTTTTTAAATGTTTCTAATGAGATCACCATTAACAACCTAACAGAGAAGTCAATTAAGTAGAACTTAAATGAAGCAATCTTGATAACGTAAATAAATTTTCTAAAAAGCATGTTTTCAGGCTTCAGGATTTTCCTTCACAATTATAAAACCACTGAATTAACGATACATTTTTGTGTCAAATTATTTATAAAACTAGAAAAATACACCTGCCCCAAAATGGAACCATGCGGCATTCTAGAAGAAATAGTAATTTGGCAATACAGCAAATTTGGCATTATAAAAATAAATGAACGATGTAAAATAAAATCTTTTTATTTTTAATTTTGTAAGAAAGTTACTGAAACCAATAAATGCTAAATATTACTTTTTTTAAATGTTTAATTACTTTTACCAAAATAAAATAAAACATTGTACATCCTTGAGAGGCGTAGTTTGTTTCTGGTCATTGACCAGTCTGTTGATGTCGAATGGACAAGGAAAAGCATGGGCGTAACTGAGAAAAATTGAAAGGTTATTTTTTTTGGCAAAATATGAATTTCAGAAATTAACTGCACAAAAATAGTATACCTATTATTAAACGAGCAATTTATGGTAGCCATTATTCACGCAGAGTGACGTTTGCGTCCCGAGCCGTAGGCGAGGGGCGCAAGTCACCCGAGTGAATAATGGCCATAAATTGCGAGTCTAATACTATACTTTGTCCACGACCATTATGGTTTCTTTAATAAATAAAAGTTAAGTGTAGAATGGAAAGTTTTTATTAAACATAGGTTGTTTTTTCCACTTTTCGATTTTCGATTTTCCATTTTTCGATGTTTCGATTTTTTGATTTTTCGATTTTTCGATTTTTCGAATTGTCGATTTTTCGATTTTTCGATTTTTCGATTTTTCGATTTTTCGATTTCTCGATTTGTCGATTTTTCGATTTATCGAGTTTTCGATTTTTCGATTTTTCGATTTTTCGATTTTTTGATTTTTCGATTTTTCGATTGTTTGATTTTTTGATTTATCGATTTTTTGATTTTTCGATCTAGAAAATATCGTTATGAAAAGTATCTCCTATCTTTAGTTATCTACCGGAATGTGCCAGAATTACAAAAGCGTGAATTATCATAATTCACTCCGTGATATATGGGTACTATATGCTTTTAGTTAGGAGGTAGAATATTGATTTATTATTAAGTGGTCGTGGACAAAATATTTTTATTCTTCAGCTCTACTTTCAGTGGTTACCTTAAAAGCTTTTTACTACATACCATACCGCCCTGTAATTGTGAAGATTTCAAACAACTGATATGTAACTTTCTATTACATTAGAACATATTAGCAGTAGAAAAAATATACGTTCATTTGTTTTTTATTTAAATTACAAGATTACAAAAATGAGAAATTTTTTAACAACATCCTGTATGTTAAAAATTAGTCATGTGATTTAAGTGGGCCCATGAGGTCAAGTACCTACTACAATCCAAAATGTATTCAAAAGTACCTATTGCTGATCTACTGTTTTTTATGTTTTTTGTAAAAATATGTACAAAATTTCACTCCTAAAAAAAATTATATTCTCAACTCTATTAATAATGACGCGCAGCGTTTCACATAATATTTAGAATGGATTACCGTTATTAAATCAAATGTCGAAAATTACCGCCAGTCACCTCTTGACAATCTATCAAGGCGATCTTTGAATTCTGACATTCTGTATGAACTCAGACCTCAAGTATATTTTTTGAATTTCTTCGGCTATCCTATTTTTCATAGGTATCTTCAATATTATTGCCTGGTCGATTAACAAACATTAAAAAAAAACCATTAAAAGTAATCGAGGGTGTCAAATCTGGAGACCGAGCAAACCATTCAATAGTTCCATGTCTTCTATTCGAACTGCATTTCATTTTTTTTTAAGTAAAAGTGCTCGATAGGAATTTATTCTCGTGTGAAACAAAAATTATGTTTTGCAGACATATTAGACTCCGATCCGAATCCCGCTTTGGTAGTCCGCTGGTGACGAGACGCCACTGATCGGTTGGCGATTCAACTTTTTGTTATCGAAAAGTTGAAGTTCGAACAGGAGTCGCTTCTTAAAAACCGGAATATGAGGTGATCTGGGATCGAGAGACAGCGATCCAAATTTGTCAAAGAACCAATTTTGTATAAACTCGTGGACGGCCCACATTGCTTGTTGATAATTAACATTATGCACGCAAAATAATTATTACTAGTCTTTCAAAGGTTTATTGGCCGTACGGTGAGAATACATTTATGTATATACAGGATGTTGCATAACGAATGGCCAAAATTTTACACATAGGTTCAGGACATTAAAATATTAATATTTTGCTGAGGGGTAAAGTGCAGGCAAAATGTTCTACTAAAGTGATAGAAATTCCCAGAGCCGACGAGAGGGGGGCTGGGGGGGACAAATTCCCGGGGCCCGGGCGCAAAGAGGGCCCGGCAGCTTTAGCCGAGGACGATTGTTTAAAAGTTCGCCACAAAAGGAAGGACCTGGTTTATAAAAAATAGAAGGTGGGGACTTTTTTTTATAGATTTTACTAAGAAAGGATCTGATTTTGCTTGCTTTTTTTTGCAATGCAACATAGAAAGGACTTGAATTTTTATACAATGTCCTCGGGCCCCACCAGGCTCTCGGCGGCCCTGGAAATTAAATTTTGCACAGGTATTCTTATTTCAGTTGCGCTTTGTTGTTGTTTAGAAGCGTAAACTTTATTAAGGTGCATCTACACGAATACAAGTCACTTAAAAAAAAAAAAGTTACGTTTTACATTTAAAAGACAACTAATGGACTTAAGGTATTTCCGAGACTGTTCTTCTATTTTACTATCTAATTTTAGCAATTTCTTTAAACTTATCTCTCAATTCCTCGACAATTCGCAGAATTCCCCTAGAAACAGTACTAAAATATTTTAAGATGCCACAATATTTTTTGTTGAAAATAATTTAAAACTTACACCGTTCTTGTAAAGTAAATTTCGAGATTTTTAAAAATATGTCGGTATTATGCTGCGAAAAAAATGAAAATAAAAGTTCTGAAAAGTGATTGGTGAAAGAATTTATTGGCCTATGATTCATAGTTTTTATTTTGTTTCGGCGTACGAGCGCCGCAAAGTGTAATTCAACACGCGTTTTGGCCAAAAAACTCATTTCCACACCACCTTGAGGAAAAGTTAGTGGCGTTTTTTTTTTAAATCGTGGTATCCCCAGTAGGCCTAATCAACTATTCCAAAATTTAGCGCATTCTCCTTTGCTTCGCTGTTCTTGATGGACCAGGTGTTGCGAGTCCATTGTCTTTAGTACCGATTGAAACGTCACCGACCGAAATTTTTTTCAACATTATCCGTGATGGGATGCATGCTTCACAACATCAGCATATAAAAGTAAATTTAATATTGCGTCGCTTCCATCAATGTAAGCAGCGTTCCGAATCTATCATCAGCTTCAGCAGCGGTATGGGAATGAACAAAATGCAGAGCAATAGGGATGTAAAAGAAACAAGAACGGGTTAATTCATGTCACCACACTTGAGCCCTAGCTCCGGAAAGCTTGTTAAAACTTATTTCTTACAAATGCAAAAAGAAATTACAGAAAGCTTGTGGATGAAGAAAGGCTGGGTTAAAGTCCTCCGTCATATGCACGAATTGTAACTATAACTTGCAAGTTCCATCACAAGCTAGCGACGAAGAGGAGCAAACGTATGATGTAATCGAGGACGAAGAGGATTGAAATGAAACTGATAATCCCATAGCGGATGATGTGGAAGAAATTTCGGTATGTTAAGTTTCGATCAGATAAGACAATAAACTCGCAACACCTGGTCCATCAAGAACAGCAAAGCGAAGAAGAATGCGCTAAATTTTGGAATAATGAGTTGCATGTGTATTAGCGCCGTTTACTCTACATCTCGTACGCCAAAACTTTGTTTCTTTTTGTATATAAATGTTTTTATTGAAAAATGAGTAGAAAAGGAATTATTGTCAAAAAACTGATTTTAGGGCCATTTTTCCAATATGGCGGCGCGAGTGGCAAAGATACGAGGTGGCAAAGTTGAAATTAAGGAGCACATCGAAATCTATAAAATACCCATTTTCAAAAATCCCGGAAAACTTTCCTGATGAAACTACCGAATGACTGTACTAATATGATGTTATTTGATTATTGAGTTTTCCCGGTTTGGCTATCATTATTTCTTCAGCAGTTATCCATAGTAATGTAACATGTTGAAGCCGTTTATTTTTTGGTCAGTTTTACTAAACCTTTTCGTGGTAATTTCTTTAGTATCTCTCATGTAAAGATTATTTTTTATTTTCTTTCTCCTTGGTAAGGGTGGAAGATGCGTTCTAAATAGTTGGCGAAAACATTAACTTTTCCTTTCCAACTTCTTGTCCATATCCCGTTTTCTGTTCGTATGTGTTGGATTGGTTTATTTTTTTGACAGATTTTCATAATGAGTAATCAGTGATTTGGTTATATCTGAGCTCCTCAGGTATTTGTTGGTTGACTCAATTTTTATATTTTTCTATCTCTCTTCGTGGCTGTTGTACAAGTATATTTAATTTGTTTTTGTTCTTTTCAGTTATCATTCTTTACCACTCCTTTCGAGTCTTTCTTTTTTTTTGTATTATATCCCTTATTTCTTTAGGGTTAATAATACCTATAGTGTCCATTCGCATTATTGGTGTATTATCCCATGCAGCTTATTGGATATTAACCATAAATAATTTATACAAGTGTTGAACGATATTTTTCGTTACAACTCTTTGAAAAATATGAAAAACAATATATTTAGTTATTAAAAGGAGAAAAAATTATAATTTATTTTTTTGATAATAAGTTAGGTTTAGACGTAATTTTGGTTAAACCCTGGTGTCTTCTTTTGATTCACGTATCTAAAGGTTAAACATTAACAAACTCTTTTATTTCTTTCAGAATATTTTTTTTTTCAATTCTACACGTAATTTAGAAACTTTATTCACTAGTACAAAAAAATTAAAATAATTTAGTATGTTTTAATACAAGAAAGCCCGCTTAAAAAAAAGAGCCAAATTGCACAATTTTATAAGAAACCCCCCTGTTAAATGGTTGGTAGAACACTAAGTTAATAATTTGGAACATCATTACGTAACACCCTGTATATAACATTTTTAAATCTTTTCAAAAGAGGCCTTACTTTTAAATAAATATAATAGTTTTTGCAATTACCTGTATATGTTTTGCAAATATATGAATTTGATAATAATTGTATGTTTCTGACGGCGTACTCTGTGCTGAGCCTTCCAACTTCTATCAATAATCAACTGTTTTAAATTAAATTATAAAAAATATTTATGCAGCCAACTTAAACAGACAATAGGTCTCTGGAACTGTTTATAAATAAACAATAATAATTGTACTCGCGTATATTTTCTGTAAACTGTTTGTATTTTTTCCCAATGATCATAATCATTTGAAATAAATAAATAAATAAATAAATAAATAAATAAATAAATAAATAAATAAATAAATAAATACCTAATAAATTTTCTAAAAAAGAATTCATATAAAAATACTGCAATCTAACCAATTTAAATATTTCAAAATAATTTTAAAATTCTAATTGCTCCTTCTAACTTTGCAAAAAATAGGGGACACCCGGGTTTGAACCGGGGACCTCTCGATCTGCAGTCGAATGCTCTACCACTGAGCTATATCCCCTTTTATAATTAATTAAAACAATCTTAACAAATAATAAACATTAAACTTTGTCATAAAATAAAAAAAAAAATAGGGGACACCCGGGTTTGAACCGGGGACCTCTCGATCTGCAGTCGAATGCTCTACCACTGAGCTATATCCCCGATGAAATTAAATTTCAAAAATACGCATAAAGTACTCCGTGTAGTATAAATTATTTGTGTAGGCAACACTTTATACACAGTCCGATTTCATCTTTACATTGCAAACCAGACCCAACTAGTACGTATGCAATACTTAATACACCGACTCGTTAAATTGGTTGTGTGAATTTATCTGCTAAACAAGTTGCCTATATTCAAACAGGTATTAAATTGGTTACCTATTGAATGATTAATACATTTATTATTAAATGGTTATTTTGTATTTCAGGAATAAAATTCAAGTTACCAGACTTGAATAAAATATATTTTTGTTTATAATACATATTTAAGACAAAAATTACTTACTTGTCTGTGGTAGTACGGGATTTTTCATTAGCTTTTTTGATCGGTGTGGATTTTACAGACCGCACTCTGGATGATTCCTGAAAACAAAAGAATTATATAAAATTTTGTAAATAAATATTTTAAAATATTTAGTCAATCAAAATTATGATACCTAGTCAATAATAGTTAATTTATGTTATAAGGTTGAAAAGTTGAGTTTTCTGGGATACTACGAGGATACTCTTAGGGAGTCCGAAATAACACTTTTCGTCCCTGTTTCGTACATAATTTTTGATTGGAATGTGCTCATAGATATTGAAAAATATAGAAAATTAAATGCGAAATAATAAAACACCCAATTTTTCTTATAACTGAGATGGCGCTGATCTAGGTATATTCTTGATAACCATTGAACAATTGCTGTAATGTCCAGTATGCTTATGTCAAATCATTTTAATTCTAGTTTATTTCGTCTTTCTCTAATTTTTTTTTTTTTTTGGTCTAGGTAGTAAAAGTGTTCTGCACCAATACATTTGAAATAAATGTATAAAGTTCCAATTTCTGTGCGAAAAAAATTATTAACTTTATCCAACCAGACAAAACAAAATAACTACCCAATTATTTAAAGTTATTATTAGAATTTAGGTGCTTAATTCTGATTAAAAAATATGTCATCATTATTACGTACATATTGTGTAGGATAGACGGCGTTTGTATTTGACATAGATAAAAACCATAAAGCTGATAGAAGTGTTTACACGACCGGCAGATATGGGAACAATTAATTATTGAACAAAGTACCTCATTAAAAATGTGTCGTTGAATGAACTCTGAATGTGATCTGTATATATTTTTGTTTTTAAACTTCCTTCATACCATACCTATTTTTTAAACGAAATTTATTTATTTAATTTTATTTATTTATTTAAATACATTTTATTTATCATAATTATAACCCCTACAGTTAGGCAATTCATTAATCTTTTCGCTATTTAATACACTGAACAAATAATAAATACTATGTCTCGGTGATGGGAGCTGTCATGTGACCTATGAAATTCAAAGTAAAGTTGCTTATCGGAATTTTTTTGCTAGTAATGAAATATTATACTTCTAGAGGTCAATAACAATAAAATTGCATAGCATTTTCTGTCGTCCGGTTTTGCTACTTCCGCTGTAGGAATTAGGAATATAGCTTAACCACGGTTTTTCTGATTCTAAGATGGTATTGCAAGCATTTTTTATTCAGTTGATTTATTGCTTTAACCATAAATTTAACTATTTTGATATTTTTTTTTTAAACCGTGCGTGAATAAAAGACTCAACGAGATAGAACTGAATAAAAAATGCTTACAAGGACAATACTGAGAGCCATACAAACATTTTGAGAGCAATAAACCACTTTTCAAATTTTGGTTCCGATTTTCGTCAGGTTACATTTTTTTGCATATCAACCCTTTCACAGACACAAAAAAATAATCATCTTAGATTAAGAAAAAATATGTTTAAGCTATATTCCGAATTTCGTTGAAAATGTAAATATCCAGTTACGTGGCCGAAATCCCTACACCGGAAGTAGCAAAACCGGGTGATAGAAAATGCTTGTAAAGAGATTTTTTTTTGTTATTGACGTCTAGAAGCATATATTATATTTAAGAAGGTGATAGATGTGTACACACTGGGTTATTAAGAAATAAAACTAGTAGTAGTATTTAAAGTTCGCAGGCTAGGATTATTATTATTATTATTAATAAATTCCAGTCGTTTTATCTGAGAGGAAGTAATACAAAGTTCCTCACAGTCGTATGGAATTTTCTCCAGGTTACTGCGTAACGGCCTCCTGTACCAGCTAAAATTAACGAAAATGGGTTTGTGTTAGTTCAAACAGAACCGCCAATTCCAGTTCTCAAATACAGTTGACGAATTAATTTTTCAAGAATACGTCGCCATTGTATAAAGACATAATCAACGTATTGAGCTGAGTGTAATTTACTGATTCTGAATTAGATCGTCAAAGAACCAAAACAAAACATTTGATTTGTAATAGTTCGCCCATATTTTAGCTCGAGAAGAGCTGCTAGATATGCCAGGACAGACTTTCTAACAAAAATGAACTTAAATTTAGGTTTGAATCGTCGAAAATAGTTTTAAAACCTGGTAGGCGCGTTAAAGGACGACATATTCGCTGACGTAGGAAATTTTTTGGTTTTTTGATGTATGGGATTAATTTAAAACAGCAAAAATAATGTTCAATGTTTTGATCCACTTCTCTCTTGTACTTGATAAGTTATAATAAAATTCTTGACAATTATAATCTTTTGTAAAGTCCTGATGATGGCCTTAAGCCGAATGTGCTAGACTTATTTTAATAAAACGACTGGAATAACAAAAAAACGAAAAAATCCGTCGATACTTTACTACTTTACGTTGAATTTTTTTATTAACCCCCTCTCATGTACCTAACTACAAATAAGACGTGTCACTTTTTGTTGTCAGATGTGGGACTATTTATTAGGTTGTGAATTGTGAAGCATTTAATTTTGTAAAAATCAGGCACTAGGTGAGAGTATCTGTATGTGCTGAAAATTAATTTTATTTTAACGCAGTCATACATTTATATATTAGAGAAAAACTATATACGAGTAAACATATAAAAATAGAATGTGTACGAAGAACAAAAACTATTAATTACATTAATTACCAATAAATCCGTTATTCTAGGAATGTTCTGTTGAGATTTTCATTATTTTGGAAATTTATACTTAGCTAGTTTTGCTAATTTTTTTTTGTTTAACAATTTAATATTAAGAGGTAGAGTGTTAGAAATTTGGGGCTAGATACTTTACACAGTTTTTAAAATTAAAAAATTCACTATTTGGTTATGGTACTTTAATACACATTTTAGTTGCGGTTCTAGTATTATGTTTAGATTATATAATAATATGGTGGGATGCAATCTCTCTTTATAGACAGGGGCGTAGTGACCAGATCACAGCAGTTACACTAGTTACAGTTTATATTTTTATATGTATGTATAAAAACAAGTATTAAAAGTAATTTAAAAAAACCGACTTTAAAATCGTGCAGATGCCGTCACCAAATCTTAACCAAATTTATATGAGACCACCCCTGAGGTACCCCCTTACTAACAGAAAAAGAATCGTAGAAATCGGACAAGATGGTAAAGAATTGTCGCTAAACATACTTAAGGACAGCGTCTCCTAGGAATTTCTGAACAAAATTATGTCAGTTTAGATTCAATCAAGGAGGTGCTGTTACCTACCGACTAGAGATTGAATTAGTGCAAATTATTACAGAAATCTTAAGTAACTATGAATATCGACCGACTAGCTATTAGGGGATATTGTATTATATTGTATTATAAACCGGTTTTTAGTAGACTGAGTTCGAAGGATCATAATAATAGTCCTGAACATAAAATCTATTTTTCAATAATTGCTGGGATTTTACCAAATAAAAAAAATTATTTCGTGATTGTGAAAACGGTCCAATCGTTTTATATGCCATTTATAATATTATAAAAATGTTAACTCTAGGACTCATTTTGGAGTATGAGCATACTTTATTTCAATACTTTTATTGTACTGTTTCATAAAGTATTACCTACCTATTACATTTTATTTTTATCGAAAATTGACTTTGTTTCCTGGACCAAAGTAAAGAATGTAGCAGATGGTAACAACAAAAACGATATCTTGCCTCACATTAAATATAAATATTTCCTAAAACAAATAATTTGGTTTATATACGGGTAGTAATACGAGGGATGTTTATAATTTCAAGTCACGAATATAGAGTCGTTTCAAAATATATTGCCACAATAATTGCGTCACATTGAGTCGGAGTGGGACGCTTGACGTGTCGCAATTCGCAATATATTTTAAAACTATTCTACCTAATTAATAAATTGTGATTTTGAAGTATCGAATGAAAACTATATTCTCATTGGTTTAAGATGGAAGTTTTTGTCATTTGAATGTTCAAGAATATTAATTGTGATTAATTGGTTAAATACCGAAGTTATCTGTTATCTGATGTTGGTACTAACCTAATGTTTTTGGGTAATTTTGACTGTCATTTCCTGGAATTTCCAGGCCCGCATAAATATTTATCCTATTAAAGTACAAAAACCCTACAATAGATATTATGAGTAGGTATTTAACATTCATTTATCTTATCTTAGGTAGTTATTTCCTAGAAACATGTCCCTGATTGTCAATAACACATTACCGTATATCTGTGCCAATATGACGTCACGACTTTTAATATACTTAATGAAGGCTGGGGGAAGGAGTTAAGAGTCTATAAATTTGCAAACAAGCTTACGGGTATTTAGTTTTCAAAATTACATCACACGTTTCTGAAGTGTTTTATTGTGCTGTTTGTTTTTAATAAGTGTTATTTTCTTTAATAGAAAATTGATTTATTTGTGCCAAGTGTCCTAGTGAGTTTCATTGTACATTTTAATCAGTTTTATTTTTGGATAAATTGACATCGACTTCCTGCATTAAAGGTAGGTAGTATTTTTTTTCTATCACTCTCGAGTTCGTCATTGAATAAAAAAATTAAACGCTATAATTTTAACATTCAAATATTTGCAATTAAAAAATAATATTACGTATTAAATTTGACAATAAAAAAACTTGTTATTTAATAATAATGTTTCATTATTCTGAATATATTTTTTCTACGATCAATATCCAAAGTAGGTAGGCTTTTGTACATTAAAATCTAAATAAAAAGTTGACGTTTTCTGCGAATTGTCATAATTTGACATTATTGGCGCACATTACCTAATATTCAAACCCATTTCCATGCTTAAAAATAGAAGATGGTGACATTCATTTAAAAGAAAACCATAACTACTTTTACCAGGTGAAAAATTTCAATATGTTAAAATAATTCATGATTTTTAAGAAATGTGCTAGAAATGATACTACAATATTAATATTCTTTTTATGTTTGATTTTCTAATAATGATTTTATATACTTTTAGATTCAAGGACAGCTAGGTATAGCTCAAAGAAAATTGTGCTACTTTGTAGTATATACTGGAGATGAAAATCCAATATTTGTTGAAAAAATTCATATTCAACCCATTTTTTTTTAAAATATGGTTGAAAAATTAGAAAAATTTTACTCGGAATATATGGCACCTGAGATAATTTTAAATAGAAGAAGACGAGGATTAAAATGTCTGGATACCCCATACAATGAAACTTAAAGTGCAAAGATTAGCAAATTTATAAAAATAATAATTTAATGGACTTTAATGATACAAGTACTTGAAATAATGGTTTTTTTTGCGCAGAAGCATTTTCATACGTAATTTGCAATTGGTAATCACTAATCACAGATGGAAAAGTATATACGTCAACGATATGTTCTCTTATTTTTGATTTATTTTAACAGGTATAATATATGGTATGTTACTTATAGTATAGATTTTTTTATTTCTCGACCTAATTTATTTGTTACGTCTTCAGCAATTGTCGCTTTCAGTTGACATACTCAAACGAAATTGATAAAAAGTGTTTTTCGCATTTTATTTTGACTGTTTCTCTTTCTTTCGAATAGAAACTGAGCTTTGTAAACATAAAATGACGGATATGTCAAACTAAAACTGACGGTAAAATGAAACATTGAGTATCGTTAAATGCAACTTTTGAACTAGTTTCAAAAATAGCATTAAAATGATATTATCATTCACAATGTACTAATTTCCTATACTTTTAGTTGATAAATAACCGATAATCATACATCATATAACAAATAGGCGCGTGTCAAAAGGTCACCGGCGAAAAAAGAGTGCCGATGAAAAAAGGTCGTTTCCAATTGTATCATATAAACAGTAACAGAGGCAGTATTATCATCTCGTATATCCCCCGTAAACACACATAATATAAAGGGAAATAATCAAATACCAGTCAAAATATTATCGATCGGAGCACCATCTTTATTACATTACATGAAGTAATTATTGATTTTTCGGGGTTGATTTAGAGTTAAATTAGACGCCATTTTTGGTCCAAATTCGTTTTGACATGTTTTTTCAAAGAAAGTGACTTATAAATTTCAAATCTACACGTTTTGAAAAATATACAATATTTAAATATTCTGAGTGTACCAAATTCCAAGTAAAGGTTGAACTTAGGTCGTATTACATTTTTTTTTTTTATTATTTGTTTGACATCGAGGTTAAAATAATTCTACACGGCACCTTTGAGATGAAATAAAAGGGGGTTATTTTACATGATTGGTTTTTATTGAAAATAATAAATTTATTAATTTTCAATAGTAAGGTGACCTAAGTTAGACCTTTATTCTTAATTTGGCCAAAAATTAGATTTTTAAACACTATATATTCGGAAAACTGTCGATTTAACTTTTGGTCTACACATACACTTTTAGTACACAGGGATACCCCGTCCTTAACAATGACGAGTTTGAGGATTTTTCTCATAGACTCACTCCATTATTAGATTTTGACCAAATTTATATAGGACCACCCCTGAGGTGTCCCCTCACTAACAAAAAAAGAATCATCGAAATTGGATAAGGTGGTAAAGAATTACCGCTAAACATTAAAAATGAAGAATTTGAGAATGTTCTAATAGACCCCATTATTAGATGTTGACCAAATTCATATGGGACCACCCCTGAAGTACCCCCTTTCTAACAACAAAAGAATAATTGAAATCGGACACCGTGTTAAAGAATAATCGCTGAACATACATAAAAAAAATATTACGACGGATTAAGAAGCTCCTCCTTTTTTGAAGTCGGTTAAAAACAGGCCAAGTGCGAGTCGGACTTGCGTATAAAAGAGTTCCGCATCATCGTACAAGATTTAATACTATGTACCTAGGTACTTTTTAAATACTTTATTAAGATCGAGCAAAAAAACCAAAAAACAGACGTTTCCACTAGGGGGTCCCCTTTAATTTTTTAATTTATTTTTATTATTTGTTGTTATAGCGGCAGTGATACACATTCTGTGAATATTTCAACTGTCTACCTAATACGGATCATGAGATACAGTCCTCTGGCAGACAGACGGACGGACAGCGGAGGCTTAGTAATAGGGCCCCGTTGGTTATCCTTCGGGTACGGAACCCTAAAAAAACAGTTCTTATAATCGTAGTTTTTAAATACTTATAACAATTAATTGCACATCTATATTTTCATATTACAGCGTTTGGCAATCGATAGGAGTGAAGGTGTACGAGATTGTTTCAAAATTAAAAATAATCAAAAATTATTTAAGAAACACCATGAGTCAACAAAGCTTATCTACTTAGGCAATTATTTATATTGAAAATGAGGTTTCCCGAACACTAGATATTGTTAATATTGTGTCCACTTTTAAAAATTCCAAAACACAGAAAAAGTTTTACTCGCACTTTCAGCTTGGTTATCAGCTTTGTATGTTTTGTTTCATTTGCCAATATATTGTATGAATTTGGTTTTAATATTTTATTTTTCTTTTTCTTATAGTTACGTACTTTTTAATATTTTGTCCCAATATTGTAATATATTAGTAATGTTTTTATCTTAGTCGTATTACAAAAATTTTCTATGTAGCAGGCAGCGCTGATAGTAAGGGTAGGGTTCCGGAAAAATTTTATTACCCCCTTATTTATAAAGGGTGTAACAATAGGATGTACAGTAAATTTAACCACAGTTTGTGTGGTCAAGATAAGTCGATTTAGGCTAACCTGCTTATATAAAAAATGGATAGTAAAAAAGTTATAGGATATTAAAGTGATTTTGTGCTAAAACGGCTTAAAGTATTTTTATAAAAATGTACATGGGATGTTAGTACACAGTGACCAAAATGATGATTGGTGTTTAAAATTGTTTTAATTCTATAGGTTTTTAGAAGAGTTTCGCACCCTTTTGACCTTCCTACTTTTTAAGACAATGAAATTCAGTTAAAAACAGGACGCCATTGAAATCCTATATCTGTTTTGAACATTTTAGTATTTGTTTGTGACAGCCTTAGTTACTGAGTTATAGGCCCCAGAAGGAACATCATAGTGAAAAATGCTGACAATGAAATTTTACAATTTTATAGATGATCGATAATGCAAGGGAATATTGTAAATGAAGTTGTACTATGGACGAGAGGTTGTTGATTTTAGTAATGTCATTAAAAATATAAATATATTACTAAATGAGTGACGAAAATAAAATGTTCGACAAGTAAAACAATACAAACTTAACAGTCGGAGTGGACAAGGAAAGCAGATAACGAGAGTAACGAAGAAGACATAACACACATTTTTTTGTAATATTTTTTGGGTTCATAATAATAATTTCTCCAAAACTTTTAGAAAGCCCGAACCACCTCAATTTGATATTAAATCTAGACTGAAAAAATTAGGCATAGCTTTTCAAACTTTTAGGGGTAGTAGGAGACAAAAATAAAACGTTTCTGCTTAATAAACATACGTTGCCGATGATAGACTTGTACACACGCTAGTACGGGTAGGTCCAAAAGGTATTCAAAAGATATCAACAAACTGTGAACATTTCTTTTTCTTTGAAATCAGTTTAATCAGTTAAAACACATTGATTATCGCATGTATATCGGAAAAGAAGCTTTCTGGACATATGTTACTTAAACAAAAAATGTTTATTTTGATGTCTCCTACAAGTTTGTAGGGTTATTAACAGGACACTCTGTATAAATTGCAACTATAAATAGGTCCTATAAAATACTAGATTGAGATAGATCATGATTATTTGCTACTCTTGATGATAATGCTGTTATTAAGTTTATTCCTCAATCATTCAAACATTCTGGCTTTAATTCTATAACATATGTCATTTATTATCTCTACAAGCTCTTCTTAAAACTAAGAAGTCATTTAAAGTTAATAAAGACAAGCGGTTTTCCTTTCTTATCTTTAATGTTTAATATTTATATTGTAGCTGTTATTTTCTGATTTACACATAAAATATTTAAACAACACATTTTCTATCTAAAAATTTTCCTCGCGAGAATATTGACTAAAATTTAATAGGAATTTAAATGATTTAGCGTTAGCTGGAACAACTATATTGAAAAAACAAATTATAAAGAAATAAAAAAATGAGGTCATGTTTTTTGGTTGCATACAAACAAACCGAAATTCTATACATATCTATCATTATTTCCTACCTTCTTTTGAAATACGTCATCCCAGCCCATTTTAAATGTATAATTGAACACTTTCGGTAATTTTTAATCGAAAATTATCGCGGAAAAACGTCAATTAACTAGAGAAAACTTGAACATTTAGCGGAAAATATAACTATAAATGAACTCTATCTACACCAGCGGTAGCATCATAATTTTCGTTTTATCTTATCTATGTTTATCTTGACAAATAGTGTTGCATGTTATCTTCGAAAAATGTTCACCTGACATACAGGGTGGGCCAACGAAAACTTGACACCCCAATTTAAAATGAAAATCGGGAAAAAAGCTCGAACCCGTCGATTTTTGATTCGAGGAGGAACAACTTGTTTGGTTTTTTCATCCATGTAACTTAAACCCTCTAACAGGGGGAAGCACAACCCCCTGTTTTTGAACAGAGGTGAGGGATGTTGCAATACCTCATTTTGAAGATCTCATCGATTACTATCTGACCCCAAAATTTCGCGTCAAAATTTTTATCGATAACAGCTAAAACAGTGAAAGAGATATTATGGAAAAAAATGTCTACTCAATAAATAAAAAGAATACTTACTTCTGTGATTAGTTTATTAAATGCTGGAAATGGCCACCATTCACTTCTATGCAGTAAAATAAGTTTTGTTCAAAACGTTTCCGTACATTACGCAACATGTCGGGTGTAATTTGACATTAATTAATTATATGATTTCGCAAATCATCCAGTGATTCGCACTGGGTAGCGTAAATCTTAGATTTTAGATAACCCCTTAGAAAAAAGTCCAGTGGATGAATTCACTGATCAGAGACATTTTTTTTCAGGATCACTTTCGTTAAATAAAGTCGCTTCGCTTGTTATTTCTAATTCCACCCTTTCCCCAACGGAATATACCATTTTAATTCTACTAAAAAAATATCAATGGAGTAGACACGATGGCAACGTTCTTAAGAATTTACGATGAACTGAGGTAAATCGAGTAAATGGTGCATCCATAAAATAAAAAATAAATACTTCTCAAATACCAGTCTGATAAGAATAATTATCCTTAAGGTAAACAAATAGTTATTTGTGTAACTAGTGCAAAAAGTGTATCTTTGTTGCACGAAGCATGAAGTTTGCAGTTTGAGACGAAGTCGAAAGCTGCAATCATGCTGAGTGCAACAAATATGCTTTTTGCACGTGTTGCACACAATATTTTTTCTACGATCGAAATAAAATATACTCTATATCAAATTTTATTAGAATATTTTACAAAAGGTACAACAAAAATCTCTTATTTTACTTTTTTGAGTTTATTTCAATTTTAATGTCGCAGTTATTGCAGTTTACTATGTTTAGTGACGGAAAAACTTCATTTCCAGCAATATTTTGAATTTTGGTTTCATGTTTGACTGGCGCTTCATTTGAAACACCTCTTTTTCGTATTGTGAAGCTTCCGGTGCTGGTACTTGGTTGACCTTCAAGAATTTGAGCAGCTGTTTCTGTTTTTTTAGAAATAGACTCCTCAATGTAGCCCTCAGCTACAGTTGAGGATTTCCACCCTCCGTGCCGTTTCAAAGTTAATATATCTGCGCCGGATTCTACTAGTAAGGTTGCAGAAGATCTGCGAAAGCAGTGTCCCGTGTATTCCATTGGGTTTTCAATATTTAAATATTTGGTAATATCACTTGGGATTTTGCCAAAAATGTTTACACCAACAGGTTGAACGGAATATTTTCCGTCATAGTATCTAATAAAAAATCTATTGTGGCTTGTTGATTGGGGACGGAGGGATGCATATTTGCGATACATTTCCACAAAATTAAAGGATCTAATTTGTCCGCTTATTACAAATGATCGAGGTTTGTTGGTCTTGCTGTCGGGAATTTTTACTGTTATGATAGAATTCATGTTATTTATATCATTTAAAGTAAGTTTCTGTAACTCATCCCTGCGGCATGCTCCTGCAATCCCAAATACTGCCACTATCTAAAAGAAACAAATACCTACGTATAAAGTTAAAAAAGATTATTTTTATATTTTACCTTCATCATTAAATATTTACTGTCGGGAGCTTCAACTAAAAACTTATCAAGTTGCTCTCTTGAAAAAACTTTGGACTTTTTGGGGCGATACCCTACCGACTTCTTCTTTAAAAAAGGAATTAATTTTTGAAAATTTCGAATTTCCACATTATTGTTTATTAAAAGTGTAGCCTTTAGCATTGAGTACTCTGACCACAAAGTCGATGGCTTCAGTATTTCCGACTTTTCTTTTAAATATGCAAGTACTACGTTTTCTGTAATATTTCCAACAGATTTAGTCTCACACGATTCTGTGAACCGTTTATAACATACTTCATAAATTTTTTTTGATTTATTGGGTAGTAAATCTGCCGTTGCTTCATTAGCTCTTTCCACTAAATCTGGAGGAGTACAGAAACTGATAGTTTCTTCCTCACTATCCGAACTGAACATTTTTAATAACTTTAATAACTTAATAAATGTTTAAACTATTAATTTGACACACACAGAGACAAATACGCAGATGTAACTGGATGTAACACGAAAATATTCTGACAGTTCAGGGTATTTACAAAATAATTCATAGGTAACTATGAAAATTAAGAAATATTTGCATTATTTAAAATTAGAGTAAAAAAATCTTTCAATTCTGTATTTTATTTCATTCCTATCTAACAAGCGAATTTGGTATTAACAAAAGGGTAGATAAAATATATATTTCTACTTTTTGAAATTTAATCACAAATTCCAGTAATAAAGTGACTGTATATATTTTGGTTTACGAAACGTTTCTTTAAAACCCATGATGGCTAAGATGTTTACCACCCACCGGAGAAGTTCGGGTTCGATTCCCGGCGCTGTGTTCTTTTTTTATTTTTTTCCAAAAAATTGACTGACAATTCGAAGTGTTTTTTGCACTAGTGCAAAAAATAAGTTACTTTTTTGCACTAGTGCACAAAAGTAAGCTACTTTTTGCACTAGTGCACAAAAGTAAGCTACTTTTTGCATTAGTGCAAAAAATTAAACTTTTGGCACAGTATATAGAGTAAAAAATAGTCACTTTTTGCACGATCGTAGAAAAACTAATTTACTGCATGGAAGTGAATGGTGACCATTTCCAGCATTTAATAAACTAATCACAGAAGTATTCTTTTTGTTTGTTATTAAGTAGACATTTTTTCCACATTGTCTCTTTCACTGTTTTAGCTGTTATCGATAAAAAATTTCTCGATGAGATCTTCAAAATGAGGTATTGCAACACCCTCACCCCTATTCAAAAACAGGGGGTTGTGCTTCCCCCTGTTAGAGGGTTGAAGTTACATGGATGAAAAAACCAAATAAGTTGTTCCCCCTCGAATTAAAAATGAACGGGTTCGAGATTTTTTTCCCGATTTTCGTTTTAAAGCCGGAAAATAGGGATGTAAAGTTTTCGTTGGCCCACCTTGTATACGACGTTATATTATTGCGATAGGTATAGTGTGATTCATTGTCCGTAGGGGTTTTACTTACTTTTAAACAAGGTTTATACATTAAAAATTCGAATGGGATAAAATTTGTCACCCACTGATGAATAGTTCCATTTGAAAAGAATGAAAAAAATTAATAAAATTCTCTGGAAATTTTGTGACATTAATTTTTGACAACATGTATAAAATAAAAAATAAAAATTTATTAAAAACAATCTTTAGATTAGATTAGGAGTTGGACGTTATTTGTCCTTGTCCACCGCGACCTTTTCAGATCTATTGTGGGACTCCGTTTGTTTTAGAGTATGTCGTCTAGCCTTTTTTTTATTAGACTTGCTATCTTTGATAGTGGCTCCCGCATATAGTTGCATGCATTTGGCTTTTCTTCGCCCAATGTTAGAAACCTTATTCCAGCCAGGCCTTCACATTGGCACAGGACGTGAAATTATGTTTCCTCTTCTTCTTCACAGAACCTGCACAAAGTTGCTTCTTCTGCTGGATTTATGACACTCATGTGCCTTTTGATGCGACAGTGTCCAGTAAGAAGGCCTACTGTTATCCTAACGATTTGACGCTTTTGATCCAGTAGGTCTTTCGTGAACTTGGCCGATGGTTCCTTGATGAACTGTTTGGCCTGTCTCAGTCTTGGATAGTTGTTCCACCATTCCTGAGACTCTTTTTGCATCCATTGTTTAATGGATGCTTTGCACAATGCTTTAGCAACTCCACAGAAGGGTTCGGGGCCTGTCATGGCCTTATCTGAGCCTTCTCGGGCTAATTTGTCGGCCTTTTCGTTGCCCTGATATCCCTCATGGCCTGGAACCCAGGCTAGGGTCGCCTTATTTTGTATACTTAGCTCTGCCAGGTCTTTTAGACAGTCTTTCACCAGTCGTGATTTGATTTCTGGTGAGAGAAGTGCCTTTAGAGCTGCTTTGGTTATCTGCCTATGCACAATTGCAGTTTTTTTATTTTTAGCATTAAATCCGAAAAAAACATGTTTATAGGAGGATACCTATGTAAATTCCATATTTGCGGAAAATAGTAGTTTGTGTAACAAGAGTGGATAGGATGACTATATTGCACGAAGAAGCTTGAGCACGACGTCATAGGTGGAAAAAGACAATTATCAATAGTTTATTTTTCATTTTTATGTAATATTGTTGTCCTAGAAAAGGGCTATTATTTATTTATTGATTTATTTATAACAGTAGCCACCCTTTAACCAATCACCCTGTACAAGACGTGACGCTAAATAAATACCCTTGTCGTCAGAATAGTAAATAATATGTCATTTTCTTTCCAGTAATCTATAATTTTTCGATACTGTCCCCGTAGCCCGAGAGAGTCGATAAAATGCAAATATGACCGGTTCATAAATTTTTCACAGTAATCGACGTACAATGTTATTACGATAGCAATTTCTAAGGCTTATCTGTCGAAAAGTACCGCTGCACGAGCCCATCAAATACGCGAAGAGAAAAAAAACATCCGAAAGAAAATAAAAAAGTCGTTAACCATCAGCTGAAGAAGAGTCGAATGTCTATGCGAGAAAGAACGGATCATGTACCTTGCGGGCGAATTTTCATGCGAGCAATTTCATCCAAAGTGTATGTACGGCCTCAATGACTCGGAATTTAATCTTACTTTTTTTTTCAATTAGTTTATGTTTATACCGGTAGAAGTGATGGTACGAGGGATGCTCGAAACGTTCATAAGACGACAGGAGCCACTAGCAATATTTTTTCTCTTAACCCTTTAACGGGTGCTTGTACATTATGTAAATACCACATGTTGTTATGGATCATCTGTCCATTGTATCTGACTGAAACATCGGCCCTAATGACCATTTCGATCAAGGTTGGACTCTGTCAACTGTCTAAATGTGGTACGTATTTGTACCAGAAAGCGCAGAGATCTTTTAATTTGTGAATAAAACAGTTTTATCGAAATAAAGACAAACAAAAGTAAACACAAAAGAACGTTTTTGTCTTTTTGTTACACCTATACATGTTTCTGCAATAAATGATTATAATAATTTGTGAATATTATAGCATTTTAATAAAATGTTGGTGATACAAATACAAACCATCAATTTTCTTAAAATTTTTAAATTCAAGAGTATTGCTGTTAAGGGGTTGTTCTGGACAAAGTGTTAAGTATTAACGTCATAATTTTTCTTCCGATTTGTTTAATTGTTAATATTTTGATTCTAATAATAATAATAATATTACTCTCTCTTATTCACCCCTTTACGAGTAAATTTCAACCCCTGAAGCCGACATAGCGACTTGTGTAGGGGAAGGGACGGCTATTATTATTATTTACCATGGCGCTCTGGGACGACCTAAAGATGATTGATGGTGCCACTTGACTTATATGTGAGGAAATCCCGGAAAACCGCACCCACCATCATCGGAAACTGTGACACATGGCGATTTTTATAACCTGGATATCTTATCAACAAAAATTAAATTTCTGCTAATGCGGCATTCATCAAATCCTATAGAAAACCTAGAAAATAAATTCACATATTCTTCTGTAGGATTCGAAACCCGTGTCTGTTTTACCACAAAATTGGCTCGCACATGAATGAGGCACCATAGATATCTAGGGACCGTCCGTAATGACTTTAACGCCAACTGGTGACAAAAATGTGAACTTTATGGGGTGGATACATTAATGTTTTATACGGCATTTATTGTTTAGTAATTAGTAATTAAATAAAGTCCAATTATTTTCGTAATACCATTATCGAAAAAACTTGTTGCACCCGTGGACGTACAAACACATCACTATGGAATCCTGGATTTTATTGGATAGTAAAGAAATTTTATAAATTTCCACAGAGCATACTTAGGGTCTCACACCCAATGATATACATAATTACATAGATTGCTTATCCATATGTAAATCAGACGAAGAAAAGTGTATTTCACTGGGCAAAGTTTTATTTTTATCTATCTTGCATCAATTTTTAGCACTTAGTTGTAAACTAATCATTTACAGAGCCGGTTTAGAAATTAGAATCTTTAGTGTTTTTTTTTTGTCATTAAGATTTTTACATATTTAAATGAACATTTTATATAAATATAATTTTACAGATAATTAATGGTTTATTCTGTTAATTAAAACTAATGTAAAATGTTACTGTGAAATTAGAATGTCCAATTTGACAAAAACATCATGGCTCTCTTTACAATTTATTAACTGTTTCTCATTTATCACTAAAATGAACAAATAATAATTAATACATTGCAATTACTGTCAAAAGAGATTGCAACAAACTTTAAAATATTAAAAATCCATTTTTTGTAAAATTACCATTATACATTACTCAGAATAATAGATAAGTGTCCAATTACAACTCTTATCAAAGTTGTTTATATCTCATATCAAAGTTGTTTACATTACCTTTTCAAAGTTGTATTAAATTATTTACATCATCCTTATAAAAATTGTTTAGATATTTTAATATTATATAACTACATGGAAACTTAACTTTCAAAATACATAATAACATGTCTTGAAGTAAGTAATTATTTTCTTTTTCTAAGGATTAAAATACTGACATTTTATTTTAAAACACGGCTCTATTTAGTGGGCGCTAGTAAAGGCAATATAGCAGTACACATTGCAACCCGCTTTTCGTAATTTTGTTTATAGATGGTTGAGCAATCTATATAATTATGTATATCATTGGGTGTCTCATAAACGTCTAAGGTGGATGAATGACATTTCGACTAACATAAGGCCAAAAGAATTATTATTATTATTATTATTATTCTCAATCTTTTTTATTAATTTACATTTTTTAAATGTTATTGTAATACTTTTAAATTCAGTGTTACCAAATACCGATATTTTGACATTGGATACACTTGCTTGAGGTACAACTTTTCAATTTACTGCCACTTAGCCATTTAAATCTTTTTGTTCAAAATGTATATACGTGTCCATATTTTTATAATTTTTCACATTTTATATCATTTTGAACAAGTACACAACTGTTTGTTACGGGCCGGTATCTATATTTAACTATATTTTGTTTTTTTTAAATATCCTTTAATATTTACTTGCAATGTTTACCCCATTAAATTCAAAAATTAAACACTAGAAAGGGCTAACTTCGGCACTAGTGCTGCCTCTATATTTCACGCACGGTCCCTATAGACGATGAAGGAAATTTGTAAGGTTAATACTTCTTTTTTGGTGCCCATCTAGATGGTTCCTGCCCACATACAACACGTAACTAAGATTTATTTTTTGTCACACTTTTTATACTGAATTTACTTTTTGTAAACTTGTTGAGTCATGGACATCTCCATACCTTCCCACCTTCCTCTTTACCCCCCTCACACTATGTATCATCTTTCACTGATATATAAAGTTTAACCACCCTCTGATTATCGGACATAATAGCTTTGTTCGCCGAGGCGACATGTCTACAACAGATGAGAATGAGAATAGGGAAATTTCCTAAAAGTTTCCTTAATGCTGGTGTTAAGTCTAGTATCGTTCCTATATATTATTATTATTATTATTTAAATTTATAAAACAAAAACATTAACGTTTTAGCCATATCTTGAGAGTGAATATAATATTTTTACTCCAAGGTATTGTATTTCGTATTTTAAAGAAATACGAATATCATAACATATTGTTACCCATCACCTACAGTGTGCTGCGGTCGTCATAAGTAAAGGTGCTAGTAAAGGAAGAAGGGAGAATATTCGAGAAATGTCTAGAACTGTCATTCCATGTCAAGAACAATCTGGACGTCTCGGGAAGGTTCTAGAAGGTTAAAGCGAGCTATATAAGTCGCTGCTCCTGACGTCAGGGGTTCAGTTTGAGGATAGACGTCATACGTTCATGTTATTCAGTTATATAGTTGAATTGTAAAGTTGACTTGAAATAAATTTAGTTACCAAAAACCCGCGTAACAATATTGTTGTCTGAAACAGTAATTTTATCATAAAGTGATAATTTGTAATTTGTATTTATAAATGCTAAACGGAACATTTTAATCTTATACTTTCTTCGAGTATTTACCCTGTATAATATGTATTTGGTAATGGAAACGAGTAAAAGATGAAAAATATCGACATTGTCGGAAACAAGCGGTTAACATAAACAAGTAAAAAAATCTATAAAAACGTGTAGACTAGAAACGGTTTCGAATAAAGATGTTGGAACTCATCTTCCTCTCCCATCTCATTAGAATATTTATTTATATTGCGTAAACAAGTTTTTGAATAGTTTATTTTTGAAATGCGTTTACTTTAGTCGATGGGCTTATCGAACAAGAAAACTGCAAATGAGATAAAAGAAGATTTGAAATAGCTTTACACAATAATTTAATACAATATATTTGGGAATACGGTGAGTTTAATCCTAGAAAGTCCGCGCCTCTAAGGTCGAAATATTCTTCAGATTCGTCAGCGAATCTACCTATGTCAAATACATATTTCCTGGGAGAAGCAGGTATTTATTGGCTAAAGACCGAATTAGTGCAAACAATTACAGACATTTTCAACTATAAATTCCGACCAATTATTGGTGGGGATTTCAAACAGGTTTTAGAATGACGGAGAGATAAAATAGACCAAAACATAAAATCCAATTTTTCATAGATTGTCGAAGTTTTACCAAATAATAAAAAAACATTTTAAAACGTTTTATAACCTGTTTACAAAATTTAAATAATAACTACCAATTATTTTGGAGGTTTATGTAGGTATACTTTATTTTTACAGCAAGCGGCTATTACTATATGAAACTGTAGTTTGCCATAATTCTACTGCTTAGTACAGTCGACCACAACCGCACCTTGCGGTCCGTCTATTTCCGCCCTTAGATTCTCGCACGACTCCCTTCAATTACTGGACAACGTTGCCATAATATACAGGGCGACCAGATGAAAACGTACTAGAGTCATTATCAAGAATGGCGTCAACATTTTAGAGAAACGCTCGGGTCTATCAATTTTTTATTAAAAGAACACATCTTTCTATCATAACCTCAACTGCGATACGTCCACTCCTGAGCCTCTATTCTCGACTTCACGGGATAATTTTCCCATGGGTAATAATTCCACTGCTTATTTTCCAGTGGGATTATAAAACGGTATTATCCAATAGGTTAGGAATGTAATTCCTACGGAAATTTTGATTATTCGTTTATCCAACTTATGTTTAGTATTAAATAAGAAAATATTGGGAACTGATCAATAATAATCAAGATAATTCAATACTTTCAAGTTGTTGTGTTGAGATCATTGATTCTTTTCATGTCAATGATAATAAATAATGTCAATTTTTGATTCTTGTTCTTTCCTTGCGTTAAAAATATAATTATTGTGGTGATCAATATGACCATGGATACAAAGGAAAAAAATATGTCAGAGACTAAAAGAAATTGGGGATTTATCATTAATGATTCCATATCTTCAAGTGTAGATCAGAGGTCGTCTCTTTTGATAGTCTTATAAATTAAGTTTCATTTAAAGATTCAAAGGGACCTTCTGCCTCATTTTTCCACTTAATCCTAAAATATCTTGGGGAATTATTTTCTCTTATTTCTGCCTCTTCTATATGGTTCAATTGGAGAAGTAAAATAGCTTCATTCATTTTAAAAAACAAGATATATTAGAAATAATATTATTATTTAAAGTAACAAAAAACTAGCAAACGTGAATGGCGACATATTAACTTTGATTCAGTAGAATCCATTACCAATATTCCCTTTGGAAATTTGATTTCCCATACTTTAAATGAAAAAATATTTCTAGTGGATGTGTCGGAAATACAAAATATAAATTCCCATAAAAAAATTATCTTTTTCCCATGGGAAAAAAGAGTGGAAAATTGAGGCTATGGGATCGTTATTAAAAAAACTAACGCGTTACTTTTGCTGCCAAGTAACGTGTTAGAAAATTGTTATCATTACTTTTATTCGTTATTACCAGAAAGTAACGAGTTATTGAAACTTCTGTAATGGCTGCAGATATTTTTCTTTTTATTAATTTGAGAAAATTGTCACTATTTACGGGTGTTATAGCATTATAGATGCTATGTTTTTCTTTTACCAGTTTACTACCTACTTGTGTATTTTGTATAAAAATTTAACGATATTCAACACGCTGATTAACGCATTGAAATCGTGAGGATTCCAAACATATTTTTAAACCAATTTACAATAACCCGCAATATAGTCAAACACGAAATTTTACAATAATTTATAAATATATTATGTACCGTTTTGAGTAAAGAAATCATTAATTTAAATAGAAATATATGAAGACGTTACATTACAAGCATTTTTTTCGTGTGAGAATGTTTATTTTAAATTGGTAATCGTGCGATCATGCGTTGGACAGTGTCATTCCAAAATTAAAGCTGCAAATTGACCGATGGAGCTATAAGGATATTCTACATGGGGTATCATAATAAGTGGGACAAATGTTGAGGATACTACGAAAAAAACTGAAAATAAGTTCAAATGAATATATTGACATGAATCATAATATTAAACAATAAAATTAGAATTTTGTTTAATTTATGTTTGCACAAATGTAAATAAATTTAAATATAAGAAAAAAGTTATGTCACTGAGAACACTATGATATACAGAGTAGTAAAAATTTTAATAAGGAAATTATGTTTTTCTTTATTTCATCAGCACAATAACATTGATATTTTTCGGTTCCTTTTATCCAATATAATAATCTTAAGATTCTTCAATTTAATATTGTTAAAAGTACTGACCTCCTAGAGGAACATCAATAGAAGAACCATCACAAGATATGTATACCAAGCTGTATAATTTTTTTGATTTAAATCTCGCAATTATTTCAAGAAGAATTTTTGGCTGTCACATAATTAGCATTTATTTTCGTCTTTCTTTTTCCTTGCGGTATGTCAATGGATGGCAATTGATGGCAAGAATAAAATATCTTATAGCTAATTAGAAATAAAGAAAAAACGCGATTTAACTAAACAGTAGGCAAAAGAAACAAGTCGAATTCCACGTGACCATTGCCAAGTGCTAGAAGTTTTCTTGTATCTTTTAATGTCTATTTAAAATTAGGCGATTTGCATTCTTGGGATTTTGGAGCACGATATAGTTCGGAAAAGACAAGTAGTGAGATAATAATTTCATAATCAAAGCGGTTGACGGGTTGTTTAACAATGTTCTTTATTTTTGTAATACAATTCTTCCAAATTTGTTTTCCAAAATGTACTTATCTGCCCTTCATTACATTATTACACAGAAGGACGTAGACCTAGGAGTGGAATGGAATATGGGTATAGATCCAGGATGGATTACAAAGGCACCAAGCTCCACAAATTTAAGTTATATAAATAAATGAACTCCAGAAAGCCGTTGAAAACTAAGAGATTATTTAGAGACAACAAGTGCATCTGCAACTATGCAACTATGCTCGGTATTTTTTAAAGTTAAAAAATATACGATCCAGATCAGATATCTCATTGGAAGTGTCGCAAAAATTAGAACTCACAATTCCTATGTTGTGAAGATGTTGAGGGCTGAGGAGAGCAAGAGTGAACAAATTTTAATCTCCCAATAAATAATATGCCTCTACGATTTATGTGCCATATTTTAATAGGTGTATTAGGTGCAATAGGTTGTAGAGTTTTTGCAATGTTCTGCCCATGTTTCATTCCATTTTTTCTTATTTTTTTTGGACTGATTTTATTTATTCTTTTTCCATTGGTTGGCCCCTGGAAATGTTTTCTTTTGCTAATTCATCAATTTTACCTTGAAGTTCGATATGTGCCTCGATCCAAATAAAGTGAATGTCAAATTCAGTTTTTTTAGTCTATAGGTGTTTAATGTTAATTCTTTGATAATTGGATAATTGGATTTAATCTCGTAGTTTTTCCGATTATATTTCATATAAAATAAACGTTGAAACGCCGGCAAATTATAAAGAATTAATGTTTCTTATTGATCCTCTTCCCATTAACCTCGTCCACTCACATACATTTGATGGACGAGAACCAGTGGCGGCTTATCTGTAAGGGCTGTATACAACCCCGTATAGTAGAAGGGGAAAACCAATTTATAATATGAAATGAAAATGTATATCTGCCCATACCATTTTTAATTAAAAAAAAATATATTAATTCCAAGTCTATTTATAACTTTTATACGCCTTCTTTTCTTTTGCTTGTTCCAATCATATTCTTCCCTGACAACCAATATCTTTTCGTTATTCAGTTCCTGGCTGGCAGGGCTAAAAATTATAGCGACACGAATTCACGTATTCGGGCGATCAGATCGGGCGACGTCGCTCGCGCTCTTAGGTCTCAGATACATAATTTTTAAATGCAAAGGTGCTACCAAAATTTCAGCCTTGCTCCTGTATGCCTTGCTTAGTATGTAGAGTGTAGATAGTGTTCCTGTTTATTATCTTAGCGTGTTCCCGTGTTTGTCAGTATGTTTTTATATCCGGGTGGTTCGGTTACAGCATTTTTATAACATGTCGAACAATAGTGTACAAAATATTTTAAAAACTTGATTAGTGATACTTTTAGAGATCTTTTGTTTATTGTCATAAAGCGATGATTTCTATAAACAATATCCTTTTTTCTTAGAATGTTGCATATTTATTTAATTGTACACGTGTATAATATTGTATACCCCGTATATTAAAACCGGCGTTGAAATTTCCTCACAACAGTTCATGCTTGTTAAAGTCGGCGACAAGCTTTAAGTGAAAAAAGTGATGTAACAAACATACAATAAACAGCTGAGCATGTGTTTGTATATACACACCATAAACATTAAGTATACGCAAGAGGTGGAGATCCAGCAAAAAAACAGAAGCACGTAGAAAACACAAACACAAAACACAGAACATAGAAAAGCATGTGCGTTAAGTGATTTTTTGAGTAGTCTGCTTGTAACGTTATTGTACAATGAATAATAATAACCTATTACTTAATAAGATTTGACAATGGTTGGAAAATCTTTAAAAAATAATTATATTGTTTGTAACTAAAGTTACATCACAGATCTCGCCACTTTTTAGATTTAACAAGTATAGAACTTGTACTTCCTGTTAATATTAAGTGGAAGTGCTTATCTGTGACGAATTTTTTTCCCATGTCCTTTAAAACCCTTTAATACATTATATAATATCATAAAAGATAAAAATATTGACATTAGAACTGAGGTTAAAACATTTTGTTACTATTAAAACCAAATATTTTTTGACAATAAATTCAGCTAGGTGCAGGAATGTTCATTAAACCTTAGTAACCTGTTAAACTTTGACAGTTGATTTACTAGATGATGTAGGTGTGGATGTTGGAGGAATGTACTTCCAATAATGATAGGTCTTCACCTCATTTCAAGGTAGTCATAATTGGCCTGCAAGGACATCCGATTTTGCCCCACTCTATTACCGTGTTTGGGGATACTTAAGTCAACAATTTATTCCAGTAAAGTAAATAGTAGAAAGGAACTTTTTAAAAAATTGAGGAAGATTGCGGGAAATAATTTAGCTAAGATTAGAAGATCCATCAGAAATCTTACTGAGAGTCGCTATCTATACATTTCTGAGCTCTTTTGATGCTCAGATATGTAGATATCGTAGATTACAATTCTTCTTCTTTTTAAGTGTAAGTTTGTATTTATTTCAGAGATGTTATCACGAACATGATTCGTATCTTTGTCTGTCATGGCCTACTTTAGAAACATTTTTTTAGATCACTCTCTTAATAATTATTGCAACATTAATAAATCTTAAAATAAAGTTGTGCTTTTTCAGGATGTGAATGGCTATTTTTATTATTTGTTTAAAATTTATCATATTTAACAAATATTATAATTTATTATTATAAAATCTTTGTAAAATTCACAATTAATAACATATATTAACATTGACACACGTCTGGTTATATGTTAGGTATATCGAAAACTTATGAACAGCCCCCGTAGACTATACTAAGGTTATCGTTACATTACGTTAGTGATAAATATAAATTATAGTGTATATTTTTCATGTATGTATGATAAACAATTCGTAACTATGCGCAACAACCTTTTTAATTTGCTTATATCAATAATTAAATTCAAACATTAATAATTATAAATTATTCAAAGAATTTTGATTGGAAAATCATTAATTTAATTTATCTAATTTTCAAAATAATAATATTCGTCTAATTTTAGGAATTTTGTATAATAATCGACAGTATACGATACTAAAGAGACAGGTTATTGAAATTTTAACGAAGAAGGTTCTTAGCTTAATTTTTAAAAACAACGTCCGTTACCAAAGAATAAACTATAATGAAGATATATGTATAATGCTTGGCATTAAAAAGGGTGTTTCAGATTTAAACGGACCCAGCTTAATGGGAGGTAGAGTACACTTAGATAAGTTCAAAACACCCCTATACTTAGCCTTTAATCTTACTCGTTTCTGAGATATAGGGTGTTTTATGATTTTTTGCCAAAACTAAAATCGGTCATTTTGTTTGAACGGCTAGAGTTATTTTGATAAAATTTTGTACAAAAATTACACTCTCTTAGGTCAATCAAAACCATAATTTAATTTCAAAAAATTCCAGGACCGGACTCTCTTTTTTTTATATTGCTCTTCTTAGCTAGAATATCACCCTGTATATCGGATTTTAACAAATATTACTGCACATTTAAATAGTACGTGGATTAACAAATAAAATAACGTAATAATATTTAATGGCACCATCTTGATGTTCTTACAATAAATTTTTATAATGGCGACTTCATTATTATAAATCAGTATTTACAAAATTAAAATCAAATATTTTACTCTGTACTTTTAAAACTCTACACAAATTAGGTACTATCTTTATTTTTTTAACTACAGCATTTTCCATTAGGAAATTGAACATCTACACAGGACCGGGCTCAAGTAACAGAAACAGAAAATGAACACTGTAAATGTCAATATACCTCTGCGAACGTTTTAACAGGTTTTTCACTGATTTGTCAATTATTTTCGGTTTATTTCTAATTTTGTTACATACATTGTTAATTTTTTCCAATAACTGTGCTCGGGTATTCATTTCTTCGTTGTACACCTCTGATTTAAGGTAGCCCCATAAAAAATAATCCAGAGGTGTTAGATCTGGAGATCTTGGTGGCCAATTGACGGGAGCGCCTCGACCTATCCATCTATTTGGGAAACGATGATTTAACTATGCTTGGGTATTAAGTGATTTTTTAAAAATTCCACACCAAACATTTAATGTGTGTTCAAGTCGCTGGATCGATAAAAACACAAAGACGTGATTGATGATTTTTTTCGACGAGATCTAAAATGTCATATTCGATACAAGTTGTTTCTTGAAGCCGAATTATTCTAAAATTGTTTGAGAAAATATTTAATATTTTTTTAAATATTTTAAATATATAGGATATTAGGGAAATTTGTCTGTAATTATTAACTGGTGTTTTACTCAAAAATTGGAAATATTATTTATTGCTTTAATATTTCTGGCTAAGTTCCAATATCTAAGCTTACTTGATTATCTGTTCTAAACTCTGATAATCAAATGAAATATACCGAGTGAGGCATTTAAGTTGGTACACAGAAATATTGCGAGAACAAAGCGTTATTTAAAAAAAAATGTTTTAGACAAAAGTAGGGATCAACCGATATGATTTTTTGTGGCAGATATAAGAACGATATAAAAAATTGACTCATTAGCCCCGTTAGCAAAAACTGCTAAGAAATCAAATAAGATAAACCAAGAGGTTCAGGAGAACGTCTCTGATTCGATTTCTCAAGGTTTGTTTTGGAATACCTTTAAAGAATAGCAAGTAAATCACTACCATATCTGAAGAAAATTGATACTGATATGATAAATAAAATTGAAGGTGACCAGAGAAAATGTCAAAATGGAGATCCTTCGATTTGGTGGGCACAAAAATAAGACATTTTTCTACAATTATAAATAAATATAAATGTGCAATAATTTACTTAGCACCCCCACCAAGTAGTGTGGCTAATGAAGAGCTACTCTTTGCAGCTGGCATTGTATAGGGCGATTTATTAAGGATGGAGACCGGTCGTATCTCAGAATTTCTTGAAGTAGATCGTAAAAACAGGTCGATTTTTATTTCAAGGGAGGCACATTTCTATAATATCCTCAACTCCTCTCTCGTCCGTCACTCTCACTAGTACAATTTAAATATGAAAAGTACCAAGTATGACACATTATCGAAAAGTTAATTTTATAAGGAATTCAGCAATATGCCTGTTCATTGCGTGTTACGTGTAGCACTTCATTTGAAAGCTAATTTTATTATTATTCCAATGCGTGGTAAATTAACCTAAATATCTCCATATTGCACTTGCAACAAAATAAAGTTAGTAATAATGCAAACTTTTTTTTTCATTTTAAGTTTATTTTTGATTTAGTTAACAATATGTAGCGCATTAAATTACTAATAAAATTAGCTTTTATTAGTTTTTTTATCCCGCTAGAGGGCGTTAAAATGAAAAGTAACGCAATGAACAGTCTTGCAGCATTTCCCATAAAATTTAAATTGTATTGGTTGGAGTGACGGAAGGGAGAGGAATATGGTAGTTAAGGATAATCTTAGATTATACAAACCTTAGATGGAACATAAGACACTGCGCATAATCCCATTTCGAAATTATTCACACCCACCAATCACAGTTGAGAACATCACATGTCAGAGCGTTGTCCATCCAAATTTAATGTGTCAACGAGAATTAATTTGGTATTTTAGTGACTTAAATTTTGGAAATTAACGTTTAAAATGCCAAGATGTGTTGTAGAAAGCTTTATTTATAATAAAAGTGCGAAATGTGACGGAGATAAAAGAAACTTATATTTATTTCGGTGAGATATTTAATTTTTAAAGATTCTGTCCACGTCCATATTTGTTGATTTGAAAATAAACAGAATCGGACTTGGTCATTGGTACATGTTATAAGTAGCAAATAAAGGTTATTTTTATAAACTGTTTACTATTTCTTGTTTCATGGTGAATCTGTTTTCAGGAAGTGGAAAGAGAAACATACAATCAAATACAAAAATATCAATTTCATTGCCAATTTATTCGTTTCAAACTTCACAACTGGTTTCAATAGCTTTTTTCAAAACTATTTAGTATTTCTACTCAAAGTGTGCTCCGTGGAGCCCTGGGGCTCCGCAAAGCCTTTGTGAGGACTCCGCGAAGAAAATAATCATAATAAAAAAAAAAACAGTACTATCGCCACAAAATGGAGGGACCGGCTTGAGGACCTTTTTTTGAGAAGTAATTTTTTTAAGTCACTTAGTGGAAGGAGGATATGATTTTGCTTTAGGACTTTTTTTATTTTATTTTTTATGGGTGAAATGGATTTGGGATAATTCTTGCAAGGAATCTTTGGAATTATTCAAAAATAAATTAACAACAAATTATGTTCTTATGCATTTTCAGCCTGAGTTGCCGATTAAATTAATTGTAGATGCATCAAATGTGGGAATAAGGGCCATATGTCATGTTTTTGAAAAAAATATTGAGAAATCTATAGCTTCTGCTTCGCGTACCTTATCAAAGTCCGAACAAAAATATTCCCAAATTGAAAGAGAGGGCCTTGCAATAATTTTTGGATTAAATAAATATTTATATAGACATTTCTTTATCCTAGTTACAGATCACTTACCTCTGGTAACTATTTTTAACCCAGCTAAAGGTATACCCCAATTTTCAGCCAACAGACTACGTAGATGGGCAGTAATATTGTCAAATTACAATTATAAAATTGAATATGTAAAATCGGAGCATAATATGAAGCCGATTTTTTATCACGTTTACCTATTGAAAGTCAAAATGAGAGTCAAAATGAAGAAAAATTTGAAAAATATTTTTTAAATTATGTGTTTTATGTGTTGAGGGCCCCGTCAAATATTTCGCTTTTCAAAAAGGTTCTGTCCCCAAAAAAGTTTGAGAAACACTGCTCTATAATAATATGGGATCTATCCATTTAATTACATTTTATTTTCTCTAATTTTGACATATAAAGTAATATATTTTATAATCGCAGCAAGTGCCAAAACGATCTACTTTATGCAACCAGTTGCATAAAGTAGAACATTATGCAACTGATTACGAAAAGTTGATTATGTCACCAGTTACGAAATGAAAATAAATAAAACTGCCTCTTTTTTGGTTTTTAAGTCGAAAAATCGAGAAATCGAGTAATCGAAAAATAAAAAATCGAAAAATCCAAAAAACGAAAAATCGAAAAAACCAAATATCAAAAAAAAAGGCAATGAATAGTGACATTTCACATTTGAAAATATGACATTACGTTTAACAACAAAAAAGAAAACAAAAAAAGAAAACACCGTTATTGAAAACTGCCCAGAAATGTTGGGGGTAAAATTTTGACGTACTCCTTTAAGGATAATGGGTAAAAATGTTTTTTTTTTTTTAAATTTCTCGCGGGTAATGTCAAAAATCGACAACACTGCACATGTTCCTTATTTTTATTACTATTAAAAAAAAAAACGTCGTAGGGCAATCAAATACAACAATTTTCTGAAATATTTGATTGGAAGTACCTACAAAAGAATGCTGGTGAATCATTTTTCAACACAATTTTATAAATAATCAAGACAAAATTAGAAAAAATCTTGTATGTAAACACGTTACCAAATGCCGTTTTGTATAACTCGTTCATTTTGCAGGACCTCGCTCCGCTCGTCCCGCAAATATTTACTCGTTACACAAAATAAGGCATTTCGTAACTGGTTACATAAATAGCTATTAATTGACTTCCTAATATTTTAAATCATTGAACGGTATTTTCCGTAAATAATTAAATCATAAATAATTACCGGTATATAAGTACCAAAACATTTTTTTTTCTCTTCGAAGAATAGGCTTATGTCAAATAAACTTAAAATATAACGAACGAAAAGGTAACCCATTTCTAATAAAATTTAATTATTTATTTAATTTTGGTGTGATCGTAGAAATAATCTTGTGTGTAATTCGGCAAAAAGTACTTTGGCTGTTTCGATAACTTTTTGTCTCAACAGCTATTTTGTTATAATAATTTTATAAACTTTTACTTAGGGTCGATTTCACCGTTTTGTTAAACGAAGTTTAAAATACTAAACGAAGATTAAAATGACATTTTTATATTAACAAAAATAAAGAGGTTTAGATTACTAAATGGAGTTTAAAATGATATTTTTACATTAACAATGTAATTTTAATCTTCATTTAGTAATTTAAACTTTATTTGACACAACGGTGGAATCGCCCCTTAGCTAGTTATATATTGATAAAGTGTTATTGCCCGCATCATAAATGAATCGTGCTGACAAATAAAGTCAAAAAAACGTCTCATAATTTTTCATCTTTTAGTTACCTACCAAAATTAGGTACTACAATACAAATATTTAAGTCCGACCCAGAACATCTCCCTACTCCTTCCACCCAGTTTTTCGGTTTTGGCAAAATTCGCGCAGTGACAAATGCTTCCTATGTTACCTCTACCCTTTCTAACCTCTTTGAGGATACTATAGGAAGGTGTCCCCACTGAAATAAATCCACATGTTTTAGAGTTACTTTCAAAAAAAAGTCTACTTCAACATATTTTGAGATATGGCCGGTCGCTACCATTAACGAATCACCCTGTATATGAAATCACAAGAAATCGTCTAACCTCGAAAGGAACAGAAAATTTTATTTTGCGGCATTTTAACTTACCAAAACATGAATTTAAATATTAAAACAATATATTTATTCAACTTTTTACAACACAAAAAACCTCGCCCACCATCATGTGTGCGAAACATCAGATATACTCGTATAAGGGTAAACAATAAAATTTTGGATTTTAAAGTATTATTTTAAAATTTTAAATGCCACCGATTTCCGGCGAGTTTAGGTGGAGAGGTTGATGCCGTTTCACGATGCTGCGTTTTTTTTGTTTTGGAAATATAACAAAAAAACAACGAGACATGAACGACACAATTTAATGGAAATTTAATGGAAATTTAATGGAAATTTAATGGAAATTTAATGGAAATTTAATGGAAATTTAATGGGAATTTAATGGGAATTTAATGGGAATTTAATGGAAATTTAATGGAAATTTAATGGAAATTTAATGGAAATTTAATGGAAATTTAATGGAAATTTAATGGAAATTTAATGGAAATTTAATGGAAATTTAATGGAAATTTAATGGAAATTTAATGGAAATTTAATGGAAATTTAATGGAAATTTAATGGAAATTTAATGGAAATTTAATGGAAATTTAATGGAAATTTAATGGAAATTTAATGGAAATTTAATGGAAATTTAATGGAAATTTAATGGAAATTTAATGGAAATTTAATGGAAATTTAATGGAAATTTAATGGGAATTTAATGGAAATTTAATGGAAATTTAATGGAAATTTAATGGAAATTTAATGGAAATTTAATGGAAATTTAATGGAAATTTAATGGAAATTTAATGGAAATTTAATGGAAATTTAATGGAAATTTAATGGAAATTTAATGGAAATTTAATGGAAATTTAATGGAAATTTAATGGAAATTTAATGGAAATTTAATGGAAATTTAATGGAAATTTAATGGAAATTTAATGGAAATTTAATGGAAATTTAATGGAAATTTAATGGAAATTTAATGGAAATTTAATGGGAATTTAATGGGAATTTAATGGGAATTTAATGGAAATTTAATGGAAATTTAATGGAAATTTAATGGAAATTTAATGGAAATTTAATGGAAATTTAATGGAAATTTAATGGAAATTTAATGGAAATTTAATGGAAATTTAATGGAAATTTAATGGAAATTTAATGGAAATTTAATGGAAATTTAATGGAAATTTAATGGAAATTTAATGGAAATTTAATGGAAATTTAATGGAAATTTAATGGAAATTTAATGGAAATTTAATGGAAATTTAATGGAAATTTAATGGAAATTTAATGGAAATTTAATGGAAATTTAATGGAAATTTAATGGAAATTTAATGGAAATTTAATGGAAATTTAATGGAAATTTAATGGAAATTTAATGGAAATTTAATGGAAATTTAATGGAAATTTAATGGAAATTTAATGGAAATTTAATGGAAATTTAATGGAAATTTAATGGAAATTTAATGGAAATTTAATGGAAATTTAATGGAAATTTAATGGAAATTTAATGGAAATTTAATGGAAATTTAATGGAAATTTAATGGAAATTTAATGGAAATTTAATGGAAATTTAATGGAAATTTAATGGAAATTTAATGGAAATTTAATGGAAATTTAATGGAAATTTAATGTAAATTTAATGGAAATTTAAACTTTGTATCTAGACGTTCGTCGCATTAAAATTTGACAGCTCTTAAAAAACATTCTTTTGAATTTTGATAAAAAAACTACTTGATACGCCACTGGAGAATCAAAATGTCAAACGCTTTTATATATTGGTTTCAAACAAAGCTTATGTTAAACGACGCCCGTTATATACCTATTTCTTATAATTATCTGAGATTCTAAAGGGTATGTAATATATTCAGTTACTATTTTTTATACTTCAGAACTAATAATTCCGCCTAGATAAACTGACTTTTTAATTTTAATTTAAATAAATTTTGGTAAAGTTCATTCACTCTGTATACGCCGAGCTGTATAAATATTATGTTGTATAAAGGGCATTCACGAATGTCAAATGCCGTTATGATGTAATTGATTTTTTTATGATTGGATTATTGCCGAGCAGAAGCGTCTAGAAAGAGCGAGAAGGGATATTACATACCCATCGAGCAGCCCGCGACCCGCGACAGCGACCTAAGTAAGCCATGAATCATGATGGAACGACTGATGCGATAATATCACATATATTAATCAATAAAATACATTGTGATACATTGTATGTATTCGCATGCGAATTTAAAGTGTAGGAGTTCGGGTTATGGATGATGGACCGACCATCGTTATGTTCTGGTTTAGGCAATCTTAAGAAAAGGAAAGGGGTTATTTCACAAATATTTTTTAAAAAGAACTGGTCTAACGAATTTCAAAGGAAGAAAATCTGGAAAAATTCAGGCAACGTCCGAACGGGCTAAATTTTTGCGTTTTTTTAAGGTTATTTTAGACCCTCTGAAACACATTTCAAAATACTTTTGGTGCCCTGGAAACGCGTAAACATATTTTTTATTACTTTAAAACTGTAATTTTGGATGATTTCCTCTTGTAAAAACTGCTAAATAATAATATTAGACCATCTATAGAGTAATAAACCATACACATTTTGTCTAAAAACTTTGGTTTTCTTTCTAAAAAGTTTATTAAATCTTTTATTTACATATTACAGGTAAATTCGGGCTACGCCCTGTAACCTACCTTCATAATTTATTAATTCCATTTTATTAAAGAAAAGTTGCATGCTTATTAAATTAAAATTCCTACATTTAAGGAAACATCTTTTAGATAATTAAATCCTATCTATGATGCTCAATAAATAAAAGCAATTTTTCTGTTCAGAGCAAATAAAAAGTTATCCCATGAGAATTCGATCCAAAAACCTCCATAAACATATTTATTTTCACGTAATAATTTCAAGTAATAATCATTAAAACACTTAACTCGCTTATCTTTCTAGTTTCGAAGATTAAGACCGATTTTCGACAAGATTTCGTTACAAAATTCTGAGAATTTCTTAAGACACATAATAAATCTACCACCCCTTTTTATCCATTCAAATTCGTTCCCGCCGGAGCTACGACAAACTGACGTCACAAAAAGCCATTAAAACGGGTATAAAGACCCAAACCCGAGGACTCGAGGCATTCAATATTATTTTATATTCAAGAAGCATTTATTTTGTTTTAATTCAAGTTCACTCAGTATCTTTTCTAAATCGACGCTCTTCCTAATCGACGTCTATCCTACAACACCCTCTATCCCCTGACACTGTCACATCCCCACCGCTGTCACATCCCCACCGCTGTCACATCCCCACCGCTGTCACGTCCCGCACCACATACGTTGTTCGTTACCTCTATGCTCGTCGAAATAATTAATCTGATTTCTCGAGTACGCTCCACGGCCTAGACACGTACGGCCGCGATCCATATCGGATTTCTTCGCAACCCGTGAACTATTTCAAACATCCTCCGGCTTGGCTCCGATTTCTCGGCTACACTGTACGGCCTAGACACATACGGCCTGGAACCATTACGGGTTGCTTCGCAAACCGTGAACTTTTTTCAAACATCCTGCGACTTCGCTCAGATATCTAGGCTACGCTGTACGGCCTGGATCCATTGTCAAACAGCCAATCTTCAATAACGGACCTATTTCCCGCCATATACGTTTTTTTACTCGATTTTGCAACACTGCATTTATAGAAACGCCAATTCTCATTGAAAATAAATTTTGTATGGTTTACTGCTCTATGAATTGTCATAATATCAATATATTATATTGATATTTAGCCGTTTCTACAACAAGAAATCAATTTAAATGAATTATTTTACATTTTTTTATGGCCGAGAAAAACTTTTTAAGTGTCAGCGGATCCAAAATTGTTGTGTCTAGAGTCTAGAGAATTTCTGTAAAATTTCAATACTAATATCCACCGTTCGGATGTCGGCGTATATTAGGCTAAATCGGGTGAGCGAGCTGACCACATACTTAGATTTTCTCTTACTATACGGAGAATGGTCGCACTGCGCAGCTTTCTAAGTGCCTTTTAAAAGGAGATAGAAAACTGCCATTTTGAACACTTACTACGTGTTGCCTACATCTTGGTGCAATAGTTTTAGTGGTTATTATGTTATAATATTTGCCCAAAGTCAGTTCCCAAAGATATTATTTACGAACCTACACTTTACAAAACCATTAACAAATAATGAATATCTTGAAAACCTTGCTTTACTTGGTAATTTTATGTTAAATCTTTCCATTTGTAAGTAACAGTAGCTACTTTAATTATGTTTCTATTGTTGAATTCTAAATGCTTTTTATTTTTCAGGTCTCCTAGAAATTTCAAGCACTTAACTTGAACAGTGTTTACAAACCATTAATTAAATTGTTTAGAAATTATTTTTAGCTAAACTCTATTATGTCTGTTCTCAGCATTTTGGGGAAAATGCTTATTGCTCTTATGTAAAAAAGTATGTGATCAATCATGAAACAATTCTTTGTAGAAGGCAAATACCAAGAAAATTGAAGCATTTACTTCAATAGATAGGAGCAGTATTAAAATCAAACGAAATAGTATAAATAAACATGTAAGTAGTATTGTTTACTTTTTGGAACATTTATATTATAATAATTGTTTTTATTTATTTTAGGTTTACTACCTCTGGCTCATCTACACACCTGAAAGTAGAGGTAGCCCACAGTCTCACTAAGAAAATAGCCCCCTCTGCTAAATAGTTTTTCTGGAACAGTTAGAAAATTACCTGTAATATTTAATTTTTTTATTTGGTACAGTAAAATATGTAACAAATTCGGATAAATGGAAATTTCTGAGAAGCAAAAGCACCACTGATCCAGGTACATTGATTTTGAACGTTAGGCATACACAGGAAAAGTAACAAAAACGCCTTTTAGAGCCACTATATGTCGACATCCTTTTTACAATATTAAGTTGACGGACTAAGAAAAGCATAGCTAGACCATCGATTGCTATAGAAGCAGAAAGTATGCAAGAGTTTTGAAAATGTACACTGGCAATCTAATGTTAATACAATTAACAATAGGGATATTTTCTTGAATAGAACATATTCTGCAATTTCTTACTGTGTAACAACAGAAAGAAAACTCATTTGTAGATGAACAATACATCTGTTTTAGTTAAAAATTAACAATTACATATAACTAATTTTAAAAAATAACTGTTATACAAATTCAACGTGTCTGTCTCAGATATATTATGAGATAAAACGAACTATCTTTTGCAGCTTGCCTGCAAGAGTATATTCCTCTGGTAATATCTTTTGGTTACAGCTTCTTTAATCTCACATTTCTTTGTTTTTCTTTTATAGTTTCGTACCATATTTACAGCTGAAAAAATGCAAAATATAATATTAGATTGTTTAGCCTCAAAGATTTTTGTTACATTACAAAAATAAAATGTTTGTTCATGGGCATGGGACTGGCGAAAAATATCAGAATATTAAGGTATGCACAGCTTTAGAAATAATTTAAAACCACTCACCTCTATTTCAAAATGCACTCGCAATTATAACTTTACTTCAAAGAAGTTTCTTGTATATTATTTAAAATAAATAAACGTTTCTTCTACATTTGTTGCCTTTATTTAAAATCTCAAAATACCAAGATGTAGACTACTAGTTTAACATTTTGGAAAAATGTGTTGCCTAACCTAGTAGTAATTGCATCAAAATGGCCGTGCCCTATGTTGGGCGTGTCGGACGTCTCTCTTGCACCGTATAGTAATCAAAGTATGTGGATCTGACCAAAGATATACTGGTTGTCGTCCATTTAATGCGTATTTCCTCGATCCTTCAATTAGTTTTTTATAGCCACGGCCATTTTGTCTATTTTCTCCGTTAACTGTTCAAATTGTAGATTTTTGATTCAGAAACGCAGTGCGCAAGTTCAGATTAGAGTTACGTAATCATACATTCGGGTGGTAGGATCGCTGCCAATATCAATGAAAAGTTTCCGTTAATGTTCGGGCTGGTACAGTCAGCAAAAGCAAGAAGACCTTAACTTAAAGTTGTGACTAAAATAAAAATTTTGGACTTCATAGACTATAGATATATAAGATTATTTACAAAATTTCTGAAGCCTCAACGTTGGCGTCCGTGGCAGAAATACAATAATCTGATTGAACATTGATGCCAAGTTTACGATGTTTTTAATAGTAGTAATGTAAATACATTAACTTGCAATACTGTTTGTCTTTAAATCATCGGAAGAAATTTATGTCTGGCGCATTTACGTTTGACGTTATTTGTAGAGAGAGTTGTAAACTTGTTTCATTCATAAAGTTGCTTTATGTTTGGTTGGTTCCAGCCGAGGTTCCAGCTATTTTTTTTTTGAGTTTGATTGAGTATGTGATTAAATAGGGCTTACCTATTATCAACATGGTTCAATAGTGTTCTGTTTGTAAACAAACGGACTATTTACATGTTAATCTTTCGTTCTACAGGTAAGTTGATTTTTAGGTTATGTTTATGACTATGAATGTTGTTATAGACCTCATAGGCGTAGAAAAATTAATTTAAAACGTATTTAGGTACAGTAAATTATTTGTAGACTTATAGGTAACGATTTACTTTAAAATTTTTTAGTTTTAATTATAATTGTAAAGAATCGGACAAGCACCGATAATTCTTTGCAACGATGTCCAATTTTTATGATTATTTTTTGTTAGACAGGGGATACCTCAGGGGTGGTCCCATATAAATTTGGTTAAGATCTAATAATGGGGCTAATGAGAAAATCATCAAACTCCTCGCTGATTCAGATTGATTCATTTAAAACTGTTGTATTTATTGTCCTAAAAAATAATACTGATTTGGATACAATTAACGCTAAAATATTTAAATTTTCAAAAGTTTTTACAACTATCACATTGCTGAAGAAGTGGGATCTCTTTTTGGATGGCATATCATCTCCATATTATTTTACCTCATTGATTAAGATACCTTGTCAATTTTCTTCTTCTTCGGCAACAGCCCAGCAAAAAATTGTTATAATAAACCAAACAGATTTAATATTCAATAATTTTGTATTGTATAGCCGTAGAATGGCTAAGTGAAATTCGATTGATAACCTCACGTATACCTCAAAAACAAATACCGATCGCCATAACGACACGATCGGGTGAGCATACAGCGACCAAATACGGAAATGGTTAGAAAACAGAATGTCATATAATAATAATCGATTATTTGTAACCACAGCGACTACCGACACGAGCACGTCCGTTTTTATTGAGTAATCGGACTTACTTCGAATTTCTAATTAGCGTTATTACGAATTGTCGACTGTGGGTGTACTGGTTAAGTGCTCTATGGAAATGGAGACCTTTTTAAATACCGGTTGATAGCCTTTTACCGTTTTTCTCTTCAAAATATAAAAAATATAGGTAAATACAGGAATTCCGCAAGGATCAATTCTGGGACCGTTACTTTTTATCATATACATGAATTATTTATGCAATTTTATGAAACCTAATCGTAGTATATTATTTGCTGATGATGCTACGTTAATCTATTCAAGTGATAGCTACTCACAACTATCTAGTCTAACCAATGAACTGGACAAAACTAAATCTAAATAAATCACAAAACATGAATGTGTCGCTGCGTGCACCATTATTAAGAGATCCTAAAACTGTAAAGTTGTTAGGTTTTACTATAGACAATAAATTAAACTGGTCCAGTCATATTGGACAATTAAAAAAATAGTTATCTAGCTTCTTATTCTTACTACTTCTTACTATAGACAATAAATTAAACTGGCCCAGTCATATTGGATAATTGAAAAAAAGTTATCTAGCTCCTTATTCTTACTTCGTCAATTAAAAAACATAACTAGTTATCATAGTTTAAAAATAGAATAGAATTTTTTTAAACTTGTCTAATATTTTTCACCTGGAATATAACAAACCAAGGTACAGATCTATTCTTTGTATCGTACTTATAATAATTCCGAATAAATAACTGAGTAGATTCCTGAATTATCAGCAAAAATTATGGTAACTACTGTAAACAACGATAATTAAAGTTTTAATCAAACAACAAAAAATTGTAACAAAATATAAATATAAACTACATGCACTTTGCGCTTTTTTCAATGTGCGCTTTTTTCCATGTGCGCTTTTATACCCGTGAGCTTTTTTCCGTGTGCGGTTTTTTCCGTGTGCGCATATTTCCTCGTGCGGTTATTTCATGTGCGCTTATATGTCTGTGCGCTTTTTTCTGTGCGCATATTTCCTGTGCGCTTATTTCATTTGCGATTTTTTCCGGTCACCAAAAATAGCATACTTTTCTCTTTTTCATTTTCACGGGGAAACTCGTTATGGGGAAACTTGTTATGGGGAAACTCGGTTCAATCTGAAGCTATTTTCGTTCAACAAAAAAGCAATAAGAATTTTGTCAAGTGTTGGTGTAGGGACTCTTATAGAGACTTATTTGTTACACATAAAATTCCGTGTACATAGAGCTACTGAAGTATTTTAGTCCCAAGGATTAAAAAAGTTTATTCCCGCAAATAACAAAACCAATAGAAACCATAGCAAACTACTTTATTCGGAGGTAATATAACAAGACCTTTTATTTAAGCGAATAAATTTATAGATTTTCCCGAAAATATTCCAAAAATGAACGCGTATCATTATATCTTTATAATTAGAAATAAAACTGTATTAAAAAAATAATAATTCTTATTAAAACGTCCATCAAATACTGTTTGCTTTATGCCACGTTACGTCATGCGCAGAAAGTGCAAAGTTCGGCAGAATTAGTAGCATACCGGTATTTGTCTATCGTGTGCAGGAGTGTAATGGTAATGACACGACAGATGAATTTTGGGCAGGATCTCATGGCGGCCGACGGCCAACAAGGAAGGCTAACAAAACAATATCGTGAATTTATTGATTTCTGTTTTCAAATTGTTTAATTCATATAGTTGAACACTGTAAAATAATATAAGAGAGTAAAAATAACTTTCTATGCGGCAATTGGTACACAATTTAAATTGACTAACTGGTTAGAAGAGAGAGATGCGACTTAAAATTTTATTATATACACACAAGTCGTTCTTCATGGTTATATTATATCCAATTAGTAGTGCAACAACTTTACTCATTATGACTGATGATGGCCTGGATGGCCGAAACTAGACGCACCTAGACCATTTTAAGTTCGGGCCACTCCGTACCAACTTGATATTTAGAACTCTTGACATATTGAAAATATTTCCGTACCATACCACTACTGCAAACATTTTTATTATAATATATTAATCGTGAGTTTTAAATGTGATCACATTTGATTTACTACGTAAATAAATTATACTGTCAATTTAAAATGTCAGGAATCTATAAATTACTACATTATTTGCCATAAGTATTTAAAACTATAATTTATCTTATAATTATAACCTGCACTTCAACATACACGGACAATGGAAAAATAAAGATAGTAGTTTTAAAATGGCATGAGGTATTAAAAAAAAAACAAGGATTTACTTAAATGTTCTCAATCAATATACGAGCAAAAGTAAAATCTGACATCGATAATTCTCACAAAAAATTTGTTCGACATCAAAACAAATCCTAACAAATTCTAGGCTTTTATCATCAACAACAAGGGGGTAACCAATATCTTTGATAGAATGTCGAACAATGGCCAATCACTTAATGGCCCCACTGATGTACAATTAACGAAACCAAAATGTGAACGCCAAAATTGAATGGTGTGAAATCCTCAATATAATATAAAAAAATCTAAAGGTAGGGTGGCACCAATATGAGTATCACCATAACCATCTTCCCATTCAGATAAAGTAACATCTATGAAAACCAGTAAAATAATAGGAGAGGAGATTAATAAACCAATGGACCACGAATATTATGGACCAATGTTCTGGTAAACCGGTGTACTGTGTCCACACAGTTGAACCCACGAGTGAACCATCGGGTGAACCCTTTCTCGTAAAGGGTAACCTTCCAAGGTTGAAAAAAAGAAGCGTCAGTGCAGCAGCAACTATACTTGAAGAATCCACTTCAAAACTACAAAACTCTATTGCAGATGGAATTCCAATTTTATTTGGATAAAATCCCCTTAAGCCCTGTTAAAATGGGTTATCACTACACGATGGAAATTTATCTCCAAAAATTACTTAAATTTTCCAAAATCCAATAACCCATACTTTCACAACTATATTTGAAGAAGAATCTTAAAAGCACCGTACATGGGCCATGAGGAGACGCGATGGTCACCTAAATTAAGATTTTTTTCCCCCGACAATAATTAAAAGCTGACTTGCTTGTTTGAACCTCGAAAAGCTACCCCTTTAACCAAGAAATGCTGTTCTGTAGAGAAGCCTTGACACAACAAGGCCTAGTGGCATTAGGAAGCATCTTACCGATAAGTTACCTATATATGTATTAGAGACCACTTACTAGAGACTAACATAACAGAATACCAAGAGACCAAAAAACTATATCTATGTGCAATAAAACAATTCTAAAAATTAATCTCTGACAAAAATCTATCCAAAAACTGATCGCGAAAAATCTCCTCACACGCACCAAACACTTTGAAAACCACACGGTATAGCGAATTGCATCTCTGGAACAGAGCGCTAAACGTCAACTAGCCGAACTCGCCTGACATGAAGGTTCTGACATCCCGTCAACTGACTATATGTGCTGCTTATGTGGTTTTTCAACAATATTACTGATTAATTAATCGAAATAAGAAGCAGACTCGTTGAAATTGGATCTCTCGAGGTAAGAGGTTAAACATATAAGTAAGCGAAATCGTGACGACACATTGATCTTTGTTTAAGGTAGACGTATAAAATCCGTAACAAGCTACTTTGGGTCGAAAACAGAACAAATAGGAAGAATAAAATGTACAACCTAGGTAATACGAATAAATTCCCTTACTACCATCTACTGATAATAAGAATGAAATAATAAATACGAGAATCCGCAAGACAGAATGTTGTCAACAAATACCGCCAGTCTTCGAAAAAATAAAAACTTCAAATGCTTATATCATCAATCTAGAACGCTTAACCTTTTTGTGACCACTAGGCAGAAGGTAAGTCGAATTTAAAGTCTAGTATTTCGAACTGCCAAATATGCCCGTTACAACATTACATATCCATATGAAATATAATAATCCTTTTCTCAAACAAAGCTACGGTTTTTTAAGTTGAAACTGGCGTAATTTTACTAATTTGGACCCTTAAGGGCCATTCGCACCGCTAGTAGTTAAGAAATAAGCGAAGCTTAAAATGACATTGTCAATGGAGAAATGTCATTTTAAGCTTAGCTTATTTCTTAACGACTAGTGGTGCAAATGGACCTTAGAGATACTATGTTAAATCTAAGATTGAGGACGCAGATGTTATATGTAGTCCATACTACATATTCTGAAACTTGAATCAATTCAACGGGAATTTCTAAAGATCCTTTCTTTTAATATGTATGCAGTTTATTCACAAACTGGAGTTCTTAATAGCACACTTAAAATGAGGGTTGCTGTGTGAGCAGAATAAGCTCTCGTGTTGGTAACTCGATCAGCGATCCTTTGCTACAAAAACTTAGATTTAAAGTTCCAACAATACCTTCTAGAGTTGACAATACATTATACCTTGCTACTCTTTGAACAAATGGTTTAAAATTATCACCAGTTCACAAGATATGTTCCATTTGTAATATAGTAAATTACCAGCTTAATATTTTTCATCGTCGCTTACCTGCGATTGAAGTTTTTTTGAAATCTGTTATTTGTATTTTATTTATCCTATTTAAATAGTTATTTTTGTATTAAGTGTGCCAAATTAGCGATTTTTTCACGCATGAGATTCTCAATTGTTGGCAGAGTCAATAGTTTTCTTTCGACAGTTGTCTTCTTTCTCTTGTCTGTTTTGCAAGCAATTAAATATGCGAAATACACCCGGAAGACACATAATAATTTTTCATAAAACCAGCACCCTGTATTTATAGACAGACGAACAACTGTTAATTGTAGTTCACGAACAGTACATTAGCTGACATGCAATGTTAATTATAATTAACAATACTAATTATTCAGTGCTGTTATCTAACGATGTTACTGACTTTTTTCTTCGTCGTTGAGAATATTCGTTACGGGAACGTTAATATTAAAGTCATATGTGAAAGAAAGTGTGTAGAATATGATTAATAGTAAAGATATATTTATCTAGAATACATATTTATTTTGTAGGTTCACCTTACTTTTTTATACCAATGACTTACTTTCTGGCACACAATTCCTACCAGAAGCTATACAGGGTTGGGATAAAGTATGAAATAAAGCAACTATCTTTCAAATGGGCACGATGGTATTGTTGAAACTTTGCAGGTTGTTGTAATGACGCATAATGCATCTAAACCTTAACTTGATCTATTGAATAACCAAATTATTCCTGCACGTCAACACAATGGGTAATTATGGAGCTCCTCGCCACTGTAATAGACGAGTTAAGGTCTAAGGGTTTCATTTAAACTTGAAGAGGCACAGTAAGGTTTTCCAAAAGGAAATATGCACAATTTACGTTTGTGTCCAGGAAAATCCAACCAGCAAAACATTTTGCAGACCTCTTCACTAGTGGTCGGACTGCCGCAACGTTTTTTTATTATCTAAATAAAATTTTAGTGGTTTACATCATAAAAAGTGTACATATTGTTGTAATACTAAATTTTTAATAAAGAAAGGATCTGTTTAATGTGCTCTGATTTGGTAATTATATTAATTGTTCTTCTCTCAGAGATATTTACTTCCCTCGATATGAGGGGAATATTAATCGTGGACAAAATCACCCTGCGAGATTAATTCAAATCTTCAGGTTTCAGGGTCCCAAGATTATGAAAAACATGTTTTCCCATTCAGTCAAAAACACCTTTAGAGAAAAACTTAAAATTTTGTATGCAAGTAAGGCTCCTTTCTGGCTCAAACCGGTCAGTTATATACAAGTAGTTTAAAAGAATCATTAATATTTAAAATTCAGCAGATTTCGACTAAAATGGGAATCTGAGTATTTTAGAAGTCAAAGATAACATAGCCTAAAAAATTTTTAAAAATTCAAAATGGCATCGTACTTAATCATAAAATGTTCCCATTGAGTGGAATTAATAAAAAGCGTCTTTTTGGTTTGTGTAACTGGACCATTTTAAAAGTAGCTAATCATTACATTACCTATTCTTCAATAACGGTGAACGTCACGAAGAACACCGGACGGACGCGAAGAATTCGGGTGGAATCAAGATGAATATCGATGGAATAATATAGTAGAGTACCTCGGTTTATTATTTCCCTTTTCTGAAAACAACTATTTATGCTATTTTTAGGATCTTGAAAAATTATAAAACTTTAAAAAAAAAAGTATTATTTAAAAAATACAGGGTTGCCTGCTGGCTTCGAACGAAACCAGTAGAGCACCTCGGTTTTTAGAACTTTTTTTTTCAAACAACCTCATCACATTCTTAAGCTGTTTTAGATTGTTTTTAGGGTCTTGAAATATTATAAAATTATTTTACTAAAAAATTGCTATTTTTAAGTAATACAGGGTGCTGTGTAGGACCAAATTCAGCTACTTATGCAACATTTTTAGGCTTTTGAAATATTATAAATAAATACAAAAGCGTAAAGCCTAAAAGGCCTAAAATTGACTAAAAATGTAGCATAAGTAGTTGTTTTCTGAAAAAAAAAAAAAAAAAAAAAAATAATAATAAATTGAGGTGCATTATTTAAAAATAGCAATTTTTTATTAAAGTCTTATAATATTTCAAGCAGAGGCGGCTCGTGAGCAAAATTTTGGGGGTTCACAGTAGCAGAATATAGATTCCGGTACAGATATAGATAACAAACTGTCATTGTGAACCACCCCACGAGCCACCACTGATTTCAAGAGCCTAAAAATAGCCTAAAAATGGGGTGTGGTGGTTTTTAGAAAAAGCATTAAAAGTGCGAAGTGTGACGGCGATAAAGGACACTTACATTTATTTCGGTGTTATTTAATTTTTAAAGATTCTATCGACTACCATATTTGTTTATTTGAAAATAAACATAACCGGACTTGGTCATTGGTACATGTTATAAGTAGCAAATAAAGGTTATTATTATAAACTGTTTACTATTTCTTGTTATATGGGGAATCTTTTTTCAGGAAGTGAAAAGAGTAACATATAATCAAATACAAAAATATCAATTTCATTACCAATTCATTCGTTTCACAACTGGTTTTAATAGTTTTTTCAAAACTATTTAGTATTTCTCTACAATAATATGGGATCGATCCATTTAATTTATATTTTGTTTAAAGGTTATTATTTATAAGTTAATTGTCTTTAATATAAATACTCTCTCTTTACACAAGGTGACCCAATGAAAACTTGATGGGGGTTTTGGGTATTAATATCATGGTTTTTAAAAATTACCGCTCGGACAGATCGATTTTAGTTTGAAGGAGGACATCTTCATATCATATTAACTGTCATACGTCATTCCCCTACACTCCGTTACTTTAACCAATGCATAGGGAAAGTGCCAAGTATGACATGTCATTGAAAATATAATTTTAAGTAGAATTCGGCAATATAACTATTTATTGGATTACTTCGCTCGATAGCAGCATACAAAACTGTTTCTCACTTCATTTAAAAGCTAATTATATTCGAAATTGAAGGCGTAGCATATTTTTTTAGTTTGGTTGATTACACGATAAAAATTTTTATTTCTTAATGTTTGAATTCTACAATTATGTAAGCTCTTGTGTCATTCAATTATGTTGCATAAAGTAGAACATTATGCAACTGATTACAAAAAGTTACGAAATGAAAATAAATAAAAATGCTTTTTTTGGTTTTCAGGTCGAAAAATCGGAAAAATTGAGAAAAATTGAGAAAATCGAAAAAACAAAAAATCGGAAAAACCAAAAATAGGATAAAGGCAATGAATAGTGACATTTCACATTTGAAAATATGACATTACGTTTAACAACAAAAAGAAAACAAAAATAAAAGCTGTAAATTGCGTTTTATTTTTTAAAAAATTGAACATCGTTATTGAAAACTGCTCAGAAATGTTGGGGGTAAAATGACGTACTCCTTTAAGGATAACAGGTAAAAACGTAACATTTCCCGCGGGTAATGACAAAAATCAGATCGGCAACACTGCACATGTCTCTTATTTTTATTATTACTATAAAAAAAAAACGTCGTAGGGCAATCAAATACAATAATTTTCTGAAATATTTGACTAGAAGTACCTACAAAAGAATGATGGTGAATCATTTTTTAACCAAACACAATGTTATAAATAATCAAGTCAAACTTAGAACAAGTATTAGAAATTAAAAATTTTAAAAAACCGACTTCAAAAACGTGTAGATGCCGTCACCACATCTTAACCAAATTTATATGGAACCACCCCTGAGGTACCTCCGTAGTAACAAAAAAAAGAATCATATGAATCGGACACGGTGGTAAAGCATTATCGCTAAACATGTATAAAAAATGAAGAGTTTGAAGATTTTGTCATGGATCCAATTATGAGATTTTGACCAAATTTATATGGGTCCACCCCTGAACGACCCCCTTTCTAACAAAAAAAAGAATCACTGAAATCGGAAACCGTGTTAATGAATTATCGCTGAACATTCATAAAAAAAAACATCGCGACGAATTGAGATCCTCCTCCTTTTTTGAAGTCGGTTAAAAAAATCTTGTATGTAACACGTTACAAAATAAGGCATTTCGTAACCTATTACATAAATAGCTGTTAATTGAATTTCTAATATTTTAAATCATTGAACAGTATTTTCCGTAAATAATAAAATCATAAATAATTACCAGCATATAAGTACTAAAACATTTTTTTCTCTTCGAAGAGTAGGCTTATGTCAAATAAACTTAAAATATTATAACGAAAGAAAAGGTAATCCATTTCTAATAATATTTAATTATTTATTTTAATTTTGGCGTGATCGTAGAAAAAAATCTTGTGAGTAATTCAAGCAGAAAGTACTTTGGCTGTTTCGATAACTTTTTGTCTCAAGAGCTAAAATGTTACTTTCTGTTCTTAATACACAAATAGCTATTTTGTTACAATATTTTTATAAACTTTTACTTAGGGCCGATTCCACCGTTGCGTTAAACGAAGTTTAAAATACTAAACGAAGATTAAAATGACATTTTTACATTAACAAAAAACGAAGTTTAAATTACTAAAGGAAAATTAAAATGACATTTTTGCATTAACAATGTCATTTTAATCTTCGTTTAGTAATTTAAACTTCGTTTAATACAACGGTGGAATCGGCCCTTAGCTACTAGCTATATATTGATAGTGTTATTGCCCTCATCATAAATGAATCGTGCTAACAAATGAAGTCAAAAAAAACGTCTCATAATTTTTCATCTTCTAGTTACCTACCAAAATTAGGCACTACAATACAAATATTTAAGTCCGGCCCAGAACATCTCCCTACTCCTTCCACCCAGTTTTGTGGTTTTGGCAAAAATTCGCGCAGCGGCAAATGCTTTCTATGGTTATTATTACCTCTACCCTTTCTAACCTCTTTGATTCGCGCCAATTTTCTCATAAACCCAGCCTCAACCATTATTACAGTTTGTCCACCTTTCTTATTCACAGAGTGACAATTAATTAAAGTTTGCTAAATTATTAGTTTGTATTTTGTAAAATTTTATCAATGTACTTACGTTTTCTATTTGTTTACCATTGTCCCTTAGTTATTTAGTATAAATAACATATTTTCGATTTTAGTCATTTTAATTATACTTATTAGGTTAAATTATTTATTTTATTCCGACAATATTTATAGTTTTTGTTATTAAAAATCCATATAATGTTGTTTTTCCCACCCGTTAAATGGTTATTACTGTTGGGTAGGGTTGCCAGACGTCACGCTTGTGGCGTGTATGCCACGCTTTTTGACTTGCTTGTACGCGAAACGCCATAGTACGAAAAAGACACGCTTTTGACGAAATTGTCACTCTTTTTATGCAAATGCCACGCTTTTATACAAAAATAGACAAATCTGCGGGTAAAGGACCCTCTTTTTAACGAAATATAAGGAGAGGACCCTTTTTTTTTAGAAATTTCACAAAAGAAAGAACCTGATTATATAAAAATGCTTCGTATTTAAACCTAATACTCTGTCGTCACGGTTGTCACGCTTTTCACTTTCGGAAATCTGGCAACCCTACTGTTGGGTGGTGTGTTAAAGACATAAATAATTATTTTGAATTTTCAAACCAAATCCTCTGAAATCTAACGCTAGTCGTACCTTCGACCAAAACTCACGGTGTGAAAATAAATAATAATTATGTCACGCAAGATAACTTTTCCTTGACGATCATAAATAAATAAAACGAAGCGGATACTTGAGACGAAAAGAGACGAGGCTAGCGGGTATTATGTCGGTATCGCCGCTGCTGCAACAGGTGCATAAAAAAAATATAAAATCTGTGTTATCCGATATCCGTGATATGGGGATGGATATCTCAGAGTCGCGGTGGCATTGAAGGTCGATTCATTTAAAGACGTGGTCAGAGAAAGGAATGCAGGGAAGTAAGATATAGGACTTTTGAGTATAGGTATATCATTCGAAAATGGGGAGTATGAAAAACTGACCGTAGATAACTTCTAATACTGATAGGTAAAATTTCCACCATATCAACTGCCACCGTGATAATATTTTTAAATTCTTTTTTTCACTCCCTTCAATCATTTTTAAGAGGGTGTTAAAATAATAATAATAATAATAAACGTCTTTATATTTAAATTTCACAAACAAAACACACACAATAACAAAAACAAATAATATTTTAAATAAGGACCATGTTCAATGTTGATATAAATGTAAATGTTATTGACCATGAAGCTAATGATAAAGGGGAAGATATTGAGCATGATACAAGAGTTATAAGAGATCAAATTGTAAATACTTTGGAACTTTGATAAAAAAATATATATTCTTTTTTGATTACTTTTAATTTTTTTAATATACCATTCTTTAATTTTTTGCCTCTTACAGACTTTTGCATAAGAAAACTAACAGATAATATAAATAAACTTTATTTGCACATTTAAATAAAGAAAACTAATAACAAATGACACAAAAATTCTTCTAAATAAAGAATCTAATAACACAAAAATTCTTCAACCAAAAAATCTTCTATCTACAAATAAAATTATTTTAATGTATGAAAGCAAATACTTATAAAAATGTACCTTAGGCTACCAACACACTCCTTTACTTTCAATATTTCGTTTCGTTCCTTTATTAATTGGTTTCGTTCTTATATAAGTTAATTTTTTCTTTTTATTTCTAATAATTTTTCTTCGTCTAATTTAATTTTTTTCTCAAAATATTGTTTTCGATCTATTCGCATCTGTTCAATAGTGCTTATTCCTTTAACTCTTTTCTTTTTTATACAGAACCTGTTTTTGGTATAATATTTTCTGTTTCGGGCCCAATTTCGGGAATATTATTAATTTCAGCTTCAATATTATCTAGGTATTGTGTTATTTTCAAGAATGATTTGAGGTCTAATATTCTTTTTCTTCCCTAAAATACTTTCCATCTCTTCCGAATATTCAAAAAACTTCTTATCTCGTCCAGTTGCATTCTGATTTTCGACATATTTCTTATAATTTCTCTCGAGTACTCGCCATTGATTTTCACAATGACTTGGAGTTATAGAGATTTTTAAAATTTGACTTACTTCCTCCGAGATTTTAAGCCACATATGCTTTTTACTTGCATTGTACCAACTTGTTTTTTTTATATTTAGCGTACAAATCCAATAGTGTTTTTGTATTGTTGGTGGTCCATCTTTCTATAGTGGAAGTTGGAAAATAATTACCTGCAGGTACAGATAAAATAATAACGTTTTGTAATTCTGAAAGAAAAATTTTACTAAAATCCTTGCCATATTTAAATATATTTTTCAATATTTGTTAGTGTCTACTTACCTTCAGTCATCGTTAAAAATTAAAACTATCCAGACTATCCTCGAAAACAATCTAATTCTTTCTATGCTCATAACCTCTTAACAACAACATAAACATAACCTCTTAATGTTTTCTTCTTTTTTTCGGGGGCTATATCCAGCGGACAATTTACCCAACCTCTAATGTCATTCATGACAATTTCCATTATAAGCGTTCCCAATAGAACAAAACTTTTTACTAATTTGTAACGTAGTTCATGTATGACATGCGCTTAGGTCAGTTCAAGTACTAATTGCAAACTAATCGTAACATCTAATTGGGAACAAACCTTATGTTTTATATTTTGTATTCCAGTGCCTTTAAGATTACTTCAGAATAGTTATGTATTTTGTACTCAACTGTAAATACTATGAAGTGAGCAAAAAATTTGTTAATGTATTTCCTACAAAACCCGAGACAAAACCTATTGAAAGGAAAAAATGTATTATTCTGATAAGGTAACTACTTGACGACATAAATAACGAAACGTTGGATATAGGAGATAAGATACACTATTACCGTTCACAGATATTTCCGTAATTTTTAATTATGTGCTGCTATTTCAAACTTTTAGTATCCTGTGATAAAAGAAGTGGAAGAATATTATTGTTTATTTTAGATTATAATTTTTTTATATATGTATATATTTTTTCATTTTCATGATCCTACCTTTTGCAGAGACTCATTTATTTATTATATTTTAGAATTATGAAATTATGTTTTTTGTTGATTTTCAATAATTTATGAACTCCTTTTATTTCAAAATTAGATTTGTTTATTAATTTAATATCATTGAACAAATAATAAATAATTATTAGGATGAATGAATGCAGTGAATGGCCTGTCCTGTTGGGTATACAGCAAACTCAATAAAGAATCTTTGTTTTATTTTGATTGAATCACAGACCATAATAATCAATTCTACAAATTTTGTTAGATAATTATTGACAAACGTTTTCCAAAATTTCTACACTTCTCGCAGGACTGTCAATAACTTTACCTTTACTTCGATAGTCTTGTACGGCGAGGTTGAAGAGTCTGGGAAGATGTGCTTTTTTGCATGAGACACCAGCAAGACACACCTTCCTTAACCAGTAGCGCATCATGAGGTCAGTGGCACATATTAAGCCTGACATCAGTTCCCTTCCACTAACTGAGAGCACAGCTAAACAGCATTCCCGGCGCACCTACCACCAAGTGCAGAAATGGCTCGGGAATGAACATCCCCTCAAGGGTGGGGTAGAAACATGTAGGAAACATCCTGGTGCCAATTACAACAGAAGATCCACAAGCACCGGAGGTCCTACTAAAAACGATCTTTTGCAGATGTACCAAGGATTGTAGTACTGGCAAATGTGGATGCCGGAAAGCAATGTTGAACTGTTCTGTGGCGTGCCTTCACTGCCAAGGAAAATGCCTTAATGGCGTGCCTGTGACGAGGACGACGATAAAGACTAGCAAGAATACCCACCACTGAGGATGAAGATGATATGGACAAATAACCTTTGCCAGGACCCTCACGGCCAAAGAAGATAAAAATGTGAATCCAGAGAAAGTTGAAAGTTTAAATTAAGAAAATTTTCTTTTTCCGGAGCGTACAGTTCGAGAACGATTGGGTATTCGAAAAAATGGATATGTTGAAAGTTGTAGATAATTTAATTAGCTTTCACTTTAGGTACCTGCTCACGCACTCGACACTTCCTTTATTACAATTTTTGCTAAAGGGGCATTATCAGTAATTTTTTCCTAAGTTTTATAGTGAAATATTTGTAATAAAAATGTATGACCGGGCTATGCGTATATCGGTATCGGCCACAAAAAATCATATCGATCGATCCCTAAAATTAAAGGGATTTTTTTGATAATTGAAAGATCATCGAAATATTTTTAGTTTAAAAGCAGGAGGACTTAATAAACCTTTAGACCTTGTATTGAGGATATATGCACATCAGTACGGTATTTAATTTTAAAGTATAAATATGGAGGCGTTTTGTTTATTATAATTTTATGGAAAAGCACAGCTGCATGTAATGTCCTCCTATGTTTCATGTTCAACCGCCCAATCTGTTTTATTTTATATGAAATTCGTTCTCTCCTCCTAATTCCAAAAATAAGTTTTAAGCAAGAATTTTGTGTTTTATACTGATATGTTATGTTAAACATGAGCCATAGAGAGTGTCACAATAATTAAAAATTGGCAGAACAAGTGAATCACAAAATAATTATTAATTTCTTGTGAAAGAAAATGTCTGTTGCTATCTCGGTTGCTATACATTACTTTGGCTTTGGAATTTTTGACGTTTAGAATTTTGTGGTTTGACGTCTTAAGTTGTTGAAAGTGTGACGGTATCTTTGTGACAGTTTCTAACGTAATTTTTTTTATTCGTTACTGAAAATGGGTCGCGGTAAAGCAACTCCAAAAAAAATTAGGGATTTAATCATAAACAAATATAAACATAAGTTTCCTAATACATATCTGAAATAAAATTATGAAACGGCCGAAAATGTCTGCAAGAGGGGAGGATGAATTGCCCCACATCACTTAAGCCTCATTAGGACGCACTTGACTAGGCCCATTCTGCATCTTTTAGGGGCATGTAGGAATTGCCTCTCAGCTCGTAAAAAAAAAAACATAGAGGAACGAATTTGTTTACTTTTCCCCCATGTTTAAGTGATGTAAGAATTAAAGTCGACGTTCACAACCAATTATTTGTTAAAAATGAGTATAGATACATATTAGGACAATCACCATTTCAAATGTATACTAAAATTTGTCGAATTCAACAAATTTGGAATTACTTTGCCGAACAACCTTCAAATATTATGTTCTCATGAGAGTGATCGACTTCAAAGTTGCAGGAAAATTTTCTCGATTACTGCATTAAAACAATATATTGTGGTGGAAATCGTACTTTTGGTTCTATTTAAAAGTGTCATGTGTCATAATGTCAACCCTTTTCGATTTGGAAGGATGAGTTGAGAGTCGATACGAAGTTATAATAAAGTAATAATTAAGACATAAGAGCTATATCTCGAAAAAACGACTGAAAAAAAAGGAAAGGATATTAGATACAGCAAAAAGTAATCACTTCTTTCTTTTATACATTTTTAAATATATTCTCTTTAAATGAATTTTTATTGACATGTTTTTCTCGTTGCCGTTATCTTTTAAATTTTCAATTGCATCTAACAATTCTGACTCCTGAGCCAGATTCTATAATAGGTTAAAGGCGTAGGCATATCCAATAAAGCAAATCCAGCATTCGACATAAAATATAGTGCTTTAGACCGAGCTTTAGACCACTCGTAGGTACACGGCATTTGAGAACTGGTAATTTTTGTTTTAGTTTTAATAGACAATGCAAAATTCTCGCATGTGACATAATAAAGATGTCACCGATTGAGAATAGACCCGTATTAAAATTTTGATTTTTTTAGCAAAGCTTCGACTGAACAAAATTAGTAGGATAGGAGGATAGAATATAGTGTCATGCGAACCATTTTCGACTAGTTCGGTAATGTTCTAATTAAGTCCGTCTGACTTATTTAGGCCTTTTTGCGGCCCTAACTTTTCCCGTTACCAAGAATATTTAATATAGCAAGTCACCTCCGAAATCCTTTTTTGATACGTCCGAGAATACGTCTATGTCGGACGAAGGTAGACGCTCGTTCTGCGAATAGCGCATAGCTAACGCTGTAGCCAGAGATAATATCTGGCTGTAGCAATTTGCTGAAATTGTTGCCAGATCTCATCTTGTACATTCAAGAATATTCTTCTAGAACAATGCGGTGCGCCGCATTTTTATATAAATAGACGAATTTTAAGTTCATTTGATTTGATAGATACATTTTGTTGTATAAAGATAAATTGTCCAAAAAATTAGTGTTTGAAATATAAATAAGGCCTATATAGAAAATAAGTATTTGCAACAAATTACTGTTAAATTGTAAAACTAGTGAAACAAAAAAAAAATCTATGCATTAACAAATGCTGTTATAATTATCGCACATTCTTTGTAGTGGCGAGTTTTTAAAAACAAGTAAAAGGTCAGAGAAATTCTCTAAAAAAAAATTGAAAATCGATCATAGGTATATAATTTTGAACAGAAGATCATTTGAAAACTTTTTTTTTTTCGATTTTCCAGGCTGCCAATGTTATGCATTAGGATCTGAAATGAGGGGGGGGCGGACAGACCATTTAAAAAAGCTCAATGATTTTGATTAGTTATTAAGTAATAACCAATATTTTTCCTACTTTAGTTGAATGATTTTGATGTTTTTTTATAAATTTATACAAATGCGAAATAAAGATGTTTAAAAGCAACAATATCTGAAAAATCTCGAGTGTACCGTCATATTTGTTAGCAGATAACAATATTTTCGATGTGATTTATAAATAATAGTTTAGGTTCAAATGTTATTCCTAGATCTTTAAATGAATATATTATTATTTTCTGAAGATTAGTACCATCAAGAATATAATTAAAATGTATTTCAGACCTTAAAGTATAAAACATTACACAACATTTTGACAGATTATTAGATCAATTATTCAACATGCACGATTCGCTGACATTAGTAGGATTTTCCTACAATAATTGACAATCACTAGCATCGGAAATAACCGCATATAACAAGACATTGGCAATGATACACTTAACGATGTCGTTATTAAAACTATTAAAGATAAGAGGACTAAGATTTGAGCCTTGGGGAACTCTAGAGGTTCCAAAATATTCGATCGACCTGTGCCCACGATATTTAACAAATTGTTTTCTATCTGCCAGGTAAGATTAAATAGTTATTAAAGTAGGTTTGGTTATGGCATGGTTTGTAGAGTTATAATGCAACACGTAGGTATTATTCGTCGCAAAAATCAAATAGGTACATTTATTTCGTATTACAGGTAAATAATTTTTTGCCATCTTTCACAATTTTTTGGTGTCGGTGTCATTAATAAACATTGCTTAAAATAATTTGATTGTGTATCAGCATAATACTTATATTAGCAACCGCGGGAAAAATATAAGTGTTTATTACTTTACAAAATGTTGTAATGCATGAACAAATAAACATTATAATTATTGTTTTCCATTCCTTATTTATATAAATCAAAAACAGTACTGTTATGAAAAACAGAGCGTTTATGAGTGCACTGAAATGTGATGTTATTATGTGTCAATAATGACAGCGACGTAGGTATATAAACAAACACTATTATAAATGATCATCAACAGCATAATCAAGTCAATCAATATTGTAAAAAATGCGAGAAGTGTAATTTTTGCACTAGAATTATTTACAGGTTCAAATTTTTTTAAAAGGCAACGTTTCGTCTATTGTTTCAGACATCACCAAACAAAATAAGATAAATATCAATTTTGCAACTTTTAGGTAAAAGTAAGTAACTAGGTATAGGTAACCTATCTGTACAAACAAAAATAGGAAAAACCTACCTAAATCGACTCGGATCGTGTCTTGTCCTGAAGAATGCACCGAACAAAAGATCCACCTTGTTTCAGCCGCACATCCCTCACAAATACCAACCCCTATCCGACACAAACACACCGAAAACGTCCACTAGCTGAATCCTAAATAACTACAAGCTACCACTTTAGTCATTTAGTGTCGATATTGAAACTCTTTCGCCGAAAAATATGCGTTTTCCTCGAAATTTTCAGTCGAAAAACCGCGAACGTGTAAACCGACCAAAACAAAAACAAACGAGGATCGTCGGGCGATGCGCGCCGCTTATCCGCAGTGTTTACTATAGTTGGCCTAGTATCCTTTACGCTAGGCAGCTGCAATTTGACTGCGCGAGTCCCGCGCCGTTGCCAGATCTGAAGAAGATAATGTCTGGCAGCGAATCTAATAAAATTTGTCACCTAAAGTCGAGTCCACATTAGAAAAAAATTAACGTTGTGCGTTGCACTCGAGTACATTTATGCGAATGTTCGGCGCATCTTCCAATAAATCCAATATCAATTTAATTCTGGTAGTATACATATACAGGGTGAATTCTAAGTTGATTTTTTAAACTTTGTATAGAAGTCGTTAAAACAAACATGTTTTTTAAATGACTTTTTTTTTAAAACTCAAAAATAAGAAAGATATAAAATTAAAAAATCTGGATTTGTATTCCAAAATTTAAGCTAAATGAAGTCTGTATACGTTTTTATCTTTTTTTTTCGGTAATTGTAATTCCCTCGGGTGTGATCAGTAGCGTGTTTAAATGACAACAATCAACTTGTGAATATGTTGCTTATTTAAAGCGAATCTCTTCAAAGTGCATGCATTAAAGGGCTGCATTTGTGTTGTACAGAACGTACAGTGAACGCTTTACCTTTCTTTACACTTTACACTTCAGTATCAACACTTCAGTCAATGGGACAACTTGGAACACATTATTTAAGTTAGATAGAACCGAATTGAATAAATTTTGAAATAAATGAATTTCGTATTTTTGAGTATTTTATTTGAAAAAGTTGTTTATTTTAATAACTTCTGTACACAGATACAAAGAACTATCAACTTCAACTGTAAATAAGAGGAGTAGTAGTTTGTGTAACAAGAGTGGATATGTACAATCCACTCGAGTTGTACAGTATATTTTTTCTACGATCCACTAACGGAAATCTACAAATTAAAAAAAAAATTTTAGGTTATTAAGACAAAATAACTAATTTTAAAATAATTTATGAATTTTACTGATTTTTAAAATAAAATAAATATGAAAAAAAAAATTGTCGCCAGCCGAGAATCGATCTCCGGCTTTTCGCGTGGAAGTCAAGTATTCTGTCCATGCCCCTACAGCCACTTTTATGATTTTGATTTTAATACTCGTAATTAAAATAGTTTCATATAGTTTGAATAAAATTTCATGTTTGTTTCAAAATATGGTTCAAATAAAAATAGAAATATTATTTACGATTATTCATCGATTCTACACAAAAAGAACTCATTTTAATGTATAGTTAATCGTAATAATTAAAAAATATACTGACAATTAGTTTGACAGAATTGTCACTTATTTAAAATTTTAAAAATAATAGGTAGCAGTCAGTTGATCAAAATATGAACTGCGATTTCATTTTTTGCAGTGTTCTCACTACCTAGAATGGATATGAAATATATACTTTTTCGTTTTGTATGTTCGTAGATAAGCTAATATCCATGTGGGTGTAGAAAAAAAATTGTATAGCACCATATAGTGATGTATTAATATTCTAAATTATTTTAAAAATAATTCTCTAGGAAGCTCACAATATATCGTCAATGCATTATTCCCAAATTCCCATATTACCAAATTCCCAAATTCTCTACGAAAATTTAGCTCTGTCGGAATTTTTGTTATTTGAAATGTCTATTTAGATCGATTATTATTCACAAAAGATCCAGTGTTGCAATGTGATAGCATTTGATCCATATAGGACAAGAAACAGTGATAAATGTATCCAGAATTATCTAGTGTAATCTGTAAAATAAGCACACATTTTTTTTTAAATGTCAAACTGATAAAATACATTTATATGAAAACTTTACCTCAACGATGTATAACTTTCTTTCATCCTAGTCAATATTTATCCTTTTGATCATCAATACCTGAGCATCAAACTGCAATTTCTTCACATAATTTGACTCCAATGCTTATTTTATAATTATTTTGTTGTCGTTTCCAAAAAAAAGGGTACCTGTTTATGCTAGATAGTTATGTTTTGATGTGATTTTACGAAAAATAACTAAAAATAATAGAAAAATAACACATAAATTCAACACTATTATAAAGCTAGTAACTAGCTATGTCTTTACCTTATAAAAACTTAGGAAACTTAAATATTATTCGCGAAAAATCATATTCAATACCCTCTTTACTCAAATATTGAAGCCAGGATTCCTATTTTCTCTTCATTTATAAATGAACAAATAATTAAAATATGCTTATAGGATTTACACTGTAGGTCTTATTGGAGCGCCTGGGGCATTAAAAACTTGAAAACCTCGAATATATATATATAAAAAAGTTTCCTAAAAAGTTTAAATTACTTTGTTTAAATAATTAAAAACCAAAAGCACAAAAAAATTGATAAACTTGGCAATTTAAATTATAAAAAACAAAATTCCACTTAACCATATAAATGTATTCACTGCAGCAGAAGTTCGAGGTCAAAACTCCCAAGTTCTCCACTACTATTTCAGAAACCAGTCACTAATACCAGGATTGAACGCAGTAGATAACTTGGGGGTCCTAATACCCTATTGTGCAAAATCCTGGTGTCAGTAACTGGTTTCTGATCGTTTTTAGAACAGACCTCCTATTTCAAATTTGTTTGGAAAGGTTCGTTAAGCTCCACCCATTTGTGACGGAATAAATTATTTTAACCCGTTTGCTCAAGATAGTGATTGGCACAGGTGCCGTTTGGCTATGTAAAATGTTGTTACATGCCTTTGGAGCACATTTCATTTCTGATGACAGCCGAAATTTGCAGTGGACCCTCGTATTATTAGTAAATCTGTAAAAAATAATACGGAGCTTTAAAAAGGATTGAACATTTATTTGGTTTACCTTTTCTCACTCCCGGGCTCAAGTGGGGACCCGGCAGCTTTAGGTGACGATGGAAAATTGATATAGAGCTTCATTTTGTTATAAAATTAATCGTCTTATTTTTATTCAGAAAATCTTTAGTTGTTCTATGTCCCATGTCTCATTCTATATTGGAATAATTATTAATAAATCTATATACAGGGCATTTTAAAATAACATGTGAGGTGATTGCTTGCTCAAAAACAAGGTAAATAGTTTCTCAACATTGGTCTGCAGAAGCATTGTTCAAAGATACAGGGTGTTGCACTTTTTTTCTGTATTTTCAAAATATTTTCGAAACTGTTTTAACGATTTGAATAAAATTTTGGTTGTAAAATGTATCTAAAACAAGCACAATTTAGAAATAAAAAGATGTAAACAGGTAAATCATAAGCGCTTGCGAACAGGCGCTTTAATAATGTTTTACAAAAAATATTTACGACACTGTATTTTCCATGGCACACTTAATCTAGAGTAAGTCTGCTTACCAGACAATGTTGCCTAAGCAGGCACATGAGTGTAATCAATCTAGCAAAAGAAGTAGGTTCTGTAAAGAAGAAGTAGAATAAGAATAAACATCAAAACGTCCTGTACCAGTAATGAAAGTCTAGCTAAAAACACTAGGTGAAAAATTATGTAACCACAGGTAGCGACCGTCAAAGCAAGCCAAGTCTAATAAAACAGACTAAGCTAGATGACAAACTCTAAATAACGGAGTCCTACAATATATCTTAAAAGGTTACCGTGTACAAGGACAATTAATGTCCCAACTCCTTTCAATGTTTTTATTAACGGCCATCATAAGACCTATGCTAACAATTGACAACTATTCGCAAACAAGAACAAATACAAAGAAGAGCAGATTTCAACATAACAGGAGTCAGGAAAACCACAACAACCAGAGCCATGGATGTCATTCTTAGTCTCATTCCTCACGATATTTTCATCAAGGAGGTTTGCTCTGATGATAATGACACGACTTCGCACGGTTGGAATAGAACTTGATTTAGAATCTGGTGAGGTGAGACGTCGCTTTTAGCGGGAGACGCTCGATACATACGCTTCCACTGCTTCAAGCGAATATGGACTCCAACTCATCGAGATGTATGTTTCATAAGCCATATAAAGTTATAACTATGAAGCCTAGAGAGAAGGAGGCGAATCGGCAATGGTCAAATTTCCGTCCTTTTTTTTATAAAGTTAGCCAAATTGACTGTAGTTGTCAGGGCGAACATCATTACCGTTCATTTTCTATGTAAGCCAATGTAAAATAAAGTAATTTTTTAAAAAAATAGTGAAAATAATCAAAATAATTTGAAAAAAAAGTACATGAGTGACAAAAAACATCAAAGCAAGATTTACTTCGTTTCAGATTGTAAAACAGGATACAAATCAGATGTAAAACTAAAGAAAACACAAGGAGAATTTTTTAAAGCTTCTAATGTAAGTAAAATAATGTATTTATGTCTAAATATAATATTTATTTTAAACTAGTCACAAGTATCTTAGTGTAGTTCATTTTATTACAAGTTTCTATAATATAATCCTCACAAACAACAATAATTATACATTAAATTTAACTTACTAGAAAAGAAAGTTTGTTTTTTTATGGTTTTAATGTTAGATAAAGAGTTGCTACTGTTATTTTTTTGTTGAACCCCAATTTTGTCATTGTAAACGCTTAGAACAGTGGTAGCATATATATCGTTCCTAGGGCCGATGAAGCACTTTCTAGAGATGATGCTGTTCTACATTTTTTAGAAGATATTTTCAAATATTATGAGACTCTTTTTACTGATGTTAGAAAAAGGGAAAAGCCGAAAGGATGAGGTAATATCATTTACATTTCCAAATCTCCCTTTATGCTTGTATTATAACAATAAAAATTCTATTAACTGTGTTTCATTTGGCTCTTAAAATTATATTTAGGTATAATTCCAAAAATTTTAAACACAAAATTGTACTTAGGTACCAAATGTCACCATTTATCAAACCTTTTCGAATTTGGTAATACCTACCAAATTTTCATTTATATAAGATAAAGTTAAATAATTTATCAATTAAAACATGCGAGACTTATTTAGAAATAAATACAACAGTTATATTCGGTGCTTCATTTGGCAATAAACAAGTTTATTTTTATTATTTTCTCAAAATTATGTAAAATTTCCATAAGAATCCATGTATTTTGAACACTATGACTAGACGGAATCTGCACCTGATCACATGTATTCTGACTGGTCATAGCCAAGTACTGAAGCACTTCCATTATCATGGGGCTATCAGAATCCGCACTCTTCAGGATGTGCTAGCAAGAAGATGGAACTATCAAGAATATCCTCTATAATTGCCCAACGCTCTTATTTATATGAAGATTTGTGTTCGACTAGTTTTGAGTAACACGGGCGGATATAAGAGGAGCACCTCTCGTCGACCTTGTCTGTACATCAAATCTGTAGGCAGGCTGATAAGCTAAGAGGGACGGACCTATCTGGAAGGATGCACAACAGACCTAGTGACGTATAAGTACCGTGAGACAACCCATCTTCCACAGGTTACAGATACACAAATATGTGGATATTACTACTGTATTCGGTCATATCGTAATACGTAATACCGAGTGTAATATATTTACCACCGTATTATTGTACGTTTTACGCCATCGAATTAATTTTGTGCATCATCACAAGCGAGGTCAGGAAGAAAAATATTATTCCTTCGTTGTCTGACAGTGTTTTAGATGTTATCAAAGAAGTATGATCCAATTGAATATTATACAGATAAATGACACGTCTAGTGGAGATGATGGTTCTTATGAGATTAAATTTTTATATATTTTATTTATTTTAATATACTAATACGTCCCATATTCGTATTAATTTCTACCAATGACTAACTAACCATTCTTAATAATATTGGAAATGTCTTCAAAAATTGTCTTAAATGTAAGAAATATTATTCACTTTGAAATCCCATCTACGAGTATATAACGTTCTTGAACCTTAAAATTATATGTCGTATAGGCAAAATGTAATTTTTAAATCCGAGTACTAGAGAAAAAATGGAAGTTGTGTCAACGTCGCGCCTAGACAAACGCATGCGTTAGGGCCGGACTGGGTTATGCTTGGCGGGTCGGCCAATGAGACCGTAAAAATTGCGCGCGCTAGCAATTGAAATGCCGAATGTATATTTATACTAAAATCGCAGCCGGTCTAAGTCCAAACCCCCTTATACGGGGTTAGCTCCGAAAGAACAGACATTAATAATTGAATCGGTCATTTCAAAAACCACATAAGTCAATTTTAGGCAAAATTGGGTTTATGTCTTGTCAGGGATACCTACACGTTATGCGCAAAAATCACACAAATCGCATTAACCGTCAGATAAATAAACATTTTAAAATTTTGGTATTTTTTACAAATACCATATAAGATGAATTATGAGGTTTTTGCAGGGACATTCGATTTTTTAAGCTGGCATTTTAATTTATATTATCAGCTTATTTTTCAAGCTTAATGTTACCTTCACTTTACATTATAAAATAAATTTTATTAAACGTTTTGATAATGTAGATTTTTGCTTTCATTTCCTTTCAAAACAACTATAAAAAAATTGTTCCGTTCCCAAACCACATAGGTCAATAACAAAAATAATTTATTTTTTCTTTAACTTAGGTTTTTTAGATCTTCCATTCTATTCATAAAATCTAAATATATTCTTTATTAAGAAACTTTGTTATGTCTACTGAAAATTCTATTTCTTTTTTGTAAAAATTTATGTTTGTAATGTTAAAACAAGTTTTCTCATATTTTTTAGGAGATATTTCTTGATCTAAAAAACATGTTTTTAAAGTGAAATGAAATAAAGAACCCCTAAATTAATAACACAATACCACAATTTATTGAAATTATTTAAAAAATGCAACTTTCGGCTAACTAGGTGTCTTCAGGCATGTAATATAAAATAAACCGGTAACGGGTTAACATTTGAATAATAAAGGTACTTGTACAATACTAATATAATTAAAAACTATACGGTACAGCATTTATACTAATGAAGGTGAAGAACAGCTACTGAAGATTACATAAACTCCATATTGTTAAGGAAAGTAATATAAGGCAACGACGCACAATAATAATATAATAATATTAAAGATAAAGTATTGAATTTTGAAAAATTAATATATAACAAATTGTAGTAAGAAAAGAAATTAAATTAAAATAATAAAAACTTTTAATAGTTGGTGAACGAGCTGGTGAACCACTGTTTCTTTTTTATTTCTTTATTTGTAAAATTTTGTATTTTTAATGTACGAACAAGTTTTTGGTGATAAGAGTGTCTATCAACAGGTCAATCCTGATGAAAAGGAATGACTAAAAGTTTTTATCACTGGAAATGAAAATGGACAGATGCCTCCTCCGATGGCAATATTTCGTTACAAAAGGTTCCCCAGAGGGCTTGCATTAAGTGTGCCACAAACATGAGGAAAAGGACGATCAGAGAATGGTTGGATGACTGGAGAAACTTTTTTCGAATTTGTAACGAACCTATATTTACTCCATGGATAAAAAACAACAACCTTGAAACACCAGTCATACTGTTCATTGACGGTCATTCCTTCCACTTAACTCTACAAAAAAAGCAAATTTTGATCAGAACAAGGAATAATACGGGTTGCGTTATATCTATCCAATTGCGACGCATTTGATCCAGCCAATGGACGTTGCTGTGTTCAGATCTCTCGAGGATACTTGGAAAACTAGTGTCCACAAATGGCTATTGCAAAACATTACTATTCCAATATTGAGGATAATTAATTTTTGCCCACTTTTACAAAAAGTGTTTGATCAAACAGAACTTCCCGCTATACATAGAAATTGTTTTCGCAATTGCGGTATCGTTCCTTAGAATCCAAAAGTTGTGCCAACAAACGCCAAAGAAACTAAAAAAAAATATTATTAAAAAGGAAAAATTAGTTAAAGAGCTGGAGATCGGAATTGCATTAGTGGAAAAATACGTGGATGGACAAACTATACTGTTGTTTAAAGGTACTGATGAATGGTCAGGCAAAATAGAAGATACATCTTTACTTGTTTTTTTAGAAACATATTAGGTCATTACATGCTACTACTAAAAATGAAATACAGTTGGCAAATGAAGATCAAATCAACAAAGATCATTTAGAATCATCTACAAGCAACGTTGTTAGAGACGCACAGCCCCTTATTGAAGATGCTCCGCAAGAATCCACAAGTAACATTTTGGAGGACGTGGCCAATGATGAGGCCAACTGAAATCGAAACTAAAGAAATAGAAAATATTTTACAAGACATCACACATACAAATCTTATTGAAGAGAAAGATGCGTCAATAACGAATGGTCCATAAAAAAACGTCTCTCCAAATAAAAATATACCAACACCACTTAAAGGAGCATTGCACTGGCCAATAAGAAAAGAAGAAAGATGCAACTGTTGAAAAAAAAAACAGAAGTCAGCAGAAGAGCGAAAAAAGAGCTTGAAGAAACTGCAAAATGGGCAAAAAGATAAAGACTTTTTAAAAATGAAAAGAGTTTTGTTTGAATTAAGTAGTGATGAAGAATGGAAGAATTGTCAAATAACCTCAAATATTTGTAAAACTGTCAACCAGACTGTCAACTACTGGATTCTTTATATCACAAATACAAAGTAAACTACTGGTACAAACCAATTATATCGATGTCAACCACTAGTACAATTATGACAATAACTTATATTTAAATAAAAATAGTAGTAGGTAAAAACCATTTTAATAAACATGTTGTGTAAAAGAAAGATAAATGTATTTGTATAACCGATAATTTCGTAATTTCTTTAATAAATACGTATTTCGCTTAAAAAATACCATTTTGATCATTTAATAGAGTCAACCACTAGTATAATTACCTTAATGTCTTATTCAATGGTTTTTCCTATAGATGCCAAAGAAGACAGAATTTTAACAGTTGCATGCAGATAAGAGGGAAATTGTAACGCGGGAAGTTGAAACATAAGGGAAATAAAAAATATTCGACAAAGGCCAAAATATTACATTTATTTCATTGTCTGTAGGAGTTTTAAAAACTGTCAGTATTTACAAAACCATCGCTATTGCACCACTGAAATTGTGATACGCCAGTCCAACGTAGACGGATCATAAACATTCTCACGTCGAATTTAAAGTAAATTAAACCAAGCAATTTTTGATCTTTCTCAAAAATGTCTTAAGATGCCCAGAATATTCAATATATCGCCAAAGGTATGATACAAAAATTAGCTAAATAAAAATTTATAAGTGATTGTAATTAATAATAACCTCATTGTAATGAATAAAAAAACTCATATTGATGCTTTCAATTCTCTACTTTTATTATATATTTTTTTTTTAATAGAGAATATTATTAAAAGTTGAAACAAAAGTTTTTGATAGAAATGATCTGAACATGTGAATATTGTCTCGTCCAGGATTATGTTGAGGAAACACTTAATGTAAACAAAGCGTATCTACGAGTATACTATTCGATATCTTTGGAGAGTACAAAGTTTTAAAAACTTCCGAAAACTTGGACTAACCCTCAAAAAAATATGTCCATTTTTCACAACTAAATGAACACAATATAAAGGACACATCGCGTTCAAAATAAGAGAAAATAAATTGTGAACATCCGACATTTTTACTACATACCGAGTGTTTTAATTCTATATTGTGTTCACACTCAATTAAACCTAAAGTATGCACTACAAAGCAGAATGAAGAGGATTTCACTTGCTTCCTCTTCGCTCTACTTCCTACGGCCGGCGCTCTTCCTAATTTACAGGGTGCATACAGAGAATTGTATTTATTGACGAGTTTATTGGTTCCACTGTTTCATTAAAATTTTCCAAAAAGTTTATTGACTGTACGAGAGGCGATTAGATAAATTAAATATCGTATGCGCAGTAAATACGATTTATCTATTATCGGTTAAGTACATACCAAAATAAAGAAGTTAACACTTTTTAATCGTCATTAGTAGGATCCAATTACAATAAGAACACAGCCGCGTCATCACTTGGTGAAGTAATTAATTGGTTATCGCCGCCTACTGGGGGTTTAGTGTCGTGTTAATATTTAAGAAATAAAGGAAAAAATATTTTTCTATGCCCAACAACTCAACAACTTACTTTTTTTTTTTAATTTATTGATAGTTGTAGATATTATGTATTTGAAATTCGAAGTAAGTGTTTTTCTTATTGTAATCGGACTGTATATTTTCTTTTTTCTATTCACACCCTTGTAAAAATAAGAAATCAAACCAATAATGCTAGTAGGGTAACTAATATACATGTGTAACATATGTAAAATCTTGAAAAAGTACATGATGTTCCAAAAGGTAAACACATTAAACATAAAGTAGCTTTTATTTTAAAACCTCTTATTTGTAAAAAGACTATGGAAAATAATTGCACATCATTTAAATCAATTTTTCGACAACAATGTGTATGATCTATTACCAGTAAAATCTTGTAGAACATTTTTTTATGGATTGGCAATAGATAAAATAATAAAAAGTCTTCTCTAAAACGTTCTTATTAGGCATTCCAACGATCTGTCAAAATGATGCCAGTGGGAACTGACCGTTTTGATATGGCAACCATGTGGGCCTGTTGTTATTGACAGGGTCAATGATACCTATACAGTTATACAGATTGCTCAAATCGGGTCTTTTGGGAGCGGCATTATTGCCTGGCAAGTTTAGCAAAAATGTGTTTTAAAACCAATTTCCAGCCTTCGAAATATATTAAAATAAATACTTAATTACCTACATTTTCACTTCACTTAATTTTAAAAACATGTATGATCAATCTATATAACTATCTATTACATTGACCCTGTCAAATCACCAGGCCTACAGTGTTGCCATATCATAACCTATCATGTGTCGCTTAGTGGCCTGTCATTACCTACGGGCAACCATTTTGTTTGGAATGCCTAATTGCCTATTTTAGACTCTCTTATACAATTTTTTATAATTTAAAAATAAATAAAAATACCATAGTTCCATAAATTTAATTAGAAATAGTGGTCATAGAAAACGTATAGTACGTAACACAAGTTGTAAGCCCAGCAATGGCTACTTACAACTCTTCTTACTTTACAATTATATAATATTTTATTTACAACCATATATGTAATGTTGTCATTACTAACGTCATTGAAGGTTGGGAAGTGTCACATTACACACCTCTACTTCCCGCCCTCACTTCCCGCCCTCATTTCATCTATTCTAGATGAATAGTTTTTATATTTAAAAAAAATAACACATTTTTTTGACAAATTTTATAATACCTATTTAATGGCAAACAATAAAAAACAACAATGAACTAAAATACAACAAACTACCTATTGATATTTATTATTCGCGAATTTAATATCCGGCTTTATCTGACATTTATTTATATTGGTGACAGTTGTTTACCCGGTACTCACAGTAACAATATATTTACTTGATTATTCTGAGAAAACCGCGCGCTTGGTAATTTGTCGTTAAAAGTAATATTTTAGGTATGTTCAGAACAAAACAGAGATTTATTCACTTTGATCGAAATATGATGGTTGTAAATAAAATAGTATACAAACCTCGGTAGGAAGTTTAATTCCTGTCTCGAGATCATAGCTAACCTCGACGCTTCGCGTCTCGGAGATCTAACTAATCTCACGACAGGAATGAAACTCTTCCCACCTCGGTGTGTAATAAACTATAACTGTTTAGAAATAGTCTATGAAATAGTTTAGATATTGCAATGAACAGAATGGATTAATGGCGTCTGACTTGTCCGGATGGAACAGTTATTTTCCTCACTTGACAGCAACATTTTTTCTACTATCGTAAGGAAAATAACACGAACATATTTTTTTCTAATTAAATAACACGAACGAACAATAATTCTACATAATAAACCAAAACATAAATACTAGTACGGAAAAGTAAATCATTCTAAGTTTGAAATACGTGTAGAAAGGTGCCATTTTCCGTAGTATGTAGCTCAGGGTGCAGGCAGTTTTTGACCCGATACTATTTTTGATATACTTGATTGAACCTCGGATTGAACTTTTATTGATATTTTAACCAACTTTACATTATTTGCTGAAGGTACAGACATCACTTTTATGTCGCACTAAAGTAAGGTTGAAAAAACCCGGGTTTAATACAAAAAACAACCAACTGGGTATGTTTGGGTACACATTATTTTTTAATCAAATTGATCGAAAAAATCGCCTGGTAAAATATTTTTGAACGCCTATTTTATGTGTTTTTTTATTGGTCACTCACTGACCAGCCAACTGAGCCAACCAGCTAAATACACAAAATGATTAATATGATAATAATATCATATCTTTGAAAATTTATATATTTAAATTTAAACCAAAGTTTAAACATACATTAAAACTTGAAAGTATAACATCCGTATTCATAAAGCATTTTTAAATAGTTACCTACCTACCTATAAAGCTTTAAAGATGGAAACGTCAACGTCAATCCAGAGAAAAACTGGAGTTAGACGAAGGAGTGATTTTTCAATTACACTTTGAATCGTTTCTGTGATTAGTAAGATTAAAATAAATAAGGTTTTGTTTAATAATTAATTAAATATCCCTCAATATTTTGCTAGAAAACAAAAGAAATCGATAGAAAAATATGCAAAAAATGTCAGTTCACCAAGATTAAAACAATTATAAATAACAGTTGTTGAAATTGGTATTGCCCATCTCTATGCGCTAGTTCAGTGATGATGTATTTATGGTTCCACTGACAATTAAAGTGACAGTAGATTTTTTGAGTGCGTTTTGTTCGTTTTGTTTACCTAAATTATATAGTTTCTTTACTTCTATAAATATATTTCTAAAGTAAGTAGATAACATGCATCAAATATTCAATCGTTTAGTTACCAATTACATACCTTTAAACTATTTTTTATGACCTGTAAACAAAATTTAGAAATAAACTGAAAACAGTAAAAACGTATACGTCAATTTTATTGATGTTTATCTTAAAAGTTTGGTTAGAATTAAATGTCAGTGGAACCAAAATGACATCACACTGAACCAGCGCATTGGACATTTATTATAATGACGTTTCTATCATTAAGGTTTTACATGAGGATAGATTTAAAGATTCTTGGTGAATAATTCTGTAAATGGTGTCCTATTAACATTCTACATAAAAAGTTAACATGTGGTTATTTTGTGAAAGAAGCTATAAATTTGTAGGTAGGTATATTGAATAATACTCTTTCTGTAATTTGTCCCCTTACAAGGGGGGTTCTTGGCGATATATATTGCTGTTGTACCATTTAACTTGTAGGTGAATTAAAGCCGGAAAACTCTAGGGAGAATCCCACCCATCATATCGAAACAGTAAACCACCGAGATTGATCATATATTTCATTCATAGTAATGTCAATTCGATTTAAATTATACATATCAGTCCTGTAGTTATTTTAATGGGCCATTTGAATATTTCACACCAGATTACGTCATTACCCAAATTGGACGAGTTTTCGTAGGTTAAATATGGTACCTCTGCAATTTTTGTATCATTCTTCCCCTCTTAAATTTTATTTAAGAGTGTGAAGTGTTCTTGGCGCGTTTAATTTTGTAAACATTACTATATTTTGATCTAAATATATAGATACTATATTCTTTGGTACCCCACTTTCCCCTATCTGCTGCAGTTAACTCTATGCATGTGTATACCTACAATCTTCCAAGGGATAGAAACGTGTAATACCTACATGTATTTTTAGATGTTCTAAATTTACACCCATCTCTAACTGTACAATACAGAATTACCTTCCTGCCAAAAGGTTGACAACATTAAGAAAACAAAAATAGAACACAGTTTAAAATTTAAAAGTCACTTAGCTACCTACAACTTAATACTTATAGGTATAAATACAATCAATTTAATTTGCATACTAAAATGTGTACTTACAAACATTTTTGTGGAAAGGGGAGACCACGAAAACTGCACAAACATTCAAATATTTCTTGTAATTCTTGAAACATTCACGCATATTGAACCATCGAGTGTTTCTACAATTTCTCTTAGCAATTGCATTTTTCTGCATGCAAAATGTTCTCTATTGAATACATTAATAAATAAATACATTTAACACCCACTTTAACAACAATTAAACTTGCAGCAACTTTGCTAGCCAGTCGACGGGGCACATGAACGAAATTACGATAAAATTTCAATGAAAGTCACTTTGAATTCAAGCATTTTACCGATGTCGATATTCAAAAAGCCTAAAAAACGTCTTCTTTATACATATCACTCGAATTTATCAATTATTTTTGCGCAAAAACAACGTTATTTGATAGAAATATCACAGTGTTGACACACTTTACTGTTTACATATTTTTAAAACCGATTGGACAAGTTTTAGTTTTGCTCTCTTTGTCTAGTGGAGTGTTGTTGACCTTTTGAAGTGTAAGACGTACGTCTTGTCGAAGATTATTAGAGTGGAGGACATATGTTTCAAAGAATCTTTTAATTATTATAAAATTATCTACATCAATTTTGACAAACAAATAACTGAGGTAGATTATTTTTGAGATGTTTTACTAATTGTTATTTTAGTACCTGCCAATTTAATACTTGCTTTTAATTTTTCAATCTTTTAAAACTTTTTAAAGGCAGGTAGGTATAATTAACATTTGAATATTGTGAAATGGAATATGAAAACATGATGTTATGCATATGCAACCAGTTAAACAACACGGATGGATACCAGTTTTGGTTCCTGTCAACCTCAATGCCTTAATGGATTTCTTAGAACTAGTATGTATGCAACCCGTTATACGCAAGAAATATCTGCACAAGAAACTTAATTTGTATTATTTTAGTTAGGCAACATTTATGACAGTTTGTGGTATATGATGTTGCCAAACAACAGTAATTGTAATCAAAATATTTTATAAAATTATAAGACCTTGCATAACTTTAATGTTTTAATTAACTTGCTTATTAATTTTTACAATATAATAAATAGGCACATTTGCATAGAGCTAAGTGATCCGTTAGCTTTTTTTTATTTGGTATTAAACAGGTTGGGCACTAAACCTAATGATGTCTCTACTTACTTCTTTTAGTCACAGTGGCGTGCCTAATATGTTAAAAACTAGCTGAATTAGGAATTAAAGAAGGTTTCTTTTTATTGTGATATTTGAAGATCTATGCTTTACATTTAAAAGGGATGATAATTACAGAGCTTAAATTGAACTAAACCGTAGAACTGTGGAACTAACCCAGAAAACACATTAATGACCCAACACTGGCAGAATACATGTGAACAGGGTATCTATTCTTGAATCTCAGGGAGTAGAAATTTTGAGGGAAGAATGAGATAAAAATACAAATTTTGCGCGTTGCAGATAAAGAGGCAAAACCGGTTTTCTATTCCCTCGAATTCAAGAATAGCTACCCAGGACAGTGTCTACTCAACACGTAACGGTATTGAATAGAGAGACATACGAATCACCATGGAGGAAGGCGAATCACATTCTGTGGACCGAAGATAGTAGTCGACCCAGGGCTGGAACTCTGTGTCATGTAGAATTCTACTTATCGCTTTCTACAATGGAATCGATTACTTTCTTTTGTGATAAATACGTTATCAACCGCACGGGAAATATCGCAATGTGGTTTCTTATGAAACTAGTTATCCTGTAGTAAGTATATAGTCGTTGGTTTTCCGCTATGTTACACAGAGTGCCACAAAAGAATCTATTGTAGAAAGCGATAAGTAGAATTCTACATGACACAGAGTTCCAGCCCAGGGCCGACTAGAGGAGGGGGGGGGGTTTGCCGGGACTATTTCCAGGGGCCCGGACTCACTTAATATGCAAAAAAAGTGCAAATGATTGTAAAAATGGCCCTATACGTTAAACTAATCTGCTTATTACACAATGTTTAATTGCCCTATTTTTGTACCATAATTTTAATCATCGGTCGACAAGTTTCCCCCATATCAGTGTTTGCTGGGAACTCAATCATAATAAGAGTGGGACACAGAACAACTGAAGAGTCTCTGATTAAAAATAAGACGATTATAAGAAACATGCTTAGGTAAAATATTACTGGTTTCCGAAATACAGGGTGCTAATGTTGAAAATTCAAAAATTATTAATGGTCCATATTTTTTATTTCTTAGTTTAATTTTACTAAATTCGGCAAACATTTTTGGTGTCATAAGATACACCTATCCCCAAAAAATCAGTTAAATAAACTCTGACAGTGGCGTACGGGATGGATAAGTAACATCTTCATCCCCTCTTAATTATACGCTACTACTCAAAAAGTTATTTGTATTGCACCTTTATATTTTTTTATGTTTTTTAAATTATTCATCTACTCTTGTTGGGAACTCATAAAGTGATTGGATTTCGAGATATTCACACTCAAAGGTGGATATTCCTTATTTTAATTTATTTAATTTTGTAATTTTGGTTTTTTTTTAGAAAATTGTACTGAACATAATTTTTGGTTTTATAATATATACCAATCAGTAAAAAAAATCAGTTAAATAAACTTTGCCAGTGACATACGGCATGGGTAGGTAAATGATTTATTTAAAAAATAACAAATAATTTAAAATTATAGTCTAAATAAATTTTTGAACAGTGGCGTAAAATTTAGAGGGGATGAAGATGTTACTTTTTCATGACGTACGCCACTAGCAGAGTTTATTTAACACATTTTTTGGGCATAAGTGTATCTTATGAGAAATGTTGAATGTGAATTTAGATGCTTACTTATATGATTGATAATGTTAAAATATTTTGTATGCAGTAATTATTTTTCTCCATTGGCGACTAGGGCTGAATAGATCCCATTGTGCCATCGTTGGTTCTAGAGAAGAAACAAAAACGGCACCGCGGAAGCCTCGCTCGAGCCCTAGTCGCCGGTCGCCGATGGAGAAAAGTAATTAAAGAAATGAAAGACCAAAAAGACGGATCCTGATTATTATGACTAGATTATAATATTATCAAACCAAAAAGTATTTGTTTACGACAGAATGACAGAGGATAGTGACATCTAAGATCTAAGATCGTTATCATGTTTTCTTGTTCTGTGTAGAAACAAATACTTATTAGGGTTCGATTAGAATAAGAAGAACACCACTACGTCATAATTATTATCTCGAATTTCCAATATAAATAACTTTTAATTAATAATTAATAAAGAATATGTGAGGTGTTTGGTTTAAAAATATTATTCCTATAATTTTATAATATTAACACGCCACTAAACCCCCAGTAGGCGGCGATAACTAACAAATTACCTTGCCAATTGATGACGTAGCTGTGTTCATCTTATTGTAATCGGACCCTACCAACTTTGTTTTGACGTCACCAGTAACGACTATGCCCACTTAGACATCCAATTAATATAATATTTTGTAATACATTGCGCTTATTTTCTTAATTTTAAATCTCTCTGCACCGTCACTGGCAGACATCTAATCACAGTCATCTTTGCATATTTCTTATTTTATTTCACCTTGTCAAGGATGTCCAGTTAAATTCATCTCTAATAAATAAAAATTAAAAAATATCTTCTTCAAGGTTCTATGGGTGGCGCAGAGAGAGAAGGGGACACAGAGAAAGGCTTTGGCAATCAAAGGGGTCAACATAAAATAATGTGCCCATTGTAGAGAGAACAATTACGTTTTTGAACTAATAAAAATGGACTTAAAAAATCGTCAAAAATCAAGATTTACCATTATTTTAGAAAAAAAAACAATAAAATTTTGAAAAAGTGGCCCAAGAGGGAAAATAAAAATTAAAGGTGTTAATAAAGCCGTGGTATACTGCAAATGTCAAAATCATTGTATAAAATACTGGATGTCCCACTATAAAGTGACACATTTTAACAGCTTAAAACTCAAGAATGCGGAAACAGATATCGACGTGTAGTTTTCGCTAAACTGCTACATTTTTGTTGACATAGTTGCCCAATTTATATTTTTTCCCGAAATAAATTATTTTTTTTACATTGTAGAATAATAAATTTGAGAGTGTTCGTTCTTGATCTACTTCACATATATTATTTGACGTTTTTTAAACGTCAGTTATATTTTTTTGGAAAGCCACCTTGATAAAACGGTGTCTAAAAAATTAATAAACTTTAACAGAAAATTCCAACAATCTTACAAATACATGTTTTTGATGTAGATTCATAAAAAAATATCTGCCTCAAACCTTTAATAAATAATCACAATGTATAAATTCTTTGAAAAGGGGAAGAAAGGGACTTTTAGATGGTATAAAAAAATACAGTTTTCTATTTAAAATAAACCGAAAAATATAGATTTGGCAACTATGTTAACAAAAAACTTGAAACAAATGTAACATTTTTAGCGAAAACTTCATGTCGATATCTTTTCCATTCTCGAGTTATAAGCTGTTAAAATGTATTACTTTATAGTGGGACACCCTGTACTAGTTCACTAACAGGAGACATTTTCAAAATATAACTGTATTACTTGTTTCTCTCAATATTTCATGCGAAATATCAAACGTCAACGTGTAAACAGTACTTGCAAGCCAATGACTACACTACTGTCTCACTGACTGTCTCAGTTTATTTGACCACGTGATTTAGCCCAGAAGGAACAACCAATAACTCTTTTAATAAGGTGTTTGAATATAGGAATTAAGAAGAAGACATAATATGGATTTGGATACTCCTTTCTCTTGACAGAGTACTCCTTTCTCTAGAGTTTAAAAATAGCCCCCTGATATAAAGAAAGGCGAAGCAAAGTTAAAGATAAGATAAGAAACAAAGTCTCCCTAGCTGAAATAAACTGTCCATTTCTATGGTAGTTCTAGCGGAATGCAAAATAATTAGCCCCATCTTAAAGAGACCTTGCAGCGTGATATTATTATGCTAAACGTGGCGTTGCTAAGATTAGTATTAGCTTTTTAATAGAATGTCATTAAGTCATTATAGACTAAAAGCCAGTGACCACCAGACCTATGTTATACGAGTAGTATGACGATGTAGATTGTTCATCTGCGAATACTGTAACGATTGTTTCATTTAAAAATAGTTTATTTATTAATAACAGTTTATTTATAATTTAGTTATAACGTACTAATTAATTTATTTAAAACTTAAACACTGTTATAACACATAATTCTAATTTATTTATTACAATTTGTCTTTACTATCCAACACTTAATTTGAAACTTAACTTCTATCGACAAAGTCGCGGCTATTTATATAAAAATGTAAGAGCCCAGAAAGAACCAATCCTACTAGAAGAATCTCGAAGTGTTCGCGAAGTGCTTCCATTAAGCGTCAGCTGCATACCTAGAAAGTTCCGGTAATGTTTAGACCATAAGTCGGGTGCCAGACTTCACGTCGCGCTATAGATCGAAGAATAGAGTCTGCATAGGCGTTCTCACAACAATACATTATTGTAGAAAAGAAAGTTTGGGTCCTCAAGGTACCTAAAAATTTGTTCAATTGGGTCTTGAGCTAAATTCATATTTTTTTACCTTTCTCGTATATGATATAATTTTTTTAATATACATATATCAAGTTTGTACTGGTTTTTTAATCATGTACAAATTAACAATAAAAAAGTTTTCTATAAAGTTCAGACATTTTTCAACACTTTCAAAGCGTTTGGCAGACGTAACCCCCCTCGAAAAGTGTCAGGCAATTGTTGATTGGAGATTATAAAGTTATTTAGTTGAACAAATTTTTTAAAAAATCATACTATACGTTTTTGCCCAACATTTTTAGGTACCTTGAGGAGTCAAGATTCATAACCTCAAACGTTCTTACCTAATATAAACCTACATGAAAAATGTTAACCTTTATTATACTATAACGTAGGTCTGGCGGTCTTTGGCTCTCACACATTATTTTAGGTTCTGTTTTCCTTGAAGGGAGATTTGTAAATCCATAAAAAACGATTAAATAAAAATATTATAACATCCAAAGAGCTGTAAGCAATTAAAATTTTATCGTAAATAATTATAATTAGCTAATATGTTTTACTTTTAGTTCCCCAAATAAGTATTATTATTAGTATTATTATTATTATTGTGTTAATAATATTTATATTTAATCATTACAAAATTATTTAATTGTGATTACGTTGATTAGAAATTAATATTTTTGTGTTATTTTTGTTCACGTCTATAAATAAATAGTTAACTACACATAATTATTTTACAAATTAAATAAAAAGAATCTTTAATTTAAATCATTAAAAATCATTTTAAAAACGAAATGTTTTAGTCAGGGTTATGCAAACAACTTTATTTAAATTGAAAATTCCACTATAAATTTAATTTTTTACCTAATTAAAAATATATTTAAATTTATTTCAATAAGCAATATTGTATTTAAATATTTCATTATTCATTAGGTCCACTGATTTCAAAAATAAAGGCTTGCAATACGATTTTGTGCACGAGCCAATTCGGTTTTTGAAAAGTGGAGTATTTTTTTAATAAAGCATGTTGAAGCTGTCGTTGTTGGTGACTGCTGGCAATTTTTTTTATTGTATTTTTAACTCTCTCCACTTTTAGGTTTCTATGAAGATCAGTATTGCTGCAGTACCAGAGTGCATCGACGATGTTCCTTAATACTTTATTCTGGAAACGTTAAATAACTTGGATGCTACTTATTCTGGCACAGCCCAGCCCCAAAGCTGAATACCAGACTTCCATACGGGTTTTAATATCTGCATGTAAAGAAGCAGTTAGTTGTATGTGGATAATTTGAAATTTTTTTCTACCAACCAATACATTCTTTTGTATTTTATACCAATATCTTCGCGTTTCTTTTTAATATGGTATACCCAGATATTTTGCTGTATTGGCAAAAGGAATCTGAGTGTCGTTTATTCTAATAGAAATATATTCATTTTGTTTATAACTGAAGTTGGGTTCTAATTAACAGTGCTGTTCCTAAAGTGGCGATGGGAAACAGTAACAAAGCCTACACAGAACACGAGGCGAAATAACCTTAGCAGTTGAAGCCGATGACACACCAAAAAAAAATAATAATAAGAATATTTTCCTGGTGAAAAGAATGATGGTATTTCCTCGGAAGATTCAGTTAGAAGCTTTTCATTTAACATTCCTCTGAAGCTAATGCTCTATCATTATTTGAGAACAAAAGAGACTCGTCTGCTAATTGATTTACACTTCTTATAAAATATTTATTTATATTTATACTTTTAGGTGGGTATAAAAAACAAAAACTCTCCATATCACCTCTCTCGTCTCTCGCAAGTCTGACAATGTTTAGTTATGTGTCATATTCTTCTTTTTTTTTTTTTTTTTCATTAGTATCCTTCACCGTTTAGAGTATTTGGCCAGGGTATCATGGATAAAAAATATTGCTCACATTCTAACCTCCCGTGTAACAAGGACTTACGTTCGATTATGAGTGGAGCCAATAAGACGCTATTAAGTAATTTTTACTACCAATACGTACTAGGCGCATGCTTTTGACTGTTAAAATCATTCTTTTGTCCTTTTCTTGTGTTCATTAAAAGTAAATTATACACACTTATTTTATCTATGAAGAGAAAGATAATTCAATGTCGGAGGTTTAATTTTTTTATCAATTGAAAATAAGTTTGCATGATTATGATTTAAAGTTACATTCCGGAGTTCTAAGTTCACATTTTGGTTTAAGTCTTTATAAACTAAACAAGGATTAACTATGTCTTCATTTGTACTTATAGATAATAAAACAAAATAGTTAAATATAACATAATATTCTACAGAGATATCTATAAAATATGGAAAATGAATATGCTGAGCATATCAAAAAATACGTATGCCTGGAATATCTTTCTAGAACATAGAATATGAAATATATTGTGAATATTTCATAAATATTTCAATATATTTTGGCAAATAGGCAGATTGGTGGCATATGCCAGGGATATAGTGGCTGTCTGGGTAATACAGTTCTTTAGTTTCGAGATTTTTTTCATGTCAAACAATTTGACAACGCAATTTCATATGGTGAAATTTAAATGTCACCTCACATAACTTCCAAAAAAATATTATTTTTATTAATAAATTTTCAAGTCCCATTATATAGATAACTTTTGATAGCCAATATTCACAGGCACACTATTAATAATAATACTACAGTTTTAAACTATATATTATTTCATTCTAATAAACTTTTATATTTTAAAAATATAATAAGTATGAGATATAATTTTAACATTATTTTATTTCTTACAAATGTCAAATGTATTAAATAAATAGCATGAAATTATGTTATAACTAATATACGGTAAAATATTTTTTCTTTTAAATAATTTATTTGTTAAATAAATGAAAGGTTTACCTTTCCCAGTAGGTAGGTACAATGCAAATGGTGCGAACTAAAGTTATTTTTATATCAAATAAATAATATCTTGTATTACTTGTAACATTTATATTAGTTTATTATTGATGGCTAATAATAAGATAAAGAATGCTTTTATATACATTTTTCCATTATCACCTACAAATTGTTCATCAACATCCTTATCCTGGACGGATTCAGCAAAAATTTATAACCTTGTGGAGACTGTGACCTAACACGACTATTAGCATAAATTATTAACCATTTACCATTATTGATCTTCTTTTTAATGACAGATTAATTAGAAGTTTGAGTTTTGCAGATGTATACTTATTGTTACAACAAATTGTATTGCACACTATTTGAAAAAATTATCAAAATGCATTAAAAACATGTAGAAGGGGCAAGAGGAGGCCATGATCAACCTCAGTTGTTCATGGTTGATCTAACATGTAATATACAGGGTATAAGATTAAAGTTTAACAAATTAATATGTAAGGTAAGGTGGGGTAAGAGTTTAATAAAATTATGCAAGTTTTATATGTACTCGTAAAAATTTAACCAAAGAAAATAATTAAATTTCTTGACATCAGTACGCTACTTGTTGTCTTCCTACACACTACACACCTTGAAGTGGGGGCAAGTGTGTATATTTTTCTTATTTATGCATTTAAAGAAGTCAGGGACATGTGTGTATGTCTCAAAAGAACGATGTTTAATATGCTATAAACATTTATAAAAAAGGAAAATCGATCTATGAGTTACAAACTTTTTATTTAAAAATAATAATGAAATGTAAACGTTACAATCGCTAAATTAAACTAAAAATAAAATTTAAGTATGCAAAAATAGAAAAAATACATTTTTAACCATTAATTTTAGATAATATTATAGTTTTATTGTATGTTATAAGCTGAAAAATTTAGTTCAAACCGTATTAGACCACGTTTAGTAAAGATCGGTTTAGGAAGGGTTTATCCATTTCCGTCATGCAAGCATCAAGTTCTTCCATCTCTCTAATCTCCTCATCACTGTCATTAAATATAATATTTTAATTTGAGTTTTCTCTTTTTCTCTTCTTTAAAGTTTTGACTTTTGCTTCCTTCCATGAGACTTTGAACTTTATCATTTGTTATGACTTCCGCACCTTTAGCCACTTTTCGTTTTTTCACCTTTTCAGTAGGATTTGTTTGTTTAACCGTAGCCAACAGTAATTCTTGGAAGTCTACAGGTTTTTCTACGTTTCTCCCAGAGAGACCTGGCTGTAGCGAGTGACTTTGATTGTTATTCAATACCTGATCAGGATTACGTTGTTGGTTCTCCCATCTCTTATACGCTGCAGGATCATATTTTTCTTTGGTTAAAAGGGTTAAAGCCGTTGCAAATAATCTCAGGTTCTGTTTCTTTCCAAATTTGTCCTATTAATGAACTAAACTTCTTTTTGGGTAACTTTCTTCCCTCCCTCATTATGACTCTTCCATTGGACAAGTGTTTGATCCCACTTTACTTTTAACGACTTGAAAACGCTTAAATCTAGGGGCTGTAAAATGTGAGATGAATGGGGCGGAAGCTTAAAGATTATTACTCTATTATCGCGGGCAACTTTTATTAGTCTGTCATCGACATGAGACACGTGACCGTCATATATAAGTAAGATGGGCTGATCAGGTCCAAATACTTCTAATAAAGATTTTTCGAAGTAATTTAAGACCAGTAGGGATTCCATCCATCCATCCATTGACAGTCACGGCATATGAAGTTCTTGGGTATTCATCTGTAGAAGGAGCAATCCAGTCATCCCACATGTTTTTGCTTTAAACACGATCAATGGGGGAGCTTTAAATCCATCAGCGCTAGATTAGATTAGATTAGATTAGGAGTTGGACGTTATTTGTCCTTGTCCACCGCGACCTTTTCAAATCTATTGTGGGACTCCGTTTGTTTAAGAGTATGTCGTCTAGCCTGGTCTTTTTTATTAGACTTATACTTGAGTATCCAAAAAAACTTCAAAACCACAGTGCTAAGATACAAAAAAGAATGGATCCAAGAATCCAGTAATCTCTATTACCAAGAAACATGCCATACTGTGACATATTGAAGGAACTGAATAGGAGTGTAAGAGCATGGAAGCAAGGAAAGTTTGGGTAAATACTCAAGAATCTTCCAGGTGGCAATTTGATAAAAACTATCGTGGAAATGAATTTATCAGCATTTTCGGTGGCCAAGCAGCCATTCAAATCCCGAGCTTTTATGTAATCAGCCCAAAAATGAAAGACTTAGGTTCCAGAACTCGAACACCCTTTATGGGAGTTAAGCCATTCAGCGGTATCATTAGCAGTAACACAAAAGAGCTTTTAAAGACAGTTTTTAAAACCTTTTAACAAAACGAACAGATATGATGATCACCTCGCAAACCATATTTGGAATATTTCCGTGAAGCCTTTTAAAAGACAAAGTACCACAGTCTATTTTTCCAATCCCATTAAAGTTGGAAAAGAGTTACGGGAAAGAATGTGTGACTCTTTTCATGAAATTACTCCTGAAATTATTGCTGCTGTACCTAAACAAATGAAATTAAAGACTCATTTTGCATTAGAAAATAATAGTGGATACTTTGAACACTTTTAAAAACAGAAATTAAGATCATTTACATTGTTTTTTTTTAATCTTGTTTGAACTAATGGTTTTTTTTAATCGTCGTACTTTAAATTTTGTTTTTCATTTTTGGATAAATTAGTTGTTTCTTTTACAGCCGTTAATACTGAAAAATTAAGTATTTACATTAAAATTTGAAACAATTCTAAATAGAATACAATAATTAGTCTCAGTTAATTAACCGTAACCTGAAACTCTTCCGATGCAACACGAAAACGTTTTCAAATGATATCGTATAATATGAATCTTCAGTTGTTCTGTATCCCATTATTAATGACCAATTGATCTTTGCATTTTTGGTACTGAGTGAAGCCGTTTGAGTGTGTTGTATGGATGATTTTGTATGTGCAATATTTGTTAATTATAATAATTATTAATAATATTAAATAATAGTTTTGCTTCTTTAAATAATGAACTTGTAGGGAATATTCTTCCTTTCTTTAAAATTATTTTCAAAAACCTATTATGAAGAATTTCTATTGAATGCATGTGTGTATCCACCCCATCCCATGTTGCCAGATGAAAAACAAAAAATATTGTATCCAACACTTAAAAAAAATGGTATTTTACTGACAAAAAATGGTATCTTCAATAATCTTGATAATACCAAATAATAAAGTTTTACACACATAAGGTTCTTTTGTTCGCTGTTGGTGCAGTGTCCACCAGTGTAAATTACACCAGTTACACCACCATTATTTACCTAGTTTACTTCTTTCTTATTCCTGATACATATGTCGAATATAATTCACTCCTGCTAAATAGCTGGGGGGCTATTTTCAAAGTATGGGAGCACTCATTTCTCTCAAGATTCTCATCGGAAATGTCATATGTCAATGTGGAAACTCTGTTTTTAAAGGCATCCAAGAATAAAATTCTTAGGAGAATTTTAATTATCTCTAAATAAACCGAGAAAAATAGTCAGTGAGTTCACACTGGCCCTAAGAGACCTAAAAATACTGTTTTACATTGACGTATGACATTTCTCTTGAGATAAATAAATGCTCTCGAGTTTGAAAATAGTCCCCCTGATGAAGAAAATATCCACCAGTGGACACCACATCGCCGACAGGAAGGTGTAGTGGATTTTACACCGGGCCAAACGAAAGGTATGGTGTGTGTTGGTGTAGTTTATTCCTACACCAGTGGGACGAAGGAAAGAACCAATTGTTTATTTAAAAATGCATGATAGCCTAGTTTTTATAGCAAAGGTCTATATTTTTATATAATTTTGCTAAATAATACATATATTTATTATAATACATAATGAACAAATAAAAAAATGAAAGTAACATATAAAATTTTTATTTTAAACCATGATTTGAATAAAGTATTATTAAGAGCAAGAGTGGAAGAACAGAGAATAGACAGTAAGGTCATTATAGGATCTTACTGAACTGAGTAAATTTGGCAAATACTCAGTGTATTATGTTTTTTTATTGATCTTCGGCTACCTACGACAACTTAGGTCATTAACCTCGTGTTCTATGTAGGTAATGAAGTAGTCTGTTAGTCCTTAGTGCAGGAGTACTAGTACTCTAAAACTTGCTGATTAAACTATAGGGCCATCGTTTGTTAATCTGTCAAGTCAACCTACATGTAAATTTACTCAAAGTTAAAAATATCGACCCTAAGAGTTAAAAATATGGTAGTAAAATGGTATAGGTAGCCAAAAAATGGTACAAAAATGGAAAATGGTATCGTTGTAGAAAAAATGGTATAAATATCATAAAAATGATATACCTGGCAACACTGACCCCATCCTAATGACCCATAAATGTGAGTTTCGACCAGAGCTTGATAGAATGTTTTCAATTATTATTGTGGGTATGTAAGTAAAATTGATAAATCGGAATCGAGATAACGTCGATATTAATTCAGACGAACAGTGTAATGCGAGCGAAGGGAAAGGCGATTTTTATTTTGTCGAATATGTTATAAATATTATGAGTTTTTATATTCTGTTTTTGTTGCATTGCGATTCTAATCAAGGTAATATTTGGGAAGGCGAGACCGAAACTGACTTCAAGCGTAAAGCGACATCGAAGGAGACCCTACGACCACAAAATAATTTCTTCTTCTTCTAAGTATAAAATCAGGAAATCTGACTATGGAGATCCAATTAAGATGTGGTCGGTTTTAGATTTTGTTTTTTTATATGCCTTAGGCTGGGTTGTAGGAAGAATACTGTAAACTCAGTTTAAATAACAGGTGTTTAATTTTTAACTGTTCATATTCAACTTACAAATGTAATTTTTAAAACTATGTTTAACAATAACCGATGATTATATAACAACTCAACAAGGTTCACAGTTTAAACTAAGATTACATTTTAACTGCCTATTGTTTAACACGCCCTTATTGAATGTTTAACGGATGGTGTTTTATCGAAATTAAAAACATTGTGATTCCATTTACAAATACTTTCATAAGATGATAAAGGTAAAATAATGTTAGGTAAAAAAAATATTAAAATACAATGAGGCTCTTCATTATTTTTTTTAAAATACAACAAATAATAAGATGAAAAACCGCGAACAAGAACTTTTGTTATTATTAAAGATGATTACCTACTTCCTTTTTTTTTCTGAACAGTGATCAAAACAGTACAAAATAAATAGCGAAAACGAAAATAACGAACTTAGTGGCGGTTTGCCCGTAAGGGCACTTGGGCAAGTGCCCTAGTATAATGAACAAAAAAAACTTACATATTTTATATTTTCCTCAATGCCTATTATTATTATTATTATTTTATCTAATATTCATTGCAATAACGTTGGCACGACACTGGACGACCGGGCGTTGAGCGACGTTCCGAGAATTCCGAAATTAAGTGGAAGATGGGCACAGTAAATGTGTGCCTCTGTTGTTTTATCTCTCATTATGATGCGAAAAACAAGGACAACGACAATATCGCTTAGCAAGAGATGAACACATGCGATGGATTATACGTCACAAGCAGGGCGCTGTCCTCAGCGTGACGTGCTTTACCCATGGCACAGATTACCTAGACCAGATACGAATGTACGCAGCGGTTTAAGGTGCGAGTTTGTTGGATCATGATAATAATTTATTTATTATGATTACGAAAAAACGTTAGTTGGACCATTGGAATAGTTAAGAAATAAAACTACGAAAAAAATAACTTTTTTTTATAAAGCAGTCAAAAATATGATGAAAAAAAAAATCAATAATATTTATAAATGGGACAAACTTTTAATTTTTCTTTTGGTTTTGTCTGACTTTTTCGAAGATTTCAAATCTCTGTTTGCATATTTAAGAGTATAAAAAATTCTGAGTCTTAAAAATAATTTAATGGTGTACATTTTCGCAAATTGTTGGCAAGGGATGACCAAATTCTATTTTGCTCATCTCAAAAAGGTATGCGTTGGAAATTCCAGGCTTAGTTGACAAACTATCAAATAGAGATATAAATATTTTTTCTAATTTGAAAATATAAAAGAGAAATTTTTCGCTGAGAGATTTTAAATTGCCAAACACCTTTTCTTCAGAGTCGTATGCTTTAAAATGCGTTAACAAATTAGAATTGTTAAGTAAATTGCATTCTTCTGAGAAATTTACGCAAATTTCGCAAAAGTGGATATGTAATGATTTTTTGATTAAATAGCCACATATATAGTTAAATGCATTTTGAGTGGTTACATTTAGTTTTGTAGTCACATTTAGAAATCGTTATTGCCCTAACTGATTGTTTTGAAATATATTTAATTTTCATTAAGCGAAGAACTTGTTTTCCTAAGGGAAATACGAATCCCGGGATTCCTTTCCAGTGCGTGCCCCACTGCCGTTATTGTCCACGAGCCGCCACTGAACGAATTGTTTAATTATAGAGCAGGGAGAGAAGTTGGAAAGGCTTTTCGCAGTTCTCCCACTTCATTCACATGATTTGACAGTTTTGCCACGAAGCTAACCGAAGTAATCGCGAAACATTGGCGTAGAAAATTATTTTATAGACGTTAATAAAAATTTTGCATAAATAGTTTAATAAATTTGGAATAGCTGTTGAAATTTTGTAGAATTATGGTTTGTAATTATTACTTGTTTATTTAATTATTTTTAGCTACTAAATAGATACGATTGCCCGATTCCGTCGGTAATAATTTAAAATGATTTTTATTCTACGTTACGACACTGGCGAACAAACGTTACCGCAAATATCACGAAGTCGTCCGACTGGATATGACCTTTACCACCTCTCCACCTATCAACAGCCTTTCTGTCCCTGTTCTAGGCAGGCGTTATTTTATGATAAAAAATATTTAAAATAAATAAATAATAATAGTCGTAGGTATGTTTTCAATTTTCATATATTTTCAAAGTAAAAAAAATGTTTCTATCGGGAATTGAACCCACGTCGCGAAATCCAAGCTTGATAAAGTTGAACACTCAACGATTGAGACATCAGGCTTATGTCAAGAGAATTATCTAATCAAATATGTATATTACCTAAAAAAAAAAAAAAACAAAAATAATGTACTTTTAAAATATTTTAATAATTTAAAAAAAATCTAGGAACCAAGTATAAAAATCTTAAATTATGCGTCTAAGAGCTGAGGCGGAAAGTAGATTCATATTCACACAAGGGCGGAAAGTATAGATTCTTATCTATACGCGTGTGATAGGGCACTTTTCTAAAAGACTAAATAGTGCGGTATGCGTTACTTTTCTAAGTGGTCGTAGAAAAAATACATATTTAGTAGTGGTTTAAAGCAATTACATACTCACTCTCTGAAATGACGTATAAATATTAAATGAGGAGCTGAACAAAAGTGGATCAACTTTAATAACATTAATGTCAAATGTTCCAAAACAGAACATTTACCATAAGACAAAAAATCGGTCTCATCAACCCACCTCCTTTTAAATTTTTGTTACCACTAATTGATTAGAAAATTAGATAAAGGTCGTGCCTATTACGTTTCATTAGCACTTTGTTTATCGTTTTCAAATGCGGTATTTTTCTAAAAAAAATGTGTCAAGAACATTCGGATTTTAAATTTAAACATGTAAATCTAAGTATAGCATAATCATACGAAAAATATGATTCAATAAATCGACCACAAAAATTCCAAAAATTTCAGCGTAACGCTATAACTTGGCAATAAAATTGGGCATTGGGCAATTTTTATAAAAGATGTCAAAGGTGAATGAATATTCATTTTCAATTAAATTTTTTAATGAATATGAAAATCGCGATATACTATGACCAGAACAGTATTTAGAAATGTTTTCAACTAAATGAACTTTTTTGTCTATGACTTTTATATAATGCATCCATTTTCAAATAGTTTTCTAACTTAAAGTTATATACAGAGTGTAATAAAAAGGTAGGTCATAAATTATACCAGATATTATGGACTCAAAAATAGGTTGGTTAGATCTAACCTACCTGTGTACAAAAGTGCTTTCAAAAAAAGTTATAGATAGCATTTTGAATAACTGCAAAACTGTTGTACAATAAACATGTGGTTTTCTCAAAGTAAAAGCAACTTTGCAAGAACAAATAGGTACGAAACGAGTGTATTCCATAAAATATTTATGGGGGTTGGTCCTCTTCATCTTCAATCTTTGAATAGGGTCCTGAAAATATCCTTCCCTCGAAATCATATTTATTTGAAAAAACCACGAAAACAAACCGATTTTATCCTAAATATGTTATCCTAAATCGGTTTGTTTTAGTGGTTCTGCCTGAAATGAAGTCGTTTGAGTATGGAAATTCAAAATTTAATAGATAAAATTATTTCTTGGAAGATTTTGTATGGAAAAGACACAATAAACCTATTTTAGGCAGAAAAAAGGTACAAGAGAACCCGTTAAAAAAGAGAAGGACCCAAAATTAAAAACTTTTATAAAAAAAACTCCTTTTCATTAGTTCGTAAACACTCATTGCGCAACACCCTGTATAACTAAATGCCAATCCAATGTAACGATTAAAAAATTCGATTTTGCATGTTTTTTTTTCATACTTTTTTTTTATATTATAAATTTCACCGGTAATTGGGTAATAATTTTATCTTCGGAAAATGTCAAAATAAATTACAGAATTAATACGTGTATGTAGATTTAAAGTCTGGCAAACTTTTGGTGAAAGTTTATATTATTATAATGCAGTTATTTACTGTCTTGAATCCCAAAAAAATATGGGAAGGTATTATGTTTAAAATTCATAAAAAAAACTCTTATGTAAGAAACGCATAAATAGTTAAATTTTTGGTCGAAATAAATCAGGATTTGCAGACGTGTATTTAAAAGGAATATAGAAGATTACGACATTTCACGATGAAACTAAGAATGTCTTCAAAATGTTAACAATAGCAAATACACTCTAGTTGCCGTCAGGTAATATAGCGGACTCGTAGCCCAAAACTGCAACTGTTTTTAGTTCAACCCAGTGGCAGCTGGTGCATAAGTACTGTAGAGCTATAGATCTGCCAAGAAAATGCAAGTACCATTTTCATCTACATTTCACAGAAATTATTATAGACATTCTAAAAAATATCCATGAAATAAATTTTATGTATTATCTCATTAATTTTAATTATTAACGCGCGAACGTATCTTACTCTCATTTCATGGCTGAGAATAAGTCCAAAAAATAGAATTATATTTAGAAGAACAGTGATAAGCTGTCATCTGTACTGTAAGCTGTCATCTGTACTGTATATTATAAATTATATCTCTATGTAAACTACTTAAACTATTGTTATTTGATTATTTTGTATGAAATGAATTTTCCGTTGAGATAGTTTTTTTTTTACTTACCTTATTTATTATATTATTGTGTAGTAATGTAATCACGACGCCATAGGCGGAGTACTCAATCGTCTGAGTGCAATATGGGCAATCCACTTGAGTTGTACAGTATATTTTATCTACGACCAACCAACGAAAATCTACAAATTAAAAAAATATTTTAGGTTATTAAGACAAAATATTCATTTTAAAATAATTTATGAATTAAATAATTTATAAAATAAAATAACATAAAAAAAATTTCCCGAGCCCAGATTCGATCCCGAGCTATTCGCATGAAAGGCAGATGCGCTGTCTATAACTCAACGGCCACTTTTATGATTTTAATTTTAATACTCGTAATTAAATTAGTTTCAGTTTGATTAAAATTTAATTATTTTTCAAAATGTGGACTAAATAAAAATAAAAATGCTATTATTTATCGATTCTACATAAAAATAACTCATTGTAATGTATATTTAATCTCAATAATTAAAAAATGTACTGACAATAAGTTTGACATAGGTAATTGTTACTTTTTTTTTGTGTGTCAACGGCTTCAACTGCTAAGGTTATTTCGCCTCGTGTTCTGTGTAGGCTTTGTTACTGTTTTCCAGCGCCACTTTAGGAACAGCACTGTTAATTAGAACCCAACAGTGAATGGTCGATTAAAATTTTAAAAATATTAGTAGTTAGGTGTCCAAAATATGAATTGTGGTGGATTTAATTTTTTTGGAGTGTCCTCACAACCTATAATGAGTATGAAATATACTCGTTCAGTTGAACGCAATAGCATACTTTTTCGTTTTGTAATCTGTGCGTAGATAAGCTAATATCCCTGTGGGTGTAGTGCGACTATCAGACGAGTGTGGAAAATCACTTTTCACACAAGTGATGTACAATATTTTTCCTATGACCACAAAATAAATTCATCAAAAAATGTAAAACCAGGTTATTATTATAAGAATTAAAATGTATTTAAAAAAATAATCAACAATAATCGTATTTATTTAATTTTCATATTTTCTAAACAAAAAAAAAAAAAAAAAAAAAAAAAAAAAAAAAAAAATTCTGCCCCCGCAAGGATTTGAACGCGGTCGCTCGCCAGGTCTTAAATGGCAAAGTTGATAAAGTTTGATACTGTTACCACCTGAGCTAATAGGCCTTGCGTCAATTGAATGATCTAATCGTTTATGTGTTTAACCAGAATAAAAAGCAAACAACTTATATATTTTAAAATTATTTTAATAATAATTGTTAAAGATAAATATCTAGGATCTAATTTACAACAATTTCAATAATTTAACAATCATATTGATTTTAGTATTAATATGGACATTACATAGATCAAAATAGAAATGATGGGTTTGACATTTTGTGACAGCTGATCGGAAAGTAGCATATTCGTACACGGGTGGAAAGTAAATTCTTATTCATACGCGTGTGATATAGGCCACTTTCCATAGGACTATATAGTGTGATATGTGTCACTTTCCTAAGTGGTCGTAGGAAAAATATTTTTTTGTTAATATATTAAATATTAGTTAGTAATACATTGGGTATATCAACTTGGTAAACAAGCTTGATGACAGTAAGATACTGTTTGTGCAGATTAATTACTTCGAATAACCTAAAAAAATCGTAAAAAAAGTTGAGTTGGGTCTTAAAGATTCGAATATACTTGCTTCAAACCCTTCAAACAAACCTATGTTAAACGGCTCCCGTTACTCATCTATATTTCATTCGTTTATCTGAAAATATTAGGTATTCCAAACAAAAGAACTGTCGGTGGGAAGGGTTGGTATACCTAAGGGAGTGCTACATACGATGTATTCTATCTACAACAAGTAAAATCATGCATAATGTATTAAAATTTAATTATTTCATGTCGAACATATTGAAAACATTATTGAACAAAAAACTGCTTATACATTTTTAATAAATTGGCAGGCTTGGCGACTACTTTTGCTATTTAAAAGAGCGCCCTAGATGTAAGACTGCGAGGGTGGATTCCTATGCTGCAACCCTGACCCCCTTACAGTAAAACTACAGTATCCTTTTCTATTTTTCGACATAGTCTCACTCCACACTAATGCACTCGACAGCATCCTTGAAAAAATTTTACCGACCTCTGCAAACCACCTCTCTACAGTTTGCATCAATTTATCATTATCATTATTGAAAAAAATTTTCCTACGTAAGTTTTCTTTTAATTTGGGGAACAGCCTGTAATCACTGGGGGCGAGATCTGGCGGATATGGTGGGTGCTCCACTAATTTAAAGCCTTCTTGGTGTAAAGCATCCATGGCAATACAAGATGTATGGCTGGGAGCATTATCCTGATGTAACAGCACACCGTTCATTAACTTTCCTCGGCGTTTCTATTTAAGAGCGACTCCTTAAGCATTCCAGATCACAGACAGCAAAACCTTTCCAGCAGACTTTGAATTTGCATGGAGGAGGAGAACCGCGATGTTTCCACTATTTACTTTTCGCTTTGGTATCATAGTGGTGCACCCATGACTCTTCCATGTTAACATACCGACTAAGAAAGTTCTCTTTGTTTGCTTGGTATCTTTTCAAAAGTCGCTCACAAGTCAACACTCGATTTTTTTTTGATCAATGGTTAACATTCGGGGCGCCCATCCTGCACTATTTTTTTTCAAATCTAATTCTTAATTCAGTATGTGGTGCACCAGATGATATGATAAGCCAGCATCTTCCACAATGTCCCTGATGCCTAATGTCTGTTATTACCGTAATGGGAGGACCCAATAGTTGCCACATTGTCTTCATGAAATTAAGTTAGCGTCAAGGCTTTTTTCTGCAGGTATTTTATTACGGCTCTTTGTTCTACAGGTTCCATTTTTATGAAAAATCACGACACACAGTTCAAGAATTAGCCACAGCACAACATAGCTTTGAGATACAAAGTTGATATTTTGTAGATGTGACCTAGTCAGTTAATTAACTGTCAAAAACAATAATTAAGCCACTACTTCGAAATAGGTCAGGGAGCATAGTGATCCACCCTTCTATGTCGCAACTCCTTTAGATATATGAGTCCTTCCAACTGACAGCTATTGTTTGACAGGTCGTTGGAATGCCTAATTGTTCATTGTATGGTCATGCATTCATCGTGTATATCATGGAGACTACACAAGGAGCACGCACTCCATGTGTAACAAGCGTACTGTGTTAAATAAATTATTTTAAGAGGGCGCTAGTGTTCCATAAGTACCAAAATGGCATAAGAGAATGAGGCGGTAGTTTGAAATAAATAAATAATTCTAATTAATTATTAATTAATTAACTAATTATAACTCTAATTATATTTATTTAATTTAAAAACATTTGACACGTGTTTACGTTAATTAAATAATCGGTTACTTTATTTTCACGCTAACTTCACATTTGTTTATTCCTCTATATTCACACCGGTACAAAAGAAAAATTAGCGATGCTAGTGGTGAAAAAAGATAGCTTTATTTATACGATAAAGCGCGGACATTCTCTGGCAAATGCCACACTTGAGTGCGTGCTCCTTGTGTAGTCTCCATGGTGTATATGGTCAACATAGTCCTGTTCAGTTCTGTTTTAATTTTCAATTTGTTTAGTTGATCTAGTTGACGATTGTCAGTTTGTCTTTAATTTATAATTATTTGTATGTTTTTTCGGTTAAAATATGGCGTCTTTCTTGTCAAATTATTGTACCTGAAAAGACAACCGCAATATTAATTTATTTAATATTGGGTTAGTAGCTATTCGCAGTTTATTTTTTTATAATAAAACAAAACACATTTATAGAAACCAAGTAACTATGTGATAAATATTTTGAAAATTACATACAAATCGAGTATGTCTATAAAAGTAATATGGTTACACACTTTGCGGCTTCAACTAGTCGTGAAGGTTTAAAGAGATTTATTGAGATTGTTACTTATACTGTTTTCTTTGTTCCAGTAACAACTTTCTTCAAATCGTGTGGAGTGACATTATTGCATCGTATAAGATGTAAGGAAAGTTATAGTCACCGTACCCTTTTTTATTCAAGTGTCATGTTTCGAGCTGCCTTTAGTTGAATACCGAAATAATAGACAGTAATTAAGAATATGGTCCGATATTAACCGACAACTAATCGCAACAAACCAGGATTTTTTGACAGCGGTTCCTGAAAAAAACTAAATTGTCGGTTACAGTTGGACCACAGCCAAGATTTAAGTCACTTTTGTGACAGATTGACATTCGATTTACTGGTAACCGTAAAAATATAGCGGTTAGGGAATTGACATTTGAGTAACCATTTTCAGGTAACGCGTCCCTAATTTAACAGCTTTTTTTTAGGAATGGTTAGTTTTGGACCGAGTAACCGATATTTCGGTTACTCGGTGAAGAATGCTGTCATATGTCATTACGCCAAATTGCATATATGGCAGCTCTGTCAGCATTCTTATTCACACGTTCTTGGCATTAAATTAATACTTACCAGTATTATTATTTCGGTATTCAACAATTATATTAAATTTGCTTTAGATTATTAATATTTATGATGATTCTTACACATTATTTTAAAATTGGAATGTAGGAGCTGTGAAGATGGCTGTCTCTAGACACATCTCAGCGACAACCAGCTGGTGTTTGACAAGCTAAGAGGCAGGTCTTATTTGCTCCTGAAGAATGCACAATGGGTCTAGTAAGGTTAGAGTGCTGTAGAGCGGCCTACCCTCCCAACCATACAGATACATATAGTTATATTTAAAGTAAAAACGTAAATTAAATATAAATTTCTCCTTTTTAACTACAAAAATCATTGTTAAGGTTGGTTAAGGTTAGTTAAGAGCAAGATTTTGGTGAAATTTTCAGGAAATACCAATAATAACAAAATTATTTTTTTGTATTTGCATAATGTTGAACATGATGAAACTGGTTTCGAAAAATTCATTATGTAATCGATTGCAAAAAGAAAATAAATAAAAATAAACCTTTTTTGTTTTTATAATCAATATTATACATTATTGAAAGTTTATATTAGAAGGGCAGGTTGATATAAATATAATTTTTTTTTAAACTTACAACCCAGTAATAATGTTGCTTAAACCCTATTTTCCGTTCTAAATCCGCACAAAATAATTAAAACACAATACACGACAGAATAACCAACTTTTTTGAAAACTACATAACTTTAATAAGCGGTATAAACACACTACAAATCGTTGAGAATACATAATTAATATAACTTTCTATTTATCAATAAAATGATGCGTATGCAAAGAGGTAATATTTGTTGCCTAGATGTCAGTAATGTCTTACCAAAACACAATTTTAGAAATAATTTTATTAACATTAGAAAAAATATTGTATGTAACACGTTACGAAATGCCGTTATATGTAACTTGATGATGTTGCGGGACCTTCTTGTCCCGCAAATATTCACTCATTACATAGAATAAGACATTTAGTAACTTATTTCATAAATAGCTATTATACGTGCCATCCTGTATTAAATATATTAAAATTTGCTGTTTTTTTATTTTAATAAATATCTAGTAGTTTTTAAATGGGAGGATTTCCTTCCTTTTTTATTAAATGTCTCTGTAGCGTGCCGCCTTATCATTGCACAAATTTAAAGCTCTCAATATTTTCAAGACACATAAGATCGCGAAGTATTCCTAGTAGCGCGCATATAAATACAATTTTAAGTTAGAAAATCCTCACAACATTTTTGTTTTTCGTATTTGTAAACAGTTTATAAATATAAATAAAGATAAAAAATACTTAAATAAATAATAACTAATAATAAAAAGAAGGGTCAAAACAGAGACCGAAAGTTTTACAATTTGAGTTAAAACTGTAGTTTTATTCGTAATAAAAGGAAAAACATCCCCAAAACAAACATTTATATTATTGTTTTTGTTCCAGAAAAATTAAGCTAGACGATTTTTCCCAGTTTATTAATACAATACATTAAATTATTGTATTTCTATGTATTTTTTTGTTTTACTGTAAAACAATGTATTAATTATATTTTTTTGTTTTTATGTATTAATATAATATTTAAAACCTGTAGTCAAATAATTATATTATTAAAATGCTAGAATAATGCAAAAAAAATAAATATAAACAAATCTTAATTTGACTAGCAGTTTTTACTTAGAGTAATTTTTGTTGAAAATTTTAAATGGTCCCTCGCTTTTCTTCCAAAAGTTGTAAACAACTATCAGACCAAGTAACGCTGCAAAGTTATCGTAGATTTTTACAATAGTAGATACAGTTTTAAAGGTGAGTATTCTGTGGTCTATTATTTCCAATTGAGAAATATAGATCAACTATAAAAATATATAACTTAACTGTCTAATAGTTTATGTCCCTGAATTCGAGTTTTGACCCAACTTACCCACCGCAATAACTGTTACTAATTTTGGCGTAATTTGCATATTACATCAAATCTAATCTCTATTGTATTATGCCAGTTACAAGCCCATTCATAATCATAATATAAAAATGCCAATTAATTTGTCATATTACGATATCTTGTTAACGAAATTTAGTATTTTTTGGGTCACTAGAAATAGACAAAAAAGTTATTTGGTAATGTCAACCGTATAGGGGCGATCAGAAGGAGGTATGGTGTTGGTAAGAGTTTTTATTCTTTATCATAGTTTTCAGTAAATTGACATATTGAAATATCACCGCATCTACATTATAACCACGGTCGATGTGTCTTTAAAAGTCTTTAAATAGAAAAAGTCAGATTTCCTTGACCATAAAAAGAATGCCCAAACAATGTTAAAAAGCTTCTTGTGGAAAAAAGTAAAAAAGTTTGTTATACATTTCATAAGAAAGTAGAACTTGATAGGATTGTGTATAATTTATCAAAACAAAGTGAGGACATTACTATTTTACGTTTTGTATCGTGTACAAAATTTTTTGTAACATCCCTTTTTATTTGCAATCTATAAAGTTTACAATATACATATGGTTAATTTAACAATAACTAAACATGTTGGAAAATCATCCACTGACAATTTCCTTTTAATATAGCTTCATTTCGGGATTACTACACAATACATGGTACTAAACTTTTTCAGGTAGGTCACACGGAAGATGCATGGATGGAAGGTCTCATTAGAGGTTGTGCTAATGCGTTAGGGCGATTTTCATTGCGGGAAAAGTAGGATATTTTTCTTCTTTAACTGATATGAATTCATTTTAAGGTCACAGGCAATAACTTTATTGGGTACATACCATGTAGCAGTTACAAGAATTCTGAGTACTTTTGACTGAAATCTTCCTTCCTAGTATTTCTATGTTTGAGTTGGATGCTGTGTATGTTCTAATTTTTGTTCCAGATGAATTCCTAGATCTTTTTGCTGCAAGATATGCCCATTTAACGCCATAAGTGAACAAGTTCTTCTTTGTTGGGTTTAGGTAACATGAATTGACCTTAACCATAATAAAATAGCGTTTAAGTTGGTCTCTAATATTTGAGAAACAATAATAGGGCCGTGATGAGAGGGGAGCAGTGTCATCTATTGGATGTAGAGTTGTTATTTCATCTTAAACAAGATAACAATATTTAAAAATACTGGTATGTGTTCTTTCTTATAAAATTGAAATTGTTTTGGAAATTGACATTGGAAAAGATAAGAATTTATTTGACATTTTGTTGTTGTGTTTACAGAAAATTAGGTATTAATAAAAAAATTTACAATAAACACATACCAACGAAAAATGCTTATTATGTTACCAGTTCTAAACAATATCATCATCTAAAGATTTCCTAGTAAAATGTTCTGCTTATTTTATATTGTTGGAAAAGGTAGTTACAAAAATTTAAATTTGTAAAATTTCAAAATTATTAAAAGAGTTAATAAAATGAAACACAATTTAAATATTTGTGTGTAAGTATATTTGATAAACATTTTCTATGATAAAAAGTTCTTAAATTTCGAGTTAAAAATTAGAAATGAAATAAAACAGACTTTTTGTCACCGTGTAAATTTATAAAAGTCGAAAACATTTTATATAAATTTACTAGTAATTTTAAAGTTTTAAAAATGGTTATTTTCACTCTCAAATTTTCGTTGGACTTTTAGAGCACGTTTTCATGGTATTATACAGTGAGCACCATAAGTCTTACCCCCCTATCTAACTCGTTACTGGAGTCTTGTTAGGAAAATCGCCGAGACACGTCGATTTTTGATTTCTACAATTATACATTATTGTATAAATAGTTTACCTTTAATTTCATCCATTACTGGAGGGGAGCAACCCTTTCGAAAAATTTAAATGGCATGGGGTAGTGAGTGATAGCTCATTTGAAAAAGGGTTTTATTCTCTATTCAACCGTGTAAAAAATTTGAAATTTGCTTCATTAATTCTCCACTAATTGTTGTTTCAGAATAACGGAAATTAACGTAGCTCACTCATCCTTAGAATTAAAATTCGGCCCTGCATGATTTCGGTTTTGGATCAGACGTGAAGTAAGACTTTTTGCCATTAGAAGGTCACTGTTAGTCTAGTTGCTTTCCTATTTTGTGAGGTTTTGTTATTTTTAAACATTAATAAATCAACAAGTAATGAAGCAAATTTCAAATTTTTTTGCACGGTTGAATAGAGAATAAAACCCCCTTTCAAATGAGTTATCACTCACCACCCCATGCCATTTAAATTTTTCGAAAGGGTTGCTACCCTCCAGTAAGGAATAAAATTAAGGGTAAACTAATCATGCAAAAATGTACATTGTAGAAATCAAAAATCGACCTGTTTCGGCGATTTTCCTAACAAGACCCCAGTAACGAGTTAGTTAGGGGGGTAAGACTTATGATGCTCACTGTATATTAGTTCCTAAAATACATAAAAGTTACAGAAATTAGCACACATAAATAATTTATAAAATTACCTTTTACCTTTCAACCAGTTTTTTTATTTAATTAGTCATTTTAGCATCTCTTCTTTTAAATTCTCTATTTTTATTGATTCGTATTCATCCGTTACATGCTACATTAATTATTATTTTCTTAAATATATTTAAAAAAAAAACAACCATTTAATACCGATATGGTGGCGAAACATCACCTGTCAGCCTTCATTGAATCTGAAGCAAAATCATTTTATAGTATCCATTACTTTTGATATTTAAAAAATAGCGTAGGAAGCCAGAAGATCCTAGAGAATAAATTAACAATCTTCTAAAATAACAAAATAACCTTTAACGTTAATAAAACACGTATTTTAATCATTATAGAATTTGTGACGTATGCAAACAAATTTGCATGCAAAGAGATATATTTTAAAAATAGGCACAAATCTATTGTTGCAAAACGAGTCAATATTTTTACAAAGTTTAAACAATTAAAGTAAGAGTTAAATACTATGGGAAATTTACAACTGGATTTAATTTATGAAATATTTCGTTTGCGAAATTTTAATTAAGCAATCAACTGCACGTCAAAATCGATGCGATGAAGTGGGTTTTAATGAAATAGTTGTAATAAATTAAAATTTTTGCATTCTGATGATTGGACTAGGATATGTTACGCTCCTAACTCCTGAACACTTCTGATTTCTATTTCTCATAACATATAGCACATTTTATTTTAAAAACGTCATTCCAGATTTCAGCCCTGAATTTTTCAATATTTTAAATAGCAAGAGGAGTCGACTAATATCTCATTTGAAAGGGCTATTAATTATCTACTCAGTAATATAATGTAATATTTGTTTATTTTAAACAACAGTTTATTTATTAATAATTTATTTGAACACATATTTATTTTTAAAACAATACTATTTTAATTTATATATATTTCGAATGTCTTTGAATTGTTCACTATTTATCTTCACAGTCCAATACTTTTTCTCAACTGTCTATATACAACTGACTGCTCCGTGTTCCTCCACCAATATTTATGTACACATTTAAAATTTTGGCGAAGGTATTAGAATCTTCTTACCAATTCTCACCAACACTAGTAACATTATCACGTTGACTCTGGAATGTACTCGAAAGCGCCTCCGCCATAGTCGTTACATATGTTTGGTCTTAAGGGGCTTAATTATGTATCATAATCGGACAAGTTGGGTCTCAAAGGCCTAATAAGACAGAGAAGGACTTGGAGAATTAGAGCATGACTAAATAATGAAATAGCTCGCTTTACAATAAGCATGAAACTGTTAAGAAAATGTGAGCAAAATGAAAAGGAAAATAAAAAAATTAATACTACAATAATTATTAGAAACCAAATTCAAGAGGAAGGAAAACAAGAAACAAAATATAGAAGAACTAATCAAGAAATTATTTTAACTTAAAATATATAATGATAATAAATAAGAGACAAATTAAAATACAAAATCTAAAATAATGGGCAGAAAGATGAAATGTTAAGAAAACAGAATACAAAAGAAATCCTATAAATAAAATGAAAGTAAAGAAAAAAATATATAAACGAAAAAAGCGAAAGTGAAATGAGAACAGAAATAACTGAGGTGAAAGTAGAAATAGTCGAAAAAAAAAAAAGAGAAAATAATGAAGAAAATATACAAAAAGAAAAAAATATGAACGATACAATACGGCTCAAAAAATTTGATATCTGATGATTGTATTTCAAGTTATAGACCATGCAGAACTTTTTATAAAGAATTACTCTTTTTCATAAAACTAAGAATACAACAATTTCCCATATGGTTCAGACTTAATTGGACAAACTGTATAATAAACTTGTGAATGTCTAGTATAATATGAAAAGGACATCAAAAGTATAAAAAAAAATTTAGAAAAAATAAATATGAGGTTAGAATGGAAAAAGTATATGAAAATAATAGATAAGGTTGCCAGATTTCCGAATGTCCAATCAGGTCCATTTTTGTGAACATTTCTTAAAAAAAAGCTCATTTTTCGTATAAATCCGGTTCCTCTGCGACTTTTCAATTAAAAAGCATGGCATTTGCATAAAAAGAGTGGCATTTTTTCAAAAGCGTGGCATTTTCGTACTGTGGCGTTGCGCGTACAAGCAAGTTAAAAAGCGTGGAAAATACGCCGAAAGCGTGACGTCTGGCAACCCTAATAATAGATGAGAACATAAAGAAAATGACGAAATCATAATAAATAAAGTAAAGAAAATATATTACTAAAACAGATACAAAAAAAACAGGTAAATGTAGAAATATAATAGGTAGTAACATCCCTAAAAAATATAAAATAATGTAGAAAATCAGACTGAAAATATAGCAAAGTAAAATAATATGAACGAAGAGAAAAAGAAAAATTAACAGAGATAATGAATAAATAAAATCAAAAATAAAATGGAGAGAAAGAGGAAACAAAATAAAGAAGAGAATAAAACTCCTGGTAGCAGAAACTGTTGTTAAATATACATGTTGTAAAAAAAATGTAAGGAAAAAGATAATTAAAAGTTTGCAAATGCTTGAGAAGGGAAAAGCTAACAACAAAAGTGAAAAAAATATATATAAAATTAAATGGAGGAAGGCACATTTGGATTTAAAATAATATTATAAAATGAAAATTAAGAATTAAGAATAGATTTGTAAAAGAATAAATGATACAATTTTAGAAAAAGTAAATATAAGGTTAGTTAATGCAAAAGTTATATGAAAATAATGGATAACAAAGGAAGGAAAATGTCATTAAAACTGTATTATAATAAAATAAAAGATTGCAATTTTGGTTTAAGGGTCCATTTATAGTGGAGAATAAAAAAGGAGAGAACAATAATTGTGTATTAAAATATATACTATAAGGGGTATTTTTCATGTACAAGAATACTTTCTACGTGCACATTAAAATGAATATTATTCTATTGTCCTTTCAACTTTGCAGAATTACATTTTCATTGCTATCCTTTTGCGCAATTTCCCATCATAGTACATTTCTCACTAACGACTACTGTGCATGTAATCCATACATTACGAAGGTATTCCAATTATTCCATAAAAGTTCTTACTTTTATCTGTCATTTCCGGTTCTCCATCTCTTCTCCAATTACAAGCGTTCGATAGCAATAAAGATAGGTGAATTATGGTAGCGAGATCTTCATTAATGTGGATAAAAGTAAAATTAAGAAGCAAATTGATCGTTTGATTTGCAGACAATGTGTTTGTTGGTAAACGTTATTTTTGTAATGTTTGAAACATTCAGATTGGGTGATAAATTGGTAATTTTATTGCTCAATTTAAATTACATATTATGTAAAAGATTAAATATACAGTAAAGATCATAATGTATACAATGTGTCTACTAGGGTGTATCATTTTTAAGCAACTTTTTTTTTCAACTAAAAAACAAGCTAAAAACTTTCAGGAAGGTGAAAAAAGAAGCCTCTAAAAATTTGAGCTCTTAATATTATCATTTAGTGGTGCCTGTTCTTAACTTTCCATGTTCCATCTAAATAAAATAAAAGTCCTAATTTCATACATTTGCAACTTTAAGTTTGAATATCTTCAGAACGGCTCACTCTATGAAAAAAAAAAAAAAAATTAGAACTTTTTGTAGAGGGTTCAATTTCCTACCAAAATAATTTTTCACTTTATTTTTACAATGCTCAAATCTCAAGCTACAAAAATAAGAAAAAATAAAAAAAAATTTCCATGTTATTTAGATGGAAAATGGAAAGGAACAGGCACCACTAAATGATAATATTAAGAGCTCAAATTTTTAGAAGCTTCTTTTTTCACCTTCCTGAAAGTTTTAAGTCTGTTTTTTAGTTGCTCAAAAATGACACACCCTAGTGTCTACTTAAGTTGGAGCCATATGCACAACTTTTTTATTTTGAATTTTACCAAAAACAGTTACTTTTTGTTGTAAAATAAATATTATATGAAAGATTATAACGCATACAGTGTATTTACTTAGGTTAGAGATATACATACAGACAACTTTTTTTTATTATGGATTTTATAAAAAATAACTCTTTTTAAAAAGTGTTATATCTATAACAAAAATGTACAGGGTGGCAAGAAGAAAACGAAACAGAGCCATTATCAGGAACAGCATCAACATTCTAGACAAAAGCTCGGACCCGTCCATTTTTGATCAAAGAGAGACATTTTTCTCTCCGAGCAATTACTACTAGTCTTCCCACTTTCCCGTGCTAAATTTTGTAATCAACACCTACTTCCCCCCAGGAAGGAAATCCCTCTTCTGTAATTGGCTTATTTAATCAGCGCTGTCAGGTTTCACAGCGCCAGTTCTGACACATGTCAATTTTTGATTTGTATTTTACGAAACATGTAAATATTTATAACGTTGTAAGGGTTGTAAATGTAAATGTATATTTAAGATTTATTATCTCTAATAATATGGTGAAAACATGATTTATGAGTAAAGAACCTGTTGAAAATGCTTCTTCAAGATTATATCATAAGTAAGTACAAACACAACCTAATTATCAGAGATGGTGCATTAGGCAATCACCTTTAATTTGCAATTAAACTTTCTTTGTTTCTTATCGAAAAAGTAAAATTAAGAGGGAATAAATCCCAGCTAAGTTCGTCTTCATCCTTCTCATAATGATGATAGTATAGTTTAATTATTTATTAACATAAATAAAGAAAATTTAAACCTGTGACTTTATTTTAATATCACATCTTTGTAAAGTGTATTGTTAATTTTTTATTGTAGGTTTCCTTTTCTTGATATGATAAAAATAAATAAATGGTTCCAAAATTTAGGAATTCAACAAGTGACCACCCGAATAACTTTTTATGCTAATAAATTCTTTATTACAGACCTCAGGGGAAAAAATATGAAAGAAAAATGCAATTTCAGTAAATTTTGACGAGAGAAGTATAATAATCAAACCTGTCACTACTTTCTCATCATATTCTTCTGCTACTAAAATAGTAAAACAGCAACTGAAGCAGAGAAACTTAAGTTTATTTCAAAAAGAATATTTAAAGAAAAAGGAAATGCTACATTTTTACTGACAATTTTTTTAAACTGTAATTTAATCGACTTAGTTTGTGTATTGTTTAAATTTTCATATTATGTACTTAATTAATTTTAGATTTAAACAAAATGAACCTCAAAGACAGTGGCGGCTTGTGAGGGGTTCACAGTGATAGAATATAGGTATCAGTACAGATGTATGAAAAAAACTTTTAGTGTTTTAGACAGTTTATAATATACCTTTCTAAAATACTGACAGTTTTTTACCTATATCTGTACCGGGATCTATATTCTACTACTGTGAACCCCCAAAATTTTGGTCACAAGCCGCCCCTGCTCAAAGATATGCATGGAGTATCCCAAATGAGCATAGAAAGGTTTTAAAATTCTTAAGAAAACTATTCAGAGCCAAAAACAAAATAGTTAATTTGCCTTCGTGCCCGACATAAAGATAATTGGATATTATGAGTGATTTTTTATTCTATACATAGAACGTAATTTGCTTCTAAATCCGTAATGAACTATATTATGTAGTAACAAACTAAACAAGACTATCACTTTATCGTGTTTTTTAGTTACTAAAAAAAGTCCCAAAAAACATTGAATGTTTATTAATGGAGTTTATATCACTATGCTAAAACAATAGGTACTAGAACAATTTAAATAATGTGGATTTTGACTATTTTGAGTTATCCAGATCATTATGATCTAAAATGCCTTTCTGGTGCTATGGTCAGGTATAAAAACATTCATTTATTTGAGCACAGTTGCAATATACAATTTAATTAGTTTTTTGTCTTTTTCCGTTTAATGTGAGATTCATTAATCTACATTTTTGTTGGTGAAATAGGATATTTTAAAATGTCCTACTGTTTTCTCTAATTATCAAAAAAGTATAGAACAATGCAAAGACTGTTTTAACAAAAAAGAGATATACCTTTAATTAAACACACAATTAGTCAACTCAATTATACGATAACTTAAAGCGGAAGTCCAGAAAACTTCTAAAAATGGTTTTAAATGTGTTTTTACTAGAACAAAGGCATTATTAAAAAAAAAGTCGTCATCTAATAACATTGACGATAGGTTTTTATAATATATATTTACAAATCACAACGAACTACACAAAATGACATTATTAATAATTTAGCAATAGAAAAGTTGATTTTCTCGAAATTACTTTTTTAAATTGTTCCAGTACCTGACTACTATTGTTCTAGCACAATGATATTATATGAATGTACATTGGATGATATTTTATATTTTAGGAATAAAATAATATTTTTTTGCAGGTTTCTGTTAAAAACGGTTACAAGAACTTTTGAAAATATTAATAAAACGGTCTTCGCAGGAGCTTTTGATCTAACATTATATTTTTATTCTCTAAAAGGTTACAGCTATGTACCTTAGAAGAAAGTGTACTAAGACTTACCTCTTACTAGATATAAATTATCAAAATGTTACCAACCAATTGATGGTTATCCTGGTTTCCATAGTGAAATTCTCCTCGAAACTATTAAAAAAAAAAGGCAAAAAAGTCTTTTGCAAAACAAAAACAAGAAATTTATTTAAGAATCTAATTATTTTTTGAAGTTTTACCATTAATAATTTTTGATAACGTTTTAAGATTATGAAGTTCTGAATGTATTTTCCTATTTGATAACCTATGTTTAAATTTTTATTAGGACCAAAAATAAATTAAAATTTTCATTTCAACTACAAAAACCCTCATAATATTAAAAAGGGGGAAAACGTCAGATTATATATGTTCCAGGATCATCAACTCTTTAAACATTTATTTACTTAAAATGTGTTACTTTTAGAAGGTATGTATTAACTTTCTATTTGTATATGTAATAATTTATTTCATTTTATCTCTGTTGTATTTTCAAATTGATTTTGATATTAATCTTATCTATTTCTATCTTTTTTATTCACATATGTTTTTTTTTTTTCATTAAAACAAACGTTTATTAGCTTATTTAATATAATGAATCACGTTGTTTTATTATATGCTTGCATGAATGATAACTTTTATTTCCTTTTGAAAATGAATTTCGAAGATAAAGACGAAACGGTGAGTGAGATTAAAAAATTAGACGAAAATGACGATATTTACTGGAGCTTTCATCTACACTCTCCTTTTTCTAGCTATCTACACCTGAGCCAGCAAGATTCATCTTCCCTCTATCCTTACATTCTCAAGATTTACAGAGCAAACGCAGAATACTCTTTCACATATCCGGACCTTTTTGACGGGGACTATACCACTACTTTACATTATCAGCCTTATTTGTTATCCCAAGCAATTTAAATGCATTCGTAATTGCTCATTCTCACCTCTTCTCTTGTAGATTACATACACACCTTTCTTATTTTTAGTTAAGTTTGCACTGCTCTTTTATTTTTTCTTTTCCACAGCTTTTTTGTGATTTATACTATTTAATTTTAATCGTAACTGACCAACCTATTTATTGTAAATTATTGTAAACTATTGTAAATTATTGTAAATGTTGATGCCGTTCCCAACAATGGCTGTTTCGTTTTTGTCTGCCCCCCCCCTGTATATTTATAATTCACTTCACTTCAATTTAAATTCAAATTAATGATGCTACGTTTTTTCATCTTTATTTACCCTGTATAGCAGGTTGGCAACTATGATCCATTCGCTTTATAATCAGGAAATTTTCCGGAAGTTGACATATTTTCATGAATATGGAATATTTAATAAAAATAGGAATTTTGTCACCTCAAAGAAGGTTGTCAAACTGCAAAGGTTAAGTTTAACATGCATTGTAACGTATTTTAAACTCTGGACGAGTTGGTAAGGCAGCGTTCGTAGAACGCGAAGATTGAGGGATCGAATCCTCCCAAGGACACATTGTTTTCAATTTGTCAATAAATTTAGGAGTTCAAAATTAGTTTTCACTATTTCATAGACTTGGTCAATGTTTCTCTCTAAACGGATATTTAGGAATTATTTTTTTTCTTCTACGAACAGTTTCGAAATTAGAGAAAGTAAAGAGATTGGTCTACCTACTTCCACAGCTACTCATTACTAGTAGACTAAAAGTTTGGTACACCCAATATAAACACGCCCAATATTTGCAACGAATCAATAGTTGAACTTTATGTCCTCACAATACCCATACATTTATTAATTTTTCTAACACACTAACATTTATTAGAGCCCTTCAAATTTCGCTGATCATGACACTACCTTTTTGATTTTTTCATAAATTAAAGATTTAAAAATGCTTAACATTATATTCATCCATAAATAATAATAATAATAAATAAATAATTAATTAAATGTCCTTGTTTGTCAATAATATCCTGATTGACTTGTCGATAAGCATCATTTTCAACTTTCCAAAGATTCATCTTCAGTATTGTCGCTATTGTTCTTACAACTAAAAAGCATTTATCATTATTATCAATGTTCATATACACACTATTAATGTCAGGAGAGGCCAAATATGAAATTTGTGATGATTCATTATTATTTGCGTTCATTTGATATCAATCAGTCAGATTAAATCTAGAGGGTGAGTATTGGAAAGAAAGAACTAAAATTGTAATTTTTATTAGGTTGTTCCAATTAAAACCTCTCAATTTTAAAACTTTAAACCAAAATTCATAGGTAGGCATCTTTATGCAAAACATTTAAAAATTCCTCTAGACGTCGATTTTGTCATAAATGGCACTTTACTTCCGATTTTATCCTAGCAGGGACTAGAATCAACCACTAAAATGTTAATAGATAATATAGAGTCAAAAATTACCTCATTTCGAAGCTAGTTAAATATCCTTTATAATGGTAATCATTCTAACTTCCAGTTTTTTCTTATTGCGAAGATATTAGGGTTGGGAAGTTTCAAATTAACACCCCTTAATAATATTACTACTTTTCTGTATTTATCTTCTTAGAATAATCTTCTTAGATTTATTATCTGGGATTTACCTTCTTAGATTTATTATCTTAGATTAGATTTATTATCTTAGATTAGATTTATTACCTTAGATTTATTATCTTATATTTACTATCTTAGATTTATTATCTTCTCAGATTTATCTTCCTAGATTTATCTTCTTAAATTTATCTTCTATGGGTTTGTCTCTTCAGATTTATCTTCTTATATTTCTCTTATTTTATTTCTCTTCTTATAATTTTCATCTCACATTTATTTTATTATAAAGGGTGTTTTAAAATTAATGTTCATATTAAAATTGGTTGTAGTTATCCAAAAACGAATATCATAAATTTTACCGGAAATTCTCAAATTTAAATATTTTCCTGATCATTATTCTACGCTTTACTGAAACTAAAATAGAAACAAAATAACTTTATAAAAATATAAAGGCTTTAAAAAGTTGCCATGTGATTGTTTGTCTTTTTTTTAGCTAAGTAGACAATAGAGTGTGTAATTATTAATTATGTATTATCCAATTGCTTTCCTCCTTATGACTTCCTATGATTAATATGCCAATAAGTACAGTTACATTGTTGTACATTGTATTATTATATTTTTTTTATTTCAACCTTGATTTTATTTATAAAATGTTTCTCAAACATTTATGAATGAAATTTTTCTATGTTAAGTGGCAAAATTAATTTAACCGATTCACAAAATTCCGCATTCACTGTTTGATTTCCTACAATTTGAATATCAAAGTCGAAAAACAAATACGCATGTTAAATTTGCCGTAGGTAAATTAAATCATAAAGATTTTTAATGATTCTTCAAACCAAAATCCCGGATGAACGTATCCTTGAGCTTTTTTGAGAATTTTATTTCGATTGTACAAGGTCCAGTCAGAAAATCGCGGGAATTTTTTACTATTTATTTATAAATGATATAGGTATACCGGGTGTCCGCGTGGAAATTTTAAGTAGTATAATTGTGTTATGATATATTTTGAAAATTTTAAGATGCCATTAAGAAAATAAGGGGAAATGAATAGTATATCTCATTAATAGTACCCCCAAATGTGATACCCGTCGCCCCAGCCACTCACGACACCTTGCATGTTTTTTGACAGATTTTGGAGAAGTCTAGTTTTTTTATCAGTAGTGGCTTGTGAACAAAATAGAATATAGACCTCAGTACAGATTTAGGTAAAAAAATATTATTTTAAAGGTATATTATAAACACTGAAAGTTTTTTACCTAAATCTGTACTGAGATCTGTATTCTGTCATTGTGAACCCTAATATTTTGGTGACGAGCCGCCACTCACTGTTTTCTTTAATCTTTAAATGAAAAACGATTTATTACATGATGAACTTTAGGATATTTTATTTCAGAAGACGGACCTTTTATTTTTGAAAAAAATTGAAATTTTGCTTCTCACTCAATTCCAATTAACCAATATCGTGTAATATGCCAATTTGTAGGTCTGTTGAGTAGATTCAGGTTTGTGTAGCTAAACTCAAGAACAGCGAAGATATAAGTATTTAAAGAAAATCGAGAAGAATCTATAGGTCCCCTCCTGATTTCTGGCAAAACGGTCAAATATTTTAAACTATTTTTTTTTCATCACATTGTCCATTCTAAAAATGTGTTGGTTTTTGTCTATCAGATTTTCATCTCATCCTTTAAAACTCGTGTAGTATATTCTGAAAATATATATACGTATGGGTCTACGGCGGGAGCGCCTACAAACTATTTAAAAATTTATTCCAAATGTGTGGATGGAACGATATTTTCAGAAGTAGCGTAGCTCAGTGCTACACTTTCGATGCAAAAAAGACCTATTTTGTTGTTAATATAATATTTTTGTTTTATTTAACTATACACGGTGTTTCAAAATATATTTTCCATCACTTCTGGTGTGATTCCTTACCCAAAATAAGAAATAATTTCGTTTCAACACGGGTCCACATATGCTTGTTTCAAAAATACAAGGTTTTATTTATTCTTTTAGGTTTTTAAAAATATTCCGATACGGCTTTAACGAATATAATGAAACTTTGGTTGTACAATTTACCCACAAAACCAAATATTTAAGCAATGAAAAGATGCAAATAGGTTTAACATAGGCGCTAGTGCGAAAGAGCGATTAAAAATATGTACGTCACTGACTTTTCACTTTTTGATTGCACTATTTTTTTACTGATTGTAAAAGTGAAACACCCTTCTTTGAAACAAAGCATTTGCGGACCCATGTTGATAGAAACTATTTATCCTATTTTTGGGTAAGGTATCACCTCCTGAGCGATGTCAATATGTTTTTTAAAACACCCTGTACACTTATTTGGCAATAGCTTTATTATTAATCTCATAATATTTAGCATATATGCTTTATGACTTATTCAATATATTTTTGTAAGGATAGTAAACATTTTATAAATTTAGCATTCATGCTTTATGATTTGTCCAATATATTTTTGCAAATATTAAAGGAAAATAAACACTTTAAATGTTAGTTATTTTATTTTTATTTAAAGAAGTAGGTACCTATTATAAAAATAAATACTATTTAATTTGTGGATTTCCTTACTGTTTATATAAATATATTTAAATATTGACAGACATTTTCTCTTGTGATTTAATTTGTATTTGATATATCACGTAAGTATTCATTGAATTATAAATATCAAAATTACTGCGACCACGTTAAACAATTTAAAAATGTCTGAGTCCGGACCTACTTAAGATGCCATATTGTTACCATTCTAATATCCATCTACTAGTACCGTAGATTGACGTTTGAGTCACCATTTTAACCGGTTTTTCAGAAATGTCAAGTGGAGTGATTAATTTTGGATCGCATAACCAATATTCTGGTTAAGCAAAAGTGCTGCTTAACCCAGGAACAGAGACGTTTCTAATTTGACAAATCAACTTGTATTTTTTAAGGGGTCGCGAATCATTCACTATAACTGCATCTAGGCAGCTCTGCTGAGGCCGGTTCTGTAATCATGTTTATTCTCAATTGCTACCATTGTTAGATTTATTTCCAAGATAACAAAAACAACTATATTCGAATAGAATTCTTCTGCCCACGTTTCTCAATAGTTTAATTGCATCTATTTATTTTTATAACTATTTGTGTATGTAAAGCAATTTAGGTACTGAATTAAAAAATGGTAAAATTACATGTCAAGGACTTTGGGACTAGACTCGGCTCGAGTCAGTACCTGTTAACTGATTGGGTCAACAATGGAATTGCTTGTTCTACCATTCATTTGATCTAGATATTGTTAATCGTTAATAATCACTGAACAATGTTTCGAGTCTTGAATAAGAAATATACCGGGAGAAGCAGAATATTTTGTTGCCGTTTCATGTGTTGCTTCAATTTCCACACTGCATCAATTTAATCCTCTGGGCAGTATTGCCAACCCTAAAAAATTTAAAAACTTTATTTTAGACTTTTAGCTTTTATCACAAATATATCTTTTGCTTATCCCTAGTCAACAAAAATAAAGTAAGAAATTATTAGGACCTACAGATACGGAAATTTAAACGGACTATCTGAGAGCCAAATTTATTAGAGACGAGCGTAAGTGGGAGTAAGGTCGAAGTCGAAGTCCGTTTAGGAATATCGACAGTCAATGTCCGACAGAAGGGAGCAGGGTCACTCTGTCGAACAAACTATTAGTGTTCAAGTTAATTCTCAGACCCATGCTAACATATGGATGTCCAGAATATTGCCAAAAGGTTAATTGTCATTTCAAAACATTGCAAATCTTTTAGAATAAGTGTATTAGGCTACGGTCGGACTACGATTGGGGTAATTCAAATATCCGATAAATTTTATGCACGATATCTACCGGATACTGTGAATAATAGCATCATGAACATTCATAGAGGGGACAACGTACGTAGAAAGGGTGGCATCTAACATGCAAAACTCGAAATTTTCAGACGAAGACAGTAACATCCTCCACAACAGAACCATACGTACCAAAAACGGCTTACTACGATCTAGTCGGACGGCAGACTGATCGGTGGGATGGCCATCAGAGCGACAATTGGGAATCCTTTATACTCTCGATTTATGAGTAGACCTAGAACTTTGTCTAGGTATAGTTGGCCTCACAGTCTACGATATTTTACCCGTTGTTATCAGTGACAGCTGAAACTCATTATAATTTTTCTTTTTCCAAGTTTTCCCTCACGCCAGGTGTAAGTATTCAAAGTTTGCGGTAGTTAAATGTGAATGTCGGAGCCCGACGGGCCTCCCACAGCTTCTGGATTTGAAACAAAGTATACAAAACGGCTTAAAAACAGATACCGGTACTCACAGCCACAATACCATAAAATATTGAAGTTAAACTCACCAAAGACCACAAAAGCCAAAATTAAACGAACTGGACAAACATATGTAAGTAACAATATATTTGACGCTCTTTGCCCAATTATTAATCCTGAGGACAAGGTGCAAGAAGCCCCCCAGGCAAAACATTTTTGGGAATCACCTTCAAGTGAAACATCGGAAATAATCACAACAAACACTACAGAAGGTGTAAAATCGACTCGTAAGTCGTCCGCGGCTGATTCTGAGGAATCAGAGGAATCAGAGGAATTTCTAGACAGTCAGGATAGTCATGAAAGTCAACAGGAACAAAATGACCATGAGAATTCGGTCCAGAGACTGTTAAACGTACTTGAAAGCTCTGGTAATTCAGAGAAAATGGATACCACAGATCAGCAAAACAGAAAGTTCGAACCAGGAGAATATCCCCCAGGAACAGTTGCATCTGCACCAACCCCTCTCTCACAATGTCCAACCACAATCTTCAAAAGCCTTCCTTTTCCGACTAATGTGGTACAGAAAAAATTAGACTTCGACAACACCGCCCAAGGAGTAAACCTCCCCCAAAACTACCAATTATACCTACTGGAAGTGTGGATAATGCCCAAAAGAGGGGTGAATTGAGTAGCCTCTCTCAAGGGCCAGTGTCCACACTCTCAGACACACAAAATCCGACATCGACTGGTGCGATTAGAAGAACCAGAATAAACAGTGACCATAGACTAAGAATCGATGTAAATCTTTGTGACGTGCATAGCAGTATTGCCAAAAAAATCCTTAAATATGACTCCAATAGCCACACGTCAGAGGAAGAACTCAGACAGAGAAATGAACATGCAAACAGACACGCCAATCTTCCCCATTCGCCTAATAGCCTATTCGAGCCAAGGACTACGCAAGACAGAGCATTAATGAAATGGAAATGGACATAGAAGAGAAAAATAATAAGAAAGATAATGATACTCCATTCCTAATACCGAAAAAGTTTAGTAAAAACTTTTAAAAACTTATTCGAGAAAAATAAAAAAAGACAATCACCCCTACAAGAAATCAGTTTCAACCCCTAACGGATGAATCCGACTCTGAAGGGGATGACGACATAGGAAAAACTATGTCACCAAACTCGAAAGGCTAATGGAAAAAAGGCAAAAATTAAATACCAAGGATGTACCCGCCCCCCAGTCCAGTGTCAACCAATAGGAGGCAAGAAGGCAAACACAAAACACTGAAGATTTTCCAGCCCTACAAGTAAGAAGGCAACGTGAAAACTCATCAAATACTAGAAATCCCCCCAGAAATACCGAAATACCAAGACAAACAACCTCCGGCGGATCCTTGGACGATTTCGCAGCCCTAAACGAAGAATTTGCCACATTAAATCGGCTGGTAAATATAGGTGAATTAACTAGAGCAGTCAGAGTACTGAGCGCCAGACTTATGCATTGTAAAACGGGAAAGTACAGTAACATTCGTTTAAATACATTATAAAATGCATTTGGATGTCTATGCGACTACGGAAGCACGTTTTCTCAGAATTTCTTTGATTTTCTTGGAAATTGGTGTGAGTGTGGACATGGATATCTACAAATTGCACACTTTACGTACATACACGTACTGCACGGTGACGTCACTGCACAGTGCATAGGTTTTCAGATTTCTGTGCTGTAGCATGGCCGAATTGTGTGTGATTTGACTAATTCATACACATAAACTATCACGTAAATGCCACACATTTTAGGACAACCCTGTTTTTTCAATCGGTTTTTCAAGGAAGACAGACACAATTAAAATCATACAAAAATCTGAAACTTTTCCATTACTGATCTAGTCAATAGCCTATATTGACCTATATCTAATGTTAGCTGTAACAAGGAGAGGCTACGTTAAACCACAATTTTAACTACTAGAATTGAAATATACGGCCACGATATCGGTCATGGCTCCATCGGGAGTCATAACAGAGAATGAACACTTCACGTAAATCACTGAGAAGAAATCTCTCTGTAAAATATATATTTGAACTATATTAGACTGTATAAATGTATATAATTGTAAATAAAGACTTTGTTGATGATGATCTCGATTTATCATTGTGTTCGGACGGATGGCACATCGGTCACTTAGCCAGTGAGTTGTGACAATAATCACATACTATACATCCCAGATAGCACAAATACGTCTTATGGACGTTCTAAAAACGTCCTGCTTAGACATTCAGGACATCCTTAAAACGTCCATTTCACGGCCGTGGACGTCTCATGGACGTATTTGGAACGTCCATTGTTAATAATCAGGATGTCTTAAGAACGTCCATTTAAGGACATTCCATGGACATTTTCAAAAGCTCAAATGGGGAATAATAGGATGTAAGGAAATTAGTGAAAATAATGAATAATAATTTCAAAAAAATTTATTTGGAAGCAAATAACCTATAAATAGTGAAATTATTAAAACTTTTTCGTCAAATTCATCAGATCTCTCCTCTACTTTGTTCTTTTCAATCATGCCTGGATTGAGAGCAGTTGTTTTTTTTTCTTTTTGATTTGGCCATATTTGCCTTCCCAGTTGAACCTGAAAATAATTTAATCACTTATTTAAAATTCAGATCAATATGAAAATCCAATCTCTTTAAGTTTGCCCTGCTGGACATTATGAATTCACTAACCTTTTAGCTTAGTAGTATTCACTGGAAAACTCCTCTACTTTGCTCTTTTCAACCATGCTTGGATTGACAGCAGTTATTTTTTTTTTCTTGATTTGGTCATATTTGCCTTCTCAGTTAAACCTGAAAATAATTTAATCCCTTATTCAAAATGAAAGGCAGATCAATATGAAAATCCAATCTGTTGGTTTAAGTTTGCCCTGCAGACATTATATATTCACTAACCTCTTAGCTTTGTAGTATTCACTGGAAAACTCCTCTACTTTGCTCTTTTCAACCATGCCTGGATTGACAGAAGTCTGTTTATATCTTAATTTGGTCATAATATTTGCCTTCTCAACTGAATCTGAAAATAATTTAATAGCTTATTCAAAATAAAAGGCATATCAAAATTAAAATCCAATCTGTTTGTTTCAGTTTGCCTTGCTAGACATTATAAATTCACTAACCTTTTAGCTTTGGAAAACTTCCACCTTTCTCAGATATAAAAATGGTACAAATGGCGGAATGATAGATGTACTCGTATAATATGTATATACCATCGGATCATGAACATTGAACACTTTTTTTTAATAAAACCTGAGCCCTGGGAATATTTCACTTCAGTGCTTGAATCTGAATCATATCCTTTCATCTAAATAAATAAAAATAAAAAGTCACTTGTCAACAATGTCACTTTCTTGCAAAAGATCTTCTTCGCTTTTATCTATTTGGCCTTCGTTCAATTGGATATTGAGACAATACCATCTTTAATAATTATTTATATTATCTCATTACATATGTTTTTTGTATAATATAACCAAATAATAATACAATGCGAATGTGAATCCCTGGAAATATAGTAAAGCACGTACAATTGACGTTTTGCGGATATCTATTTCTTGACGTCCCGAGGATTTACCAAACTGGACATACTTAAAACGTCCATAATAGGTCCCGGACGTACAGACGTTAAATGGACATGTATTGGACATCCTCAGGACGTCCTGTGCTATCTGGGATAGGATCAATGCACACATAAGAACAACCCTGTTTTTTTCTAGCTTATTCCAGGGACAATAACTAGAACTAAAAGACGACACTCTTATAAATATGTGTCCATTACTGACTTCAAAATATGACTTAATCCCTTAATAATACCGTACCGGTAAGGAGTGAGAGCACGCTAAACAGAATAATTAAGCTTTCCCTAGATCGGACAGGCAAATATTTCTGTCATGGTCCCTGGGACCACACGAAAGGACGCGCGTCTTAGTGTCGAATTGTCTTAGGGTTTTCAATTGTAGAGATATATTAACATTGTAAATAAAGATTTTAAACGTAACGCAAGAAGAAGTTGTTTCATTGACATTGATAAAGTCGCGTGACAAACACTACATTTTTTTATTTTAGATTAGGTAGATGTGCTTTGATGTGCTTTAATAGGAAATACACTAGAGTACTAGTACTAGTAAGTCTAATAACAGGGCATTGTAGGCTTAACAAACATATGTATAATATCGGTCTGACAGAAGAGACCTTGTGCCGATTCTGTCAGAAAGAGGAGGAAATGGAAAAATACGTATTGTGCTACTTGCGAAGGTATAGCAAAACTGAGATTCCTTACATTGGAGAAGAAAAACCAAGGGCAACTAGCCATACCGGAGAACTACTTCCCAGTCTATGGAGTCTACTACAAAAGATCGAATTATACAAGGTACTCTAAACAACGATTAAAGGATATCCACAATAGATCTGAAAAAGGTCGAGGTGGGGGAGGCCACATGGCCCACAGTCCTTATTAAATCTAATCTATTCTAATAAACACCTTGTATAACACTTTCTAAATATCACTAAAACCGGAGACAATGTCGAATAAAATCTCTACACAAAACCAAACCCATAAATAATATTATTTAACGCATCTGCATTGAACAAAACACAACAATGAACGTTAATGTCCTGCTCACGTCTACAAGTAAACGAATTTTCAATTAACAAAATAAACCAAGTTAAAATACAATGAAGAACGAGAGAACGTACCTATATGTCAAAATCATTACTCCGATGACGTTTCGTCATTACAGATAAGAATTGGTAAAATATGAATTGTCAGAACAATGCATCATACCGGTGGTACATCGATGTAATGAGTGAGACGTAATTACGTAATGAATAAAAGTAATACGTTTACAATATATGTCTTGTTAAAACTGTGTAAATATTGATGGATAATGGTTAATATGTGCGCTGGAGATTAAGGTATTTGCTATGCATCATTAAAATGTCATAAACATATTACTTTCAACTGGAAACTGGAAATGGGACTTAAAAATCAATTGTCGTAGATTTAAGAGACCAGAAATGTAACATACACCGGTGTTAAAGCTGTGCGAATGTTGCCAGTTTCTAAAGATGGGTTAGCTGAGTGGGAGTACCGGGAGGAAATTAGAACTTCTTGTCATGGAAGAAATTGGACCGCTAATATCATAATGAACCATAAGATTTACTTATATTTAATGGGATTATATATAAAATAAAATGATTGTGATTTTTAAATATCAAACAGAAGCTACTATTTGTCTTCTTTTATACCAGGTATCCACGCGAAAACTTGGGATGGCTTTATTTTTCTAAAAGTTAAATTGAAAACTTAATTTTTTGGGGTATGATGGAGACGTAATTCCATATACTTTTTATCTCACTATCCCTGGCCACTTTGTCCTAAGCTACAGTCGACAGATTACTTCGTGGCTTTCGAGGCCTCAACTGGCGCAGATAAAGACCACAGAGAGTAAAGGACGCACTGACGCAGCTACACAGCACACAGCTAGGGTCCGATTACAATTAGAAGAACACACAGCAACATAATTAATTGGGTATCGCCGCCTACTGGGGGTTTAGAGGAGTGTTAATATTGTAGGAATATAGGAAATATTGTTTTATACCTAACAACTTACTTATTTTTTATATATTGATAGTTATAGATAATACGCTGTGGCAAACTTCGGTGACCTTCAGCCATCGAATTGGGTTCCTTTCAATAACCGGCTTAGCACAAACGGGCTGGTCAGAGTCGGTTTGGTTTTATTTTAGATTTATATAAGGAATGAAATATATTAAATTGGAATTCGATATTTTGATTAATTTTTTACTCTAAATGAGAAAACGGCTCTACTAATTCGCTTTAAATTTATCAAAAATAATTTAAATAATTAACTTTCCAGTTATCAGTAAGGAAAGTAGAGGAATCATTCGTCTGATCATTACGTTTTGGAGTCGTCCGAATCCGTGTTGACAATTTTCGCAGTAATGTTTTGGATAAAGAGAAATATGCCACATTTTAAATATAAATTTTAATCCACTTTGCAAAGAGCTAATTCGATTTTGGACATAGTTGAAGTATGGGGGTACTCTATAGAGGCTCGATTTTTTGCATTGGGAAACAGTAACAAAGCCTACACAGAACACGAGGCTAATGGCCGTAGTAGTCGACGCCGATGACACCAAATTAAAAAAAAAAAAAAAAAAAAAAAAAAAAAAAAAAAAAAAAAAAAAAAATAACTATGATGATACATTTTTCGTCTTTTCAGCGATTTCAGGTGGTGTGCATGAAAACTCTTCGTCGCTCGACATTTTTTAAGAATAAGTAATAGGTACCTATCTAACTTTTTGACTAACGCAACAGATTGAAACTGTCATAAAACACGAATCTCTTAGAAACTGTAAAACATTTTACAGAAAATATTGGGTCTGCCTCCTTGGTTATTTAAAAATCTAGATTTATATTGGTCAATTTTTCAGTTTCATAATGAAAACCAGTGTTATAATGAGTATCATTATAAAACTGAAAATTAGCATTTAATTAACAACTTATGGTATAGGAGTAGAAAAAAAATATAACATAACTGGAACTGGAAAAATAAAAAAATCGCAACGCTGAGTGATAATAAATGTTGTCATCATCGTAGTGGAACACTAATGGCGATTTGATGTGCGCCAACGAGATGCGCGGATTCTTCCCGCCAAGGTGACTTACCCTTCAGTGTGTTTAGTGCCCTACCGTACACTATTCCACAACTATCCCTACTTTGTTGTTGCCACGCCTACGAATTACTGGCTCCAGGAGCTACGAGGTAACTTGTTTTTCTTTAATATAGATTTTCATTTTTTTCTGTGTAAATAAAAAAAATCTTACAGAAATATCAAAAAAGAAATTAAAATATAAAAAATTAACTAGTTATAATTTCATTGTCAATATTCTCATCGTATATTTTTCCCACACATTTAACTTTAAAAAACATCTCGAACTAATTCTGGATTATATAAAGAAGAAATTTTTTAAGCAACATTTTTGTTATATTATACCTACAATTTACTTTCTATTTGTAATCATCGTACACAAATTCGCTGTGTATTTTTACAATTTTCGTGGTGATTTAAACAGTATTTATAGCTATTGAAATTCGTAGGTCACAATAATTATCTAGGTAGTAAATAACACTTCATATTATAAAGGATTTTTTAATAAAGACATACGCAAGGACAATGTAGAAAAATTTATAAGTAATAAAAATATTAATCGAAGATTTATTATAATTTTTTTATGGGAACATGAAGACTAAATATATTGCTTAGCAGTTAATTGAACTTTGACTTCCTTGAGAATTTATAAAATAAATAATATGAATTATTAAATTATGTTTGACTGATTCTCATCCAACTCTGTAAGACTATGATATGCTTTAAGATGAAGAAATGTATTTGTTATCTAAAAAAAAAATACTAAAAACATTACTTGATCTCATCCCTTGATTTATTTGCAATCTTAAACATTTTGGTCAAAGTTTGCAGTGACAAATCGCACATTTTAAATAGTTTATTGTGAGAAAGAAAAATACATGTTTCATCTTACCATTCTTCGAATTTTACAAATGTTCTTTAATTAGGTTTGTTAGTCCAATGGAAGGGCCAGATGCCAGATCTTGAAAGTATTTGATTGACTTTTAGGTAGTAAATTAACAAGACTTTTCGATATCGCGTGGCCCTTTTCTTTTTTCTCATTTTTCTTCTTCTTCTCCTGATCCACATCTATTCCCCTTCAAGTGTCCGATTTATTTACTTTTACATTTTTCCTCCTGTTCACTTTCTCCACTTCTTTCTGTTTTTGGCCGTATTATATAGGTAGTAAAATTATTTTATTATTACATAAAACACATAATATCTCATTGTCATTCACATTTTTATCTAAATCGTGATCTACCCGTCGATTAATTTACAAAATTTGACTTTACGACCTTTCAATTAATTACATTGGAGTTACTTACGCACTTTAATTGCCAAATTAATCATTTGTCGAAAACAAGAAATTGATTTTAACGTTTTTATTGCCATCAACAAATGCAAAATTTATCCTTACACAATCGCAGAAGAAGGATAGTTAAATTATCTGAGAGACGCCCCGGAGCGTGACGGAAAATAATAGAAACCGTCCCTTCCCCGCACAAGCTCAATCGGCTTCTGGGTCAAAAATTTACTCACAAGGGGGTGAATTATAGCGAAAGTATTATTATTATTATCATTATTATTTGTAGGTGTTATTCATTTTAACTTTTCACTTAATAAGAGGGCGTCCATTAATTACGTGAGGTGTTTTTTTTTTGTGTTCAGTGGTGAGATTGAGTAAGATATGAATCTTAGTTACCCTATAATTTTTAAATAATTAAGAGCCAGTCTTATCACCTCTGAGTAAAGTTAAAAGTAACTACTTGCTAATTAAACTATAGGGCTATTGTTTGTTAATCTGTCAAGTAAACTTACATGTAACTTTACTCAGAGGTGAAAAGATCGACCCTAAATGTATTTGATATGCTCTTGTATTTTCCTAGTAAGACCTTGTCTATGCCTTTTTAATGATCTCAGCAAAACGCATGACACTGTTGATCATTTTATACTAATAAAGATTCAGACGATTGAGCATTCCGTCACCTAAAACAAGGTCAACATAAATTAATGATTGAATATCCACAAACCATGAAAATATAATGGCCTTTCAACGTTTAGCCAACATAGTCATCTCTCCATTAATCGCAACAAAGGGCTATCAGTTTCCCGGCAGTTGATTGTTTATTGGTCATGTTCGAGCTTTGTATCCCAGTGCAGCTAACACATAAATTAATTGAAATTGGCGCTACCTATAATTTTAATTGCAATGATTTTCAAATTTCGCTACAGAATCACCATGTCACCACTTTCTGGTGTATATCAATTTCTGTTTTGTCAATCTCGCTGATACTCGTGAGGTTGAAAGACTAGACCACTATAGTGTGTGAATTGTATAAAGATATAGAAAATTATACCTACTTCCCATTACTCGGGATGCCCTGTAACACGACGAACACGTGCTGTTTACACTGCATTTAATTTTTGCAAAGAAACCGCAAATATTTGTTAAACTACCTAAATAAATTTTCTTTAAATGGGTTTTCAACGTATCCTGTTCGTAATTGTTAATTTTATTTGCTGTTTTTTTACTGGGTGTTGTCGTAAATGTGTTAAAGATATAAATAAATTAATTATGTATTTATTCATACCACGGCGTTTCCTTATTTCAATTACACATTAACATTTTGAATTTTGACACATCATTGTTATAGCCAGCTGTTTAGAGATAAAGGAAATGTATGCTCTAAGGAAATGTATTTCGGGATTCTATAGACTCTCTGAGAATAAAAATCAGAATAATATCAATGTCATTAAAAACATTCAAATTGACGGTAGAACGGTACTAATCAGTTAGAAGGTGAAGGATCATAAAGCATCTTTAAATTTAATCACAAGGAAAAACTCAAAAACCTATCAAGTCTTACGCCTTGAAGACCATAGACCATACCCTTTAAAAGATGGGCCACTCAACAGTGAAAAATTTTACTTATCTTCCATCGCCATCTATAGCTATTGCACATAGTTAAGTTAAACAAAAGAAGATAACTAATAATTGACAATTTGTTCATGATTTATTATATAGATGGCGGTAGGGGTCAATGAGCGCGGGTTTTTCAAGCTCGGCCTTTCTAATAAACCAGTACTAACTTTTTCAAAATTATTGTAATTTTTCGTTCGTTTTCACTTAAAATAATTCAAACATTTTATTCTTCACTCGACATACTTAGATGGATATAATCCATTGGGTTATGTTCTGAGATGATAGATAAAAGTTTGAAATATTTTAAGTTAAAAAGAAAACAAAAAATTATAATTTTGAATTTGAGGAACAAAAAATACATCTTATAAAGTAAAACACGATTATAATCACATATTTTTATTATTAGAATTAAAATTGCACGAATTGTTATTAGAGTACACAATGATAAAGAAATATGAAACTAAAAATAGAAAGTTCGCCCGTGGCTGTATCCAAGTACTCGCGTATCAGGGACAACACTAATCATTTGTAATTGCTGTGGTGGGAGGTGTTAGTGGAATGCGTCGTGTTTGTTTTCATTTACGTCGTGACTAGCAGTAGTATTTTATATACTTTAGAAGCAAATTTCACATACATGAACAAATAATAATAATGCCGTGACAACAAGAAGACGAAGCAACGACTTCTCGTAGGGTGGCGGCTTTGCCGCCACCAGAAAATTTTAATCTATAACTGATTACGCTGACCGGCATAAACACCAACGGCCTGAACACAGCTCACCTACTCTGTCAAAAGGAGACCGATGTACAAATAAAACGCGACATTACAAATGATTAGTGTTGTCTCCGATACACGAGTCTAGAAGTTGTACGAAAGTTAGCAAGTTGGCTCTGAATCCCTATTAAAGTCATATTCTTTCAGGTGTTTTTATTGTTGTATCTTTGTGTATAAAAAGAACTCAACTTTGCAGTATCAGTTCTTTTTAAAATAAATAAATTGATATAAAAACAGTAAGTAATTATATTTCTTATACATACTTTTTAATTTTAATGATGACTAAGCGTTAGACAATAAACTTTCATTTGCCTGGATGCCGTCTTAGCACACACGGTGAAATATTTTATTTTCAAATCTTCAGTTTTTTAAAACTTTGGATTTGCAATTCGTTGGAGCCATAAATATGTCAACTTTATTGGTAGGAATATAATATCTAAAAATATATTAATATGTACAAACTGAAAGTAGCAATAGTTAAAAATGGTTTAATGGCTCCATTATACATCAGAATTAAGAAGAAAAAAATTATATACATATCGGTATCTACTAAAAAGTATCCATTACATATTTTATAAGTCTAAAAAAAAATACCAATAACACTATGTATTTGAATCTTCTTAATATTCACATATTTTATCTATCTAGTTACTAACTAAAACTCTTGGCAAAATTGTACAGAAAATGATAAAAGTTAGGTTAGAAAGACACTTAATTTTACTTAGAAAACATTCGGTTATCCGTATTTTTTTTTGGAAATTTATTCTACAAATTGGGTACTTTTTAGTGTTAATATATATATGCTCTTAAAATTTGGCAATAAAATAAAAACAAAAGTTTTTACTTGTAAAGAAATAAAATTGTAAATGTATTCCTCACCTGCGACTAACTTTATTCTAACAATCAGGAACAGAACATGGACGAATTCGCAACATAATTTTATATGTTTAAAGCCCTCTAAACTCTTTTCAAAACAATAAACAAATAAAACAATTAGAATTAATATCGCACAAAAGGGAGAAATGGCTGTTGAAAGTGTTGAATACCAACTTGCGTATGCTTGCGTTACTCAGAACCTACTCTAAACACACTCGACAGGTTCGAAGAACGCAACTAGCAAACTGTGGGTAAAGTAACGCCATCTATGAGTGTTGCACACTACTATAACACGAGTAAGCGATCTCCTAGCCTGTTGAAGACCCGCGAATGCGAGTGAGGATTATTTTCGCCCTATTCACTCTTTGTTCTACAACCGAATCTATTTTGGTATCCGCTTCAAAGTGTTCGCGGTCGAGAAATGCAAAAGCTATCCACAGTGCCCATTCTTGCCAGTTCTACGGTTTTAACAGTAGATTTACTGCTTTTGTCACTGTCACAGAGCATGTAACATGCTCTGTGTCACTGTTTATCTGTTTTGAGTTGAAAATCTACTCATTTCATCGATTATTAATCAAATTTACTATATTTACCCAATTATTATTTTTATGAAATTATTTTTACGCTTGTAATTGTTCCGCCCCTGACCTAATTCTAAGTGGTGGCTTGATTATTGCTTTTGATAGTTAGTTAACTGACTTTTGTGGAACATATTTACAAAATATCAACTTTGTATCTCAGAGCGTTGTAGTGCTGTGGCTACGTGGCATACGTTTTCAGTGGTGAGTAGAGAGTTGAGTGATGCTATGAACGTAAACGTATACGTGAAAATTGACATCTACGCATGCGTATTAAAATATCCTTCACGTTCACGTCTACGTACATACGTAAACTTACGGACTCTAGCGTATGTACGTAACGCAAACAAAATAACCTCTTTTTAATTGGGAAAGAAGAAATCCTAATATTAATTGCTTAAGAGCAAAGATTAATTGTCATTATATCTCATGACACGTAAATGTCACGATGCGTTTAACAACTTCAACTCAGATTTTGTACACTTCAACGTAAACATTATATTTCTGCGTTCACGTTTACGTTAACGTACTGGGAAATGGGAATACTACAACTCTCTACAGCTAACGGCAAGCTTAAGATAGCGTTTATGCTTACGACACCTTTTGTCCAATTGACAATTGATTTCTCGGCCAAAGTCCAACAGGCCCTTGTTTTCTTTATTAAAATTATTTACTCATTTTCAATATAAACTTCCTCTAAGTAAACCCTTTTTTCAATAATATATGTTCTTTTAGTAAAGCCCATTGACTTGTATTGCTCCTAAGGCTGCTTTTCACGTCGCAAGTTGCAAATTTCATGCTATACAAAAAGATAAATTGCACCATATTTATCAGAGATATATTTATATATATGCTTAGTTTTTATGGTGCAAGTTTATGGGGATATATTACTTATTTAAACAAATCTGCCAACCCAAATATTTTGACTTCTGTTGGTAAAACCTAACACAACTTTTTTGGTTTATTGTTAATTGTTAGTATTTTTTCGTATTGGCACTTGGCCTAAGACAGAACGATCCACAAATTGATCTATTATTATTAAAATTCGAAATTACAAGTACCTATTTTACTTAGATTCTTACATTTCGGTTTTGGCATGATTAAATATAACCTCTGGCAAACACTAACCAAGCCTGTAACTTAAGTGGCGTTTTAATTTGTAATTGTTCGTTGTTAATTTGTATTTGTAATAAAAATATTAGCAGTTGATGCCGAGATGAAATGGGAAATAGAGTAAATAAAAACTTTTTTCTACGATCACTATCCAAAGTAGGCTTTTGCGCTTCGAAATTCAACCGCAAAGTTGTCGTTTTCCGCGAACTGACATTAAGTGACAGCTTTGTCGATCGCCGAGCGGAAAACTTATTAATAAATGATTTTAAAGTTATTGGTACCTACTTTGATGTTTTTTCTTTTATTATCTAAGTTTACACTGACTTTGAATATCAACTCTTTTTTTCCTGAAACGTAGATATAGTCAACACATTATACACTACTTAGGATACATTTTCAGTTTTCATATCTATTAAAATAATGTCATCGTAGAAAAAATCTTGTGTGCATTTTGAGCGAAAAGTACGTTGCCGCTTTCGACAAATTGCCGCGCTCCGCTGCGCGTCACGCGGCAACTTTTTGTTTTCAGCGGCAATGTATCACTTTTCGCTTTTAATGCACAAACAGCTATTTTCACATTGGTAATTTAAAAATCACTATAAAATTGCGTCAAACTTACACGGAAACTATAAAAAATAGAGCAAGTTCTATTTATTTTTTGCATGAAACTTTCGTCAAACATTCCCGTAAGCATACGCTGTAAATACAAATTTCTTGCAGTAAACTTGCATAACATGTAGCATGAAAGTTTTGCGCCGTTAAAAGCGGATTTTAGTTGTGTTTAATGCTGCTGAGAAATCATCTTATCTGCTTTTAAATGTACAAACCTAAGTAAAATATTTTCTCGCTTAGCAACGGAGACGAGGCGATGAGGCCACCGTAGTGTCTACGAACTGTGACCTAAGTATATGTATTTTGTATTAAATCGGCTATTATTGTTAGGTACCATCATATTGTGACCACTTTCTTTGACCTAACTAAATTCGTCAATCTATTGTACAGGATATTATTTGTTGATTAATTTAATTATTTAGATTTATTAGTAAGAATAAACCATTAAAATATACAAATCACAAGAAAAATTATACATGAATTAGCAATAATGTACGTATATTATCAGAAAAATTATTCGGAGTAGTTTAAAATCTTTGGGTGATTTAATAACACAATTATTATTATACACGTTTTTTTAACAATATTTCGTAACTAGTTAGAGTTTAATTTTTTATTATTGTGGTATTCATTTATAACCATTTCATAATATGTAATTTTAATTACAATACGTAGAATAGAAAAGGGTGTTCTGTATATTTTTTTTATGAAGTTATGTTGCTATGCAGGATTTTATCCTGAAATTCTTCTCATTTTTATTTATCAAGCTTTAGAAGCTGAATCGTCATTTATAAATACCTATATAAATAAAATTTATTAATATTTCAAAAATATATTGTCATCAAAGCAAATAATCTTTCTAACGTTATAAACTACAACATTTGTTTATTTTGACAAGTCAAATTTATATTAGCAGTCGGGAGAATTCAATAAAAAAGCAGTTGATTTTATCTAATAAAAAAACAGTTATCTTATATTATTTCTTTAAAATTAATTATTCTGTATAATTGACTAATTTTTCAAATAAAACGATAAATTTATTTTTAAATGCATAATTTAAAACTGATTTGAGTTGTTTTTATTGAACGTTTTAGCGCATAACCACACCCTGTATAAGTAATTAATACGATAAAATATTTGTCATATAAAAATGTATTAACATATTTAATTTAAAAACGTATTTAATTATTTTTATTTGTAATATTTATGAAATAAATGTGTATATTTGAAATAATCTCGGCTTTTTCCGATTGACGAGGTAGGCCCAATGAACTGTTTAGTCCACAAGCTGGTGGATCAGACAATAACAATGTGAAATAGAAAATGGTTATTATAAATTCTCCCGAGTGAGACGAAAAATAACCTGTCTACGCCTATACAGTCTCATGTCAAGCCTATTGACAAGCATTCTATCTTACTCCAGTTCATTGGGTAGGCCACGTGCATTTTTTTCTACTTTCTGTGTTGTTCTGGGTCATTTCAAACACCTGTGCTCCCCATCCAGTATCCCATCACATTTTACTGGATCTGTATCTCTTATTCTTTCTTCAACTTGAGTATATCACAAGAGGTTGTTTCTTTGCAAAATATGCGTCTAAATTTCACGAAATTCTTAAAATAAAATTTGAGTGATATATCGGGAGGATTAAAATTTGCATAATTTGTAAGGAAACAACAAAATCGGAGAGGATAGCCGCGATATTAGTGTGCATCTACATTTTCCCAACAGTTTAGCAGTAATCTCTCTGGTCACGTAGTGGATATGTGACGGCTGGGATGTTCCACCATGGCATCTAGGCGACTAGCATTTAACATGCTAAACGCCACAAGAGTTGACTAAGAAATGTCTACTACGCCAGTTATCTGTATCTGTAACGTGTGGAGGGTGGGTTACCCCCACGGTACTTAGACCTCATTAGGCCCATTGTGCATCCTCCTAAGATGATAGGCACCTCCTAGCTCGTCAGCCAGACTACAGATTTAATGTAGTTGACAACGTCGCCAAGAGGTGCTTCTCTTATATCGGCCGGTGTTAGCCGATACTCGCTGAACACAATACTTCTAATAAATGAGAGCGTCGGGCAATCGTAAAGGATATGCTCGATGGTCTCATCTTCTTGTTCGCACCCTCTGCAGAGTGCGGATTCTGACAGCCCCATGATATGGAGATGCTTCCGTACTTGGCAATGACCAGTCAAAATGCCTATGACCAGACGCAGATTCTGTCCAGTTATAGTCAAGTATTTGTTTGCTGTAGTGTTGTCAGGATAACTTAAGAGCTCCCTGGCAACTCTGCAGTTTCTTGTTTCATCCCATCTTTTCTTGAATTTCACAAGGGAATGTTCTTTAATTAGGTCTGTCACTACCGATTTTGTCAGGCCAATAGAAGGGCCAGGTCCAAAAAGTATTTGGTTGGCTGCTTTCTTGGCTAGTGAATCGGCAAGACGGTTACCTTTCGATGTGGCGTGACCTTTGATCCATCTTAAGGTGACCACATTGTTGATGGATACTTCGGCCAAAGCTTCATGACATTCTAGTACTAACCCTGAATAAATTCGTGGTCTGTTCAGGGTGAGTAGTGCTTGTCTGCTATCTGTATAGATGAGCATGTTCCTTCCAGTGATATTATTTCTGGTTATTTCTTTTGCTGCTATGAAAATCCCCGTTAGCTCTGTTTGAACTACACTGGCACTATTGCTCACAGCCCATTTTATGTTTAGGTTTAAGAATCTGGAGTATATTCCGCACCCTGAGCCTTGTTTTGTTTTAGAACCGTCGGTGTAGATATGAATCGTACCTGCCACTTCTGGCTCTTCTATTTGTTCTATTATAACTTTATATGGTTTATGAAAGATATATATCGGTGAGATGGAGTCCATGTTTGCTTGAAGCAGTGGGAGCGTATCGAGCGCTTCCTGCTAAAAGTGACGTCTCGCCTCACCAGATCCTACATCAGGTTCTATTCCGACCGTGTGTAGGCGTGTCATATACGTCAGAGCAACCTCCTTGATGTAAATATCAAGGGGAGTGAGACTAAGAATGACTTCCATCGCTCTAGTCGGTGTTGTTTTCATGGCTCCTGTTATGTTGAGACATGCTGTTCTTTGAATTTGTTCTAGTTTACGGATAGCTGTTAATTTTTGGGTTTTCGGTACCCAAACAACTGCACTGTATGTTAGCATAGGTCTTATGATAGCCATGGAGGAGAAACCACAGGTGCGTTCCGCAGTACGGCGGCATTGTTCATTGTTTCATTGTTTTCTAAATGCGAGTTCCATGTTATCTTGCTGTCAAAGGTGAGAGCTAGGTACTTCACCTCTGTCGCAAAGTTTAGTTTTGTGTTTAGGAGTTCTGGAGGTTTTAATTAAATTTTCATCCTTTTCCTTGTGAAAAGGACCATTTCTGTATTCTTAGGATTAATAGACAGTGAATGGTCCTTGCACCACTGTTCTATAATTTTTAGAGCTACTTGCATTCTTTCGCAGAGTATGTTCTCAAAATTCCCTGTTTGCAGAATGACCAGGTCATCTGCATATGCGATTGTGTAGTGACTAAAGAGTTAATATAATGATATATGCATGCCCGTCGATATTATTTAGCGGTCCTCAGGGACCGCTGCCTGTGGCGCTGTAGGGTAACTTTGCCGCACGGGCGTTCCCATTGGCTGTTCGGTTTACATTATGTTTTGAGGTTAGTTATTGTTGCATCAGCGCATCGCCTGTTGCTTCGGTCAATTTGCAATGGTCGAAATGAACGTCCGGATCTGAAAATTTTCACGAAATGCATGTTCTGAAAAAGAGGGACATGCTAAGAAAAATAGAATTATTTTAAGGGCTGTTATGACAGAAAACTGGAAGGCGTATTTGATAAAAGCAAGGTGAAGAAAGTTACTGCATATTATGATATGTGTGTGAGTAATTATTATTTTTTTAAAAACCAGCTGTTGTGATTACCGCCGCTTGTGAAAAATTTAAGGTAGGCTTTGTGCTACTAGTAATTTTTCCATCGAGATTTATTTTGTTGTTATCCTGATCGACCGTCGATTCGCAAAGAAATCCTTTGTTATAGTCCGAGAAACTTTTAAACTACAATTGAAACCGAATTTTGGATCATGCATATAATTCCGGAACTTTCATAAGAGAAACCAGTTCAGTTTTATAGCGGTCTGGTTTCGAAAACGAAACTTCTTAAAACCGTCACTAAATTCTCCGTCACTTCGACAACCAGTGAAAATTTTAATTTAAACCGAATTTTGGATCACGTGTAGAATCTCGGAACTTTCGTAAGAAAAGCAAGTCCAGTTTTATAGCGGTCTGGTTTCGAAGACAGAACTTCTTAAACCCGCCACTAAATTCTCCACTCTGGCAACTAGTGGGAACTTTAATTCCTTAATCATAGTAATAACATTTTCGACTGGCGAAACTGGTGCAAAATTTGTTTTCGACTCGTAAGAGTAGTGCGAACCGGGTCAGTTTTTGAATTTTCGGTTGGAATCAGTTCAACTCAAAAAAATAAACCGGTGCGCACTTTTCTGAACCGAGTGTAGAGACAGTTTTTCAGTTTCAGTTCAGTCGTAACAAATATGGCGATGGTAAATGAAGAGTTGTTTCTAAAATATAAAATTTTTAGAATTTGTAAAGAAATATTGGAAACTTCTTCATCAGATTCAGACAAAGAAGATTTAATTAAGGCCAAGTTTAATAAACTTGCCAAAAATAAAAGATTACATTGAATCGGTGGTGTCGCACCTGGATGACTCCCAGGTAGGTACCATAAATATTGTTGTAAGTCCTGTTAATGCATAGTATACTTTGACATCTTAAGAACTTAAACATATGTAAGTTTATGTTAATATGTCGATAAAATATTCTGTAACAATATTAAATAAATGTTTAAAATGAAAGCTTGGCTTGGATCTTGTTTGGAATTTGGAAGGTACTACTTTTATTTATCACTCAGATGATAGCTGTCAAATTCAATACAATGCACTGGGTGGTCAACTGCGTGTTCGGTTGGAATAAGCTTGCATGACGTCACTAAATTGAACCAGTGCTGAGCAACGAAAACTCGCACTTCACGAGTGTGAACCAAGTGTGACCAGTCGAAAACGCTATAAATCTCGAAGACAACACTATTCCTTTTTCAGCATTCCTTTTGAAAATAATCTTCTAATCGTGGAACGACAATCCCACATAGATTAATTTTAATTAGGCTGAATTTTTCCGAAATCCGGCCACATTCACTGGTCTAACACCGGAACACTCGGCGCCGGCTCCTTTTTGTAATTTTTGACTTATAGCATGGAAAATAAAAATTGTTTATCGTTAAGGTACCATTTCGGAACGCGCGACAGATGACAGACGACAGCAGAAGCGACGGCAAAGGAGACCACAAACGGCCTCTTTACGTCTATACATGTAATTATATGAAACACATTTCGCAAGGCGCGACCAGTGCGAGAGACAGAAGTCGGCGACAGATAGACCGTTTGCTGCCTGTCGCGCTCAGTCATCGCTTATATTTCAAGGTGATTAGTTGACATTTTATAGAAATGGTAATTACAATGTTCTTTCGATCTATTCTGGGGAGTGTTGCCAGATGAAAATTTTCTGAAACAGTATGTGGGCGAAAAATAAACAGTAAATCTAAACAGTAGATTTTATTACAGGGGGAAATAATTATAATTTGCAGTGTAGTAAATAAAAAAAACAAGTATATAATAAACGAAAAATAAACATTTTTCTATCCAAATTAGAAAGTAAACAAATAATATTTTTAAAATATACTTAACGTACAGAAACAAAAAAAAAAACAAAGAAAAATAATAGGTATTTCTTTTAGATCAGTCTGAATAAGATAATTCAAATACGTTGTGTTTGGCGTGCATGTTCTTTTTATGATGCCCTATTAATTCTTTGTTGCATTTTAAATAAAAACAATGATTATCTTGAAGTTTTTTTTTATGGATCAAACCTACAATAGTGGCTGCTAATTACGCTGCTTTTACTTCTGCAAATTTACTAGACAAAATATTCTTTGACCATTTGCTGAAGAATGAGGCAAACTTAAAAAATTAAGAACAAAATTTGCAAAGTTTGCGAAAACAATAGATTTCATGTTTAAAACAGAAGAACAGAGACAAAATCAGTGGATCTACTTAGAAACAGTAGGTTTGGCAACACTGATCGCTCTTTCGAATGGTTGTCTGCGGTTGTCGCGTCGCGTGCCTCTTTGCTTCCCAAATGTGTGAAGCGCACATACTTTGACTACTATACGGTGCAAGAGAGATGTCCGACACGCCCAACATAGGGCGCGGCCATTTTGATGCAATTACTACTAGGTTAGGCAACACAGTTTTCCAAAATGTTAAACTGGTATTTTGAGATTTTAAATAAAGGCAACAAATGTAGAAGAAACGTTTATTTATTTAAAATAATATACAAGAAACTTCTTTGAACTAAAGTTATAATTCCGAGTGCATCTTGAAATTGAGGTAAGTGGTTTTAAATTATTTCTAAAGCTGTGCATATGATTTTACCTAAATATTATGATATTTTTCGCCAGTCCCATGCCCATGAACAAACATTTTATTTTTCTAATGTACCTAATAAAAATATTTGAGGGTAAATTTATCTAATATTATATTTGCATTTTTTCAGCTGTAAATATACTCTTGCAGACAAGCTGCAAAAGCTAGTAGGTTTGTATTTTTATCTTATAAATTATCTGAGACAGACACGTTGAATAACAGTTATATGTAGTTGTTACATTTTTAACTAAAACAGACGTATTGTTCATCTTCAAATGAGTCTTCTTTCTTTCAGTTGTTACACAGTAAGAAATTCACAGTAAGAAATTGCTGAATATTTTCTATTTAAGGAAATACCCCTATGGGTATTACCTACTGCCGCCACCACCTCCACCAATATTCTCGTTTTCAAAGAATACTCAAGTTTGTTAATTGTATTAATATTGGATTGCCAGAGTACACTTTCAAAACTCTTGCATATCTCCCTACTTTCTGCTTTTATAGCAATCGATGGTCTAGCTATGCTTTTCTTAGTCGTTATATGGCGGCTCTAACAGACGTTGTTGTTACTTTTATGGGTCCTGTGTATGTCTAACGTTCAAAATCAACTGGATCAGTGGTAACTTTTACTTCTCAGAAATTTCCATTTATCCGAAATTGTTACACAGTTTACTGTGGCAAATAAAAAAAAATAAATATTACAGGTCATTTTCTAACTGTTACAGATAAACTATTTAGCAGAGGGGGCTATTTTCTTAGTGAGGCTGTGGGCTACCTCTACTTTCAGGTCTGTAGATGAGCCAGAGGTAGTAAACCTGAAATAAATAAAAACAATTAATATAAATGTTCCAATAAGTAAACAATATTACTTACATGTTTATTTATATTATTTCATTTGATTTTAATACTGCTCCTATCAATTGAAGTAAATGTCAATTTTCTTGGTATTTGCCTTCTAAAAAGAATTATTTCATGATTGATCACATACCTTTTTACAAAAGAGCATTTTCCTCAAAATGCTGAGAACAGACATAGCAGAGTTTAGCTAAAAAAATTCTAAATAATTTGATTAATGGTTTGTAAACACTGTTCAAGTTAAGTGCTCGAAATTCCTAGGAGACCTGAAAAATAAAAAGCATTTAGAATACAACAATAGGAACAAAATTAAAGTAGTTACTGTAGTTACAAATGGAAAGATTAAACATAAAATCACCAAGTAAAGCAAGGTTTTCAAGATATTCATTATTTGTTAATAGTTTTGTAAAGTGTAGGTTTGTAAATAATATCTTTGGGGACTGACTTTGGGTAAATATTATAACGTAACTACTAAAACTGATGCGCCGCGATGCAGGCAACACGTTTTCTATCTCCTTTTAAAAAGCACTCAGAAAGCTGCGCATTGCGACCATTCTCCGTATAGTAAAAAAAAAATCGAAGTATGTGGTGAAGCGTAACGTAAATGCATCGGTCTCCTTTGCCGTCGCTTCTGTTGATTAAATTATACTGCTAATTGAGTTCGAATTTCCGAATTGTTAGTGCTTTAAATTTAGTTTCTTAGTTGTACTAATATTTTTGTGTGGAATTTGTTTTAAATAGAAACTGTTAATATTTGAGTCTAATATTGCCCCACCAGCATGAGTTATCGTTGATATGAAATATATTATTGTGTATAAATTTCCTGTGTTCCTTTTATTTAGTTTTTATTATCTAGCTCGTCCAAAATTACATTTAGGGTAAAGGTGGTTACCGTCTAGGGAAGTGGATATTATTATTTTTAAAATTTTATTTAGGTACTATCCCATACGCAAACGACCGACTGGAGATAATAACTCCACTTAGGGTACTTTGAGTGCACTCTAGGGTCGCAGAGCAAACTGCGTAATTAAAACTGGCGCCCGGGCAACCCTTGTTCTAAATAACAGCCTGGCGCCACCCATGACTTCCAAATCACACAAGTGAAAATAGAAGACGTGTCATAAAATACTTTGAGCAAATTCCCTTGAATGTTGTCGTAATTACCGAACTCAAATGGTAAACCTTTTGGTTATTCCCTTCAAATTGGCTATGATGGTGGTTATAAAGAAATTGACACTTCAAGCAATATTTTGTAACTATTGTTCTGGCTGCACGATTTACATAAATATTCAAGTAATTAATGTCAATAATTGATAATAAAAATTTGCATTTCTAAAATTTATTATAATGTTTACTGCTTCTTCCATAATTTTTGATGGTCAAATAATCACCGTGCATGGTTTAGTGTTAAAAATATTCTACTTTAAAAATCTGCGTTTATATCATAAAGTCATCTAAGTGTTAATGTTTGCCCAACCCATTATTTAAGAGCAATACAAAACCGATGATTAAAAAAAAATAGAAATTCTATCTGAAATTTAAAGAACGTTTATAACAGGATATGTATGTTAAGGACAATGTTAATCTTCTTCGCTTCAATATTTTGTAGACATTTCGCACAAAGTTGTAAATTGTGGATCGATATGTTCAAGGTTTAAAAAAGTGATTCAAAGTCTTTCACAACAAATTTCTTTATAATCCAATCACTAGAGTGTCCTGTTAATATGGAATGTTTTGCAATTATATGACAAGTTTTTTATTTGTTTTCGTAATTGTGGTTAATGAGAAGATTGTTTTTTTTTTTTCAATAAATTGGAATTTGCATTTTTTATCTTATTTAACATTTTTATAATAGCTCAGCCAGTAGTCAACATACAGTGCTTCTACAAATTAAGGCATGATTCACTTTTGCCAGAAGAATTATCAAGAGTAATGCAGGGTATTCCATATAAGTACCGGCACAGAACAGGTGCGTGTTGGGCACCCCAAAATATGATGATTTAAATTCAATTTGCCTCTACATCAAGCTGTACCCCTAAGGAGTTACGGAAGGGGTACAGTAATAAATTTCGAACAGTTTTATATCTCTGCAACCTTTAAACTTAAAAAATCTATATTTAATAAATTATTTATGCGCTTCATGAGTTTTAATTTGGGGGTTAGTGAGAATTAATTAAAATATTTTAAGGGGTGGTTTTGGGGTAACCAACCCTTAAAACTATACATAACTTTTTTGTTCTTTATCCGATTTTTAAAATTTTAATTTTATTCTAAAACTTTTTAATTTTTTTATTTTTTAATAAATTTAATATTTTTCGAGAAAAACTAGAAAAATTAAATCAGTGCATTATGATAATGTTAATGAATTTAACAGCTAGCAAATTACTTTTATTAATAAAATTGATTTAAATGAGAACATAATTAAAACTAATTTAATAATAATATCTACATAATAAAAATTAAGTAAACTTGGCCCCACTTTAGGCTTCCGTAACTCCATATGGGTACACATTGCTATAGAGGTAAATTGCGTTAAATCATATTATGGGGTACCTAACACGCGCCTGTTCTGTGTCGGTAATTAGGCGAAACACCATGTATAATAGGGGAGAACGGGGGAATGGTGGTCAGTTAAACCAGATCGCACATAAAACAGAAAATACAGCGTTGTGGTCAAATGTAAATAGTGTAGGATCCACTAGACTGTGGTATACCACGTAAATCAAAATAGTACACAACAAAAGAGAAGTAAGATCTGAAACAATGTCATAACATTGACCACTATTCCCCCACTCTACGGTTAATACCGGTCAGCCAATTTTCAATGCTTTTTAAATGGAGATGACATATTTTCAGAAAATAGTGAAACAGTAGTTGCTAGAAAAGTATTTTATTGTAGGCAATAATGAAAAAACAAGTCACAACTCAAAAAACGACATAAACAATAATAAAAATCAAATAATAAAAATAATAATAATAATAATAATAATAATAATAATAATAATAATAATATAGATGATAAAAGAGGTATGGAAAAGTTTCACTTTCGTAGACAAACATCGCACTTGTAGTTTTCAGCAGTGTCCCAACCGCTACATAACTCGTGAACCCAATGGCCGCACACTATGCAGCGGTACCACAACTCACCATCTCTCCCAAATTCCTCGCAAATGAGACATATTTCATTGCTTTGTTCGCTTTCCGTGTCATCCACTTCATCATCCTGACACAGAGTTTTTTCGTCTATCTTTTCTTCATCTGATGAACCGCTTTGCAACAATTTTTTCAAATTTTTTCTTGAACTCCTTCTTTTTAAACGTCGCCTTTGGTTTCTTTCCTTTTTCTGTTTTTTCCTTTTCGTCTTTTTTGTTTTCTTTCTCTATCTTTTCTTTTTTCTTCTTAAAAGGACTCTCGGTTAATATCTGCGAATGTTGTTCAGCTCGAGTGACTGATCTTTTATTAGCAGGACTGGCAGAAGGGACTGGGCAAAAGATTGTAAAACTTTGAAGCAGGTATAGATTTCAAAATATTATCTGGTTGCTTAAAATCTTTGGAGGTGGAAGGTTGCACCTCAATAAGGTTAGTTATAGGAACAGGGTGTGGTATTGGAGAACTATTTATTGTAGGACCAAGAGAATCCGAAGCAGTAGTTTTTTTGGCCTCAACGGTGTCAGTTTTCTGTCGGATTGCCCTGCATCCAGGCTTAATGTTGATGAGCCCTCATTAATGGAATCATCAATATAATTATCGACATCATTAACCATCTCTATTTCTTCAGTATCGTTCCGGTTGTTAAGAGTATATGCTGCTAGGAAGTCTTCATCGGTGAATATATTAGGATTTACTGGATATATTCCGGTTGCTTGAAAGCCGGAAATTCCGACAGCCATCGTGGCAATTCTTGAATAGGCTTTATTAAAAAATTCTGCTAAATCGTAAGGTGTTATTTTTAACAATGCCTTTGACTTCATATAAAGGTCACATTCTCTGCGGAAAGCAGCTTTTAGTGGCCCATATAGGGTAACATCAAGGGGTTGCATTCTGTGTGATGCATGAGGTGGTAAAGACAACATGCAGATGCCATTTTCTCTACATAAGTTGTAAGTTTGCAATGTGATATGGCTACTATGATTATCTAATACTAATAAAGCAGGGTTCTCTTTGCTGCATTTCGAATATGTTATGAAGTGTTCAATCCACTCGTAAAATAACTATTCATTTGACCAGCCATTGGGCGAACATTTATAAGCAGCACATGGAGGTCAAAAGCGGAGACATTCTCTTCCGAGGAAAGATAAATGGAGGTATATAGCTCCCAGCTGCATGCATGCAGCAGATAACTGTAACGGTCTTACCTCTTTCACAGCTTGATACAGAACCAATACGTTTTTTGCTTTTGGTCGCGACAATGGTACCAGGATCTTAAACGGTCGATATCCCAGTTTCGTCGACATTGTATATTTGGTTTGGCAGATATTGAGTTTTAGACATTACTCCTTCCAAATTTTTGTAGAATTGTTCTACCTCTTCTCGATTAAAGGCGGTTATCCTAATAATGCTGGTTGCTTCCGGCTTCCGAACACTTATCGTAAAAACGCATAAAACCAGTCCTTTCCTGTCATTTTGGATAAATGGCTAAAATTGTGCTTTATATTGTTACTGGTTACAAGCAATTCGTCGGACCTGCTGGGGGCTAACACCATAAAATAGATCTGACAGATGTTTTATACGGTTAGCTAGAACGGCTTCTTCCTCCAAAGATAACGTAGTTTAACTTCCCATACGTGGAGCGGTTGTCTTATTTTTTGATTTTCTTTCCTGCGGGGGCTAAACGAAATATGGAATTTTTTTGCTTGCTGATAGAATTGACTGTCCTTCTTCGATAAATTGCAAGGCAAGTTTCTCGGGGGCCCACTTAGCTTTGTTTCCGTTTTTGATGTAGGTAAGTCCTAGGCATCTGTAACAAATAAAACTAAAAATATACACCCGACTTAGTCATAGGAAGGTCTGTGGGGGGTAATACCGATCACGATTGGTATTACCCCAACCGTTTTGACCGGCATTTCCCGAAAGCAATCCGACGACATAAACCTAACCTAAAATTATTTCTCTTTATTTAAACGCCTGTAAAAGCAGGATCTCAACGACAAGATGCCTCTTAAGACATTCCTTATAATTCCGTGCAAAAAATAACTTATTTGGGTACTTACGTTGGTTTAAGTTCGTCAAAATATTACAAGAAATCCTGGCAATAACTTGACCACAACAACAGATGTCTTAGACTTGAGCCTTGAGAGCGAAACCCGGTGAATTTAACTTGTACCACTGTATAATAGATGGCGCCACATAGTTAACAGGAAATTTCAAGTGTGGGTGCCTATGTTATTATTTACGGGGTACATAAAATCATCATTTCAAAATATATTGTTTTGAATATGTATTATTGAGTAATATTTCGGTATATATAGGTACTTTACAAAATGTTTTTTGAGTTATTTGCATTTGTTATATAAATGGTAGAGTTATCTGTTTAAGTAAAAGTGGAGAAAATATTGAATTTACCAGGTTCTTGATATGTAACCACCAAATAAACACAAAAAACAAAAATTGGACTTAGATTTTTTTTCAGGGTGAGTGGCGAGGGGAGTCACCTAAAACAAGCACTTCGGCAGTTAAATTACAATTATTTAAGTTTAAAATAGTAACAAAAAAATAATAATACAAACATATAACCCCTAATTTACCCAACCGTACGCTAATCAGAGTCTTAAAAGGGATTAAAATAAGGGTAGCCCATTGTTACATTCCGCAAAAAACGGGAGGCACATGTAAAATTCTTAAAATCACCACACCTTATAACTGCCGGCTGTTTAAAATCACAGATTTTGTTTGAGCCGCCTGTGCTGTAAAACTCCTATAAAATTTTCATTTATTACTCCGTGTCGATTGCGATTCTACTATAGACAATTTTGACTACTAAAGTCAGACAAAATTTATCGACCATTCTGACCGAACAGCTGATTAGTCACGATTGGTCATGTTGGTTGGTTTTCTTTTTTGCTAGAAATTTTCGACTGGTGCGACCGCACATTTAACGAATCCATAATAAGGGAAGCTAGTAGTTTATTTAAAGGCTACCGTAAAATCTCCAGTGGATCATATAAAACATTATTTTCTATAATTCTCTAAACCAGTACTTCCCAACCAGTGAGGCGTGCCTCCCTAGGGAGACGTAAAAAGATCTCAAGCGGAGACCTCATTGTGTTCGGAAATTCTGAAAAAAAATCCATTTAAGCTCTTAATGTATTATTTTTTCTCTATTACAGAAGTCAATTAAAAATCACAGACTAGACGAAGACGTAAAAACTGATATAACAGCTCATTTGAAAGCGTTAAAACACGAATTTCAGCGATATTATAGCGACATAAATTCAGATCACCAATATGCAACATGACTAGAAATCTATTTGTGGTCGATGTCTTACAATTACCAAAATGAATATCTTCTAGAAATGAAGGCCGATTACAACATGAAAGATGACTTACACCACTTGACATTGGAGAAATTTTGGATAAATCATTTCCTCATTAATCCAAAAGTTGCTTTTCATGCTTTGCGAATAATTGTGGCAGGCCCAACACATCGCATTAACACAAGTACCTAATTATTTTTGTGAGTGAACAACAAAATTTTAATTTATTTGATTATACTTGTTATCGAGAAATAAATGTCGTGGAAACTATGTGTTTTTTATTATAATAATTAAAAAAAATTATAAGGAATGGATATATTTTCGTAATCTAGTGAGGTTAAATGCAAAAAAAGTTGGAAACCCTTGCTTTAAACAATAAAAAATGGACAAAAAAGGAACTAACGCAGATGACGTTATCAAAGAAGTTGTCAAATTAAAATAAAAGTGAGACCCTAAGATAGAAGGAGGAATAACAATATTGAAAAATTTGGCAAAAGGATCGCAGACATTATAAAAGAAGCTTATTGGCCTGAGTGGAATAATAAATACTCTTAATTCGTGTGGTGTTACTTTGTAATAACGAGTTAAAATTGTATTTAAATTAAAACCTAGTAGCTAAAATATACATTTTAATAATGCATAAAAATATAAATAGCTAACCAGTTGAGTCATCGACTTTTCCCAAATAGGACATTAACAAACTTAACACGAAACAGGATATATACAAGATCTTCTACAGCCATGTACAGTAAACAATATGGTAGGGGAATTCCGAAAAAAACAGTAGGTATGTTTTAAAATTTAACACTAATTTGCATTTCGCAATTAATTTCGTTGACTGTCCAACTATCGATTGGGATTTATTTAGTTATTTTTTTTAACAAATTTATTGTTTTGGCATTGTCTGTTAAGGTTTTGGTTATAATGAAATGATATATGATAGGTGTCAGGGACAAGTGTTTATTAATAAATTTTGGGTGTTTTTTTTTTTATTAATGTATACTATTTTCGATAAAGCTATTATTTTCTTTTAGGTAAGCTATTAAGGTTCAAAATACCGATTTGTTTAAATATTATTAATTTCTACAATAATTGATTATTGGACAAAGTAGCAAAGCAAGCAGGAAAAAGATACATCATGTTCTTACCAAACACAATCAATCTTATATTGTATAATTAATACACTTTGAAAATAATATGTTGTTTTCACGTATGGATATTTTTTGAAATTAAGAGTAAAAATCTGATGTGTCCAACACATGACTTTCCTATCTAGTTATTATAGGCTTTTTCCGGTTATTTTGTACAACCTATTGCAGCATCTCTATAAATGTTTAGAGGATAAACTAAATATATACATTGTCCACATACATCTACCTCGAAACATTTTTCTATAGATATTCATTAAAAACGAAAATACTGAAATTTTCCTACAATTTCTTCATTACGGTCCATTTTAGAAAAATCATGTATAAACAAAAATTATAGAGATCGATATCGCAAACAACTTTTATTTCAAAAACTTTCATAAAAATCAGAATTTTGCACATCTTGTCAAATTTCTCGAATACGGACCATTTTAGAAAAATTTTGTATAGAACAAAAATTATAGATAATTATATTAGAAGTAACTTTTATTTAAAGAATTTTCTTCTCCAAACATAAATAACAGATATATTCCATAAAATATAAAAACGGCCTCCCATAAAGTACCCCCCCAGATGTTCCGACTTTGTCCAAAATCGAATCATTTCACGTCAGGCCGAAATAAACCTTAAGTTTAAAATTTAATGTTTTTTTCTGTATCCGTTTTTGAGTTTTCTTCAAAATTCGAAATTTACACATTTTCTCAAATATCTCGAATACGGTCCATTTTAGAGAAATTATGTATAGAATAAAAATTATAGAGAATTTTATTACAAACAACTTTTATTTGAACAATTTTTATAAAAAATTATTTTTTTAAAATTTTTTCAAATTTCTCGAATACGGACCATTTACGGAAAATTTTGCATAAAACAAAAATTATAGATAATTATATTAGAAGTAACTTTTATTCGAAGAATTTTCTTCTCCAAATGTAAATAACAGATATATTCCATAAAATATAAAAATGACCACCCATAAAGTACCCCCCTAGATGTTCCGACTCTGCCCAAAATCTAATCAGCTCATTGGACGCTGAAACAAAGCTAAAGTTTAAAATTTGGTGTTTTTCTGTGTATCGGTTCATGAGTTATGCGTTATACAGACACACACACACACACACACACACACACACACACACACACACACACACACACACACACACACACACACACACACACACACACACACACACACACACACACACACACACACACACACACACACACACACACACACACACACACACACACACACACACACACACACACACACACACACACACACACACACACACACACACACACACACACACACACACACACACACACACACACACACACACACACACACACACACACACACACACACACACACACACACACACACACACACACACACACACACACACACACACACACACACACACACACACACACACACACACACACACACACACACACACACACACACACACACACACACACACACACACACACACACACACACACACACACACACACACACACACACACACACACACACACACACACACACACACACACACACACACACACACACACACACACACACACACACACACACACACACACACACACACACACACACACACACACACACACACACACACACACACACACACACACACACACACACACACACACACACACACACACACACACACACACACACACACACACACACACACACACACACACACACACACACACACACACACACACACACACACACACACACACACACACACACACACACACACACACACACACACACACACACACACACACACACACACACACACACACACACACACACACACACACACACACAGACATCATCGCGAAAATAGTCAAAACGGATTCAGGGGACCTTAAAACGTAAAAATCCGTCGAAAACTCGAAGTCGAAAAAAATCATGATTCCTATACTTTCCTTATATCTGTATACAGATAGGAAAGTAAAAAGTGTCACAAAATATTGTAATGATAAATTTAAGGTAGATTAGATTTGATTGTTGTTTGTCCTTGTCCACCGCGATCTTTTCAGATCTATTGTGGTACTCCGTTTGTTTTAGAGTATGTCGTCTAGCTTGGTCTTTTTTTATTAGACTCACTAGCTTTGACAGTGGCTCCCGTATGTAGTTGCATGCGTTTGGCTTTTCTTCGCCGAATGTTAGAAACCTCATTCCAGCCAGGCCTTCACATTGGCACTGGACGTGGAATTATGTTTCCTCTTCTTCTTCTTCTTCACAGAACCTGCACAAAGTTGCTTCTTCTGCTGGATTCATGACATTCATGTGCCTTTTAAGGCGACAGTTTCAGTAAGAAGACCTACTGTTATCCTAACGATTTGACGCTTTTGATCCGTAGGTTTTTCGGGAACTTGGCCGATGGCTCCTTGACGAACTGTTTGAACTGTTTTGGATAGTTGTTCCACCATTCCTGAAACTCTTTTTGTATCCATGTTCTTACCAAACACAATCAATCTTATATGGAATAATAAATACACTTTGAAAATAATATGTTGTTTTCACGTAGGTATGGGTATTTTTTGAAATTAAGAGTAAAAAGTGTTACAAAATATTGTAATGCTTAATTTAAGGTAAGATTGTAAATTAAATAATGAATTAAATATTAAACATCCTCTACATCAAATAATTTTCAATGTAAAATGTAATGACTAATGACATTTAGACTTTTAATATGATTGGTAATTAATGAACTAAAAAGGGTTCTTACATTAAATTGAGCAGTGATAAAATAATAAGTTTATCAAAAAGTTAAAAAAGTAATATTTTATGTTAATTGGAAGATTCATATTATAGGAGAAAACATTTTGTGGAAGCTATTCAGTTAAACTAGAACTTGTTTTTATATATTTTATTATAACATTTTTATTAATTAACAACTACTTAACATTAACTACTAAAAAACCATAGATACATTTTTATATAGTACACACACAGTATTACATGTTTCATATATTCAACACTCCTCCTCGATTTATCAGATCCAGTGAAAGTTCAGGCAAATTATTATCTGTAACTTTTTCAAGATATAAGATTTTATATCTTTTAAGAGCAATAGGAAAAAATTTAACTTCTGTGATTACATTTTCATTAAAAAGAAATATGCCTTCTTTATGGAAACAACACCAGTTTTGAATCCAACTCAACTTTAATGGGACTCTTAGAGTATAAATAAAAATAATAAATATGAAATAGTAGAATTAAATAAGTACAAATAATATAGTATACATTTGAATGTGAACATTGATGACTCGCTGAGGCATTGTAATGCCTGTGTGCGAGCTAGTTTATTTTGAAATATTTAAAATTGGACATAGAATAATAAGAAATAAATAAATAAATAAATAATAAAACAAGTAATAAAACAAAAAGTTGGGACATCAGGTGATGGGTTTTAATGGGGAAATATAGATATATTCGGGAGTTAAGCCGGTAGTTAATGATCGGATCTTACATATTTTATTTTTTTTGTTTTTTGTCTTTTTTTTAATCATCCAAGTGGAAAATTTGTTACACTTAAATTATTTTAGGTATCTTAAATCAATTAGATTATTAAAAATATATCTGTTATTAATTGTTATCTAGTTTTTTATAGAATATTTGTAACGTGAGAGTTTATTAATATCCCTAATGTAGTCTGGTAACATATTGGATAATCTTGGTGCAAAGTAATTCGTGCAGCGTTGACCAACAGTTTTTGAGCTCATTGAAAGGTAAGTGCATTTACCTCTAGTAGGGTAATTATGTTGAAAGAAAATTACTTGAATTTTCCTTTTAAACATATTATATGAGTGTTTTGGCAGTATAGCTGTCTAATATTAAAAAATGAACTTATAGGTTTTTTGTATATAAGCTTGATATTTTTTAACTGCTTCAAATGACAGTCTGCCACTCCACCCACCCCACCCAATAATCCCATAAGTAAGGTGCGATTGCACCAAAGAAAAATATAAAGTTTTTAGCTGATCTTCATTTAAAAACTCGCGTGAGTACCTAAATTTATCTAAGTTTTTGAGTAATATTTTTAATTTGTAGATCCCAGGTCAAATATCTATCTAGAGTGATACCTAGGTATTTAATTGATGATGCTTCAGGTATTTGAATATTGTCATCTATATGTATCGAATGAAAACTCGGCAAATAATTTTCATATGAGGTAAATAGTAAATATTTCGTTTTTTCTATATTCAACGTTAGTTTATTAAGTTGAAACCATTTTATAACTACTTTAAAATCATCTTGAATATTTGTTTTCAGCGTGTGCCAGTTCTTTGACTTGTAAGTTATGACAGTATCATCTGCAAAACTTATTATTTCTCCATTTGTATGTAATTCATTAGGCTATTTATATATAAAGTGAATAGAAGAGGTCCAAGTACAGTCCCTTGTGGAACGACGTAGGTAACTGTTTTTATACTACTTAATACTCCATTGATGTTTACGTACTGCGTTCTATTTTTTAGATAACTTTCTAATATATTGTATATTTTTCCACGCAGTCCATAACATTTAATTTTTTCTAATAAACGTTTGTGATATACCGTGTCAAAAGCTTTAGAGAGGTCAACAAAGATGCAAATTGCCGGTTTTTGCATCTAAAGCATTGTATAGTTTGCAGATTAGAGCATGTATTGCATCTTCCGTCGATCCTTTTTCTCTAAACCCATACTGATTATCACTTACCACTTGGAATTTGTTTAAAAATTTTGTTATTTTTAATTTAAGGATTTTTTCATAAATTTTGGGTCAACGTATTGTCACCTGTTTTATAAAGCGGTTTGATAATCCCAATTTTTAGGCATTCCGGAAAGCATTCGTCATTAAAACTCTTATTTATTAGATAAGTTAGAGGTTATAAAATTTCGTCTTTAATTTCTTCAATGGTTTCAGCTCTGATGTTATCCCATCCGGGTGCTTTTTTAGCTTTTAATGTATTTATAACATGCTTTATTTCGACTTCAGTTACATGACGCTTTCAAGTATGTCTAACTGTTCCTCAAAGTCTTCAGAAGGCAATATATTGTTTGCGAAGTTCTGTCCCAATTCGTTATAGTGGCTATTGAAGTTATTTGAAATATCATTTTCATCTATTAATTCTTGTCCGTTATTTATTATTTTTTAAATTTTTGTATTTAGCATTTTCTTACCGCAGATTTTGTTAACATATTCCCAAAAAGCTGAAGATACGTTTTTATTTTTGTGTATTAGTTTATTCATAATTCTTTTATTTATATTTATTAAGGATCTAATTTCATTTTTATACCTACTATAAATTTCTTTAATTTCAGGATTATTTTTAGGATATTTCAACATTAATAAATACAATTTATTTTTTTCCTCAATAGAATTGGCTAAACCATGAGTCATCCATGGTTTTCTTATTTTTTGTCTAATATTTTTAATTTTCATCAATTCCAATATTCTTCTGCATGGCCAAATGTTTCAGTTCGGAGATGCGTGTATTCATGATTGAATTCTAATTATTAATAATAATTATTTTTTGAATAATATTTTAAAGAACGGTTTATTTGTTAATAATTTATTTGAACACCTATTTATTTTAAAACAATACTATTCTAATTTATATATTTCGAATGTCTTTAAATTGTTCACTATTTATCTTCACAACTTTATGTATACGACAGCCTCGTCCGTGTTCTTCCATCAATATTTATATACACATTGAAAATTCTGGTGGATTCCAGAATGCTCCCGCCAAAACTAAAAACCTTATCACGTTCGTTCTAGAAAATAATCTAGTCGTCACATATGTTTGGTCTTAAGTAGTTTAATTATGTATGATAATCGGACAAGTTGAGCCTCAAAGGCCAAATAAGACAAAGAAGGACTTGGAGGATTCGAGCATGAGTGAATAATGAAATGCCTCGCATTACAATAAGGAAATAAGCGAACATAAATAATATGAATTTGGTTTCAAACATGGTCAAGGTTCTATCGAAATTAATCATTTGTTAAATGTTTAAATTTTCAAATCAAAATCATTAGAATCACAATAGTAGCTTGTGCAACAAGAGTAGACATGATGGCTATAAGGCCACTTCACTCGGGTTGTAGAGTATATTTTTTCAACTTTTCACTAGAGAATGTCTATAAAAACAATATATGTATGAAGCTGGTTTAACAAAAACGTAGAATAAAGGGTAAATTGATCCAGTTTTAAATTTTAGAATAAAATGTAAAAATTGGTGTCATTCGTTTTTAAACACCATCCACTCCATGTACATGTAATTTAATAACACCCTGTATTTGTTATTCTTGTAACAATTACAAATTATTGTTTTCTAAAGTGTCAGTGTATTGGTCTTATTTCTTAATTTGCGATGAAATACCTTGCAATGAATGCCATTTTAATTATTTTTAATTGAACTGCTACAGAATAGGTTACAAATTAATAAAATACATTTGTCTAATTTGGATACAAATATTTATCTCGGTAATTACTAAATATCTAAGTATGGAAAGTTTTGTTTTATTTTCTTCTAATCATAAAGACGCGAATGGTCAAGAATAGATGCAAAAAAAAATATAAATCATTTCCTGTAGGTATCTTAAGGCATAGACTAGATATAATAAATGGCGATGTATGATAACAATAATATCAACAAAGAATTTTTATGTGAGAAATATATGAGAAAATAAAAGAACACGTTTAGCTTTTGTAGTCTATTCAATGAACATCCAAAAATAGATTGTAAACAGACTATTCTGTTTACTTCTCTTTGCTTTTGGGCCGTGCTTAGAGGTTATAAAACCGAAAATCTGCGATCGGAGTTAACTTCAAGGCATAGCAAAATATGTAAATTTTTCTTATATTTACATTTCATCGACCTCCAGAACCTTACGGTACAGTTACATCTGACATTTATTGCATGATATTTATGTCTGACAGTTATTTAGTCCAGTGTAAACACACAAAAATTTCTCTCGGACATATGTTTTTGAGTGTTTACACTGTCAGACATAAATATCATGCAATAAATGTCAGATGTAACTGTACCTTTAGATCCCGATTAGTGTTACAACTTCTTCATCAGAGAGTGAATCAAGCCCCAACATGAGAAGAACAAAAGATCTCTCATAAATGATATGGTGAGGAAGATAAAAAAAATTAAATCCTTAAAGTTTGTTTTAAATGTATAAGAAGGTTAAGTCAACAGGATGGGTAGAGTTATAGCAGAGACAAAAGTTGGAAAGGATTTTGGTAGGTAGAGAGATGGTAAATGTCAAACCCCGTCGGAGGACTTCGAGAATTTTGCCGTAAAGTTTGTTCGCCATTGTCGTATCATAGAATAAAAATAATACCAAATATTTTAAATTATTAGCCGCGGAATCGGTAAACGTATCTATTTATGGGCTACAAATGATTGTTTAAACAAGCAATATCCCAAATTATAATTCTACAAAATTTCAACAGTTATTCACAATTCATTAAACTATTTACGCAAAATTGTTATTAGCATTGATAAAATAATTTTACAATTCACTTCGGTTAGCTCCGCGGCAAAACTTTCAAATCCTTTGTATGAAGTGAGAGAACTGGCACAGAACAATTACTTTTAGAATGGAAACTGCAATGTTAAAATTTGAGACAGTTTTGTAACACCCGGTGAGCGTTCTTTGAACTATTTGGCGGAAGTGGCGCCATCTCGCGGTCACTTTAGTTAACACAAAACGCGGGAACATTTAAAATGGTCATTCAATATTTAGTTTAAAAGTGGTAGTCAAATTAAGATTTGTTAATACCAACTCCTTTTTTACGTTTATTGTAGTAATAAAATTATATTTGTTACAATAAAGCAAAAAATGAGTAGTATGAACGTATGAACCAATCCTAACTTGACTACAAGTTGAAATATTTTTACAAAAAATTAAAAAGCATGATCAACAAAATTAATTTATTAAAACAAAAAAACATACAAAATAGAATAATTAAATGTAGCGTGTTAATTAGCTGGAAAGTTAAGTCATTGTCCACAGAGGTTGAAGAGTTTTATCTAGAACAAAAAATAAATATTAATCAACTTATAAATCAAGAAGGGTACAGGAAGAAAAAGCTGCTAAGCCACATTTTTATCAAAATTAAACTGGTCCGCCCTATTTTGTAAAATACCAGTATTAGCAAATGCAAAACAGTGCATTTAAAATTATGTCCAAGGACTTTCCTACTGTTTGTTTGTCATTTTCAGTATTTAGAATAAAAAATTACAACTGTCTGGTAAATTAAGTGGTAAACTACAATATAATCAGGCAACATTTAACCAAAGTAACATCTTTTTGTAATCAATTACCCTAAAGTATCAAAAGTTTGTATTTAGTCAGTCTAAATTAAATTTGGTTTTCTGAACATTTTGGTAATTGTGACTTGGCCCCTTTTTTTCCTGAACCCTTCAAATCTGTTAGGGAGCACAGAAAGTGAGGCATGAATAAAAAAAGGTATACTGACCATTACTTCCCGGACTAGGCTATTTTGTCTTCCACAATCCAATATTGCCATTCCAAACGGCTTGAAGATAGTTTGTACTAGAACAAATAAAAAACAGTAAAAGTAACAATCTGAACTAAATCAATATAGAAATCAAATGTGAGGCATGAATACAAAAAGTACAGTGACTATTACTTCCCTGACTAGGCTGTTTTTGTCTTCAACGATGCAATACTGCCACTCCAAACGGCTTGAAAAAGTTTGTACTAGAACAAATAAAAATACAGTTAGATCGCTGCGTGCACCAAGAACTTTAAACATATCTTCAAAATGTTTATCACATACTAAATAGTTTTTACAAATTTGTTGTTTTATTCTTGAAAAACGGACTGCGGACACCCAATACTCAAATTTGAAATAAATCGTTATTAGGATTTCAGAGTGTTTACAAAACAATTTGGCATACAACAATACGATATATTACAGCTTTTATAACTAAAAATGACCACAAAAATTTAAAATAAGCTCAATCGTCAGCAAGATCAAGTAAACAAATTGAACATTTAGAACACAATTGAACAAGACCAAGTTGACAATACAATAAACAATAATTTACAAAATACTTACTATTTATTCATCCAGGATCCAGAGCACACCCAAATACAAACGAATAATAATTATTGACAATATGATATTGATAATCATAAAAAATACAGGTAAAATGGCAAATGTCATTCACCGCGAGGTAATCGATAATGGATGCCTGACATGACAAATGACACTCGCACTCTTTCCACCATCAATTGTAGATTTCTGTAAATTGTTATGTACAGCGCCATCTAGAATCGATTCTTTGAAACAAAAATATAGTTTCAGTTCGGCCTATTCCAGTTACCGATACCTGAGAACTGGCAAAAAGCCTTTCCATATTCTATCCCTGCTATAATAATAAAATGTGTAGAATGGAGACTCATATACAGAAAAACGTTGAATACTGTTCGCGAAGTTTATTGTTTCAAGGGTTATTTAATTATATTAATTTGTGATTTTTAATAATAATTTCTCAATAAATTCCACGGTAACCTATATATTTTATTGTAAAAAACAAAACCTAAATATTTCAAAAACCTTATTTTTAGTTTTTTTCTACTCCATCTAATCAATAAATAATCGTAAAATTAATTATAATTCGAAAATTGTTGTTGAAGTCTTACTTTCTCATAAGACACTGTACAAACACACACATTTAAAAAAAAATTTCACAAAAATTTGTACGGTAAGGTATAGTTAAAAGTTCACTATTAGATAAATAAGGACATCTACTATTAGAAAAAAATTAATTTTAGTCATAATCTAATATTTTTTATTTAACATTGGTGGCGAAAGGACCTCCTTAAATATTTTTGTAGATACTTTCTTTTGTAAGCAATGGAAATGCAGTGTCACGTACACAATGTATATGTTACGAGCAGTATTGTAAATTGGGCATTGATGATATTGACCGGATACTAACATCGGCAGCCATATTTGCTGGCCAATATCGTTATTATCTGGGCAGTAACGAAAATGCCCATTAATCGTGGACAATGTTGATAATATTTTTTGTTTGCATCTTTGTCCGGTCATTAACGACATCGACCATCAATAAGTGGACAATCTTGAAAATATATTATTTTTGTTCTTTGTCCGGACCTTAATGACATTGACTATCAATAAGTGGGTGAAGTTGATTTTAAAGAATTAAGTTGGTACTGTGAATTAAAATTTTTGCCACTGACTAGCAGTACATCAGATGTACGTCGCTTTATTTGTACATCGGTCTCCTTTTGACAGAGTAGGTGAGCTGTGTCCAGGCCGTTTGTGTTTATGCCGGTCGGCGTAGCCAGGTATGGATTGAAATTTTCTGGTGGCGGCGAAGCCGCCACCTTACGAGAACTCGTTGCTTCGTCTTCTTGTTGTCACGGCATTATTATTATTATTATTTGTTCATGTATGTGAAATTTGCTTCTAAGGTTTATAAAATACTACAGAAAAATACTTAAGTCTTCCACTCCATCATCTGAAATAAAGTTAGGTTAGAAATAATGGGGATACATCTGATGTACAAATAATTCGTGTACATCCGATGTACTGCTAGTCACGGCGAAAATTTTTATTTTCAACTTTGGAAATATCCAATCAATCGCCCGGGCGGAAAGCCAGAAAATAGCGATGTAAACAAAAATATAACCCTGTATTTTATTCAAATCCAAATCGTTGCGGTTTGCGGCCCACACATAAGTGAGCGCTAACGATAACGCCCGGGCAGAGTCGTAAAAAGGCTATGTCATTTATAGTTTATTAACTTTGTCCAATTTAAACGGATGTTTACGTTATTGGCCGGTTATTATCAATTATGCCCAATCAAATAGGAGATTTACGACAATGACCGGCCAATATCGTTAAAGACCGAAATATCATCTTTGACCCTAACATATATACCGACTTCTTCAAAGCTTTCCATAGTGACATTGTGTTTTATAATGAAATTAGGTTGTGTGGAAGTTTTCCTTGCAATACCTACTTAATAAATTTCTGTAAATCTAACGATACAAATTTATTTTACGTTTTCGTTGTCGTAAAACATTAAAAATTATATTTATTATGTCCTACCTATAATAATTCATGAACACCCACGACACAAAACCTCGCAAAACCCATTAAGACCATAAAATATGCGTTATTTTTAAAATTTTTATATGATGTATGCCGAATTATTAAATTATTAAAAAAACAAAATGTCACAATTTGAGATATTTTAATAACATTATGTTCCATTAATTGTAACAAACGACAAGTTATAAATATAAAAACATTTCTCTGGTATTCAATTAATTAATTAATTTTTAATTCGGTGTTCCTTAAATTTTCAATAAAAAAATATATTACCTTTGTCACTTATTTAAAACGTATTATATATTATGTGTACCTTTTATGTTTGAATTCTCAAATAATTATGTATACTATTGACCATAGTAATATAATTAATATTATAACTAATTTATCATATAAAAAGAAACATTTCTTTAAATTACTGTGACTGATACGAACCATTATTTGAAATCCTCACCTGTAAGTCAAATGGCACCATCAATCATCCTTAAGTCGCCCCGGAGTGCCACGGCAAATAATAATAATAGCCGTCTCTTCCCCTACACAAGTCGTTCAGTCGACTTCAGGGGTTGAAATTCACTCGTAAGGGGGTGAATTAGGGAGATTATTATTATTATTATTATTATTATTATTATTAATTATTATTATTATTATTATTATTATTATTAATTATTAATTATTAATTATTAATTATTATTATTATTAATTATTATTATTATTATTATTATTATTATTATTATTATTATTATTATTATTATTATTATTATTATTATTATTATTATTATTATTATTATTATTATTATTATTATTATTATTATTATTATTATTATTATTATTATTATTATTATTATTATTATTATTATTATTATTATTATTATTATTATTATTATTATTATTATTATTATTATTATTATTATTATTATTATTATTATTATTATTATTATTATTATTATTATTATTATTATTATTATTATTATTATTATTATTATTATTATCCTATTTACACCAACAAAATATTTTAGCCCATTTAATCCTGGCGCTATATAAGACCTTACCTCACAATACTGTCCCAATACTGTCCCAAGACAAAAACTCAAAACTGTTAGGTAGTAACAGCAATTGACCAGGGGACCTATTTTCAAAGTATGAAGCACATATCTCTCAAGATTCTCATCAGAAATATCATACGTCAGTGTGGGACCGTTGTTTTTAAAGGCCTCGAGGGATTAAAATTCTTAGGAGAATTTTAATTCCCTCTAAATAAACCGAGAGAAATAATCTGTGAGTTCACACTGGTCCTAAGGGCCCTATAAATACTGTTTTACGTTGACGTATGACATTTCTCTTGAGAGAAATTAATTCTCTCGAGTTTGAAAATAGCCCCCCAGAAGAAGCACATTATTATTAATCGAATATTGGTAAAAGTATGTAGAAATAAATGCTAGTTTAGAAATAAATATAAGGTTGCATTTTTATATTTTTGTATTTTTAATAAAAATAAATAAAAAGCAATAATCAAATAAATAAGGATAATCTTCTGTTATTAGAATTATGTGTTTTATGTTATTAACTTGTTTATCCATGTAAAGATGCATTAGATAATAAAATTTTGTCAACAAATAAATATCCAATTTATTCGCTATTTTTAGACACACCTGTTTTATAAATAATAATACAAAATTACCTGTTCGCTTAAATCTAATAAATTTCGCAAAAAAATCTAAAATATTAAAATTACAAATGCGAATTAGGTAATATTCGATGAATTTGGCACGTACGTACACCCACTAAATTCAACGTTTTTTATATCCATTGTCATTTTTTTATTGAGTTGATTTATGCTCACATAAAACCTTAAAACAAATACCGATAATTATTACGAACTTTCTTCGAAATCTTTGCTCGTTGAGGTTTCTAGTGGTTTCGCCAAAAATGCCAACCGGATCTAAACTTACGAGATTCATTTTGTGCAAGATACAAGGTATAAGTGGTTGGTTTCAATACGAGGTATATTTTAGAAGTTGCACAAATGCACTGATATAGTAAATTGTGCAACAAGAGTTGTAACCCACTTAAGTTATACATTATATATTTTCTACGGCCTACTAATGGAAATCTACAAATTTTAAAAATTATTTTATTTTATTAAGAAAAAATAATTAATTTTAAAACAATTTATGAATTTTACTAATTTATAAAATAAACTAAACATGAAAAATTGTCCAGAGCCCAGATTCAAACCCGGCGTATTCGCGTGGAAGGCAGATGTTCTGCACACAGCTCAGGGCCACTTTTATGATTTTAGTTTTAATAATTAGTTTTAATAAATAGTTTTAGTTTTCATAATTAAATTAGTTTCATATAGTTTGATTAAAATTTATTTTTTTTTAAAATGTAGACCAAATAAAAATAAAAATGCTATTATTTATCGATTGTACACAAAAATAACTCATTTTAATGCATATTTAATCTTAATAACTAAAAAATATACTGACAATTAGTTTGACAGAATTGTCACCACTTATTTAAAATTTTAAAAATAATAGTAGTTGGATGTCCAACATATGAACTGTGATTGGTGGATTTAATTTTTTTGCAGTGTTCTGACTATCTAGGATGGATATGAAATATAGTCGTTCAGATGAACGTAATAGCATACTTTTTCGTTTTGTAATCTGCGCGTAGGTAAGCTTATATCCATGTGGACGTAAAAAATATAACTATTCTATTATTATTATTAATAGATTTCAGATAATATACGTACATGGAAAAGCAAATGTAGCAGTTATTTTTCAGTGTAGTTGTGCTATTTAGTTTGCACCCGCCTACCTATTGCATACTTACATGATTTTATAGTTCATTATTGGTGATGGAAAGAATGAGCTTGGATTTTTTTTCTGATGGATGTTCCCCTATCAATTTCAGTTTGCGCTTTGGGTACATTGAAAAATGGGATTCTACAATAATTTTTTGTTATACACTTGATTATTTTCATTCTATGGCTCTCTTCCCCTACAGAAAAACTGACTAAATGGTCATCATCAGGGCTGCCAGAATGAAAATGACAAATTGTACTAAAAAGCATTTTAAAGGTACTGAATTTCAAAAAAACGTACTGAATAACCAAATTTAATAAAAAGCTATATTTTATGAAAATGTACCAATATCTAAATCGTACAACATATTAAAAATGGCTGGAGAGTTAAATTCATTAACTATCAATAACTTTTATTGAAAATTTTTAAACATTTACAAAAATTTTACCTTATAGGAACAAATGGAACAAGTAAACTAAACATGATTTGATTTGCTTGTGGTTTAATACTTTTATTAAATTATATAATCTTTATGTGTAACAAAAAAAACATCTTAATTTTACAATTTTACTTTCAGAATTACAACCAACAAACGTGTAATAAATTTCAATTTCAAATAAATTATTTGACTCATCACATGATTTAACTGTCAACTAAAAATATCAAAATAGAACTGAACATGGTACTGAATTGACTATTTTGTTGATAAAATACGTCACTTTATTCGAAAATGTCCAAATAGTTCTGAACATGGTTCTCAATTGACTATTTTGAATAAAAACGTACTAAAACTAACAACGTAACACTGACGTACTGAAAAAGTACTGAATTCAGTACAAACGTACTGAATCTGTCAGCCCTAGTTATCATACTGTGTTTGTTTGTGTTTGTTAAAAATTTCTATAAAATTTGGTTCCGGGGACATCATGTTTTTAGTAAGGGACAATGTCTGACGTTTTTTTCTCGATACAAGTGCATGTTTTTGTTATATTTTTTGATGGTGCTATCAAACCTCCACGATCAGAACAAACTGATAGCTCCATGCAAATTAAACAGTTAACATAGTTTTTTAAAGTTTTGACAATAAAACCAGATATGTAAACCACCATATTTTTCGAAATGAATGATAATGTCGGAAGCAGTCTTTTTCTTGCTTGAAAATCATCATCATCAACAAATATGGCATTGATGTCCATATCATATTTTGTATCAACCCAATGTTGACAAAATGTGTTGAGATTGTTCACTTTACATAAAATTTTTATTGCTCTTTTTTGAGGACAAAGAACAGTATTGACTAACTCACGCCTTTAACCTCCCCAAAAATGCAAATCCATATACCTATCTTCTGTATCTGTAACGTGTGGAGGGTGGGTTACCCCCACGACACTTAGGCCTCACTAGGCCTTTTGTGCATCCTCCTAAGTTGATAGGCACCTCCTATCTCGTGAGCCAGTCTACAGATTTAATGTAGTTGACAACGTCGCCAAGAGATGCTTCTCTTATATCGGCCGATATTAGCCGATACTCGCCGAACGCAAATCTTCTAATAATTAAGAGCGTCGAGCAATCGTAAAGGATAAGCTCGATGGTCTCATTTCCTTGTTAGTACCCTCTGTAGAGTGTGGATTCTGACAGCCCCATGATATGGAGATGCTTCCGTACTTGGCAATGACCAGTCAGTCTCAGATTCTGTCTAGTGATAGTCAAGTATTTTTTTACTTTAGTATTGCCAGGATAATATTTCGGCCATTGTAGATATAAGCTTAGGTGGACTAATTGGTAGGTGTAAAATTCAAGGTTCTGGGTTCGATTCCTGGCTTGGGAATATTTTTTCAGGTTATATTATTTAATTTTTCGTTGGTTTGTTCACCTTAGATTGTGAGGATTGGATTCGTTAGTTTTTTAGGGGCAACTGGAATTTTCATTTTTAGATTTCCAAATTTTTTCATGTCGTATTAGTTATAATTGTTGTTAAAGGATTAATAAAATAATAAACAAAAAATTTCAGCTTTTTTTTAAATAGTAATTAAATACATTTTTCAATATCTAAATAAGTCTAATAAATATACTTTAAATTATTTCTCCTCATTTTCAATTTTTTCATATGAGTTCGGTGTAAAATTTTCTTACCAAATATACGTGCGCTTGTATTAAAAACCGTTTTTTTTTTGAAACATGTTCTTTTGCTTATATGATCTTTAATACAGTGTGTCTACTTAAGTTGGAACCATATGAAAAAAATGTTTATTAATGATTTTAGGGAAAAAGTTATTTTTGATAAAAAGTCCTGCATGACCCAAAAATTAAAATACAGTCATCAGAACTCAATCAAATTTTTCAAGCCGTATACGAGGTTTGTCAAAAAATATGAAATTTGCTCAAGAGTAAAGTACGCTTATTTTTGACAAAATCGAAAATTTTCATTATGAAAAGTTGATTTAAACTGAAAATTACTTTCAATAATGCACTTACACCGATCTATCTGAAAAATAATAAATTTTTTTTCCATATGGTTCCAACTTAAGTAGACACACTGTATATTAGTAAACGGTGTAGGCTGAATTATGGTTTTCTATTTCGTAGATGAAACCTTATAGAAATAAATTCACATCCGCACTGCTGTTAAATAAACAAGTAATATTTATAAGTAGGTATATTTACTGCACATTTACTGAAATGATGGTCAATATTTACTGATTTTGTCTATTATTTGACTAAATCCTAATGTATAAAGAATGATAGATAGTTTACTTATATAACAATAATTCATAATAAAAAAAAATGTGTCCCAAATCAAGACTAGATACTACATGAGTCACTACTGGTCACTGTCCTTTTAAATACTATACTATATTATATCTATATGTAAACGAGTACTTGTTTTGGGTTTTTCTAGAGTAGGCACAGTGGTAAGTAAATGATAAAAAAATGATTTGGTTGTAGGTATATGTATCTTGTATCACATAGTTAAGAAAGTGACCCCATTGAGCAATACGTATAATCTAGTCCCAGATTATTCATAGGTAGGTATGGGCCGCTCCTTAATTCACCATACGTTGTGGACAATTCAATAAAAAAAATGCAATTTTTATAATAATTGTTCACCAAACTATATAACGCTTAAACAAACATTTTTTTCAAGATTTGGATATTAATTTTGATTCCCAAGAATTTACTGGAAGGAAAATTATAGAGGATTTGCATATATTTAAGGTTTCTCTGATGGTACCAAGGTACGTTCTAAAATTATTATATTGTGGCTGTTTTAATCAATATAAAGTTGTAAAAAATGTTATCAAAATGAGTTTTGATTGAATCATTTAAATAATATGAATGCATAGAATGTATCAGGCCAATGTGTTAATAATTCATGGGCATATAGGCTTGATTAATATAATATCAGTTTATTACGTAACATGTTTTCTTACTGCCCTTAATTTTTCAGCTATGGGTCCTTAAAGTTATAAATTGGACATAGTGTTTTATTAATGATTTTTGTAATATCGGATTTCTTTAAACGAAATTTCGGTGGTTCATAACAAATTAATAAGCAGTATCTTGACTCATTGGTAAATTCTTAATTACTGCTATTTTCCAAATAAATTCCATCTTAAAAATGGTATAGTATACCCAATTTCACAACGAATTTCTCTATTATCTCATGACTAAGTCTCTTCTCATGAACGCGGATGAAAAGAATCGAATTTCAATTTATTTCGAAACATTTCGAATATGTGTCAAATTTGACCGTCTTATTTATCGCTACCAACGAATCACGACCTTTTGACTGTATATTGTATATGTCTGGAGGCAGGCCGGAGAACCAAATTTCTTTTACAATCGCCCGTGAAGATATCGCGAGATTCATCTATATGGATTATCCGACAAGAAGAATAGTGTTACTGAAAATGATGCAGAACCGTTTCTAGGGAAGATTGATTTTTTTACTTTCCTATCTGTATACAGATATAAGGAAAGTATAGGAATCATGATTTTTTTCGACCTCGAGTTTTCGACGGATTTTTACGTTTTGAGGTCCCCTGAATCCGTTTTGACTATTTTCGCGATGATGTGTGTGTGTGTGTGTGTGTGTGTGTGTGTGTGTGTGTGTGTGTGTGTGTGTGTGTGTGTGTGTGTGTGTGTGTGTGTGTGTGTGTGTGTGTGTGTGTGTGTGTGTGTGTGTGTGTGTGTGTGTGTGTGTGTGTCTGTGTGTCTGTATGTCGCATAACTCATGAACTGATAAATAGGAAAACACCAAATTTTAAACTTAAGCTTTATTCCAGCGTCTAATAAACTGATTAGATTTTGGGCAGAGTCGGAACATCTGGGGGGGGGGGTACTTTATAGGTGGTCATTTTTATATTTTATGGAATATATCTGTTATTTACGTTTGGAGAAGAAAATTCTTCAAATAAAAGTTACTTCCAATATAATTATCTATAATTTTTGTTCCATACAAAATTTTCCTAAAATTTGACAAAATGTAAAAAAAATAATTTTTTATAAAAATTGTTCAAATAAAAGTTGTTTGTAATATAATTCTCTATAATTTTTATTTCATACATAATTTCTCTAAAATGGACTATATTCGAGATATTTGAGAAAATGTGTAAATTTCGAATTTTGAAGAAAACTCAAAAACGGATAAAGAAAAAAGAAAATTTTAAATTTAAGGTTTATTTCGGCCTGACGTGAAATGATTAGATTTTGGACAAAGTCGGAACATCTGGGGGGTACTTTATGGGAGGGCGTTTTTATATTTTATGGAATATATCTGTTATTTATGTTTGGAGAAGAAAATTGTTCAAATAAAAGTTACTTCTAATATTATTATCTATAATTTTTGCTTTATGTCAAACTTTCCTGAAATGGTCCGTATTCGAGAAATTTGACAAAATGTGCAAAATTCTGATTTTTATGAAAATTGTTGAACTAAAAGTTGTTTGCGATATCGATCTCTATAATTTTTGTTTTTACATGATTTTTCTGAAATGAACTGTAATGGAAAAGTGCTAAATTTAAATTTTTCAGTATTTTCGTTTTCAATGAATATGTATAGAAAAATGTTTCGAGGTAGATGTATGTGGACAATGTATATATTTAGTTTATCCTCTAAACATTTATAGAGGTGCTGCAATAGGTTGTACAAAATAACCGGAAAACGCCTATAATAACTAGATAGGAAAGTCATGTGTTGGACACATCAGATTTTTTTCGAAACTATCATTTGAAGTTTTGTTACGACTATTTTTGTTTCATCTGTCAAAATTGTAAAATTTTGTGATATCAACCATAAGAGCTCGCGATCCTAACCAATCATTGAGTTTCATACTGATTAAAAAGGTTCTTCGTTATTCTTTTTTTATAAAACTGTTTACTTTTTGAATTGACAATTATAAATATAATCTAATTTAGGATTAAACGACTTACCTGTAAGAAAATTCAATCATAATTATATCCGGTCCGGTCCACTAGAACACATATTGTAGATACATCCGGTATTTCAAATTCGTCACCAGTTTTTATAGTTGAGAAAAAACTACCTTGCTGATAAGACCCGTTGATACTCTCATTATGCATTTTGGTTGCTAGGTCACTAAAAATACATATGGGTTAACTGAATAATAACTTTATAGGAAAGGTTAGGGATGTGTTCTAGTGGACCGAACCTTGTATAATTATGATTGAACTTCCTTAGAGGTAAGTCGTTTAATCCTAAATTATACTTCGGGCCGGTCCACTAAAACACATATTGTAGCTGTTAAAAGTAAACTGTGACTTAGCAATTGTATAATTGTTAGGATTAGTTCTATCACCCTTTTTGAATATGATGCTTTCAGTCAGATTTTACATTTACATATAAAACGAAGGAGGAAAAAGAGCTGTATCCTAGTTACATTCCACTGATATGCTATAAAATATTTGCAGAAATAGAAATCGTTGCATTGCGTTTTTATAAATCCACTTGAGAACGGTCCTGCCAAGATTTATTGGTGTAATTCCAAAGAAAAGAAGAATGTTCGGTTAAAGTACATTTATGGCTTTTTACTTGACATTGAGGTGAAAATAAAATTTACTTTCTTCATTATTTTTTTGCTTTATTTTAACTGTAAATAAATCAATAAATTTTGGTTCTCAGTTCGTATTTATTTTATTTAAAAGTTAAAATAAAAAACAAAGTTTAATAAGTAATAACTATACTTCATTATTAAACTAGTAGAAGGATATCGTACTTATTTGCTTCAAAATCTGGGTTTCCCAAGGTTCTAATCTAGACCCGTTACAATTTAATTTTTTCATCAATCATACTTTCAGTGTAATTAAGGAACATTTTTTTATTGTATGCAAATGACGTGAAGTTATACAAGCATGTGGCAAGTGTTGTTGACTGTAAATAACTTCACATGAACTTAAAACTAGTGGTCAAATGGTACAATAATAATGAACTTAAGAGGGAAATGTACGTTACAAACTGAAAGACTTGCGAGGCAACGGTAGTTTAGTAGGTAAAAAACTTACAACTTAAGGGTGGAGCCTAAATACTACAAAATTACTTTAGAGACTAAACAAAATCAACATTCATTCATAATTTTAACAATTGTATGTAGATACGAGAGATACATATTCTGTGACAAAGGAACCAAAAAATATTCCACAATAGCACAAAATAATATGTATTTTATAATATAGTATGGTGTAGATTAAAACTTATTTTGACTTTGCCTCTCTCTTCGGTGTCACAAGCTGAATTTTTGAGGGATGAAAGTACACGATATGCTAACCCATATTCCGGAGGTAATACAAAATTAGACAGGGCAAAAGGGCACTATTATAAAAATCGGGGTATTGATACCAGCTTATAGAAAAAACATGCAATTTTTTGGTCTAAAGGACAATTAGGACTTTGTAGGCAGTATTTTTTATAATTATTTAAAAAAGATCATTTGCATTAGCTCTTATGGTCGAAAAAAATTTAAACGTAAATACTCGGTTTCAACCGTCCACAAATTTCGTTAAACATCTTCTTTTAGAAATATACCTTTCATTTGACGAAAAACGAAGGTCTAAACGAAAAAATAAAATAAAACTTTCGTCTATGTATTCACAAGGTAAGAGAGCTTTCCACATATTTTTTGCTTTTAAATTAACAAAAATATAGCAATAAACAATTAGTGATGTCCTGGTTTCAGAGGAAAGATTTCATTGTTATATTTTACGCACCTCCATACACTTTATACCTATATAACTTGCTTCAACTTACTTAATATTAAAAAATTGACTTTTGTTTTACTTTGGCTTACTTTTTTACTTCTTATTTTTACATACTATGTATCAGAATTTGTATCAGATTTACCAAGTCTATAGATAGTTTTCTGCGAAATATTTAATGCGTCTGAAACCATCTGATTGTACCTCTTTCCAAGAGCCTCGCAAATAGATGTGTCCCTTAAAATAGGAAACTACGTTTAGGATTAAAGTTTTTGATTAATCACTAAATCGTTTCACCATTTTATTGAAATTCAAAATTATTTTGATAACGTGCCAAAATCTAGTAACTTTTGTTTCATCCAGTTTATATTTAAACCATAAAGAAAGCGAATGGACTTGGGTATTTCCGAGACTTTACCATACGATAACGCTGACAGTTCAAGGGTTAACCTTAAAATTGAAATGAAATATTTTTGTCAAATATGTCAAGAAAATTAAAATGTTTTTTTTTTGTATCTCTGAAGGTAACGAAAATTTAGAAATTTGTCGGTAGTTTGAGACATCCTATATAGTCTACCCTTGATAAAGACGCTTTATTACCCCGCTACAGATCATAATGATTTTAATATTCTATCATTCATATTTAAACCTCATCTATCTGATTAGATTATAGATTATAAGTAGATAATAAAATATCAAATGGTTCTTATTTGCAGATTATCAATTCATTTATTATATTATATGGGTTTGAAATATTAGATTTGTGACCTTTAAACAGTTATTACATGTTACTTAATACTTGTACGTTATCTTCTGCTTGTAAGAGTCGGCATCAGTTTCACTTTCTAATTGTCACTTATCACTTAAATAAATGCCACTTAAGGCGATATATTCAATCGAATAAGTATTGTTCCATGTTTAGTGGTTTCAATGGATGAAATTTTGAGTGACAATAATAAAAAAAGCTGTAATAACACTGACTTTAATGAAATATTTTATCGAAAACCTACTTAAGCTTAGGATTTTAGAAATAATGGGTAAATACCATTGATAAAGCAAAGATCAATGGTAAATACCTATATAGGAATTACGAAATATTGCTCGAAAGACATTTTCTCAAAAAACAATTGCACGAAAATATTTGCTCGAAAAAACATTTCCTCGAAAATGTATTTGCTCGAAAAAACATTGGGTCGAAAATGTATTTGCTCGAAGAAACATTGGTTCGAAAATATAATTGCTCGAAGAAACACCTTGACGAAAGTTCATTTGCACGAAATAACATTTGCGCCCAATATCTTTTTGTCGAACGAACAATTGATTGATCTTCCTAGTATTCTAATTAAAATTTAAAAAGCAACTTATTTACCTAACCTAAAAATTATACATAAAAAACAAAATTTTAACTAATTTACCTAACCTGTGCGGCCTGGAGCCATTTAAATTAAATTTTGTATTTTATAGTAGGTTTCTGCGAAAATACCTTTATAGGCTCGGTGATGTAAACATTTCGATTAATTGCTTATTTGTACAAATATATTTTCGATGAAATTATATTTAGTCGTGTACCAGTGCGCTGTAGTTTTTTCTTGTGGGCTAACATTGTGAATCCATTAGTAAAATGTATTAAAGCGTGAAGATGTTCATGTGCTGTACTACCATCGTCTGCTATTAGATGACATCGACAAATAGAATACCTTTTAATATTTGGAGCACAAGCAAGTAAATTAAAGTCCTTTTTATTTAATATTAAGTGATACCATTCTTTAAAAAATTCTTCGTAATCTTGTGCCATTTCCATTGGCGACAATGCGTTAATTTCATTTAGATTCAAGAGAGTCAAATAATCAGTTTTTGAAAATGAAGACATTTTTTTTGTTATTTTTAGAGAAGCTACTCGTAGAAAATGTCTCAGTAGACTGGAAGAGTCTTTAATATCTCAATGCCTTAAACAATTAATTCATTACCTCCACCACCAAGATTTTTGCGCAAGCGCAGTAGTACAACTATTGACAGATCTCTGCAATAAAGAATAAATTACTCAGCTGAATGTAAGTTAATAATATCTATAGATTTTTCGGTATAATATCAAAATATTTATCAAAAAAATATATGGCAAATTAAGCACAAAAACAAGATTTCTGCTCATATACCTCAGTTTAAATGTTACTCCTTAGCACAATCCCAAGTGATTGAAATGCACAAATCAGGAGCATATCCTGCTTGTTTGAATGCAACTAAGCGCGGGTTGGTTTAATATTGACGTTAAGTACGCACATAAGTGACACGTCTGTTAAGAAAATTTCAAATTAATACGTCATAGGGATTCCGCCGCTGTGGTACAAAAAATATTATATTTTTCTAAAGTACAACAAAAAAACGCAGATTTAAAGCAATACCTCAAATCGTCAATCTATTCAGCTGAGGAGCTGTGGCACTATTTATGAACTTATAACTCGCAGTCAGTATGTTAGTTTGAGGGAATCTACTAAGCAGAAAAATTTAAAATATATGTATCATCCTTATTACAAAGTATTAGAAGCAAAGAAAAAATGTTTACCTCTTTCAAAAATTGTTGTTAGAGAAACATATGCTGAGATTTCATTACAGACTTTATTAAATCACACTGTATCCCGAGTTGCCAAAGTTAAATATTATAGGAAACATAATACATGAAAGATGTCTCGAAAAGTAACAATCTGTTTAATGTTTTGCTTATTTTTTATCAGATCCTCTTATTTCTAGTATGTGAATTTTACCACCTAGGCAAAGTGGTTCAAACAACAAAGATGTTATATCGCCATTAGAATCTTCAGAAATTCCATCTGATATCGAATCTGACTAAAGCTTATGTATGTGTATGTTCTTTAGTTTTTCTTTAATGTCCATAGTTACATTAAAATCTACATTCATATTATAAATTGAATTTATTGTCTCACGATTTTTGGAATCTTAGATTTTAATTTTTGACCACACGCAACGGTTCAAAAACAAAACAAGGCTCACGATGTGGAATATATTATATATCCCAAAACCTAAACGTAAAATGGACTATGAGCAAAGAATATCTACCCAAGAAGCGAAACTGAATGAGTTTTCATGTGTACCAAAGCAAAGGAACTTAATACACGGGGAAACGTATAAAAATTAATCAGTTTTCGTCGTTTGGTTCATAAGAATTAAAGCACATACTAAAGTAACAATAACAAACATAAAATTCTTGCTATGTTCATTATGTCAAATAGATTATTTTAATAACGAAATAAGTACTGTAGGTATAACAATGACAGTCACTACACAATAGCAAAAGCAGATGACCTGGTCATTCTGCAAATAGGGAATTTTGAGAACAATTATGTAAGAGTGGTGCAAGGACTATCAATCTCAAGAAGACAGAAATAATCCTCTTCACTAGGAAAAGGATGAACATGAAAAAAACCTACAGAGCTCCTAAACACAAAACAAAACTTTGCAACAGAGGTGAAGTACTTCACCTCTGTTGCAAGGTAGCACCTTTGACGACAAGTTAACATGGAACTCACACTTACAAAACATAGTCATACTTATGAAAAATGCCACAGAATCGTGGGGCGCACCTGGGGTTTCTCCCCCAGAGTCGTCACATGGCCATCGTAGGACCTATGCTAACATACGGTGCAGTTATCTGGGTACCGAAAATCCAAAAATTGACAGCTATCCGCAAAATAGAACAAATGACAATGACACGCCTCTGCACGGTCGGAATAGAACCTGATGTACGATCTGGTGAGGCGAGATGTCGCTTTTGGCAAAAAGCGCTTAATACGCTCCCACTGCTTCAAGCGAACATGAGATATATTTTCCATAAGCCATAGGAAGTTATAACAGAATAGAAGAGCCCGAAGTGGCAGGTACGATTCATATCTACACCGACAGTTCTAAAACAAAACAATGCTCATGATGTGGAATATATTCCAATTCATTAAACCCCAACATAAAATGGGCTATGAGCAATAGTGCCAATGTAGTTTACGGAGCTCACAGATCTTCTTATAGCAGTAAAAGAAATCACCAGAAACAATATTACTGGTAGGAACATATATACTCATTTATACAGATAGCAGATAAGCACTACTTACCCTGAACAGACTACGAATTTACCCAGCGTTAGTACTAGAATGTCACGACGATTTGGCAAGAGTATCAATCCAACATTGTGAGATCACCTTAAGATGGATCAAAGGTGACACCACATCGAAAGGTAGCCTCTTATTGATGATTCACTAGCCAAAAAGGCGGCCAACCAAATACTTTTTGGACCTAGACCTTCTATTGAACTGACAACATCGGTAGTGACAGACCTAATTAAAGAATATTCTTATGTGAAATTGAAGGAAAGATGGGATGAAACAAAAAATGCTGAGTTACCAGAGATCTTTTAAGTTATCCTGACAACACTGAAACAAACAAATACTTGACTACGACTAGACATAATTTGCGTCTGATCACAGGCATTCTGATTGGTCATTGCCAAGTACGGAAGCATCTCCATATCATGGGGCTGTTAGAATCCGCACCCTGCAGGGGGTGTGAACAAACAGATGAGACCATTGTCAGTAGCTCTCATTTATTAGAAGATTTGTTTTCGGCGAGTATTGGCCGATATAAGAGAAGCACCTCTTGGCGACGTTATCATCTATATTAAATCTGTAGGCTGGCTCATTTTAGGAGGATACACAATGGGCCCAGTGAGGCCTAAGTACCGTGGGGTAACCCACCCTATACACGTTACATGTCCAGAAGTACTGTAGGCATTTCTATTGGATCTTGATAGCAGCGACTTGGTTCCTCGAAATGAGTTTGTCATATATTTCAATTATTGTTTTGTATTATTGTTTGTTTACTGTTTTAATTCGAATGGTTTGAAAAACAAAAAATAACATATTTAAATAAAAGACTAAGAAATTAAACGATGCATAATACGTAGGCGTAAATTATCTTTATTGACATTGACAGCCAGATGCAAGAACGTTCAATAAAATTTATAAATAACGCAATGTAATTTTTTTCATGTAATACATATTTTAAAACTATCAAATTTCTAATTATTACTTAGTTAAATATAACTACTTAACTATACTGCAATTTTCACAAAACGCTAATAATAATATACCAAACGTTGCTCTACATAAATTGACAGCTATATTTGACGTTAAACCACCTCTAAACCACTGAGAAAACTTGGCAGTTTTTTGTCCACGAATCGCCCATTTAGTTTCGCTTCTTGGGTAGGTATATTCTTTGCTATGAGCAATAAGAGTGCCATTGTAGTTCAAACCAAGCGCACGGGGTTTATCACAGCAGCAAAAGAAATTTTAGGAACACTATCACTGGAAATAACATGCTTATCTATACAGATAACAGATAAGCATAACTTACCCTGGACAGTACATGCATTTATTTAGAGTTAGTACTAAGACGTCACAAAGCTTTGGCCGAAGTATCCATTAACATGGTCACCTTAAGAGGGATCAACGACTGGTGATCGTCTTACTGACTTACTCGCCAAGAAGGCAGCCAGCCAAATACTTTTTGAATCTGGCCCTTCCATTGGACTGACAATTTCAGTAGTGAAAAGCATAATCAAAGAACATTTTATTGTGAAATTCGAGGAAAGATGAGATCGAACAAGAAGTAACAGAGTTGCCAGAGAGCTTTTAAGTTACTATGAAAACACTATAGCAAACTTGAATATGACTAAACAGAATCTACGCCTGATCACAGGTATTCTGACTGGTCATTGCTAAGTACGGAAGCATCTCCTTTGTATAAGGTTTTCAGAATCCGCACTCTGTAGTAGATGCGAACAAAAAAATGATACCATCCTCTACGATTGCCTGATGTTCCCATTTAATAAAAAAATTGTGTTCAGCGAGAATTGACTAACACCAGCCGATATAAGATAAAAAAAATATTGACGACGTTGTCAGCTACAATAAATCTGTAGGAGGTGTCTGAAGGGGATGTAGCTAGACGATAACGGATAACCAAAAGCAGGAGTCTAATTTAATCGTTTTTATTTTTGACAATCTTTTAAAATCTAACTTGAAAATCTTTTTTTTTACATCATATATCCATAGCAACTAACTAATTGCTAACAACAAGCTCCTACAATATTCCCCCTTCTTTAGTAAAATAACCATAACATTACACATTAATTTAAAATACATGTTACCCTTTTTCTAGTGTCTCCATGTATTTGATTTTTTTCAAATGATTCTGTATACGCTGGCTTAGTCCTATCTATGGCTAGCGCAACTTTAACGCCATTCTTATCAATTAAAATAGTTTTATCTGTGCATTTAATTACTTTAAACGGGCTGTAAACTCTTTTTGTGGCCTTCAACTCTAACGAAAGCAAAATCAGAAGTTCTAAGGTCTTTTGCTACAAAAGGTTTAAAATTACTTAGGAGGATGCACAAGGGGCCTAGAGATACCACACGTTGCAAATACAGACGCCAAATGATTATACCGAACACGGTACTAATAAGCCACTTATTTTAAATACGACCCTCTATATATTATTACATTTTTGCATTCTACTCAAGATTCTACGCATATTTTGTGTGTGTCCTATATGAAAAAAATGATTTTTGGTGGTTTTCTCAATGTCATTGTAAACCTTATTTTCGAAAACTGTATAATTAGGAATGAATTTATCATACAGCTTCGGCGATTCCATCGTTTATTTGTAAATTATTTGTATTTATGATACCTATTTTTATAATCCATGTATATTTTCTTAAATAAACATTATTGTTATCAAATATTTTACCATTTTAATAATATTTGTCATGATCAATTTTTCAGTAAATATTCACATTTTTGCAGTAAGTTGTCAACGTCGCAGAATTAAAAAAATAGTAGGGTACATCAAATTATATGCTGAAATCAATATTATATAAGACTTTCACTGCAGCAGAATACCCTGTATATTTCTAAGTATTTTATAAATTTGCAATAAAGTAAACCGTATAACTTATTTAAAATATTTTTTCATATTTTTAGGATAAGGCATATATTGGAATTCTTCACACTAATGGGCCACCCTATATAATTTAGGCAGAAGTTTCGGAATTAATTTGTAATTATTTCATGAAATGTAGCTAATAATAATTAAAAGAAAATAAAGACTATGTAAACAAAAAACTAAGCTTTTTAATTATTATTTATTTTATAGTGTCACAAGAATTTCGTTTTTGACAGCTAGCTAGGCTATACCTGGAATTCGACTGCAGTACCACAGCATCTCGTGCCGCATACCGGCACATCTCCTCACACACAAGGAGATTCCGGCACCGTATTCATGGTGCACGAGGAGGTGGTACCAAGCATGACTCAATCCATACATCAACACTTTTAAATATCAAAAGATGTGCGCCTATAAAGAAGATGGTGGTCACAAAATCTTGTCAGTTTTCCAGCTAGGTGCATGGTGTCAAAATCGAAATTATCTGAACACAAGAAAAAAGTAAGTAGAATGGTTTTTTTGAAGGAAGTGCCCGCCCGTGTTCAGATATCCGAAATTATTAAAAATTTCGCGGTACCAAATTATTTTTTCGCGTTTCTGTGACAATGTGATGGTGGTGATTTTTGCCGGAAAATGAGGATTATTTTTCGCCTATGGATTGAGTTTGGTTTGTGATTGTTATTGTTTTTTTTTCTTGGATATTTTGCCGAGACATATGGTATTTATGATTAGTGGACAATGTTTTACAAAAAGAAAAAATATATTTTGAAAACAAAAAAGATTAAATATTTTTTTATAAAAAATAATTCAAAATTGAAATTAAATCAATTCTAAAAAAATAAAATAAACATTAATAATAAGTAATATTACAGATTGAAAAGAGAATATTAAAAAATAAATATTTAATTTACCTGCCAACCTTTTTTTTATAATTATGTCTAATTTATTTTAGCATTCAACGAATTGTACAATTATTTTCAAAAATAAATATTACCTACCTATTTTTATTTTAAAATAATTAAAGAATAATACTTTTATTAGTTATTTTAAGATATATTTTTTAAAAATAATAATAATAATAATATTTTTTATTTAACCAAGATATCAACAATCATTTTAGGTTTATTACTAAGATTTATTCAAGACTTTCTTAATTAAATGAAATCAGGAAAAATTTTGCATTTATTTCGTAGCCACCTGAGACATTGCCACTGATATAAAACAGAAATAATAGTTAAATATATATCAGTGGCGTAAAACATGCAACGTGTAAGTAATAGCCCGAGCCGCTAGGCGAGGGCTATTAACACGTAAGGTCCATAAAAGCTGTTTACGCCCGAAATACATACAAAATTCTATGCACTACCCTTTTATTGATAATTTATTAACAAATATATAAAATTTTATGCACATCCATTTTAATTATCGTTTATTAATAAATAGCTTTTGTTTTACTAACTAGATGTGATTTTTTGAAAAAATGACTATTTAACACTATAAGTATTATACACCCACTTTCTATTGATTAATATAAGTGGTTACTCATAAAGTGAGATTTTATTTTTATTACTCAATTATTTTTTTCGTTACTTAATTATTTTCAAATATTATTTAATTGTTTTCAACAAAATTTGACCACAACTACAACCTACACGGAAAACCAGTTGAATAGTAGAAATATAACTACTACTGTTGATTTGGATTCATAAACTTGTTAATTTTCAAAACTGTTCTAATTTCACAATTAATTTTGGAACAAATAAATGAAATATTGCATAACTCTTTTGTATTATTTAATTTAATAATCATAGAAAAAGTATAGTATTCTACTCGCGGCTCGTAGTGCAAACTTCACCCTCGTGAGTAATAGCCAGCATTACCTGCTCGTTGAATAATATACTAGTCCGCGGGCGATAAAAGGGCAGTTTACGCCCACTAAACGTATTTATAATCTGGACTTTATCGCCCGGTCTTTTATAAACGTTTTTAAATTTATTCATATAACAAACAATTAAAAAATGTTATATACTATAATTTTTTCAATGTTCTTTTAATTTTTTTAATAATCAAATGAATTGGTTTTATAAATCCCAAAATGATATTGATTATTAATATTTTATTAGATATAAAAAGGAAATTAATTTTATTATGCTGTTGAAATACACTCGTATTAGAAAAGTTTTGATGATTCCCTATATTGTTTTTTATTGAAAATATTAAATTAATTTTGAACTTTGTAAATAAAAATTTAAATAAATCTCATTTTTTACAGCCATAATACCAACGAACACATTTCGTAAAGTAAAAAATATAATAGGTAATGGGTTTCTTTCCTACCCACCTATAGATATCTTATAGTATAGATATATTTTAGTAAAAAAATTGACTTGGAATTTTCAGTAATAAAAATCTTTCAAATCAAAATTAGAAACAATAACTTTATTTTTATATTGTTAAAATTTTCCACTGACTTTAGAAGAAGGTGCAGTGTTTTTAAGAACATCTTATTCTATTATTATAGTATTGTAATTATATTTTAGTTCCGATAGGTAACAACCAGTAGACTGATTATATAAATAAAGATAAAAAATGGAATAATGATATAATTTATGAAAGTATGTAGAATATCTCCATTTGGAACGATGCCATATTCATCATTCAGATACAAATCTCTAATCCCATATTGATTTTGTGTATTGAATGATTATTTATGAGAAGGATAACACATGGTGTTTAAATTTGCAAAAATTAAAATTAAGTTATAATTTAAAATTGAAGATAATTTAAATCATTTTTATAAAAATAATAAAACAAACCCTATATTTTAAATTAGTTGCATACCTATGCTGTAGATATATCTAAATTATTCTATCCGCTTTTAAAATGGTAAAATTATTTTCAGTAACAAATATTTAGTACTTCTATTTTCAAATAATAATTAAAGATAAATACAGATAGACTATTATGAAATAAATATTTTTAAATAGGTATAAAAAAATATTGTAAGAAATGTACCTATTACTTAAAAAATATTAACTACTTTCAATATAATTATTAAATTAATAAAACAAAGGCATCAACTTTAAAATTGTCACTAGGTTACTAGGACTCTAGGACCCTTTCAATTAAATAAAATAAGAAAAATATAGCATTGGGCTTCTTTCGTAACCATCTATAGATATTTCTAATACATTGCAGTAGATATTATATAGAAAGAAAACAACATTTTTTCTTTATAATTATTATTCTACCATTAATATACAATTAAAAAAATGATTTACTATGATTTTATCATTTAACTGATCTTTTAAAACCTTTTTTAATCGACTTCAAAAAAAGGGGGAGGTTCTCAATTCGTCGGAATAATGAGCACACGTATGTAAAAAAAAACGTCAAAAAACGTATAAAAATAATTCAAATTTCGCCCAAACTAACGTTATTTGCAACCAAACGTTATAAAACAAAGTATTATTTTATAAAATTTTCATTATTCTGTTGAAAATTACTATAAAAATACGTTAGAAAATAGTATTTTATATACGTATAACTTATCAACTAAAATTTGAACGTTGAATTATAAACCAATAACGTTTTTATACCATACAACATTAAATTTACGTTGAAAAAACTAGTATGTTCTGATTGGGTATGTTGAACGATAATTCTTTACGATGTTGTCCAATTTCCATGATTATTTTTTGTAAGAAAGGTTGTACCTCAGAGGTGATTCCATATAAATTTGGTCAAAATTTTTTATATATATTCTGCGATATTTTTTACCACTTTGTCTGATTTCTTTGAGTCTTTTTTTGTTAGAAAGGGGATATCCCGGAGGTGGTCATATAAACGTTTGGTCTAGATCTGATGATAGGATCTATAAGAAAATCACCAAACTTAATTTGTGATGGTATCTGCACCATTTTGGAGTCGGTTTTTTAAAACTTTTTATAAATTGTTTAAAACATTTTTTAAATAATTAAATGCAAAAAATTATATTATTTATTATGTTATCAGCGGAATTAATTTTGTTAAAGCAGCATTTAAAAAAAAATATAGCCAAATGTATTTTCCTTAAATGGTGTTTTATTGAAAAGTGTAAATTCGTTTGGTTCTTGAAAAATAAAAATTTAATTAAAGCTACCATTTTTAAACTTGTATAATACCAACACACAGGGGGTGGGTTGGCTCAATGGTTGAAGTCATAAATTTAACCATTCACTGTTGCGTTCTAATTAACAGTGCTGTTCCTAAAGTGGCGCTGAGAAACAGTAACAAAGCCTACACAGAACATGATGCTAATACCCTAAGTAGTTGATGCCGATAAAACAAATTAAAAAAAAATAGCACATTTGGTATAGGAAAGTTAAAACAAAATAAGTATTGGGTTTCTTTCATACCCACCTATAGATATCTCTCATACCTTTCTGAAATAATAATTTTCAATCGTTAAATCTAATAAATAAAAAAATTTTACTTGCAATCTCTTTTCTTAGTAATTAAAAATCTTTCAAATCAAAGTTAGAAACAACAATAATTTTTTATTTATGGTTGAAATTTTCCACTAATTTTAAAAAGGACTCAAATTCAGTGTTATTTGTTTTTAAAATCATTATATGTTATTAATGTAAATATGTTTACGTTTCAGTAGATTAATTGTATAAAATAAGATAAAAACCGACTTCAAAATAGTGCAGATGCCGCCACCACATCTTAACCAAATTTTTATTGGATCACCCCTTAGGTACCCCCTTACTTACAAAAAAAGAATTCTATAAATCGGACAAGGTGGTAAAGAATTATCACTAAACAAACATAAAAAATTAAGAGTTTGAGGATTTTTCTCATGGACCCAATTATTAGATTTTGACCAAATTTATATGGGACCACTCCTGAGGTACCCCTTTACTTACAAAACAAAATCATAAAAATTGGACAAGTTGGTAAAGATTTACCGCTAAAATTGGACACCGTGTTGAAAAATTATCGCTGAACATACATTAAATAAAATATATATTACGACGAATTGAGCTCCTCCTTTTTTGAAGTCGGTTAATAATTTCTGAAAGTATGTAGAATATCTCGATTTGTAACGAAGCAAAATTCATTACAGAAATAAAATCAATAATATTTTTGACATTTAAAAGAAAAGTTTAGGTACATTTTGGAACAATGATTAGACAGCAACAAAATTCATTCAAACGTATGTTTAAAAAAGTTGTAAATAAATGGAAAACTTTTTTCATAATGGAAGAGAGTCAAGTGGCACATAATTTTAAAGGTAATTTTATGGATAATTCATTGAGTTATATTTGATTTTGGTGTGTTTTAGTGGGATAAAAAACTGCTACATATGTGACACTTCATTTGAAATATAATTTTATTAGTAATTTAATGTGTAGCATAAATTTGATATTTTAGTTTATTGCGATTAAAATTTGTATATCTAAACATTAGAGATCTTTCAATTATTTTAGTACATGTTTCATTAAATTAGGTTTTGTTATATTGTGAATTAAATTACTAATAAAATTAGCTTTCAAACAAAGTGTCACACTTTACAATACCTAACAGTTTTTATACCGATAGGGGGCGCTAAAATCGAAAGTAAGACAAGGAAAAGTGTACCACTTGACCCCCTTTCCTTTTCGACAAAATGTTTTTTCGATTAAATGCATTCGATCAATTTTGTGCCACCCCCACAATTTATGAATTTTTGTTAATCTGGAATTTAATTTTCATGTGACTAGTATGTTATTTGTTTGAGTTGGATATTAAATATCAAAAAAATATACTAAGTGGTTCGTTACTTATGGCCATATAAAGAAATGAAGTAAATCTACAAAACACTTTTACACGTGGATATAGAGACTGCAAGACCTATTGAATATGGTATACTTAAAAACAAAACAAAAGATGTATCTTTCTTGTCCTAAGCATTTGTAAATTTTTTATTGTAGAAAAAATATGACCTTCGTTATTATTATTAAACATTCACACTCATTGATTTAATTACAATGGTTTGTCGTTAATCTGACCTCATAAACCATAGGTACTGTATTTTTAAATAAATAATACATATTTTAGAAATAAGAAAGTAAATATTTAACTATATCGTTAATATTGCACGTAAACGTAGCAACCTTTATTATTTTTTTGTGGTATTGGGACAGGCAGTTCTCAATTTTCACTTTTGCTCGACACCAGGTCGCAGACAATGTGGGCTTTACGGCAATTAGAATCATTTATACGTCGTAATGTCGAGGCAGTTTTTCCAAAAAAGGACGCGTCTGGCATTGACCACTTCTTAAACTGAAATGAAATATTACCGAAATGCATTCATCTACTTATATTGTGAACATAAATGCTTTTTGACTTTTCAATAGTTCTTTACGTTACAAGCCCGGAAAGTAATTTTTTGCAGGACTTAATCATATTGGTCCTGGAACCACACGAATACATTTAACCAGATGTTCTAAGAATAAATTTCTTCAGTATAACATTTTACAGGACAAAGTAGGTGAATCCAAATATGAGCATATGTTCTGAAAATTAATTCATTAAATAACTTTAACATCGGTCGAAACAAACTTAATTAAAGAACATTCCATTGTAAAATTCAAGGAGAGCTGTGTTTAAACAAGAAGTTGCAGGGTTTTCAGGGAGGTTTTAAATTACCCTGACAACCTAGAGCAAACAAGTACTTGATTATGACTAGTCAAAATCTGCATCTGAGCACAGTCATTCTGACTGGTCATTAACAAAACATTTTACAGGATTATGGCCAGGTGTTACCTAAATAGGCTTGTTTTTAACAATTTATGCTAGAGTACCAGAAGATTTAATTAAATCAATTTTGAGCCATTTCGATTAGGTCAAGTAAATTGAGGTATAATATTTTTTCAATCTAAAGTTGTATCTGCAGTAAGTAATTTATTTTTCCAAACAATGTTACAATTGTCGCACTTCTACTCGCAGTTCATCAGATTATGAGCACATGAGATTTCAATATATAAACCCAAATTTTTGAGCCTTGAGAATGACTCGGCGTTTCATAATAGTGTAACTAACAACTGGGTAACATCAATATAAAGTTGAATCTAACTCTCTTCGAGTATTTTTGGTAATTCAGTATATATCAGGAATTATAAAGGACCCAAAATGGATCTCTCAATAGTATGTTATTTAAAGAATTAATTGAACACTATACTTTTTCTATGGCTGTTATAATATAGCTGTAGAAAAATAGTTCTTTCGTTCATTATTAATTTAGTTTTCGAATGAATTTTTTTGTGCTCTGCTTTCTTTAATTTTTTTCTCAATTCTGTCTTACCATCTTTACTTCTGGTGTGTTTTTCCTGATTATTTTAGCTATTTTTCTACTGTTTTTTCTCCTATAATCTATTTTTTAGACTTTAGAATTTAGAATACAATTTATTTTAGGTACGTTTTTAACATCTGCTGTTTAATAAATCCGAAGTTTTAACCATCTCTCCTTTATATAAATTACATTTTATTTTCCTCAAAATGTACAAAGATTATTTTACAATAATTTTAAAATCCCCTATGACATTTAAAAGAGTACCATCCACTATTGCTCAATCTATTTTGTTTTTTTTATCTTATGTGTTTTCGATCTATCGTGTTTTCTTTTTTTGTGTTTTAAATCTTTTTAGTTTTCGATCTTATGTATCAGTCATTTGTCTCACATGACTTATGGTTTCGATCTTTTTTGCAGACCCTATAAAAAAAGGTATTTGATATTTCTTTAAAAAATCATCTGAATAAAAGCGGTTTTAGTTAAAACATTTAACACCCTCCACGGCTATCATAAGACCTATACTAACATACGGTGCAGTTGTCTGGGTATCAAAAACCCAAAAATTAACAGCTATCCGTAAACTAGAACAAATTCAAAGAACAGCATGTCTCAACATAACAGGAGCCATGAAAACAACACCGACTAGAGCCATGGAAGTCATTCTTAGTCTCACTAGTCTCACTCCCCTTTATATTTACATCAAGGAGGTTGCTCTGACGACAATGACATGCCTCCGCACAGTCGGAATAGAACCTGCATATAGATTCCAAATCAATGCGAAATGCGAAATCGAATCGCTTTCGATACTCGCAACCAAATACGATATCGAGAAATTTGCTATTCCTATTCACTATCGAGTTGCCCTGCGTTTTGGTCGATTCCGAAACCCGTTGTATTCATAGCGAGCATGCGCAATACGTGTTTTAATTGACAGTTAATATATGTAAACAAATCAAGGGTATTTGGTATTTATTTTTATTGGTGTTTTTGTTTGAAAGTGAATTATACTAAATAGCCACGCACGTATGCTACCAATTTTTAATAATCGAATACAACGAATAAGATACAGGGAGTAAAACAGAGCCCTCGTTTTACAAAGGCGTCTACACAGGGACCACAGCATTACATTTGAGCTTCCGGAAGAGCGCTTTATTGAATTTTACAGATTGAACAGAAAAGCCGCTAGGTATCTATTTGATACTATACAGCCCCACCTTGTAGAAAGAGTCTACAACAATTCTCTGCCAAATTCCATAAATATTTTTGCTGTATTACGTTTTTATGCAACTGGGTCATACCAACGAGATATTAGACTTTCGTACCACATAAGTTTAAGCCAAACTTTGATTTACCTGTTTCTTTCTCTATAACCGCTATAAGGCTACAACCACGTGCTATGCTATAACCTCAATTAATAATCTACCGAAATCGAGCAATTCGGCACCATAAAGCTGGCGAGTGACTCGCAATAGTTTTAATCGATGCGAATATGATTTCCCGCAAATCGGAATTCACCAAACTGACGAAATCGAGTATTTCGATATCGAATTGTAAATGGGAATCTGCCTGCTGATGTAGGATCTGGTGGCGAGACGTCACTTTTGGCAGAAGGCGCTCCCACTGCTTCAAGCGAACATGGACTCCATCTCACCAAAATATATCTTTCATAAGCCATATAAAGTTATAATAGAACAAATAGAAGAGCCAGAAGTGGCAGGTACGATTCATATCTACATCGACGGTTCTAGGCTCAGGATGTGGAATATACTCCAGATTCTTAAATCTAAACATAAAATGGGCTGTGAGCAATTGTGCCAGTGTAGTTCAAACAGAGCTAACGAGGATTCTCATAGCAGCAAAAGAAATAACCAGGAACAATACCACTGGAAGGATTATGCTCATCTATACAGATAGCAGACAAGCACTACTCACCCTGAACAGACTACGAATTTATTCAGGGTTAGTACTAGAATGTCACGAAGCTTTGGCCGAAGTATCCATCAATAACGTGGTCACCTTAAGATGGATTAAAGGTCACGCCACATCGAAAGGTAACCGTCTTGCCGATTCATTAGCCAAGAAAGCAACCAACCAAATACTTTTTGGACCTGGCCCTTCTATTGGCCTGACAAAATCCGTAGTGACAGACCTAATCAAAGAACATTCCCTTGTGAAGTTCAAGGAAAGATGGGATCAAACAAGAAACTGCAGAGTTGCCAGGGAGCTCCTAAGTTATCCTGACAACACTGCAGCAAACAAATACTTGATTATGACTAGACAGAATCTGCGCCTAGTCACAGGCATTCTGACTGGTCATTGCCAAGTACGAAAACATCTCCATATCATGGGGCTGTCAGAATCCGCACTCTGCAGAGGGTGCGAACAAGAAGATGAGGCCATAGTATATCCTTTTACGATTGCTCGACGCTCTCATTTATTAGAAGATTTGTGTTCGGCGAGTATCGGCTAACACCGGCCGATATAAGAGAAGCACCTCTTGGCGACGTTGTCAACTACATTAAATCTGTAGGCTGGCTCACGAGTTAGGAGGTGCTTATCTTCTCAGGAGGATGCACAATGGGCCTAATGAGGCCTAAGTGCCGTGGAGTAACCCACCCTCCACACATTACAGATACACCCTCCAGAACGAGTCCTCCCGAACATTGCTGAATCTCAATTTTGATAGATTTAACTCATGCTATATTAAAAATAATCTAAAAAGGATTTTAAAAACACACTATCTGCTTTTCGATTCCTTTTATTTTTAATCATTTGTGTTTTCGATCTTTGGTGTTTTCAATGTTCTGTGTTTTGGATCTGTTGTGTTTTCGATCTGTCTTTTGACATTTCTCTCTTTTGCGTTATATTATTTTTTTGTGTTTTTTATCTCTCGTGTTTAAGGTATGCCTCTTGTGTCTTCGATTATTTGTGTTTTTGATAATTTGTGTTTTCGATCTTTTTTGTTTTCCATCTTTTGGGGTATATTTGATCTTCTGTATTTTCGATTTTATGTTTTCGATCTCTTGTATTTTCGATTGCTTGTATTTTCGATTCTTTGTGTTTCCGATCTTTTTTGTGTTTCTGTCTTTTGTTTTAGATAATTTGGTGTTCTGCTTTTTTCTAAACGCCATAAAAATAAGTGTTTGAGTTTTCTTATAAACGCATTTGAATACAAGGGTTCCAGTTGAAACAGTGCTCATTCTTAATTTTGACAACTTTGACAAATTTTACTCATATCTTATTAAAACACTATATATTAATCCACCTCGAAAAAGGGATTGTGTTTTCTATCTTGTGTGTTTTTGATCTTTGGTGTTTTCAACCTTCCGTGTTTTAGGTCTGTCTTTTTTTGTGTCTTCGATCTCTTGTGTTTTCGATCTGTCGTTTATGTTTTCGATTTGTCTCTTATGTTTCGATCTCTTATGTTTTAGATCTCTTTTTTGTTGTGTTTTCGTATTTTGTAGTTTAGATCTCTTGTGTTTCATTTTTTTATTTGTTTTTCTTTATTTTCGGTGGCTTTTTAAACCTCACAAAACAACTGTTTTTCTTTATTTTTTCTTTAAAGTATCAATAGAAATTAAATTTATGAAAATATTTTAAACCAATGAAGCTTTCTAAAGGAAAAGGACACGTCCTCTTTAGCCGTTGGTACCTACCTACAATATAGTATCCAATATTTAAGCCATAGGTGTCATAGAGTATCAGTATGTGGTTTATTTTCTACTAAAAAAATATAAGTTAATGGTATTCTTCAAGATTCCATTCATTTTGACAATAATTTTAAAAAACTTTTATTCGAATTAAAAAAAATTGTGTTTTTGATCTTCGGTGTTTTTAATATCTTCGAGCACTTGTATTTGTCATTTTTGTGATCCAATCTCTCATGTTTTTGATCTATCTCTTACCTTCTCGATCTTCTTTTTTTGAACTCTCTTTTTTTGTCTTTTCGATCTTTTGTATTTTAGATCTTTGTGTTTTCTGTTTTTTGTAATTCGGTCGTTTGTTTTGAATGACTTGAATTCGATCTTTGTTCTAAACCCCATTTAGTTTCTTTAAGAACGCATCTGAATAAAATCGGTTCTTGTTAAAATCGTGACAATTTTGTGTTTTGTTTTCTTTGTGTTAATTATAGATTGTATAACGGACAATCCAGAAAATTGAGATATTTTGATTTGTACACATAAAGAAATGTAAAAGCTTCTGATGATATAATGTAAACTGTTTATTGTTTAGAAGCACGAACCGATTTTAATAACCTGTGTAAACGTAGCGCCTGTTCATACCACAACATGCGTGCCTGCAGTAATTTCTTGAAAACCATCGGTTTATTTTATTCGGTATCTTTGATGACAGTTATTAAATATACAAAATTATGTATTTTACCGATGCACATCGTTATTTGCATGCAAATGAAGCGAATATTATACCAGGCGTTACATAAAAGCTTCAGTCCACATAGCCTCCAGATATTTGGCGTGACCGGTTACTGGAAGTTTAAAAAAGTATTAAGTGTCAGGCGAAATTTTCTCTGTCTGCAAAGGTTAAACGACGAAAGTGAAAACCGATATCAGACGGAATGGCAGGTTGTGTACAGGGTGTCACGATTTCAACGATGGTCCCAATTCAAAATGCCCAGCATGGAGTTATCGTACACGGTTGCATATCTTGGGCGTACAAGAACAATCCACTATGCCCAAATATGTAGTTTTCAGAAAAATAGATTTTAATATTTTTTTAATATTTATTAGGGAGTGGAAAATAAAATTAAAATGAGCACGTTTATTATTATTGAATTGCCTGTAGTTATGGTCTTGGCAGATTTTTTTATAAAAGATAAACAATACTGGACTTAATCGTTTTCACCAATTTGAAAAATGGACTTAGTGGATTTTTCCTGTACCCCTCGATATACGAATTAGATTAAATAGGATAAAAGATGACAAATATGCAGTACTAATATATTTATTTAATTTAATGTATTTATTTTATCACCTTAATAGCTGCTGCCTTATACAGGCTGGGAAAAATACAATAAATTTACATATTATACAAAAAGTAATAATAACAATATCATCAATTGTAAGTTTGTAAGAAAAAACTATAGTACAAATAGAAAAAAGTTCAGTAACAAAATTTCAATTAAGTAGGTGCTTCTAAAAAAATAACACAATAATTATTATAATACAACTTTCTTAATTTCGCTGACGTTGATATTAAACAAATATCAAATTGATGAATCGGTTTATGTAGGTACTTTAAGTACATGTATATTTACTAGCGATACCAAATGCTGGGAATAGATTAAATAATAATAAAATACTGAAATATTATCGACATTAAATCTTTATAAATAAATAAAAAATAAAATAAATATGTTAATAAAACTCAACCTTGTTAATATTTCTAGTATATGAACAGCACCTATCTACCTACATAAACAATTATGGATTTAAATTAAAACACAACCTAACTACTTATAAGCACCAGAGTAAAATCATATCTAAAATTCTTCCATCATGACTTAATTTTAAGCGCACATAAACTATGAAGAAATCAATTCAACAATTTAACAATGAGACACATGTTAGTTGTAAACAAAAAGAATAGAATATAAGAGATAGTTACCTAATTCTTTCTCATTTATTCCAAGAAGAATAATTAACATTTATAATCGGAATGTTTGCACCTAAGTTCACATGGGTTCAGGAATTGGAATAATGTGTATATGGTCTTAGATATACAAGGTGGTGAGGTATTATACTATCAAAATTCATCCTTAAAATAATAGTGGTGATAGTCGTTCACAAGTTGTTTTCAATTTTTATAATAATTTTCTAACGCAACTATTATCTTGTCTTTGGTATGTCTTCTTGTTTTGGTCTAGTATTTTTGTTTAAAAAATGTGTGTTAAACAATATCTATCACTATTATCATTTGCTTCATTTATTCGTTGGTTGGACGGCTATGGTTATCCATACTGTCATTCGTAAGCCGTGTAAATCAATGATGCAAAAAATATTAGATTTGATCATGTAAAAATATTCGAGGCCCTTGCTCCTTAAGTCTGTCCATGTAAAAATAGTTCGCCCATTTACCCCTTAGGCCTTGCCATGTAAAAATAGTATTTGGGCCAAAATTAAAAGTTCCAACCTAATGTTCGTTAAAACTCGTGTAAAAATCATCGTTACCTCACTATCATATTATGCTATTCTAGTGAGATTAACATTTATTTGACGTTTAAGAATGACAGCGATCTGGCGGTCATAAACTTTTAATTTTTTTATGAGTCATTTTTGCACAGTTTCCAGACTACTTTGTGAAGGAATTTTATTAGGTGTTGTTCATGGTCTTTGTTTAACATAGTTTTACATTAGCCCAAGTTTTTTTCATTCTTGCATTTATTGTGATTCTTCTTTGATGAGGGTTATAATGGTCCATGTTTGTTTACACAAGCTTCTACACTAAAAATTTCCATTTTTAGTCTTCTTTAAATTTTATTTTCATTGAAATAATTGGAATAGAGGCACCATGTTATGTAAAGTTAGAGATTTCCAACCTAGTGTTTTACATAGTTAAACTAATCAAAATTTATAATTTTATACATATTTTTTTAAACACCTCATCTGTGTCTGTAACGTGTGGAAGGTGGGTTAACCCACAGCACTTAAGCCTCACTAAATCTATTGTGCATCCTTCTAAGTAAACAGGTACCTCTTATCTCGTAAGCCGATCTACAGATCGGCCGGACTCAATTCTCATCGAACACAAATCTTCTAATAAATAAGAGCGTCAAGCAATCGTAGAGGATATGTCCCGACGGGGGGAAGGGGGTGTTGGCGGGACCAATTCCCGGGGCTCAGGCATAAGTGCATGCCCGGCAGCAGCACAAGGGGGGCCCGCCAGCTTTAGGTGAGGACGTTTTATTTTTTTAGAAGTTGGCCACAAAACTCCCTTTTCTGGTTTATGTAAAATACAAGATGAAGACTTTTTTTTAGAGATTTCACTTAAGTGTAAGTATTTGCTTGAGGACTTTTTTTAGAAATGTGATATTGAAAGGGCTTAATTTTTTTATAAAATTGTAGCGGGCCACTTCTAGAAAATTGTCCCGGGGCCCCACCTGGCTCCCGGCATCCCCTGCAGAGTGCGGATTCTGGCCTTCCGTGGTCAAATTTTAATGTTGTTTCAAAATATTAACGGTAATTTATTGAAATTTATAGAGATGCTTCCGTACTTGGCAATTACCAGTTAGATTGCTTGTGATCAGGCGCAGATTCTTTCTAGTCATAGTCAAGTATTCGTTTGCTGTAGTGTTGTAAGGATAACTTAAAAGCTCTTTGGCATGTCTGCAACTTCTTCTTTCGTCCCATCTTTACTTGAATTTTACAAGGGAACCTTCTTACTTAGGTTTGTCACTACCGATGTTATCAGTCCAATAGAAGGGACAGGTCCAAAAAGTATTTGTTTGTCTGCCTTCTTGGCAAGTGATTCAGCAAGAAGGTTACCTTCCAATGTGGCGTTACCTTTGATCCATCTTAAGTTGACCACATTGTTGATGGATAATTCGGTCAAAGTTTCGTGATATTCTAGTACTAACCCTGAGTAAATTAGTAATCTGCCCAGCGTTAGTAGTGCTTGTCTGCTATCTGCATAGATGTTTCTTTCAGTGAATTATTTTCTGCTATGATAATTCCCGTGAGCTCGCTTTGAACTACGCTCGCATTAGTGCTCACAGCCCATTTTATGTTTCGTTTTAAAGATCTGAAGTATATTCCACATCTTGAGTCTTGTTTTGTTTTGTTTTAAAACCGTCGGTGTAGATATGAATCGTACCTTCCCCTTCCAGCTCTTCTATTTGTTCTGTTCTATTTGTTAAGTTATATATGGCTTATGGAAGATATACTTCGGTGAGATGGAGAAAATGTTCATTTAAAGCAATGAAAAGCGTATCGAGCGCCTCCTGCCAAAATCAACGTCTCGCCTCACCAGATCCTACATCAGGTTTTATTGCAAACATGCGGAGGCGTGTCATTGTCATCAGAGCAACCTTCTTGATGTAAATATCAAGGGGAATGGGACTAAGAATGACTTCCATGGCTCTGGTCGGTGTGGTTTTAATAGCTCTTGTTATGTTCAGATATGTCAATTTGTTCTAGTTTGCGAATAGTGTATTAGGTACCAGTATGTTAGCATAGATCTGTTCCACAGTAGAGGTGAGCATAAGGAGCCTTTACTAATATGAGAATCTAATTAAAAATTGATCAATGATTTATTTTGTTATAACCTAGCTTAACTAAGGTTGCAATGTGAAAAATTAAGGATCTACGCACTAGTATACGTTATGGTCTGAAAAACTTAATCATTATATTAACCTAACTTGGCAATCTCAAAAAAGGTTTCATTCTCTCGAATCTTCTTATCAGGTTGGTGTTATCAAGATCGCCTTAATTATCACATGTTTGTGGAGCCATTGTTCATGGTTTCTAGCAAATTTAGTGATAGTGTTTAACAGTATCCATCTGAAGGTCTCGATGGGGCTCACTATTGTACTAAGATGAATTGGCAATGTTTTTTTATACTTTACTCTGGAATTGTTATGATGTTATTGTAGCTGGTACAACCCTAGAGCTAGATGTCAGAAATCCATTACCTTGAGGGATGTTTTTCTAGTTTGTGGATCATAATGGATATTTTCCACATCTTAGTCTAAATGAGGAATTAAACAGGTGTGTAAGTTATATTTTTCTTTTAAAGGAACTTTTTTAGGATAAACATGTGTTTTTAAATTTATTTTAATTTCCTTTTGTAAATTTGCTAACGATTTTTATAATTCCTAATCCTTAGCTAAACAGTTCTACAAAATCCACCCACATTTCATCAAGAATGAAGATTAATGCATTTTTAATTGATACACAACAGATCAACACGTTTCTTTTTCAACATAACGTGTAGATTTGATAATTACGAAATAATTCTTTTAGAACAGGTACAGAACTAACTAGAGTAATTTAATGTAGGTCACTTGATCGTCTTCATATTGTGTAATACTTATTTTTGTGACAGTTTCGATTAAATGAAGGTGAACTAGAAATCTCATATATCATCGTTATTATACAATAAAATGTGAACTTGATTTGGGATACATTATAGATACATTCCATGTTTAAGCTTAATTGATTAACAAGTAGGATTTATCGATAATACTCACTTAACCTTTTATCGATTTTTTTATGAAAACATAGATTTATGGGTATTCCTATTTATAGTTAGGATATTGTAAAAAATTGAAAAAAGTATAATTTCTAAACGGATATAGAATATAGTTATTGAATCATAAGACAAGGTCAAAAGAAATGTTACTCATTTATAAACTAATAAATTATTCTAAAAAGTTTAAAGCATCGATTAAAACTAGACACAAAATAAATGTATTGGACAAATTACAGTGTACTCATTGTAATATTCTCATATATTGGTCAAACAGAACAATACTTACATAAAAGAATATAGTGGTACAAACTTAGCATAACGAATGTTAATTTAATTTTTTAATAGTTAACCAACCAAATACAATGAACCACCCCCTCCATCAACCAAATTTAAAATACTGCAGTTTGAAACATATCTGTCGTAAAAAATAGTTTAAGCATCAGTCACGAACTGAGTGTCATAGCGCATAGTTGAGTTATAGAGTCTTTTGTTTTTTTTTTGGTTTCATCGTAGTTGACATTATTTTTCATTTGTCATTAGTACTGGTAAATGTCTTATGTTTCTAAGTAAAAAAACGGCAATGGCCAACAACAAGTCCAGACTTTAACCCCATTGAAAATATATGAGGCCTTATAGTCAAAAAATATATGTCAAAAGACTTAGGGCCAGTAACCCGCGGCCAACTATAGGGGAAGAGCTCGTAGATTTCTACCACATACAAAATGTCTTTTTGTTTTGGTTTTTGCTTAACAATTGTTTCCTTCAGAAAATACAGAGTGGTTAACAGTAGATCACCAAAACAGATACGCTGAAAGCATACGCAGTAGCGACCACCGTTCAAGTGAGCGACGGTATCTTCGTAATTTAATATTTGTCCGATTCGATTTGAGAAAAACGATGCATCATTCGAAGTGTAATAATAAATGAAAAAATTATTGTTAAATAAATTTTCAAAAATCCTGCATAATTTAACTAAGGGGCAAAAAGTCGAGGCGTACAGCAAAATTGGAAACAAATTGGTCTTTAAGTGTAGTGGCTGCTAAACTAAATGTTTAGACAGGGTGTAGGCTAGGAATTTATCGTCCTAGAAACTTAAAAGTCGAAGAGACTTATACGTTGTTTCCGAATTTTCAAATTATTTTCAGCCACTTATTTTTCAGATATACTGACTTTTAGGATTTTGATTTGCGATTTTGCGATAATAATTTCAAAATTTTAATATTTATTTCATTCAAATCGAACCAATAATAACGAACAGATACATACGCCAATATCCTTCTGGCGATCCTGCGTCGCTGATTTTTTTCGTTATAATTACTCCGAATTATTTTCATGAAAATAAATTTACGATCATTAAAAGAGTACTTTTAGAGCCACATGTTACTACATCTATTTCACTAGTGCCCTACATTTTTTATAATTAATTTAGTAAAAATTTTCGCCATATATAGCACCTCAGACAGCGAAGAAAATGGCAGGTGCGATCATTAAAATACATTTGCGTTATTTACAAAGAGCAAAATAATCTGTATGGAAATACCGAAATTACTACATGTACGTAAATACGTGCCTTAACTGATGATTAAATAACAGAATAATTATAAGATCTTATATAAATATACACAGTGAACTATTTTGATATGATTTGTTCATAATAATCAGTTAACAAAATTGTACAGGCATAATGATCCTAAATTTGCCAACGTTACAGATTTAGTATCCACGATATCTATGGAGAAGCCCACAATAGAATCTGTGAAATAAAAACACTAAAATTTTCTCCCTCTTCTTTTTCTGGTTATAAATCGAATATTTTATTTTCTGTGATTTCTATAATTACTAAATTTTATTCCTTTTCTCATCCTTTTTCCATTTCTCTTCATGATCTTCAACTTTCTTTCTATCGTATTTATTTTATCTATCGCTGCGATAGTAGTATCAGAAAGTTTGTCTATCAGATCATACCAAAAGAGCCTGCTTCTCTCTTTGGTATGGTCTGATATTCACTCTGCCAAACCAAAGCTAAAAGGATAAAATTATCATTGACACTGACTAAAACATTCCTTATCAAATCTAATACCAAAGAAAAACATTCTATTTGTGAAACGTTGTCCAGCGGCAGTATTGATGTTTAAAACGATTATTATGCTCTAAAATTATGCAATTTTATTCCTGAGAATTTCAAATGCTTCAGAAATAACTCCTGGAATTCTTTTTCAATGATTGTTTTAAGATTGAGTTTTATTTTAGATATAGTACCTAGTGATTATTATGAGTTTTATATTGCATAAATGAGCCAAGTACTTTTTTCCTTAAGAGCAAACCGAACACCTTCTGGGCCTTTAATTTTAGTCCTATTTTTGTGAAATTTTCAGGAATTACCAATAAGAACAAAACTTAGTTTGGAGAAACCTTGTCTTTTTTTGTAAAGGTTCTAAGAGTATTTATTTTGATAATTGTTTGAATTAATTAAAAAAAAAAACATTTACGCGCCATTCTGTATTAAATCTATAAAAATTTGCTACTATTTGTTTTAATAAATATCTAGAAATTTTTAAATGGGAGGTTTTCCCACCTTTTTTCGAAAATGTTTCTGTAGAGCGCTACTTTATCGTTGCACAAATTTAAAACTCTCAATATTCTCGAGACATATAACATCACGAAGTATTCTCAGTGGCACGCATATAAATACAATAAATACAATTTTATACTAGAAAATCCTCAAAACACTTTTGCTTTCGCGAGAAGTCCAATTTGCTCTTAACTAGATTATATTTCTATTTAAATTTTGTGTAAATAAAAACTTTTTTAGACATATTTAAATTAGTAATTGGAGATTATCATCAAATTAGAGTTACATTATGTATTGAATATACATATTTCAAAAACCAAAGAATTTATTTTTTACCAGCTTAAAATTTAAAACTGCTCAACCATCCTTCTTACAGTCTTGATGTTGCACCTTGTGAATTACAGTGAATTACGAGTGTACTTTTTCTAAGTCAACCACATATTTCAAAAAAAAAAATAAAAAATACAACCACTCTGTAGACGATGTGCTTGTGAATGGAACTATCTTTGTTCAGTTTTTTTCTATTTCTACATCGTGTTAAGAATTGATTAGGCAAATTCATGAGTTAAATATGTTTTGAATAAATTTGACTCAAAATTTTCCTTGAATTAAAAATATCTTCTTTGTTTAATTATGTAAAAGATAACATCGATAGGCGTAATGATTTTGGATGATTACCGATTAAGAATACGAAGATAAACAAAAGCTTGTAAGTTTACATAAATATTATGTATACATGTACGAGGTATGGTAAAAAATAATTTTTTTTCATGGGTTGTTAATAACGTCACATAAAGATCCATTTGTATTAATCCAAATGTCTAGAGCCTAATTATTTCCAAATAATGACACTGTCTGTATACTTTGAGATAATTCTGTTGGTAGTAGGTATTCTTCGTAATATGTAAATATTTTAATTATATTTACTTATTCTTCAGTCGAATGTATCAACAATAGTGTGGAAGACAGGAGCTGTCAGTTAAATTCTGCTTTTTGTTCTTGACAAGGGCCAACAATGATCGACTATTATTTAGACAGAACTTAAAGACATTCTCAGTTTCCCTAATAGTACTGGTTCGTTACATCAATATCTAGTTTTCTCTGTTTTCAACTGTAGTTGTTTGAATAAATGCAGATGCACCTTCCATGGTTAGATTTTGTAGTTTTGAGCAGTGTCACACTCTCTTATCCTGAAAGTTGTTTCTACGACGATAGTAATGTAAGATGAAAGCTTTGTTTTGTGTGATCCAAGTTTCTTTTGATACGAGTTGGTATTAGTGGTTCATAACAGGTTTATCTCCACGTCTGGCTCATGCCAAATGACACTTGAACATTAACATGAATGATAAAGTAAAAGTATACCCTCATTATAATAACCAATTTGGCAAAAAGAAAAGTCACTGTTAATAAAAAGAGATGAGATTGCATTTGCCTCTGAGATAAAATACAAATCATCTATACATCTATATGTACATATACAGGCAACCAAATTCAATCGTATATAGAAAAAAACTAGGTTTAATTTGGTAGGTATATATTACCTGTATACATTTATAGACCATGAGCCTAGATAAGTACCGAAAAAATGTATTTGTATTTATCCAGAGCGGACACTTGAGTTATTTTAATTATGAATGTCGAAGAATATTTTCAGTTTCAGAATTTATTTTATAGTATTATGGCTCCATCTTTCAACAGTTGCTTTTGCACCCCTATCACCTCCGATGATCCGCAGATGTTTTAGGTTCTGCACTAACTATTTTTCTTAAGAACACTCAACATTTTAGGGGTTACCATTGAAAATTTAATCTACTGCGGCGACAGAATTATCAAGGTAATCGGTTCGGAATGTATTGAAATTTCATAAATTTCATCCGCATTAATTGCTTTAACAAAAGCTTAGCGATGATGACCCATATAGGTGAATTTAATTTTGTGAAAGAATAACCAACAAAATAAATAAAGCATCACAATTGATAAAGAATACCTGTTTTACTGATGAACGTTCTTTTTTATTTAAATCAATTTTTTGTTAATTTGCATTGCACCTAGCTATATTTCAGCCAACCAAGAATTTGTCTTTATTATAAACTTAAGAGGCTTAAAACTAAGAGTTTACCCAATGGTATCTTCTCCTTTCTGTTCTAATAAACTATACACTGCACACGCGCACTGTGCTCTGCTGTTACATAATTTCACATCACTAATTCAAATGGTTTGGCCCTTCTAAGCCTTCTTATTAGGTATCGGTTGTCCAGAAACTGTAGAACTTTCCAGATGCAAGGTACATGTACAGCATTTATTATATTAGTGAAATGAAAATGTGAACAAACAAAACTGTCATTGTAAGTTAATAAATTATTATCCTGTAAATAATATGTAAATTGAACATTATCATAAATTATATCGTTAAGCTTTTTATTACGAGAATTCAAAATGTCTATAAAAATGAAGCAGCTCTATAAATTGACGTAATTTGTATATTTGTTGTTTTGCAAAGTCGATCGTTGAAAACATTTACGGATCAATAGCAGAAAATCCTCAACAAATTATAGGTAATACGGTCAATGTCATCTGCCCACCATATTTTCTCCATTCGATTGTGCAATCGCAGATCCAATACCCGTTACAGACGACGCACGGACAATACCTAATAGAAAATATATAAAAGTGCTAGTAGAGTGTTATTATTAATAACGCAGTGATGTAATTCACACGTCAAGATTTCTATTTTAATTACTGTTTTCTGAGAATTGTCATCTTAATGCTACCAGGGTGCCACCAAAATTTCAAACGTTTGTCAACGGATAGTTATTCAGGAAAACCATATAATGTCGCCACATAGTCACTGTTTTTCTTTCACATCGCTAATATAATAGTCTAATTATATATATTATACAGTCACTATTGAGGTAGATGGTGGGAAGCATGGGCCCCACATGGGAGGAGCTGGGTGAGTCCGAGGCCTGGACCTAGGAAGCCGGGATCAGCTTAGAGTTGGTGTCAATGCTGCTAAACTGATATCTTACCTATCAATAAAGCCCAAAGTCGAACGGTTTTTATTTACTGCGCATGACGATGACCGTAATATTACGGTTTTGTGAGATGTTGGGACAAAGCTATAGACTCATACGCCGCACCGCGATCATTCCGGCGCTTTCGAGAAGCGGTGCGTTTTTTTCGATATTATCAGACTTCATACCGTGGGCAAAGAGTAAACAAAGCACAGGGTAGGCTTTTACGCGACATTAATATTTTTATAGTAAATAGTACTGCTCTTAAAATTCTCTAAAAATCTCCGAATTATAAAATTACCTTTTACTTTTTAACTTCTGCAACAATTAACTAACTTTTCTAAAACTGACATTTAATTAAATATAAATAACTAATAAAAAATTACTTAGTAAAATTAACTTATTATATTAACAGAGTTTATTGATTAACTCGATAAAAGTGGGCGTAAGTTAAAAAGTCGCACTTGTATTTTTACTACTGTTTTATAATACTTTCATTTTCACATCTCAAGGTTCAAACTATAAGCCACGCGGATAATTTTACGATGTATCTTCATTAAATTTGCATTTTTTTATAATCAGAAACCGCAATAATATCCAAAATATCATGGAATTGAATAATAAACTAATATATGATACCGCTCGTGGGTATGTAGGTAACCTTCCCGGATTTGAAAAATTATTTAAATAAATATCACCGAGAATAAAAAATATTACATAATTTTACGGTGAATTAAAAAATGTAAAAATAATGGCTGTTAACAGATAAATTAAATATGAGAGTGTAATTTATAATTTAACACTTCTTCAACCGTGAGAATATGAAACTATTGAATTAAGTTGGAACAAGTTTAACTTGAAATTAGGGCCAATTTTATCATCGAACCCTAAAAGCTGGTTTATCCAAAGGAGACTTATTTAAAGTTCACTTTAAAGTGTCCTTTCAAAGAAGTCATTTCTGATTGCTGATCTGTTTTTTTTTTCTTTAACATTTAACGAATTATTAGCCACAAAAATGTTAGTGTTTGGGTTAAAAAATATTTTATATTTTTATCAGGAAAAGAAAAACACTCGGAAAAACTCAAATAACACGTTTTTTTTTTTTTAATATAGAGCAGAGTATAGAGTTTCAGCATGAAGGAAGAAGGATCAATGATTATCATCAGGTTCTGTAAGAAAGTACATTTGTCAAAATATGAAAAAGTAATACAATATGTGAACAGTGAGCGAATTGTAAAACAGATAATAAATTATAAATGGAATATCTGTTGTTGTTTAAAGGTATAAACAAGAACTACATTAGGGTATTCTTTGGTTTATTTTTCATTTTCTTTTTTTCATTGAAATATATTCTTAATTAAGTTTTGCTAAGAATAATAATTGTATTAACGATAAACTTCACACCGTTTCTTATCTAAACCAACTAGGACGTAAGACGTAATCCTTACATTGATTCCAAGAAATGTAGCTTGCCATCCCGTTTGTCATTGATAATCACTTAACATTTGTAACTAATACATCTAATTTTTGTTATTTTTATTTTAATAAGTCACTTTAATAATATTATCATTTTTGTATTTTTTAACCTTTTTTTACTACTTTAAATTATCTTTTACAATATTTTATGGTATTATCATATTTATCATGTTAGAAAATGGCAAAGCCCCTAAGTTCAATAAGTAGAGTAGTCAGGCGTTACGCTTTAGGCGTGATTGCCACGCTTTTCACTTGTTGCCACGAGCCATAACTTAATACCCAGATACCACGCTTTTTAAATTCAAACTTTTTTGATCTCCCCAGAAAAAATGACCAGTTTTTATAAAAATATACAGCTAGAAGACCCTTTTTTCCGTTGTTGCCACACTTTCCTTTCATAAATCTGGCAATCATACCAATAAGTCTAATGTCTTTCATGCTTAAGATTTTGGAAAAACTGCTACCTAGGATTATTAGAGAAGGGACATTGGTTCAAAGACCAATATGCCTATAGTGCTGAACAGTTAACAGAAATCAATTAGTAAAAAGGGTGGAAAACAAACTGGAAAACAAGAAGGTAATGTTAGGATCTTTCTTGAATACCGAGGGAGTATTTGACAATACCTCTGTCGACTTTATCGTCCGAACTATAAATCATAGAGGAATCGTGAACACATGTGTATTACCTGGGTTTCGAGGGGATGGCTACAGGGAGGAATACTGTCTTCATTTCTGTGGAACCTGGTCATGCATGAGATATAACGATGATCTAGTCATTATGGCACAGGGTAAATACAAAACTACAGTAAGAAGTCGAATTCAAGAGGCTCTCAGCATAGTAACAAAACGGATAGAAGAAAGAATTAAAAGTTAGTTTCAACGAATCTAATATAAATGCATTCATGCACAGGAGAAAGTTAGAGGCAATAGAACCTCTAAACCTTTGAGGTGAAAACGTTCAACTAAAGAGGGATGTAAAGTATCTCGTGTTTACAACTGACTACAAACTTACCTGGACCCAACATTTAGGGAAAGCAGAAACATCACTAGTGATGACCAGACATTCCTTTGGATAAAAAGGGGAATTGAAACAAGGTATGGTATATTGGACCTACAATATGGTGGTAAGACCAATAATAACATACTTAGCTTGGTGTGATGGCCAAAGACCCAACAAAGAGCGGAAATAACGAGACTAAGCAAGTTACAAAGACTCGCCTGGAATTGAATAATAGGGGCAATGAGGGCAACTCCCACAGCAGCAGTGGAAGAACTAATAGACTTGCTACTACTTCACCTTGTGATACAATATTTTTTATATTTGTAAATTTATTATATCAAAAATCAATAAAGGGTCCTGGGAAAAACATGATAAGCGCCATTTTGATAATTTTACAGGAGAGACAAAACGCTGGTGGTTATCAGTTTCTTTCCCCGTTTGTATATTTTTACTAGGCATATATCATGGGAATTAACAGATTATTTTCCTGTAGAATTTATGTATTTATAGGGATCAGTTGGACTACTATAATATTGTGAAACTCTAAAATTATGAAATTGGTGCTCATCATGTTTTTCCCGTGGACCCTTCGAATGTAATTGAGAATAATTCAGACGTATATTCTTTATAAAAGGAATTCAAACCTTCTATTACCTTTTTTAGCATATTTTGTGAATTGTATGAGCATCCCTTGAGGAATCTCCAGCCGTTACTTTTAAAATGTTGAATTTGTCAGAAAATATCTCCACAAAAAAATAAAAATAAAAAAAATACGTACACAATTGATTTAAATCTCGTACAACATCGAGTGTGGGAGATGCTACTTTTACGTAACGTTCGTTCATACCTACCGGTAAGGTACGAGAGAAAGTGTCATTTAATAGAAATTTTAAGGATAACTTATGAATGGTGTCATCGTTTATTCTTAAATATTTGCTTAAATATCTTCTTTATCTTGTACGCCGTAAAAGTTATGTCCCACGATCTTTTGAGCGATTTTCTATGATATAATGAACTATGTATAAGGTGAAATACTGGTTTTGAATATAAATATATTTTACTCTACTGTATTAATTAAGAGGAAAATTTGCATTGCAGGGGCGTCGTTGGTTTAGGTGTTATAAAATTTACAACTGAAGTGTGGAGCCTAAACACTACAAAAATTGGGGAAATAAACTAAATCTGCCTTCATTCATAATTTTAATGATTGTTTAATCTGCCTCCATTCATAATTAATAACGATTGTTTTTATGAATGTTAAAAAATGTCCCGATGGATTTAAATACAATGCAATTGGACAACTGAAATTTTTAATACGGCAGGCCAACGTCAACGGTACATACCTGCCTGGTAAAGACAAGAGGTCGTATCTACAAAATGAAAACTTTTTTAGTAAGTGTAGATAATTAATTACGTCCTTTTAGATTTCGTAAAGTAAGTTTTGCAGTTGTGACTATCTATTTCTGTAATGTGTGGATACAGAAGGCTTTTTGTCTATGAACGAAAATATTTATAAATCTTACTGGTCTAAACACAACGAAGCTTTTTTAAGAGAATAAATACACAATATAGCCAGCAATATAATATGTTATCGCCAAGAGCTCTATAGCCTTCTGAAGATTCGTTGATTTGACGAACAGGACATTTTGAAATTCGAAGCTGTTCTAGAAGAATACAATTTTCACGAAAACTTCGACATGTACCTACTTATTTTCAAACTTAGGAAAACTCATTTCTATAAAAATTTTCATGAAAAATATCATACGTCAACGTGAAAACAGTATTTTTAAAGCCAGTGAGAATTAAAATTCCTGGGATAATTTTAATTTTCTCGAACTTAACCAAGAGAAACAGTAAGTTCTCATTGGCTTTAAAAATACTGTTTTAACGATGACGTATGGCATTTCTCATGAAAATCTTGAAAAAATCACTTTCTCTTTCTCTGCATAGCTCCCAGAAATTGCCGAGATTATTGTTGTGGCTTTCATGTAAGCTAATACAATCAAAGGAAAACTTTATGTGGTCTTGAGACAATTGGAACATTTATAAAAACTGTAAATATCAGTCGGTGTTTAAAATTAAAATGCCACCTACGTGCGCTTTTAGGGCATTAATATCCATGTCATTTAAGAAAATTTATGTAGATTCATTCATTTTTTTAAAGACAAAGGTTTTCATAATAAAACTAAAGTAAATTTTTAGAATTTAAGATATCAAATCTAATTTGTTGCACCAGCTTTAGCAAATTCTCTCATCCTAATGCGGTTGCAACACTCTCACGCACAATTAATATCTCAATTTCCCAAGTACCGCCCTGCAAATTGTTTACTATGTTGTATACTTGTGGAATGTTATTTTAGATAATTTCTTCTTATGAATATCTGTTGGGCTCCTACAACTACGTTGAGCACAAGCGACTATTGTTTAACTTTTAATATGCACAGAACATTTAACGTCATAAAAATTAAATAACGTTGATTAAAACCACGTTAGCTTAGCTTAGATCACGTGACAGCGTGTTTCTACCTTCTACCTCCATCATAACTTTTTCAGACATGCATCATGTACTTAGGTTCTTTTTTAGTCACAGTCATGCCATATGTCATACTACCACCAATGTTTTGGTGAAAAACCACTTTACCGATGAAAAGTTTCATATTTTCCAATACCATCCGATAGAGACGAACATTTTTGTTAGTTTTATGATTTTCCTCTTATCCTGTCATAAAAACCCTGTCATTTTTGCTCTACATCCTTAATTAAACAAAGTATTTCCTGGAATACCTTTCGACCCAAAATATCCCCAAATTTTCCTGGGAAATGTGTTCGAGGTATTGGAAAAATTTCAATATGAAATTGTGAGGAGCTTCGAGAAGTATACGCATTATTTAGTTTTTTAGAAAAATTCATCTAAAAAGTCCGAAAATTTGGGAAACAAAAGAAAATTTCTCGAAACGGACAAATCCACTGTCAAAAACTAAGCTGATCTAGCCGAAAATCGGAGAAAAATCACTTTTACAAAGAAACATTTAAAATTTTCGGACACGATCCATCAGAAAACATTTCAGTCTGTCATTAATAACGAAAATTTCTTAACAAACGGATGGGCGGACAGACTTTTTTATTTTTCTATTTCACTTTTCTTCAATACACGCAGATATGAGATTAATAGGAAAATAAAAGTAGACATTTAGCAACAAGATTTATTAGAACACGTCACTCCAGTGATATATGAGCTGTAAAATTTTGCCAAAGTACTTTGCAAGTAATAAAGTTTCCTGTACAATAGTACACATTTTTGACTATTATAGCTTAGATACGTCATACTGAAAAATGTATGTTGCATTCTAAAAACCAAAGTGACCAATCTGGAAAAAGTGCAAAGTGATTTTTCTTCCACTCTATTCACAAAAAAAAGGAAAATTAAAAATTTTTGGCACCTAATAATAAACGTGAAGGGAACCAAACGTGTATTTATCCATTCAAGGTGCTATATCGGTGTTGAATTTCCCATATACCCACACCAAGTCGATCGTAATTACATACCATTACATGATCCAAACAATGGTTTACTGATTTAATTGAATATTAATAGCAATTTACTTTTAAATGATAATTACCGCAGAAATATACGAGCATGTAGAGTTAACACTAATAGATACAATGATTTTTTGTGGTTCGTTAATTTATTATCCGGATGGTAATAATTATAAGTAATTAATATTTGTTCATGGGTCAGTATCATTGCATTCATTCATTAAGATATTCTGTATTTATACATATTTTATTACTTACCTTCGAATAGTATACAAAAGTTTCAAAATCGTACATCCAAAAATTTCATACAAATTTTGCCACCCCTGTTGACCCCCTTAGAAAATGGGTATTTTAAAATAATGAAATACATATTATTTTATTTCTGTTAAATAGTTATTTATAAAATGTCATAACTGTAACTTAAATACAAATTTTACTACCTACTTTCATCACTTTAGGTATTACATTTTTAAAGTTGTCAACGATTGTTATAATCTCTCGTTAGCTAATGAACCCATAACTTTATTGACTCCCTAAATTATCTTCTAAATGATAAATTTGGCAACGGCGCTTTTCCAAATGATAGTATGAAGTAAAGTATGACAATATTCAAGATACGTTCCTATCAAGAATGATCTCTGTTTCTGTCGACCCATTTAATAGAACACACTGCAGGTGAATACAAACGATATGTTTATATATTATATTTGGTCTCCATCTATACAGTATTTGGTCAATTTTAAAATTGACAGTTATTAAAGAACCTGTCGTTTATCTAATTTTAAATAGGCTGGCTCGGCCCATAGTCAGTGATCCCGTCTCAAACAAATAACAGTGCTTTTATGACAGCGTCTAGGCACAGTTTATTGCTAAAGAATCAGTTAGCTCACTTGGACCAGTTGAATGTTCCAAAATAATATCCACTCCAGGGATACAAATTCAGGATGCGCAGAAGACTGCTGTTTGAATATAGGCGGTTGTCATATATTGTATTGGTTATGATTTGATTCTGTATGCGCCAGGGATACAAATCCGAGTTGCGCAGTGTATAAACTGGAACATTGAGATCAAAAGTGCCGACGCAGAGTGAGCGAACTGATTCTTTAGCTATAAACTATGGTCTACGTTTAGGTTGTGCGTTGTCTGTTCACTAAGTCACAGTACTATTTTATAGTTATAAAAACTTTGTTTTGGTACGGTCTCGTAAACGTTCAAGAACCTTTGGAGCATGCGCAGTAAATATCGATTGTTTTGGTTCCACCATTACTAGTTCCGAACATTCACATTCTGTGTTTTGATTTTTCTTGGGAATGATTCCATAACCATACTTGAACAGTGACTTTAGCTCTGGCCCAAAGCAAGAACTGTTTCAGAAGTGATATAAGGTTCGTATTGGTTCTCGTTCGAGAATTGTTCCAGAACCATACGCAGAACTATTGCACAATAGTCCTTTATTCTGAACAGTTCTGTAAAAAAGTCATATATACTCAAAACCAAAACACTGCCAGAACAGTTAAACGTCAAAAAATTAAATTATAAATAAAAACGAAAAAATAACGTAGGATCAATGTCTAATTAAGAAAGAGGCCATGCAATATTGTAAAACAGATACAGTTCATCAAATTTCTAGAGGTGTTCGACGCCCAGACAGAGAACGCGCTACGTGTGACTAAGATAGCTATTGTACAGTCTGCTAAACAAGTTATTTTAAATAGTTTTTAATATTTTTAGGTAATTAAATTTTAAAAGTGTGGAATAGTTTAGGGATTAAATTGGTCTGATTGGACTTTCTTAGAACTTTTTTAAAAGCAGCTAAAGATAGTATGTAGGATTGAAAATAATTATTATGCCATAAAAGGTGTTTTGGAATTCCTTCAACCTTTTGAAATTGAGTCAGAAAATATAAATTTTATAGGATAGCGGAAAATACCTATAATTTTTTTGTAGGCCTTTGTAAATCGTGGAAATAGTTTATATTTTATTTCTACCTTATTAAGGAAAATGGTACCTATTTTTAATAACGGTTGTTTCTGAAACATTACTAAAATTTTCGAATTTTGTTTTTCTACAAAATAATAAACTATACTATTTAGAAAAAATTTATTTCTCTTATAATTTTATAAAAAATAACAGGGGAATATTTACATTTCTTGATCTATTAAACAAAACGATAAATTATCTCGACGAATGACACCATGTTCTAGTACGGAAGCTAGCTTTACATTTTTGTTGGTGGTTTCATGGGTTTCATATCAATTTTTTGTAATTGTAGTTTACACGTACATATACCTCTTAACACTTGTTTGCTTTATTAAAAAAGTGTGTTGTTGTGATTTACGTCGAAATAAGTCAAAAACAACTTGAAACCCCATATAAAATCAAAAAGGAGAAACGGAAAAAAATTGAGTCTGTAAATGAACACAACTCAGAAACAAAAATAGCTATCTAATAATAAAAAAATAAAATTTGATTCTTGTGCAGCTTCATCTATATCATTAACTGTTTTTGGTTTTTTAATGGTTTTTCTTGGTGATGAAAATTCCGGTATCTCACGGTTATCGATTCTTTTTTTCTCTCCAGAAATGCGGACGACAGTGTTTTTAGATAATCCTGTGGCTGCAGCAACACGATCATTTACATTTTTAAATGGTATTGAAGGTGAATTAAAGTTTCCTTCTCTTCTCATAAACTCTATAACATTGGCTATTATTTCGCGAGATTGACTGTTAATCACGCGGCCTCTTAATTTGCTATTAAACTCCATACTTAGGTTCTATTAAACTGTAATGAGCAAAAAACACAAACGAAAATAAAAGAAATGTTTTAGCGAAATTTACATCTGACATTTACCTCTGAATGAAATAGTGAAATACTTGATGCGCAGAGTGTACTTTCATTGCGTAAATCCGTCGGGATGCCTGTCAGTAGTGCTTTCTCTGTCTAGCCGTCGAAAGCCTTTAGAAATTTGATGAACTGTAAATTAAGTAATATATTCCTAAACAAACGTATAACATAATATCATCTAATCAAATGCCTTATTCTCATTCGTTATTCAAAAATGCCTTGCAAAAATGCCAACTTAAACATAGCCAGGATCCCATCAACAAAAGTAATTAAAAAAAGCGCAAGCACAAAGATATACAGATATACTGAAACAGTTCTTTCTTTGGGCCAGAGCCGAAGTTCTGTTGAATTCCCGACCAAATCACAGAATGGTGAAATTATGGTGAAACCAAAACAGCGAACATGCTTCAAAGCTTCTGGCACAGTTACGAAAGTGAACCAAAACAAAGCTAGATTGTGTTTAAATTTAATTAGAACAACCGGAGGCATCAATTTTACATCAAAAAGTAAAGGTAATTAGTTAATCCTAACTACATTTAAATTTTTAAATACAAGCTCTTTACCTTTTTTACACATATCCTGATCAAACAGAACATTTTTTATAATCACATTCGTCTCATAATAAATACGAGTATATTAAATAATTCTTTCAAATCAAGAAAATACATTTAATTAAATGCTGATGAAATTTTTGTATAAAAGAATGATTTCTGTATTTTAATTAAAAAATTATTTACTATTGCTACTTAAATGCAAGTCTATAAAACAAGTTGCACCAAGCTTAAAGAACGTATTTTAAACGTATATATTTAATTTATTATTTCTATTAATTCCAAACACCGCAAAAATGATGCGACACTGGCTATAGTGTTTGCAGAATTTCCCTGTTGATACCAAACACACCCTATATAATGGTTGAAGGGTTTCGTCCTGCAAGATATAGACATTCTTTGTTTCGATCTCTAATAGCTATACTGGAGTAACATTTACTTGTATACCTTGAGTACCCGTCCAAGAATGACATTAATGAAAACGTAGGTGGAACAATTTTACAGAATATTAGGTTAGTATTGCAGTCTGCTTTAGAAGCATTTGTAAATATATGTGTGTATCCTGGATATTAATTTATTATATTTGCAAAGATTGATGAGACTAATTAATTTGTCTCTTGTTAAACTGTAACAAAGATGAGTTGAATTTAAGGGTTTCGATTGTCCATGATAAGTATTAATTTATAAACTTCTGGAAGAACTGTCTGAAGATCGTTGCAGTACCTAACTATTTATTTTTGGTAAGCTATTTTTCTTATGAGTCTCTATACCTTGTAGAAATGGTGTGACTAAAGCTTGCTTTATCTGAGATGGTGAAGATTATAGTAGCATATGCAAGACTTATAGTGGTGTAAAGACAATTAACCCGTTTCGTATAAAAAGGCTGTTTTCGCTACTGGTATGAATAGCACCGAAACATGGGCCGATAGATGTATTGTAGATTTGATTTAATAATTTAAGAACAGGAGCTTTTTTAGAGCTAGAAACTAAAGAAACGTAGCCAATTTTGGATCATATTATAGTGCGATATAATCTAAGAAGCGTAGTGGTGTCAGTTCCCAAGATTTATTAGACAAAACCCTCAGTAAATTTATCTTTGACAGTATCTAATTAGCTGCTAAATATGTTTATTTTCCCAAATGCTTTACTTTTTTGAAGTAAAGTTATTAACTCCGGTTGTTCTAATAAATTTATACACGCAATACATAAAAAACAGCATTTTAAATATTTAGCTACAAAACCAGCAATATGACTAATTATTACATCTTAAATCTGTTCGACCTAGGCACTAAAAGAGCTGTTTGATCAAAATAATCCAGCTAAGTGTTTTCAAAGCTGCATTTTATTTCTATCTTTTATAAATTGTCTTAAATTATCTTGCAGTAGAGTTGCTGCTGTTTCCACAATATCCTCTTATCGTACTACTTGAAATACTTGAATATGGTCTTTTTATTGTAGTTCTTTAAATTTATAATTTTGACCGTCAGATAGTAACCGAATTAGGAGCCCCATTTTCGCATACAAGCCTCGAAGATGATTGATAAGTACATCGATGCTGAGTAGAATAAAAGAAAGTGTACGAGTGGCTCTTGGGGATAAAACATGGAAAATTCGATTTTCCTTATCAGAAAAATTTTCCGACCCCAAAATATACTTATACATTCGGGTCATTCAAGAAAATATGTTTTTCGGACTAGTGACGACGTACGTTTTCATATATTCGATGGGCTTGTGTGGAAAAATTGGGCAAAATCTTGATTTTTCCTTAGAAGATTACGCCCTTATGTCAACCCTTTAGCCACTTGCAAGACTAAAGCCTTTGGTTTTCCGAAGCCTAGTTCTATTAATTAATCATAAAGTGAAAACGGCTTGCGTGAAAAATGGGCAACAAATAACCTTTCGTTTTTGTTAGGGAAAATCGAATTTTCCATGTGTTATCCCCAGCAGCCACTCGTAAATTTCCTTTCATTCTACTTAAAATCGATGTACTTTTCGAGGCTTGTATGTGAAAATGGGGCACCTAAAGCTGTCACTATCTGAAGGACTATTACTGTAAATTCAAGTTTGCAATCTTACTATTTGCATCAAATATGTTTCTATTAAAAAAATTGAAGAGCCGCTAATGCCTGCTTTTTTGTGAAATGAAAATAAGATATATACTAATGCCATTTATTTATCCTCCTGCATCAAACCAAAGTTTATTTGGACGCTGTCTCTATGACCATTCAAAGCCATGTTATTGAATATAATTTTATACCCCTATTTATACTTGAATATAATTCGATGCTTGTTGTGGTATTAGCCAAAGCAGTACTTGTTTTCTAAAGGGAAACTGTCGCTCGTATTAGTTTGTTACATATGGCTTAGATATTTTATTGTTTTTATGCTTTGTTTTACATCATGATCACATTTGAGTTTGTAATGTATTTCTTTTGATAAACAAATTGTTCAACAATTTTTAATTACAAAACAATACATTGTATCACGATTTTTTCTCAAAACGAAGGACGAAGAACATTATCGATGCCAATATGAAAACCAATCAAAACCTAATAAACGCAATAATAAAATTAATAGTAATAAACAAAATATACCGTATAATTACATAATTAATTTGTTGTATAGGAAAGATTTCTCGCTCCTCTCACTATTTCGTGTGTGTGAGAACGAAATTTTGTGACATTTAAAATAATGGATGTTGCTTTTGCTCAAGGTCTAATAGACCATAAGAAATCTTCGCAGGTGAATTTTTAGAGGTCGTCTTTTGATTTATTAATATACCGTCTCATCTAGTGGCCTTTATTAGCCAATTTTGATATCATCAGCAATAAAATATAAAATCAAAATGCAATAAAATATAAAATCAAAATGCAATAAAATATATTTAGAGAACGAACGAAATGTATTTTACAATGATGATTGACTTAAAAGCTTTTTCTAATATTGACATATAAAGTGACTATTATACTCGCAACAATGTCTAAATGATCTACTTCAACTCTTCTTGAATAGTATTCCGTTATATGGTCTACACTGTTCAACATTGATATTGAATAAATTTAAAGAAGTAAAGAATATTCTAAAACATTTTACCCTTTAGGTAACGTGTGGAGTGTGGACACTTAGGATTGTGCATCCTCCTAAATTGATATTCACCTCCTAACTCGTAAATAATCCTACAGTTTAATGTAGTTGACAACGTCGCCAAGAGGTGCTTCTCTTATATTGGCCGGTGTTAATTGATACTCTCGCCGAACACAAATCTTCACGGAAAAAAATGTGACTAGAAAATTTTACTACAATGTTGTAGTAGTAGACTTGTAGAAAAATACTTAACAATTTGTAGAAAATTTTACTACAATTTATAGTTAAAAACTATTAATTATTGTAGCAATTGAATTGTCGAATAAAATGCTACAACAATAGGAAAGAAGTCCACAATGTTTAGTATATTTTACTATTGTTTGTAGAAGTAGAAATTTATTACAATTATCGTAATTACTACTACTAACTTCTGTAAAAATTTGTACAAATATTAATAATTATCTCTACAAAAAATAGTAATTTTCTCTACAAAAAATAGTAATACTTTACATTCCTTCTTCAAAAATATTCTATAATATTGTAGAAATTCTAAGTCATGTAACAAAACAGAATTCTGCTATTGGCCAACGTTTTCTGACGTCGATCATAAACGGCCAGACAGCAGTAGCCGTTCGCCATGTTCACATAACAAAGCATGGTACATATACGAGTACCTATAACACATTATTATATTACAAGCACCGATGCGTTTGAGAAAATTTTATTAATAAATTCTATTAGTGGTAAGTACATTTATTATTGTTTATGAATAATTTACCTTTAGATAACTAATTTAAATAACCTTAGTAGATTATTTTAAAAAAATAGTTGTGGCCAACGATCGAATGTTGTGCCCAACGATCGAATTTTGTGCCAAGTTCAATGATGTTTTTTGTCTTAATTGTAACATACCTACTTTCTCATTTTTGTTAGTTATCTGACTTAGTCATTTAATATCCAAATCAGTGTAAAGGTGATAATATCCCCGTTTTAAGGGTATTGAACATTTCAATTGGTATTAATTTTTATTTCATATTTTTCAGGTGCAGAAAAACCAACTGAGACTGAGGGCGCTATAATTACTGTTATTTATTACATAATATAATTTAGAATTTGTATCTTTTATATTAAAACAATAAATTGAATATTTTATTAAGGAACATTTTTTTCTAGGTTATAATTATAATAATTATGGAATACTACTACAAATTTTATTAAAAATTACTACAATTTGTATGAATTTTTACTATTTATTGTGTAAAATTTTCGTATTTATTTTCATAAAACGCAATACATTTTTAATATAAATTCATACAATGAATAGCAAAAATTATAACAATTTGTAGAACAATTCTTATGATGCATTTGGATCTTTTTACTAAATATTGTAGATAATAACTCTACAATACATTCTCCACAAATATTTGGAAATTTTTACTACAAATTGTCCCTGTCCCTATATGTACTATTTATTGTAGAGAAAAAATCTACAATTGTAGAAATTTGTTCTACAATTTTTTTTCCGTGTTCGAATAAATGATAGAGTCGGGTAAATCGTAGATGATATATTGTGACGATAATTTCATTTATTTATAGTTTAAAACACACTATTTACAATTTATTTATGGCGTACTGATTAATTTATATAATACTAACTCACAATTCTAATTTATTTATTACAATTTATCTTTTCAGTCCAATACTTTATTCTAAACTACTCGTCCGTCGATAAGTCGCGCTATTTAGAACAAGTCCAAGTTTGTACGAGAAGTTTCTAGATGATGTGGAGTGTCCTAGAATTCCATCTCTATGACTCAACGGCACGTACCACTTGTTCTGGTAGGTTTGAAAAGCGGAGCGTTTTTCTCTATACATCAGCGGTGTTTCGATCATGAGTCGAGTGGCAGGCTGAAGGTAGCGCTCTACATGCATTCCCATGACATTATTCTGGATGGTTTTCTCATCACCTTGTTCGCACCCCCTGCGGGGTGTGGATTCTGAGAGTCCCATGCAATGGATATGCTTCCGTATTTGGCAATGACCAGTCAGAATGCCTGTGATCAGGCGCAGATTCTGTATAATAGTCATAGTCAAGTATTTGTTTGCTATAGTATTGTCAGCATAACTTGAAAGCTCCCTGAAAAATATCCAGTTTCTTGTTTTTTTTCTTCTTTCCTTAAATTTCAGAAGGAAATGTTCTGCCACTATCGATGTTGTCAGTCCAGTAGAACAGCCAGGACCAACAAGTATTTGGTTGGCTAGTGAATCAGCAAAACGGTTACATTTTGATCTATCTTAAGGTAATCAACGATAGATACTTGAGTAAATTCGTGGTCTGTTTAGGGTGACTACTGCTTGTCTGCTATATGTATAGATGAGCACGTTTTTTCCAGTGATTGTTTCTGGTAACTTCTTTTGAGAATCCCTGTAAGCTCTGTTTGAAATACACTAGCACTATTTTATATTTAGTTGAAACTTGTTTTGTTTTGAAATCGTCGGTGTGGATATGAATCTATCACTTCAGGCTCTTCTATTTGTTTCGTTGTAACTTTATCTGGCTTATGGAAAGTATATTTTGGTGAGATGGAATCCATGTTCGCTTGAAACAGTAGAAACGTTTTTAACGCATCCTGCCAAAAGCGACAACTCGTCTACGTCAGGTTATATTCCGCATGGAGTAGAGTCATTGTCATCAGAGCAACCTAATTTATGTAAATATCAAGGTGAGTGAGACTGTGGCTCTGGTTGGTGTGGATTTCATGGCTTTTGTTACGTTAATACATTCTATTTTCTCAATTTGTTCTAGATGTTAATTATTGGGTTTTCGATATCTAGACAACTGCACCGTATGTTAGCATAGGTTTTATGATGGACGTGTAAGTTCATGTGACGACTCTGGGGTGCGCCTTACGGTTCGGTGGAAATGTTCATAAGCAACGTATGCTCTTTTGACTCTGTTTTCTAAGTGTGAGTTCCATGTTAACTTTCTGTCAAGGGTGAGACCTAGGTCTTCTTGGTATTGATAGACAGTGAATAGTCCTTGAATCACTGTTCTATAATGTTGAGAGCTACTTTCTTTCGCAAACGGAGTTTTGAGAACAATCAGATCATTTGCATACGCTATAGTGTAGTGACTGTCATTAGTGAGGTGACTGATGAGGGTGTCGAAGACCATGTTCCATAGTAGATGTTATAGAAGTTCTCCCTGCGAACATCCCCTCGCAACCAAGTTTCTTATATTCACATATTCTACACTTATGTTTACAGCTCGCTCTGAGAGTATGTATTGTATCCACCCACTAAGCGTCTGTGGATACATAGAGATAACTATCATACTAGAAAAATCCTATCTACCGACATTAAATATTAAATCATTAAAGAACCGTAGAATCGAACCGGAATTTTGTTTTTTTTACATAATTACTAACTGTTTCATATTAACGACTCAGACTTACTTGCATGAATTAACCTTAATAGAAGAAGTAGTTGTGCCAAAGAGCGTTGACTATGTTGCGCAATACTCTATTCTAAAATGTTTGGCACATCCCCATAATTGAATTCCGTACAGCCATACCGGTCCTAAGACCTGTTTGAAGATTATTATTTTATTATTTTTTAACAGTTTTGAGTTTCTGACCAGGAGCCAGTAGTGCTGTTTACGTTTCCATCCGAATTCAGTTCTTTTTTTTTAACATAACATAATGTGGCATCAAGGGTTATACCAGGGATTTTGTATCTAGCTCATGAAGTAGTTTTTCCATTAATATTTAGAGACGAGGTTCTGCTATTTTTTTGTTAGTAAAGTGCACAATTTGGAATTTTCTCACTGATCTTTCTTGGTCCTGATGAACAGCAAGGAGACCAGAGAGTAATAACACCAAATTTAACTACAGTTATCTTCCACATCTGGCAAGTCACTAGTGTAAAATAAGTATAAAATTGGTCCAAGGACACATCCGTGAGGCACGCCAGCTTTTTTCTTTTAAATTAGAATATTTGTCTTTCTGCTTGATTCTGAAAAGCCTGTCCGAGATATTTTAGTTCGTGGACCAAACCTTTATACCTCACCTTCTCAAAGTCTCTGAACTATCTCTAAAAATACTGCAGAATACTTACTACTACTTATTTTTTTTCGAGGGAGTGCTCTATGATATCCATGATTATATGAACTTGGTCAATAAGTACAATGTTTCTGTCGAAACCCGAATTGGAAATTATGGATCAATCTATCTTCTCTTTAACAGTAATTTTTTATTTTAATTAATTGGTAAGAGATAAATAGGTCTATAATATTTCACGTCGTTCGGTGGTTTTCTTAGTTTCGGAAACTTTTCAGCATGCAGGAACATGTTTATTCTGGAAGCTACAGGTATGTAAACATTAAACGTGTCACCTTTGCTAGACCACTGTTTCAAGAATTCACCAGTAATGTTCAGCAAACAAGCCTGCTTTCGTTTATTGTCACTGGCCCATACTCCGTTATATCTTCTAATGGAAAAAATGTGAGTCCATTTCAGTATTAATATATATTTACAATATCATATTTTCTGAATAAGTGTAGCCCTAATTTACAAAATAAACTCGACAAAAACACGAAAATTTACGACTTAAAACAGAATACATAAAAATAGCAAATATATTTCAGTGTACAAAAAACACGTTACAAATGCTGTTTGCCCCCAATATGCCTGGGATATTCTTGTCAAATTGACAGTTAGTTAACATACATCTTCATTAAATCCTACATTTAATTATTCTAATGTAATTTATAATCACGAGAAAATACTAAACATAAATGGAATTGACATTTAAATAAAATTATGTATTCACCAAAACATTAAACCAACACTTAATTCTGTATCTACATTGCCTCTTTTACTAATATGTTTAAAGTAAATGATACCAGAACACACGAGGAGTGTAACAGTAGCTGGACACACCAGGGTATCTATTCTTGAATCTCAGGGAGTAGAAATTTTGAGGAAAGAATGAGACAAAAATACAAATTTTACGCGTTGCAGCTAAAGAGGCAAAACCGGTTTTCTATTCCCTCGAATTCAAGAATAGCTACCCAGGTGAAATGGCTTTAATATGTGCATAAATTCCCTGCATAAAAGATTTTCCATTTTCCTTTACAATTTAATGAATCCACTTCTTTTCATCTTTTAAGATCTTCATAAGGAATATTTTTTTTGTTAATTCGTACAGATAATTTTTACTAATCACAATTTCCGATTACGAAATTTCAACTAACAGATTCAATTGTACCTATTTGATTAGGTCAGCAGAAACTAAACAGATGAAGAGGTGAGAACAAAATACATTGGGCAACGAAATACTTGTTTGCTGTGTTGACGATAAGTTTAAAGTAATTACTAGACCGTCTTTCATGTTAAACAACTTTGTAATTTTGCAATGAAACGTTATTAAACAAAAACAAGAGACGATTCTTTTATTCACTTCTCTTGTTAGTTAAATATCAACGCTAATATGAGGTCTGCGTTTTAAAGATCCAATCACGCTTTTGTTGTTAATAATATGATCAAACAGATGTTCGATTTTTAGATTTATCGCGCCTACAAGGTGATTCAATAGTTCAACACAAGTTATTCCATTTAAATTTTGAATAAATAGCTTTGAGTTCTAGCTCAAGCAAAGATTTTATAATTTAAGCCAAACTGCTGTGCTTGGGGTATCTTTGTAAATGAGGCAAACAGGGTAAACTATACTTTCATTCCAACACCATATGAAGTAGGTTAACAGTCTAAAGACGGTGCATATTTTGATTCAGACTATGCTAACTCAATTATATTTGGAAGCAAAGTAAACAAAACTTCTTTGTATTTACAAAATGTTCGATTGTGCTCCACTTTTATATTTAACAGAAAAGGAATATTTTCTTGCTCTCTCTCTCTTAAGACCATTTAATTCAATATAAAAATCGACTAATTCAAAGAATTTTTCGAAAATTTATGTTGTAAAAACAAGATAAACACACCAGCAAAAATAACAGCATTAACTATAGTTGGATATATAAATATATCTCTCTCACATCTCAGGTATATTAGGAGATACCCTGATTATTTGTTTGACATATATACACTTTTTCTCAACCTTGTTTATTATCACCTTTCTCAACTTGGTTATTATCACCTGCAACAAATTAATCCTAATAACTTTACCAAATCAGTACAAAATAAAAAATATATAAATAATATTTAATTTAAAATAACCACAAAAACCAAACTCAATCGTAGTATTATTTAGAGAATTTTTAATGATTCGGTTATAAAAGAAGTAGTTTCACCATAAAATTTCAACTGATATTTATGATCTCCTACTTTGCAGATTTAAAAAGCTATGTCTCCACTATTACTAGTGGGGATATTAATCTCCACGGCCCTCGCAGACGTGTCACATGTCAAAGAGGGCTCGGCTGCCAGCCCGAGTGAAGTCAACTCTCTAGTCAACCCGCAAAATGCCTACCAAACGAGAAACCCTCAAGATTTCTGGTGGATGGGGCCCAACAGTCCCATGAAGGCGGCCTACGATTATTACAAGAAATGTTCTAAATCAGGTATGTATACTTATTAAGATTAAAAAAGTTTACTGAGGTCACGTCCGTGTTAACCACGCACGGCTTTGAATTAAATTAAAAATGACGCATAAAAAGAAGAAGAATTGTGCGTTCCGACTCGTGAATTTGTGCATGGCCTACTTTGGAAACATTTTTTGTGGACCACTCTATATATGTATACAGGGTGGTTTAGTTTATACTGTAAGAATTTCATAGGCTGATAGATTATCGTATTTTGCCTTTTGTCAAATAAATGTTGATCACGCCTCTGGAATTACTGGATCAACTGTAACATGTCCGTAAGACGCCTTATAAAGTTGTCAACAAACTGTAAAAATTTAATTAAAATCGGCCAAAGCCTATTTTACATATTAATAAAAAACTATAATAACCTGTACGTTAAGAAGGAAACAAAATTAGATCAGTTTTATTGCACAAATTACCTTTATTTTTCAATAAAATATCGGCTAGTAAAATCCTGATAATATAAATTGGACCAGCCTATACGAGTATATAAAAATTTTTGATATAAATTACATTAAGAACGAGAGAAAGAAAAACTGAAGATTATCTGATTAAAAAAGAGTAAAATGTTACTCGTTTCCGAAATAAAGTCTAAAAATTCATAAATTATTAATGGCTATAATTTTTTAATTAGTTAGCATAATTTTACTAAATTAGACAAACGCTTTTTGGTGTCATACGATACACCGTTCGGCAAAAAAATCAGTTAAATAGACTTTGGCAGTGGCGTACGGCATGTACAAGTAACACCTTTATCTATTTTAAATTTTACGCTATTGAATAAAAACTTATTTGGACTATAATTATAAATTTTTTGATACTTCTTAAATGAATCATGAACTCTTGATGGGAATTTATAAAAAAAATTAAAAATTACAAAATTAAAATGAAGAATACTTTTGAGTATCTCGAAAACCAATCACTTTATGAGTTCTCAATAAGAGTACATGATTTATTTCAAAAACATCACAAAATTATATTCCAAAAGTGTGTGAACAGTGGAGTAAAATTTAGAAGGGATGATGGTGTTACTAATTCATGCCGTACGCATATGACAAAATTTATTTAACTGATTCTTTCTGATACATGTACCTTATGACAACCAAATATGTTATTAAAAAATATAGTCCTTAATAAGTTTTAAATTTTCAACTATAACACCCCATATTTTGGAAACGAGTAATATTATATTTAGGCATATTTCGTTTCATCGTTTTATTTTTGATCAATAAATCTTCAGTTGTCCTGTGTTCTATTCTTAACGAGACACCTTGTTTGTAAATACCCTTGTGAAAAAACTAGCTCCAAAGAATGAAATTTATAACCAAAAATTAAATTGTAAATATTTTTTTTTGTGTTCTTGAATCTCACTGTACTAATCCTGATGTTTAGTTGGATCACATTTTTTGATGATACTAAAAAAATAACTTAAATGATATGAAAACTATTTGTCTTTTTCCTTGGAACAGCAATCTAACGGGGCAATAAAACACTTTCATTATTCAACTATCCATTTTTAAGTTTATTATTATGACATTTTATAACAAATTAAATTGATGTTGACCTTTTTTTAAATTTTTATTCTACTGCAATAAATCATATCTTCTTAAAAATGCCTTTCCTTAACAATCTTTTGGTAATAATATCGTGGATGTTAAAAAAAGCTCTTGAAGGGGGATACTTTTTTTATTTTTTCAGTATTGTCACTTTACCTCTTGAGCAGTGGGGTAAACAAACCCTACAATTTAAATAGGGAAATCCATTGAAATAGTAATTTACGTTACAAGACCGGAAAGTAGTGTTTTGCAGGTCGAGACAAGCAGATTCCAGGGCGAGCCGTAGGCGAGATCTGGAAGCTTGGAGAGACCTATTTAACACTAATTTTCGGTGGCGGCCGTAAAATATTTATTTTAAAACCGACACTTCGATAAACACTCAATTATTCATTTTATTTAATAAAGTGATTAACAAATACCAATACTAGATAATGGATAAACTAACCAAATACATTATTTTTAAATATTTATGTTAAATGTACATTTTTTTAAGACCGATCTATGTAATGTCCATATTAATACTAAATTCGATATGATTGTTAAATTATTGAAATTGTTGTAAATTAGATCCTAGATATTTATCTTTAACAATTATTATTAAAATAATTTTAAAATAACTAAGATATGTTTGCCTTTTATTCTGGTTAAACACATAACCGATTAGATCATTCAATTGACGCAAGCCCTATTAGCTCAGATGGCTAGAGTGTCAAACTTATCACCTTTGCCATTTGAGACCTGGCGAGCGACCGCGTTCAAATCCTAGCAGGGCCAGAATTTTTTTTTATTTTTTTTTTGTTTTTTATTTTTTTTTTTTGTTTAGAAAATATGAAAATTGAATAAATACGATTATTGTTGATTATTTTTTTAAATACATTTTAATTATTATAATAATAACCTGGTTTTACATTTTTTGATGAAATTATTTTGTGGTCGTATGAAAAATATTGTACATCACTTGTGTGAAAAGTAATTTGTCACACTCGTATGATAGTTGCACTCGGCTTGTGCCTCGTGCGACAATATTTCCCACTCGTGTGAAAAATGTCACTTTCCACACTCGTATTATACTATTACTGGTACCTAACGTCTACTTTCTGGTCTTTATCGGCAAAACCTTATTTTCTGGACGAAAAATTGTTCAGAAAGTGTACACGTACACTTTCTGGTCGGTCCCTGTTTATCATTTTTCCGATCGCTGTTTGATAAAACAGTCTTCCTTAATTTTATTACTATGGTAATAACGTTCCGATTTATTGCCAAGTAACAGTTCGTTGATTTTTAATTTGTTGTTTATGTCAAACTTGTTTTTTGCAAATTTAAAAATATGGATTAAAATTTTGAATTATCTGACATAGAAAATGAAATAAATCAAATAAGTAGTTGAGTTAAATCGCAGTGTAGGTCTTAAAAAAAATTGAAACTGATTTGCAGCGACCAGATTGCTATTCCAAGGAAAAAGATTAATAGTTTGGAACCCAAATCTTATAATAAATGCTTAACTAATGGGAATATTGATATCCAAAACTTCAATTTGGTTGAGATAACCAAATGTATATTTGTTTCAAATGTATGGTTTATTTGTTGAAGTAGAAACACACTTAAGTAACGTTAATAATCCATTGGCTTAAAATCAGATTACCTTGCAGGTCCTGAATTTAGTACGTGTCTGCTTAAATCATGTTTTATTGTTTTTTTTTATTGAAGGTACATGAAAAACTTTACCTGATACAATAATGACTCTTATTATCAAATAATAATATCTTCTCAATTACTTTGTTTCAGGAAACTGTTTACCTCCTGTGAACCTCCTTCCCGAAAACTTGAAGGAAGGTGACTTAGACTTAGGGCCGATCAACGTTAAGAAAAATCCTTTCCTCAACGGCGTGTACGAAGCTGGTAGTTCTTCGGACTTCTCTAGTTCTTCGTCGGAGACGAAGGAAAATGGAGTACCAGCTTTCCACTCCGGAGAAAAACTCGACATCAGCAAGAATCCTTTCTTAAACGGACAATACGCCACAACAGGTACGTAAACAAATCACTAAACGAAATTATACATTTTCAGCCGGTTTGCAAGAACGATAAGGAACATTTACTACTTGGTAAACTTTAACAGCCGGATCACTTTATCAAGGTCTGTCAAATATTATCAGATTCATACACATTGAAAGTGAATACTTTGTGTTACATTCAAATATTTAACTATTTATTGTTCCAGGCAATGGAGAAAAAGTTAAAGATGAAAACGGTTTCTTGGGAGTTCAACCCAGAAAGCCGGGTTTTCCAACTACGCACCCGCAGGAAAACAAAAAACCCTTCGCGACCACCAGACCCGGCGTCCCACAACCTTTCAGCATCGAAGCCAACGATGAAGACAATGAAGTTGCTCCAGGAAGCGGCAAGGTGGCTTGCAAAGGCCAAGGAAGAGCTTGCGTGAAGAAAGAATCCTGTGTTAATGGAGTTGTCAGCAAAGATGCCCGTGTGCCGCAAATTAAAGAAAATGTAAGTTTTTATACAACTATATATATAGATAGGTACTAATTCGGTTTACTTTATATTTTCTACGATTGTCAAAAAATGACAAGGGTGCCGAAAGATTTTAAAAGACAAAAAATATTTTCTTTATAAAATTAATCTTGTAAGCCATTGGAAATCGGGAGCATAGCTTTTATCAATGAAGTATGAAGAAAATAAAATTTATTTAACTCTTTGGAATTATGAAAAGGGATTTCACAATATTAAAGTAATAACGTTGTATAAATAGTATAGTGAGATAACATTATAAAAAGATTAATGGGGGACGACGGACACCTAATGTAGATAGCGACACTCCGTTATCCAAGGCATGTCTTTGATAATTTTGTGTATAGGATTGAGAATCTTGTCGATTCTAACTACATTCAATGCATTGCCATATTTACAGCAAAAATAGAGCAAATAGTTCTGTGATTATTTGAGCTGTGAATCGTTTGCAATCTTAGATTGAGTTCTGTTTTTGGAATCATTGCGCCTTTTCTTATATTTTACAAAACGCATCTACTAGATCTACTAGATCCCCTATGAAAAAGAAAAACTCTGCGTTACTGTTGTCGAACCCTGTATATTTATGTCATAGGAACGTTAAACAAAACGATTTAATATTATTATTGTTAGGTAACTAAGAAATGTATGTATACCAACGCGCGAAAAATATAGTTACCATACCTGCAAAAACTTGTCTACTTAAATCTGTGTAGATACATATGCAGACTAGCATTGATATACGGTTATGTCTAAGAGGTTACATGTTAATAGATCTCGTTGAACTTTGCCAACAAGAGTAGTAAAAGATCCACGCTTTCGTTTGTTTTTTGTTATTTGACCCCAAAGCTCAATACAGGAAGTTATGTAATATGTTAAGAAGAAGTAGTGAAATTTTAATATAAAATTAGCATATTGAGAGTAGGTAGCATTTTTATGTTTTGTTTTCGCAAAAAAGCATACGAACAAATTCCATTTTTGCTTTGAGAACAGCAATATTCAAAATACTAGGTACTACGTGACAATAAAAAGTAATTTTATCAATAATTGTTAAATGGAACGAGTTGATTCTTTTATATTTACAAATTGTTTGGACAAATTAAGCAAAAATATTTAAGCCATCTACCCCTTAAGTCTGTCTATGTAAAAATATTTGGACCCTTTGTCCTTTAAAAACATTTGGTGTCTCTACTCCATAGACCTGCTTAAATTAAAATATATGAGCCTTTTGCCTCTTAAGCCTGTCTACGTAAAACTATATGATCCTTTTAACCCTTATGCCTGCCCATGTAATAATATTTGGCATATTTATACCTTAAGACTCTCCATGTAAAAATATTTGGCTCCTTCATCCCTTAAGCCTCCCATATTAAAATATTTAGATCCTTTACCGCTTATGCCTGTCCATGTAAAAATATTTGGGCCATTTATCCCTTAAACCTGTTTATGTAAAAACTATTGGTCCCATTAAACTTTACGCTTGTATTTGTATTGGGATCATTACCTCTTAAGCCTGCCCATGTAAAAATAATATTTGGTCCCTTTACCTTTTTGATCGTATTAACAAATTCAAATATGAGTAACATTCTGAAATTCGTTAAATATTGTGCAAAAGTTAGCGTTGTTTTATAATTCTATAAGATCGACATTTATTTATATTTTAAGGACGGGTTGTAAAAAAATGCAGTAAACTCATTTTAGCTGAGAGGAGTTTTATTTTTAACTGGTTATATTCAAAGTATCTATGTCATTTTTAAAATTAGGTTTAACAATAACCGATGATTATACAACGAGGTTCACAGTTTAATCCAAGATTGCATTTTAACTGACTATTGTACAACCCGCTCTAAAACTATTATTTTCACTTACCACTTTTATTTACAATAAGCAAATACTAAAATAAAACATGTTATACCGTGGTAACCAACCTCTGTTTATAGTTGTTAAGCAGAGATAACAAATATCTTGCGGTCCTGAATAAGACATATTCTAAGGAACATAGGAGGGTATAATATCCGCTGTTGTCATATGCCTATTTTATTATTCTCGTTTTGTTTACAAAATTATTTACATATATTAAAAAAGCTAAAATAATTTAACCTATTTTATTGCAACTGAACCCAAAATATTTTAAATCATTAGTTACATCGAATTTAACCAAATTGACTGTAATTTCACTAAATTAGATGTAATAATATTCAATAAATTCCAAAACCTAGTCATGTTAGGTTGGAAGTGGCAACAGGGCTTACACCGGCATGGATATCTACGTTGTTTATTATAAGCGCATAGCGTCTTACACATTTGTTCATTGATAAAAAAAATTGTATCTGCGTAAAACGCTTCTCTTTATCCCCTCTTTTAATTAATTAATTAATCTTGGCATTGGGAATATTATATTTTATGAATAAATGGTTATATCTCTGTTGTTAAGGGAGCCATACCGGGCTAGCCCGGTAAAAATTTTAACAATAATTATGACTGAACTGTCAGTTGTAACTGAACTGTTGTAAAACGTAGTAAATTGAAGTATATCATAAAACGTTGTACGATATACGCCCGTTACCTGATCTCTACGTACTCGCACGGTCATATAACGTGCTCGCTAGGGCTCGCACATTAACGACCATGCTCGCATGTAAGGATCTAGGTAACGGGCTTATAACCTAAACTACTATTAATGAACGATAAAAAAATTAATGATGTATTTGACTTTTAAGAGTGACAGCAATATAGAAAAATATCTGTGATTTTACAAGAATGACATCCATATAATGAAATCAGTAATTTTGTGACAGTGCATAAAATAAGCTTTATAACATTTTATAAATATTCATATTTATAGCTAAAGTTCTAGTCGATCAGAACTTCTGTTTTAGAGTTATCGTGTTTGCATATATATACTCACAGAGGTACAGTCGTACAGATGAATATTTTTTTGCGTTTTCGGATTTAAAATGTTTATAACCGCGAAGGAAAGCATTAACAAAATTTTTTCTTCATCCTTAACTCAAAATCTATGAACTGATGAATTATAGTACTCGCCTATAGTTCGTACTGTAAAACAAATAAATTCTGGAAATACGTTACTTATCAAAATTATTTAAATTTAAATCAAATCTAGCGCTATCAGAATATGCGAACAAAGTTAATCAGACACCAAGTTTTCATAATTCCAAATCGACGAAGAAAAATCTCAAATATCTCTCGACACCACCTACCTCATTAGCACCGTTCGCGAGAAGGATGCGCCGATCGATTACGAAATCTACAAACAAAAATTTCGACAACAGAACTGGAAATAGAGGTTAATTTGCATCTACAATTATCACCGAATAAAAAAGCGGATAAAAATAATCGAACTGCTTGAATTATTATGTAACTGCCATGTCTGTCTGACGCTGGCGCTGCATAAGTAGCACAAAACGATTTGAATTCTATTTTTAAATAAAGTTTAGTAAAATAGTAATGCCATAATAAATAATAATACCATAATGAAACCAATTAAAAGTTGCAACTTTTTAAATTTATGTTGGCAAGGTACAAGATTTTCCAAAATACAATTTTTAGATTATCTTGTACCAATTTTTATTATTTATATCAGCCAATGCTTTAATAAAATATACATGGAAATCGTTTTAGTAAATCGTTAAACGTTTTCATGCAAGAAATGTTCAAATTTTAAAAATAGCATTATATAGGCATTAAAAAAGGTTAAAAAACACTCCGTATTCATAAAAATTATTTGTTTGAATGTATGAATGCTTGGAAAAATGGTTAATATTTTAGTCCCTCATCTGACTGCAATAAGTGGCGCGTCGTGTTTTTCGCTTGACTATTTGTAGTTACGTATAAGGGAGGAGATGAACAACATGTATTATGTCCAAATGGTGGGAGCTGTCTTTAATCTGTTAAATTGAAAGTAAAGTTGCTTATCGATGAATTTTTACGTTTTTTTTGCTGGCAATGAAAAACAATATGCTTCTAAACGTCTATAACAATAAAAAAATCTCTTTATACCTATTTTAAGATTACAATTTTTTTATATCAACCTGTTCGCCAACACAAAAAATTTTTGCAATATCATCTAGAGTTCAGATAAACCGCGAAATCCCTACACCCGAAGTAGCAAAACCGGACGACAGAAAATGCTTGAAAAGAGATTTTTTTATTGTTATAAGCGTCTAGAAGCATATTATTTCATTGCCAAAAACAAAAATATCCATGGATAAACATTTTACTTTGAATTTAACAAGTTACGACAGCTCCCACCACCGTGGCATAGTACATGTTGTTCATCCTCCTCCCCTGTATCCAACTACAAATGCAAGCAAAGAACATACGAGGGTTAATCACATATAAACGGTAATTTTTTAAATACATTTATTGATTAATGTTATACACATACAAAACATTTAACAGTTCTCAACGTTGTTACCTCCATGCTCTACATACTTTTGCTACCGTTTTGGGAGTTTGAATATTCCTTCTTCGTAAAAAGTTTGAGGGCGAGTTGTCAGCCAATTACGCACGTACTCCTCGACTTCTTCATTGCTTTCAAATCTTTTTCCTCCGAGTGATTCTTTCAAGGGTCCAAACAAAAAATATTCACAGGGGGACAAGTCTGGACTATAGGGAGGGTGTTCGAGGGTTTCCCAGCCCGGTACTTCCAGTTTATTCCTTGTCAAAACCGCGGTGTGAGGTCTCGCGTTGTCGTGAAGAAGGATGACCTCTCTAATGGGCATACCCCGTCTTTTGTTTCGATAGGCGATTTTTGTCGACTCTAACATCTGGCAATAGTAAGCCGCATTCACTGTTCGTTGATCGTGAAGAAAATCAACGAGCAAAACTCCCCTCGAGTCAAAGAAAACCGTCGCAAGAACTTTTCCGGCTGAGAAACGGGTTTTGGCCTTCACTGGGCAGCCTTCATCCTTTCTTCGCCACTCCTTACTCGCTATTTTTGACTCGGGAGTGTAATGGTGGACCCATGTCTCATTACATGTGACGATGCGTCTCAGAAAATCCTCCCCTTCTTGTCGAAATCGATTCAGAAGTCATTTATTGATCCCCGACCTGACTTGTTTTTCTGAAGCCAAGATGATCAGTGATAATGCATTGAGCACTCCCATAGCTGATACCCACTTCTGACGAAATTTCTTCAACAAGCTCTCGAACGGCACGGATGTTGTCATCTGTGAGACTTGTCCTTGACCGTCGATCGTGACTTTGATTTTCGACACGTTCTCGCCCACCCTTAATTCTCTGGCCCACGTATACACTCGGTTCTGAGACAGTGTATCATCCCCAAACTGTGCCTTTAAACGAGTAAAAATTTCGGACGGTTTAACGCCTTCGTTGGTTAAAAACTTTATGATGATGCGTTGTGCAACAGACGAATGTATCTCCTGCTCAGTCATGGCTGTACTGAGGACAGCAGAAGACAGAACACAGAACCGAGCAGTGTTGCCAGATGAAAAACAAAAAATATGGTATCCGACACATTAAAAAATGGTATTTTACTGACAAAAAACGGTATCTTGAATAATCTTGATAACACCAAATAATAAAGTTTTACACACCACCTTTATTTACCTAGTTTACTTCTCTCTTATTCCTGATACATATGTCGAATGTAATTCACTCCTGCTAAATAGCTGGGGGGCTATTTTTAAAGTATAGGAACACTCATTTCCCTCCAAAGCCAATGTGGAAACTCTGTTTTTAAAGGCCTCCAAGAATAAAATTCTTAGGAGAATTTTAATTATCTCTAAATATACCGAGAGAAATAGTCAGTGAGTTTACACTGGCCCTAAGAGCCCTAAAAATACTGTTTTACGTTGACGTATGACATTTTTCTTGAGCTAAATAAATGCTCTCGAGTTTGAAAATAGCCCCCCTGATGAAGAAAATATCCACCAGTGGACACCACATCGCCGACAGGAAGGTTTAGTGGATTTTACACCGGGCCAAACGAAAGGTATGGTGTGCGTTGATGTAGTTCATTCCTACACCAGTGGGACGAAGGAAAGAACCAATTGTTTATTTTAAAATGCATGATAGGCATAGTTTTTATGGCAAAGGTCTATATTTTTATATAATTTTGCTATATAATACATATATTATAATACATAATGAACAAATAAAAAAATAAAAGTAACATAAAATTTTTATTTTAAACCATGATTTGAATAAAGTATTATTGAGAGCAAGAGTGGAAGAACAGAGAATAGACAGTAGGGTCATTATAATATCTTACTGAACTGAGTAAATTTGGCAAATACTCAATGTACCCGTTGTATTATTTTTTTTTATTGGTCTTCGGCTACCTACGACTCTATGTATGTAATGAAGTGTACTAGTAGTCTATTAGTCCTTAGTTCAGGAGTGCTAGTACTCTAAAACTTGCTGATTAAACTATAGGGCCAGTGTTTGTTAATCTGTCAAGTAAACCTACATGTAATTTTACTCAAAGGTAAAAAGATCGACCTTAAGATTTAAAAATATGTTAGTTAAATGGTATGAGTAGCCAAACAATGGTACAAAAATGGAAAATGGTATCCTCAAAAACTTGCAGGTATCGTAGTAGAAAAAATGGTATAAATACCATAAAAATGGTATACCTGGCAACACTGGAACCGAGCGAAGCCGCTAAACAAGCCGGTTCCCCACTCCTGATAAAAACCAACCCATTAATCGCGCATCGCATCATCTAGGTCGAAATTACGTGCTAAACGAAATAGTAAAATTACCGTTTATATTTGATTTACCCTCGTAACATACCACTTTTGCAGTCAAAAATTAAAAATTGAAATTATTCTCACATTTGTCGTCACTCTCACTAAACCTACATATTATGATAATTGCACTGAACCAATCTATTATCCTTTTACCCATCTCTCCGTCTATGTCAGTCCATCGTAGTTGTAATGCCCCTTCCAAAAATCTCCATACCCACGAATATCTAAGACAAGACAAAAATAAAGGGGCAGTGTAAAATTAAAAATTAACAGAGAAATTACGTTTTTTAAATTCTTAGAAATATCCTTATAGTTTCTTATAATAAAATGTCCACAGATTTTCAATAATTAAAAAAAAAACATTTGATTGATGGTCTTGGTAAGCGAACCATGCAAAATTAATATGTTCACTTAAATATAAAATTAGTTTTTAACCAGTACTTATTTGAGTAGTATTTCATAAATATATTCATGAATAGTATCCAAAAATTGAACAATTTCTTTTTGAACATAAATAAAACACCTCTTTTCATCATATTCCTTTAAATGTGTAAAATTATGACGAGGTTCTACAATATCTCTTCGCTAGCTGTCTTTTAGCTGAAGTTATATTTGAAAAGATGGTTTAATCAAAACGTTACCAATTATATTTATTTTTCAAGTGAATTTGATGAAGGCATCTCTGAAAAATGTTTATCGATTTGATAAGCTTAATAGACAAACTGCTGGTAGAGGCATTCTCATCAAAATGATCCTCGCACAATAGTTTTCTTTTAGATGTGTAGGGGAATATTTAAAATGTACTTTTTTTTATAAAAGTTTTAACCAATTTGACATAAAAGTACAGTTTCAATTTTAAGGTTAAAGTGTCATTCCGTGGAAGAAGCTAAAGTACCAATCCAAAACATATAAATTTTAAAGTCAACTCCAATTATAATTTTTCTCGATAGCTCGTTATAATAGTATTATATTTGTAAAATTAAAATGCTAATAAATTTTTATTTTTACTTCTACTTGCTTCATGAATGTTTAGCTGGATCCCTCATATTCATTTTAAAACAAGTAATAATAAATTACATAAAATTATTCAACTTTATTTTTTATTATTATTTTTATGAACACCTGCTTACTGTTGTTTATTTTTTAATATTTAAATACTTTATTTAATTACTTACCAAGATAACCATAAATAACAAAACATCTTCCATTAGTTGGTGATATAACGTGTCATTGAATTTTGATTATCTTATAATTTATGACTTTTTCGTAAATTGCAATGAAAATAAAATTTAAGAATTGTCTAAAATATTTGAAACGCCTTGAACTTATGACAAAAAAGCGACAAATCTGAAATTATATGTCTGTAAGATCATCGCTAAAAAAGATTAAATTTATTGTTATTATAATTATTATGTTCTAATGATTTTTACCAGACTTGTGATTTATCGATGATACTTTTTGTTTGAAATTTCTTTCAATTATCTAATATTTGAGTATTATATTTTTAAATTCAGAAAAATCCATTTGAATAAATGTTTTATGCAACAAGCGCTTTTATAATAAATGAGTAAACTGAACAACCTTGTGGAAAGTAAAACATTAACTAAATGAATAACAAAAATCAAAACTTTTCACGCATTTTCTATTTCATTTTTAAACCAGGAGTACTGATTTGAATTTTTCGCTTTTAAACCTAATTTTTTCCTTTTCAATTCATCCCACCTAGGTAAATGAAGTATTAAACAGTCAGATAGTGACAGGTTTAGGTGTCCCATTTTCGCATACAAGCTTTGAAGAGGGTTGAAAAGTACATCAATTTTGAGTAAAATGACAGGAAATTTACGAGTGGCTCCTGGGGATAACATTTGGAAAATTCGATTTGCCTTAACAGAAATTAAAAGGTATTTGCCCATATTTTTACCCAAGCCGTGTTCACTAAATGAATAACTAATAGAACTAGGCTTCGGAAAACCAAAGGCTTTAATGTTGTAAGTGGCTATAGGGGCGTAATCTATGAAAACGTACATCGTCACTAGTCTGAAAAACTTATTGGCTTGAATGAGCCGAATGGATAAGTGCATTTCTATTAGGGAGAATAGAATTTTTCATGTGTTATCCCCAAGAGCCACTCCTAAATTTCCTTTCATTCTACTTAACATCGATGTACTTTTCAACCCTCCTAAATAATAAATAAATAATATATTTTTTTTTGGCAAAAATACATACAATAATTAAGAAATACATATAAAAATACCCACAAAGTCAGAGACTGTCCGTGTCAAGGCTTGTATGCTAAAATGGGGCACCTTATCAGTCACTATCTGGTGGTCTATATATTTTTTTTATAAATGTCTAATTCTGATGGGTTATTTGACAGACAAGTTGACATAGACCAAAATATCTTATAAATATCTTATAATGAAATTTCTTTATCTATGAGTTGACACATTGTAGATATCAGTGTTTTTTCCAATATTAATAATAAAAAAGATTTTCATATGCCGCCAATTTACGTTGACAGTTGGTGGCATAGGAAAGCTTTTTTATTACTAATTTTAGGAAAAAAAGTTGTTCTTTATAAAAAGTCGAGCATGGTCTAAAACCTAAAATACAATCATCAAATATCAAATTTTATCAGTCGTATAAAGAATAAAGGTACTTTACTCTTGAGTAAAACTCATATTTTTTGACAAACCTCGTATACCATTGAAAAAATTTGATATTTGATGACTTTATTCTAGGTTTTAGATAATGCAAAACTTTTTATGAAGAATAACTTTTTTTCCTAAAATTAATAATAAAAAAGTTTTCCATATGATTGCAACTTAGGGGGACATACTGTATTAATAACTTTGTTCAGGTTTTATATTTTATTTTTCTTATTATTTTAAGCAATTTTAAGTCAAGTTTGTTTTATTTTTTACTGTTTTTTCTCTATTTTATTTTTTAAATATTTTTTTTATTTTGATCTAATATTAAAATATGTAGGTGCATTAGCAGTTGTTAGTTAAACAAAAACAATAAACACAATACAGGGTGACCCAATAGAAACTGACACATTTTAAACTTGATTATTGACTAAACGAAATAAGATAGAAATGTGCTAAATATATAAATCATTTTAAGCTAAAATAATAAACAGGGTGTTGCATTTTAAAAATTGAGTAAATTGAACTTAAAATTAGCCATATTTAAGACATGTTTCAAAACACTCTATATAAAATAGACCAGTTCTATCACCACTAATCGTTAGCTTAGTATCTTATAAGTCTGTATACTAAACAATTTTGAAATCAATGTAAACCTACCTAAATTATAATTATTTATTTTGGAGACTGCATCGTTCTCTAATTTCATAAAAAAATGAATTGCTTGGCAAACCTGTAATATTTTAAAATATGCATTTTGTGCCAGGCAAAAACGCAACACATACGTATTTTAAAAATTAATATAACTTGTTTCCATGTCTATAACTCAAATTGAAATATTGAACAATTACGCACTAATGGGACACCCTGTATAATATATAATAAATGGGTTCATTTTCAAAAATAAAAAAATTATGCGGTTAGAAAATGGAAAAAAAGATTTTTAAATATGTGTAAAATTAAACCATCTAATTTTTTTATGTGATGTTTCTGAAATTAACATAAAAAGGGATATAGTTTTATTAAATATTTATTCTATAATATAGCAAAGAAGGTTACAAAACAAAAAAAACTATTCATTGTTCTCATCGTTTTTATTTTCACTTGTAGGCCAATTTAATATTTCGTTATAAAAGTTATGGTGCTTTTCGGAAACGTATGAAAAAAGCCGCTTGCTATCTGCGAGATTTTTAAAATTTATCGGAACTTTTCTACTAAAGGCAGAGTGAATAATTGGCAAGGACAGTACAGGATAGGAAAAAATGGAGGGACATTGTGAAGAGTATTATCTAAGAGAATGGGATTGATCCACCCAAAATATGGATATAGAGAGCGAACAGCGGCTTAGCCCCACTAGGGGCGTTTTTGGCCACTTTATATAATAATAATAATACTCTCCTTAATTCACCCCCTTGCGAGTGAATTTTAACACCAAAAACTGAGCTTGTCCGGGGAAAGGGACGGCTATTATTATTTGCCGCGGCGCTCCGGGGCGAATTAAAGATGATTGATGGTGCCATTTGACTTAGGAAAACCCGGAAAACGCCACCCACCATCATATATATATCGGAGCTTTTCCAAGTGGATAAGCAAAGAGTTAGACAGCTGTAATAAGTTGAGAGATCACAATTTTCATACTTAGGTCTACGTTTACATTGAAAACTATACTTACGAAGAGGAGTTTAATATGCATCAATGCATTTCTTATACAGTGTCTATTATTTTGTATTAGACATAGCCATGATTTTAGAGCCAACGTGTGGTAACCACGATATCCCCACTATCACTACGCTCCCTCGCTTTGTGACTGACATTCGGTTCGGCTAATATCCCACCACCACATCTTGTAATTCTAGTCGACAATTGGCTATTGCCCTATTGCCATTGTATTAACGTATATACTGCAAGTAGGTCATTAATCTTCTGTAAGACAGTCATCATGTATAAATCCAGCTGACATTATTAAAATTAAGAACAAAATTACTCGATTGCATAAAAGAAATAATTTCAATAATATTGTTTCTTTTAATTTAAATCAAATTTTATAGTTACTTATTACATCTAATCCTAGTAGCCTTTTACTTATATAACAGAAACGTCTATGTACATTGAAAAGAACGCATCTTAACTGACAATAGAATGCGAATTTCTCATTTGACTCTAAGTTCAGCAGTCAGCACACATTACATGAAATGAGTGTTAAAAGGTCAAAAAATTATTACCAAGTATAAATACTTAGTAATCAACTTTCTAGAATAAGAAGTGATGAGTCGATTTGATTTCAAAATTAACTAATCGAGTATTGTTAATAATGATCGAAAATGGCGCCTTGAGAATTATTAAAAAATTGCAGAAATAGCTATGGAGGTTTGATGAAATATTTCTATAATAAATCATAAATCCTTATGAATATGGTATAAATAGGTAAATATTTTATTATTTATTTGTTTGAGTATTATCTACATTGTTGCTATATTTTGAAATGTATTACTCAATTATTTAACTAGAAACATTCCTATACTTGATAAAAAAATCGTACATTATGTTACTAGAAGAACTTTATTGTTTACCCCAGAAGCTTTACAGGTGAGGTGCTAATCGTGGATGAGCAATTTTTTAGCTTATATCCAATAAAAAAAGTCATGATTTTTTCGATGGAACTTTACATTTTGGGATACCCTGACCAATTTCGAGATGATGTCTGTGTTGACGATATCTCAAAAAGTGATAAAGAGAAAAACACCAAAGTTTAAACTTGAGCCTTTGAAATCTATCCTGCGGTGGGCTAATTAGATTTTGGGCATAGTCGGGTCCGAAGGGGGCTGTGATAAAGTGGAGGAGTACTTTATGGAGGGAATTTTTCTACCTTAAAGTATATTTCTGTTATTTAAAATTATATAAGAAAATTATTTCAATATTTCAAAATTCTTTATAATTTTTGTCCTATAATTTCTCTAATGAGACTTTTAATTTCAGGGTCGTGGGTTTGTACCCCAGCCCCACGGTGATATAGTGATAAGGGTAGTATTAAGACGTTTGGTATCAAATTTGTTAAAATACATGTTTTTTTTTTATTTAATGTGTTTAAATCTTTTTTATAAGAATAGTTACTAAGTAGTTACTAAGTAGTTACTAAGTAGTTACTAAGTAGTTACTAAGTAGTTACTAAGTAGTTACTAAGTAGTTACTAAGTAGTTACTAAGTAGTCCGAAAAACGACGTTTTATGTCACATTCGAATAAAAACTTGTTAAACGAATGGTAGCACAACAAAAACCTATTTATGGAAGTATACAAAAGTTTTAGAGGCATTTAGGAGATCATAACCCCCATAAAATTTTAATGAGGTGCACTGTATATTCAATATGGTGGATATTGAGATTGAACTGTCATTATTCAAATCCGATTTAAAGATGTTAATAGATTATCGATCAAAAATAAAATTGTTTTATGTTTTGTAATACAGTTATGGTGAGATTAAACTTAATCTTTCAAAACGTAAAAATTGTGCAATTAAAAATTAAATAAGTACCACATCTTTAAAAATTGATTAGTTTGCCTCAATTATAAACCAAATTCACATTCCAACACCTTATTAGTAGAATTCTTAAGAGAATCAAATATCCTCAACCTCTGACACGTTATGTAATAACAAAACACCTCGTTGCATAACACCATTTTGATTATATTTATTTTTGTACTATTAGATACCTTTTTATTACCCAATTTATAATTTAATTGAAATTAAATAATGATCAATTGGTAAATATTTTTAAAGGTGGACAACAAGGAAATACGTAATTTGATAGTTATTTGTAATATTGTATTTTTTAGAAATTTAAGAGGATACGCATATGTAGGCGTATTTCTAACTCAAATTGTAAAACTTGTACATGCAAAAAAGACAGTAGATGCTCTGAATATTAAAAACCCTAAAAACTTATAAAACTAAATATGTAAGTAAATAATAAATGTTATATTAGTCTAAGAAACATTTGGCCTGTCGTTCAATTGGGTGTCGGTCAATTGGATGTCGGTCAGTTGGAATGTTGGTAAATTGGCCTGTCGGTAAATTGGCCTGTCGGTAAATTGGCTTGTCGGTAAATTGTCTTGTCGGTAAATTGACCTGCCGGTCAATTGGGTGTCAGCCAATCGGGTGTCGGTCAATTGTCCGGAACCGAGTGGGGGTGCTTACTGCACGGACGTCCTACATTTCTGCTCTTTGATAGTCTGGTGAAGTTCTTTTTCTTTGGTTGTAGTAAGTATTGAGCCCCAGCAAACGTTTTAGCTTTATAACCGCACCTATTATAAATCTTTTACCAACACTTGACAAAAAAATGGTATTCTTCTCTTTTGAAATTATATCTGGGTGGGAAGTAGGCAGATGTTAAGGCGGGTTCAGACGCAGCCAGTAATTTAGTCAAGTGGTCGAGTAATTTAGTGACTTGACCCATTTGAACACATTTTGTTTTAGTCGAGCTCACTGGCAGTCGAGTACACGGTCGAGTTTAGTGAATAGAACTCTATTCTATTTTCTTGGTCGAGTAGCAGCCCCCACCACACAGAAAAGCCGATAAGCGCGCCGGTTAGACACGTTTAGACACTGGCTTTGTGTAGACCCTTTTTTTACTCGACTTTATTCTACTAATTTACTTGACTCGTGTGAGCAGAAAACACACTTGACTAAATACTGACTGCGTCTGAACCCGCCTTAATAGTGAGTACATATTTTTTTTGTTTTTATTGATATGCTGACAACTTGTATTTCTTCAGTTTAAATTTTTCCTCGTTCTCAGTGTGATAAGTTACTTTTTATAATAAATAATAGGTTGTTACTACATAAATAGAATTACAAATTCAGATGCATTGTTATTTTCCATTATTAAAACAAACATACATACATAATTTAGTCAATTAAGAACAGTCGTACGAGACGCTCAACATTTACGGAATTGCGTAATTGAGATTCAAAATCAATTTTGGTTTCACTTCAAGAATTTTTTTTTAACCTGCCGAAATTATGGTCCACATGTAACGAGCAGGATAACCTTTAAATTAGCAAAGATCTAGATGATCGGTAAGAGCGGTCAACTTTCTCTTACGTATTTTGGTTCTTTTAAGATAAGGATGATTGGTATGGTTCAGTGGCGCAGAAAGCATATCAAAAGTGGATACAAAAACCAAAAACTGTTATACCAGTAATTTCTACTTTACATTAAATAAAACAATTTTAAGTTTAAAACTTAATTCAGCTTTTTGAGTAGGTACCTAAATTTCTTGCAAATGTGTTAATAATATTAAAAGTAAAAGCAACATCACTATAAAAGGTAATATTAATAAACATTCATATTTATTGCAATAATGAATTATTTTGAATCACTAAATGATATTTTTAACGAATTAAACAAGGATACCTAATTCAAAGATCCGGGTTACGATTACGAATCACGTGTGGGTACACCAGATGGATCTGATTCAATACAAGCGGCGTCTCCTCAATCTAACCACTCATTCAATTAACGAACGAGTAATATAAAAACTAGTGTTAGAGGTCAGCTCGAATTTATTTCATTACTTATTACTCAAAAGTTTTTTCAAATTTTATATTTTATTTGGATAGAACATAATATACTCGTACATGTATATTACAATATTTTTTGCTCACCGGTACAGGCCCTCAAGGAAGCCTCTATTGATTTTTAAATTGCTCAACTGACGAACAAGTTTTATGCATTATTTAAAACATATTTCTATTTATTTATAGCTAGAGTACTTTATCGTTATAATACTAGATTGTATTTTATATTTATTTTTTCCTAATTATTTTTGGTACTAATTTTTATTTCTAATAATAAAAACCAAGAAATGTCTTACACTTTGATATATTATTTATTGTCAATGTTCTAAAGTTGGAAGCGTATGGAAAACTTTTTTATTATTGGTTTTGTAAAAAAATTTATTCCTGATAAAAAGTTCTGCATGATCCAAAACTTAAAATGCAACCATCAGATATGATTTTTTTAAGCCGTATATGAGGTTTGTCAGAAAAATATGAATTTTGCTGAGGAGTAAAGTACCTTTATTTTGGACAAACCTCGTATACAACTAATAGAATTTGATATCTGATGATTGTATTTTAGGTTTTATACCATGCTCGACTTATTATGAAGAATAACTTTTTCCTAATAAGTAGGTATTAATAATAAAAAAGTTACGTTACGTAGACAGTTGGTGGCATATGAAAAACTTTCATTTTATATTTTGGACCATGCAGAACTTTTTATCAAGAATAATTTTTTTCACAAAACTAATAATAAAAAAGTTTTCCAAATGGTTTCAACTTAAGTGGTATATCACATTAAATTCTGAAATTATATACCCGGCTTAAAAATGTTATCTATTTAATTGAAATAAGCAGGACTGTAGATTTATGAAGGATCAACCTCAGGTTCAAAGGTAGTTTAGTTGAGCTACAGCTGTTGACAAATTGAGAAGATTATTTCGAAGATCAATGCAACCAATTCAATTCTTTATTTACATAATATCGTCCATGACGTTAATAACATTAACAAATAATGATGAATAAAAAGATTGGAATACTTCTCGCTTACCATGACATGTGATTTTAAATTCAGTAATTCAGAGACATCGGTGAATAAATTCAATTCAATATAAATTCTAACATTTTTTTGTCTAAATGTTATGCAATGTTTTTGTAGAACTGTCTACCAAACGAAGATTATGATGATGGATTTTTAAATACGAAAGCACTTGTCTAATTTTTAAATATATTTATACACACTATTGATTTTTTTTTAAATTTGATGTCATCGGCATCAACTACTTAGGTAATTAGCGTCGTGTTGTGTGTAGACTTTGTAACTGTTTTACAACGACTCTTTTGGAACCCAACAGTGAATGGTCGAGTGGCGAAAGCATTAGAATTAATATTTAATTTGTTATATGAAATAAAAATCCCTGCCACCGGCGAAATTCGAACCATACCCCTCGATCTCAAAGTCATGTTTCTAACCTCTGAGCCAACCCACCCCTTCTGTCTATTTTTATCTACCAAATAACAATTGGACCAAATTCAACCACTATCTATAATGAATCGCATATTATGTTGAAACCAATTTAAATGATTTGGAACTTTCAAATTCAACATATTTATAGTAGGTCGATCGACTTTGTCATAGACATAGTACAGTAAAGAAAAAATAATAATGAATAATAGAAGATAATAACGAGCTATCAAAAGAGCTAGTAATAAACTAGTAAAAGAGCTACTAAAAGAGCCAATAAAATAGTTACTAAAAGGCACTAAAATAGCTAACGAAAAAGCTATTAAAAAATATACGTATTAAAAGAGATACTAAAATAGATACTAAAAGAGTTATTAATTAAAAGACATGTTATGTTATGTTGAGAATGGGGTGTTAATACACTGCGACCTAAAAGATCTATTGTGTCCCCTTCTGTCGCCACTATACTAAGGAAATGTCTCAATGCCTATAGCGACCCTTCCAATCCTATTTCCTCAAGGAAGTGTAGGATTTGAAGTGGCTTCAAGTTAGGTAAATCTCCCTCTTCTATTTGATATCCTCCTAGATATAGTGCCCTTGGATTCTGGAGTGCTACACATTCAGTTAGGATGTGAATGGAGGTTGCGTTCTCCTCCTCACAGAATCTGCACTCACTATCCTCTACTACTCTCAGTTTACTTAGGTGTCCTTTTAGTCGGCAATGCCCGGTAAGGGTCCCTGTTACAGTACGTAGCCTGTTCTTGCTCAGGCAGATGCAGGCTTCCGATCTTTTCTGGTTATATTCACCCAGAAGTATCTTGGCCTGTCTCAGCCCCATTAAAAGACATAATAAAAGATATACTAAACGAGATACTAAAAGAGATACTAAAAGAGATACTAAAAGAGATACTAAAAGAGATACTAAAAGAGATACTAAAAGAGATACTAAAAGAGATATTAAAAGAGATACTAAAAGAGATACTAAAAGAGATACTAAAAGAGATACTAAAAGAGATACAAAAAAAATACCAAAAGAGATACTAAAAGAAATACTAAAAGATATAGTAAAAGAGGTACTAAAATAGAAATTAAAAGATATACTAGAAGAGATACTAAAAGAGATATTAAAGGAGATCTAAAAGAGATATTAAAGGAGATACTAAAAGAAATACTAAAAGAGATACTAGAAGTTATAGTAGAAGATATATACTAAAATATATACTAAAAAAGATACTAAAAGAGCTACTAGAAAAGAAACAGCATTGTAGCAAGTCTGTGATAAATGACATAGTTTTTCTCATATCGAATGTCACTTTTAAGAAAAATAAATGAACTGTTTCATTTTTTTTTTGTTCGTAACGCTATGACTATCAGCCAGCATTGCATAATGGGTATTTGCCATAACCATTATTATAGCTATACACAGGCAAGGTAATTAAGGTTATTTAATATCTCTTAAGAGTACGTAGGTACTAAATGCCACATGGATTTTTTTTTAAATTTAAACACTAATTGTCAACAAGCTAACAAACATTTCATTGAATTGAAACTCGAAAATAATATTTGAATTAAAACAACAGTGGTTATAAATAATAAGTTGCTTTTACTTAAAACCTACTACCAAATGCTTATTTTCCAATGAATATAAGTTTTTACTTATTGTTAGCTGCGTCAAATTTCAAACGCACGCAAATACATAATTCTTATTCATTTATGGAAAAAACTTACGCCACTTTCGCTTGTTCATAATAAACATTTTAATATTATTAGATAAACGCATACTTTATTACAACATATGCATACATTTAGCAAGCTATCTGTATTTGATGACCCTCTTATTATTAGTAAGATGTTTTTACTTAAATGTCAAATATGCGGTATATGAACAATTCGTGTCCCACTGAGTTTTAACATTTTTTTTTATATAGAGGTATATTATGCTAAATGAGATATTCTATAGCTTCGGATGTACTTCTTAAGCGACTTGACAGCTGTACAAAATAAACGTAATTCTAAAAAACTTTAAGGTACGCCTTCATTTAGTAATATATGTATATTTCTTTCTTCTTTTTTACCGTTTTCCTACTTTCTTTCACAACATAACCAGAATTACAAATATAATACTGATGAGTATGCAAGAATGGTGTCTACATTAGATGGTATAACATCTACTAAAAGCTTTGGAATCAATAACAACCTCAAAGCTGTTCTCATATGCTTCAATACCGAAGCTAGTCTCTGTCAAAAACTTCATAAAATATTTTAACGTCCAAAACAACCAGCAAATTAATCTACTGTCTTTATTGGTCTCTATCTGACTAATTTGACTTTCTCAATACAGAGTATCCCTCGAATGAAGTTGTTATTGTTTAAGACTTCAATGTCCATAATTGAGAAGAAAAGGGTAGGGTAGGTTTAGGTTACTCTCTTTTGAAAATTATTAAAGTAGCTCATTATATGAAATTCTAGAACTCTGGCCTATACCAAAGCCAAAAATTAACCACACTTTTGAACACATTTTCCATGCATCCATCCACCCTTAACCTATTTCTAGCAACTACAACCTTGCTATATCTTCTCCCCTGTGTATCATAGTAAAATATCCAATCTGTTCAGAACATTCAAACTCAGCAACAATTTCGTATTATAATACTGTCGTCTGGGATGGAATTGGAGAAATCATCGCGTCGTATTTCTATATACAAGTAATCGTGTTCAATAAAAACTCCTCCGATTTTAGTTTGCCCATAACAGAAAATATCCATGTCGCAAATAAGGTTTTATCTCAAAATAAACTCTAAACAGTGATCTCAAAAGAAAAGTGACACTGCTCCAAAATACATAATCCAGGCCTACTATCATCTCAACACCAAAAGCATCAGGATCTAGTAATATCTCTTAATGACATCTATTCTGTAATGATTCTTTTATATGAAATGATCCACAAAAAAATGTTTGTAAAGTAGGCCTTGGAAAATTTGACGCGTGTCAGTTTGGATTTTCGATAGGTAATTTCGTACCTTTCTTTGGATTTTAGCGGTAACAAATTATGTGTGGCAGCTTGAGCTTTTTCCTTTTATTACTTTCACTGCTAACAAACATATTCGTAGGTAAAGTTGAGAAAATGTTCGGATACAATCCTATTTTGTTACAAAAATTGACAATATAAATGGCATAACGTTTATTTGCATAGCATGCTAAGAAAACGAGACATTTTTTTGAAAAATTGTATAGTATGTTGCCGACATTTAGGGGCATCACTCTTTTAATCCAAAATGTATCTCGCTAAGGATAAAAGTTTTTATATTTTTTAAATGACTAAATTTATGTAAATAGACCAAATAAAGTCGTACGTAGACAAAAATTTGATTGCAATTTGATTAAACCAAGAAATTTAAGTTTTCTTATCAAAACGCACGTGTATGTTGTGTGATCTCATTACGTGCATGTTATTGTTAAATGTCATTTACAAGAAATGTTCATAGTGCGATTTTTAACGTTTACTGACATGGTGTATTTAGAATCACCTCTACCGTTAAAATATTTCCGTTTGACAATGAAACACCCTGTATCTTGTTATTTATTATACCATATACCTAATGAAGAAGTAACATTAATAAAATGGTTACGAGCGTTCACGTAGGCACGTACCTATTTACAATAGTTACCTACAGAGCTACATTTTTACAAAGATCAGTCTAGCGATTCAGTGTCAAGGTCGTGTAACGGTAAAGTGTACGGTTTTCCCTTTCATTCGGGTCATTTGTTTCTATTTTAATTCATGTGGGAATCATCTTGCCTTTTACGAATCGGTGAAAGTGATTATGATTACATACGAAATTTTGAGTTATTATTATCGAAATTTGAGCTTGTGGTTATTATACACGGTGATTCTACGGCGAATAAAATAATTCGCGCTTGATAGTTTTATTACAAATCGTTTAATCCCGGTATGGGAAACCTTTTTTCGGAAGGCGACATAAAGAAATTTTTTATATAGGCCACGGGTTACGGATCGCAATTAAAGATCTAAAATCGGATTTAAAAGTACGTTTCAAGAAATCGTTCATTTCCCAGATAGCACAAAGTCGTCTTAAAGACGTCTTTAAGACGTCTAGCATAAGAAATTCGAGACGTCTTTAAGAAGTCTGGTATTTCCTGAAAGACATCTTAGAAGACGTCTGATGTTACAAAAAGCGACGTCTTTAAGACGTCTTATTAATGGCTTATATTGGTCTGTAGAGCTTAAAATAAGCCATAAATAAGACGTCTTTAAGACGACTTATTAATTGCTTGTAATGGTCTTATGAAGCCTTAAATAAGACATCAATAAGACGTTTTAAGACGGCTCATTAATAGCTTATAATGATCTTATGAAGCCTTAAATAAGCCATAAATAAGACGTCTTATTAATGGCTTATATTGGTCTTGTGAAACTTTAAATAAGCCATAAATAAGACGCCTTTAAGACGTCTCATAAATGGCTTATAATGGTCTTGTGAAGCTTTAAATAAGCCATAAATAAGACGTCTTTAAGACGACTTATTAATGGCTTATAATGGTCTTGTGAAGCCATAATTTATCGTGCATCTTGGTAAGTAAAATTAGTAGAATAACCTTGCAGGTTATAAAGAATGCAAAAAATAGAATTAAAAATATTTATTAATAAAATATCTATTAATCGCAGGTCACTAAGAGTTATTTTCTTTGTAGCACATTCGATCACTCCTCTTTAGCCATAACTGGATTGATTTTTTTTTTGGAATTTGAAGTTGCCTTTCTATAGTCGCTTCTAAAAAGAAATGTAGGTAAGAGCATTATAGTCACAGGAAGTTATACTTTATAAAAGTTAGTAAAAACCAAAAGAACAATTATGAAACAAAACAAAAAATTAATTTCCTACAATTTTAAATCAATTTTTATAACAAATCATTTAAGACAAGATGAGCTATTATACTTAATCGCCTATTTTGATAATTTTACTTTAACTTCACTCAAAATGGCTATCTAACATGTAGCTTTTGATATCAATAGTTCTCGAAATCTCCATAAAATTTAAAAAATGGAAATTGACGAATAACTGAATTAAATCTTATATTAAGATGTTTACTCTTTAATTCATTTAATTATTCTTATTTAGAAGAAACAGGATATTAATGTTTATGTATATAAACAAATATTCATTTATTACCTGTAGAAAGTATTCCAGGAACGTGATACATCGGTAACAGAAACTCCACTATTCTTCCTTCTCTGGTTTTAGTCCCATATTATTTAAGTAAAAAGAGACCAAACACAAATGCACAAAGTAGCCCAAACACACTTTTGGCGACTATAATCGCGTACGCAATAGAATAATCAATAATTCACAATAAGCTTGGGCTTGAATGTAGTGTTAAGTCAAACGTCAAACCTCACTTCATTTAATTCTTCTTTTAAATTTGAAATATGTAAACCGTGCAAGTTTCCGTCCGACTGAAAGACGTTTGTAAGACGTCTTAAAGACGTCTTTGAGCTTTCACATTAATATATAGATTTGGAAAGACGTCTTTAAGACGTATTAAAAACGTCTTTGAGCTCTCACCTTAATACGTCTGAATTATGGCTTTTGACAGACGTCTTATAAGACGCCTTAATAACATCCTAGGACGTTGAGACACAAAAAAGACGTCTTTCAGACGTCGTGTGCTATCTGGGTTAGTTTTTAGTTCATAAAACAAAACTAAAATAGGCATTCTGACAAATAAACAATTTAAACCTAAAACATCTTTGGTGTTGGATTACAAACATAAAACGAATTACATACATAACTAAAAACCTAATGTGAAACCCGCTATTGCATTTGGTTTGGAGGAAGTTTAATATCTGCAGACTGTAATGTCGTTGCTACATATAATGCGTTTTTTGCTTTCGTGAAAGCCAACAACAATAAGTACTACCGAACAAACACTTTATTTTGCATAGAAAATGTATCAAACCTAGAAAAGTATCGTTGGGAATGTAATTTTTATAAAAGTCTTGTATCACAAAATATGCTTTTCAGAACATCATCTGCTTGAAGTTGGTAGTTCCATTTTAAGATACATAACCGCTTGTTCAACGTTTACAGTAAATGGATGTATGAATATTTCGAACTCTTTTTCTCGTGAATGGAAATCCTGACTCCTGGATGTAAATTCTGTGTTTAAAGAACGAAATGCATCGGCTAACGCATCCCTAATGTAAGAAAATGATACGTGTATTTCCTGAACGAAGCTGAGTTTCCCACAGCCGAAGTTTGGCTTAAAATGATTTTATGTGAGCGAATAATTCATAAACAAATTGACATTGCTTCTGTATATTCCTATTTAGCTCGTTTAAGTAACCAATTACGTCAACCAAAAATGCTAAATCAGATAGCCACTCATCATTTTTTAGGTGTAGGACCAGTTCAGGTTTTCCTTTGATCTCCACAAAAGCTTGCAGTTCTTTTCTTAACTCGTAAAACCGCATCAAGATCTTGCCTTTGCTGAGCTATCGAACTTCACAATAAAAATTAAATCCGCATATTCGGCTTCCAAATCATGCAAAAATTGCTGGAACTGATGGTTCAAACCTCTTAATTTGATAAAATTCACACAGAAAACAACTTCTTTTATCACGTGTTTAAAGACAACAGTTGATTTTAATCAATATTGCGTGACAATTCTGTTTTTATTTTCCCAACTACTCCGACATTTTTTCCTACCATTGCCGGAGCCCCATCTGTGATAACACCATTTATTTTCGCATAGTCTAAATTGAACGCATGAAACACCTTCACAATATTTTCAAATATATCTTTACCCTTTTGTAGTACTCTTCATTGCTTGAAGCTTCAGTTATTGTGAAATTTCCTTTAATTGCCCTAATAAATATTGCTGGTTGCGCTGTATCACTAATATCAGGACTCTCTCTAATGCAATTGAGAATGAAACTCATTTTCCCACACTGTCAACCAGTGGCGTCTCGTGACCAAAATTTTGGAGGTTCACAGTGACAGAATATAGATATCAGTACAGATGTATGAAAAAAATTTCAGTGTTTTAGAAAGTTTATAATATACCTTACTAAAACACTGACATTTTTTTTACCTACATTTGTACCGATATCTATATTTTGCTACTGTGAACCCCCAAAATGTTGGTCACGAGCCGCCCCTGCTGTTAACCGAGATATTGGATTTTCACACATTAATGGGGGCCACCTTGTATATTTAAGCAATCATTTTTTATGTTTCTGAGCACCTAAATATTTATATTTTCCTCCATGAACACCAAATGAATATACATATACAGACATACGTAATATTGTAGTAGGTTACGATATTGTAGTAGGTTACTTAATTATTTTAATTCTATTTTTGTACCTTTCTTTAATTAATTTTGCCCAGAGTTTTTTTTTTCGAGAACACGATAAAGCTGAACAAAAATGTTTTCGTTGACACGAATGTAATACTTCTTCGTACTATTGGAACGTAGTTTTCACCAAGTTTTCCCTTATGGTTATCTAACATCAATATTTGATGACGAATTAAAATAGTAAACGATAGGTAGGTACTGTTCTAACGTTAGTTATTTGCAAAATAATGAAGAGGACCGATGATTGGAACAGAATTATATTCTTCGGGGCGATTAATAAGCATGCGTAAGCAAGCTCCGACGAGAAAAGTATATTTTCCTATCTGACGGAGCGCCCCGATGAATAGACACGGCCTAATTTAATATGGGTCAAATTTAAAATGATAAATGTTTTTTGAGTGTGAGTTTCTGAACCTTAAATTTTTACAATAATAATTGAATCCAATGAAAGTTGGGGTACGTTCAAACAAACTGTTCGCGTAGTTACATACCACAGCGGTTAAGCGTTATATTAATGAGAACGAGATATAGAGTGGGGTGTGTCATCTTTCGGAGGAGATGTGAAGCTGTCGGTCCCGAGCCCATGGATGCTGGGCTCGTTAAAGGTCTCTACCTATGGTTGGAACACCAGAGGATTCAGAAAAATTTCTGGTAATTGGGGGCTAGCGTGCTCATCAGCGTCGGTGTTTAAACCTCGTAGTTAGAAATAGACCGATGTTAAAAAAATTAATTAAAAAAAAATTAATCCCTACCCTAAATATCATCTATTGTTAAAGTCAATAAGATCGCTTCTTCTACATACCCCATATATGCCAAATATTAAAATAACTTGTAAAAAATCTATAAAAATATGTACTAATAAATTATTAATATGGCTCATCATCAATAAGAAGCATTTATCTGGTACTAACTGTTCTCTTCAGCATTGATATATAGATCATAACGTTGGTTGCTATCTCTTAATTTTATATTCAAAATATGCCAATATTACACTTTCAGACATATTATTGTTATGTGAGCCATTTCATTATTCAGTCATGCTCTAACCCTACAAGTTCCTCTCTGTCTTATTTGGCCTTTGAGGCTCAACTTGTCCGATTATTATACATAATTAAACCCCTTAAGACCAAACCTATGGGACGACTATGGCGGAGGTGATTTCGATGATGTTCGAGAAAGGACGAGATAATATTTCTGGACTGTTCGAAATATTTCTGGTTTGGTGGAGAAGCTTCTCGACGCCACCAAATTTTAGAAATTTGTATATAAATAATGGTGGATGAGCCATCATCAGTAGTATATGGACAGTGAAGATAAATAGTAATTAGTAGATAGACAGTGGTGAATATAAATAGTGATCAGTATAAAGACATTCGAAGTATATATAAATTAAAATAATAGTGTTATAAATAAATAATTGTTTAAATAAATTATTTACAAATAAACTGTTGTTTGAAAATAAACAAACATCACATTATTTTAAAATTTCTTAGACTCATGCCATTCCATAAAGTCTTTATAAGCAGACTCAGAGTACCGCAGGGGTCTGTATCGGGACCAATATTATTTCTTGTATATATAAACTATATAACCAAAATTAATAATTTTAAAGGCCACATAGTTTGTTAGATGGGTAGCATCAGATGGAGATTTAAAAAATTGCATGAATAAAATAATTCTTGACTTAATATTATTGTGGGCAAAATTAAGAGGTTTCAATTGTTACTAATAGAGAATGAAACTTTTTGAAACGGTCTATTGCCTCAAAATAAAGGTGTACTACTGCTACATCCCTAACTGAATGTGTAGCACTCCAGAATCCAAGGGCACTATATCTAGGATATCAAATAGAAGAGGGAGACTTACCTAACTTGAAGCCACTTCAAATCCTACACTTCCTTGAGAAAATAGGATTGGAAGGGTCGCTATAGGCATTGAGACATTTCCTTAGTGCAGTGGCGACAGAAGGGGGCACAATAGATCTTTTAGGTCGCAGTGTATTAACACCCCATTATCAACATAACATACTGCTACATCGGATTGGGTATCAGTACACTAAGGGTAGTGACCAACGTTAATTTTTCGAATACTACTTTTCAACATTAAGATATATTTACACCAACTAAACTGTAATTTGAAATTTGAAATAAATCATTTAAAATGGACACCTACTTTTGTTGGCCCAACTGAAACATAAGGGTCGTTTACTTCAAACAACTTTTGTTTGATTTAAGAAAACCTGTTTTATAGAGTTAGATATCAGTTTCCTCTGAGCATTAAAGATCCACTTTGGTAAATTTAGGTTTTATCAATGTACACAAATGTGGTTTCCTCAAGGTTGTAACTACAGAATATTTTTCAAATCGTCTTTTAAGTTTATTCAATGGATAAGAAATTTTTAGACAAATTCAGTTTTATTGCGTTTAAAACACAGAAAATGTGTTATCCTCAGATCTTGTCTTTTATCTAAAAAGAAATAAAAACACATGATAAAATAGAAATATTGGTGTGAATCAACTAACTTTAATTAAGTATATGTATCTTTTATCATTTCGAAAACTTTAGCCTCATTTAAAATTATTTTATTCAAATGATGAATCCAATACTGCTAAGATGAAATGAAAATAGAACGTACAACTAAAACTAAATGCATTATAAACTTAACTAGTCAAATATAAAATGTATCTTCATTTAATATTTTTAGATTCAATATTGTGACAAAACTACAGAAATTTGCTGCGGCTTAAGCAACAGTGCTTCGTCCAATGTAGCTCAAAAATCATCCTTTCCGACCAGCATCAACGACCTCCTAGATAACACCGGAAAATCTCCAGCCCAAAAATCGACTTTCAAGTTTTCGGGCAACGCAGGTACATCTCCTGGCCAAATCCAGGTTCTAGACGATTTTAAACCTCAAATATCACATGCTGGCGCAAGCGGTTCAAACTATAAAAGTAACACCGCTAAACCAACCAGAGATGTTACTCCAAGCGCTAATTCTATTTTCTCATCGACACCTGATTATAGTAACGTTCAATTTGATAGTAATGTAAGATTTTCTTCCACCATAAGAGGACCTGGCTACCTTCCACCTTTCGGTAAGAATTCGTTAAAGTTTAATTTTGTATAAAGGCACATAGTTAAAATGCTAAATAAAATGGTTACTACAGTATTTACATCATTATAATAAAAAACATTTTTTGCTCTTACCATGGTATTTAAATCTTTATTTAAATTAAAGCATAAAATTATTTTTTTTTTTAGAAATAACCACAAATCCTCCTATTTCGACATACGAACCAACACCGAAAGAATGTCCAAAGGGTACCTTCCTGACATCCCGTGGAACCTGTGAACGGCCAGTTACACCAGCGCCTTGTCCATTTGGTTTTATACGACAAGTGGATGGTAGTTGCCGAAGACCAACTCCGCAGCCCTGCCCTCCAGGGACAAACAGACAATTAGATGGAACTTGCGAGAGTATAATTTCACCAGAACCTTCATGCCCAGGATGTAATCCGTTCGATAGAATTTGTCCACCAGGAACAATAAAACAATCTGACGGTACATGTGCCTCAAAGCCTAAACCACCTCCAGCTATCTATTGCCCTCCAGGCAGTGTTAAACAGCCAAATGGGGATTGCGAACCAACGATTATTCCTGAACCGACTTGTCCAATAAATACTGCAATAAAACCCGGAGAAAAATGCAGATGTCCAGATGGTACTATAAGACAGCCTGATGGTAGTTGCAGACAACCGTGTCCACCTGGAACTAATAGACAACCAAATGGATTATGTGAACGACCATCACCACCACCTTGTCCTCCAGGAACCGTAAGACAATCAACTGGTTTATGTGAGAGACCTTGTCCACCAGAAACAATACGCCAACCTAATGGTCAATGTGAAAGACCACCATGTCCTTTCGGAACAGTCCGACAGACAGACGGATCTTGTAAAAAAGAAGTTCGGTGCCCTCCTGGTACAGTGAAACAATTTGACGGTTCATGTCAACAACCACCATGTCCATTTGGAACAATAAGAAAACCTGACGGCTCCTGTGAGAAACCCACACCACCGCCCTGTCCACAAGGCACTGTGAGACAACCAAATGGATTATGTGAACGACCATCACCCCCACCTTGTCCTCCAGGAACCGTAAGACAATCAACTGGTTTATGTGAGAGACCTTGTCCACCAGAAACAATACGCCAACCTAATGGTCAATGTGAAAGACCACCATGTCCTTTTGGAACAGTCAGACAACCTGATGGTTCATGTGAGAAACCAGCACCACCACCTTGTCCACAAGGCACTGTGAGACAACCAAATGGTTTATGTGAACGACCAGTATCACCCTGTCCTCCAGGAACTGCAAGACAATTTGACGGTACTTGTAAACGACAACCTCCTCCAGAATGTCCTTCAGGTACTAGTAGACAACCTGATGGAACATGTGCTTCACGACCGAAACCACCACCAGCCATTTATTGTCCACCAGGAACTGAAAAACAAGCAGATGGTTCTTGCGAAGTTACTTCAGAACCTACTTGTCCATTTGGCACAGCAGTTAAGCCAGGTCAAAAATGTAAATGTCCAGAGGGCACCGTAAAACAATATGATGGTAGCTGCCAGCGACCTTGTCCATCTGGAACACAAAGACAACCAAATGGCCTTTGTGAGAAACCACCACCACCACCTTGTCCTCCTGGAACTATAAGACAAACTAACGGTCAATGTGAAAGGCCGCCTTGTCCTTTTGGAACAGTTCGACAGACAAACGGATTTTGTGAAAAAGAAGTTCGGTGCCCTCCTGGTACTGTGAAACAATTTGACGGTTCGTGTCAACAACCACCATGTCCATTTGGAACAGTGAGACAACGTGACGGCTCCTGTGAGAAACCCACACCACCACCCTGTCCTCCAGGAACCGTAAGACAATTAAATGGCTTATGTGAGAGAACTTGTCCCCTAGGAACAAAACGCCAACCTAATGGTCAATGTGAAAAGCCAGCGCCACCACCATGTCCTTTCGGAACAGTTCGGCAGACAGACGGATCTTGTAAGAAAGAAGTTCAGTGCCCTCCTGGTACTGTGAAACAATTTGACGGTTCATGTCAACAACAACCATGTCCATTTGGAACAGTGAGACAACCTGACGGCTCCTGTGAGAAACCAACACCGCCACCTTGTCCACAAGGCAGTGTGAGACAACCAAATGGTTTATGCGAACAACCAGTAGCAGCATGTCCTCCAGGGACCGTAAAACAATCAAATGGTTTATGTGAGAGACCTTGTCCACCAGGAACAATACGCCAACCTTATGGTCAATGTGAAAAGCCAGCTCCACCACCATGTCCTTTCGGAACAGTTCGACAGCCGGACGGCTCTTGTATAAAACCAGAAGTCCGTTGTCCTCCTGGTACCATAAAACAATTTGACGGTACCTGCCAACGATCTTGTCCAGTAGGAACAGTAAGACAACCTAATGGCTCTTGTCAAATAGAAGAACCATATTGCCCTTCCGGAACTGAAAGGCAACCAAATGGTAAATGCGAAAGGCCACAACCACCACCTTGTCCACCAGGAACAATAAGGCAACCAAACGGTAGTTGTGATAAACCACCCTGTCCATTTGGCACAATAAGACAACCTGACGGTTTTTGTAAGAAGGAAGTTCGATGCCCTCCGGGTACAGTAAAACAATTTGACGGTTCTTGTAAAAGTCAACCTCCTCCAGAATGTCCTCCAGGTACTAGTAGACAATCTGATGGAACATGTGCATTAAGACCGAAACCACCACCAGCCATTTATTGTCCACCAGGAACTGAAAAACAAGCAGATGGTTCCTGCGAAGCTACCTCAGAACCTACTTGTCCATTTGGTACAGCAATTAAGCCAGGTCAAAAATGTAAATGTCCAGAGGGCACCGTAAAACAATATGATGGGAGCTGCCAGCGACCTTGTCCACCTGGAACACAAAGACAATCAAATGGCCTTTGTGAGAAACCATCACCACCACCTTGTCCACCTGGTACTATAAGACAATCTAATGGTCAATGTGAAAGGCCACCATGTCCTTTCGGAACAGTTCGACAGACAGACGGATCTTGTGTAAAAGAAGTTCGGTGCCCTCCTGGTACTGTGAAACAATTTGACGGTTCATGTCAACCACAACCATGTCCGTTTGGTACAGTCAAACAAACTGACGGGTCCTGTGAGAAACCAACACCGCCACCTTGTCCACAAGGCACTGTAAGACAACCAAATGGTTTATGTGAGCGACCAGTAACAGCATGTCCTCCAGGAACCGTAAAACAATCAAATGGTTTATGTGAGAGACCTTGTCCACCAGGAACAATACGCCAACCTAATGGTCAATGTGAAAAACCAGCTCCACCACCATGTCCTTTCGGAACAGTTCGACAAACAGATGGATCTTGTAAAAAAGAAGTTCAGTGCCCTCCTGGTACTGTGAAACAATTTGACGGTTCATGTCAACAACCACCATGTCCATTTGGAACAGTGAGACAACCTGACGGATCCTGTGAGAAACCAACACCGCCACCTTGTCCACAAGGCAGTGTGAGACAACCAAATGGTTTATGCGAACGACCAGTAACAGAATGTCCTCCAGGGACCGTAAGACAATCAAATGGTTTATGTGAGAGACCTTGTCCACCAGGAACAATACGCCAACCTAATGGTCAATGTGAAAAGCCAGCTCCGCCACCATGTCCTTTCGGAACAGTTCGACAGACAGATGGATCTTGTAAAAAAGAAGTTCAGTGCCCTCCTGGTACTGTTAAACAATTTGACGGTTCATGTCAACAACCACCATGTCCATTTGGAACAGTGAGACAACCTGACGGATCCTGTGAGAAACCAACACCGCCACCTTGTCCACAAGGCAGTGTGAGACAACCAAATGGTTTATGCGAACGACCAGTAACAGCATGTCCTCCAGGGACCGTAAGACAATCAAATGGTTTATGTGAGAGACCTTGTCCACCAGGAACAATACGCCAACCTAATGGTCAATGTGAAAAACCAGCTCCACCACCATGTCCTTTCGGAACAGTTCGACAAACAGATGGATCTTGTAAAAAAGAAGTTCAGTGCCCTCCTGGTACCACAAAACAATTTGACGGTACCTGCCAACGATCTTGTCCAGTCGGATCTGTAAGACAACCTAATGGCTCTTGTCAAATAGAAGAACCATATTGCCCCTCCGGAACTGAAAGGCAACCTAATGGTAAATGCGAAAGGCCACAACCACCACCTTGTCCACCAGGAACAATAAGGCAACCAAACGGTAGTTGTGATAAACCACCCTGTCCATTTGGCACAATAAGACAACCTGACGGTTTTTGTAAGAAGGAAGTTCGATGCCCTCCGGGTACAGTAAAACAATTTGACGGTTCTTGTAAAAGTCAACCTCCTCCAGAATGTCCTCCAGGCACTAGTAGACAACCTGATGGAACATGTGCATTAAGACCGAAACCACCACCAGCCATTTATTGTCCACCAGGAACTGAAAAACAAGCAGATGGTTCCTGCGAAGCTACCTCAGAACCTACTTGTCCATTTGGTACAGCAATTAAGCCAGGTCAAAAATGTAAATGTCCAGAGGGCACAGTAAAACAATATGATGGGAGCTGCCAGCGACCTTGTCCACCTGGAACACAAAGACAATCAAATGGCCTTTGTGAGAAACCATCACCACCACCTTGTCCACCTGGTACTATAAGACAATCTAATGGTCAATGTGAAAGGCCACCATGTCCTTTCGGAACAGTTCGACAGATAAACGGATCTTGTGTAAAAGAAGTTCGGTGCCCTCCTGGTACTGTAAAACAATTTGACGGTTCATGTCAACCACAACCATGTCCGTTTGGAACAGTCAAACAAACTGACGGGTCCTGTGAGAAACCAACACCGCCACCTTGTCCACAAGGCACTGTAAGACAACCAAATGGTTTATGTGAGCGACCAGTAACAGCATGTCCTCCAGGAACCGTAAAACAATCAAATGGTTTATGTGAGAGACCTTGTCCACCAGGAACAATACGCCAACCTAATGGTCAATGTGAAAAACCAGCTCCACCACCATGTCTTTTCGGAACAGTTCGACAAACAGATGGATCTTGTAAAAAAGAAGTTCAGTGCCCTCCTGGTACTGTGAAACAATTTGACGGTTCATGTCAACCACAACCATGTCCGTTTGGAACAGTCAAACAAACTGACGGGTCCTGTGAGAAACCAACACCGCCACCTTGTCCACAAGGCACTGTAAGACAACCAAATGGTTTATGCGAACGACCAGTAACAGCATGTCCTCCAGGAACCGTAAAACAATCAAATGGTTTATGTGAGAGACCTTGTCCACCAGGAACAATACGCCAACCTAATGGTCAATGTGAAAAACCAGCTCCACCACCATGTCCTTTCGGAACAGTTCGACAAACAGATGGATCTTGTAAAAAAGAAGTTCAGTGCCCTCCTGGTACTGTGAAACAATTTGACGGTTCATGTCAACCACAACCATGTCCGTTTGGAACAGTCAAACAAACTGACGGGTCCTGTGAGAAACCAACACCGCCACCTTGTCCACAAGGCACTGTAAGACAACCAAATGGTTTATGCGAACGACCAGTAACAGCATGTCCTCCAGGAACCGTAAAACAATCAAATGGTTTATGTGAGAGGCCTTGTCCACCAGGAACAATCCGCCAACCTAATGGTCAATGTGAAAAGCCAGCTCCACCACCATGTCCTTTCGGAACAGTTCGACAGACAGATGGATCTTGTAAAAAAGAAGTTCAGTGCCCTCCTGGTACTGTGAAACAATTTGACGGTTCATGTCAACAACCACCATGTCCATTTGGAACAGTGAGACAACCTGACGGCTCCTGTAAGAAACCAACACCGCCACCTTGTCCACAAGGCAGTGTGAGACAACCAAATGGTTTATGCGAACGACCAGTAACAGCATGTCCTCCAGGGACCGTAAGACAATCAAATGGTTTATGTGAGAGACCTTGTCCACCAGGAACAATACGCCAACCTAATGGTCAATGTGAAAAACCAGCTCTACCACCATGTCCTTTCGGAACAGTTCGACAGACAGATGGATCTTGTAAAAAAGAAGTTCAATGCCCTCCTGGAACCACAAAACAATTTGACGGTACCTGCCAACGATCTTGTCCAGTCGGATCTGTAAGACAACCTAATGGTTCTTGTCAAATAGAAGAACCGTATTGCCCCTCCGGAACCGAAAGGCAACCAAATGGTAAATGCGAAAGGCCACAACCACCAATTTGTCCACCAGGAACAATAAGGCAATCTGACGGTTTTTGTAAGAAGGAATTTCGATGCCCTCCGGGTACAGTAAAACAATTTGATGGTTCTTGTCAAAGCCCACCATGTCCGTTTGGAACAGTAAGACAACCTGATGGCTCCTGCGAAAAGCCACCAATACAACCTTGTCCACCAGGAACCCAAAGGCAACCAAATGGTTTATGCGAAAGACTTTGTCCATCAGGAACCCAGAGACAACCAAATGGCATATGTGAGAGACCACCACGTCCTTGTCCCTTCGGTATCATTAGACAACCTGATGGCTCTTGTAGAAATGAAGAATTACGATGTCCCTCTGGAACTGTTCAACAACCAGACGGTTCTTGTAAAGAAAAACAAGAACCATATTGCCCCTCTGGAACCGTTAAGCAACCAGACGGAAGTTGCCAAAAGCCAGAAATCCTTTGTCCAAGCGGAACAGAAAAACAACCAGACGGTTTTTGCAGACCAACAAGATGCAATTTTGGAGAAATAAAACAATCTGACGGATCTTGTAAAACAGAAGAAATACGATGCCCACCTGGAACAGTTAAACAATTTAATGGCTCTTGTCAAAAAGAAGAACCGTATTGTCCCTCTGGAACCGAAAGGCAACCAAATGGTAAATGCGAAAGGCCGCAACCACCACCCTGTCCACCAGGAACAATAAGGCAAGCAAATGGTACTTGTGAGAGACCACCCTGTCCACTTGGAACAATAAGACAAGCTGACGGTTTTTGTAAGAAAGAAGTTCGATGCCCTCCGGGTACAGTAGAACAATTTGATGGTTCATGTCAAAGATCACCATGTCCATTTGGAACAGTAAAACAACCTGATGGCTCCTGCGAAAAGCCACCAACACAACCTTGTCCACCAGGAACACAAAGGCAACTAAATGGTTTATGCGAAAGACTTTGTCCATCAGGAACTCAAAGACAACCAAATGGTATATGTGAGAGACCTCCACGTCCTTGTCCCTTCGGTACCATTAGACAACCTGATGGCTCTTGTAGAAATAAAGAATCACGATGTCCCTCTGGAACTGTTCAACAACCAGATGGTTCTTGTAAAGAAAAACAAGAACCGTATTGCCCCTCTGGAACCGTTAAGCAACCAGACGGAAGTTGCCAAAAGCCAGAAATCCTTTGTCCGAGCGGAACAGAAAAACAACCGGACGGTTTTTGCAGACCAATAAGATGCAATGTTGGAGAAATAAAACAGCCTGATGGATCCTGCTTAAAAGAAGAACAACGATGCCCAGCTGGTACAGTCAGACAACCTAATGGTTCTTGTCAGCAACCACCAAAATGTCCTTCCGGAAGTGTAAGACAACCTGATGGGTCTTGCAGAGAAGAAAAACAACGATGCCCTCCTGGTACTGTCAAGCAACCAAATGGTTCTTGTCAGCAACTACCATGTCCTTTTGGAAGTGTAAGACAATCTAATGGCTCATGTAGGAAAGAAACGCCAAAATGTCCTCCTGGTACTAGAAGACAACCAGATGGTTCTTGTCAAGAACCACCATGTCCAATTGGAACACTAAGACAACCTGACGGCTCATGTAAACAAGAAGAAAGACGATGTCCTCTTGGTACTGTTAAGCAGGCTGATGGATCTTGCCAACAACCTATATGTCCGGTTGGAACAGTCAGTCAACCTGATGGTTCTTGTCAACAACCGCCGTGTCCATTTGGAACAATAAGACAACCTAATGGCTCATGTAGAAAAGAAGAACGTCGATGCCCACTTGGAACCATTAAACAAAGCGATGGATCCTGCGCCGTCAAAGAACAGCAACTATATTGTCCTTCCGGAACAGTCAAACAACCAGACGGAAGTTGCAGAAAACCAGAAATTCGTTGTCCACCCGGAACAATCAAGCAAGCTGATGGTTTCTGTGGCACAACTACACCGCAGTATGTACCAACTGTCACTCAAAAACCATCTCAACCATCAGTAACACCCGGCAAACCATTACAACCATCGGTCACAACACATAAAACTACAATTACACCACTTGTACCATCTCAACCATCAGTAACACCTTATAAACCATTCCAACCATTTACTACTCCACAGCCACCATTAACTAGTTTAATACCATTTCAACAACCAATAAATACACAAAGGCCTTACCATCCTTTTACCGAAACCTCAAAAATCCCTTGCTCACCAGGCCAAATATTAAGTGAATTTGGATCTTGTACTTATCCTCAAAAACCTAGGCCTCAATGTGCACCAGGACAAGTACCATCTTTATCTGGTACGGGATGTGAATTTTCTAAAATCACAAAACCCCCTTTCCCACCTACAACCACAAAATTACCTATAACCTGTCACCCAGGTCAAATTAAGTCAACGACTGGAATGTGCGTTTATTCTCAAGAGCCAGCTACGAAACATTCTTGCAGTCCAGGACAAATATTACTTTCTTCAGGAGCTTGTATTTATCCTTCTCAAACATCTCCCAAACCTCCTTCTACTTGTAGCCTAGGGCAGGTTTTATCTTCTTCGGGAGTATGTCAATATCCACGAACAATTAAACCTAGTTTCCCAGAAATTTCTACAAAACAACCTGCTACTTCTTTGTGTAAACCAGGTCAAAGCATTTCACCAACAGGCAATTGTGTTTATCCGGCCAAACCTATTCCGAAGCCTGTACAACCTGAATGCCCAGTCGGTCAGGTATTAAGTAAAACAGGGACCTGTGAATACCCGGGGTTAAAACCAGCATATATCTGCAAATCCGATCAGGTGTTATCTCCTGCTGGTATTTGTATTTATCCTGCTACGTCGACATCTAAACCTCCTTATACAACTAGAAAACCAAAAGTAACTTGCAAGCCAGGTCAAATTTTATCACCATTGGGTATATGCGAAAACCCGCACATCCCTGAACTAACTTGTAGATCTGGGCAAGTATTATCACCTACTGGAATTTGCATTTATCCAGCTCAGTCAACTAGTAAACCAAATATATTTAATACGCCTTTTCCCAAACCTTCGTGCCTACCTGGACAAAGTATATCACCGGCAGGTGATTGTGTTTATCCCACTCGCAGGCCACCAACTTGTACCATGGGTCAGATTTTAAACGAAGCTGGGTTATGTGAATACCCTACAATAAAACCTGGCATCACGTGTGAACTTGGAAAAATGTTATCTTCTACAGGTTTGTGTATATATACTACAGAAAAACCTACGACAAAATGCAGTCTCGGTCAGAGCTTATCACCCTCGGGATCTTGCGTTTTTCCAGCAAGACCAACAGCTAGACCTTCGATTGTAGAATCTACATGCCCTCCAGGTCAAGTTAAAACTCCCTTTGGTTCTTGTACTTTCCCAAAATCTATTTGCCCACCCGATCAATTAATAAAAGCTTCGGGAAGTGGCTGTGAATACCTAGAACCAACTCGTTATGATTATCCCAAACCATCGACAGTTTTTACTACACCCTCTCCTAAACCAATACCATCTTGTAAGCCTAGCCAAGTTTTGTCAGATTCAGGTGTGTGCATTTACCCCGCCAGTACTGTTACTACTGCTAGACCTGGATTTGTCACGAGCAGGCCTTCCGTTATTTGCAAACCTGGTCAAATTTTAACACCTTTCGGTGTATGTGAATACCCTAGTCCATCAACACCCAGTCCGAAAATAACTTGCCTTCCTGGTCAGTCCTTATCTCCGTCAGGAGCCTGTGAATATCCAAAAACACTAATACCAACTTTCCCTCCTATTACCTCTCAGCGCCCAAAGCACTGTCCATTTGGTACAAAACTATTTATAGAAACAAATCAATGTATACCTAGTCAATCAACATCTAGCTATAAACCGACCGCTAAACCCACAGTTACATGTAGACCAGGACAGATCTTCTTACCTTCCGGTAAATGCATATATCCTACGAAACCGACAGCTACACCGTCATGTAGACCTGGTCAAGTATTGTCAGACTTGGGAATTTGCAGTTACCCCACCAGTACTGTTAGTACTACAAGACCTGATTTTTCTACCAGCAGGCCCTCTGTTGTTTGCAAACCCGGTCAAATTTTAACATCTTTCGGTATATGTGAATATCCTAGTCCATCTACACCCAGTCCAAAAAAAATGTGCCTTCCTGGTCAGTTCTTATCTATATCGGGAACCTGTGAATATCCAAAAACGCCAAGGCCCACTTTCCCTCCCATTACCACTCAGCGCCCCACATACTGTCCATTTGGTACAAAACTATTAGTAGAAACAAATGAATGTGTACCTGTTCAGTCAACAAATGGCTATCAATATCCCAAACCTACTATTGACCTTCCCACTTCCAAACCTACAGTTATTTGTAAATCAGGACATATTTTATCACCTTCTGGACTTTGTGAGTATCCACCAATCACTAAACCTAAAAACAATTGTAAACCTGGTCAAAGCATATCACCGACAGGTGAATGTGTATATCCTAATAGACCAGGTCATACAACCTGTCAAACCGGTCAAATTAAATCTTCAACAGGTGTTTGTATTTACCCTCTAAAAACTGAAAAACCAACATGTCAACCAGGACAAATTCTAACACCTACTGGTTCCTGTTCATTTCTAACAAGACCCACACCAGGTCCTATAACTTGCCGACCCGGACAAATTAAATCAGAAAGAGGAGTTTGTATTTATCCTCCAAAGACTGAAGAACCAACATGTCCACCAGGTCAAATTCTAACTCCTTCTGGTTCCTGTTCATTCTTAACAAGACCCACACCAAGTCCTATAACTTGCCGTCCCGGACAAATTAAATCTCCAACAGGGGCTTGTGTTTATCCCCCAAAGACTGAAGAACCAACATGTCCCCCAGGTCAAATTCTAACACCAACTGGTTCCTGTTCATTTCTAACCAGACCCACACCAGGTCCCACAACTTGCCGACCCGGACAAATTAAATCAGAAACAGGAGTTTGTATTTATCCTCCAAAGACTGAAGAACCAACATGTCCACCAGGTCAAATTCTAACTCCTTCTGGTTCCTGTTCATTCTTAACAAGACCCACACCAAGTCCTATAACTTGCCGTCCCGGACAAATTAAATCTCCAACAGGGGCTTGTGTTTATCCCCCAAAGACTGAAGAACCAACATGTCCCCCAGGTCAAATTCTAACACCAACTGGTTCCTGTTCATTTCTAACCAGACCCACACCAGGTCCCACAACTTGCCGACCCGGACAAATTAAATCAGAAACAGGAGTTTGTATTTATCCTCAAAAGACTGAAGAACCAACATGCCCACCAGGTCAAATTCTAACTCCTTCTGGTTCCTGTTCATTCTTAACAAGACCCACACCAAGTCCTATAACTTGCCGACCCGGACAAATTAAATCTCCAACAGGGGTTTGTAATTATCCCCCAAAGACTGAAGAACCAACATGTCCCCCAGGTCAAATTCTAACACCAACTGGTTCCTGTACGTTCGCAACAAGACCCACTCCAGGTCCTATTACTTGCCGAGCCGGACAGATTAAATCTCCAACAGGTATTTGTGTTTATCCCCCAAAGACTGAAGAACCAACATGTCTCCCAGGTAAAATTTTAACGCCTTCTGGTTCTTGTACATTTTCAACAGGTCATACACCAGGTCCTATAACTTGCCGACCAGGACAAATTAAATCTCCAACAGGAGTTTGTATTTACCCCCCGAATACTGAAAAACCAACATGTCTCCCAGGTCAAATTCTAACAACATCTGGTTCCTGCACTTTTCCAACAAGACCCATCCCTAGACCTACGCCAGGTTCTATAACTTGCCGACCAGGTCTAGTAAAATCTGCGACAGGAAATTGTATTTACCCACCAAAGGCTGAAAAAGCTTCTTGTCTTCCGGGTCAAATTTTGACTACGTTAGGTTCCTGTACATTCCCTACAAAACCAACTACGGGAAATATATCTTGCAGCCCTGGTCAAATAAAATCTCCAACAGGAGCCTGCATGTATCCACAAAAAACAGCTTCTAGTACAACTGAAATTCCACAAGGATATTTCTATCCAAAACCAAATAAAACTTTTGAATATTTAATGCCAAAACCGTTCCCAAGTACCCCTGGCGGTCAAAAAATGTGTCCTCCTAATACAGTTAAAAGCCCCACGGGTATTTGTGAACGGCAATGTCTCCCAGGAACCGTTAAAAGCGTTACTGGTGACTGTGCACGTCCTTCCACTTGTCCTCCTGGTTCTTCCCGATCACCGACTGGTGAATGTACCTTTCCCAAACCTACAGGCCGACCTACAAACACAAACACCCAAAGTACTCCATCTTATCCCTCTAAAAAACCTTACAGGCCTACAACCGACGATGGTTACCACTATGACAAGCCGACACCGGATTTTGATTTACCCACCCATTCCACCGAAAGCGGAACTGACAACGAGCCTGGACCAACCACTGAACATGACTGTAAGTAGAAATGTTTGCTTCAAGATAATGTCTCTTTAAGGGAGGCTTCTTATTGTTAAGAAATTAGGTAATAAAATATCCTCTTTCTAGATGGCGATTCCAATATCCACAGCGAAGTTTTGAAACCAGACAATCACGGAGATTCAGCCAACGAAAACAACGTCTTCGTTTCTACTAGAGGTCCGACAACATCCCCACGTCCCCCACCACCGTTCAATGGAGATGAAGTTGCTGTTCCAGCAGGATGTGCAGCTGCCTTGAAGTGTGTCCAAGAAATTTACTGTACAGCTGAGGGCGTTGTCTCTCCTGTGCCTGTAGTACTGACCAAGGACCAGGAATTATTGAGAGCACCAACAACAGTAAGAGATACAAATATTTTTTAATGATATCAGGAATTACAAGGAATATTTTCAATGGCCACAAAAGTATTCTGTAGGGTTTTGGTCATCTGGTTTCGGCTTTTGGAGATTGTAAATCTCCTAAGAGATGTTGAAGCATTGTTGCGATCACGCCACATATAAAATAGGGCTAAAATTTGACCCGTGACTATTCGTGGATTGTATTAATAAGAAAGTTTGAAATACCTGTGCGATTCATAGGTCTGGGAGATGTAGATACTTGGATTAAAAGTACCTTGAACAAACCTATTTTCGAACTAAGGGTTTTCAAATAAACGTGCTTCGAATTAAATTTTTCGAACAAAATTTCGCCAACTTTCCTTTTTATCACTACAAACGCGTGTGGTCTCGTTGACTGTTTAAGAAGCATTATTTCGTTAAGCGAGCTTGAGGCTTACGTAATGATTTTTTAACCAATGAGGAGTGAATGACGCTTGTGACGTTAACCAATGAGGAGTGGATGACGCTTATGATGTTTTTATTTGTCAAACTTCGGAATCGGCCAAGATAGGGCAGATTGCAGGGACGTTTCGAAGTAGCATGAAAACCAGGAATGAAAGCCCACTATATATTGGATGTAAAGCTGAGTGTAACGATGAATGTAATTTTTTTTAAATCGTTGAAGTTATTAGACTTCTCAAATGTGGCCATTTTCATAAACGAAAATAAAAATCTCAAAATCAGTACCACATGAAACGTTATTTATTAACTAAATTTTAACAAAGGCGACCGGTTTCGACTCAAGAGCTATCTTCAGGCCTTAAAAATATAACTTAAACTAAAACAAATAATAGTTAAAACAATAATTAAAATAAATCTTATAACATAAGACAAATCCTATAAAAGAAGTGGTTGGCACTGAGTAAAAGATAAAAATATTAAAAAAAAACTAGAAATGATCAACCCCATCACACTTAGCACTGTTCCGCGATGAGAGTTGATAATTTCTAATATTTTTATCTCTTTATATTTTTACTCTGAATATGAAGGTATCAGTCGGTACTGGATGGTCTGAGCTGGATATTCTTCGTAAGGTGAAGTATTTCCTTATCCTAAAGAGGAGTTTAAATTTCTAACCAGTAATAATATCTATCTAGAAAGTATGCCAAATCATGTTTTAAGATGGTTGCAGTTCAGTTCAAAAAAGATAGTTTTCAACAAATTCAATATCGCTTAAATTATATATTTTAACACTTTTGGCTCTCTCTAGGCTTGTAGAGACATCGAAAGTGGAATCATTGGCAAATGTTGTCGAGATCCCAACTACCAAGATCCCTGGCCATCAGCGAACTTAGTGGACGGTGTCGACGATGGTACTTACAAAGAAGACAACTTCTATGGCCAACATGACGATACCAACGGTAACAGACAAATAAGGCAATCTTACGGAAATTGCGGAACAACGAATGCGGTGAGTAAAATTTGGTCTGCTAACTGCAGGTACCCAGGATAAGTGTTAATAGAAGAAACATTAGTAAATAATTAAGTTGTGACGTCTGTGTCTTAGAATTCATTAGATAATGGCCCAGTAAAAAGGTACTATCCATCACCAAAAACACTGATTTTGGATCAGCACCATTAAATACGTTTGACTGATTTTCCTATGTATATAAATCTAAAAAGCAACTTCCTTTGGGACGACCATTTTACTATCCTATAGTACATCTTTATTTTAGTATTTATATTTAAACAAACTCGTATATCCATAATCTTTGTATGCCTGTAAAGCATTGTCAGATAAATTACACTTTATTTCTTAGAATACAAATCCAAGGGGCTCAGGACCTTTAGACGCTAACTTCGCTGAGTACCCATGGCAAGCTATGATATTGAGAGACGGTAACCGTAGCTTGCTATGTGGAGGTGCCATTATCAGTCAAGACGCTGTCCTGACAGCTGCACACTGTATCGAAGGGTAAGCTGATTTTAAATTAAGAGATATAATGCTATCGTTGTTTTCTGCTGTGCAAAAACTCTTCACTATGAACTGTTTTAAACAATTAACTCTCCTACCTCTGTGAAAGCAGCCAAATAAAAATAATCAAAATTCTAGGACTACACTGTAAACATTTCTGTTCCTTTAGGCTTCAAACAAACGACGTTTTAGTCAAGGGTGGCGAATGGAAACTAGGTATAGACGACGAACCGCTGCCATTCCAAATAGTCAAGGTTGCCGCCATTGTCCGACATCCTAAATACAAATCTGACGGTTACGATTTGGCTGTTCTGAAGCTCGCCGAAAAATTCAGATGGTCAAAGAATGTCGGCCCGATATGTCTACCCGATCCCAAATCGAAACCCAGCAATTGCAAAGTTACAGGATGGGGAAAACGAATTTTGCAACGTAAGTTCCATAACAAAATTTTTTTTAATTATTTTTCTTTTATTTATTAGACATAAGGGAAATCCCCATTACAATAAAAAATCACTAAAAGATGATACATCAATTTTAACTTTCATTTTAAAAACAATCAGACACTTAAGTCAGTCAAATGACAAGTATTAATTATTTTTTTTATTTTAAAATAACAAATATCAATAAAAATCATTAAGAATGAATCAAAATATTCAAAATGTCAAGATAGTTTTTCTACACCCGTATTATAATAATGCACTTATATGCCCATAATCCGTTTCATAATGATACCCATTATGATACAGATTTTTCATTATGATACAGATTTTTAATCAATAGAAACCTACAATTTTTCAATCAAGCATGATGTTTGACGTTTGTCCTAAATTCCTATGTAATTGTTTTAGTTGTCAAAACGTATTAAATTTTCGTAGATAGCTAAACTTCGATAATTATAATATTAAAATGTCTGATATCAGCGATATAGAACACTCCTCCACACATATAGGAGAAAGGAGAAAATGCAGTACAAAATATTTTGCCCCAAAAATCTGTGGTAATACCAGTACCCAAGGTAATACCATTACAATTTTGTAGAATTTTTTATAGAAATACGAGTAATTACTGTTATTGTGTTCAATACCAATATAAATAGAATATTTATAGGTCTTGATTATTTATCGGGTGTAGAAAAAATAGCGTATGCAACTCTCATGTAATGGTTATTAAAACACTCGCATAAACCATACGAAACTCGCCTTTGGCTCGTTTCGTATCCCGGTTAATGCTCGTGTATTAATAACCATCATTACATGATCGTTGCATAATATACTATTGTCTTTATATCCAAATCACATGAATGTGCACTTCTCTGCATTCTTGTTAGAGGACTAAATAACCCCAAATTAGTTCTGTGAAATGGAAGGAAGAATAAATAAATCATTTTGACGAGTATATCTTACTGGTCCTCTAAATTAAAAGGCTTCTAAACAATGAATAGATCCTGAAATAAGTTTATGTAAAAATAATAAATCTACTGTACCCTTTCGAAATTCTAGACATTCAAGATCCATTAAGTTTATTTAAATATTATGATCACAGTTACCAAAATACCTAATATGTAGGTACATCATAAAATGAAGACCACACTGGCAACTCATATTCCAATATTAACCTAATAAACTGAGTAAACAGTTTTAATGGAATTCAAAAAGAGGTTGTTCGAGTTCCTAAGACAAAACCTAAAGTTTTGAGAGCCTTAGTTATTGCATGAATAGTAAGAGGAACAAACGATAGATGGTCTAAGTCAGCTGTACTTAACCTTTGAGTTGTCACCTTCTTAAAATGTAAATAAAGGACAATGGGTGACGGTAGAGATCCGGTTTAAATATTTTCTAAAAAAAAGTTCCTCATGTTGTTTTAATAAGCTTTGAAACGTCGCAACACAATTTGTTTCAAAAAAGGACTATTCGCTCCGTGCGAAGTCATGGAAAGGGAAGCAAAAGCGATACTAGCGCTAGCTGCGGATAATTCGTGCATTTTAGGGCGATATTTTGTAATTTTGGCATATCAAATACACGTATACATTTTACTTTTTTTTTTTAAAGTAGGTAAAAACAATACAATAAGCAACTGGAGTTGCTGTGTTGAAAATTATACAAATACTAGCAAAAAAAAACGATGAAACTTATATAAAAAATTTCAGTAGCAAAGTGGAAATTACAACGATGAAATAAATGGATAGGTGTAAAATAAGATGAAAAATTACCTTTATTTTTGTAATAATAACAGAAATGATGGAAATAGTAGACATCAGAAACTTGAAAAGTTTTAAATAAACAATAAATTATCATTTTACGATGTTCTTTAATATCCCTTTATTCTTAAATGTTCATTCAGCAAGGACTAGATTTCAAGATTTCTGCCTTTGATTATTATATGTGGCTGGAATGCAATTTTGTGACTTATTGATGGGAAACCAGTTTTAATCATTCATTCTATGTTTTCTTTCGAACAAAAATGAAAATATAAATAACGATCCTTTTTTTATACATTTTAACTTCACGCTATTATTAAATGGTATTTTTTAATTTTGACAGAATAGACTAATTCTTCAATGACTTATTGTTGGGCAACTTCTCATACATTTTCCAGTAAATACTGTTGCCTGCCTATATTTTATTATTGATTTTTATTGTTTATTCATAATTTTCTTTAATTTAAGCGATAAAAATATATAATAATAATAAATTAATGTTCTACTTGTTTTACAAATCCATATACTTTTATTAAAACTAACATATATACTTTTTAATTACGAATTCTATTAAAAATTGTATTTGTCAGTATACGCAGAAATAGTCCATAAGTACCAAAACGAATTGGCGCTGCTGTCGCGCACGGAGGGAATAGGTGAACCATTTAAAATTAGTTGGGATCTTTAAAACACAAAACGCAAAACGATAAAAATATTAGCATGATATTTATTGTTAATGTTTTCGCGCATTTCGCTCAAAATTTTAAAAACAAAAAGCAATAGTTTTAAAAAGCACTCTCGATAATAGTGTTTGGGGCTGCACAAAAAAGCTTGGAGGGCCGCACAAAAAAGCTTGTAGGGCCGCAGGTTGAGTATGACTGGTCTAAGTGCAGCACCAAATCTTTTATGTCATTAACACGTTTAAAAATTAAATCTTTGGTTAGTCAAATACAATCTTGTTATGTCCTCTACCAAAAGTAATTGTGTGACACTTGTTGTTTTTTTTGTGTCATCGGCATCAACTGCTACGGTTATGCCTCATGTTCTGTGTAGTCTTTGTTACTGTTTCCCAGCGCCACTTTAGGAACAGCACTGTTAATTAGTACCCAACAGTGAATGGTCGAGTGGGGAATCCTACCAAGGCATCAGAATTAATTTTAAATAATTAAATTTAATGAAAAAACCCCGGCCAAGGGTGGGATTCGAACCTGGGACCCTTGGATCCGCAGACAGAGACTCTACCACTGGGCCACCCACCCTACTTGTTGTTATTAAGTACAATATAATTATTTACAAACCAATGATGCAGTATATTAGTACTGTTACGCTGGTTTTTGGTAACTCAATTTATTAACAACTTAACTTTTACAATTCAACTATCAACTATTACCTTTATCGTACAACGTCTATTATCAAACTTATACTCTGACATCAGGATCTTCGACCTATATACATCCTTTGAACCTTCTCGAACCATCAAGAAGTTTCTTGATGCGGAATAACATTTCTAGTTTGTTCTCTCTTCTTCTTTTATTCGTACTTTTACTTAGGACAACCGCAGTACACTGTAGGGTAATGGGGGACATTGCACTACTTCTTTTATTCGTACGTCTCCTATAACAGCCGCAGGCTACTGCAGGATGACAATCATTGACACTATTAACGTAAGTTGGAATCATATGGAACATTTTTTTATTATTGGTTTAGTAAAAAAATTTTTTCGTGATAAAAAGTTCTGCATGGTCCAAAACTTAAAATGCAACCCTCAGATATCAGTCTTATACAAGGTTTGTCAAAAAATGTGAATTTTGCTAAAGAGTAAAGTATCTTTATTTTGGACAAACTTCGTATATGACTAATAAAATTTGATATGTGATGGTTGTATTTTAGGTTTTAGACCATACTCGACTTTTTATGAAGAATAACCTTTTTCCTAATAATAATAATAAAATAAAAGTTTTTCATATGCCACCAACTATGTCTACGTATGACAATATCTTTGTGCTGCAGCACCAAAAATATTTGTGATATTTTAAAATTGTAAATGAGCTTGCACATGGATAAATTTTGGAAAACGCGTTATTCGCTCGAATCCAGATCTGGCAAATATGGGGGGCGTTTTGTCAATTCGAAGTCTACTTCATAAATGCCGGAGCTAGAACTATGGCTTGATAAAACAGCGCTTCTTTTGCAACGGATAGGTTCCCAAAAAAACTGAGAGTTAACCCTTTCCAGGGAAAACAACAGCTCTAAATTTACGGGGTGGTGGCAAATCGAAGTGTTTTTATTCTTTTCTTCAGAACAATGGCCTTGGGAACACAAAAATGAACCCATAATTCGTTTACAACACATGTTTCTAAAGTAGGCTTTGGAAAAAATCACGTACGTCGAACGTTTAATTCTACTTTTTAATTGTCAGTTTGGATTTAATTCAGAGCCGCGCGTAGTTATTACAGACATGACTTTTATCTTTGTCGGTCATGGCTTACTTTAGAAACATTTTTTGTGGATTAGTCTTTATTTTATGTTAGCCCTCCTTGTTGGCTTGAAATAAATCTTAGAGCACTGATAACTGTGATAAAATAATTTTCCTTTTTCAGTACACGCAAAAGGCGCTATAATGCACCAGATCGATGCTAAAGTAGTCGATGGCAAGAAATGCAAGGAGACTTTAAGCGAGAAATTCCAAGAATCACTGCCACAGTTCAAAGAGCATACAATTTGCGCGTCATCAAACATTGACCAATGCAAGGTAAGGTTTTCGATAATTTTATTGACACTAGTGACAGTTAGGAAACAATAGAAAAAGATCTTGAATGTACTGGTTAAATTAGGCAAAAATTTTCAATTTAAGCACCAGATAAAATTGCTAAATACAAAACTTTTTTTTGAAGTTTTGCAGTCAGAATTGTGGCAAAAGAAATAGGTTTCAAACTAGCTAAAAGAGTATATTACCTTCTAATTGAGTCCCATTTTAGGCATTTTGAATGAGTTATTCAATACTGTTTTTTGTCTGCAAAAAGTAGCATTACGATTTTTATGTGCAGGGTACAATCTCGTCATGTAAGTCACTTTTTGTTAGACATAAAATGTTAACATCGTCATTTATACATTATACTTCTTGTATTGTACATTAAAACAAATCAACCTATTCCAATACTAACGCTCGTTTAACGCGACCAGTCGACAACTTGCGGTTACACATACCCAGATCTGAAGTGGTAACTAGTAACTAATTTATAATGGGATTAAAATATATAATAAATTTCCAAATAATATAAAAAAGGCGGAAGTAATTACAGCATTTTTAAGAATATTTTTGTGACGAAAGCATAGTATACTTTGACTAAGTTTTACAATGACTTTTAAATTGTTGTAACTATTTGAACGTACATGTATCTATTAAATTTTTATTATAGCTTAATTTTCTGCACCCGTCTTATACCTGTCAAGAAATAACAATAATTAGCCGGTCATACCCCAGGTATATTTTGAAAAGCGCAGGAACAGCTATATATAAACAAAACCTATTTGGTTTTTTATGTACACATTTTTGACTAACTACATTATAATATAATTATATAGATTGCCCAAAGCGAGTCGCAGCTAGCGCCCATATTATCTCGCAAGTGATCATTAATCAGAATCGATTTTGCAAAAATGTGTTTTAAACAAATTTTCAGCCTTTGAATATGGCAAAAAAAAATACCTGCGTTTTACTTTAAGGCATGTCCGTATGTCGGTATTTTGTAAAACATACATGACCGATCTATAGGTGTTCAAATTAAAGTGTTACAGTTAAATATCGCCGAAAATATGCATTTTAGAAAAAAAAGTTTCAGACAAAAGTTTTATAGTTTTTTGGGACACATTTTGGCTAAATTAATTTTTTTTATAGCTGACCATAATATGGCCATAACGAGGTGGACTTGGTTTTTTTAAATGGCAATCACATATTCTTAAAGTACATTAAAAAATAAGAAACTTTTGATGGAAATATTTTTTTATTGGACTTTTACTTTTTGAGTAACAGCTACTTGAAAATTTTGCTGGGCGAAAAAAAACTTTCGTCTGAAACGTTTTTTTATAAAAGGCGGTATTTAGCTGTAACACTTTTAATTTGAACACCCGGTATAAGCAGATATATCGTTGACAGTCAAATACATCAGGCCTATAAATACAACGCTTAACTGGTTGCAAATATATGAATTAAACGAACATTTCTTCTTTTTAGGTGGACATTGGAAGTGCACTTGCTTGTACAAACGAACAAGGTACATACGTAGCATCCGGAATATTCGCATGGGATAGCGGCTGCAAACAGGAAGGCCAAATTGGAGGTTATGTCGCCACAGATACACCTTGGGTTGAAGAAATCCTGAAAAAATCTCTGAAAGAGTTAAGAAAATTAGATAGAGAATTTTTGCTCAATAACAGGAAGTAGATGAAAAATGTTAGACATAAAAAAGAGAAATTATTAATATAAATAGTTGTTTTTAGAAGTAAAATTTACTGGAATTGAAGATAAAGAGACCTAAATTTTTAGAAAGTCGCGCCTGTAGTGGTGTAAATGAAACTAAGAATATATCAAACATAAAATCCAGAGTTTCAATACCTGAAGGTTATATGAGTACAAATAAAATGAAAATATATTTTTTAATAAATTTTAAAAATAAACAGTAGTCAGTAATTAAGAATCTATAAAACATAACCATTCAGAGGTGCTCTCTTATATTACTGTAAATTTTGTTGTTAAATGTAAATACTTATTAAAAACATGTGATAAATGTTAACAAACTTCAGACTACTTTATTTATTTTAAGAGTTATTTAGAATGCCAGTAATTTTTTGTATATTTGTTTTTTTTTTGTATTATTTAATGTATAACAAAAACTGCCATATGTAAATTTCTCGCTATACTTATTAAGTTTATGTAATGTGTCAAAATGGATGACACGCAATACTCATTTTTGTACTACTACTATTGAAAAAGAATTTAGCCTAATATATATTATATGAAAAATAAAATAGATGTTAAATGTAAAATATAATAAATAATAGGTACCTATGAAGGTTGTTTTTGTTTTGTTTCATGGTTTCCTCTGACTAATTTTTACGTGTGTTTTACTCATACATTATACAAACGGTAGATAAAACATTGCGCATGATCCCACTTCGAAACTATTCGCACCGACCAATCACAGTTGAGTACGTCATAATAAGTCACCTGTCAGAGTGTTCATACAAATTTAATTCAAATCTATTGTGTTGACGAGAATTAATTTGATATTTTAGTAACTTAAATTGTGGAAAATATCAAGGTGTGTTGTAAAAAGCTGTATTTATTATAAAAGTGCAAAGTGTGACGCTGATAAAGGAAACCTACATTTATTTCGGTAATGTATTTATTTTGTAAGGTTTCGTTAACGGCCATTTGTTTATTTAAAAATAAACAGAACCAGCGTTGGCCATTAGAACATGTTACAAATTGCAAATGTGAAAACTTAAATAAATGTTTTTATTGTAAACTACTTACTATTTCTTGTTTTATTGGGATTCTTTTTTTTTTTTTTCAGGAAGTGGAAAGAGTAATATACAATCAAATACAAAAATATCAATCTATTCTGTAAACTGGATAATCACTTTAAAGACCATTGCGCGTTAAGTTGCTGCTATCGTAATCTAATAAAGTTAGAAGCATCCATCTACATCACAGTTATAATTCATTATAACAATAAAAATATATTAGTGCGAGCAGGAAACGAATAATATCAACGTGGGCGTGTTCGCTGTTCGATGGGAGTAGGCATACGCTGTCGGCTGGCTATCGGAAAGCGTTCAATAACCGACACTCGAAGCTGGGCAGAGTACTACATTAAAGTAATTGTGAAAAATTGAGAAACGAGTATGAATATTTTAAATAATTCTAGTTAGTGACTTCAACTTACTTTGTTAAATACATAAAACAAAACCAATGCTAAGGGAATTAAAATTTTTTGAATTTTACAACTTTGTTGCTTGATTATGGATTTCCAAGAGATGCACAAATTTTCATATTTTTTTTTTTGTAAAACTAATGTTTCCATATGCTACATTTCTTAATTTGCGAATATTTTTTTGTCATCATCTGTTAAAGTTTTGTTCTTAAATTCCTTCACTATTTCAGGCCAAGTTTTATAATATTACTTGTGTCTACTTTTCAAAATAAGAAATCCATTTTTTAACTCAAAACTCTGACCATAGGCATTGTCCAAAACAACAGAAAATGATTTAGAAAATATTTTTCTATGTTTTATTGAGAAAACTTACCAAATCTATTTAAATATGTTAAAAAAAATTGGTAGGAAAAATATTCAAATACTTAATAAAATAAATTTGAAAAACTATTTCGAGGAAAAACATAAAATCGAATCTATTTAGAAAAATCTTATCTTATCTTAGTATAGGTAAACAGGTATATTACCTGCATTATCAACTAAAATGTAAGATATTCGATATTCGATATAAAGATCATCTTTATTTTAAATATTAGTATTCCAGTGCAATTGCCAGTACCTATTGTTAACCAAGCAACTGTGTAATCTTTAAAAACATTTGGTGAGTATTATAGACATAATATTATTTAAGCTAAACTCGAATTAACGTCAATAATTTAACTGCTAGCTACGTAGCTAATAGTTTTTTTTTCACTACTAGCTTTAGACGCTTACTTTATTGACTGATTTTCAGGTAGAAAAGTGGTTCATTATTAACCTAGGGAGAGAATGCGCTAGTTCAGTGATGATGTAATTATGGTTCCACTGACAATTAAAGTGACAGTAGATTTTTTGAGTGCGTTTTGTTCGTTTTGTTTACCTATATTATATCGATTTTTTCACTTTTATAAATATATTCCTAAAGTAAGTAGATAGCATGTATCAAATATACAATCGTTTAGTTACCAATTACATACCTTTAAACTATTTTTTATGACCTGTAAACAATATTTTGAAATAAAATAAAAACAGTAAAAACGTATATGTCAAATTTATTGATGTTTTTGTTAAAAGTTTGGTTAGAATTAAATGTCAGTGGAACCAAAATGACATCACACTGAACTAGCGCATTACAGAACCTACCTGATAACTATATACCTACTGTATTTTATGTAAATGATATCAGTTCATATTTTGACAGTTTTTGAGGTTAACTGAAATGCTCAAATGCAAATACAAAATGTAAAAATATTTTACTTACTTATTTAATGGTCATATCCACTATTCAAATAAAACCAATTCACTTTCAGATTTCATTCCACATTTTCATAAATATATAAAAGAGTTTTCAAATCAAAATAAAAATAAATCGATAAATAAATGGGTAACTTGTTGCCAAGGTTGTTCTTGTCACACCGGTAGAACGGGAGTGACTGGTGACCCGTTCAAGATCCGGACGACATTATAAATTCAAAATTCAAATTTTATCAAAACTTTTAATTTTGTGACTAACTTGACCACCAGCAAAAAAAATTTCATTTAATTCTACGTATAAACTGTAAATTCTATAGGTACTAAACGGACGTTTGTGTTTTACATTTAATTGTCACAAGCATGGATGATTTGATTTGAAAAAAAGTTTGAAATCGTTTTTATTAGTTTTAAAAACTTAATTTTTTTTAATTAAAATGCTAGTAGTGAAAAAAATAGTATATGAGCCACGGAGAAGTGAGTTATTTTGTCTCGCATCCATTAAAGACCTCGACAAAATAACTCACTCCTCTACCTTGGCGCATAATATAAATATAAATATATATAAATAAATATATATAAATAAATATATATAAATAAATATATATAAATAAATATATATAAATAAATATATATAAATAAATATATATAAATAAATATATATAAATATAAATGGTTTTTATTGGATAAATTGAATTTGCCGGTTTACATATCGTGTCTTGTGCTGATCATAAAAATCGGCTACAATATAAACATGTCAATGCGTATCAAAGAAGCAGCCAAAAAGCTGACAAGACCGCAGTGACACTAAGCAGAACAATGCCAAATTTAGGAGGTCAAAAGAGGGAAAACGGAGGGTTCTTAGCAGCATAGTAAGTTTCATCTTAAAATACAGATATATGAAAAATATAGAAGAACGCTAGAATGCCATTCAGGTGATAATAAAACATTAAGTCGAAAGAAAATATGGGGAGACAGGCTACTATCTCACCCAATTCATATCCGGGCATGGACGATTCAACAGCTATCTACATAGAATGAAACTGGCAAATAGTGAAAACTGCAGGTACTGTAGAAACCCGGACACACCCCAACATACTGTACTAGATTGTACGAACTGGAACACTTATAGAGAAGAAGCAACAGATGCGACACAGGAACCAATCACCGCAAACAATATACGACATATGCTACAAAGCGAGAAGGAACGGACAGCGATAAATAACATGATAATGAAACGATCCGCAAAATTAAAGAACACGGCAGAAATAAAATACGGAGACGCCCACAACATCCCATAAGCCATCTTCCTTGAAGTAATACTAGGCAGGTAGTTCCAAGGAAGATTTCGACAAAGGCTCCAGAGTGGATTTTAATCGGCAAAAATCCGACACTACCTAGTCATTTGGCTGCTAGATGTTTTTGAAAATTTTTATCTCTCAAAAAAAAATGGTTAGAGGTATATTAAAAATATGTCAGTGTTAATGCAGCATGTGGACGGAATATATCTTATGCCTTAGTGACACATGCGCCATCTCATGGAAACTATCTCAATTAATTTCGTGACAGTCTTGTGGTATGAAACTTCATCAAATTTCAAGTAACATGTGTTTTAAGAAAATTTGTATTTTTTGAGATTAGTCACTATTGTCACCGGTGAGCGATATATTTTTGGGATACGAAACTTTTTTTAATGCAAATTTTCGTTATCTTTGGTAGGCCATTAATACAAGTGCCTAATCTTTATTTCAATATTCAGTCGATTTTTTTAAGTTTCTTACATCATTTTCGAATTATAAATATGATTCGGGCACATTTCATGGACTGAATATCTTTATTGGAGTTAAACTTCTTATTGTACCTATTATTCTATTGTGTATAATAAATTAGGATTATTTTGTAGATCGATGGATAAAGCAACTTATCCAAAATTGAAAGGCTCAGCAGGTTCACATGGGGTCGTCTATCAAGTTAAACTACTTCAATTTTATCTACTTCAGAGTAAGCACAAAGATGAGGATTTTAAATTGTCTACAGAAAATACAGATGCTGCCAAGTTTGATGATGTCGTTTATGAGACTGAAAAGGCTACCATTTTACTTCAATCAAAACATTTTCAGACACAAAATCAAATTAGTTTTGACAATTTATTCCCAAAAAAATCAGAAACAGAACAATCGAGTAAACCAAAAGGTGATTTCCAACAAAATTCAAACGATTCCAAAGATGGAGGTTCTTTTAATTTGTTCAAATATTTAAAAGAATTTCAAAATATTAACAAAGACAATTTTATTAGTGACAACATTCAAAATGTCATTATTTGTACAAATTGTGAATTTCTCTTACAGCGTATAAATCGATCCCTATGTAATAAAATGAATATTAAAAATAATGAAAATTTTGAATTTCTTACAGAACAATTTTCGATTTTTTCTATTAGAAATTCAAAATGTTACTCTTTCAATACAAAAAATCAGCATATTCTTGTCGAATACATTTCTAAAAATGTGCATGATATTTCCGAAGTTGTAGTCAGATTATTTTTAGATAAATTACTACTAGTATCAATATTTGATAAGGATTTAGATTACCAAATACAATATTTAATTGAACAAATGAATATAAAAGATGAATATATTTCTGTAAAATTAATTCAGTCTAGTATTTTTGACAAAATGAAAATATGGTTCGAATCCCCACCAAAGGGAACTTATCTTAGAAAAACCAACATCATAGAATATATATCTCATATCAAATGTACAAATTATATAAATCGTAAAATAAAAGCTTTATCTGTATTATTGGACAATACTGCAAATAAAGATGATACTTATTTTAATTTATTTAAAAATAATTTAATTTTAATTAAAATTGTAAATAATAAAACGTATGATTTGCACGAGTTCAAAATTTGTCAACTTCTATTAGAGTATTTTATATCTAAAAACAAACCGAAAGAAGCAAACAAAGCAAACAAAGCGAACAAACATGAATTGCTAGACAAAATGTTATTTGTAGATCCACATGCACCATCAAACATTGTCAAAAATATAATCAATTCGTTTGAAGTACCGGAATATACTTGTTTAATTGTCCCGATTTTTGATAACTTCCAAAAATTTTCAGATATTAAAAGTGAGTTAGGCAACGCTATTGAAAAAAATAAGTCATATAAAAAAATTATTATTATTATCTCTGATATATTAGACGAGAAAAATAAATTGTATGAGTTTTTTCAAAATTTTACACCTATTGAATCAAATATTAAATTAAGTGATTTTTCTGCAAATATTCAGAATACAGTTCTTCAAACAGACATTAAATTTCAAGGAAACGAAATACCTTTACAAAACGTGATTGAAATGAAAAACGAGGTAGTGAAATGGGATAATATTATTGATGAAAATACTTTATTAAAATTGGCAATTGGCAAAGAAAAGTTAATAGTTAATGACTTTAAAAATTATGAAGAACTTCCATTTTATGTTAAAAGAAACTTTTTTAAAATTGACAAACAGAAATTTACTGAATATTTTGAATATTCAAATCAATGGGTTGATTCGATTAGACACAATACTGAATCTGACGAAAAAGATTTCTGTTCAAAAGTTATTAGCCAATGTAATAAATTTATTGCAATTTTTGATTCTCCAGGAATGGGAAAATCAACTATTCTAAATAGATTAGCTTATTTGCTTCGTAAAACAACTCATTGGATTTTAAAAATAAACTTGAATGAATGTACTAATATTTTGTACAAACTTTCCAATGAAAAGCGTGAATCTGTAACATTAGATGAATTATTAGACTTACTCGACTATCCAAAGAAAACTAAATTTGAAGAAAACCTTTTTAATATCCCTAAAAACGTAATTTTATTAGTAGACGCTCTAGATGAAATTTGTCCAGAATATTCTAACTTGATTCTAAATTCACTGATCTCCACAGCCAGTAGCAAAAATATTAAAAAAATAGTTCTGACTTCTAGGCCACACGTTTTAACAAAATTAGAACATAAAAATATCGAGTGTGACATGTATGCTCTGAAACAATTTTCTGTCGAAGAAAGAATTACATTTCTTGCTAATTTTTGGTGCAAGAAATTAAATAAGCAACATGATGAAACTAAGTTGGACAAAATAAAAAAGTTTGCAAATAAATTACATGGTACTTTAATGAGTAATAAAGGATGGTACAAAGTTCAGAGTCTTATAGGTATACCTTTACAAATTAAGATGATTGGTGATATTTTTACGGTTCAATGTAATCATTTTTTGGAAAACTTCGAAAGCCATATAGAATTACCTGAGGAATTTAATCTAAATTGGTTGTATAAAGAGTTTATTAATCGACAAAAACAGATTTATATAGATGAAAAATGTAATGCATCTGGAATTACAGCTACAATTAAAGTTTTAGATAAATCATTTAATGAAGCGATTAACGACTACAAAAGGGAAGCGATCAAATTAGAGTTTCTACCAAAAATCCATCGGTATTTTGAGATACTTTCGTCATCTAAAAGTTGCGATGAAGATGATTTACTAAAAATGGGAATTCTAATTAAATCCAATAAAATCCTTTATTTCGCTCATAGAACTCTGTCGGAATATTTTGCTACGCTGCATATTTGCGAACTAATATTGGAAAATAAACTATCCAAAGCATTTCTAAGATTTCTAATAACTGGGAGTAAATTTTTGAAGAATAATTCGTTTATATATCATATGCTAGTAGATCATTCAATACCTGAGCAAATTTTACTATGTATATTCTATTCAACTGATAGTTTAAAGAATTGTGTAGGCCAGAACTTAATTAGGCTTTTTATTCGGAAACTCGGTTACGAAAAATTATTTAGGAGCTTGCCGTTAATCGAATTAGAAAGGGTTCATGAAATGCTTGAAACTAATTTAGGCATTGACAACTATTTAGAGATTCTTAATGATTTAGAAAACGTTAATCTTAGAACAATAAATAACATAACACCACTGCACTTAGCATGCAAATATAATTCTATAGAAATTATGGACCTACTAATAACTAAAGGACTTTCCGTTAAGGTTCTTGACGGATATGGGAGGTCGCCTTTATATTACGCCGTCAAAAGAAACAAAGATATTTTAGAGTTCTTATTTAAAAAAGGGCATCCCGTTGACATTATGGATAATTTTGGAGCAACGCCCTTACACTATGCAGTTCAATCGAGTAGTAACACAATTATTGATTTTTTGTTGAATAATAGAGATCCCACTGAAGTTAGGGATAATGTTGGACGAACGCCATTACACTATGCAGTTCAATCGGGTAATAAAAAAGCTATCGACTTCTTGTTGAGTAAAGGACTTTCCGTTGAAATTAAGGATAATATTGGAAGAACGCCGTTACACTACGCAGTTCGAATTGATAATTACAGAATTATTAAAGTGTTGTTGAATGAAGGCCATTCCCTTGAAATTAGAGATAATTTTGGAAGAACACCATTACATTATGCAGTTCTATCAAACAATAAAAAAACTAATGACTTCTTGAATATAAATTTCCTCATTGAGGTCTTATTGGAAAACGGGCATCCACTACATATAACTGATTATGCGGGAAGAACGCCATTACACTATGCAGCTATATTGAATTATAATGAAATTGTAAAGTTCTTGTTAAATAAAGAGCATTCTATAGATATAATCGATATTTTTGGAAAGACGCCATTACATTATCAAAATGAATCATGTTTCAATGACACTGAAGATTTCTTGTTGGAAAAAATATATTACGTTGATATCCCTGATGAGAATGGAAAAACACCATTACACTATAAAATCGAATTGAATCAGAACGATACCGTAAATTTATCGATAAATGAAGGACTTCCCTCTTATATTGGTGACGTGTATGGAAGAACGCAATTACACTTTGCAGCTAAATTTGGTAGAACTGATTTTATACAGTCACTGTTGAATAAGGGTTATCCGGTTGGTATTCGTGATGAGGCTGGAAAAACTCCTTTACACTATGCACTTGAATCGAAACAAGACTACTATACTATAGAGTTTTTGTTAAAAAAAAAACATCCCGTTGAAATTAATGATGAAGATGGAGTAACTCCATTACACATTGCAGCAAAATTTTGTAAAACTGAAATTTTAGATTTATTGATAAATAAAGGACATTCCATAGATTCGCGTGATATGATTGAAAAAACTCCTTTACATTATGCACTTGAATCGGAACAGGACGATACTGTAGATTTTTTGTTAAATACAGGACATCCCGTTGATATTTGTGATAGAAATGGAGTAACCCCGTTACATATGGCAGTGAAGTATGGTAAAACTAAAATTGTAGATGTCTTGTTAAATAAAGTCCATAATATCGATATTAATAATAAAGATGGAGCAACTCTATTACACGTTGCGGCTAAATTTGGTAAAACTGATATTATAGATTTATTTTTAGAAAAAGGATTATCCATTGACATTCGTGATTGGATGAAAAAAACTCCTTTACACTATGCACTTGAATCAGAGCAGGACGGTACTGTAGATTTCTTATTAAATAAAGGACACCCTTTTGATATTAGTGATGAAAATGGAGTAACTCCATTGCACATTGCAGCTAGATTTGGTAAGACTAAAATTGTAGATTTATTGTTAAATAAAGGCCATTCTGTTGAGATTGGTGATAAAAATGGAATCACTCCATTGCACATTGCAACTAGATTTGGTTATGTTGAAATTATAGATTTATTGCTAAATAAAGGACACACTGTCGATATTGCTGATAATAATGGACTAACTCCCTTGCACATTGCAACCAGATTTAATAAAACTGAAGTTATAACATTATTATTAAAAAAAGGACATTCCACTGATTCTCTTGATATATATGCAAACACTCCTTTCGACTATGCACGTGAATCGAATCAAAATAATAATGTTTTAGATTTCTTGTTAAATGAAGGAGATACCTTCGTTGGTAGTCTTGATTTAGATAGAAATATACCATTTAACTATGGTTATACAGTGTTTCTTTCCTGATGGAAACAAAAAGGAGTGGACTGTATTTTATGGTAATCGATTCGTTGCTGCGCTTAATTAAGTAGTTTTTCCTGATTAGAAAATCTGTGAGATAATAAATTTAACTTACTAACATAGATGGGATCATAACATACCGTAAGAAAACACTATGACACTGCTAATTCTAGTATTTCGTTTACTTACTTCCCAGATAACAATTATACATTCTTAGTATATACTTTTTAAGAATATGCATATGCTGAGAATATACTATATTTGCATTGAGAATATTCTCAGAACATACTAAGTATATTACAGGACTTTGTTTGTACGTGCTATGCAAATACTGAGAATGTACTAAAGTATGTGTATAGTACTACTAAAAAACCGGTACAGGTACAAGATATTTAGACTTTGTTGCACTATGCTTGTTTGACTTCCTACTTAATTCAATCTCCTAAATTCGATTTTTAAAACTTATATTAAAACATTGGGATCTAAGGAAATAGATAAAATTATTTAAAATGAATAAGAAAAAAAAATGTTAATAATCAAAATAAAATAAACGCAATAAACCAAAGTAGGGCAGAGAACATTATCTACATTTATAGGTCTAGTGTAGAGAACATTATGTAAAATATTTTTAAATCATCGATGTACCCCATGCTCAACCTTTATGGTCTTAATGGGTTACACAGATGAAACATTTTAAATTAGTGTCATGTATTTGAACAACATATTCTGTTTATTTAGTCGTATTACTGTTTGATTTATGTATGATAAAAAAATGTAAATTATTCTACTCCTAAATAAACATTATTATTAGTATGCAATAAGTATCTACTTTCACTTGATAGTAAGTATATGTTAACTATTTAAGTTTAGCATATACTAGGTATATAAAAGGTGTTTTGTTTAGATTTGGTAGAACTTTACATGACAACATAAAAAATAAAAGGTAGGATATCAACTGTGTTAAAAATAGGACGCCCATGCGCATGACGTCACGTGTTGAGTTTGTAGAGGCGCGCTTTTAGAAATACTTTCGAAGTGTGAGGAAAATATATGCTTTACAGAAATTTCATGAATATTAAAGGATAAATATTTTAGAAATTACATGAAATATCTAAGGATATTATTATGGGATAGTTGAGAAAAGAGCTATGAAAGAAAATAAATGCAAATATATACATAAAAGAAATATTTATTTTAAGTAACAGTTTTTTTTTTCTTTTTAATAATTTATTTTTGTTATACAAGTTAGAATGCAGGTTTTTAATTTTAAAGGACACTTGACTTCTAAAGAATAGTTTCTATAATCAGGATAATAATAAAGGTATCTTCGCCTGGGGACCCTGGGTAAAAATTTCGCATCTGTGGACGTCGGAAATTTTTAAATGATTAGGATTCGCACCTGGTGACCCATTTACCTAGATCTGTATTATTTTACTGGATAGGATATAGGCTATATTGAAAATGACCGATTTGAGCAAATTATGGTGGGATAATTTGACATGTCTAACCTATAATTTGATTAGTTTTTCTTCTATTCATTTTGCCGACAATGTCCTTCGAGACAATTCATCCATAATTTTGATTTTTTATTAAAGAAAATATAAAAATGGAAACGTGAAGCATATTGTATCTTCATGAATGAACGTTTATTGTTTATATCATAGTATTGCTAACCGATACTATCTACATAAATAGCAGATAAATGATCCGTTCTAAAGTAAATGAAAATTCTTAAAACTGCACTAGGAATTTTTTATACAACTAAAAGGAGATATTGGTAATAGAAATAACAGCCTCGAGTTAGAACTACATAGGTGCTCGAATCACTTTAGGGAACAAGTATGAAACGAGAATCGATGGGTTTGCCATTGTTACAATAGAACCAGGAAGAACAGGGATATAAATATGGTTAAAAGATGTAGATACAACTAAAGCGATAAGAATTGGAACTGATCTAGTGGTGTTTTTAGACACATGATTTACATTAAGAGTTTTGCAAGATAATGTAGGTAGGTAGTTTATAATTGCAAAGTTAATTTTAACAATGTTGAAATATATTTTAAATTACCTACACTTGTCTAAGATAGCTAACAAAATTTACTAATTATTAGTTATTACAACTGATAGAAATTTTAATTAACATTTCTAACTCTTTCAGGTTAATACATGGTCTTTTTGTTGTCTCTCTGATAATTTATACACTATACAAATTACATGGAAATTAGTGCAACTCATAAATATATGCATTAAAAAATTGTTCTAGGAAAATACTGTTATGACTTAAATTTTGTGTAGACTATTCGAATGTAATTTACAATTAAATAAAGAACAAATTTAAAGGCTTTACATAATTTTTACAATTATGCAAATATTGATTTATATATATATATATTTCAAATGAAGAAGGATATAAAGTAATATTTTTAAATGAATTACCAACATAGTCTTCGTTTGTGTTTTATCAATGCAGGATAGCTCAAAATGATTTGAACGTAATCGCATTCCTGCACTTACAACATTAAAATTGTTCATATCCATACTCTTCAGCCAATTTCCCAAAAGCTCCAATTCTGTAGGAAACCTCAAATAACAAGAACATTATTTAATTTAGTAATATTCGTTATAATGCACTTCAATTTTCTCATTTAATCAAAAATGTTATTTGTATTCTTGTATGCTTGCATAATAATGTGTAAATTAGTAATTGTTTCAGTTTGTTTCGACAAAATAGTTAGATCTATTAACAAATTATTATAAATATAATAGTTTTATTTACCCATGAAGAGTACGGATACTCTTATTACTTTGTTTTCCACAATAAAAACACGTCTTCATCGTAACTTGTTGACATAATTAAATTATAAATGTGATGACAAATGAAAATAGAGGTCATGTTAAATAACATCTGGTCCGACATTATTTGCCCAAACCGGCCAATTTTTCGGAAAGTTTTTTAGGGGGCTATATCCTATCCAATAAAATAATACAGATCAGTGTATATTACTCAAATATACTTGAACTACTTTTTTATGAAAAAAAAAAAATGGAATTGATAAGTATATTATAAGTATAATATAAGTATAATATAAGTATAATATAAATATAAATATAATATAAATATAATATAAGTATAATATAAATATAATATAAGTATAATATAAGTATAATATAAGTAAGATACCAAAAATAGGTTTTTAAAAACTATTTTTCATACATATAATATAATTCAGAGCATAAAAATAATGTACCAAATACGAATAACATACTGGCTAACCGACCGCCGGCGGTGCTTGCATTTGTTGAAAAGAAAACCGTCTTCCGGCGGCATGGTCTCCTTCATACAGGAAAGCCGCCGCAAATCTAAACTGATTTGTTGATCAGGGCGGCATGGTATTGGTGAATTGAAAATTGCCGCCGGACGACGGCCTACTGTATTTAAAACATTGAATGCCGGTGATAAGAAAAAATACTTGTAAAATCGTCTACATTTTTGTGGCAAATGATCATATGTCGTACGCGTTTTATTAGTACATCGGTCTCCTTTTGACAGAGTAGATGAGCTGTGCCCAGGCCGTTAGTGTTTATGCCAGTCGGCGTAGCCAGGAATTGATTGAAATTTTAAGGTGAAGAAGTCGTTACTTCGTCTTGTTGTCACGGCATTATTATTATTTGTTCATGTATGTGAAATTTGCTCCTAAGGTTTATTAAATACTACAGCTAGTCACGGCGTAAATGAAAACAAACAAGACGCATTCACCCAAATACCTCCCACCACAGCAATTACAAATGGATTAGTGTTGTATCCGATACGCGAGTTTTTTCCGGTGGCATTTAATGTTTCAAATACAGAAAACCGTCGTCCGGCGGCCTTATCAATACTCTGATAGCCTGCCGCCCTCATCAACAAATCAGTTTAGATTTTCAGCGGCTTTCTTATATGTGAGAAGACCATGCCGCCGGAAGACGGTTTTCGTTTTACTAAATTCAACTACCGCCGGCGGTCGGCTAGCCAGTAAGTACAAATAACTGCTACATGGTGGGTGTATACACAAGATTAAAATAAAACGCCACGCATTTTTCCTGGACATAGTCACTGACAGTTTTTTAAGTACAACATATTGAAATTTTCTTATATATAATATATACAATTTCATTTGCTGTATATTGCGAAATGTTCAGCCTTCAAAGAGTAGAAATCCCAGTTAAAAATTTCTGAGATGCAAATGAATCAACGTGAAGTTCTGCTTTGAGGTCCCGTCCAATTGGAAGGTTAAAAGTGCTTGGAACACACATGACAATTTTCTGTTTTAAATTTATCTGCACGGCCACAGGCCACGGCAACGTCGAATGTTTGGGGGGGGTTGCATTGCCTACAACAATTCCCTTTATAGCTTATTTTTTTAATAAAAGGCTCATGGAATGTAAGAATTTTAATCCAGACGGACCCCCCACTGGAGTAGCCCTGTGGCCACTTCTGACTAACCTCTTACTGTCGAGGAAAGCAAAAAAACAATGTCTTTTTTTAAATCCTTTGTTTTGTTTGTTACTGTTATATCTGTAACATTATAACATAATATAATGCAAATATCAGCTTAAAATGTTAAAAATCACTATAAACGACTTACAAACCACTACAACGTACATCGTCATGTGATATTTACTTCGCACCAACTCTACGCATGACGTCAGCGCCGCCATGATACCATGCGCGATATCCCCCCCTGCATTTTCAATATACTTTGGCAAATCATCATGAATGGATTAACGCATGAAAAACGATACCAAATTCTTCAAATTTACTTTGAGAGTCAGTCATCGGTTGGCCAAACGCTTAGAAGACTTCGTGAACTTAGGTAGCCATGTATTACGGGGTTTCTTCGTATTTAATTCTTTGTTCTTTTCAAGGGCCTATTACCTGAATGAGGGCCCACTGTCTGAACAAGGGCCCACTGCATGAACGACGGCCTAATTCAACACTGTACCCAGGTCCTGTGATGTGACGCCCCTAAATTATTTTCTTTTGGGCTGTCAAGTCAATAGTTTATGCCGATAAAACAACTGAAGGACACGACACACAAAGTGTTCGGAAAAGTCACCCAAAATTGGACCAGCTGCGGTAGTCACATGCAGCAAATAATTTTTTCTACGATCACTATCGAAAGTACCAAAGTAACACAGAAAGTTATATAAGGGTTATATCGACGTTGCAACAACTTTTCTAAAAACTCAACAATTTACATATTCTAATAACCGTTATTATATATTATTATGCGACTTTTGAAGGATGGTTTGGTAATACTGTATTCAACCCTAGAAAGTTTTGCCAAGCAATTTTTTGAAATTAGAGAATGATGCTGACCCCAAATTAAATTATCATAATGTAGGTAAGTTTACATTGATTTCAAAATTGTTTAATACACAGACTTACAAGATACTGATAACGAATAGTGGTGATAGAACTGGTTTATTTTATACAGAGTGTTTTGAAATATGGCTAAGTTCATTTTAAGCTATTGCATAGCTTTTATCGCGGGCTTTGAGCGCGGCGACCGAATCAAGAAATTTCCGCAACGACCGTAACGAAAATAACCTAACACCCCCCACACCCAAAAAATTATTGCTTGGCAACAATGTAATATTTTTTAAAAACATTTTAGGGGTGAATACAGTATTATCAAACCATTCTAAAAATAAAATAAAATACAGGGTGTTCTATTTAAAAAAACAAATTATTATTTGTCAGGCTAAACGCAACACCCTGTATATCCAAAATTATTTTTAAAATATGTATCTTTCAAATCCATATAACTTTTATTTAAAACTGTTTTACGTGTCTATAACACAAATTGAAATATTGAACAATTACGCACTAATGGGGCACCCTGTATATTTGTTAACAAATTATCATTAAAAGGGTCGTACTTAAAATTTTGTATGTATTTCGGACGTAAACAGCGTTTATGGACCTAATGTGTTATTACAATATTTCTCACTTCCGATTTCAAGAATAGGCACCCATATAAGTATTTAATATATTTACTTGCAATAACATTGTTTACAATTCAAACCCCATTGGTTATATTTAGGAGATACCCCGCGCATATAAAAGATGTTCCTCCATAATCCAAGGGGGTTTATCGTTTTGAATATTTTGTCTGGAAATTGTATTCTAAAAAAAGGAATAAATTAAAAAAATTTAAAAATAATTTAATTTTGGAAAAGAAGTGAAAACTTTCTTTTTAGAATATACCTTGGGAGATTCTACTTCCCTCGAGCTTGCCGTCAGTGTCATTGAACAAAAGGGGATATCTACTCTTAAGAAAAAAATATTTAAGGAACTTAAAAAGGGAAAACTTACTTTTTAGGAGATACATCGGGAGATACTACTTCACTTGAGCCTACGGTCAGTGTTGTTGAACTTGAGTGGATATCGACTCTTAAAAGAAAGAAATAAATTAAAGAAAAAATATTTAAGAAATTTAAAAAGACGTTATTTTGTTAAAGAAGGGAGATACGTCGGAAGATACTACTAAGCTTGAGTTTGCTATCAGTGTTTTTGAACATGAGCTGATAACATCACTTATTGGATTATTGCTAAGCAAAGAAAATAAATTATAAAAAAAAAACTACGAAATATTTCTTGAATGACGTTTTTCGAAATGTATCTATATAATCATCATACGTTTCCACATATATATTTTCTATACTACTTGCCTCAACCGCCGTATATGTACTAATCAATATATAAGTTTTCAATGATGGGGTTTAGTAGGACAGGTGTGAAGTTATCCACATCCACAAATGTACACTCAGAAAAATACAACTCCATTGTAATATTCATATAACTTGGTTCAAATGACATGTAGACGCTTTTCTTTTGCAGATTTCAATTGAGGAGGTTTCAGTACATAACAACCATACCCGCAATTAACTTTTGCTCCGTCTGAAGGGGTGCAATTGGGGTGAAATTTAAAAAAAATCATGGAAGCCACAAATGGCTTTGTACACCTTTCTGCTTGGGATATGTTATGTAGTTTGCTATTTTCTTTATCCTTGATACCATGCTGAAGTTTGTCGAGCCGCCTGAGGGGGTGCAATTGGGGGTGAAATTTAACAAAAAATCATAAAAGCCACAAATGGCTTTGTACACCTTTCTGCTTGCGATATGTTATGTAGTTTGCTCTTTTCTTCATCCCTGATACTATGCTGGAGTTTGTCGAGCCGTCTGAGAGTGTGCATTTGAAGGTGAAATTTAAAAAAATCATGGAAGCCACAAATGGCTTTGTAAACCTTTCTGCTTGCGACATGTTATGTAATTTGTTTTTTTCTTCATCTCTGATACCATGCTGGAGTTTGTCGAGCCGTCTGAGGGGGTGCAATTAAGGATGACATTTAAAAAAATCATAGAAGCCACAAATGGCGTTATACATCTTTCTGCTTGGCATATGTTATGTACGAGTAGTTTGCTATTTTCTTTATCCCTGATACCATGCTGGAGTTTGTCGAGCCGTCTGAGGGAGTGTAATTAAGGGTTAAATTTAAAAAAAAATCAATACCTTTCATAATTTTAAAGATATAATTTTGAATTTCGGATTACTTATATGAGAACACATTGTCCATATTATTTTTATTATTTCAGCTCAGAATCACTTCGATTTTTACGGATGTGATATTTTTTATTTCCACAGCATAATGATTTGGAATTTTAAAAATAAATAATAAAATGAGGGGTATAAACAGAATTTGTTTTGTGACTATTAATTTGGATCTTAAAAAGTACTATTTAAATGTTATTCTTAAAACATGTTTAATTAAGAAATGAAAATAGTGGATTCATAAAATAATATCAAAAAAATCTGATGTGTCCAACACATGACTTTCCTATCTAGTTATTATAGGCATTTTCCGGTTATTTTGTACAACCTATTGCAGCATCTCTATAAATGTTTAGAGGATAAACTAAATATATACATTTTACACATACATTTACCTCGAAACATTTTTCTATGTTCATTGAAAACGAAAATACTGAAAAATTTAAATTTAGCACTTTTCCATTACGGTCCATTTTAGAAAAATCATGTATAAACAAAAATTATAGACATCGATATCGCAAACAACTTTTAGTTCAACAATTTTCATAAAAATCAGAATTTTGCACATTTTGTCAAATTTCTCGAATACGGACCATTTCAAGAAATTTTGATATAAAGCAAAAATTATAGATAATAATATTAGAAGTAACTTTTATTTGAAGAATTTTCTTCTCCAAACACAAATAACAGATATATTCCATAAAATATAAAAACGGCCTCCCATAAAGTACCCCCCCAGATGTTCCGACTTTGTCCAAAATCTAATCATTTCACGTCAGGCCGAAATAAACCTTAAGTTTAAAATTTAATGTTTTTTCCTTTATCCGTTTTTGAGTTTTCTTCAAATTTCGAAATTTACACATTTTCTCAAATATCTCGAATACGGTCCATTTTAGAGAAATTATGTATAGGACAAAAATTATAGAGAATTATATTACAAACAACTTTTATTTGAACAATTTTTATAAAAAATTATTTTTTTTACATTTTGTCAAATTTCTCGAATACGGACCATTTTAGGAAAATTTTGTATAAAACAAAAATTATAGATAATTATATAAGAAGTAACTTTTATTTGAAGAATTTTCTTCTCCAAACGTAAATAACAGATATATTCCATAAAATATAAAAATGACCACCTATAAAGTACCCCCCCAGATGTTCCGACTCTGTCCAAAATCTAATCAGCTCATTGGACGCTGAAACAAAGCTTAAGTTTAAAATTTGGTGTTTTTCTGTGTATCGGTTCATGAGTTATGCGTTATACAGACACACACACACACACAGACACACACACACACAGACACACACACACACACACACACACACACACACACACACACACACACACACACACACACACACACACAGACATCATCGCGAAAATAGTCAAAACGGATTCAGGGGACCTCAAAACGTAAAAATCCGTCGAAAACTCGAAGTCGAAAAAAATCATGATTCCTATACTTTCCTTATATCTGTATACAGATAGGAAAGTAAAAAGTAAAAAACTATAAAAATAATCAAAAAAAAAAACAACTTTATATACGTTTAAAAAGTAGAAAGACACAAGACAATTCCTTTTCAAAAGTCTTTTTTATTTTTTGAATATTAAAATCAATATCATCCCAAGCAGAAAGTTATACAATGCCATTTGTGGCTTTTATGATTTTTTTTTAATTTCACCCTTAACTGAACCCCCTCAGACGGCTCGACAAACTCCAGAATGGTATCAGAGATGAAGAAAAAAGCAAACTACATAATATATCCCAAGCAGAAAGGTGTACAAAGCCATTTGTGGATTCTATAATATTTTTTAAATTTCACCCCCAATTACACCCCCTCAGACGGCTCGACAAACTCCATCATGGTATCAGGGATGAAGAAAATAGCAAACTACATAACATATCCCAATTAGAAAGGTGTACAACGTCATTTGTAGATTCTATGATTTTTTTTAAATTTCACCCTTTTTTGCAACCCTCAGATGGCTTGACAAACTCAAGCATGGTATCAGGGATGAAGAAAAGAGCAAACTACATAACATCTTCCAAGCAGAAAGGTGTACAAAGCCATTTATGGCTTCTATAATTTTTTTAAATTTCGAAGAAAATAGCAAACTACATAACATATCCCAATTAGAAAGGTGTACAACGTCATTTGTAGATTCTATGATTTTTTTTAAATTTCACCCTTTTTTGCAACCCTCAGATGGCTTGACAAACTCCAGCATGGTATCAGGGATGAAGAAAAGAGCAAACTACATAACATCTTCCAAGCAGAAAGGTGTACAAAGCCATTTATGGCTTCTATAATTTTTTTAAATTTCACCCCAAATTGCACCCCCACAGATGGCTCGACAAACTCCAGCATGATATCAGGGATGAAGAAAAGAGCAAACTACATACCATATCCCAAGCAGAAAGGTGTACAAAGCCATTTGTGGCTTCTATGATTTTTTGTTAAATTTCACCCCCAATTGCAGCCCCTCAGATGGCTCGAATAACTCCAGCATGGTATCAGGGATGAAGAAAAGAGCAAACTACAAAACATAGCCCAAGCAGAAAGGTGTACAAAATCATTTGTGGCTTCTATGATTTTTTTTTAAATTTCACCCAAATTGCACCCCCTCAGACGGCTCGACAAACTCCAGCATGGTATCAGGAATAAAGAAAAGAGCAAACTACATACCATATCCCAAGCAGAAAGGTATACAAAGTCATTTGTGGCTTCTATGATTTTTTGTTAAATTTCACCCCCAATTGCACTCCCTCAGACGGCTCGACAAACTCCAGCATGGTATCAGGGATGAAAAAAGAGCAAACTACATAACATATCTCAAGCAGAAAAGTGTAGAAAGCCATTTGTGGCTTCTATGATTTTTTGTTAAATTTCACCCCCAATTGCAGCCCCTCAGACGGCTCGACAAACTCCAGCATGGTATCAGAGATGAAGAAAAGAGCAAACTACAAAACATAGCCCAAGCAGAAAGGTGTACAAAGTCATTTGTGGCTTCTATGATTTTTTTTAAATTTCACCCAAATTGCACCCCCTCAGACGGCTCGACAAACTCCAGCATGGTATCAGGGATGAAAAAAGAGCAAACTACATAACATATCTCAAGCAGAAAGGTGTACAAAGCCATTTGTGGCTTTTATGATTTTTTGTTAAATTTCACCCCCAATTGCACCCCCTCAGACGACTCGACAAACTCCAGCATGGTATCAGGGATGAAAAAAGAGCAAACTACATAACATATCTCAAGCAGAAAGGTGTACAAAGCCATTTGTGGCTTTTAGGATTTTTTGTTAAATTTCACCCCCAATTGCACCCCCTCAGACGGCTCTACAAACTCCAGCATGGTATCAGGGATGAAGAAAATAGCAAACTACATAACATATCCCAAGCTTAAAGGTGTACGATGCTATTTGTGGCGTCTATGATTTTTTTTAAGTTCACCTCCAATTGCACCCCCTCAGACGGAGCAAAAGTTAATTGAGGGTATGGTTGATATATATTGAAACCTCTCCAATTGAAATCTGCAAATGAAAAGCCTCTACATGTCATTTGAACCAAGTTATATGACTATTACAATGGAGCTGTATTTTTCTCAGTGTACATTTGTGGATGTGGATAACTTCACCTTCACACCCGTTTTAGTAGGTACAATCAAAAAAGTTTACTTTGTGTTTATTAAACTAGGTACAACTGGGAGACACAGTTCTAAGCTATTTTTTCACAGTATTTTAGATCACTTATTGGTTTCAAAAAAGAATTGTTTAACTACGCGTTTGCAATAAAAATTTATTAATTACCTTCCTATATATCAATACGAAAGTATGTATATTTATTTAGGTACTTACTCTACTGGCAAAACTGTGGATTTCAAATAAAATGTATTATTATAGCTAAATAAATCTTCAGGTGAAAAGTGGTCTGAACAAACTTTAGCATCTTTCAGTTTTGAGATCTTACTAATTTATTTTCAAGTTGTTCAGTCATAACGGACGTTGTACAATGTCTCTCGGAGACCTGTAAATGTATATACCATAAATAAAATATCCAGTTTCAACAATTAAGTATTTTTTATCAAAAAATAAATAAAACCCTAGCAGAGTTGTTACGCCCATGGATATCTACACTATTTAAATTTCATGAGATTGATTTTGACATTAACCTACCTGTGAAAAGAGCGAGTAATGATTTTGGTCCAAAATTTTCGGAAAACTATGCTTCTCTTTACTATTTTGAAATGTCTAATCACGTTTGTAAATAATTTCTTTTATATAAATAAATAAAATAAGAATATTCCACTAAAATAAAACACCGAACAACACTTAAAAACATACACAAACAGGGTTGCCAAATGTTCAGTTAAAATATAGTATTTAGTGGTTAAACCTTAGGTTAAAACGATGTATCGTAGTGAACAAAATCTAAAAACATATAATTTAAACACCGATTCCATGCAAAAAAATTAAATAAGAAATTTTATGAATATGATCCAGGTTCTTAAATGAACTGTTAAATATTAAGCTCCATATTAAGTATTTTGAACCTTGAAACATTGGGAACTAATCATTATTAACATTATACGTTTAACCGAAAGAGACACTGTGGCAACTTCTGCTGGTACCACCGTTTGTTGTGCATGCGATTATGGACCTTATTATCAATGTAAACAAGGCGTACCTATCTAATGGATATTCAAACGCAGCACTTGATTTGCCATAAAGAACTTAAGATTACAAAAATTCTAATATCAGTCTCAAAAAACGTTAGTAAATTTCGAATTTTTTTTTAATTAATTAAGAACTAATCAACTATTTTCTTGTGAATAAAATTTATCTCTTAAAGGATAAATTATTATTAAATAAAGATTTGGCATACGTCATAGGTAATTTGTAACCATTTTTATTGGCAGAATCAATTTTTCCATAAAATCTAGGAATCAAAAAATTGATCTCCTAGCAACGAGTTATTGATAGTTGGTCTTTCTGAGAAAATAAGGTAGACATGTTGGTTTTTTGGAAGATAAAAAAGAAAAATTCAATTTAAAAAAATTACAAAGGGATTAAATTCATATTACATAATAAAAAAAGGTAATTTATAAACATTGTAAATAAAAACATAACTTTTAAATAGGAAAATGTATTATTTATAATTAAAATTAAAGTGAAGTACATATTATACCAGCGAAATGAAATCCTCAAATTCCTGTACAATTGAGGGTAGATGAACTGCTGAATCTCGGTGAGTGATTTTGTTTTGTCACAACATGCAACCAGGGTACCTAATACCTACCTATCTAATCAAAAATACAAATTTTGTGCGTTTCAGATAGAGGAAAAGCCGGTTTTCTATTCCCACGAATTTAAGAATGAAAATTAAAAAGGACATTAGGTACTGGAATTGTTCATGCACTCGGACTTTAAAACCAGGTAAAGATCTATTCAATTGCACCAATGATCCAATAGTGTATTTTTAAAAACTGCTAATAAAAGTGATTTGGCTATTAGAATATTTTATACTTATAATGTTTTTCAATTTTTAAAGCGATTTGCAAACTATAGATAAATTAATTTATCTATGTTGCGAACTTTTATGTATAATAGGTAACTGACAGCACATAGTCATAGTGCCATAGTGCCAACATTACTGAACATTGATATTCGTTGATTGAAAGGAACTAAAAGAAACAGGACCGGACTTAAACTTATCATTTAATCTTAAACCAAAGTATTTTTATATTTATATATTTTATAGTTTAATATAAGAATTAGTAGGTTAATTTAAGAATTAGAAATATAATGATTCATTGATTATTTATAAAAAGATGTTAAGAATAATAAAATTGATAATATTTATGGTTAAACAACATTTTGTTTTATGTAGTAAGAATTTATACTACACATACAATGAGATCTAGCACTGATTAGTAAGTATATTTTTCTTTAACAAATTGAATAATATATAATAACTGACTAGCCAGAGCGAATTAATAAAACATTTCAATTTTAACCCAACATAGTGCCAATAAATAAATCATAATAATATACTGCATATTATAAAAGTTCATACACCAAGTAGGGATTGTCGTAAGATGTAGATTTAGGTATGAATCTTAATTTTTGAATGTGACACATTCTATCTATCTCTTTTCCTATGCCTATTCTTATCGTTTTGGCTCATAGGAGGCATGGAATTCGACATGGAATAATTTTCCGTCGAAGGTATTCCCACCGGTGTTGGAGGAGCCCTGCAAAGATTAGGTTGACTTCTTTGCTGAACACCTAGAGGTAAAGGAAGCGATTTTGTACTTTATGGCAATTAATTGAATTAACTTCTAGAAGGCGATTGGTCATTCTGTAATTTGAAAAACGCTTGTTAGTTGGCCCTGTGGAGCGGGCGAATAGAATAGCTCCACCCGGGCATTTACCATCGTGGTGGTAGAAACTCACCAAACGGCAACTTAAAAAATGGGGACATCTAGACACCTCTCAGCCACATTATTAACATGAAAAACTTTAACGAGCTGAGAGGTGAGTCCTAAATGCCCTTGCAATTACATGCCTTTTTTCCTTTGCAGATTTCGGAATAGTGATTTTCTAAAAGCAGTTTTCCTTGCGAATTGGAAATTCAGGAGGCAATTGATGTGGCGAAATTACAAGGCCTACAACTTACTGGGTTTGCGAGTTTCTTCCTGAACAACAGGCTCAAGGAATGCGTTGGTCAACTACAAGATGAGAGGGCGACTCAGCAGTCCCTGGTGGTCAAAAATATGAGTCAACAAGAGGAACTGAACGAAACTTCATGGATCCACACCGAAATTCTGCGTCTGTCTTCTTAGCTGCGGTGATGTCTTGATATTAAAAACTGTATCAGACAACGTCGTAGTAGATATATGTTCCATCATCATGCCACCTAGGAATTATCGGCAGATATTATGGGTGAGAACGTTCCTATTATTTATTAATACCACAATTCCAGTGCATCATAGCTTTCTTTTTTCCAATTAAAAATTAGACACAACGTTCAGATATTTCTTGGAAACAAATGGCAATGGGTTTTTCTTATCACTTGTTTAGCAAACTACCAGACTCTCCATATTTTAGGTCGGTAAATCGAAGTAACCCACACATTTTCTTTCAGAAACACTTTATAGGTGGTCGCTTTTCTACTTTTACTTCTTTGCCTCTTAAATTTTCTAACACTGATGCGACAAGATAGGAAGGAAATTAATCTAGGGAAAAATATGCGAAACATTCTGGAAATTCTTTTCTATTCTGTCTTCTAACTTTCCACTTTCAACGTCCTCAATGTTATTATATACTTTTTTTTACTTTTCGCGTTTAATTTTTGTTATCCTGTCTAAATCCTTGGAATATTACAAAAATATGTGCAAATTTCTGGAAATTCCAACTATCGTATTTTTAGGAGACCTTAAGTTTTGTATAAATTTTACGTATTTTACTATTTGGTATTCAGCTACGCCATCTCGCGGTCGTACTGGAGATTCTCTAAATCTTTTACATGTTTTTCTTGTGACCACCTTCATTGATTTTTTTTTCAATAGCTGTACTATTAACGGTTCCTCAGATATGGCCGAAAGCCGTCCTTAATGTGCCTCCTGGCACAACATAATTTTCGAACCACCTAATTATATCCTTAAATCAACCGTTTGTCAGAAAAACACGTGTATAAATAGGAAATTTTACATAATATTCAATATTAAAGAAATTTCTATAGATTTTACTTTCATATATCTAAAACACTGCAGTTTAGTACTCTTACGAGGGGAAACACCCGCCTCTTGGTGTTGCTAATTCCACTCTGAAACGGTGGTTATCACCTCTAAGGAGCCAGGTGTCTCAGTGTTTTGGTTATGAAAAACCGTCTATAAGCCATTTCTTTAATATTGAATATTATGTAAATTTTCCTATTTTTACACGTGTCTTTCTGTCAAACTGTTGATTTTAGGACATAATTAGGTTGTTCGAAAATTATGTTGTAACTGGTAGCCCAATAGGAATGGATTTCGATCATATCTGGACAACCGTTAATAATACTACAGTTTCTGGACAACCGCTAATAATACTATAGTTAATACTATTAACGGTTCCCCAAATATGACCGAAAGCCTTTCTCAATGGGCCACCCGGTGAAACATAATTTTCGAACAACCTAATTATGTCCTAAAATCAACCGCTTGTCAGAAAAACACGTGTATAAATAGAACATTTTACATAATATTCAATATTAGAGAAATTGCCTATAGACTTTCCTTTCATATATCGAAAACACTGCAGTTCAGTACTCTTACGAGGAGAAACACCTAGCTCTTGGTGTTGCTAATTCCACTCTGAAACGGTGGTTATCACCTGTAGGGAGCCAGGTGTCTGAGTGTTTTGGTTATGAAAAACCGTCTATAAGCCATTTCTTAAATATTGAATATTATGTAAATTTTCCTATTTTTACACGTGTCTTTCTGTCAAACTGTTGATTTTAGGACATAATTAGGTTGTTTGAAAATTATGTTGTAACTGGTGGCCCAATAGGAATAAATTTCGACCATATGTGGACAACCGTTAATAATACTACAGTTTCTGGACAACCGTTAATAATACTACAGTTAATACTATTAACGGTTCCCCAAATATGACCGAAAGCCTTTCTCAATGGGCCACCCGGTAAAATATAATTTTCGAACAACCTAATTATGTCCTAAAATCAACCGCTTGTCAGAAAAACACGTGTATAAATAGAAAATTTTACATAATATTCAATATTAGAGAAATTGCCTATAGATTTTACTTTCATATATCGAAAACACTGCAGTTTATAGTACTCTTACGAGGGGAAACACCTAGCTCTTGGTGTTGCTAATTCCACTCTGAAACGGTGGTTATCACCTCTAAGGAGCCAGGTGTCTCAGTGTTTTGGTTATGCAAAACCGTCTATAAGCCATTTCTTTAATATTGAATATTATGTAAATTTTCCTATTTTTACACGTGTCTTTCTCTCAAACTGTTGATTTTAGGACATAATTAGGTTGTTCGAAAATTATGTTGTAACTGGTAGCCCAATAGGAATGGATTTCGATCATATCTGGACAACCGTTAATAATACTACAGTTTCTGGACAACCGCTAATAATACTATAGTTAATACTATTAACGGTTCCCCAAATATGACCGAAAGCCTTTCTCAATGGGCCACCCGGTGAAACATAATTTTCGAACAACCTAATTATGTCCTAAAATCAACCGCTTGTCAGAAAAACACGTGTATAAATAGAACATTTTACATAATATTCAATATTAGAGAAATTGCCTATAGACTTTCCTTTCATATATCGAAAACACTGCAGTTCAGTACTCTTACGAGGAGAAACACCTAGCTCTTGGTGTTGCTAATTCCACTCTGAAACGGTGGTTATCACCTGTAGGGAGCCAGGTGTCTGAGTGTTTTGGTTATGAAAAACCGTCTATAAGCCATTTCTTAAATATTGAATATTATGTAAATTTTCCTATTTTTACACGTGTCTTTCTGTCAAACTGTTGATTTTAGGACATAATTAGGTTGTTTGAAAATTATGTTGTAACTGGTGGCCCAATAGGAATAAATTTCGACCATATGTGGACAACCGTTAATAATACTACAGTTTCTGGACAACCGTTAATAATACTACAGTTAATACTATTAACGGTTCCCCAAATATGACCGAAAGCCTTTCTCAATGGGCCACCCGGTAAAATATAATTTTCGAACAACCTAATTATGTCTTAAAATCAACCGCTTGTCAGAAAAACACGTGTATAAATAGAAAATTTTACATAATATTCAATATTAGAGAAATTGCCTATAGATTTTACTTTCATATATCGAAAACACTGCAGTTTATAGTACTCTTACGAGGGGAAACACCTAGCTCTTGGTGTTGCTAATTCCACTCTGAAACGGTGGTTATCACCTCTAAGGAGCCAGGTGTCTCAGTGTTTTGGTTATGCAAAACCGTCTATAAGCCATTTCTTTAATATTGAATATTATGTAAATTTTCCTATTTTTACACGTGTCTTTCTCTCAAACTGTTGATTTTAGGACATAATTAGGTTGTTCGAAAATTATGTTGTAACTGGTAGCCCAATAGGAATGGATTTCGATCATATCTGGACAACCGTTAATAATACTACAGTTTCTGGACAACCGCTAATAATACTATAGTTAATACTATTAACGGTTCCCCAAATATGACCGAAAGCCTTTCTCAATGGGCCACCCGGTAAAACATAATTTTCGAACAACCTAATTATGTCCTAAAATCAACCGCTTGTCAGAAAAACACGTGTATAAATAGAAAATTTTACATAATATTCAATATTAGAGAAATTGCCTATAGACTTTCCTTTCATATATCGAAAAACACTGCAGTTCAGTACTCTTACGAGGGGAAACACCTAGCTCTTGGTGTTGCTAATTCCACTCTGAAACGGTGGTTATCACCTCTAAGGAGCCAGGTGTCTGTGTTTTGGTTATGAAAAACCGTCTATAAGCCATTTCTTTAATCTTAAATATTATGTAAATTTTCCATTTTTACACGTGCCTTTCTGTCAACTGCTGTTTTTAGGACATAATTAAATGCTTCCCGTGTTTTTCTTGTGACCACTTAAGTCATTGAATTTTTTCCCAGAAGCTTTACTATTAACGGTTCCCCAGATATGACCGAAAGTCTTTCTTAATGGCCCACCCATTAAAACATAATTTTCGAACAACCTAATTATGTCCTAAAATCAACCACTTGTCAGAAAAACACGTGTATAAATAGAAAATTTTACATAATATTCAATATTAGAGAAATTGCATATAGACTTTACTTTCATATATCGAAAACACTGCAGTTTAGTACTCTTACGAGGGGAAACACCTGGCTCTTGGTGTTGCTAATTCCACTCTGAAACGGTGGTTATCACCTCTAAGGAGCCAGGTGTCTCAGTGTTTTGGTTATGAAAAACCGTCTATAAGCCATTTCTTTAATCTTGATTATGTAAATTTTCCTATTTTTACACGTGCCTTTCTGTCAACTGGTGTTTTTAGGACATAATTAAATGATTCCCATGTTTTTCTTGTGACCACTTAAGTCATTGAATTTTTTCCCAGAAGCTTTACTATTAACGGTTCCCCAGATATGACCGAAAGTCTTTCTTAATGGACCACCCGGTAAAACATAATTTTCGAACAACCTAATTATGTCCTAAAATCAACCGCTTGTCAGAAAAACACGTGTATAAATAGAAAATGTTTACATAATATTCAATATTAGAGAAATTGCATATAGACTTTACTTTCATATATCGAAAACACTGCAGTTTATAGTACTCTTACGAGGGGAAACACCTAGCTCTTGGTGTTGCTAATTCCACTCTGAAACGGTGGTTATCACCTCTAAGGAGCCAGGTGTCTCAGTGTTTTGGTTATGAAAAACCGTCTATAAGCCATTTCTTTAATATTGAATATTATGTAAATTTTCCTATTTTTACACGTGTCTTTCTGTCAAACTGTTGATTTTAGGACATAATTGGGTTTTTCGAAAATTATGTTGTAACTGGTAGCCCAATAGGAATGGATTTCGATCATATCTGGACAACCGTTAATAATACTGCAGTTTCTGGACAACCGCTAATAATACTACAGTTAATACTATTAACGGTTCCCCAAATATGACCGAAAGCCTTTCTCAATGGGCCACCCGGTAAAACATAATTTTCGAACAACCTAATTATATCCTAAAATCAACCGCTTGTCAGAAAAACACGTGTGTAAATAGAACATTTTACATAATATTCAATATTAGAGAAATTGCCTATAGACTTTCCTTTCATATATCGAAAACACTGCAGTTTAGTACTCTTACGAGGGGAAACACCTAGCTCTTGGTGTTGCTAATTCCACTCTGAAACGGTGGTTATCACCTCTAAGGAGCCAGGTGTCTGTGTTTTGGTTATGAAAAACCGTCTATAAGCCATTTCTTTAATCTTAAATATTATGTAAATTTTCCATTTTTACACGTGCCTTTCTGTCAACTGCTGTTTTTAGGACATAATTAAATGATTCCCATGGTTTTCTTGTGACCACTTAAGTCATTGAATTTTTTCCCAGAAGCTTTACTATTAACGGTTCCCCAGACATGACCGAAAGTCTTTCTTAATGGGCCACCCGGTAAAACATAATTTTCGAACAACCTAATTATGTCCTAAAATCAACCGCTTGTCAGAAAAACACGTGTATAAATAGAAAATTTTACATAATATTCAATATTATAGAAATTGCATATAGACTTTACTTTCATATATCGAAAACACTGCGTTTAGTACTCTTACGAGGGGAAACACCTGGCTCTTGGTGTTGCTAATTCCACTCTGAAACGGTGGTTATCACCTCTAAGGAGCCAGGTGTCTCAGTGTTTTGGTTATGAAAAACCGTCTATAAGCCATTTCTTTAATCTTGAATATTATGTAAATTTTCCTATTTTTACAAGTGCCTTTCTGTTAACTGGTGTTTTTAGGACATAATTAGGTTCTTTGAAAATTATGTTGTACCTGGTTGCCCAATGAGAATGGATTTCGACCATATCTGGGGAACCATGTTAATAGTAGTTAAAAAAAAATAGTTCAATGACTAGAGTGGTCACAAGAAAAACAAAAATTATTTAGCGAATAGTAGGACGACCGCTAGATGGGGTGAATTTATCAAGTTATAAGGTCTACTAAAAATGTGATGCATAATTTCCTTCTTATCTTGTCACATTAGGGGTGGGAGAAGTCTTTAACTGTAATTTTTAGTTTACTTTATCGTTTTTTATATTTTGACTGACTTTCTTCATTTACATCTTTTTCTTCTATTTCTATTTCTCTTTATTTATTTCAATTTTTTCTTCTGTCTTTATATTATCGGTGATTTCTTTTATTTTTCTAACTTAATTTTTGTTATCCTTGGATTTCTTCCTTTATGTGGTTCATCTTGCTACCCATTACGTCCTCATTTTGTTTGATCTGTTCTCCTAGTTTGTCGTTTTTTATATTTTGACTGACTTTCTTCATTTACATCTTTTTCGTCTATTTCTATTTTTATCTCTCTTTATTTATTTCAATTTTTTCTTCTGACTTTATATTATCGGTGATTTCGTTTATTTTTCTAACTTAATTTTTGTTATCCTTGGATTTCTTCCTTTATGTGGTTCATCTTGCTACCCATTACGTCCTCATTTTGTTTGATCTGTTCTCCTAGTTTGTTTCCAAACCATCCATTTTCTTCATTAATTCTTCCTTATTTTCTTTCTTTCCTATTTTTATCCAATTTTTACTATTTTTATCCAATTTTTTACTATTTTCATCCAATTTATTATTATAATTATAACAAGGGTAATAATTTTACTAGATATCCATCCATCCAACTGTGAAACCAGGTATTTTTTCTTGCTTCCATTCTTAAACGTCAAATAAATATTTTACTTTTCTATATAATTTATCAGAATTTTGTTGTCTTGTATTTTTTTTTTCGCAGGTTTCGGATAGCGATTTGCTAAAAGCAGTTGTCATTGCGAATTGCTAATTTAGATGGCAACAGTACGCTCTCAAGTGACGAAGTTGTGATAGCGGCTGCTGAGTAGAATTTGCGGAAAAGTACGACTTGGGTTTGTGAATTTCTTCACGAAGAAAAGGTCAAACAATGGTTGGTCAATTAAAGAGCTGGTGAAATAAGTCCCCTTAGCTGCGGTGGTCTTATCGACCAGGCAACGTTGTAGTAAAGAGAGAACATCAAATTTTAATCTATCCTGCGGTGAACAGATTAAATTTTAGGCATAATCGGAACATCTGGGGGGTACTATATAAGGGGTTGTTTCTTTTACTTTATGAAATATATCTTTTATTTACGCTTGTAGAAGAAAATTGTTCAAATAAAAGTTGCTTGTAATGTTATTCTCTATAATTTTTGTTGAATACATAATTTTTCTAAAATGGATTTTAAAGCATGTAAAATACTTTTTTCTACACCCGTATTATAATAATGCACTTATATGCCCATAATCCGTTTCATAATGATACCCATTATGATACAGATTTTTCATTATGATACAGATTTTTAATCAATAGAAACCTACAATTTTTCAATCAAGCATGATGTTTGACGTTTGTCCTAAATTCCTATGTAATTGTTTTAGTTGTCAAAACGTATTAAATTTTCGTAGATAGCTAAACTTCGATAATTATAATATTAAAATGTCTGATATCAGCGATATAGAACACTCCTCCACACATATAGGAGAAAGGAGAAAATGCAGCACAAAATATTTTGCCCCAAAAATCTGTGGTAATACCAGTACCCAAGGTAATACCATTAATTACAATTTTGTAGAATTTTTTATAGAAATACGAGTAATTACTGTTATTGTGTTCAATACCAATATAAATAGAATATTTATAGGTCTTGATTATTTATCGGGTGTAGAAAAAATAGCGTATGCAACTCTCATGTAATGGTTATTAAAACACTCGCATAAACCATACGAAACTCGCCTTTGGCTCGTTTCGTATCCCGGTTAATGCTCGTGTATTAATAACCATCATTACATGATCGTTGCATAATATACTATATTGACGAATAAATTCTATTCTATCCTTCTGATATCCCTTTATACGAATATTTATCGAAACAAAGTATTTATCGAGTGAGCTTTTCTTTATTATTTGTGTGTAAATATTTTTTGGAATTAAAAAAAATAAGGCACAACATGAAACAAAAAAAAAATCGTTTTGTAAAAACCGTTCTTTTATTTTACAATACTTACAAACAATAAAAACAAAAAAGAAATAGCCTTCGAGATGCAAGCTCTCACCCTTCTACGTCAACAATTTGATTTTGGTCTTCAAAATAAGTTGCATCTCCTTATTGGAAATTGTATAACTATGTAAAATTTTTTCGAATACGTTCTCGCTGACGGTCAAATTGAGATTGTCGAATTTTTTATGTAGTTCCTCCTCCGGACTCGCATCGACCCAGTCTTGTAAAATATCACAAAAAGAGTTTAACTCCGATTTGAGTTTGTCCGATATCCTTTGGACGTGGTCCTTGCCTTTCGGTTCGGGATGCTTTCGCTTGCCCTTTTTCGCCTGTAACGGTTTTATTAATTCGCTACAGAGGGCGCATGCAACCGACGATACACTCAATACCTGAAAAAAATTAACAAATAAAGAGAATGGAAAAATCTGTAATATAGTTCAATCAAATAGACCTTTAGATCAACATTTTGTAGGAAATACAGAAATTTTTGATATAAGTTGCTTTGAAATATTTGAAAACGATATGTAAAAAAAATGTTTTTCAAGGCCCAAGGAGCGAAAAATTAAAATTGTAAAGCATGAAATTTTACATAAAAATCATATTTTTAATTTTTTGCTATTATTAAAATTAACAGAGTTGGTTAGAAGTTAAGGGAAATATAATATCATAGCAAGCTGAAAATTTAATGAATTTTCAGTTTCTTTTCATTATTTACTCAGAAAAATATAATCTTTCTTTTCAGAAAAATTATTTTTTTTTATTTTTATTAAATAGTAGTTTGTGCAACAATAGTTGATATAAAGAAAATCCATTCTTGTTGTACAGTATGTTTTTTCTACGACCAACTAACTAACGAAAATCTACTAATTTAAAAAATTATTTTAGGTTATTAAGACAAAATAACTAATTTTAAAATAATTTATGAATTTTAATAATTTCTAAAATAAAACTGTTAATTTAGTTAATCCTATGAAGACTAGAGAGAAGGAGGCGAATCGGCAATGGTCAAATTTCAGTTTTTTGAATTTGGTCTATTTCTTCCGTGCTCCATAACTTTTAAATCACTCAGTATATTTTTTTGATATTTGGCCTAGATAATCTACACCTATAGGACAATTTATTGACACAATAAAAAATTTCAAAATCCAGGTCCGGCTTAACAAAAATTATTAAAATTTGACCCACCCTATACATCAAATTTTTTAAAATTTTAAATTTTTAAAGAGCATAAAAAACTAAATATATTTAGGTATCAACCTTTTATTTGTCCGCATGCCGTGAATATGAATCATTTAAATTTTCTTAAGTACGGATCGGAAGTTGTAATTTTTATTGGTTTTTGTGAATGTTACTTCAAATTCAATAATTTTATTTCAAAAATTTCCATGAAAAAGTTAAGTAAAATTAATTTTAATGAAGAAAAAGTATATACCTCAACACAATTGACAGCGACCTCCATCGATTTCCGCTTATCAAAAAAGTCGTTCGGTTTTTTCAAAGTGTTCTCTTTGAGTACATCAGTTAATTTGGTAAGCTCGTCTTCGATACGTTTTGTACATCTCTCTATTACATCGTTATCATCACTGGTCAGACTTAGGAAGAATTCGAAAAACGAATTGAATACGCTGAAATAGGGAACCACCAGGGCCCCGTGCAACCTCGAAGGCATCGGTAAAGGCAAAAGACCCTAAAAAATAAACATTAAGATAACAAAACACTCATGAAAATAATCCAGGAAAAAAAAACTAACTGGTTTACTAATCATAAATTGCAGAATAAAATTATTTACTAAAATATTTACTATCTGTATTTTAAGCAGTAAAGTATGTTGTTGAGATGACCGATTACATGCTCAGTACACATTGCTTAATGCTTACTCTCCATTTCAAATTTCCAACTCAATTAGAGCAGAGTTATCTGTTGTTTTATGATATCACATCTTTTGGTATCAGTTGGTTATGTGTGTATTTCAGTTACTGAATTTCTAGCTGCATTTGATTGTTGCATATAGAGTAGGAAATAACAGACATAGAATAACCACACACTATTTGGACTAAAATGAGGATTGAACCAATATGATTTTAAACATTATTAATAATAAATCAAATTAATGACTACTATGACTCAATGAACTTTTATACCTCCGTGCTATGAATTTTGTGTTCCAAACAAAATAACTGCCCATTTGAAATGACATTCCACTGACAGGTTATAATATGGCCTGGTGGTTTGATAGGGTAAATAATATAGGCAGTTATATAGATTGATCATCCATGTTTTTAAAAATAAACATAAGAGTCTTGAAGTTAAAATGAAAGCAATTATTTTTTTTATATTCAAAGGCTGGAAATTGGTTTTAAAACACATTTTTGCTAAACCGATTCAAATTGAACACTTTCCAGGCAATATGGCCGCTCGCAAACGACCCGCTTTGAGCAATCTATATAACTATATATGATTCATTGATCCTGTCAATGACAACAGGCCCACAGGTTGCCATAACTAAATTGTCAGTTCCCACTGGTAGCATTTTGACAGGTCGTTAGAATGCCTAATAGACAAAGGAACTGTCGAGTGATAACTAAACAGTTAAAAATCCGCTTTCTAAATAAATAGCCTAAAATGATAGGCTATTTGACCAACAGCAAGAAATTTGGAAAAGTTTAACTTTAAATTTGATCTTTTTATTAAACTAGTTCTAGTGTTCACATACTAAAACATTTAAATACTGTTAAAATAAAATATTCCTATATTTCTCCTATATTATCTGTCATGAGTCAACTACTTTTTAAGTGTGTGGTTCATTATTAACCGAAATATCCGTTACTCGGTCCAAACCCAGTATAAAGAACAATACAGTAGCGACAGATTGCGTCGGCTTCTTTGATGTCGGGGTGGTCAGATTTTCAATGACAGTTGACGTTTTTGTCGCTTATTTCTACACGGAGAAAAGTAAACTCTAAAATTGCAAATTAGCGATGTACAATTAGAAAAAAATTAAAACATGTACATATAACATTTTAATGTATTCTAGGCAAATAAATTAATCAAAATATTGTGTAACTTAAATAAATGAGTTCCGGTGAAAATATAGATGTGCCAATTTTAAAATTTTATCATTAGAATAAAATAAATTACTTTTGTATGCCATTCATTGTATGAAATGTGTCAAACAGTTTTTGGTTTCTTCCTGGAACTAATAAATTAACTCAGCACCTTATTTTTTTATTTAAAATGAGGTTATGTAGGTATCTTTTTAGAAGTGAAACAACATATAACAATAATATTTATTAAAACACACAATTACAAATTAGTAAGTTTTTAATGAATTTACAATACAAGAATTATTTTATTTCAATTTTTGTTCCTACGTACAAATTTTTGACTTCAGATGAGTTTTAGCAAATGCCTGTTGTAAGTCACCCGTTAAGCAAAATGCTGCCCAATTGCTTATATTACCTATGTATATAATTAAATACTATTAACGTCACATCATAAAAATTAGATGTTTATATTTAACGATTTTATGGTTTAAAATTTGTATGGGAATGGTTATCTGCTGCGGGATTTAAATATTTAATGGCTAGAAGAATCAACAGTGACTGTCTAGAAAAATTTGTTGGGTCCATTAGGCAACAGGGTGGGAATTTAATTAATCCAATACCTGTACAATTCGAAAGGGCATTTAAAAAACGTTTTTGTCAAAATTATCTTCATTGCAATTCCATGAATTGTAATGAAGACCTGGACAAGCACTTGCTACAATTAGATGTAAAAAATATTGTCTCTCTGTATCCTGAAATAAATAAAAACACTCAAGAAGCTGTTTTTCTTCCTAATTACAGCTACAGGACAAGATATAATAGTTCAAAATCCATTTAAATATGTTTGTGGCTATTTGATCAAAAAAGCTTTAGGCATACATGGATGTGATACATTTATTAAATTTTCAAAAGAATGTGAAGATTTGGATAGTTCACAGATTTTAACATATGATTGCAAATAAAGCACTTATGGAGGCCTAAAAACTCCAAATGAAAAGTTTATTATCTATATATTTAAATTATAAAAAAATGTTATATCTATTTTTAGCAATACCTGTGTAATGTCTGGTATATCCCATAGCTTTTTTTTATATTATGAAAGAAATAGAATTTAATCATCCTTGTCCTAATTTCCCTAACGTATATATCATACAACTGTTTATAAGATTATATATATTATTGTTTAAGTGCTTAAATATTGTATAAATGAAACAAATCAAAAATTAAAAAACAGTTAAAATAATAACACCACAAAATACATTTTTTTGTTTTCTTTTTGCTACTTTACAAGAAATACATATATATTTTGATTAGATGTAGTCAATCAGAACATTTTTAATCAATGGACATAGTGAATCAAAGAACATCTAATTCATTATAATAATTTGGAGGTAGGATTTTTGATTAAGAATGTCCAAAGGTTGCACATGGTACGCTTTCAAAAATGTCTCGTTCATGTTCAATGATAGTCTCAACAGAGGAAGCACTTGGTCGATGTACTAGGGAGAAGATATACATTTGGCTGATGACCTAGATGGATAAAAAATGTGGGAACAGCAGTAGGCAATAAACGTTTACGGTTCAACGTTTTAGAAAAAAAATTCTTCTCAAAATGTTTCTCACACAACCTGTAATTCCGATGAAGACTGTTCACATCTATGTTACTCAAATCTTCCCTATTACAAGCTCTTAACCACATGTTGGCCCTAAAATATAAAAAAGTTGATAACAAATGTTTAGATTGACGGTAGTTCAGAAATTATATATTTTTTACATTATTTTTGTTGAAATTGTAAAAATTGTCCTCAAGACATTTAAATAATAAATATTTGGTTGTCAAATAAATATTTGGTTTTCAAATATAAAAATTGAAAGTATTTTCTCAAGACATACCTTTATGGCTCCATGGGAAATGCAAAATAACTTGTCCCTTTGTCTGTTTACTCTGTTTGAGATGGACAAGGGCGATAGACACATCTCTTTTTTTTCTGATCAGGTGCAGAAGCCATTTCAAAAATATCACACAATAAATGAAAAACTAAAATAATAAAAATGTCTCAAAATATACACTGCAAACAAACAAAAATAATGTCATATTTACATCGCATTGACACTATTGACGTTGACGTTTTTGTCGCTTATTTTCGGACATGCGCAGAAAAATATGGACACCTCATAAAAAATGATCTGTCGCTACTGTATTATTCTTTATACTGGGGTCCAAAACTAACCGCTCTGCTTGACATTCCTGAAAAATCGGTTAAATTAAGGACGCGGTTACCAAAAATTGGTAACTCAAACGTCAATTCACCAACCGCTATATTTTTACGGTTACTATTAAGTCGAATGTCAATCTGTCACAAAAGTAACGTAACCACATACTTTGATTTTCTTTTACTATACGGAGAATGGTCGCACTGCGCAGCTTTCTGAGTGCTTTTTAAAAGGAGATAGAAAACTCCGCCATTTTGAACCCTTATTACGTGTTGCCTACATCTTGGCGCAATATTTTTAATAGGTTCGTTTTAATCATCCGCTTCTGCTTCGGAATTGTCGGTTTTCTTGTTTTAATCTGACAGGTTAAAACGAGTATTTATTTGTATTATAATCCGCTACTAAGAAATAGAGTGTTACAAATAAATGATAAATCTACCTCTTGGGAAAAGGTAAACTCGGAATAGGTACGAAAAAACAAGTAAAAAACATAATTATTCAAATACTTTAAAAAGAGTATATTGTATACCTAGGCAGTAAAGTTACTGTTTTCTAGACAGAGTAAAGAAATGGACACTTTGCGAGGCCTGGAAAACAAATTTACTGTCGTGGTTTACATACTATTTTTTATCCTGAACCAACAGAAAACTTTACTAAAATGAAATTATTATTATTGCTTCTTCAAAAGAAATTAGAATTTAATTAAGCAAATCTGCATTGGTACCAACCACAAAAATGACAAAAGTTTTAGAAAATGACACTATATTGCCAGAAATTATTTATATATTAACCTTGACAGCAACACACACACATGTATGTGTAATGTGTATTGCGACATGTAACCTATCTTTAGAATTTATTTTGAAAAAGTGACTACAACTTGTCTACTCTATATCAATCATAGATATCACCAAACACATAATCTGTAACAGAATAAACAAGTTTCTATTCTTTATAAACAAAGCAACAAAAATAATTTAATAATAAATTGTGAAAGAAACTGTCAAAATTAAGTGGTGCACCATCTGGCGGAAAATTAATGAGATTAATTTAATGGCTAGCCATTTCTAGTTGTTTTTCCGGCTAGCCAAGAAAAGATGCGTTTTGACGTCTCTATAGTGACGTCAAAATTGAGTTTTCTGTTGGTGTAGGATAAAAAATACATTGTTCATGTTTGGCACACACCATAATTCGACTTAAACGTAACATAAATGTAATCATAAAGCGATCAGACTTTAGCTAATAATACACATTCAATTACCTGTTGAATTGGAACGAAATTATCATCGACAGTTCGTTCGTACAAACTCCGCCATTCGTCCAACGATTTCCTCAGAGTTTGGATATGCTCCTGCCTGGTCCCGTCCAAAGATTTCACGATATCGATACTGGACGCCATTGAAAACAGTAAGGACGTCCTAAGCTTTAAAAACCGAAGGTCCTGTTCGAACAGACTTTTGGTAATGGTCCAATCTTCGGGCGAACCGTCTATCCTCTCCGGATCCCAAGATATATTTACACTAAGATCATGATTGTCCCTGGAATATATTACATTATGAGTATGGATAGTCTGCGCCCACTATTATTTCGTGGGCTTACAAGCAAAAGGCACTAAGTCAAAAATTTGTCAAAATGGGTTTATATTTTTGTATATCATGTAAAGTTTCTTTAAAGCAGTTGATAATCCCTAATTTATAAAAAAATTAGAACTTCATTGAAACTTTAAATTGCTTATAACTTACAAAACTATTTTTTGACTTAATGCCTTTTGCTTGCAAGCCCAACAGTTATAATCATATTAGATAAAATAGCCAAGAAATTAAAATAGCCAAAGCAATGAAGCTTTTAGGACAAGAAAAATTGGAATAAAGCTATAAATTGGTATTGGTATGATCTTCTTTTATTTATTTGCTACTGGGCTATCTGGCTTGAATTTTTTTTAAATATATTTTTGAACTACCCAAACGGCCAGTCTGAAATGAAAAATTTTTGTCAAATCTTTATCTAGAGGATATTTGTGATTAAAAATGTATGGATAGTATTTATAGTTTATCCTATAGAAGAGTATCCTGAAGAGATGTTCTATGGATCGAACTAGAGATAACAGGAGATATAGCTATCCATTGATAAAATATAATATTCGTGACGCCGACATCGATACCACAGTCGATACGGTCACAGTTTATTGCTAAAGGATCAGTTAGCTCACTAGGACCAGTTGGTTGTTCCAAAATAACACCCACTTCAGGGATACAAATTCAGAATGCGCAGAAGAATGCTGTTTGAATATAGGCGGTTGTCATATATTGTATTGGTTATGATTTGATTCTGTATGCGCCAGGGATACAAATCCGAGTTGCGCAGTGTATTAACTGGAACATTGAAATCAAAAGTGCCGACGCAGAGTGAGCGAACTGATTCTTTAGCTATAAACTATGATACGGTCCAGTTGTAGACCAGGAGTGAAGAGACATGTGGTGTGAGGCAAGGAAAGGGATAAACTGAAGGATTTGACGACAGGACAAAACATTTTTATCAATAAATATATGTGTAAGCCGTTGTACGCCAATAATAAACGACGTACAAAATGCAAGCCCTGTTGCCACATCTAATACAAAATACTTGATATCCCGCTTAACATTAACTAGATTTTGGAATTTGTTAAAAATTATTAGATCTAATTTAGTGAAATTATGTCTAATTTAGTGAAATTATGTCTAATTTAATTAAATTTGATATGACTAATGATTCAAATTTTTTTGGGTTCATTTGCAATAAAATAGGTTTAATTATTTTAGCTTTTTACTTTAGATAAGGAAAGTATAGGAATCATGATTTTTTCGACTTCAAATTTTTACGTTCTGGGGTTCCCTGAATCCGTTTTTACTATATTCGCGATGAGGAGTGTGTGTGAGTCTGTTTGTATACTCGATAACTCATGAACGGCCACAGAGAAAAACACCTAATTCTAAACTCAAGCTTCAATCCATCATGCGATTAGATTTTGGACATAGTCGGAATATCTGGAGAAGAAAATGTTTTAAATAAAAGTTGCTTATAATGTGATTCTCTATAATTTTTGTTCTATACATAATTTTCCTAAAATGGTCCGTATTCAAGAAATTTGACAAAAAGTGCAAAATCCGAATTTTTAAGAAAATTGTTTAAAAAGTTGTTTGCGATATCATTCTCTATAATTTTTATTTTATACATGATTTCTCTAAAATGGACCATAATGGAAAAATTTTAGAAAAACCGTAAAATTTTAATTTTTAGTGCTTTCAAAATTGGATGATGTTTGTAAATTTAGGACATGATAATAGGTTTGTTCCAACAAATAACCTTTGTACCGTCCTCTTAACAGCCTAAAAAAATTTGGATTAATTCAATACTATTTTCAAAGATCTTTAACCGTTTTGAATTTTTATAATTTCTAACCTTACTTTAACGACACAATAACAAAAACATCAGCTTTCAGCGATATACAGATGAAGTATTGTAGCATTTATTTATTTATTTATTTTAAACAGTTTAATTATTCTAATTTATATTCACTGCATGCACCAACTATTTTATAACTAATTTATTTGTACTCAAAACTACACTGATTTATATTAATTTTTAACAAACTTATTAGACAAAGTCGCGCTATTTATATAAAACCAGCTCTGTTCGAGAAGATTCTCGATGTTCAAGGTGCCTTTCTTCTATGAGACGTCAGGTGAGAATCGAATCTTTCCAGTAACTTCTCGCAGCGGACAACATCTACATCGCCAGAGTAGCTGTCGACATCTAGACAGTGCCAGACTGTTCGGCTCTCACGACAATTTAAATAAAATCAGAGTGGTTTCTGCTTTTAGTCAGATCTTTCACAGTAGGTTTGAGGGGTTTCGACAAACAAATGACCGTTCAATGTGTAATCGACATCACCTACGTAATGTTTTGGTAATATTTAATAACCCGTTTGAACAGCCTTTGTGTTCGGTGCGTACTGCAAGTGTACCCAGCTAAACCAGAAAGTGTGGACAGCAGGGCGAAGCAGAAGTATCAGACGTGATCATCAGCGATTAGTGAAAAGAGACCAGTCATCATGCATATGTGAGAGAGTTCCAACTTTTATGAATTGGTTTTTGTGTGATTATTTCGGTACAAGAATAAAAACAGGAACCACTTGGACTGACATCCGCTTTTGAGCACTTATCAGCAGACATCATGTACTGACAGTTGACTGTTGTAAATGATTGTGTCAGGTGTTGAAATAAAGTTATAAAGACACATAGCACAGTGATTATTGCAAATATTACAACTAATTAAAAAATCACATCCTTCAACAAGCCCTAAATACGATCAACAGATAGTGCTAGAGAGAGCAGATATCTGTTAACCCACGGTAAACTGTTATCGTCCTTCACCAAAAGAAAACAGCTCGACAAGCTTCGGCAACCTACCTTGGCCGGGGAAACAATCCCTTTTGCGGAGGAGGTAAAATATCAGGGGATTATCCTAGATAAGAAACTTACCTGGACCCTCCGAAAGATATGCGGCAAAGCATGGGGATCAGTCCTCAACTGATCTACTGGATTTACCAAACAATGGTGAAACCCACCAACAGGAGCCATGGACACCATGCTGGACCTAATCCCTCTCCACATTTCGCTGGAAAGGGATGGTCTCCTTCCTATAGACTCCTGAAGGTGGGTAGAACTGTGATGGGACAAGACGGGGCTGATGAGTGAGATTAATAACCACTACATCCTCGGCATGGTCTCAGACTCGCTAGGTCCCCGACAGCACATAGAAAAGCCATACAGCGTCCTCTTTCCAGAAAAAGGTATGGAGCAGGGGGATAAAACCCTCTCCAAGGCGGCTATGTGCTGTACACGGATGGCTCCAAAACTAAAAAAGAAGCAGGAGCTGGAGTTTTTGACCAGAAGCCAAGAGCTGACATATCAATAAACCTAGGCTCTCTGGCCACGATCTTCCAAGGAGAAACGATTGCTATAGAATTGGGAGCGAGAGAGTTGATTAATTTTCTCCCCGCAAACAAGACTATAAAGATCTTTTCGGATATCCAAGCAGCCCTCAAGACCCTGGGCTCCAATCAAGTTGAGTCAAATACCATCGAGTGTCTCGGTGCAAGGGAAAAAAGTTACTTTGATCTGGGTTCCGCGAGTTACAGCGGTGTGGAGGGGAATGAAAAAGCCGACGCGCTCGCTAGAACAGCAACCGATTCTGAGTTCATAGGAGCAGAACCGTTCCTAGGCATTCCAAAGAGCACTGCCAAAGGAATTATCTCAAAATGGACGGAGGGTGCAACAGTCACGAACGGGAGAGATGTCCCAATGCTAAATTCAAAGGCGTTTATAATCGACCCTTCCACGAACGTCTCGTGACATTGTCGTCTGGGTAACCACATGAGAGGATAGGTCTGCAACAAACATCGGACTGTCGATTCTGCAGCGTGGAAGAAGAATCTGCAGAGCACATTTTATGTACCAGCTCCGCTTTGGAATGAACTAGGTTCCAGATCTTCGGATTTACTCGACTGGAGCCTACCGACTTTAAACAAGTCTTGCCCAAATCAACCATGGCCTTCATCAAAAGGTGTGGCTTGTACGGTAAACTATAAATTAGACATAAGCCACAATAGATCCATCTGGGTCGCAGTGGAAGGCGATGAGATCATCCCACTCATTTTCAACCTAACCTAACTAAAAAATCAAAACCTAGTGATTTAATTGGTCCAAATAGTTTTGTGGCCGTTCATAAGACGGTATAAAAGTTGTTCATTGCAACAAATCTATCATGTAAATAAAATATCACATAATAGAGAACTTACAGTAATAAGAAACCATGGTACAAACATTACATTAAAATAAATGAAAAATTAGATAGTTAAATGGAATTACAGACTCGAATTAGAGATACAATCATTTTTATTTGAAACTTGTCAATGTATTGGACGAAGTTGTGCCAATAAAATCTATTAAAATATTTCCTCAGTACAGGAATTGGTGGAATGAAGCAGTTGGAAATCCTATTAAATTTAAATAAGGATAATTTCCTGACCGTAGTAGAATTTTATATAAATAAAAATTTTCTTTGGTTTTATCGGTCAAATGTTTTTATTTTTATTGTTTAGCACACTACATACGTTTCGGAAAGTAAAATTTTTCAGGTACAGTCAATTTTTAAAATTATAGGGACGAATACAAACAGTTTAAAATTGTTTAAAATAAAAGAAATATCTTTCTAGTTCACATCGTTTGACTAAACTTTTGTCGCCAGACCCATATTTTACGAGATATAGAATTAAACGCGTTTCCCTGATTATGATATTTTGAATTCAAACTCAAAAGGTTTGTATTATTTATTTGCTCTTACCTTAACAACTCCCAATTAATATCATTATCTTTCGGCGATATGGCTAACGAATATAAAGTTTCTAACGACATGCATTCGACTAAGTTTAACATTATCCTATCGACTGCGACAGTTGTGTAGTGCAGGCTGTTGTTCAGCCGCTCCCTGAAATCCATGAATTCGTCTATTTTCATAAAAGAACCGAACTTGTAAGAGAACGTCAGATGATCTGAACTCTGAAAACGTGCAACATTACTCCAATATGGCGGAACGTCGCAAGGACTGTTGGACCGGTCCACTTTTATTTTTGTTTACAAGATAACATTGCTTAGAACAGAACAAATCCTCATTTTATTGAATTTTGCATAATTTATTAAAAAACTGGGCCTCTATTAAAAAATGTCGATCCCACATTAAAAATATTGAAAAAATCAATTAAATGTATGGCATATTATGTCTGAGGGCGAGTGCAAGAAGGGCCAATAACGAAATTGAAAAGAGATATTTTTAGTCAGTTGAGTGGTTGACAAGAAATATAATGACACTTCTGATGGGTAGTTAAATGTAAGTTTTTGTTTTTCCAATTCCGATCTTGCAACTGCAACATAACGTTCAAATTGATAATAAAAATAAAAGTGAACTTGATTGTCTATTGAACCAACAATCCTCGCTATCATTCCGCTTGTATACTTACATCTTTGTAATTGCTAGAAAAAAATTTAAGAGTCGTATCGAATAAATTTGTACATAGCGTAAACAATCCGGTAGTGGGTAACCGGGCACAATGAATGTATCCTAAGGAGTCCAGCTGCAGATGCTTCACGTCCATACTGTTATACATTTCGTGAGCGCTTAGGCCTCCACCTGAATGAGAATGAAAAAAAAAAAAAAAAAAGAGTTATTTTAAATGTAACAATGAAGCCGAACAGTCAATAACAGAACCGAATTATGTAGACTTACAGTATTTAGATTACATTTTAAGCAGATTACAGCACCCCTAATAATTTTCGGACAAAGATATTTCAAAAAGTATTTTAGTTAAAAATTGAAATTTCGGGAAAATAAATTAGATGATATTATCTAGCAATGTTCCTATTTTTATATTTTAATTCTTTCTAGTTTTTGTTAGGTAGTAAGTAGCTTTAAATTTCAAAATATAATGAAAATACATTAATCCTTAAATAGCGCTTTTTTAAAATTTATTACCCTAATTTGAGATCTTAATGTCTAAAGTGTGTCTTAAAGTTCATTCAAGTCGGTTCTATTGTTGAGGGATCTGAAACTTCGGCTGTTTTTTTTTTATTTAATCGAGTCTTACCTAAAACATGATACAGCTTCACTGCCAACAACTTTGCGTGGAAATTGTTAGGCGAATTTTTCAATAAACTTTCCAACAACATCAGCGCCACCACGACACAGTTTGAACTATTTTCGGTCAACGCCAAATCGTAAAGAACGTGAGCGGCCATGAGCGCGTATGGATCGGACGGTCCCAAGTCGGTAGTCAGCAAATTTTTCCCGTATGTTTGATAGCCGTGTTGATAATGGAGAGATAAGGCCGTAATTAGAGCCTTGAGGTGTTCCGAGGAGAGGTTTCGATGACCACCGCACAACCTCGATAATTGTAGGGCACATATGTGGCGTTGCATTTGATGTTCCTAGAACAATTTCAATAACAAATTTAACTATAGCTCTGGTAGCAAATCTGTTTGCAGTATTAAAATTTTCTGACCAGGTATCCCTCGCCAACCGATAAATACTAAAATGTCAATTAGAAATATAACTTGATTTTAATAATAAAAATGTCTATATATAAATAAAAATCAACTTCTGGCAACCGAGTTTGTCAGGTAGTTTATAAGCGGGATGAGCTTAACCTTTGCCTTCCACTAAGGCTGTCACAGAAAGTAAGGTTGATATACAAATACGGCGTATGGCTATTCCCCTTTTTTTGAAGTGCGTGTTTATTAAAGGTTTTATATTTAGATTCTGTTTTTGAGAATTAATATGTGCATATATTATGAGCGTGTAAAGTTGCAGGCGATTGCCATGATTAGTATGTTGTAAAATATTTAAAGAAATGATTGGTAATTGCCATGTTATTATCTAACAGATTCTTACCGTTTGCGGAACGCTCGTTGAACTAATTCCCACGTCTTTGATTAATCTAGCAGCTAATTCCACCTTCTTCTCGGAATCCAACAGATTTAAATACAACCTCAAATCGGTGACGCAGCACTGCTTGTGTCCGAATTTTCGAAAGTATTCGATGAAGAGTTCGGTCAAATCGCCGAGAATGTCCGTAAAGTTCATGTTTTTTTCGCGCATCTTTGAACCCAGCTCGAAGCGCGCTAGATACGGACCGCGAAGCAGATAACCTAAAATTCATGTTTTCTACAGCGTTGGGCAAATTTGTGTATCGTAATGGTTTGAACTTATTATAATGATTTATAATATTAAATATTTATTGTCTTTGACCTCATAAGGGCATTTCAATTTAATTAAATACTCATAGACGATTGCAAGAACGACTATTAAAATTTAGGAGCTTGATAAATTCTGAAAAGTACTTAAGACTGAATAATTTCAAGTTCACGTCATTAAGCCAGAATACATTCTCAATCTCTGCTTAGTTTATATACGAGATTCGGAATTAGAAAGTTCTGCCCTCTTCTGTCTTAAAGATAATAAAATAAATTTATGTAATGTAAACACCTCCCCTATATTTCAATTTGTTAGTCTTCCAACAAAACAAAGCCTATGTTACAGGATGACTGTTACTTATTTAGTTTATTTATTCATCTGAAGTTAAACCAAAGAGAAAACACGTCTTCATTTTTATACAATTTTAATAAAACATTAACACTGAAAACGAGATTATCTAAAACAGAACACATGTAAGAATTAACAGGGTTTCGTGGCACACGAAGAATGGAATACGTAATCCCCCTTATCTTTCACCCAGCAGTTGCCACTGTGTGTTCTTGCGTGTAACATGGATCAAAGCCCATAGAAATATGATTTTTCAAACAGCAACAACCGTAAGTACAGTCAGGTTTGTCTTAGGCAACCATAAGCTTGAGTAGATTTGTAATCTTCAAAATAAAGAATATTTATAAATAAAAATGTAATGCACTTAAATATGTATAATGCATGAATTGTAAGTATATTTAAGGATTTAAAATGTGTTCTACAAGATTCAGCAAAACCTGTTTTGTTCATTATACGGATAGCTCGTTTTTGTATCCTGAATATATCTGTAGCATCTGTGCTTGACCCCCATAGCAGAATACCATATGTGGCTCTCGAGTAGAAGTTAGAAAAATAAAATGTTTTGGCCCTGTTGCTGTTACGATTATTTAACTAAACAATTTTTGATCTATAAAAAATTAGAATAGTTGCTCATATACTGAGTTCAAATATTTTGGAAAAGAGCTAAGGAGACTGATGGTTCTATAATTGTCTAACAAATATAATTATCTACTCCAATTCATCTATTTAAATATGTGTACCAGTTTCAAACGCCCGACCATTTAAATAACCCGCCAATAACCATGGTGGGGTGGGCCAGTCCATGCCGTTTCGGTGGGTGAGACCCAGGGTATGTTAAGCTAAGTCGTATCGGTTCCAAGTGTGGGGAGTGTTGAGTTCTGAAAGCACGAGGCGATTGGGAATCAACTGTCCGGTAATTAGCTGGAAGATGGTAGCGGTAGAAGCGTTCAAGTTCATTTTTTATTTTCATTTTTAAACCTAATGTTTGTACTTTGTACTGGTTAATTTTCATAATTTTCAAATATTGTTAGTTGTGTCTCAATTCAAGATTCTGTCTAAAACCCACGATAAGTATTAGAGTAAAGAGTTCCTGTGCCACTGACAACTTGGTGTATTAGAGTCAAACAAAAAATATGATTTTTTAGCTCCTTACTTTAGGTACTTTCAAATGGGAGATAAAGTCCAAACCTTTCCCTTTCGAGTGCTTCTTTAACCCACTGTGTTACCTTTCTTCTCTGTCGTCTCCAGATCATGATCCTCTAGTTCTTGGCGCAACTCAGCCACAGTTTTTTAGCCATTTTTGTCCACTATTTATTTACAGTTCCACTTCTAATGCCAATGTACCGTTTGTTTATTTTAAAACAGTTTATTTACTTATAAGTTTATTTATAATTTATTTACACTAAGTATAAATAAATTAATTAGTAATTAGTGTAAATAAATTAACTATGTTTAAACATATAGAACTTTCTAATGCCGGATCTTAGACTAATATCAGGCACATACATTTTAAAGAACATTTATGCAACAGGCTGTTCTTATCGTAATTGACAAATTTTAATAAACTGATTTAATGGAGAATTCTTATTTGAAAAACAAATACATATATAAATAGAAAAGAAAAATCTAAAATGTAAGACAAAGGAAAAATATAATTTTACCATTCTCCGTGCCGTTTTCAACTATACCACAGATAAATTCATGAGCTTTTTCAGGTGTATCATCAGGCGACTCAATGTCATCTCCACTACTTTCGACTGGAACTGACGTGCTCGAATTGGGCATTAATTCAAACATAGAATTTATATATTCTTTCCAAATATCCCACCTATCCACACTGAAAATATTAAAAGAACGGTCAGCTATTGCATACAGATTGTAAGCTTATAATTTAGGTATCACTTTGTTTTTTGGGTCCCAACAAGACCCCAAACATAGTCGAAAGACAGAGGGTAAAGTACGATGTAATACCCCAAGAAAAAGAGTTGTGAAATTTCAAGTCTTTAGCATATAAAAGACATTTAGATTTCCTAAGACTCAATAAAGTATTATTATTATTATTATTATTATTATTATTATTATTAATTAAGTATTATAAAAACGTACTAAAGAACGGATATAAAACATTTTTTGAGAAAAATATCGGCAAAAACTAAATGGAACAGAGTAAGAAATGAATAATAACGACAAAGGTCAAAAAGAAATAATTAAACTGGTATGTCATAAGATTGACTAAACAGAATATCAAGAAAAGTAATGGAAATTAGAAAGAAAAGGGCATCGAGAAAGGCCCAATGGATTGACCAAATCCAAAAGAGATCTGAATCTATAAGAGGAAACTTTGATAGAGATGAAGATAATAGCCAGGGACAAATGATATATGAAGCCTGAAAATACAGACGCATATGAGAAAGAAATAATTTCATGGTTTACCTTTATCTATTTTAACAATATATTACCTATAAACTAAAATTCCTTTACAAATAATATTAACTTCGTTCCATTTCTTCAACTTTATCAAGTACTCTAATTTGCTTTGGGGTATGTTCGCACACTGCAATTTCGTACCCAACGGACCGTTCAAGATGTTCAGTATGTCTTCATGTTTGTTCAGCAGATTTAAAATGATGATATACAGTTGTACTTCCTGTTCGGCGTCAACTTTGTTATCGTTAAGTAATTTGGTGAACATTCTTTCGGCAAGGCTGAGGAGCAGTTGACGTTTTTGTGGATCGTTTAAGCCTTCACCTGTCGAAATATATCGATAAATGATAAAATAAAAGAAAATGATGCAGTGTTTCATTGGTTAATGAAAAAAAGTAACTATCGGGAGGAGATCTATCTAAAAGTGCCATATTTATCAGAGTATTGTCTGTCTCTAATGGATGACCATGAGAGAAGTATGTCAGATATAGATGGAGACTTTATTATAAATTACAATAAACTAACGAGAGTAAGTAGGTATGTAGAAAAAATATTGTACAGTGGACTCGACTACTTAGCAATACGCTAGTTCAGTGATGATGTAATTATGGTTCCACTGACAATTAAAGTGACAGTAGCTTTTTTGTGTGCGTTTTGTTTACCTAAATTATATAGTTTTTTCAGTTTTATAAATATATTCCTAAAGTAAGTAGATAACATGCATCAAAAAATACAATCGTTTAGTTACCAATTACATACCTTTAAACTATTTTTTATGACCTGTAAAAAATATTTAGAAATAAACTAAAAACAGTAAAAACGTATTTGTCAAATTTATTGATGTTTTTGTTAAAAGTTTGGTTAGAATTAAATGTCAGTGGAACCAAAATGACACCACACCGAACTAGCGAATATTAAAAATGTTCACTGCAAGTGTCTACCCATTCAATACAACTTATGAAATGGTTGTTGGAAAATTCAAGTGTACCAAAAAATAACCAACTTGAAACTCAATTACTGAATTTTTAAATTTGTACAATTTAACACCAGTATACTTGAACAGTATACATGTAGTACAAGTTTATTCATTTATACTGGAACGTGTGTTTGGTAAAATTTGCACAAGTACATTAATTGTAGGCGTGACATGAGACTTGTGGAAATTCTATATTTTTATTTGTGCATGTTGGACTTGCACAAGTGGAATTCAGCGTGTGTATGTGAAAGCTTGAAACATTTGAGATTTGATTTTTCCTAAAGTAGTGCGATTTACGATTTTGATGTGATGACGAGTCACTTGAAAAAAGGGACAATGTTTCGAATAATTTATTTCTATTTATGAACCTGAGTCATGTATGTGGTACATTAAAAGAAAAGAGTACCAATATAGGGGAAAGAGGGAAGCAGTATTTAAAAAACTAATAGAAAAATTAAGGGGAAATAGACCCAAAAGGAGATCCTAATAGAGCAGTTAAAAAAATTATCGCCTTCCGAACGAATCACACGAAGGAGAACAAAGAATTCAACAGCGGCCAACGCGTTAGGTTTGTTTTGGTTCTTTCAGAAACTAGTTCAGAATCGCTGAATTACACTCGATCATCTAAGAGGTTCTTATAACCTCGCGGACGTGTTCTTGAAAAATTAATTGGTCCACTGTATTTGAGAACTGGAATCGACGGTTCTGTTTGAACCAAAACAAACCCGTTGTCGTCTGATAATAAAATGGTTCAATTTTATACTGGCGCAATATGTAAGCATACTTGTACATGTGTTGTCGATGCGATATTCAATCATACTTGTGCAATAAACTTGTAAATGTATACCGTTCAAATATACAGGTACCTTAAATGATTTCAATGGTGTTTTGATGTATCATCTCCAAAATTAAAAATCAAACCCGCTTACAAGCAGTCGCCTTACCTGATGAGCTTCAAGTTAAACTAGAAAATTTAAAAACATCTGTACTGGTTAGAAAAAAACAATCCTGATAATATATAAGTGATAAATACAATACAGTTACCGTTTGTCCATTTACCAATAAAACACCATCTATTGATGACTTACCTCTTGTAGCTTGAAGGATTACTGACATAATAGCCCAACAGTAATAGGGATTCTTGGGTTTTGATTTGTACAAAGACATCGCAGTTTGCTGCTGAGCTTTGAAGTCTGATATTCTGACGTAAGACATAAAAAGATGTGTGTGCAGTTCTTCGTTATTTGGATTATTTTTAACGACAATTTCGTAAAGTTTGCATATTTTTTCCACTGAAAATGTTTCAAAGAATACTTTTTACAAGTCTTTTACAGTAACACTTGTGACTTTAAGATAAACAATACTCTCGAAATGTGTATAATATTTTCCTTCTTAGGTATTTATTTATTATGGATAACTATTATAACATATTATCCAAAGTAAAAAACATAAATATTTTAAGTCATATTTTTCTGTTGTTAAAATTATGATTTTGCAATAGGATGTATTGGTGGGACGTAATTTGTTTCAAATAAAAACAAACCATTCTGTTATTTTATTTTACTTTTTAAATAATATTCAGACATACATTAAATAAAAAAATGTCCTCTCCAAAAAAGTTTATAACATTTAAAGAGCGGAAAGTATGATTCGCAATAACGAAGTAAAAAAATTATTTAATAATAATAAAAATAATAATAGTAAAGGTCTTTATTTTTTTCTACATCCATAATAACAAAAATACAGTAATTAAACAAGGGTGTAAGAAAAAAAAAAGCCGAAGATCAGGTGGATATGTCATATGTTTCAAAGAAACATAGACACAACCTCTGTTTTTCATCTTAAACTGCAGGGTTCTACACTGTGTGTGAAAAAAAACGGGCAACGCAAAAAATTTATCCAATTATGTATATTTTTATAAATCTTATGTTTTGCTTTTCTGTCTGTATGTAAACAAATAAAGTATAGGAATCATGATTTTTTCGACCTCGAGTTTTCGACGGACTTTTACGTTTTGGAGTCCCATGAATCCGTTTGTACTATTTTCGCGATGATGCCTGTATGTGTCTGTATACTCGATAACCCATGAACATACAGAGAAAAACACTAAATTTTAAACGTAAGCATTTTTTCGAAATGGCAGAGTCGGAACATCTTGGAGGTACTTTATAAGGGGTCGTTTTTATACTTTATGGAATATAAGTGTTATTTGGGATTGAAGAAAAAAATTCTTCAAATAAAAGTTTCTCGTAATATTATTCTCTATTATTTTTGTCCTATACATAATTTTCCTAAAATGGCCCTTAAATAAAAGTTGTTTGCGATATCATAATTTTTGTTCCCTACACGATTTCTCTAAAATGGACAGTCATGGAAAAATTTGAGGAAGTGATCCTTGGATCCACAGGCAGAGACTCTACCACTGAGCCACCCTCCCCGTACTTTTCCTTATTGTTCGTGATAATGTCGGATGAAATGCTAAAAGAAATATCAACTCAAGACACAATAGATTTATTGCAACAAAAATAAGAAATAATTAAAAAAATAGATAATTACGTAATTTTTTGGGTGGCCTGTTTTCTATGACTCCTAGTGTAGATTTGTTAGGGTTATTTGAATTTTCTGTTTAAATGATTTTTTACATATAGGAATCTTCAATAGAGTTGTTAAGTTTATTAAAAAATATATTGGCAAATATAATGGACTTCTTTCTGTGAGTGTTAAATGATGAATTGGAAAAAGTGTTGTTTAACGGTCTTGCACCTATTATATTAAAAAGTGCTATTTCATGTTAATTTTTCTTTATTTTTATATAAAAATACTTAAAGTTCAAATTTATTTTTGTTTTAATAATCCTCTAGATATGATTTCCTGTAAAGGTAATTTGTCAATAATTCTTAATACCCTTTTTTTGTGCAATAAACGCCTCTCTCAAATAAGATTCCATTTCCCAGAACATAACCCATATATTAATACTGACTCAAAGATAATTCAGTATATCTTTTCTATTTAAAAAAATTATCAATAAAGATATCTAAGAATTTTGTACATTTGAAAATATCATTATTTGATTGCAAAAGCATACTTTTCTAATTTTATCTGTACTGATAACAACAATGTTAGTTTTCATTACATTTGAGAATAATTTATTTGTTCAAACCATTTTTTTTTTGTTCTACTGAAAAGGTCCTTTCCCGTTTCTAAAAATACGTTTTTTCTCTGATCATCTTATTAACAAAATGTATGATACTATTTTGAATTATGTTCGATAAATCATTTTAAAACATTATGAATAAGACAGATCCGATTACACTTTTTTAAGCTATGCCAGTTTTATTAATTAATAAGGTTGATTTTACACTAGCTCTGATTTTTGTTATTTCTACTCTTTAAGTTCTTTCTGAAAAATATGTTCGAACCAATTATTTCCTTTTCCTCTTATTCCATATATATCGAATTTTCTTAAAAAATACTCTGGATTTAATGAATCTTATGCCTTTGATAAGACTAATGTTAAATTATTGTTTTCTATTATTGTCTGAAATATCTTTAATAAACCAAGAAAAAGCTGTGTGAGGATCTATTTTTTTAGTAACCATGCTGCATTTTAGTGAAAAAAATATTTTGGATAAGAAATAAAATATTCTAAAACTTTTTTTATACTGTTTGCAGATTTAAAAAAAATACAGGATCAATTTAAGTTTTTAATTTTTTTTTTTTAAATTAGTTAAAAGGTATTCTTTTAAATTAATAATATACTCTTGAAAACAAATTAAATTAAATATAAATATTCTAGCATAACCTCTATTTTTGTTTTGCAGAACTGATTACTAAACCATTATTTAACTAAAATGGTTATCTATTTTTAGGAATATACAGGGTGTACCAATAAAAACTCCCAGGCCGGATATTTTGGTAAGTAATAGAGATATTTTAATTCTGTAAAAGCCAATTCTCAGAGCACTAAGGGAGCTTCAGGTTTAGATATAAACTGATTTTAAATAGGTCAATATGTAGATGGCGCTGCACTTAATAGTTTTTTTTTTTTTTTGATAGGATGATCTTTCTTGTGTAGCCCATCTTGCAAAAAATGCATTTTTAAGCAGATTTTGTTCTATGAACTAATTCAATAAATCTAGCCATTTTGGATGTACAGAGTGGGTCACTCAAAACGGGTTTCATCCTTTTTTTGATCATTAATCATTGGATTTTAAGAAAAAGCTAAAATAGGTCGATTTTTATTCCAAATTAAAAATATTTTTACAATACAGATATCTGTTATGTGTCAACCCCCTCCCTTGCACTTCTCAAACACCTTAATTTTAAATAGGTAATGTACCATGTATGGCACATTATTGAAAAGGTAATTTAATGGGAATTCAGAAATATTTCTGTACATTGCGTTACTTAAATTTTATCGCCCTCTAGCGGTATAAAAAACTACTACAATGTGTAGTACATCATTAAAAGGGTAATTTTATGGGGAATTTAGAAATATGAATGTTCATTGCGATACTTTTAATTGCCCTGGCCTCTATCGGGATAAAAAACTACGTATTATAAAGTGTGGTACCTTATTTGAAAGCAAATTTAATTACTAATTCAATGTACCACATAACATTAATATAAATATCCTCCATATTGCACTTGCAATAGGTTAAAAATTAGTCATGCATTATTTGAAACATTACTGCTAACTTTATTTTGTTGCAAGTGCAATATGGAAATATTTATATTAATGTTATGTGGTGCATTGAATTAGTAATTAAATTAGCTTTCAAATGAAGTGTTACATTTTATAATACGTTACAGGTTTTTTTATCCCGATAGAGGACGTTAAAATTAAAAGTATCGCAATAAACAGTCATATTTCTGACTTCCCCATAAAAATACTTTTTCAATGATGTGCTGTACATGGTACATTCCTTATTTAAAATTAAGGAATTGGAGAAGTGGAAAGGAGGGGGTTGACACATGACAGATGTCTGTATTGTAAAAAAAAAATTAATTTGGAATAACAATCGACCTGTTTTAGCATTTTCTAAAAATCCAATGATTAATGCCAAAAAACCAGATGAAACTGTTTTGAGTGACCCACTCTGTATATCAAAAATGGCTAGATTTATTGAATTAGTTTATAGAACAAAAGCTGCTTTAAAAATATTGAGCGCAGCGCCATCTACATATTGACCTATTTAAAATTAATTTATATCTAAAACTGAAGCTCTCTTAGTGCTCTGTGAACTGGTTTTTACAGAATTAAAATATCTCTATTAATTAACAAAAATATCCAGTCTGGGAGTTTTTATTGGTCAACCCTGTATATGTTAAGATCTAAACTCACTTGAAATATTGATTAAAAAACAACAACTTTGTTTGCACACAAATTATGTCATCAATCACTAATATGTAATACAGTATAATATTGGGGTAGATAAATTTCGGAAAATAATTATTAAAACATAGATCATGCAGTTTTATAAATTGTAGCGGATTATAGGTTATTGACCTTCATACTATTATTTTTTTTAATTTTAAATTAGTCACAATTCTGTCAAACAAATTGTCAGTATATTTTTTAGTTATTAAAATTAAATATACATTAAAATGAGTTATTCTTGATAAATAATAGCATTTCTATTATTATTTCATCTATATTTAAAAATAAAGCATACAATTTAATAAAACTATATGAAATCAATATAATTATGAGTATTAAAACTAAAATATTATGTGTGGTGATAGAGCAGTGACTAGGTCATTTGTCTTTCAGGCAGAGGTCTCAGGTTCAATTCTAGGATTGGAGACTAATTAAATAATTTTTTTTCAAGTTTAATTTATTATAGGTATAAGTAAATTAGTAAAAGTCATAAATTATACAGAGAGTTGTTGAATGTCTAAAAATATGTAAGCAACCTTTTAAATATGAGATGTAACAGCTATTTGGTTCTAGTCAATTATATATAAGAAGTGTCAATAACTAGAACATGTTTATTGTTACAAAAATTATATGCATATTCAGTTGGGAATTTCATGTTTGTCACTTAGCTTATTAAAATTATAAAATAAATAAAAAAGATTTCCTTTAGTTTGTGTTACTGGTACACGAAAAAATCAAGTGTCCATTAGAAGTGCTTCAAAAGACTTTCTATAGATCTTAATAGAAAAAATAATATTAGTTCTAAAACTACCTCACCATCAATGAAATCAACAAACTATAAATTAGAAAGAAAAAAACATATTATGTTTAATAGTGCCAATTAGTGGTTCAGTTATCTTACTATTTTGATTTGCCTCATTTTTTACATCATCACTAATACCTAGCATTGCTTTTTGCTGATAACTTTGAACAAAGTAACAAATTACAATGACTTTGATAACATTTAAAGATCTGAGAGCAATAATTTGATCAAAAATTTACATTTAATGATCACATAAGAGGGATGGCATTATTTGCTTCTAAATGATTAAATTACCTCCTGTTAGAAATGAATTAGTTTTGCTGATATCAGAAGTTTTAAATTCCTCTATATTTATCAGTTATAAAGAATGGGATTGCCTTAGCATGATTCTAAATACATTATATCAAAATTGAATTCAGGCTACTGAGAGGTTTTCGTCATTTCATATTGAATTTTGATATCACTGTCACAATAGAACTGTAACAAATCTATATCAGTTACCTATTTAAAAGTGTGCTGTCCCAGTTTGCTTTAGAAAATCATTATACAGTTTCAGGGTACCATCTCGACTTGATATTACCCTTTTTAGTCTTTTTATAAGACTAATACTTTGGTCAAGTCTCCTGAACATTCAATTTTAATAACTTATGTGATCTAAACCGTACTAAATTGCATATAATCTTGAACCAGAATAAGAACAGTAAGATTTTTATTAAGTAATATTATTTCTCTCGTTGAATGTATTCAAATGAAATAAAGTATTTATTATTTTAATAATGACAATATTGATTCTACATTGTTCTTCACCTTTATCAAATACCGAGATATGCATTCTGTGTTTTAATAAATATTATTAAAATCCTTGTCCAAAATGTTAACCTAAAATATAGCTCAATACTTACACTCTTGCATCTCCCTGTAACACAGTGCCATGGCCTGTAAAGTGGCATCATCAGAAGGGATCTCTTTAGTAAGAACATCCAATATAACAATACATTCACTCTCTTTACCCATGCGATGAAGTGTTAGGGCTTTCAAAGCCTTCGCACATTGTAAGTTAGGTGTCTTTTTAAGAACCTTATCACATTCCTGTAATGCTTTTTTATTATTTCCGGTGTCCAGCCAATCTAAAAAAAGAATATACAATAATTAAAATTAGTACAAAATCAGGGAGATATTTTTGATATCACATAACCTCACAAAATGTACACCCGGTATTTCTTTAGTTTATTAATTAAATTATATATAAGAACTTATTAAAACTTACCGTAAATAGGCCTCAATCTTCTTTCTACGACTGAGTTATCTTGGTGCACGTGCGAATTTGGCTGAGCTCTAGACATTTTTACTGTTGAAAATAGGTTATGTTAACGAACTTCTAATTTTTCAAAGACCGGTAATTACTCCTTGATTCCTTAGGAATAAGTTTGATTAATTTCATTAACCGAACTAATTTTCAGTACTAAAATTAACTATTTATTTTAATTTTAATGTTTACTGAGAAGTAACCGCCATGATCCCTATCGAGGATAGAGGTGCATCGACCTTAAAAATAGAGGCGTTAATATGGAACTATACCATATATACCATTAATTACCCGATCTCGTTCAAAATAATAGCTTCGTTCGCGGTGAGAATCCTGAACCGAATTATTACTAAAGGTCTGTTCGGGTTCTTCAAAAATACAGTGAGAACTATCAGAGGACTAGTTGACCAGTGCACAGTTTAATAGTTTGGAATTGAGCTATTCCACTGGTTCTCGGACCGTTTGCATCGAGTTTTAAAGAAACCCGAACAAATCTTTATAGTAACGATTTCGCAGTAGTTAAAAAGCGTTCGCCGAACAAAAAGAACAGAACTATTGGGTTCTATCTTGCCTTCGCGGTAAAATTATTATTGGTTTTGAACCGCTTGTTTATACCTGGATCAATATAATTACAGTACATATTTAAAAAAAAAATAAACAAATAAAACGAATTCTAAAACACAAAAATAAACAAGTACCTATTTCTAAAAGTAGATTAAATTTCAAAAGAAATTGGATAACGACATTATTTCTCGCTCCGTCACCTTTTCATCTGTATTGTAGATTTCAGCTTTAGAAGTGTGAGTAGAACCTATAACTATGTCTGATGCATTTACATCTTTACTTTTGAATTTTCTTCGCCTAGGAAATTTAAAGCTACTTTTAACAACTCGTAATGGCATTGGATTTCTGTTTTATCTCCTTTCATTGCAGAACGATTACAATATTGCTTCTGGTGATAAAAAAGATGGAATGTATCAGTGTGCAACTGTTGGTTCTGCTCAATTAATGTGTTTTTGCAAGCAGCTGTTCGACAAAAGATAATTATTTTTACATTTTTCGTTTTTCACATCTATATTGAGTACGATACACTATTAGAAAGTTACTGGTTATTTATTATAAAAGTTTGTCCATCTCTAACTTTGAAGTAGGCATTAATTTAAGGTCAATGTGCATCTTAGTTTGTGACGTTTGTCAAACTTGAACTCGGCATTTTATTGGCGTACAAATACGCTTATAAAAAGCCAGGATTGGGCTTACTTAGTTTAAAATTAAAAATAATTGAAATATAAGTTCATTTTCAATAATAGTTACTAACAGTTACTAATGACACCAGAAGCACATTTGAACTTTATTCGAAGGTAGGTTTCTACGGTGAACTATAAAATAATAACAAACGGTGTGATTCAGATACTTTTTCTTTAATAAAATATGGTTGCAAAAATGAAAACATACATAGGTACATTTAGTAATAAACACAACATTCAATGGAACACTGAAACTATAAAATAACATGCAACGAACAAAATAAAAAGGCACAATATTCAATGTTTCTTTACGTGATGAGTTAAATTTGATTTAGCGGCAAAACTTTTTCCGCATTCATCACAAGAAAACGGCTTTTCACCAGTGTGGATCCTCACATGTTCAGTTAAAATGTTTTTCTTCAAAAACCTCTTTCCACAAACTCCACAAGAAAATGGTTTAGTTCCACTGTGGATCTTAATGTGTTGGGTTAAATATTCTTTAGATCTAAAACCAGTTTTACATATTTGACACTTAAATGGTCTACCAGTCATATGACTAATAAGATGGCGCTGTACATGGCTGTTAGTGAAAAACGACTTAAAGCATACAGCACATTGATATGGTCGATCTTCAGAATGGAATTTTAGATGCGATATCAAAGCAGATTTGGTGAAATACTTTTTATCGCAATTAGCGCATTGAAATTTTTTTTCTCTTCCTGCTAAATGTATTTTTTTGTGGCACATCAAGATGCATTTTTGCGTAAACTTTTTTTGGCAAGTCGAGCACTCAAATAATCTTTCATTTCGATGCGTAAACATATGGTTTCTCAAAACAGCAGAATTTGAAAAACATTTTAAACAATTCGAACATTTATAAGGACGTTCTCCTGTATGCACACGTTTATGCGTTTTTAATTCGGTCTTGGAAAAGAATCTTTTTTGACAAGAAATACAACCGTAATCCTTTTGTGAGTTATGTCGTTGGATATGGCATCTCAGCACAGTTTTCTCTGTAAAAGACTTAGAGCAAATAGCACAAGTGAACGATTTTTTTACTGTGTGTTTATTAACATGTCTTTTTAAGTCCGACTTTGCATAAAACCTACTTGGGCACAAGTTGCATTTGAAATTTCTACCGTCAGAATGTGTCACCAAATGTTTCTTTAAATCATTTCTGCGAAAATATTTTCTTCGACAAAAGTTGCATTCAAATGATTTATCCGTCGTATGGACGATCATATGGTTTTTCAAATATTGTTCTATTTTAAAATCTCTAGAGCAAATCGGACATCTGAAAGGTTTGTCAACCATATGCGTGGTAATATGGGCTAATAGTGATTCTTTATAAGTGAATTTTTTGGGGCATTTTGGACAAACGAACGGTTTATCCCCGGAATGGATTCTTAAGTGGGAAACTAAACTTTTTTTAACTGTAAACTTTTTAAAACAAACGTTGCATTGGTGCTGGGTTTTGCCATTATGAATTATGAGATGACTTTGAAGGTACTTCTTTTTGGCGAACCTTTTAGGACATACTGTGCATAAAAAAGGTTTTTCTTCACCCTTGTGAGTGGAAAAGTGCTTTTCAAAGTCTGCGAATAACTTGAAAGATTTTCTGCAGTTAGAACACTTAAATTTGTCTTGACTGAAATAATAGTTTTTATCGGTATTGTCTTGATTTTTGGTAATTTTTTTATTCTGGGTTTTAGTTTTGCTTATTTTTAGGAAATAAGTGCAATAATGCTTGTTGTATTCGCCTTTTTTTATAAATAATTTTCCACATATGTGGCAAATGATTGGGTGTCGTTTAAAATGATGGGAACGGTGTTTTTTTCTTTGTAAATCCTTTGGAAAACCTAAAAATGAATTAGGTTTTAAAATCTTTTGCATTTATAATATATACGTCAAACGATATCTTTAAAAACATATGGTCAACTTCACCGATTTTTGCTTGTACCTGCAATAATATTTTATAATTTTCATAAATACCAACGTATTCTAATACTTCTATGCATTAACTTACTATAGTAGGGAACCCTATAATCATGTAATGAACGATTTACCGAGACGTATGTGTTTATTTTTTGCTCCCATCATGGTCGCATTTTAGGTTAAAAAAGAGATAATATTCATGGTTATTAGGTTTCAATACTAATAAAGTATGCCTGGAAGCACGATACTTTACCAAGGTATAAGAAAACAATGAACCTTTGATACCATTTTTATCTGTTCATGAACGAGTTGCAGATGCTTTATAAATCAATATTAGCAGTGTTAAACATATAAAAAAGGGAAACAAGGAGGAAACAACCCCAGAACAATCGCATGTTCTATCGCAGTTAAAGACTAATGATGTACGTGATATTGTAAAAGGAACAATTAGAATACGTTTTTAAAATATGAATGCAGATGGAAGGTAGACTATAATCAAAATACTAAATGTAGAATTGAAAAGAAACATACTTAATATGTATAATATACAATGATTCTAATACAATAAGTTTACCGTATCTTATCTTATTTTATCTTATTTTCAAAAAAAAAAACTGTAAATAATATGCTACTCCTTGGCGAAAAACTCAAATATCTTTAAATATAATTTTTTTAAAGCAATACGAGTATATGAAAACATTCTTAAATTCAAACCTACCTAAATTTGTTTTATTGATGAAACGTGGTTATATAAATCTACATGGCAAGAAGAAAATTTAATGATTTAAAAAGTCACGAAAATACGGCTAAACGCTTCATATGCTGCGTTTGAGAATCCACATCGGATGCATTTTTTACGTCTCGAGCGTTTTTTTATCCACATCGGACACATATGTCCCATTACATTAAGTATACTGAATTACGTGATCAAATATTTACTACATCTCAGATGCATCCGATGTGGATTCTGAAACGCGGCATAGTTTTACATTCTGGAACCACAGTGTCTAGGTACACGCTACCTTGTACGCAATTTAAAAATTTATATACACGCGAAACGTCTTGACAGAGTAGGTGAGCTGTGTGCAGGCCGTTGGTGTTTACGCCGGTCGTAGCTAGGTATGGATTTAAATTTTTCTTGTTGTGACGGCATTATTATTATTATTATTTGTTCATGTACGTGAAATTTGCTTCTAAGATTTATAAAATACTATTGTGCTAGTCACGGCGTAAATGAAAACAAACAAGACGCATTCACACCAACACCTCCCACCACAGCAATATGACGTTTCGCGTGTATATAATTTTTTGATTTGTGTACACTTTAGCGTTCTGGAACTAGTGATGGGTTTGTTGAAGATGCGTGATTGATATTTTTAAACGAATTCAAAAAAGGCGCAGGTTCTCAATTCGTCGCAATTTTTTTTTATATATGTTCAGCGATAATTCCTTAACACGGTATCCGATTTTAATGATTCTAGAAAGGGGGTACTTCAGGGGTGGTCCCATATAAATTTGGTCAAAATCTAATAATTGGGTCCATGAGAAAATCCTCAAACTCTTCATTTTTTATGTATGTTTAGCGATAATGCTTTACCACCTAGTCCGATTTATATGATTCTTTTTTGTTAGTAAGGGGGTACCTCAAGGGTACGGTTTTTTTTTAAATTTTTAATTTATAATACTTGTCCAGAAACATTTGATTAAATGGATGGGGAAACAACGAAGATAACAAAGTTTGGAACGATGCTCTTCACTGTGTGAAGTATGCAGAATAATTAATTATTCAAGACTTAAAATATATTATGATGAATATGAAACTAGGATTATCATTGATTTGGAAATTAATTCGGACAATGAAGACTGTTTCAGTGAAGAGGTTATGTATTGAGTATTAATAAACTGCGATCCATCTGCGACCTAAAATATCTATTGTGTCCCTTCTGTCGCTAAGGCAGCAATGGAATAGTTTCGATGACTATAACGATCCTTCCAATCCTATCTTACCAAGGGAATGTAGGATTTGGAGTGGCTCCAAATTGGGTAGATCGCCATCTTCTATTTGGTATGATCCTAAGGATAGTGCCCTTGGATTTTGGAGTGCTACACATTCAGTCAGAATGTGAATGGAGGTTTAGTCCTCCTCCTCCTCACAGAATTTGCATTCACTATTTTCTACTATATCCAGTTTACTAAGGCGTAATTACTATGCATCCAGTAGCGTAGCGCGGGCCAAAGAGTGGACGGGGCAAAGCTCTTCTAGGATACAATATCTGTCTAGGTTTTTTTAATCGAATAATGGGATATGCATATAAATAGAAATACTATTTGGAGATTAGCGAACATATAATTCAACAGTCAACAGAAATCACAGAAATGCCAGTTAAGATATCTACATTTTTTAAAATGTTGGAAATTAAAGAAAATCTTTTAATAGCTAGACTTATTTATAAACATAGACACAGTGACATTTTGCCGGATCTTCATGATTTTGTTCACTAATAAGAAAAATGAGTCCATGGATGGATCACAACAATTTGATTTTATATTACACAAGTTTTATGTTTACTATTTCGTATGTTAGTGATGACAGACACGCCATAATCCATTAAATTGCTTCTATCATAAATGTTGATCAGTTAGAAACACATATTAACCTAGAGCACGATATAGAAATTTACAATGAGTGAAATTAAATAAAAGTACTTAGGGTGTCATCATTATTTCTTATTATAATTTATATTAACAATTCTCCTTGTTTTTTCCTGGGACACCCGTTATAATAAAGGATGTTCAAATTTGATCATCCGATTTAAATTTCCCGTTATTTGTACAAATCTTGATTGACAGTTTTCCTAGTATCAGTTATCAAGTGAAAACTTTGAAATTGCACCATCTTTTAGAGTTACTGAAATTTTTATGAAGATATTTAAGTAGACTGGGTCAGTAGAAGCTGACCTATTTAATATCGTGTTGCCCGATCAGAAAAAATATTGCTGCGGTAGGGCTAGTTTTGAAGAAACCCAGAAAACGTAAGCGTTCAGAGCATCAGAGCACGTCAACTTTAAGAATTCGAGTCTACATAACATTAAATAAAAATAGTAAAATACATTTGATTCAAGTATTAAAAAAAAATATTACAATTATTGCAATTTTTTTTTTCAAAAAATAATCATTAGCGAAGAAGCTCATTTTGAAATTGATGGATCCGTAAATAAATAAAAAGAATTGCAGAATATATGGGGTTAGGAAGAGAAATACTGGAGAAATGACTATCTATAAATAGTGATTATGTGGTATGATTTTTGCCTTAGACACCGAATCTTTTAAAGGAGAGATTTGGTAATTAAATAATTTCTAGACGAGCTGACGTTAATCGACTGTATAGGTCGTACGATCTCACACCATTGGATCATTTTCTGTGGGGCTTTTTGAAGAAAAGAGTTTACGCTAACAATCCTCAAACAACTAAAATGTCGGAATAAGAAAATTATCATGCCAAAGAAGCAGAAGATTATCACTTGTTTTATATTTTTCAATATTAACCACAATATATGTATTTTAAAATAAAATAATAAAATCATAACATTTAAAGTGTCCTGTATTGGGGAGATCAAATTTGGATAACCATACCCATTATAAATGAACACTGAAAAACTTTATTAAAATTAATGTTAACAAACCTTTGTTAAAAACCTTGTCGCAAAATGTTTTTAATACTTTCCTTTTCTTTTTTAATGTTAATTTTGCTTTTTTCTTAAATGTGTTCTTCCCCATTTCCATACTCTCTCTCAAAATTCGAAACGTGCATTCAAATTTACATTTAAAATTAAAATTAGCTTGGACGCTGTCAAAAACTTCTTCAGTATTGAAGCCGTAAAAATCGTAATGCTTTTCTGTTTTAACATTTTCGGTAGACAAGTCATTTTCTTCTATTTCAATTTCTATTTCGGTTTTTACATCTTTTAAAGAAAACTCTTTAGTCATTTCGTCTTTCATGATGTTGACACCAAATTATTGTAAAATGTCTTAGGAACTTATTTGCGTGCCCTTATATTAAGTACTACGATTTCTTTTAAATGCATTACAATCAGAGCTAAATTCGAAATAATAAATTGAACACTATTAGTAATTATTGTCAATAATGTTTTTATGTGTTGTCAAATAAATTTTAGCTTTTTGACATTTTGTTTCCATGGAAACTCGGTGATATTGTCTTCATTTTACGTCTCACCAAGTTCTGCCTAGTAATCTGTATTTTTAAATTTTAAAATTGTCATAATTTGATGTAGATATCACAAATCACCTACAATTTTTTTTAACTGGGTACATTATAGTTTTATTAAAAATAAAATACTTAGTTATAAAGTAGATTTTATAATTTTTCTAGAATATATCGTTTCCTTTTTTAGTACTGCGTTATATACTGCCATCCCCAGAAAGTAAATTTTCATATATCCACCACGTGTATTTTTTGTGTCAAATAATATCATCAGCATTAGATACTCTGAATCCCAAAGAAAACTGGATGTATATTGTGTTGCCTATAAAAATTGCTATTATTATCGTCCACAATATAATAATATAGAATATTAGTATGGATTAAAAATTTAAATAAAAGAATACCTATTACTTCTATATCAAAACATTGAACTTTTTAATTTATTGTTGAATTGTTGATATAAATGAAATAAAAATAAAAAAAGATTGCCGAAACCAGGGATCGAACCAGGGACCTTTAGATCTTCAGTCTAACGCTCTCCCAACTGAGCTATTTCGGCACATATTAAATTATACCTTAAAGTGATATAAGAACTATAAAGATATATATAGGTATACCCTTTTTATTTTTCTATGGGTATACCTATATAAAATCATGAAATAACAGAACGGACTCGAGGGGGTTTTTAGCATAGATCCTAGTCACGAGTCCTAGATGATCGCTTGCTAGTCTTGCTACTTACGTAACTGGTAGTCAGGGCCGGTTTTACCTAACATGAGGCCCTAGGCGCCAGACAATTTTGAGTCCCTTTATTGTTAGGTATATATTTTATAATATTATTACTAAATAAACTATAGAGTTACCAGGGTGTTTCGTGATATATTTTAAATCAATCTTCAATCACAGCCAAGGGAAAAATACAAAAAGATATTTTTTAATACGTTTTATTTGACTCTAATAAACTTGTGTGAACTTAGCGCCCGGCGCTGGCACCCAATATCAGCGCTTACCCCCTCCACAAAAACAAGTTCACACTGCTTAAATTCATCAATACTTTGAGTAGTTGCAATTTTTCATTTTGATACTTTTTTTTCTTTTTCTCGTTAATAAGGGAGACATGCAACGAGAAAAATTTATAATAATATGCAATGAGATTAAATAAGTTCCCAGACAGCACACCAAATCCTTTGGATACCTATCTACTGAACATCCCAATATCCAGTGAATGTCCAGTCCATGGTGGATATTTATTTTATATCCATGAGATGTAATTTATAGACATGCAAATGTCCATAACAGCATAAATAATAGTATTTATATAGCAAATTAATAAAAAAATTCCCAGCGCCACTTTAGGAACAGCACTGTTAAGAACCCAACAGTGAATGGTCGAGTGCGGAATCCTACCTAGGCATCAGAATTAATTTTAAATAATTAAATTAAATGAAAAAATCCCGTCCAACGGTGGGATTCGATCCTGAGACCTTCCGATCTCAAAGTCATGACTCTAACCACTGAGCCAACCCATCCCCCATTCAGATATTTAAAATTAATTTTTTAAGGTGTATTCAATATCCCATGGACATCCACAAAATATATCCGCGAACGCAAACCATCGTGGATATCCACTAGATGTTATTTGATTTTGCTTACTAAGTATAGATGGCGATACCACTTTCGCATCTACTCATGCTCGACCCGCCGTAATTGAGTTCGATCGAAATGTGTGTCCTAATCAGACTCCATTAGAGACTGGAGTCGAGAATTTCCATTTATTGCTGAAGAGTTCTAATAAGGATGACTTTCTCCTTAGTGGGCAAAATCAAAGGCAGAGTGTTGAAAATATTTTGATTGTTGAAAATATTTTTTATCTCTGCTATTTTCTTTCGACGTTATTTAATAATCATTGGTTACTTATGAACCTCTACTAAAGATACCCATAAAATATTTTGCTGAATATCCGAATATCTTCTACATCCTGGGATATAGATGGACATTTGGTTGGATATCCATATTGGATATATTGAATATCCACAAAATATATTCTGTGGATATCTCTGGGATTTCTTGTATTGGAAGGTACCCATTAGATATTTTGCTGGATATCCATTAGGATATCTTCTATATTCTGGATACAGACGGACATTTGGATATCCGTATTAGATCCACGGAATATTTCTGATATCCTGTGGATATATTGGATATCCACAAAAGATATTCTGTAGATATCTCTGGGATTTGGTGTGTTGTCTGGGTTGAACATAAAAATATATCTATATAGGTAATTCTATATAATTTTACGTAACTACAGCGTTTTGTATCACAAATATTCTGGCTGTGAGGATTTTTAAGACCTATGAGGACTATAGGTAATATTTTAGTCGAGAGAATTATTTTTTACGAGAAAATCATGCGTTGATATAGAGTATGATAACATATTACCATACACAAATTTTGATTCTTAAATAAAAGGTCTTATCCACTTCTTCAAGAGCTAAAATCCGACGACGTAGCGAAGTTTTGCTACTTCTGGCAACACTGAACGATATCCTACTTATACGGACAAATTTCCTCCAGAGGGCGTATCGCTTAGCTTTAATCGCGAATAGGGAATGGAAATATGCTTCCCGTACATGCCGGTGTCAGTCCGAGCGATTGCCGACTATTGCCAAAAGCATTCATTGTTCGGGGTAAATTCTCAACGGTTGACATTCTCTATCCACTCTAGAGCGGATTTGCTTTTACTCAAAAACCGAAGTATCAGGCTATTTTTGAACGACAATTCACTAAACTACTATAGATTATTAAAAAAAATGCTTTATAGATTCATTTTAAGAATGTACCTAATCATAATTTGCTGTTCTTTTTAAAAGTAACTTATATAAGGACAACCACCTCATTAAACTGTCTATACGGGTGAGTTGTTTTAATGAAAATAGTAGATTACTCATTAATTATAAACAGGTAATTGACTAAAATAGTTTCCCAATACATGGAAATATATTTTCAACTAAAGGCGGCCATGCACTTTCTTTTTGATTATCTTTATGGTAATTCGGAATAATACCAACAAATTTCGCATAATATAAAATTCTAAGTCTATTTTAAGACAAAAAGCTCCTGTCAACATTTCTTAAAGTGCTTTGTTCTTGTTGTTCGAAAATATTGAAATATCACACAAGATCTAACGTTAAACTTTACCATTTACATAGCTGAAAATTGTAGTTTAAAAGACATTTTAGAAAATTCCGGAAGATGTCACCATATTCACTATAAAATCTAACGAAAGAATGAACCTATACCTATTTATTAATATTGTCTGAGTAAGTACTCATTAATTTTACGTTTAATTCTTTTAAAATAATCAAAGTTTATGCCAAATTTAATTCAGCTGCATATCTATTAAAACTGCTGCAAATGGTATGGATAGGTGAATGTGCTAGAGCATAAGCTAACTAACTGACTTTATCTACAAAATTGTAGAAAAATTTGAGATGTTGGAAAGCAAGCCAGCTCTAAAACTAATGACAGTTGGTTTTAGCAAAAAATATGTGAGGATGTTCCATATAGAGAAGTAGTCGGTAAATTAATGTGTCTAGTTATTACTAGTAGACCAGATATAGTGTAAGCGACGTCTTATCTTAGCAGAGTAATGGATAAGCTAGTAAAAAAATCGTGGTTTTCTGGCCTAAAATATCTTTGATATATCTTTTTGATTATGAAGTCCCATACATTTTCAATGGGATTCAAGAAAGAATTCAAGTTAAGACTTTTTTCTGGCCATGGCAAAACATGTATGTTGTTATTCATGACCCACTCTCTTACTATTTGAGCCGTATGAACTGGATAATAATTATCCTGTAATAAAAATAAATTATTATAAATATTAACGAGTATACCAAACTGACTTTTAACATGTTGAAAGATAAAATTGTTAGGACAAACTTTCTCTTATTGATGGTAACATCACGTTGTCTAAGAGTAGTAGAGTGGGGGAAAACCAGCCCTCTAAGAAAAGTCTCGAATATCTCGGAGATTTTATGATTCAAAAGGGAACCGGGAGGTGTAAATGAAAGATAAGGCGTTTAAGAACAAAATACATATTAGTTGGAAAATACAAACACGTTTTACCAAACTATAGAATTTAAAAAATACATGAGTGGCCGGCATTACCCAGCAGTTTGGGGGCAATAGCAGCTGGGAACCGCAATTACACTTAATATATGGGTCATTGGCTAAAATTGCATACATACGTTTTTTGTACAATATTCATGTAAGCCCATCCAGAACAGTTCACACATCTTAGCCAGAGTTCCCGATTCTTCCCAAACTCCTCACAAATAATACGAATTTTAGCAACTGAATGTTCTTTTTATTCTTCCTCCTCCTCGCATACCTTGGGTTCGTTTCTGAACTCTGGTTTTGGTTTTATGGTTATGTTGGTGTTTTTACTCGTTTACATTTTGGATTTTCTAGACCACGATTTTTTGGTTTGGATTGTTTTTCTTTCCTAGGAGTAAATATTTAATATTTAATTCTTTTGTTTTTCCACATTTTTCCACCATTTGCCCCCTTATTCCACCTTTTTCCCACTTTTCCACCTTTTCCCCCTTTTTTTTTATTAGTAGTTTCAGAACATCGAGGAATTGGTATTATTTCTGCCTTGTTTCATTATCGTTTGTATCTGCATCGATGTTTTGTTCTCCTATATCTTCTGTATTTTCCTCTGTTCTATTTGTTAATTTCTAGGCCTGTTTAAGTTTGTAGGCTTTAAGTTTTTAGCGGGAGCAAAATATTCTGCAGTTAAACCATCCTGGTTGACGGGTAATATATCCGTTAACTTAAAACCTTTAGTAGCTTTGTCGGTAGTTCTTCCAAAGGATTTGTTGAAAAAAATTCGCAACGATATAGGTTTAATTTTTTTCTCTGGGGGTGGTTTCTCATAAATTTGTCAAATTCTGAATTATATGCTGCCTTTAAAGACCATGTAACGTAACGTCAAGTGGTCGAACACGGCGAGATGTATGTGAAGGAATTATCAACATATTAACTCCACTTGCAGTAGTTGTAGGCATTTAATTAGCAATGACCAGAGTGATTATCTATTAAAAACAGAACTGAATCTTTTTTCGAAGTTTTAATACACTTCTCAAAGTGCTTTAACCATTTACCGGTCATTAATTTGTTATTTGAGTAGGGATAAATAGCACCAGGAGGAATAACAATTCTTCAAGTGATTAGCCATTCTTTTTCTGACATAAATAAACAAAGATTCCATTTACGCTAAATGAGCCATTTTAAACTCAAAGTCACTAGTGAGCTAAAAGCATGAAGACCGTAGACTAGGTGGCCCACAAAACCTAATCTTAAAGAAGAAGAGGTTCGGGCAGCAGGAAAATGCTTAGTGGACCGAATGATGCCCGCGGGCCGCATGTTTGACATGGCTGCGCTAAATTAACACATAACAGTAATTTCCTCTTCTCACAACTTGTTTTTGGCCTTTTCAAGTAGATTTTGCTTGGGCTGTTGTAATTATAGTTTCATTAGCGTTACAAATTCTTGCTCAAAAAAAGATATATTTGTCTATTAGGGTGTTCACCCACAAGATGAGGACCGCAATTATCTGCAAAACAATTATCTAAATAATAATTAATAATGTGAAAACAAATGTGATTTTCAAGTTAAGTGAATCAATAACCACAGTATTTGGTTTATTTGAATACACTTTTTTTACAACTTTCTGAAATATAAAGCCTTAAACACACGCCTTTCTTATAGTTGCACGTGATTTTATGTATAATTATCGAGAAAAATCAAACAGCTTACTCTTACACTATCTAAACGATAATGAAGTTAGGTTTGTTCACATGCTTGATCCGTGAACGTAAACCGCCTTAAAATTCTTAATAAGGTGAGAGTAATTTCACGGCCGGGATTACTCCAACAGTCGGTATTCCTCCATTCTACCCTATGTAATGTTCGGCTGCTAATCGCCCATCAATTTGCCAGTACATTCCAGGACCTTTAATGCTGACCCACACCCAAAGATATAACTAACGTATAAGTCTCTTTGAATCTAGAGTGTCTAGGACGATAAACTTGTAAATTATTCTTCGTGAATTTAAAATTAATTTGCAAATTGGAAAATTCTACGCTTATTTCTTGCCAGCGTTTCTTAACGTAAAATATGCAACTTTTACTGACATTTAATTCAGTAGTCACTTCACTTAAATACCAATTTTCTTCAAATTTTGCTATGGCCATCTCTTTTTGAGCCTCAGTTAAATGTTGCGGCATTTTTGAAAATGTATTTGACAATAATTTTTAAGAACTGTCAAATTTGAAACCGACGAACCGATGCAAAGTCTAATTCACACAATTAAATTTTGGCGTTCATATTTTGGTTTATGTTTTGGTTTAGTCAGCTGTACCTTCAGAAAAAATTTGCCAGATATGTTTACTAAATTTCAGACAAAAAACTAAACTTGAAGTAAATGAAATTGGCCCGTAGTCTGTGAATTTCACCGTTTGTGTTTGGAAGCTGCTATTTAATATTTTTGAAGTTCATGGCCAGCTTTACACAAATCTCATGTTAAACCGAAACTTCCGACTGTGTCCCCAAATGTAGGCTACAATTATCAACTATCACGAACGACGCAGAGAACGGGGAAAAGTATTGGCTACATGGCTACAACAACCTCTTCCACTGACTGCTAGACATAAAGAAGAAACAAGAAATTTACAACCGAAGTACCTTCTATCTCTGAATATCCGTCAGTTTGTCTCGCACCGGTAAAGCCTTCCGACGTCGACAATACCGACGAAGAAATACCGTTGAAAAGTACCATTAAAGCTTTAATAACAACAACAACAACAATACTAGTACTAATACCGATTTGATAGTTTTTTTTTGCGTGATTCTTTTTATTAAACTTTAACCAATGAGTGACATTTGGTCAGAGGACTGGTGGATTTATAGTAATACTGACCTGTTGATGTGATACTTTTTGTTGTTCTACTTTATTCGCGGTCATATGTGCTGCTTAAAACGAACACTTGGAACCATATTATTTTTTGGTCAGTAAGGTAAGAAATAATCGATTAAAATTTATATCCGCCCGAGCTCCATGTATGTAATTGCCTGTTTTACTCTTTGAAATGTAAGGGAGTAAAACTATCCTTTACTTTTATTTATTAACTAGCTTTTTGTCCGCGGCCTAACTCGCGTGGATTCCATTCACTGGCGCTCATATGTCAAATTTCAGGAGGGACGAAGAAAAAATATTTCAAATTATATTACGAAAGTACAAAAACATATAATTAAAGAATAACAATAAAATCTGGAAGCCTTATGTCACAAATTAATCGAGATTATTTTGTTATTACCTAATTAATACATACTAATCTTAATATCCACCTTTTTTGCCCAATTAAGTAGGCAATAATATCATAATTATAATATAAAAAGGATTTGAGCAGGTACCTATGTAAATGTAAATTATTTAAACCACTGTCCGTTTCATAGTAGCCATTTCTTAAATAAATAGGTTTTTTAATAAGAAATCTCAGTAGGTACATAGGTACTCGTATTTAAATTTTTTTCTAAATGAAAGTTTTCACTGAATTCTGGCAATTTATAGTAAAATAAAATAAAATTTTCAAATACCTATGAAATAATCATATTAAAAAAATCTCTATTGTAATAGAATCGCAATCAACACGGAGTAATAAATCAAAATTTTATGGGTGTGACACAGCACAGGCGGCCCAAATAAAATCTGTGATTTTAAACAGCCGGCAATTATGTTTTGATTTTAAGAATTTTACCTGTGCCGCCTGGTTTGTGGAACATAACAATGGGCTACAATTATTTTAATCCTTTTTAAGACTCTGATGAGCGCATGGTTGGGTAATTTATAGGTCTTGAAAAATATTTGTTATATACCTTGTTGTTAATTTACTCAAATAGATAACTCTACCATTTATATAACAATTGAAAATAACTCAAAAAACAGTACCTACATACCGAACTAATACTAAAAAAAGGTTAATTTTCAGATCATAGTAAGATTCTTCTTGTTTGTTATTAAAGTATCTATTTTAAATATATGAATCAATGATATCTGAATATTGACTGGGGATGGAAACCTTCATCAGGGGGTCGATTCTCGACTTTTATTCCCATGGGAAAATAAAATTTTCCCATGGGAATTCAGTTTTCGTATTCTCGGCATAAGCGGTGGAATATTTTCCAATGAGAAGTATGGGAAAATATTCCCCTGCTTACGAGCATTGGAAATTGTGTTTTCCAATGGGAATTGTACTAGAGTTTGCGCATTAAAGTCGAAAATTTGACGAAAGACCACGCGAAAGACTAAGACATAACCAAAGATTATTGGATATCTTGGATTTTTGGTGAAATTGTAGTTAAAACATTTTTTTGTGTATTTATAAATTGATATTATTTTATTTATGTGGGTATATTATTTTTACCTCTCTTTCACTAAGAAACTGATTTTCTTAAATTAGTTAGAAATTGTGGGAGCTGCTAAGGGACTGGCAAATAGGTAACACAAATTGAGAAATTTGTAGTAAATTTAATAAGACCTTTTCGAAAATTTTATTATTTCCGTTAACGAAAGAATTTCTTATATATATAGTTTCTCGAAACTTTCGTTGCTCTTCTATACAAAAGCTACTTTTTCTTTTTTCAATATGTGAAAAGAAAAACTAAAAATAACTCGATATAAGTTTTAATTATACATAATCGAATATTTTCACTTGTCCTCGGTCAAGCTAGCGACTGCTCGGCACGGCATCTGCTCCAACGCAGAGGCTCGGCAGGTAATCGGTTACCCAAAAACTACAACAAATACAAATAATACCAACAGTAAATTTTAAAATATCTTTAATGTTATTGGTTATTTCGAAATATTCGTGAACTTAATATCAGACATACGTGAAACTATTATTTCCATGGGAATGTCTATTCCGACAAGTTCGAGAATTGCATAACCTATTACCATGGGAATATAAGTAGTGGAATCTTTTCCCATGGGAAAATTTTCCAATGAACTCGAGAATCGAGCCCCTGGTGGTTGAAACTTTGGTGCCACTGGTACCAGACTTCATTAAACATTTGTGCTACATCAAGGAAAATGGTATATGTTTTTTCTTTTAGTAATTTTTAAATTATGTTCAATTCATTCCAAAACTGATGTTTTGGAATGAATCTTATTTTTTTTATAATTGTTTTTAATTTCTTGAGTAGAAGTTTTTACAAATAACTTTGACATGGCGGGCAACAGAAAGAGGAAACTTTTCATGTGGTGATTTACCTAGTTTCGGTATTATAATGACTTCTGCAACTTTCCAGAGTCTAGAGGCATACGAGTATTTTAGCATGAATGCTGCATTTGTTTTAAGTTAGTTAATTCAACTAAGTAGAGCGTTTTTAGTTTTGTTTTAAATTTCTCCAGTAATTAGCTCAAACCCTAGAATGTGTTAAACCAATGGTGGCAAAAGAATAACCTCTTCATGAATTATATCAAATGAGTGGTCTAGTGGATCACATCCTCCATACACTGCATACACTGGTTTCGTATTTTTTTTTTCTTGCTTTAAGGTGGTTTCTTTTACACAATTTTTGTTTCACTGTAGCATATTATTTGTTTATTGGATAATATAAGACTAAAATTTTATGTGTTCCAAAAGCCAGGGGCCACGGCTACGTTATGGGCGCCTATGAATTTACATTAATAGTATGTAGGTAATGCAATAATTAATCACGACTGCTGCATACCGAATGGCTGAAGAAAAGTTTAACCAAAGTGAAAACCAGGTTGCTTATTATATTATAACATAGCTGCAAACTATCTAAATTGGATTTTTAGATAGTGGTTTTATCTGAAATAGAGACATGAATTTGTACAAAGGTTAATTTTCTTAAAATAGTTAATGTTCATTTTCCTTTATAAATTAATTTCGAGGTAACTTTCACTTCTAATCAATCTAGTGTACCCTCAAAATACCCTTGAAAATAGAATAATATTAATAGTAAAATAAAAATTCTGCTGAATTTATTCTTTTGTTAACCATAAACAATAATAAATCCATTAAATAAAAAATTGAAAAATTATGGAATAAACTGAGTGGAAAAACAACAATGTCATACGTATTAAACCGTGAACAATTGAGAGTATTTACCGCGAATCTTTTGTTTTCTATAAAACCGCACATACTTGACTGAGTATTTAAAATTTCTTTTTTTAATGGTTTTATTAATTATAATAAAATTTTACGAAACTTGCTAAGGTTCAAAAGAAAAGTAACGTAACTATACAAAGATCTGACCAATAAAAATTGGGAGAAATAAGTCAACTTACATGTGTTATAAACCAGTATGTATGCAAAGTTTTTAAAAAAATGTCAATTTTCAAAGAGAACCCAGTATATAATATCGAAAACCCAGTATAAATCTGTAATGGTACAGTTAAAATAGGTCGGAAATATAGACCATGATACATTAAACAGGGGGCTTAGGCAGCCATTCCCTCCCCACCCCTAGATAAAAATTACGCAAAAAAATACGCTAAAAAGGGAATTATTAATCCAAAAATTCTCCTGAACAGACAGATATTCCGTGAAATAAGGTAAAGGGACAACATTTACAAAATGTACATATTTGATTGGATTTTAAATATGCAGTAAATTTTGTTTTTATGAAATTGTGAGTATTTTTGCGTTACACACTCCCTAATCTAAATGTATTTTACCTTGGGCAATTTTATTACTAAAATGTCATTTAAATATGTCCTTTTTTTATTTCTTTAAACTTGTTCTAAGAGGATAAATTACTCTAACACTCCGGAGAGAAACCTTTAAAAAAATAACATCCTGTGATTTTAAAAAAAGCTTCTTTAGAATTCAGGTTTATAAGAAATTTTAGTCATATCGATATGATATGACATTTAGGAACACCCTGTATAGCTAAGTGACTAGATGTTAAGGAACCTTTTAAGATTTTTCAATTTAAAAATGCTATGATCAGAATTATTATTGAAATGTCCTCAGAGAGTATTTTTATTTAATAAAATAAACAATAATGGCCGCCGCTGTTATTTACAAAACTTTTTTTAATATTTCATCGATTATGCCATTCGACAATGCAGTTTATGCGAAATATTTATTAAGTAAACCTATTTAATATTATTTTTCTTCATATCGTTTTGTAAAAATGCTAAAGATATTACGCACTTATTCTATTGTTTTTAGATTTGAAAATCTCTATTGCAAAAGTAAACACATTGGAAGTTCACACAAGAAACTGATGTTTTTGCAAATTTCCTGCGACAAAGGCGTACGCGTTCTTCAAATGAAAAGGATATTTTGGATTTGATTAGATTTGGTTAGGACTGTGGGCAGTGTAGCCTCCCTACATCGACCTATTCAGATCTATTGTAGACATCCGTTGATCATTGGTTACAGTACTTTGTCTAGACTCGATAAACTAGGACGTAACTCATTCCCCTTTATTTTTCTTCTCCAAGTGTTGATAGACCTTTGTAGTAACCCAATACATGTACTTCAATTTCCTCCTCTTTCTAACAGAATCGGCACAAGGTCTCTTCTGCCAGGCCGATGTTATGCATATCGTCACCTTAATTAGTAAATCACATAAGTCCAAATAGCAGAACTTTGCAGTAGGCAATAAAAACAGTATTATATTTACTTTAATGATAATGAATCAATGTTGAAAACTAAATTTGGGAATATAATGGCCAAAAAGGGAAATGCACCCACAAAAAATGATAAAAATGGATTTTCTCAAATTAAAAAAGCATGGTATTGTAGTCAAAACTATAATAAAAAAAAATGAAAAAATACGAAATATTTAAATATAGTTTTATTACATTTTTGCACATGTGGGAAAACTAAAAAACTGTTGATATTAATGGTGCAGTAATTGGTTATAAAAGGCTTGGTAATCCTTAAGTAGAGTAGCCTTTAGGCTTATCAGGTGGTCATACTTAGTTTTCTTGATTGGTATTGGTCTTTCGTATAAACTCGGTATATCGCTTCAAAAGATGTTGGGTTTTTCGTATTTTGAAGACGCCTACCAGATATCTACATGATTCAATTTATAATCAATTGTTCCATTTGTGTTATATTATTCAGAAGAACCCGGTCTAATAGTATTGTAATACTGAATTGATATAAAATCTAAAGAATGTATGGTTTAAATATTGAACTTTATATGGTTTCGGATTTTTTCGAGCACCTGTACATATTCTGATGTAATCAGCTGGGATATTTATTGCTGTCTTCCTGATTTGCCTTTCAATGGTCGAGTGCCTAGAGTCACACTTCACTTCTCTATATCTACGTTCCAGATATTTTTGAATTTCCCGCTAAATTCAAAAGTGCGTTTGACATATTCATGTTTCTGTTTTGGCTAGTGCAAGTGTCACTATTTAAAATGTATGTTGACTGCTTGTGCTTATCAATTCCTTGAGACAAAGTTTTCCACTATAGAAGCGTAAACACTTGCTACCAATCCGCCTTCAGATTCATGCCATAAGAAGCAGAACCCATCTTTAGTGTTCAAATCAAATAATGTAACATTGTGGATGGCTAGGCTAATTTTGTTTTGTAGTAGAGGGCCGATACATTTGACTTTGAGAACAGTAATACGGCTTGCATATCCATAGTATATACTTTGACGTCTTCCTTAGGAATTTTATCATTGTCTTTTTCTGTTCGACCCTCTTGTTTCTTAATTTGATGGCGTGCATATATTTCATCATCGACATTTTTTGTTTTATGAAAGACACATAATTCACATTCGCCTTTTTTGGGAAGATAAATACTTAAATTTAAATCCAAGAACATGAAATGAAAAACGGCTATTGAAAGCGAACGTTTGTTTGGGTGCATGGGCGAAGTTATGTCATCAGATCTGGGGGGGCTAAAGCCCTAACCCTAGTCATGTAATATATAATAGTTCTAGAGGTATACTGAAGTTAAGTAAAAAAATTCTGGCGAATCTATGAAAATGAATAAAATATCATATATAAGTGAAAAAACTGAATAATTTTCATCACAATAATTTTCATCACAAAAATTTCCCTAATTTTCGCAACAAGAGTAGATATGGACAATCCACTCGAGTTGTGCAGTATATTTTTTCTACGAACTACTAACGAAAATCTACAAATTTAAAAAATTATTTTAGATTTAGACAAAATAAGCCATTTTAAAATAATTTATAAATTTTATTAATTTATAAAATAAAAAACATAAAAAAAAATTAGCCCCTATAGTCCAGATTCGAACCCAGGCTATTCGCGTGGAAGGCAAATGCTCTGTCCTCCGCTCCACCGCCACTTTTAAGTTTTTAATTTTAATACTCGTAATTAAATTAGTTTCATACGATTTGATTAAAATTTACTTTTTTAAATGTGGCCCAAATAAAATTAAAATGTTATTTTTTATCGATTCTAAACAAAAATAACTAATTTTAACGTATATGTAATCTTAATGACTAAAAAATATACTGACAGTTTGTCAGAATTTAAAATTTTAAAAATAATAGTAGTTAGATGTCCAAAATATGAACTGGGATTTGTGGATTTCATTATTTTGCAGTTTTCTCGCTATTTTATGTTATGTTGGGAATGGGGTGTTAATACACTGCGACCTAAAATATCTATTGTGCCCCCTTCTGTCGCTAATGCAGCAAGGAAATGTCTCAATGCCTATAACGACCTTTTGAATTATATCTTCTCAAGGAAGTGTAGGATTTGGAGTGGTTTCAAGTTTCTATTTGATATGCTCCTAGGTATAGTGCCCTTGGATTCTGGCGTGCTACACATTCAGTTAGAATGTAAATGAAGGTTTCGTCCTTCTCCTCACAGAATCTTCACTCACTATTTTCTACTACTCTAAGTTTACTAAGGTGTCCTTTTAGTTGGCAATGCCCAGTACGGATCCCTGTTACAAGTGTCCTCAGTACTAGAAAAATGTATATTATGATAACAGCTTAAAATACAATCTGGCTAATGTGGAATACCCCGAAAGCCTTGCCAGACTTGTCTAATGATCGTCAGGCGCGCTAAATTCTGCACGTTCGATTACTATTCCTCTCCTCGTTTAACTACCTGGCTTGTCAGGTCCGACCGAAATACGGTTTTATAACCGAAACCGAAACCCAATTTCGGCTCCTTTCTTAGTTTCGGTCGAAATCGAAACAGAAATAAGAACTTTCTTTTAAGGCAATCTCTTATTGAAATTTGCAATATCTTTGTTTAAGACTAATTAACTCGTATTATAAATTTTAGCTACATTTACTTATTACCTATTTATTTATGTGATCCAAAGAAGCCACTAATAAATTTATTGACAATGTTTTTTTTTATTACTTTTGAAACAAAAAAAAAATAAGTGAATTTCTGCATCTGTCTCTAGATTTTTTGTAACAAAAAATAGTATTATGAAGGGAATTATATATAAAATATGTTTGTTACTTATAATTAAATTAATATTCATAAGTAAACAGTCTAACGTTGTAGGCTAGAAATAATATTTTTTCCTCGTTTCACCTAAAAAAATGCTCCTTTGATACGAATAAATTAGGCCAGGAGCACTGAAGACTGTTCACTTGAAACAAAGCAGAGAAGTACGTGCACTGTGTAGGAATGGCACCCGGCACAGTCGCCATTGTGCCGGACACAACCAAGTGTGATACGAAAACTTTCGAAAGTAGTTTCGTAGTTGGCTGCAGTTTCGGCCAGTTTTCCGCCGAAACCGAAACTGTAGTCGAAACTCTTATTTTAAGCCGAAGTTGGCCAAAACCGTAACCGAACCTTCGGCCGGACACTACTTGTGAGTCTGACAGGCCTTCGTGATTTTAATTGTCAGCCAGACCTATATTTTCACTTAGAATACAACTAGTGCCTAAATTATTTCCGAAATTTTTTTCGAACTTACGAATATTTTGAAATTTACTGATAATAATTTAGGCACCAGTGGTAGGTATTGGGTAAGAAAATTTTACACCAAAATATCCAAATTTCAAAACTTGACAGACATACATTAAAACGACTAAAATCAAATTTTCAAAGCTGGCCATAGAACAACATATAAAACATATGCATAAAAGAGCTTATCAACTGTCAAAAAAATTTTCAGTATAATTTCGTTCAGGGTACCCACCAAAAGAAAAATTTCCGGAAATTTTTCATGAAAGCGTTTGAAAATAACGGTATTTGATCTGCTATAAAATAGAGCTGTAAAATTGTAATAGAATCTATCACATGACAAATTTTCAAACCCGGGAAAATAAAAGCAAAAATATTATATTTTTTCGATTTTGAAGATATTACCAGACTCATTTGCCAATTTCGTAAATCAGCCAGACTTATTATTATTAACAGTTCATGATTGTATCAATTTATATGCTAAATTTTCTGCCACGAACACTTTCCACTATCTGAGATATTCCAAATTGCTATTTTTATAAGCTTTATGTTCTAGTTTAGTAAATTTAAAATATTTATGACTGGGAAAATAAGTGTCAGACTCAAAATGTTTGTTTTTTGTCACTAATAGAACAGTTTATTTTCATATACACCGATTGGAAAAATGAGTACGAGTAAAATTCACTGCCTCCTGAACTAAATGTAAAATTTCAGAATCAATCAAATGGCACGATTTTTCTTTATTTATTAATTTCTGTTCTGAAATCTGAAATGTGTGGATAGATGTGCGATAAATGTTCGAATTATTTTTGGGGGGGCTAATTTGGTTTTTGGGGGGGCTTAGCCCCCCCAAGCCCCCCCCCTAACTTCGCCCATGTTTGGGTGATTAGTCGAACACCAGATTTTATATTCATTGTAGAGTTCATTTTTAGATTTCCGTATTGGCTCTAAATACAATTTGTTGCTTGAGCTTCTGCAATAGCAGCCTTTCCAAATAAATTAGAAACACATGAAATAATGAAATAAAATACCCCAATTTTTTGAATCCATCTTAACTGAAAGGTTATAGTTATGATGATCATCAATTATTTTACTAATACCAACTTGTATAAATAATCAACCTCGCGTTTAATAAATAATGCCTAATTACTTGCGGTTGTTTTTGATCAGTGTATTAAAAGCATTAATGTTTCAGATTGTACATTTACAGATTTCATCTGACTTTCTATTTTAGTAAATAATGCACCTTAAACAATTTATTCATAATTCGAAATGAAATCTCAACACTCAATGTGATTTATACGCCGCGCCGTCTATTTAAATGGAAAAACTTTTATTCAGAATATCAGTGGCGCGCCTCCAATTGTGGTTTAATGCTTGAAAAAAAAAAAGAACGAAAACTCTGTCTTCTTCACATTCAATTTATTAAACTTTTAAAAATAGTAATGGCCAATAGTTTGTCTTTATGACCATTATCAGGAAGAAAAACATAAACTAATGGAACTTAAAAAATGACAACAAACAATAATCAAATTTATCAAAATGTAGTACCTATCTAGTTAAATCTGTCTTTGTCGGTCATGGCCTACTTTAGAAACATTTTTTGTGATGATGTTTCAAAGTGTTTACTCGAAAATTATTTAATTTATTAAAGTTCGTTTATTACTTTCCTATCTGTATACAGATATAAGGAAAGTATAGGAATCATGATTTTTTTCGACCTCGAGTTTTCGACGGATTTTTACGTTTTGAGGTCCCCTGAATCCGTTTTGACTATTTTCGCGATGATGTGTGTGTGTGTGTGTGTGTGTGTGTGTGTGTGTGTGTGTGTGTGTGTGTGTGTGTGTGTGTGTGTGTGTGTGTGTGTGTGTGTGTGTGTGTGTGTGTGTGTCTGTAGGTCGCATAACTCATGAACCGATACACAGAAAAACACCAAATTTTAAACTTAAGCTTTGTTTCAGCGTCCAATGAGCTGATTAGATTTTGGGCAGAGTCAGAACATCTGGGGGGTACTTTATAGGTGGTCATTTTTATATTTTATGGAGTATATCTGTTATTTACATTTGGAGAAGAAAATTCTTCAAATAAAAGTTACTTCTAATATAATTATCTATAATTTTTGTTCTTTACAAAATTTTCCTAAAATGGTCCGTATTCGAGAAATTTGACAAAATGTAAAAAAAAATAATTTTTTATAAAAATTGTACAAATAAAAGTTGTTTGTAATATAATTCTCTATAATTTTTATCCTATACATAATTTCTATAAAATGGACCGTATTCGAGATATTTGAGAAAATGTGTAAATTTCGAATTTTGAAGAAAACTCAAGAACGGATAAAGGAAAAAACATTAAATTTTAAACTCAAGTTTTATTTCGACCTGAGGTGAACTGATTAGATTTTGGACAGAGTCGGAACATTTGGGGGGGTACTTTATTGGTGGTCAGTTTTATATTTTATGGAATATATTCGTTATTTACGTTTGGGGAAGAAAATTCTTTAAATAAAAGTTACTTACAATATTATTATTGTTCTATGTCAAATTTTCCTGAAATGGTCCGTATTCGAGAAATTTGACAAAATGTGGAAAATTCTGATTTTTAAGAAAATTGTTAAACTAAAAGTTGTTTGCGATATCGATCTCCATAATTTTTGTTTTCAAATGACTTTTCTAAAATGGACCGTAATGGAAAAATTGGAGGAAAAGTGCTAAATTTAAATTTTTCAGTAATTTCGTTTTCAATGAATATCTATAGAAAAACGTTTCGAGGTAGATGTATGTGGAAAATGTATATATTTAGTTTATCCTCTAAACATTTTTAGAGATGCTGCAATAGGTTAACTAGATAGGAAAGTCATGTGTTGGACACATCAGATTTTTATAATAGTGTTTTATGTTGAAGTTGGTTAAAAATTGTCAGTGGGGGAGATTTAGCTTTATAAAAAAACTGGATACTTTACAGTACGATATAGATGACATTTAAGATCTGCTAGTTCGTAAATGCCTTTACCTATTTCTTTCTTCTGGCAGGTATGTACTAAATCAAGTCCATTTTACAACAAGGATCTATTTCTTAATCACTGACATTTATGTACCTTTTAATAACAATAATTTAACCAATATAACTTGTATATCTAGGTATTGCAGACAAAAACCTTGAACCGATAGTTCAAAGAATGATTTGGCACTCATATAAATGATGGTATTATTACATTACAAATTGAGACATTGTAATATACTAAAAATGGTTTATAATGTCGAAATACTAGTTTTGCATTATTCAGACGTAATAATGGTATTTTTAACTGCACAAGTATATAGGGTGGACCATAACTAATGGGACATAGACTAATATGAAACTGTGCACTACCTATCATAATATTGAGCTAATATATCTCACCAAAAATGTGGCTGTAAAAAAAAGTTGAAATACTTTTTTTGTTTTCTTGCATTTTTCTTGGAGAAAGGAGTTATTTATAGAGCTTTGGAAGAGATTATGTAGAAGAGCAGTTCTTCTAAAAAACAAAAAACTAGAATCAAATATCAGATCTGCTAACATTTTAATTTTTATCAAACGATCTCATCAAGTGTAAAATTACGATTCATTAAGCTTAGACTAGTTGTAGGTTGGAGTTAAAAATTCGTTGCGGTAATAAAAGTAGCATGACTGAAAATGATTGATACAGTTAGCCAATTGTTTGTCATTATAATATTAATAATTATTTTAGACAGATCTGAATCCTCTTTAAAAGTTAATATCTGTATCTGTAACGTGTGGAGAGTGGGTTATCCCACTGCACTTAGGCCTCACTAGACCCACTGTGCATCCTTCTAAGATTATGCACCTTCTAGCTCGTGAGCTAGCCAACAGATTTAATGTAGTTGACAACGTCGCTAAGAGGTGCTTCTCTCGGCCGGTGTTAGCCGATACTCGCTTCTAATAAATAAGAGCATTGGGCAATCATAGAGAATATACTCGATAGTCTCATCTTCTTCTTCGCACCCCCTGCAGTGCGGATTCTGACAGCTCAATGATATTGAGATGCTTGCGCACTTGGCAATGGCCAGTCAGAATGCCTGTGATCAGGCGCAGATTCTGTCTAGTCATAGCCAAGTATTTGTTTGTTGTAGTGTTATCAGGTTAAATTAAAAGCTCTCTGATAACTCTGCAGTTTCTTGTTTCATCCCATCTTTCCTTGAATTTCACAAGGTAATGCTCTTTAATTAGGTATGTCACTACCAATGTTGTCAGTCCAATAGAAGGGCCAGGTCTAAGAAGTACTTAGTGTGGCGTGACCTTTGATCCATCTTAAGGTGACCACATTGTCGGCGAAAACTTCGTGACATTCTAGTGCTAACCCTGAATAAATTCGTGGTCTGTTCAGGGTGAGTAGTGCTTATCTACTATATGTATGCATCTTTCTTCCAATTATATTGATTCTGCTGATTTCCTTTGCTGCTATATGAATCCCGTGAACTTGGTTTGAACTACACTGGCACCATTTCTCACAGCCCATTTTATCTTTAGGTTTAAGGATCTGGAGTATATTCCACATCCTGAGACTTGTTTTGTTTTAGAACCGTCGGTGTAGATATGAATCGTAACTGCTAATTCCGGCTCTTCTATTTGTTCTATTATAACTTTATATGGCTTATGGAAAATATATCTCGGTGAGATAAAGTACATGTTCGCTGAAGCTGTGGAAGCGCATCAAGCGACTCCTGACGAAAGCGACGTCAGTGACGTCAGTGAATCGTTTTTGAATCATTGTTCTATAATTTCGAGAACTACTTGCATTCTTTCGCAGAGTATGTTCCCAAAATTCCCTGTTGAGGCGGTTGAGGCCGTCAAGGACCATGTTCCACAGTAGAGGTGATAGCACTCCTTTCTGTGGACATCCACTTGCAACCAAGGCTCTTATATTCACATCTTCTACACTTATGTTGACTGCTTGATTTAATAGCATGTTATGTATCCACCAAGTAGCTATGTGTTAAACATTTCTCTTGGTTAGTAAGTGTATTATCTTGGGGAAAGTGGTTTTGTCAAAAGCACCTTCCATATCTACAAAAACATCCAAAGCGGACTTCTTATTGTCCATGGATCTCTCTATTCAGCTAGAAACTAGGCGAAGGGCTGCATCAGTAGATCTGCATGGGGTGTATGCATATTGATTTGGGTGTAGTGGTGTTATTGTAATAATTACATCCTTATGTATCTTTTGCATAGTCTTTCAAATGTATTCATGGAAGACGATGTCAGATTAATTCGTCGGTATGTTTTTGGGAAAGTGTAATCCAACCTTCCAGGCTTCGGTATGAAGACCACTTTTACTTCTCTCATTTTTTAGGGATATACCTCAGAGCCAACGAGGATTTGAATATACCTACAGGTGCGGTTTGAGTTTTTCCAGACTCCACTGAAGTAGGGCTGGATAGATACCGTCAGGTCCTGACGGTTTAAATAGAGAGAAGCTCTTTAATTTTGTTAAAAATCAGAATTATTAAAATTAGATCAAATATCTCTTTTGAATTTAGTTTTAAAACAAGAAACTTTAAAATTGTAAAAATTGATTAATTTTAATACGTAAAATGGACCGTATTTTGTTGAAACAACAGTAGTATTTATTCTCATAACTACTTGAATTTATAATGAGGCAAAACATGTATAAGTCGTTAAATAAGAGAACAAGTACCTAGTAATTACAATAAACAAGTGTTTTTAAATGTAATAGAAAAGATAATAAGATGTTATTGCTACCTACATGCGTGAATCCCACATAATAAAAATGTTTGAAATTCCTTATTTACATTGAGGTTTTTTAATAACATATTTCTTAACTTTCACCTACCATGCTTAAAAAATAGACCAATGGATAGGAATTAAATTTATAAAACAATATAATTTTGTGTTTAGCTCTGGGCTCGTGGGAAAATCTACGACTACTTATTATTTTTTGAGTGTAACATTAAAAATTAAATCATTAAATCATGGTTTCAACATAAATTAAATAAAAGTATGTGTGTCTATAAGTAAATGTGAACTATTGCGAAATTACCTAATATCACAAAAACTAAAATAAAAAATTTATGCTACGCATTAAATTACTAACAAAATTAGCTTTCAAACAAAGTGTCACACTTTACAATATGTTAGTTTTTTATTTTGCTAGAGGACGTTGAAATCAAAAGTAACGCAATGAACAGTCATAGTGCTGAATTCCATATACTCGGTAGTTACCCCTATATAAATTATATTGTGTGTGACAGAGTGAGGGGAATGACATTTGACAGTTGAAGATATGATGGAAAGATATCCTCTTCCACAACTTTTTATGCCACTTATATGTAAAAATTGCTATGAATATTTCAGAAGAATATCTCAGTACCGCTGTTACTGATACGTCTAAGAGAAAGAAAGATCGATCTTGGCGTATTGTGAGTATATTATATATAGTTCTACTAAACTCAGAGAGCCTACCGGTTAGCCAATATATGTTCCTATATTTTATTCCCATCTTTTGTTTTATTTATTAAGTGAACTTTAATGTAGCCTTAAATCGAAAGTTACATCCAAATATTTTGCAGTATTCGCTCCGTGCGCGACAGCAGCGCCAATTCGTTTTGATACTAATGGACTATTTCTGCATACACTGACAAATGCAACTTTTAATAGAATTCGTAATTAAAAAGTATATATGGTAGTTTTAATAAAAGTATATGGATTTGTAAAACAAGTAAAACATTAATTTATTATTATTATATATTTTTATCGCTTAAATTAAAGAAAATTATGTATAATCGATAAAAATGAATAATAAAATATAGACAGGCAACAGTATTTACTGGAAATTGTATGAGAAGTTGCCTAAGTCTAATAAGTTTTCATTGAAGAATTACTCTAATCTGTCAAAATAAAAAAATTCCATTTAATAATAGCGTGAAGTTAAAATGTATAAAAAAAGGATCATTACTTATATTTTCATTTTTGTTCGAAAGAAAACATAGAATGAATGATTAAAACTGATTTCCCATCAGTAAGTTACAAAATTGCGGGTCCAACCACATATAATAATCAAAGGCAGAAATCTTGAAATCTAGTCCTTGCTGAATGAACATTTAAGAATAAGGGATATTAAAGAACATGGTAAAATGATAATTTATTGTTGATTTAAAACCTTTCAAGTTTCTGATGTCTACTATTTGCAGCATTACGGTTATTATTACAAAAATAAAGGTAATTTTTCTTCTTATTGTATATCTATCCATTTATTTCTTTGATTTAATTTCCACTTTGCTACTGAAATTTTTTATATAAGTTTCACTGTTTTTTTTTGCTAGTATTTGTTCAATTTTCAACACAGCAACTCCGGTTGCTTAATGTATTGTTTTTACCTACTTTTTTTTGAAAAAAAGTAAAATGTATACGTGTATTTGATATGCCAAAATTTCAAAATATCCCCCTAAAATGCACGAATTATCCGCAGCTAGCGCTAGTATCGCTTTTGCTTCCCTTTCCATGACTTCGCACGGAGCGAATAAACGTAAACTGGTTTTTGGGTATAATTTATGATCTCTGGAAAACGTTTAGTTTTAAGCAGTCAACGTGTTAACATATTTCCATGGCATACATAACTAGCAATATTATATCCGTATAATACCTTTAGAGCAGGGCATAATTTATGATCCCTAGAGAACGTCATGTGGTTGCCAGTCCACGTGTTAACAGATTTGTTTCAATGACATGCACAACTAGCAATATCATTTTGTATAATACCTTTAGAGCACTTTTAAAACTTCTTTTTCTTTTTCCGCTAATTAGTCCAGTATTATCGATTGTGCAAATTAAGTAAAAGGCAAGCAAACAGTCCAACCGATATTATTCAGTTCAGGTGTAACCTAGTTAACCTTATAGAAGCACTTCTGCTGCCCACGATCACCGCTGGTGCTGGTGTTAGTGAAATTTTTTCATCGATTTTTTTCACTTTTGGTTTCGAGTTAAATGGCGCCCAATATTTGCATGTTGAGGACGAAAAAGGAAAGCGTGATGGTATAATAGAAATAAATTAAAATATACGAAAATTAACCTTTGACTTGTACTTTCTTCCATTGATGCAAAAACTGAGTGAGTTTCCCATGTTTTTTTTTATAAATATATAAAAATGTAAATTTATTATAAATAAAACGGTTTTACGAGAATATAAAAAAAAATAAAATAACAATTTTCACGTTTGTAATATTTTTGGATTTTGAGATACAAGTAAGAGAGATTGGGGACATTAATTTTACCACAGGTTAATTATATTTACTAATGTCAAAATACAACAGCTCTGGTAGTTTCTGAGCAAGTTACAGACAATGACGTTTTAGAATAAATTTTAAAAGTACCTACTTAGATATTTATGTTTTATTTGGAACGTAATTAAGTTAGTAATGAAACACTTATTTTGGCTCAAAATGTTCCCTCATCCCTCATCTGACTATTTTTTATTTAGTAGTTCTACCCCAATAAGCCTTTTATTCACCCCGGTTTTCAAGAAAACAAAAATCAAATGTTTGCGGTAATTTACTTGATTTACAGAAACAAAACACCGCAAAAAGAAATAATGTCGACAAAGAGGTGATGTCTGTAGTCGATACCTATATCTGTAGTCGATACCTATATCTGTAGTCGATACCTGTATCTGTAATCGATATCTGTATCTGTAGTCGATACCTGTATCTGTAGTCAATACCTGTTTCTGTAGTCCATACTTATGTCTATAGTTGATTACCGAAATAATAGGCAGTTATCTAATAAGTGAAGAATGCTGTCATATGACATTGCGCCAAAGTTTGGAGACATTTTTTTGAGATTACGGCACAAAGGGTTTTTTTCAGTGTCGGGCAATTGCATACGAGTATGTGAGAACTTCTGTCAGCATTATTCAAATATTATTGGCATTAAATTACTTTCTATTATTTCGGTATTGAACTATAGCCAACGTGGGCTGGAACAACTGAAGTTTAGTGTTTGCGTGTTATTGTTGTTATATTACTTAATACCTATTTAAAAACAATGTTTTGTGATTGGAACGCGTGTCCTAAAACCCAAATAGAAATATGATTAGATGAACCAAACAGCAATAAGATTATGATTTAGGATTTAGTTATAGTTAGTAAAATAAAAATATAATTCTCTGGATATCTCATTTCTAAGTCTCACATGCTGTAGATTAGCGCTTAAGTTTATAAGATTTTTCACACATCCAATTTATCATATATTATATTCTTTCACTTTTGTTTAAACATTATTCACCATTATTATAAACGTCACATACACACACTCTTGTAAAACCCACGTATCGTCCATAAAACTATTTTTATAGTCTCCTAATTTGGCTTTTCAACAGATAATGTATTAAACGGGTCATTCCTCCTCTTATACGAGAAATGTGCAAGAAGGACAGAACTAGCTGACAACACAGAGTCGGACTTAAGGTAATCAATAATTTAGCCCATGGTTGAAAACAATGACTTATACTTAAGTATGGGCATTATTGAAGTAATTTATTCTTTCGCAGAGAACTTAATATACAGTTTGTTGTGATATTCGGATCTACTACTACGTTCTACAAACTGTGACCTGTCGTTAATTAATAAAATTTTATATAGAAACATTAACCTCTTAAAAGCTTTGTTCTTGCAATAAAAAAGTGATCTTATGCAACTTTGTAAATTAGTTTAGTAAAATTATAAGATCAAATGAACTTACCATAAGTGAACTTCGATCTTGATTATACACTGCGCTGCCTTCGAAGGTGATAAGTAAACGTAGATGTTTAAAGACAGTAGCGATTATAAGAAACTAGGCAATTTGTTTCTACCTGATGACTTGACCCTATCAGTTCTACAAATATACTCTTAACTTTAAAATAATAAGACCAAAGGTTTGCCTACTATGCGCAGTAAATAATGCTAATAATATCACTATTTTTTCTGATAATTCTATAACAGGGATTTCTTTATTAGAACACTAATCCGTAAAGGTATTAAGTTCTGTTAGTGGGTTCCAAGTTAAGTTGTACCTTGGTAGAGAAGGTCTTAAGACATTAACGCCTATAAACAAACCTTTTAATCCTAAAGTCCACAGCAGTGTGCATCGACAAAATCAAAGAAAGTGCAGACTTTAGTCCCGTATATGTTAAACCATCCTGGAACCGACCTTGCAGAATTTTAAAAGATCTTAAATATATCACTTGTGAAGGGGTCTGTTTTCTCTGACATACGAAACTTTCACCAAAGTTTTTAAGGTAAAAGTTAAAATAGATGACAGCATATCCTCAATAGTATTGGAGTCCAAGCGCTTTGGGGTAATCGCCTGTTGAATAAAATCCTGCCACCAGGGCAAGTTATCTTACCAAAGAATGTGGAGTTCTGTCGACAGATAATTAAAGTAAGGGACCAGGATCGAATTTAATTAGTTCTAAACTCAAAATACTCGTAAACAGGTGCCACCAAGATTTGGTAGTAGGTACTGCTACCACACCTAAGGCTAGTTTATTTATGCCAAAAGAGTAAAACTCTGTGTTACTGGAAGAGAAAACTATAAAAGTTATAATCTGACCAATCTTAGGTAAATGTATTATTGGTTGAGACTTAAGGGTATTTCTTCCATGAGACATGCACTTATGAACCTAAAATATACCTCATTAATTAGTTCCCACTCAGTGTTTAGTCTAGAAACAACTTAAATTGAACATGAATACATCCCTAGGAAATAATTAAGCAAACCTTAAATCTTCATCCTCTTTATTTCAGTGGGAGACATGTTCGTTTAAATTAAACTCTAAGAAATTAATGCTAGAGGATGGACTGAGGTTACTCTGCTGTCTATTAAATATAAACCCTAATGATAAAATAGATAAAATGTATCTTTAATATTTTGTTTAGAGTATTTAAAAGATTTTTCCAATAGTATATACTACAGATAACAAGTCAATATCAATTTTGCTAACAACTAAGGGGACAGTGCATAATTCAAATGAGAGAGCCAAATTCATATAAAATATCATTGAAAAAGAATCTTAAATACTTTCTGCTCGAAATTGATATTAATTATAAAGTAAGATTCTTTTATGAGCATATTGGCATAAACTCTGGTAATTAATTATCGTACTGTTGTACCCTTATCTTCTAACTGTTCTGTTTCAATGAACTTATTCAGATCTTTTTCTTTATTTATAACTAAACAATATTTTCAATTTGATTTCTTTACTAAGAAAATATTGAATATAAATAATAGTTATTTACATGGCTCATAAAAGCGGTTGGTCTTAATCTCAAGTAGATGATTTATTTCTGATAAAGTCTGCTGATGCTCAATTAAAGACTGACAGGTTCAGCAGAAATCATTTATTTTGTATAGACACAGAGGTAAAATTTAAGGAGTAGTGTTTATTTAGATTCTCTGCTAGTACACTTGCTTTCACTCACTTAAGAAAGCGAGCTCTCTTGTGTGAATGGCTCTGTTTGGGTTGATGTTGATATCTCTGGGGCCTTTTCCAAGGTTTCTCTTGGTGTACCCCTGGGCATGAGTACTTCTGTTGTCTAGGGGAACTTTTGAAGTTTAGTCTTACGTGGTACCATTAACTTAGGCATCTGCTTCAAATCTTGACCTAAACGATTCATAGCATTAGAGGATTTGCTTCATTATCAACTTAGCCTCCCCTATTAGTTCCATGAGGTCACTTTTAATTTCTAATATGAAAAGATTTCTTCTAGTTTCGGAATGTTGCCAATGAGTATCGCACAGTAGTTCCACAATTTTTAGCTTTCCTCGACTTAGAATTAAGATGGATGCTTTACCAAGTAAGGATAGACTAGACCATGACTTGGTCTATAAAGACTTTAACCTCATTTAAGAGCTGTTTTGAAATCTGTGTTTTAGTCTCTGGGTTGACTTTGGGTAGTGCCATCAAATGACAATTTAAGAATATATGGAAAAGATATCTTCCAGTTTAATACTCTTTCTGGTTTTTCTCCCAGATACTAAAACTGGGGAAACTGAATTTTCCTAATCTGACTATTCTGCTATTTTCCTTGTCCTTCCTTTGTTTAAGATTTCTTTCTTTTTGTTTGTTGTTTCCTAAGTCTTCTTACCTCTTTACTTAAACGTCCGACGATTCTGATAATGAATAATAATATTTTCCCATATTTTATTAACATTTTAAATATTTTCGATTTGACGTGTATATACAATTTCGCACCAAAATGAAAAGTAATAGTCACGCCCGCAGAATGCGGGAACTACATAGAGAGTTAGGGTATAAGTTTTTGGCTTTTCAAAGACAATGAAACTTTACATTTGAGTCGAGCCCATTATTCAACCTTCTACAAGGATCATCAATCATCAGAGAAAACTTCTAAACTTCAGATCAACAATTAAACCCTCAAAAAATAGGTGCATCATCTCAGAACCAGTAAGCAGAAGAAGTCCATCTATTTTCCAAGTTATTTTAGAAATTCGGATATGAAAAAGTTTTCATAAATTTTAAATCAGAAACAAAATTAAAATTAAATGTTAAAATTTTGGTATGCGGACTCAGATATACTAAAAGTACGGCACTGTTTTATTAAATGGGTTCTCGTTTACTTCCTTAATAAAAAAATCATGATTAAAAATGGAGAACCAGAAACTGTTCTCAAAAAAGTAACATTTCATTATTATACTGAAATGTTTCTAGATTCCCACAGTAACTTGTGAGAGATTTAGTGATAGTGGATGTTTAAAATGAAAAAAATACAGTTTCCTTTGGAGATTTAATGGGATGTTTAAGATATATTCGTAGCAACGGACTAAGATACAGCTTGATTGCAATTAACTAATAATTAGTATATGTTTAATTGTTAAATTAGTGTTTCTGCTAAGCCAAGCATTGAATGTTGAATGAACAGTGGTGTGTCAATTTAATATATTCAGAAGGTGAGTAATCAGGTGGGGAAGTAGATAAACTGACTCTTGTTCCAGTATTCAAAAAACAAAAGCAACATACAGAAATGTATATTGATGTATTCCTTGTATAGTTACGTCTATATTAAAAATACAGTGTTAACGGGCCGATTATACATACTCACTAATATGCCTCATTTATGTGTTTTTTCCTGGTTTAAGCGGGGGCCCAAAAGTTGGACTGACTTTTCATAGTTCTCCCACTTCATACTCAGGATTTGACTTTTGACAGTTTTGCCGTAGATCTAAACGAAGTAAACGCAATGCAATGAAATTATTTTATGGACACTAATAACAATTTCGCGTAAATAGTTATGTTTTATAGACCGTCAGATAGTGCCCCATTTTCGCATACAAGTCTCGAGGAGGGTTGAAAAGTACATCGATGTTGAGTAGAATAAAAGAAAATTTACGAGTGGCTCTTATGGATAACACATGGAAAATTCGATTTTCCTTATCAGAAACATTTTCCGATCCCAAAATGCACTTATACATTTGGATCATTCAAAAAAATTTGACATAATCTAATCTTATTTATTGAAGCGGTTACCTAGCAACCTGCGATAAAGACCCGATTATGCATGCTTTTTGGTTTGTTTGAGATCGTTTATGATACATGAATACTAAAAATGAATTATTTGTTTTTTTCTTTTATTTACAAAGAAAATGTCAAGTAATAAATGTCATTCTGTGGAAGTGACTAAAGTACCAAACGAAAACATCTAAATTTCTGAGCCAGTTCCAATTATGATTTTTCTCGATGGCTCGTTAGAACATCTTACATGTTTATTATAAATCAACAATCATTTTTTTTTTCAAATTAAAAAAGAAAACATTTTTATTCTTATATATTGCTTATTTGATAATAGAAAATTTAGTATCCGACTTATTGCATACATAAGTTGGAAACAAGTAAGTAATACTTGAAAAATACAAAAATGTCTAGGATAATAATTATTAAATTAAACGAAATAAAAAAATTGTTTTGACCTCGTTACCCACGATGAAAGGACACTGACTACTTTTATTAATTTATTGCAATGTAATTAATTCCTAATTAACATATTCACGGTGTGAACATAAAAACTAACCGATTACAGAAAAATTTAAAACTTCTTACAAAGCGAGTAATTGTAAGTAATATATATATATACCAATTATTTAACAACTGTACCTATATAAAATTTGTCATTCATTGATGAATAGATACAGGATGATCCAATTAAAAAAAACTGAAAACTGAGAAATTCTCTTTGAAATATGAAAATAATGTTTGACTCTATTGTACTAAACAAAAATTTAAAACTTAGTCTACCAAATCTTTGGTTCTTTGTAAATTTTTAGTTTTTTAAATCCGAGAGAATGATGAATTTTCAAAGAAATTTTTGAAGCTATATATGATAGCGATAGTGATTAGTTTGTTTAATTTTTGTTCAGATTTCAAATTTAGGTTGATTTGTAGTCTCAAAAGTCAAACGCAAAAAGTTTAAACTTCTAACTTGTCATTGTCCTTTTATCACGTAACCAATAAAGTCTAGAGCATTTGTTTATTATATCTACATTTAGATCTAATCCTTTATCACGTGATAAAAAATTCACAACATCTCAGATGCATCCGATGTGGATATTCAAACGCAACAAATGAGCATATTAACAAGTATTTTCGTATGTGTCAATTATTTTCGCGTCATCAACGAAAGTTTTTGTTTTTATTTTCCCACTTGTAGTATAAATGTAAGTACATAATATTTTTGTATTTTGTTATCTCTAAAAATGGCAGGACCGAAGAAAACTTATTTAATTTACTTAAAAATGAGTTTTAACTGAGTGGGAAATATTTTTACCACCGTATATCATTATTTAGTTTAAGTATATTTTTAATGAAATTTTGATCATTTTCCTTCAACTTTATTCCCACTATTCGTATTTTTTTAATATTTGAGCGTTGCTCTTCGACATATTTTTTTCACAAAACATGTTAAAGAAAAAATACTGCAACCGAATATACATTTTTAAAATCGTGCTTGAACGAGTTTTTATTTGATATCCTACACGATGACAAAAAAAAAACAAAACAAAATTACTTTTATAACTATATTCGTTCTACTGCATTTTTGCCCATTAAAAGGTTAAGGCCATTTGCATCTCTAGGGTTAAGAAATATGTGAAGCTTAAAATTACATTTTCATTAGTAAAAACATTAGGCTTAATTTATTTTTTAACCACTATCTGCCCAAATGACCCTTCGTATTTCAAAAAAGTAATGAAAAAGAAATTAATATAGAAAACCAATGTTAAATGAATAATAAAACAAAAATAGAAATAGTTTATTTAATATTTAACGATTTGATATCTGTCTTTTGGGTATTTTTTATAAATAGGATTTATTGTGAAAATATCGTGGAAATTAATTTTTATTTTCTAAATACCATTCATTTTCCTGCAATAGATTTGTTTAATTTTTATACTATTCTCCACAGTGCTGTAGATCAATCCCCCATGAGTCTTGAAAATTATGTGATTATTAAATAAAAGGCTCTTCATATATGTATATTTATGTATACATGAAAATTTCGAAGTCATATCCCCTCATCGCAAAAGCTATCTACGCCACTGTTTCTCCATGAGAAAAGCGTAAGAGAATTATTGTATTGAGTTGTAATCTGTGTTCCAATATTTTTGGATAAAAAATTCAAAATGAGTATGTAGGATTCGCAATGAACTGTTCATATATTGTGCTACTGTTTGTTTTGAATTATGTATTGCACGGCAAATAATAATAATAGCCGTCCCTTCCCCTACACAAGTCGTTCAGCCGACTTCAGGGGTTGAAATTCACTCGTAAGGGGGTGAATTAGGGAGAGTATTATTATTATTATTATTATATTATTAATCATGGAGGCCAGACGAAAGCATACTAAAGTCATTATCAAAAACTGCCTCAAAATTTTAGACAAATGCTCAGACCTGTCAATTTGGAATTATATCTTCCTATCATATTCTCAACTGTCATACGTTATTCCCCTCCCATTCCCTCCATCGCTCTAACCAATATAATTTAAATAGAGAAAACACCAAGTATGACACATCTTTGAAAGGTCAGGTTATGGCTAATTTAGCAGCATAACCATTCATTGCGCCCTCTAGCGACTGTTAGATTAGAGAGTTATTGCAAAGTCACTTAAGGTCAGTCACTATTAGTGCCGCTCTTATTTTGACATCTGAGCATGCGCAGATCACTAACTTTAATAAAGATTGTGCATGTCCTTAATAGAGAGATATTGCAAATTTCTATAAAGCCAGCCACTAATAGTGACATCGTAATTAGAGTCAAATAAATTCCATGCTAAAATCAGACTTATTGCAAACCTGAAATTTTGACATTAGAATCCTCGTCCTTATACTTATTTCTAACCTTATTTTAATAACTTTAGATTATAGTTCATCTTTTTTGTTGTCTATAATAGTACATAATATTAAAGAGGCATTAGAAATTATAATTTTAGAAGGTTTAAATGACGATTATATTAAATATTTAATATTGAAAAACTTCTAACGGATACGAATGTCGGCGAGCGCATCCGAAAGCTATAAAGTCGCCACTACCTGCTACCCTTAAACATCCACAATTAAGGACAGGCACAATCCTTAATAAAGTCAGTTTTAGAACATAAACATCTGCGCATGCTTAGATGTCAAAATAAGAGCAGCACTAATAGTGACTGACCCTAAGTGAACTTGCAATAACTCTCTTATTAAGGACAGGCACAATCTTTATTAAAGTTAGTGATCTGCGCATGCTCAGATGTCAAAATAAGAGCGGCACTAATAGTGACAGATCTTAACTGAACTTGCAATAACTCTCTAGTGTTAAGTAGGACACTTCTTTTGAAAACTAAATTTATTAATAATTTAATGTAGAACCTAACAAAACATAATTGAATGAAATATGAATTAAAATAATTAAAAAATCTTGAGAAGCTCTAACGTTAAGAAATACACACATTAATCTCAATCAATCTGGCTTAATATTCTGGATAAAAATATTACTAAATAATTTAAGGGATTATTGTAAAAACATGATAAGCCACATTTTTTTAAAATAAAGGCATTTTTACTTTACGATAATAAAAAAGGTTACAAAAGCTTGAACCAAAAGCAAATTTTTTCAAAAAATAACATAATTTGCCGAACAATTAAGTGATTGCATTTTAACAAAGTTGAATTAGTTATAAAAGTTTATTTTAACCTTCCTTAGTAAATTAATGTTGTGGCTTATCATGTTATTCCAATAAGCCCTTCAATTGTCATATTTGTTACAAATGGTCCATTTATAGAATATTGCATTAGAATCATTAAGGGTTCTTCTTATGAAAAATGTTAAGAAACCCTGCCTAGAACGACAAAGCTGTCACTTACTTTAAGTCACTATCTAAAAGCCTATTTTGGTTAATAATAGGAGAAAAAGCCTTTTTAAATCATTGAAGTAATATTTGTTTTTATTTCACATAGCAGTGCACTCATTGTTGAACTTGTTCTAAACAAGTACATACTTTTATTTTTGTTGCTTGAATAATTAGAGACGACGCCGACGTGACGACGACCACGTTTATTATTATTCTAATTGCTTTAAAAGTTATTTCCATTAACAAAAATTAAAACAGCAAAACTGCATTCTGAGGTAATTACTTAAGTTAGGATATGACCTTTCACGTTTGGTTGGCCTTGAAAACATTTTGGATACATTAAATATCAATGGCCGGAAATAACTGTTTATATGAGCAAAGATTAACTAAAATAACAGGTCAGTTTCACTTCCTTTGTTGTGGTACCTATTTAAAAACGTACCACAATGAATGTCTGGCTGACGCATTGTTTGGAACCCCCGATTGGTAAGTTCTACCTTTATTTATGGTTCCGAGAAATATTATACTGACTAATAACGAGGTGTTGTTTGTTGACTAATTCTTGGTGTATTTGGTCTGAAATGGCACCACACAATATTATTTAACAAGACATTATAGGCACAGTTTTTATATAGAGTTATTCGTAAATTACTAATAAAGAAAATTTCCAGTCAATAGTTATGGGAGAAAAACAATAAAGATGTAACAGAAAAAATAAACTGATAAGTACCCAACAAAGTATTTTTGAATTAATTAATTATTAATGGCTGTATCACGCGTATATACAAGACCTACCACATTGTATGAATGACTCAACTGGCAATATCGATACTATATATATTCTTCTCGTTCATATGTGAACGATATTTATTATTCACATTAACACAAGAAAAGCAAGTCCGAAGGTTTGACCAAGTTTGACCTTACACTGTAGAACAAAAATACATCCGTTTCTTCAGAGATATTTTATGAAAAAATAACAATACTTTTACTCTTTTCTCTATTATTCCGCAATAATTGATAAAACATTGTCTATCTTTATCGCTCGAAATCAATTAGTCTCGATGGTTGAGTTGAATAGTAATTGATAGGTAGAAGCACGTTATTTTCTGCACAATTGAGTGAAAGTGCATCAAAGGACTACTCCATGCCGTTTTTGCAAATTAGCCATGGGAAAGTCCGGACCAGAAATCGTCCGAGGAGGGTTCAATTGTGGAATTGTAATTGCGGTAATTTGTTAAGATAATTTAAATTACTGGGAAAATTCTGCGGCTTTGATAATTTTTTTAGGAGGTTAATAACATATATATGGTGTCCCATAAGTGAGTAATTGCTGATTTAAAAACAAAACTCCTTAATCTCAAAAATGGATTTAATTTCAAAATGATTATTATCTTAGTTGGTCTATTTAAATGAAAGCAACATTAGCGAAGGATCTATACAAGATGCCTCATTAATTCGTAATTGCTCGACATTTAAATTTGTATACTTTAAAAGTAATTGTGTATATACAGTGTTACGCTTATAACTGAAAAATAAAAAAATATGTTTTAATTAGCACACCCTATAATTTATTTCAGTTTTTGAAATGGCCCGGTAATACTGTTTTAAACCCTGGAATAATTTTAAAATTATTACAGGGTTGCCAAACTATATATATTTTTTTAAATTAGGGAATGATGCAGATCCTAAATAAAATAATTATAATTTGGATAGGTTAGCAATTATTTCAAACTTGTTTAAAATACATTCTAATAAGGTACCAAGCTAACGAATAGTTATGATAAAAATGGTTTATTTTATACAGAGTGTGGTACAATGTGGTTCAATTTACTAAATTTTTTCAAATGATATTTTATTACATGTTAGCCTCTTCAGTGCGTAATTAATTGATAACTGTTTTAATATTGGAGATACGACGAACGAACTTTAAATACAAAAATTGTACCTGCTGAACGACAATATTTTAAAATTATTGGTAAATATACGTGGTAGTCCATCAATGGAAAATAAATAAAATAATAATTGAATTGATAGTATAAAATACAGGGTATTCCATTTGAAAAACTTGAGTTCCTAAATCGTAAGAACGCGTTTAGGAACACCCTGTATACATCATAGCAAATGAATGAAAATGTTAAACATTTTAACGAACTTGAGGTCTATTAAAATTGTTTGACGATATGAAAACAATAAAATCTGTTATTCGTTATTTACTGTGAATTTAAGATAAAACTGCTTTTAGGATCTGAACCATCCAGTACATCGTAACTTCAAAAGGTTATAACTTTTTGTAAGAATTTTTGTATATAACCAGGAAAGTATTTAGAAAACAAAAGAACCGTAAATTATGAAGAATATAAAAGACAACGAACAAAAGTAAAAGAAACAATAGAAACATATTGGACAAAATTATACAAAAAATTAGAAGAAGACAATCTAGGCAATCAGAAATTGTTTTGTAGAATTCTTAAAATACGCAGAAGAGAAAAACAATGTAACTTCAAACATATAGAAACGAAAGAAGGAAAAGTAATAGCTGAAGAACAAAATATTAAATAAAGATTGAAAGAACATTTTGAGGAGATTTTGAACCCAGAAATAATAATCCAACAACCAGAAGACATATATAATCAAGATAGTCAATACCAAATAAATGGAATGGAAGAAATTACCAATCTAGAAGTTGAGGAAGCAAGAAACAAAGTAAAGCAGATCACGATGTAATTTCATTGGAAATGGTAAAAAATTAAGGAATACAAGGAATGAAAAAATTAACACTTTTACTTAATAAAATCTACTGATAGGCGAATACCGAGTAAATGGTAATTGCACAAGAAAAGTGATAGATAATGGAGAATTTTTAAACTATAGAGGCATTACAATATTCAGTACAGTGTCAAAAGTTTATGAGAATCCTTAAAAATTTGTACATGAGATACAAAAATCAACACCTTAACACCTTAGGGTATATTAAGATTCCCTTGGTATAAAATACAATTCTAACCAACTAGAATATTTGATATAATTTATGACAGGCCTTTTTCTTTGATCCATATTATATAAAAACATAATCCGGTTGCAAGAACGTTCATTCTTATTTGAAGGTCTATCAATTCTTGGTTCTAAGGTTTTCTTGGACTCTAAGTTTTGGTATTGTTTCCATGGATTGTTGTCGTCGTCTCAAGGTGTAAATTAGTCTTCTTTCTACGCTATCTGTAATGGAGGGCAGGATAATATTTTTGCTTTTCAGCAAATAAAAATAAGAAGGCATGCCCGAGTTTCATAAAGACTTTTGATGATATTAAAAGAAAAGAGATTTTGAAAATTCCCCGAAGAAAGTGTAGTAAAAATAAATATTTCGTTACTATCCAAACAGACGTTGATAATGCGTTCTTGGTTACAGCAAACAATTCTCTATTAACAAATTACGTATAAAACATTTTACTTCCATATTTAATTCGGTATTATTCGTTATATACGTTTTTATTGTGGGCGTAATTATTATTAATATGTTTTTACAACCTGGAAAAATGGCCATATTAAAAATATATGGTAAATATAAACAATAATAAAAATCCTTATCGTGCAATAATTATCCTTAGTTAAGTCATAATTTTTCTATATTATAATTCCGCAACTAACACGTACCACTAAATGAATCATAAAATCATTAAAGTCATTAACGATTATTAATATTAACAACGGAAGCAACGTTAGTTGTTATAACGTTCACTTTCTTTGAATTCCAACATCATATTAACTGTTATTTTAGGTTTCTGGTACAAGCGAGTACGATAGTACGACTTTTCCTTGACAGATAAAAAACTTAAACCAGTTATTCTTATTATTTATTAAATAAAAATCAATAAAGAAGTGGTTTGGTAGATCATTAAAACAGAACAATCATTGTCGGAGTCAAAATTACTTAAATTTTATGTTAATTTTATTTATTTTTACACCACCCAACAGCGAACCATTTACAGGGTGGGAACTTACATAGTTTATAAATAAATATACATATACAGTGTGTGCTATAAAGTTAAATCCATCCAATAATTTTGAAAACAAAAAATGACCGAGATGATAAAACTACAGCTGAATCTTACAAATCATATCTCCTTTTATTGAAGAACCTTCAACTTAGGTAATTCATAAATCTACGGAATATGGTATATGGTCATCAAGAAACTATTTTCGTTCCCGTTTTCAAAAAAAGATGGCTATACCAATTATCAGTACATTTCCCTTCTTTCCAGTCTTTCGAAGGTCTTTGAGCAATGCTAGATATTTAAACAAATACAAATTACTATCTAACTACCAATGTGGATTTAGAAAAAAATCTACTGAGAATGCTTTATTGGCTCTGACAGAAAAACATTAACAATGCTCTTGGCGGAAGCAAACCCTGTCTTTACTTGTTTCTGGACCTGTCAAAGGCCTAGGCCTTTGACTCCATCAGTCATCCTTTATTTGTTGATATTCTAGTAAACTATGGCATAAGAAATAATCCTCTAAATACATTTAAAACATATTTATATTTATTGTAATAAAACCTAATGGTTTTAATACAGTGATTTCTTATTGGTAAGATATGGGATTCTCCAAGGTTCTATTCTAGGCCCACTCCTTTTTTTTTTTTTTTTTTTGAATGAGTAAAACCAAATTTGTATATCAGCAATCTGTTTTTAATTAAATCTAAAGGTGAATTTCTGGACTTTGCAGACAATACAGCTATTTTTTTATACCAGTGACACAATATTTGGTCGAGATTGAGTTTCCAGAAATTCAAAATTGGTTTGACTCAAAACTAACTATTAATGTAGAAAACACATTTTGCTTATTATTTTTTTTTTTGTAATAAACCATCAGCACCTTTCTTTAATAATCTAAATTTTAATAATAATAATAACTGTCACTTTAGAATTTACCAATTAACAAACATGAAATAATTAGGAATCTACCTAGATTGCTATCTTAAGTGGGATGAACATATTGAGGTATGTTCTTTTAATATGGGGTAACGTTTTAGAAACTTATATGAGTACACTGGAAATCAGCCAATGAAGGTTCTTAAAACTGATGTTCAGTAAAGATTTAATATACCCAACAATCCTGCTGTATGCTGAATCAAAAATTCTAGATATCCGACAACTTTTTTATTTAGGGATATAAACATATATTATCATTGTAACAAAAAATGTATGCAACTACAACACTCCTACATTATACGAAATAAAAATGATACTTTTTATAATTATTTTACACATTTAGGTAGAGTGGGAACCAGTACGCAAAATGAGACTTTTTGCAATCTAGTCGTGAGATCGGAACATAAAGGTCAATAACGATGACAGTCCCGTTATATCAGATTGGATGACAACCTTAAATATGTCAAAGAAGATTGATGGGTTCTATTTTTTTTTAAAGCCACACTTACAGCAGCACAATATTTTTGTTATGATTTCGATATTAAATGAATTTGTTACTTTTTTTGTTGCAGTATTATTTCTTTGTTTGCGTTACAACTTAATACATCACAGGCGATCTGGGGAAGTGTCTGCATGCCGATGCATGTTTATTCCAGACGATGCTGTTTAGTAGGTTGTTGAAGAATTGAAAATTTTATGTACACGAGGTTGGATTTGAAATCTTATATCGATAGTCTAATTCTAATACCCCGTATCTGCAAAAAATTCAAATTTCACTTTTTCGCGCCATTCGGTTGTACATTTACTCTGTCATTAGTTGTTAAAATACATCGTATTGGCTTTGGAAAATATTTACATGAGAAATTTGACCACTCTAATAAACCTTATTGTAATCATATATAGCACTATTAAACGAAAAAAAGATTCTCCAGTAAAATGTCAATCCATGCAGTTACGGGGTATTAGAATGAGACCATCGATATTCATCCTTTCAAATGGGAAGTAAGTGAGTATGTCTCTTATAGCTCAGTTGGTACGAGCGATTTGCGTAGAACACGCATAGGTGGTTTCTAATCCACTCGAGAACAGAATTTTTTCAATTTTTCATCAAATTTGTTCTCACCTTGGTGTTCAAAAATAATTTTATTTAATAAAAATTATTTCTTAGGAGTAATATTAGGATTTGTTTGGGGATTTCCAATGAATTTATCACCCTTAGTTTTCGGATCTTTAGCCGATAAGTTTCCGAAACTTTTAAAACCAATTGTCTTACTAATATATTTCGATAACAATGAAAATGTCAAGTAATAAATGTCATTCTATGGAAGTGGCAAAAGAAGCAACCCAGAACATTTAAATTTCACAGCCAACTCCGATTAGAATTTTCCTATTTCTAGAAATTTCCATATCTTTACCTATTTATACCGGAACTAAGTCAAAAAGCGGATGTCTCTGCATTATATTATTAATAATGACTCGATCACAAATACCTAACATTAGTTTTTATTTTTCTTTTCAGCATGATCCTCGGACATTGCCTTCTTCCTTTACTTGTCACTTCGATATTCTTTACTCTAACCAATGGGCATGGTAGATTGATAGAACCCCCAAGTAGAGCGTCTGCCTGGAGATATGGCTTCAATACGCCTCACAACTACAACGACCATGAATTGTTTTGTGGAGGATTCACTAGACAATGGGTAAAAAATGAAGGAAAATGTGGAGTGTGTGGAGACCCGTGGGATGCAAAGTAAGTATTCAAAAATTGGTAAATATTGAAGTAGATGATTAATTTGCAGTGCGGCAATTTTTAAAATAATTATAATCATACCTACCTAAAAATTAACAAACTGCAATCTAATTGAAAGAAATATTTTATCAGGACAATATCCCTATAAATTAATGTTTTACAAAATTATGTATTTTGGTTTAGAAATTATTGTTGCATCCATCTTATTCACTGAATATAAGAACGCCACAATTTGATATTCTTCGGTTTTTCCATCAAGTCGAGATAGATTTTGAAGCCTGCAGCTGCTACCAAAATAAAGAAAAAGTGCCTGAAGCTTAAATTTGGCTTACATTGCTAGTTTTAATGAAAAATAAAATGGATAATGACTAGTAGTCATAAGAATGAATTTAGCTCTCGATAAAATCGTTAATTTTCTTCAATTATTATTGTATCGCCCTACCATTATATTTATCATTATATTTACCATTATATATACCATTAAATTTACCATTATATTTACCATTATATTTACCATTATATTTACCATTATATTTACCATTATATTTACCATTATATTTACCATTATATTTACCATTATATTTACCATTATATTTACCATTATATTTACCTACCATTATATTTACCTACCATTATATTTACCTACCATTATATTTACCTACCATTATATTTACCTACCATTATATTTACCTACCATTATATTTACTATTATATTTACTATTATATTTACTATTATATTTACCATTATATTTACCATTATATTTACCATTATATTTATCATTATATTTACCATTATATTTACCATTATATTTACCATATATTTTCTTTATTTTTTGACCAAGGAGCCTTTCCACATATTTAGAATCTATATAAAACCTATATTAAAGTCATGATTTAGAAACAGTATAGAAAATTATCGAGGTGCACTACTACTTACTACAACCCTTTTATAATTTCAGTACTGTCAACCATCTGTTAGAAGCCTTCAGATTAGTAATTAGTAGATGATAATAATAGATATTATGTGAAACTGTTTCTTCGAAATTCGAATAAAGCGGTATTGCTTTGACCACAGATTGACCATGCTTAAAATAATTTCAAGAGAGTAAATTATCGAAAAACTAGAGCTCTGGGTCAGATCTACCATCAGGATAAGACAATTAAAATCAAAATTTCATAGACAATAGATATTTAAGAAGGAAGTACAAAAAATAAACCATCCTAATTCTCTCAGAGAGCCAAGCAGCCTTAGAGGATCTTGATTCAAACAGAATCAAGTCAAAGCTTGTCTGGAACTGCCTTGGATTACTAAATGATCTGGCATCCCACAACAAGGTAAAACTGGCGTGGATACTAGGGCACAAAGGTATCCAAGGAAATGAAAAGGCTGATAAACTCGCCGAAGCAAAATCTCTGCTCGACAGTGAACAGGTGGATAACCACACCAAATTCACTGGCAACAGATAAGAGGGCACAGAATCAGTAAGCTCATGCTAAGGGGACCAAATCCACGCATTGATACTGAGTCACTACAACTCGCAATGCCTCAGATATCTACCATTGTGGCATTCTTAGATATCTGTAAAGGTCTGACTTCCTTACATACTGAGGTGCGTTTACTATTGTCCTTAATATTTTGTCCGAAAATGTTGTATTATATTTATGTATGATTTTTACTGGCACTCCCAGAGCTGTATGCCGTAAGTCCATACTGGTTTCAATATAATTTCGTATAATATATTAATTTTAATGTTATCATGAACAACGGTAATGGATTTTTTATAGCAGTTTTTGTGACTTGATTTTCTTTTTCCACTTCTTTGGTGTCCTTCCACTGGATGTTAACCATATCCAAGATTTTAAGTTCACATCGAAACATAATTCTAAACTTTTTAACGTGCCCTCCTGACGTTTTATCATTGTGTCAAAATTTAAATTATTTCTAAGGTGGTTAAAACAATATGATACGTGGTCAAACATGATAACACGTTGGTTGCATGGAATTAAAAAATTACCAAGTTCAGATGGCACTCGGCCTTTAAATAATTGTTTTTAATGTTTTGGTGCATGTGGGTGGTCAAACATGGTAAATCGATGGTCAAACGCATCAAACTTTAAAACTAAAATTTTAGTATTTCGAGGAAATCAGCTTCACACTGATAATGAATACCATAATTATACTGATTTAAAAAAAAGTAATAAAATTTAATTTATATAATTGTCAACTGTGGAGAGATTTTTTATAATATAGCAGTACGAAGAAGGCATTGATACTAAGCTATTAGTCAAAAGTTATGCTCGTAATGTCGGGTGTTCCTCAATGATTTCTATTAGTCCGTTACTATTTAATTGTTTTAAATATTTTTAGAATAGCTAATCATATAGAATGGATATAAATATAAGTTAATGCTTTAGCATAATATTCTGAACCGTAGTAGTATCTGAGCTTATTTGCCTTGTATCATTTAGTATACCTGATTAAGGAAGAGGAACATATAATCTTAAAAAGTTTACATCATTGGACTAATTATGGTTTAAACAATTCTATTCATAGGATTCCATGGACTACTAATTCATATTCTGAGACTATTCTTTCTTATCTTCTTCTTTTAAATTAAAACGTAAACGTACTGTATGCTTTTTCTCCTCACATTATATTATTCAGACTTTGAAATATTTTCCAGGCTTCCACGTGCCCATGAATTTGGCGGAACATACGGTAAAGGCATCATCGTGCGAAAATATCAACCGAATGGTATAATTACGATAAGAGTGGAGATCACAGCCAGTCATTGGGGTTACTTCGAATTTTCGATTTGTCCCAACTACAAGAACCCAACGCAGGAGTGCTTGAACCAAAACATTCTGAAGATACTGAAACCGCAGGATAATGTCGAACACAACGGATTCAGATATTTCCCTAAAGATGGAAATAAAGTCTATGAAATGAAGTACAAGTTGCCAAAGAAGTCGTGTGAACACTGCATATTGCAGTGGAGGTATATTGCAGGTATTAATCACTATTATTTTATTTTTGCTATTATCTACTAGTATATTACTTATAAATGATTTATAATCAAATGCTCAGCTATCCAAAATATATAAATAATAATTAAAGAAAATTTACAATAGTTTACCATAAAATATTTTTTTTAATTTTAATTTAACAATATAGGTCTGTTTCAACAACGATCAGAAACAAATCACAAATCACAACGCATATAATTTGGTGGTCCCAATAAACTACTGCGCAGGATTCGGAAGTCAGTGACCGGCTTCTGATCGTTGTTTTAACAGACCTTTAGGGTTCTGCTTCAAAGTGTAGAGCCTGTAGTTAGTGTGTCTACGTAAGTACACGTCATAAAGAAAATTTTTTAAAAAGTTGTGTCTAAAACCTAAAATACAACCATCTGATATCAAATGTTATCAGTCGACCAGTCGTATATGAAGTTTGTCAAAAAAAAGATACTTTACTCGAACAAACTCATATTTTTGACAATGAATGATAAAAACCAGCTTGAAAAACTTTACTATTAGCTTCATAGCTTCTATGGTTGTAATTTAATTCCAAATTCTTTCTTTTATCATAATTGCATCAACTTTATCGTTCTCAAAATGTTCAATAGTTTTAGTAACTTGTTCGTTGTGAGTGATTATCTTTTATATTAAATTAATAATCCCTTTTCGTTTTCAGGAAATAATTGGGGTCTTTGTCCCAACAACACCGGAGCCGTGGGATGCGGTCCGCAGGAAGAATTCCGTGCCTGCGCCGACATCACGATATCGGGTAAAGCGGACGACGACGTTTTGGTACCAGAAATCGAAGAACCACCTACCACGCCTTCGCTGCCATCCAGTACCATCTTGGTACCAGCACTGCCAACACCAGAAGAATCGTATAACCCAATAGCGGCTTTACTTATTTCATTTGTTTCTTTTTTAGTAGCATTTTCGATATTGTTCCTTCTCTATTTTCATTTCTATCATTTTGGTAGCCACGTCAAGGGATGGATTAAGGGATCCAAGGATAAGGTGGGGTTGGGGATGCCGCCTCAGCCACCGCCGAGGACAAGGAGGCGAAGCCCCTCGAGGCGGATCAGTGCTGATGGAATGCACGAGGTTGATTTGAGAACTGAAAGTTTGGCATAAAAGGATATAAAACATTCAATAATTTTTTTTGGTATATTTTGTTGAAAACAATGATTTGGCTCGGTATATAAAGAATGGTTTCTTATTGAATAAAAAATCCCCAGCGATTTAACAATGAAGAAGTTCCCACTACTAAGTGAGCAATTTTAAAGTAACAAAATGTATGTCTGATCGAATTTAGTGCATCTAAAACACCATATGAATCACTTTTACAGTACCATCTTCCTCATATAGGTATACAGACAAATGTGTAAGCTATACAATTGTTCTTACTATTTGGTCAGGAAATTAAATAGTTTTGGAGCTTACATCAGATCGCTTCTGTATTTAAAGATCATACTTCTTCTGTTTTAGAGCTATTTAGTCTTCACCAACGAGAGTATTTAACCAGAATTATTACCTTTTTGTAAAATATCTCGTATTCTTTTAAATCTTTCATTTTATTTTTATTATTTACAAGATTATTTGAAACATTAAAATTTTAAAATACTTTTTTACGACCTGAACACAATATAAAAAAAACAACGTAGGTATATGACAAATTCAAAAACCTATTAGATTGTTTTTGTTAAAATATACCTGTCATTGGAACACAAATAATTACGTCACAACAATACAGCATATTATCAAAAGTTAAATTATACTAATTACAAAGGAACAAAGAAAAGCAAAGCGCTTTCTAATAATAAAATGAAATAACCCAATGTATAAAGTAAATGGGGTATTTTTTGTTCGCTGTGAAACTATTTTTACGAATCACGTTTAGAGTACATTTGAATAATATTTATTCAAATATGCATTTCAGTTTAATTAGTGTCTTTTATTATTGTGTAATTGACAATTAATTATTAGCTACCTATACTATTTAATAATTTTTTTATGTACAGACTTTTTTTAAAATTATATCTTATAAACTATTAGCCAGAATAATTAATTGTATTGAAATTACTGTATATACGTAGTCTAGATAAAAATTTTGATTTCTTGAACAATTTAATAAATTTATTTATATATTTATCTGTTTTTATTACCAAACATTTTCAATCCAGAAATGGGTGATTACAAACTATGAAATTTTAAAAATTTGAGCTTATTACAAATTCAGGAAAGAAGTGGAAAACCTTGATTAATTTATTTATGAATACACGGACAAAAATTCGCCGCCAATAAAAAGTTATGTATATGGGACGAGTAAAATGTTTACTTATGGTACGTAAAACAAGATTTCTGAAACTAGTTACCTGCGGTTAGTGAACAGTTTATTTATATATTTTAAGACGAAGTGACTTATTTACTTACGATTAGTGATTTTAGTTTCAGTGGGTATTAATTCTGTATCTTACTACTAGTGAAATTTTTACGTTGGTTGGTTTAATTATACATATTTAATGTTATTAAAGTGTTTCTACAAGATAAATGCCTTTTATTAAATAGATATTTTTCCACTTCGTTGACGAATTTAAACTCGATCTTAACAACATGGTTTTGAGAAAAACAGTATAAATGAATAATCCCTAAATTTTTTCCTTGTATTAATAATTTTGAATTGTTTATTGGCTTTAAAACAACCAAAAACCATTAACTGCTTAAAAATTTAGAAGCACAAACCTTTCAAATTATTTTTTTCAAAATCATATTAAATTCAGTATATTTGGACAATGTAGGTACTAATGCCATTGGGTTTCCTCGAGAAGTGGTTTTCTCGATAGTTGGGTGTCTATTTTTTTACTCGAGGGTTTGGTTTTTCTCTAGTATTTTTTCCTCGAAAGTAACGTCTTTTTTCCAGGAGAGGTGGGTTTCTCTCGAATCTTTTTTCTTCGAGAGGTGGTTTTCTCTTGAGTCTTGTTTCCTCGAGTAGTGGTTTTCTCTCGACTCGTTTTTCTTCGAAATACTAACAGAATTTGGCGCCCTTAAATTTTGGAGTCACGTGCGAAGCATGCTCTGTATATTCACCAGGAGCGGCCCTGTATACACTTGTAACACAATCAAGTTAGTATTTAATGCTAACTACTCTATATTATTTTTTTATTAGTTATTTTTATATAGTGTATTTTAATTACCTATTAATAAAATTAGCTCTTATATGAGACACTTTGTATTGTATATGTAACACTTTTTCCCTCAAGAGAGAGCTTAAAATCGAGATTTTGGGAAATAGTTTTAATGTATTGCTGTATTCTAAAAATTACCTTTTTAATGGTGTGTCACACAAGGTACATTCATTTATTAACTGTTTATTTGATATCATCTTTAGTTCAAGAAATATAGCCACTAGGTTTTTAAATTGTCACTCTGTATAATAATTATCTCAACAATTAAAAACAATTTAGATATTGGAGGTTACTCCAATACGTAAATTGAAAACAATTAAGAATTTGTGCACGATAAAATCTTCAGCCTGAACACAATTTATTAATAGGTTATGTTATTCTTCTCTTCTTCTTTTTATTTGTGGAAAACAGTTAAAAAGCCATCAACGGCCCGTCTAATAGTTAAAGTTAAAAGCTATCTAATTAACAATTTCAAAAGGGCCATAACAGTTTTATCGTTGCTTGTGGAAAACAGTTGAAAAGCCATGAATATCTCATCGAATAATTAAAGTTAAAAGGCAATTAATTACAAAATTTCAACGGGGCCATAATTATTTTACTTCTGCACGTGGGAAACAGTTAAAAATCAATCAACGATCCATTAAAACACTACAGAAAAAGGGCAGTTAATTATAAATTTCAAAAGGGTCATAACAATTTTACAGTTGCATGCGGAAAACAGTTAAAAATACATCAACAGCCCATCAAAAAACTAAAATTAAAGGACATAATTGTAATTACAAATTTCAAAAGGGCTAGAGCGATTTTGCCGTTACAAGTTACTTTGCCAGCACATTCGTTAAAGCACCAACAACTTGTCACAACTTCAATGTTTGTTGGAAATTTTACAAACATTCATTTATCGTAGGCATGCAAATGCCTAAGTAGAGTTAACGGTATACCAGTGGTATATCCAGAATAGTTATTAAAAACCATCATTTTACGAAACATTTTTACTTGTGACAGAAATACATGATCATAAAAATACTTTAACTTATTATAGTTTATTTACGCTTTGTGATAGTTAAAAAATAACTATGTCAATCCTATTTTTGTTAAGTAAATAATTTATTTGTCATTAATTCTTCCATGAATAAAAGCCAATAAGAAAAATAAATTAAATAATTTCGTCCTTTTTATTATAAAAATTTTTATAATCCATATAAAAAATGTTTAAACTTAACAATACAATTTTTGACATTACAAAAACTAATAATTATCACTTGCTATTAGTAAAAAATTAATACTTATAAACACATTTTTTTATTATTTTTGTCAATTTAAAAAAAAATTATCTACTTATCTAAAAAATCTTCAAAATTAGCACCATTTTAAATTTTAATATCTACACCGCTCATAAATAACTTAAAATATCTTATAACCTTAAATTTGTTCAAAAAATCACATTTATTTCAATAGAATATGGATATCAAGCCATAGCAGTCTTAACCCAATTCATATATTTGGCAACATCACAAAACACTGAATATTTATTTGAAAGATCACATGTGCCGTTGTTGGCAGATATAGCTGAGGCTATACCTCTGAGATAGTAAGCCCCATCTAATTTGATGAAGAATCCGGCTCCGCTGTCGCCTATACAGGGACCTGTAGCTTGTTCACCACTCTCTAAAAGATAAAAACAAATATACATTAATATTTATCATCATATACGATTTTCATGATTGTATTTATTTCGGTTCATTTATGTTTTTATTTTTTCGTTTTATATTTTTTTTTTATAAAATAGTTTGTAATTAGTGTAAATATTAAAAGAATAAAATATTGATTTATTCTTTATCTCGATATTACTTACTTGTACAAAAAGTCTTGTCAGAAGTAAGATCTTGAAATCCAATTGGACTAGTCACACATTCTTGTTGGTCCACGATTGGCATATCTGCCCGTTTTAGTCTGACTGCGTGCAACATACCATTTCTTTGGGCATCGTCATCTTGTCCATAACCAGCTATCACTCCCGTTTTGTTAGTGAAAGGATGTAGATCTGAGTTACCTTTCCAAAGGCACACTGGTAGAAGTACTTTGGAAAATTGAACTGGACGTTCTTAAACAAAAAGAAGAGTATTATTATTAAATCGTTTTATCTATTCTCCTAAAGAATTTTGGATTGTAACATATGTATGGCGATACATAAAAGACCTATTGTGTCCTCTTTTATCCCAAAAGTGACAAGGGAATAGTCTCGATGCCTATAACGACCTTTCTAGTCCAATCTTCCCAAGGAAATCGAGAATTTGGAGTGACTTCAAGTTGGGTAAATAGTCCACTTCTATTTGTTATGCTCATAATTTATTCTAGATTCTGGAATGCTACACATTCAGTCAAAAAGTGTTCACAGAATTTACACTCACTATATCTTCTACTAGTTCATTGAGTGGCAAGAATCCCCGTTCCTATGCATAGTCTGTTGGTCTTTTCGCGGCCCAATTTTCTTTTTTTAATGTCTCCTAATATTCAGGGCCGCCGAGAGTCAGGTCGGACCCCGGGACAATTCTCCAGGTCGGGCCCCTGGACAACTTTATAAAAAACATTAGGCAATATTACATTTCTAAAAGAAAAAACAAAAACAAAGGTTTTCAAGCAAAAACTTCTTCTCCCCCTCTTTAGTGAAATCTTAAAAAAAAAGGTCCTCACCAGAGCTGCCGGACCCCCCTTATGCCGCTGTCGGGCCCCCACTTGAGCCTGGGCCCCTGGAATTAGTCCCGGCTATCCCCCCTCTTGTCGGCCCTGCTAATATTGTATTAGTACTGATACTACAAAATGGCGCAGGTCTCACAAAGGGTGTTTGAGTCTTTTTCGTTGAGGGACTATCTGCAATCTCCTTACCCTTTACTCCGCTGTGTTTCAGAACCCAAGTAATAGGACTGTATTTTCCTTGCCTAGCTCAGTCAATTTTTCTGGGCATCTCCAGACCATTTTTGAGCTGATTTTGTAAGAGCTCAGCGCTATTGGACATGATGATAATCTGTTGTTTCAGATAGTTTTGATCGACGTTGAACTGGATGCACTTCTCAATTGCGGGTTTTTTCGCCTAGAAGATGCTTGGGTATGTATTCAAACTTTCAGAGTACTTAGCTCTAGACCCATACACTCCTATTCCTGTTTTCTCTGTAGTTTTGGAACCATCGTATACCACTTTCGGTTGCAAATACGATTTATCCTTTCTTGCAGCCCAGCTATGTAGTTTTAAAGTTTTTTTACAAAACGGTTCTTCTTTCTCATTTCATCCTGGCGCATATGCCAATTATCTTCGGTCCTGGGGCTAATAGAATTTTGTCTGATTACTCATTTCCTCATCATTGCCACGTTCTTAACAATTAAATGGAGAGGTGCGAGATTTAAGATCATCTCTATTGCGGCCGTAGAACAGTCTTTGTAACTTTGAAATATTAGCTCTTGTAGTAACTAAACTAGTTCTATTACTCCAAGCTACAGCTCGGTAAGTGATTATTGGCCTCACTATTGTTGTACGCATCCATTGCAGAGTGCTCGGGTAAAATCATTATCTTCTACGCGCCATGTTTTTACATATAACATGAGCTTTCGCGCCCTTATTCACTGCTTTCTTCTATGTATGTTTTAGAAAAGTTTGTTGTCCAGGGTTACACCTATATTTCTAACTTCTATTTTTCATACTATATCGATCCCGTCTAATTTGACGGTTTTGAGATTGACTCCCCTTTTCCCTGAAAATACTACTAGTGTTGTTTTGGTAATATTAAATTAAAACCAAACGTTCTGCTCAAGATAGAAGAAGCAAAAAGCGAATACAGAAATCGTTTCAATAAATACTGCTAAAAACTGAATGGATGGGGCCGTGAATACATTTAGTCTAAGATCCGAAATAAGGTTGACCTTCACCCATCTGTTTACTGGATGAAAGTATTTTTTTAATAAATAAAATATGGTTTTAAATATACCACAAATGGGTTGCCTAAGACTATTTATTTTCTTAAAGATTAAAAAACGACACCCTGTAAAGTATTCCCCAAATGCTTTGACTGTGCCCAAACTTTAATCAGCTAATCGCAGGATATATTAAAACTTTAGTTCAAAATTTGGTGTTTTTCTCTTCATCCGTTTTTGAGTTATCTTCAAAATTCGTAATTTGCACTTTTCATCAAATATCTTAAATTAGGTCCATTTTAGGAAAATAATGTATAGAAACAAAATAATAGAGAATGACATCATAAACAACTTTTATCATGATTTTTATACTTTCCTTATCTGTACAAAGAGAGGAAAGTAAAAAATGGCCGTGACCGTATTTTCTTAGGCAACCCATTTGCGGTATATTTAAAAACATATTTTATTTAATAAAAAAAAAACTTTCATTCGGTAAACAGATGGGTGAAGGTCGACCTTACTTACGGATCCTGGACTAATTGAAGATGATCGAATAAGTGGAAAGCCCTTTAAACATAGCCAATCCTGATGTTGTAAGAAAGTGGAAAGAATGGATCTTAAAGATTGTCATGCAAAGCTCTCATTTCTAATCTTTGGTTGCAGATACTGACTTTTCCTCTGTAAATAAGAGTAATGAAACTTGGGTACATTACTGAGATTTAGAAGTAAAATTCAGCATAAATGGTTCCATATGGATTTTTCGACGCCAAAAAACATCATTTATTAGCAAGCAGTCGTATTTATTATTAAATACGTGTCAAATGGTATTACATAGTACAGCAGTATATTAACAAAATGACGTACCTACTACCTACTGCTATTAAGGACAAAATACCTGGTTTGCATAACAAAAAATGTTGTTTTTCACGATAACGTACAAATTCATAGGTTTGTTCCAACAAGAGACGAAACAATAATACTTCAATACAAATCATGCGCTGTATACAGTTTTTGTATACAGCGCATGATTTGTACCGAAATATTATCGTTTTCGCGCTTGTTGGAACAAGCCCCATAAGTCAGCCAAATTCTAACTCTAGACTAAATTGATTTTCTATTTGTTTTCAAAATAGCTATGGCTAATAACAAAAATGTTTAAATATTTACCCATTGTCAATACAGCAAGATCTCCATCTGCAGATTTAGAGTTATCTTTGAATGAAGGATGACTTTGGACCTTTCTGACTTTTCTTTGTATAGAACCGTTGCTTTGCCAGTTGGTTAAACTATTGGTTCCCATCACCAACAAAATGTCTTTAGTGTCCACTATTTGAACGTGATAATACTGAACACATCGGGCGGCTAAAAAAATAAAATTATTATAATTAAAGGATGTTCTCTTCTTTAGTAGTTTCCTTTCATTTCTAATTTTGGTTTCAGCATCATCATCTCAGCATAGGTCTTACATGATCCAAAGATATTATACCTGAGAGAATACCAAATATAAGAGAGATACTCTAAATTCAAAATTTCCTTAACATGTCATCCATCCTGCAGTTCAAATGAGTCCTCAGAAGAAAACTGAGAATTCAATAAAAAAGACGTTTTTAAACGAATTATAAACAAAAGCTTACCTACCTGTTAGAACATGGTTGTCAGATATCAAATTTCCGGAACAGATATACTGATATCCCGTTTCTCTTCTGGCCATAAAAGCAACCAACCATGGGTATTCACCGATGTCCGTGTCTTCGCTATTCAATATAAACGGTATAATATTATTTTTAGGATTGGATATCCCGCACTTGAAGTCTTCGTTAGCAGTAAAACTTGGAGAAGTAAACGTAGCAGGCACAGGAGGAGGGGTAGCCGATGTCGGTGGAGTGAACAAGTTTTCGACATTTGAAATAAAACTGAAATAATTTAGATAATGAGTGAAAATATGATTTAAAACTATTGTACTTACGTTGGATCAAGAGGGAACTTCTCCGGTCCAAACTCTGAAGTGTTTGGTTTGGTTTCTGGGTTTTTAGTAGGCACATCATTGTCGCTGCCACTAGCTGGCACCTCTGCAGGTCTCTCGTTTATTTGTGGCGTCACTGATGGTACCTGTACTGGCCTTTGCCACCATGGTTGCGTGGATGGTTTCTGCGGTTGAACTACAGGCCACTGCGGTTGCGTATTCGGTTTCTGTGGTTGAAGTTCAGGCCTCTGTGGTCTTTGGGGACGTTCTCCGGGATTTTTGGTTGGTAGGTCGTTGTCAGATTGATCTGGCTTCGGATCTGGTCGATAGAAACCACCATGTCTTCTCGAGAATGTATATGATATTTTGTGCCAGACGTTCGTTATTCCAGCGGTACCAGGCACAACTAAAAATGTCAATACATTTTGATTTTTATTGCTATAATCAAGTTATTTGAAGGAAATAAGATATTAGAGATAATACGGATACGGTTAGGTAAATATGACTCACCAGGTTCAGCAGGTCCACTACAATACGACCTTCCATTGTAAGCTATTCCGGTAATTTTGGGTATAACATCTTGAAATGGAAAAAAAATATTATAAATTACATTAGGTGTGTAGTCGTTAAGCTCGTGCAGCCCAGTAACCATTTTTAAAGTCAATTCCTGAAACACACAACATCAACGTATTAACACAATGCCAATATTTTTTTATTTCTTGAAGTATGTGTTGAAGACTGAAAAACTTTCAAGCAGTGGCAGAAATTTGTTGAAACCAGCACATCAACACAATATCTATATCTATTAAATAATGACGACTTACCGATTTTTTGAAACGTCCCACTAACGAAGCGTTTACAGTAAATTCCATATGAGTGGCGTTATCATATGGAATAACAGCTTCCCCATAAATTCTACCTCTGGGGTCTTTGAAGTACGAAAATATGCTTGGACATGGGTTCGGTGGAATTCTAACACCCAGTACAACTGGTATTAGTAATATGATTTGTAGAAGTTTATAGCGCATATTGAGCTGAATCTGGAATTAAAATAAAAATAGGTTATTTATTTGAATATAATACATTTTTGTACTAACAAAAAAATATAACAAAATTATACTTGAAAATATTATTCAGTAGGAAAGCAAGATAATCAGAATGATGTGTCGTACTTAATACTTTTACTATTTTAATTTTATTGGTTACAGTGACGGAGGGGAGGGTAAAAAATGTCATTTTAAATACTAAAATTGACCTATCCTAGAGTTTTTTTAACATCTACGGTATTAATATTTAAAACCTTCATGCCAAGTTTCAGTTGGACCACCTTTTATAATTAATATATGCTCTAATGATGTATGCAATGTTTTTTTTTTTAATTTGATATTTTAATACAGCACCTGGACAGATATGTATTGTTATTATTATAAACATTTAAATTTATTTGAAATATTATTATATTATAATTATTTTATATTTTAAACAAATGCATAAAAAAACTAGTCGACACTGAGTTTTAGTTAATATTTAATATTTAAAGATATTATTTAAATTTTATCTCAACTTAATCATCAATAAAATTTTTTAATTATTTCTATAATAAATTAAAATATTTATGAGGAAAGAAATTTGCATTGACTAGTGACTCATTTTTTGAATTACATTATTGCATTACTTTGTAAAATTATAATAAAAATGTTTACTAGAAAGGGTATTATTTTTTGATTTCCCTTTTTTAAATAAAATGTTTCCCGTTTTTTCGAAAATTAAGTGACTGAATAATTTTGAAAACAAATACTTGCAGATTTAGAAAGAAGCCTGCCGCAGCCAGGAATTGAACCCGGACATTCTTGGATGCTAGACAAGTGCCGTTCCTTCTTGACCATCACGACATTGACTGTCGAGAGTCCTAGATACAAATTTGATGTGTTAATTCGGGCCAGATGGCGTTCAAGCTCGTTCACAAATCTTCAAATATCTCTATTTAGCATCGGTATATATGAGAAATGCATTTATGTCTACTATCCCCGATCTATTAATCCCATATATTCCATATATATTTGAAAAAGAACAACTTTGAATTAATGTTTTCACTTTTGGCTACGGCTTTTTTCACATTTTCAATTATTCCTAGTTTACAAAAAAATTAAGCTCGGTGGCAAAAGTTCATTTGAAATATATTTTTTCTACATCCACATGGATATTGGCTTATCTACGCATAGACAACAAAACGTATATCATTGCGTTCAACTGAACGAAATATATTTTTTATCCATTCTAGGTAGTGAGAGCACTGCAACAAATGAAATCCACCAACTACAGTTCATAAGTGACAATCCTGTCAAACTAATTGTCAGTATATTTTTTAGTTATTGAGATTAAAATACATTAAAATGAGTTATTTTTGTGTAGAATCGCTAAATTAGCATTTTTAATTTTACTTGGTCCATATTTTGAAAAAAAAATTTAAATTTTAATCACAAATATGAAACTATTTTAATTACGAGTATTAAAACCAAGATCCTAAAAATAACCGTCGACGCGAGGACAGAGCGCTTATCTTCCACGCGAAACGCCCGGGATCGAATCTGGGCTGTGGACTAATTAGATAAAATCTTTTTTTTCATGTTTATTTTATTTTAAAAATCAGTGAAATTCATAAATTATTTTAAAATTAGTTATTTTGTTTTAATAACCTAAAATATTTTATTAAATTTGTAGATTTGCGTTATTGGGCCGTAGAAAAAATATACTGTACAACTTGATTGGATTGTCCACATTGTTGCACAAACTATTTTTTCTACGGTCATGCATAAAATAAATTTTTATTGAACTATATTTAGTGAAAAAACTGGGTCTTTATTTCACTAATGCAATAAAAATTGTATTGCACTCATCTGTCATTTTACTACAGCGTTTTATGATCATGACAAACATAAATATTCAAATCAACGCCAAATATTTAGTCCATTTTCATTTTCTGTGTTACGTTTTGAAAACAATTGCATATTTTATATTATTTTCAATCATTTAATAAATAAATTAATAAAAAAATGTATTTTATAAAAAATGTCATTACAAATTATGAACACAAACGTAAATAAATGCCTCAAATAAAGGTACACGATCACGGCCTATGATTTGGATAATACAACTGCAGTTCTATAAAACATTTTTTGGTTTTTGCATGAACGTAGAAAAAATATTGTATGCTACTCATACTTTTTGCACTTGTTGCATAAATAACTATATAAAAAAAAATTGGAATACAAACTCATTTTTGCAATATTTTGCTTTGATCATATACTAAACATGCACATTTTTTAAACCATTTTGGGGTCTATAGCGCTTTATTGAATTTCCTCAATAATTATTAGAGGGTACTTGAGATGTTTGACGGAAAAAAAAAATATCGCGACGAATTGAGAACCTCCTCCTTTTTTGAAGTCGGTTAAAAATGAAAAGAGATGACGAATAATATTGTATATGATATGTTGCTTATTTGAATAGTTTTAATTGTGAAAATATGATAGTTAAAAATAGATTTTTTGTTTTAGAAGGTCCGTTAGAATAAACTTTAAAAATCATCCAATTATAGACATCCACAGGAAGGGATACCTCTACTGTGGAACATTATCGATATTCTCATCAACCGCCTTAAAAATGACAGTCTCCACAGAATAGCGTATGCAGATAACTTGGTCGTTCTGCAAACAGAAACTATTGAGAACATACTCTAAGAAAAATATGCAAGCAGCTCTCAAAATTATGGAACAGTGGTGTATGGACCATTCACTCTCTATCAATCGCAAGAAGACAAAAATGGTCGTTTTCACAAGAAAAAGGATGAAAATTAAACTAAAACCTCTAGAATTCCCGAACATATTTAACAGAGGTGAAGTACCTAGATCTCACCTTTGACAGCAAGTTAACATGGAACTAACACCTAGAAAAGAGAGTTAAAAAAAGCATAAATCGCTTGTGAACAATGCCACTGAATCTAGGCCACCATAAGACCTATGTTAACATACAGAGTGTTGTCTGGGAATAGAAAATCAAACAATTGACAGCTATCCGCAAACTGGAACAAATTCATTGAAGAGAATGTCTCAATATAACAAGAGCCATGAAAGCCACACGAACCAGAGCCATGGTGATCGATACGCTTCCATTGCAGCTATATATTTTGTAAGCCTAATAAAGTTGTAAAGGACAAAGTAGATGAGCCGGAAATGGCAGGTACGATCTTCATCAAAGATTATAAAACAAAAAAGGCACAGGAGGTGGAATATACTTCGGTTTTTTAAACCTATACATAACATGGCCTGTAAGCAAAAGTGCCAGTCTAGTTGGAACCGAGCTCACGGGGATTCTCATAGCAACAAAATACATTATCAGAAACAGTATCACTGGAAAGAAAATGCCTATCTATACAGATGGCAAACAAGTACTACTCACCCTAGACAGACTACGAATTTTCTTAGGGTGAGTACTAGAATGTCACAAAGCTTTGGCCGAAGTATCATCTATCAGCAATGTGGTTACCTTCAGATGGATCAAAGGTAACTAGATAAGTAGGGAGCCAACCAAATATTTTTGGACCTGGCGCTTCTATTGGACTGACAAAAAGAAAAATTCTCTTGTGAAATTCAAGGAAAAATCGGATGAAACAAGAAGCTGCAGACTGCAGAGTTGCCAGGGAGCTTCTAAGTCATCCCGATAATACCACAGCAAACCAATAATTGACTGTGACTAGAAAGAATCTGCGCCTGATCACATGTATTATGATTAGTTATTGCCAAGTACGAAAGCACCTCCATTTATTGGGGCTGTCAGAATCCGCACTTTGCAAGGGGTGCGAACAAGAAAATGAGCCCATATACGAGTTCCCGACGCTCTCATTTATTAGAATATTTTTGTTCGGCGAGTATTGGGTAACACCGACCGACATAAGAGAAATACCTCTCGGCGACATTGTGAACTACTACATCAAATCTGTTTACAAAAATAATATTACTTCTAAACTTCCGTCTATGACGATGGATTTATCAATATTAAATCTTAAAAAGAAGTAAAAATAAACTTAACCTGTGACCTCTTGATTAATTTATAATAACGAATAGATTATTATTCTTATTTAGTATTAGAACGTAGTTTGTTTTGAATACAGATTTCGATTTTTAACAACCAGCAGCGTGTGGACAAAATTCACAGTGAATATAGAAAATACAACTTTCATGTTTAACAAAGAATCAGGAACTGTTACCTACTTTTACAAAATCATCGGTATTTCACATACATTTTTATAATTTATCTATGCTCGCTCTACCAATTAAATGTCCCGATTATAAAAAAATGGAATGGTTGACAAATTAGATTTATAATTATTGTCAGATTTAATTAGTGTTTCTTCTTTACAAACAACTTCTGTATAAAAAAGTTTTTTTCTACACCCTCGTGGATATTAGCTTATTTTAAAAATCAGTAAAATTCAAAAATTATTTTAAAATTAGTTATTTTGTCTTAATAACCTAAAATACTTTTTTTAATTTGTAGATTTCCATTAGTGGGCCGTAGAAAAAATATACTGTACAACTCGAGTGGGTTGTCCATATCGCACTCAGACTATTTTCTACATCCACATGGGTATTACCTTATCTACGCACAGATTACAAAACGAAAAAGTATGCTATTGCCTTCAACTAAACGAATATATTTTATATTCATTCTAATTAGTGAGAACACTGCAAAAAATGAAATCCGCCAATCACCGTTTATATTTTGATCAACCGACTGCTATTATTTTTAAAATTTTAAATAAGTGACAATTCTGTCAAACTAATTGTCAGTATATTTTTTAGTTATTGAGATTAAACATATATTAAAATGGGTTATTCTTGTGTAGAATTTATAAATAATAGCATTTCTTTTTTCATTTTGTCTATAATTATAAATAATTTGTTAATTTAAATAAAACCATTTGAAGTCAATTTAATTACGAGTATTAAAGCAACAAAAATAAAAGAGTAGTTGGTCTTGCGGTTGGCGCTCTTGCCTTCCACGCAGAGGATTGGAGTTCGATTCTCGGGTGGAGAAAAATGAATGAAATAAACTTTTTTCTTTTTTTTTTGGTTTATTTTATGTTAAAAATTATTAAAAGTCATAAATTATTTTAAAATTAGTTATTTTGTCTTAATAACCTAAAATATTTTTTTATTTGTAAATTTTCGTAAGTGGGTCGTAGAAAAAATATACTGTACGACTCGAGTATATTGTTCTACGGCATCGTGCTCAAATTTCGTCTTCGTGTGATATGGCCATCATATCCACTCTTGTTGCACAAACTACTATTGTTTTGCATAATGCAGGTTTTATAACTGACAATTTTTTATTAATTAATAATATGGAATTAATTCACGAAGTCACTTTATAAAGAAATTGATAGTTGTAAAACAAAACATCATAATACATGAATATCTTCACAAAATTGGCGGAGCATTGCAGAGTACCGTTGGTTTGTCACAGTTACAGAGCAGCCACGAGCATTCTCAAAGGGCCCGATTATCCCAGAAGACGACATGGCACACCAAACTGTTACTTTCTTGGAATGCAATTGTTTTTGGTGCTTTTCTTTTGGGTTGGGGCCCAATACCGATAGTTCTGCTTGTTTACGTAGCCCTCCAGATGGAAGTGAGCCTTATCACTGAATAAAATGTTATCCAAGCCGGCTTTTTCCTAAAACATGTTCATCATGGACTCACTATATTTTTTTTCTAATTTCGTGGTCTATAAGCTTTAGAAACTGCACCAATTAAATTTTGTATGGATGGAAGTTTAAGTCTTTGTTTAAAATCCGTTGCACACTTGATAGATGAATATTCAGGGCCTGACTATGTTTTAGAATTGAGCGACTCTGATTTCCAGTCCCAGCACGTCGCTCAATCTCAATGTTCTCTGGCGTTATGATGAATTTCTGTTGATCTGGGTTCTTCCGATTTGCCACGGAACCTGTTTGTCGGAATCTTTGAACGAATTGTTCGCTTTAAAAAACGGCTTTACCATGAAGACATGTTGTTCACTCGACCACTGCTCCATGTTTACTGATAATGCTTGCTTTGGTTTTTTTCTCGAACTAATTCAGAATCAGTGAATTTCACTCCTTTACCTCAATAGGTTGATTATTATCGTGACGTATTCTTGAACCAAAACAAACCCACAATAGTGACAATTAGAGATGTTGCGATACTACTGATATGATATTGGTATCGATACTTTTCTTTCTTTAATTGTTATAGACGTAACCAGCGAATATAAGTCTTTATACTTTATTAGTTATTTTTATAACTAATAAGATACGATATGGTAAATAATAGTATAATAATTATATAAACTTAATAATCATAACTGTATTGTAACCTTTAGGATATATAACTTTCATTTTTAACAATGAATGTTAAAAAACTATAATTAGAAACAGCATCCTTACATTATAAAGCTTAAGATAATTATGGTAGGTATGTAATAATAATTTGAATTTTAACTCATAATACTTAGAAATTTATTCGGTTTGTAGAAACAGATTTTTCTCCGTTCGCACTTGTTAAACCGATATACGGGGTCCCAAAAAAGTAGGTCAGTTCGTTAACCATAGATTCCTTAGGACAGTGTAAGAAACCTCTTTTATGTTTTTCGATTGGGGCCACCATGTTCAATATACTTGCAACTAGCGCCTTCTATGAGGTAGGTGATATTTGGGCTCAAATTATGATTTGTCAGCCCAAAAAACCTCGGTGTAGCATTTTGAAGCCATCTACTTAATAAAAATTTAATGAAAAACGTATTTTTTAAAATTAACTACACCCTGTATATTGAACATGATGGCCCCAACCAAAAAAAATAATAGAGGTTTCTTATAATGACCTAAGGAATTTATGGTTAACGGACTGGCCTACTTTTATGGGACATATCTTTGTTGATTTCATTAAAAATCTAGAACATTTTTCATTATTTAACAATATTTTTCATTAGGTAGGTACCTACTTAGGGAGATACTGAGATTTTTAATATCAATATTAACCTTCAAACTTGTTAATTCATGTTTTATAGATATAATAAACAATTTTTAGGCTATTTTTCTATATTAACATTAATTTCGTTTTTTTTAATCGTAATGACATATCTTGCATAAAGTCGTTAATAAGTTAATTACTTTCTATGTGCGTATATGTATAATATACGCATATCCTTCCATAATTATTTCGGAAAAGGTGGGACATCTACGTTCGGGATGAAGATATTTTAAAATAACAGGTGACCTTAAAAAATTGTTTGTTTGCTGAGTGTAATCCTGTAAAGTACAACAAAAATATTTATTTACAACTATATATGTAATGTCATTACTAACGTCATTGAAGGTTGGGAAGTGTCAAATTACACACCTCTACTTCCCGCCCTCACTTCTCGCCCTCACTTCCCGCCCTCACTTCCCGCCCTCATCATCTATTCTAGATGAATATTTTTTATATTTAAAAAAAAATAACACATTGTTTGACAAATTTTATAATACCTATTTAATGACAAACAATAAAAAAACAACAATGATCTAAAATATAACAAACTACTTGATATTTATTATTCGCAAATTTAATATCCGGCTTTATCTGACATTTATTTATATTGGCGACAGTTGTTCACCCCGTAATCACAGTAACAATATATTTACCTACTTGATTATTCTGAGAAAACCGCGCGCTTGGTAATTTGTCGTTAAATGTAATGTTTTAGGTATGGTCAGAACAAAACAGAGATTTATTAACTTTGATCCAAATATGATGGTTGTAAATAAAATAGTATACATACCTCGGTAGGAAGTTTCATTCCTGTCTCGAGATCATAGCTAACCTCGACGCTTCGCGTCTCGGTGATCTAACTAATCTCACGACAGGTATGAAACTCTTCCCACCTCGCTGTGTAATATACTATTACATATTTATGTAAAAGTATCGGTTACGATTGATACAAGTTTGTATAGTACTTTATCATTCAAGTGGTAAAAATGATTGTAGGAATGTGGTTGGTCGGTGAATTTTATTTATTAGAAGAAAAATGTACCTGCACAATTTGCGCTATATTAAAAACTATTGTTATAAAGATTTTCTATACATTTGTTATATAAATTATTTGAGATTGGGGGATTTCAATTAATTTTGAATAATGAAAGATTTAGGTTAAATTCTATATTAATTGATGGATTGTAAAGTGACCTAGACGTAAAATAAAATAAAATAGAAAAATGTATTCTCGAAGCCACAATACACAAAATAATGATTAATTATTTTGTAACATATGCGGCTTTCAGAATTTATTTTCTATTTTTTTCTCATCTAGCCATGGTACAAACACATTTGATATGTATTCAAAAAAGTTGCTCCACACATCTATCTACTTTCGGAACGGCATGGTTCCCCAACTTTTATTGATACTGACAGCTACATGACTTGGAATGCGTTCATATTTAAACACCACCATGGGAGGAGCTAGTGTCCCAGCGGCATTGGCGGTGACTAATACAGTTAAATTTTCTTTCTCGTCGTTGGTTGTACACGCTTTTATCCCCTTTTCGTGCAAGGACTTTATTACCTTTTGGTTGAAGAAAAAAATCACTCTCATCAGAGTTGAATACTCTGGAAGGATCCTCCGTTGCGACAAATACATTTTTTGACTGCAAGTATTCTTTCACTTCCCGAAACCATTGTCGCAATTGTTGTTCAGTAACCTTTTCGCGGGCTGGTGTTAAATTTTGTGCAACTCTTTCGCTTAAATTTGGATGCCTTTTCAAAAACGACTTGTACCATTTTCGACCTGGTCTCGAATCAGTTTGGTTTGGTCGTTTACTTTCTTTAACGATAAACTGGACACTGTCTAGTAATTGCTCTTTGCCTACTGGATGGTGCACTTTTGCTACAGAAAGTATCCACTGTTCGACAAGAGTTTCTTCATTGCTTGTGAGGATGGTACTTGGTCCCATTCGGCAATATATAGGTAGCTTTCCTGTTGATTTATAAAGTAACGTTGTTCGTGGAACAAAGTAAGTTTTAGCAGCTGTAGCTACTGGCATCCCTCTTGCTATAGCAGCAAGAGCTTCATCCAACTGAGCCTCTGTATAATTTTTTTTTAGGTGCCATAACTGTAGTAAAAAACGTGTTCCAGTTATTGACACTTCTTGTACCAATAATTGACACCCCTGTCGATGACTGGAACCAAAAGGCTGTTAGATCTCATATTTAAATGGTATAGTGCAGAATTTTTAGACAGTATGACAACAGTGTATATCAGTATTTGCTTGTGGACCAGTGATTGACAGGGTATGTCAATAACTGGAACATACTGGTTTTGTTTGTTCCAATTATTGACACTTTAACAAAAATGAGGTTTTAGGATTTACATGCGTAAAAACCAGTAAAAACCCATCGGTGTTGTTTAATACACCCCCAGGAATAGTTTAAATAAATTTAACATGAAGTGATAAGAAGTAGATATATTCACTTTGGTATACTGACCTTATGAAATGTCGTAACATAAACACTCTATCACTGCACGTGCTCTTTTCACCATTTTGTAACTGACCGTGGTGCCACCTAACATCTGTTACGTAGGCTACACGGTTGCCAAATATTCTAAAAACACCGATGTTTAAGATAAATTTCTCATATATAGTCTAAGTGTCAATTACTGGAACACTGTCAATTATTGGTGCACTTACCTTATACTTTTGATTATTATATCATAAGTAATGAGTGATAGGTGAGAAAACTAAGATCTTGTCACTATTTGTCTGACTACTTGTAGGAATTGTTTTTTCGTTCGACCTAATTAATTCTTACAAGCATATATCGGGAAGAGAAGACGACTAATATTCTGTAAAATATTTGCATGTAAAGAGAATATAAATTTTTATTAAAAAAATAATATTATGTGTATGCATTACCGCAAAAAAGTAGACATTTGAAATTTTAGGAATATTAAGGTAGTTTCATTATATATCGACTCTTGAAGATTTTTAAAAAAATATAAATTTAAAATCTTATTATTTTTATCTCAGAAATCCAGCTTCGAAGCAAAACAGTAGGTATTTATAATATTTTATATAAAACATGTCTTAACAATTCCTTTTAAATTACTTGAAAAATATAGATACTATGTTAATTTAAAAATTACGGCGGGTATGTATTCCTCTTAAGTTTTTATAAAAATTTAAAAAATTTCAGTTGTCAATTTTTCGATTCATTTAAAAATGTTCTGAAAAAGAATAGTAATATAGGTATGTTTATTTTCATTGATACGTTTCTTTGATCAATGTATATCTTGGGGCAACTACCCCATATTTCTTGTATAATACGTCAAACACTTTCTTTGAATTCTTATTTTTATTATATTTGATATATTTATATATTTTGCAATTTATTAATAATAAAGAAGGAAAATGAGGAAAACTAAAAGACCGTGCCACAAAAACGTCGAGTGATCGTTTCTTTCCGTAAAACAACTTTGCCTAATATCACAACATACAATGAATTATTCGAAGAAAAACAGCAGAGATAAATAATTATTTTCGACACATAGCTTTGATTTTGCTCATTAAGATTTCGTCCCAAATAATAAGAAAAATTGCCTTTATATTGGTGAAATATATAAAAATAAATATTATTTCATTGAATAGGTACTGTCTATGCCTCTAGATTTCTTTAGATACAAGACAAAGAAAAAGAAAAGGTTATGAAAGTATTTTTATCCAAAGGCAATGAAATTGCTGATAAAATGGCAAAAGATGCTGTTTTGGATGAGAGTGGTCTAGAATTTTATAATACAATAGACAATACCGTTGCTAAAGCAAGAAATAAAAAACCATTGGACAAACATCTGACAAGAATATGTAAATAAATTATCCACATCTTCCAAACAAAATACAACACATCCAATAATATACAGTTAACAGATTTTATAGCGAAATCATAACTCGATTAAATCTTAATCACTATAGATTTCCGGCTCATTTAGCCAAAAATGGAATAAATCAGTTTTCCAAATGTTCTTGTGATAACTCCACTGTAGATGATATCTACTACTTAAATATTTTCTTGTAAAAATTGCACCAATGAAATAAATTTCTAGAAATAATTACTAAAAATAAGATTTTCTTACCATGCTTCCTGGTGCCAAAAACTCACATTCACTCTATCCACATAAATACAACGATACTACTAAAACATGAAATTAGGCAATAATTAAAGGGTGATTATGTATAATCGATTCTATGGTACTCATAAAAATATTAGCTAAGAGTAGAGAAAGGGGATTCCCCATAATCAGTCTTTTACGTCAAGAATTAACAGAACGTTTCTTATATTTTTCTCACTTGATTTTTAGGGTCCTAATAAATAGTTTTTGTTTTTTTCGATTTAATTTTTCTCATGTACACACATCTCTCTTTTCTGTTATTTTGAATATACTGCTTTAGATTTTCTCCCCATATTTTATTTTAGTTATTCAAGTAGTTCATTCCTTTAATCTCATTGGTTCACTAATGCCAGGGGTGCATATACAGGGGAAATTGGGGTATCGGGGGGTAATGGGGGTAATGGGGGTAATATGGGTAATATGGGGTAATATGGGGTAATATGGGTAATATGGGGTAATATGGGTAATATGGGGGTAATATGGGGTAATATGGGTAATGGGGGGTAATGGGGGATAATGGGGTTAATAGGAATAATGGGAATAGTGGGAACAACGAGGATAATGGGTATAATGGGGATAATGAGAGTAATGTGGGTAATGGGTATAATGGGTATAATGGGGGTAGTGGAGGTAATTACCCCCTAGATTTTTATACCTTACTTTTATAGATTTTTTTTTGCTTTGGATATTGATCCTTTAGCCACACACAACATTTAAATGTTTAATTAAATAATTAACCTAATTAAATGGAAATTTTATTTATTGAGATAAATTCTACTATTAAGTTGTAAATTTCTTTATTCTCCGTTGCCAGTAAAACTTGAATGTTGGTGGGAAATTGTAAATTTAACTTATTTAGTTTGTCCATGAAGTTAGCAGTTCCTGGATTTATTTTACAATTAAAAAACAGGTGATTCAAATCAGCAATTTCATTATCATGTTGACAAATAGGCGACTCTATTATTCCTATCTTATGCAGATGGGCCGGGAAACATCCATGGTTGATCTTAAGTCGTGTAATGATAGATGAGTATTTTTTTGAAACATTAAATAGAAATATGTGGGGAACCGGTTTTGGTAAATCCTTATGGATAAATATAACTTTGCAGTTCCTTAGTGAAAGCTGATATAGTAAATGTTTTATCTTACAAATGATGAAGTTTTTTGAATTATTCATTGAAAAGTGTTTAATGCTTTCCAATACGGATTTTGAATCTGTGGCTATAATTGTTTCTGAAATACTGTTGTCCAAGCACCAGGAGAGAGCTTTTTCAATTGCATTGGCTTCTGCGCTGAAAATACTACAAACATCCGGAATCCGACATTTAAAAGTTACTTCCCTACCAGGAATAAAAAATGCACTACCTACTCCTTGTTCGTCCTTACTTCCATCTGTGTATATAGTTAATTTAATATTTAAGTTATCTATTGTTGATAATAATAATTTTTGATTATAGGCATTGTAATGGGGGAATATAACTAGCGATTTAGAGAAAATTGAGTTGTTAGAAAATGTAAATGCTGGTATAGTTACTGAGGGATTTATGTACTTAACAATCTCCTGTGTGTATAGAAAGGCAGATGATAGTAAAGGTGAGTTCTTTTTACGCCAAAATTTGTTGGTTAGATCCTCTGTATTTAATAAATTTATTCGATTAACTAATGACGAGTTATATATTCTCAGTTTAGTTATGTGTTTGTTAGCTAGGTATTGTCTTCTAAGATATAATGGGGGTTCATTAGCTTCCGCCAGAATTACATTGCATGGAGATGATTTCATAGCTCCAATACAAAGTCGTACAGCTTTGTACTGAATTCTATCGACCTTTTTTAGATTTGTATTTGACGAAGACCCGTAAAGAATGCAGCCGTGGATTATCAAAAATAATGTCTTAAATATTACCCCCTCAGACTTAAACTGTATTATGCCCCTGACTAATGCTGTTCATTTCCTCAATCTAGATCTATTTATTTGTATTTTTTAATTTTTGTATAATTATACAATCAGCAGGTCAAGAGATCTAATAAAAGAATAACAAGACAATATAAACGTACCATTCCAAGAATGTTTAAAAAGGTAATTTACAATGATAAATAATGAAGAAAACAAAAATGAAAAAAGAACATTACACTGCAAGATAAATTTAATATTAAATGCTTAGTTTGGTTTTATTTTGGTTAGATATCAAATTGAAGATTTGTTGTTTGAATTGTGAGTAAGATAGAAAAAATACATCCACGGGGGTTACTTGATTATGTTGGGTATTTGGAGTTAATATTCGAAATGTAATATTGGAACGCGAAGTTACTCGCTGCACATTAGAGTCTAACAAAGACAGGAGAGCTGAGAGTCAATTTGATCGTTTCAAACTTTTAATTAAATAGCAAATCTCACATTTACTTGTTTTTGTTTTTTTTTTTAAGTACCTAAGGCCAGTGAAATTCGTTTGAATGTATAATAATCACCAATTTGTGTATATTGGCCGTGCGTCATTTTAAAAACGTTCTTTGTACATATTTTATTTTAGCCAAATATCTTGATTATCAGGGATTTCAAACTGTCTTGCTATACTCCAATTTACTTATAATTAATTCATAATAGACTGATTTAGGCGCATCGTAAGAATTAAATTCTCTATAAGTCTTAATTAAAACTCCAAAATTCTTCATTGCATGATTAAAAACATAATGAATGTATTAGAAAAAAGTTAGTTCCTGGTGAAACAAAACACCAGTATTAAATTATTATTGTCCAAACTGTAGTTACACGTAATTGGAAATTACCTTCTTGAAAATGACATCATTTTACATCTACTACAGTTTAAAAACAATTAATTTTTCCTCACAAATTCATCTTGTTTGATCATATCTTATTGCAGAAGAATAGAGATATATTTTTGATTTTATTGTAAAGTTTTATACCATCTGCAAGTTTTTCTGATAAAATGATAATACATGCATCTTTTACAAATAAAATTAAAATTTGATCCCTGAGGGACCCCCCAAATATTTGAAAGACATAAGATATTAAGGGGTCTATTCTGTAACACATCCGTTACAATTTAGAGGCCTTTAAAAATTAAACTTTTAGCGGCCCGTTAATTTTTTTAACCAAAAATAGTGTTCTGTATACACAAATTTGAGAGGCCTGTTAAAAATTATTTATTTTAACGGATTCCTTTAAAAATGGCAGGAGAACACTTGTCAACTTCGCATATGAGATTTATTTGAACTAGTTTAAAAACAACCATACAAATCCTCAATTTTCAAATCAAAACCGTTAAAAATTAAAGGCAAGGTTTAACATCCCTTTAAAAGTGATTGTTATTTCAGGACTATTTTATATATATAATAATGATAGATGTAAGTTAGTAAATACGAAAATATTTTTAAAGGCCGTGAAAATATAAAGAAATTGTTACAGAGTAGACCCAAAAGTATTAGATGAAATGCCCAATTTTATAATAAGTAAATTGATTGTGATGGTTAAAAGCCTTGCTGAATGTCCATTTAAATCACATATACTCTACAGACTAGATTGTATCGGATAATAGATACAATTTAAAATAATTTAGAGAAAACAGATATTAATGCGCCTGTAGTTAAGATTTTTTCCAAGTTGTAGGAAAATTGGAGGTTTTCACTACTAAATGATTAATTTTCAATAAGAAATAATAAATAAGTTGAATATGGTTTTTAATTATTGCACTAGGAATCCTGTCAGGACCTGAGGACCATTTTTTTTAACTTCTTTGAAGCAGACATGGTTTATTATTCTGTAACAATGTTAAATATCAAATAGTTTCTAACATTTTGAGTTTTTGCTCCAATGCTATTAATTGCAGGATCTGTCTCGTTATCATTATAACGATTTAATAAACTAGTAATTATATATGTTTATCCAACAATTATAAATATAAAAAACATCTTACCTAGACGATAATTTCCTCACCAAACAATAAATTCTCACAAATATAAATATCTAAAAATAAACACGTTTAAATGTCCAAGACGCGTGTGTACCAGCAACACTTTCCCAACACTACCAAATATTTATTTATTCAAATTCAGATGGATCTTTAGTCGCGAGCACGAGCAAGAACGAAAATAAACTTTTAACCTCTTTGTAAAAAAATCTTCGCGAGACGTACTTGCAAGAAGTCAAGAAGAAGCGTATTAATTTAACAACATGCGAGCAGACTAGAGCGCTGTTGATTATCTGACTGAGAATGGAGTTGAGACTCCGCTTCACTTTTAATCAAACTAATTATAATTAAAAGTCAGGTTTTCCCAACGGGTGGCGATTATCTGATCTGGTTTGTGAAATTAAGTACTCTCTGTATGGTGCAGGAGGAACCGAATCTTTTCGGAGAACAGTGACTTTTAGGAGTTTCATTTAAATATGGTTCGAGAAGCGATATGTAAATAAAATCATTCAAAATAATCTAAGGTAATACCACGAGTCCTTGAAATTATATCGATTACAATTTTAGTTTCCACGAAAACATCCCCAGCTAGCACACTGATGTCACCGCGACGTCGTTTTTTGGTGATAATTAGTCTCATCATCTAAAAATGACGTCTCAGAGACGTCATAAATACGACGCCAATATCACGTAATTTTTTAACGTTATATATCTCAGCTAGCACAAAAACATACCATCTACGTTAATAAGCTGTAATTTTAGGCTCGCATGCAATGTACTTTTAATGTAACCCTAATATCCATGCAACTGCCGAATGTCCGCAACGGTTACAAAGTGAAGTTCAGAAAACATTACACTAGCACTTTTACGGTATTTTCCCTCGAACGTTGCTTCGAAACGTTTTATAAATATAAGTAAATTCATTCTACAGCATTATACAGTGTGTCCACGGAATGACCTAACTATACTTGTAAAAATATTTATTTAAAATTTAAAAAAATAAATACGATTAACTTTGAGAAATAATGAAAAATGACTTTTTTTAAAAACTTAAAATAAATATTTTTACAAGTACCTATATTTAAGTCCATTCTTGAACACCTCATATGTAAAATAGTATATATTATTATTGAGGATATAGTAAATCTCAATGAAACAAACTTAAAAATTGTATAATTTTATTATTAAAAAGCTTTAAGTTTCACTAGAATCTAAAACACTGAACGATTGTACGAAAGAGTATAATAAGGTACCTATATTGCAAAGGTTCACTAGTAGTTAAAATGGTGAGCGATTACACAAAAGTAGTTAAAAAAGTATATTTATATATGGTATATTTCAAAGGTCACTATATTTTTTATCAAAATGGCAGTTGTGAGGTGTTAAAAAAAGATATTTACCTACAACCTGTACTAATTATAGTGAAAAATATGCTCATTTATATCGTTGCACTTATGTTTAGTTGATTTTTACTCAGTTTGTTGTTTTAAATAAATAAATAATGAAATTTATTTTGAATTTTACAAAGGATGAACAAGTTATACAGAGCTTCGTATAAAAAACAATGTTTCTTAGCACGATATGCTGCTATATACTCACGGCATCATCTGTCCTTCATTTTAAGATTGATTTTAACACGAAAGAAAAAAATAATTTCAGGTGTTATATATTCTTCTTTAACCAATTCTGTATTATTTACTTTAGCTTCTAAACTTCCTGAGTTTTTACTAAAATTATAATCCAGCACAAAGGAAACCACAATATAATATTTTTAAAATGTATTTTTAGTGATTAAGAATATTTACAATATGGTGACCATAGGTTTAGCATTTTTCTGTATTTTACAGCATTTTAAAAGTCTGCCCAGCATTTGATCTTGTGCAGGAAACGACAGCAAAACGGCATAGGTATATGTTCAGCGAAATGCAGTATTTGTCCAGCAAAACGCCACTATTGTCCTGCAATGTACTACATAATTTACTGAAACTTAAAAAAAATTAACATGTTATTTATTTTTAGCGAGCTATATGAGCATATCTATGCTGCCGTACTAGCAAGAAATGTTTTAGCTGCAAAATTAACACTTTTTTATTTCTATGCATTTGTCTACATTTTATCTTTCTTCTTCCCTAAACTAATGTCCTATTTGCATTGTAAAGGAACTAAAACGTTAAAGAGTTACACAAAACAGGTTTCTGATAATAAATATGTCTGCAAAAAATATTTAAAAACCCGATTATTTTGTAACAACAAATTTTCAGATAGAACCTTTCTTGCTAGGACGGCAGATATGACTTTCTGTTTTTGTATTTTTATAGTTGGGAGCTAAAAAAAAATTTCACTCGCCAAAGTTTATCAACAATGTTGTATTCGTGTTCAGCATCAAGCTAAAAGTGTTTATTATAGTGCAGTGCAGTCATTATGCTTTCTGTGTGGGGGGGGGCTAAATGTCACAAGCCAAACTGTTAATTATTTATTGAAAACTAATATTTTGAAGAAAATGGAGGAAATCCAAAATTAGACTGTGCAGAAGGTGTTACGTCCTTCAAGACATTAAGATTTATCCCAAAAGACACTTAAACGTGGCATCGTTGCAAATCCAGACTCAACACGGTGAGATGTTATTTTACTTCTTTATTTCTACACTCGGCCAGAAGTCCAAGATCTTGAGTTTTCCTCCAGAGTAATTGATTAAAATGAAAATTGCAGCCATTAAGAAATCCGTTTTGGGCGGATTTTTAAAAATCTACATGAAAAGCTCTTGGATTGAATTCAGACACACTTCCTATAAAAAGCTAAACAACTTTACATATGTCTCTTCTTTTTTGTCTGGTAACAGTGTATAAATTATTGGAACAACACCTTTTTTCCTCGGTACTGCCTATATCCACGTGACTTGTGTACACTTGCTTAAAAAGCTTTTAAATTTTCCATCAGCAAAATTGTATTTTGTATTGTCTCAATAAATTGAAGTCCCTTGCGAAAATGGACGTATGTAATTTGTACCAAGAACAAATATTTCGACATCCCCATCGAAGAACGTTGTAACTCACGATACGTCCTTTTTAAATTCAGCCACAGGCATATTCAGCAAAATGAGGCAATGGCTTGGTTGATACTCGTTTGAAAAAAGTTGTACTTCAAGTAACCTTCACCATTTCAGCCTTAAAAAGGCAGTAATACGTGCCAGATACCTCTTTACCTATGTCAAATTTTCGAATAATATGAAGCATATTGAAAGATTGTAAAATGAGTTACAGCCTTCTTGTTTGCATATGTAGCAATAAAAAATATGCCTACATATTTCTTATTGTATTATGGTTGTATCTTACTTACTGCCTTATTCTGTGAAGTGTTATGTTAATTGTCAACGTTGTATCTCAATCAAACTCAATTTATTAATTATATTATTTATAAAATTTAAACATTCATTATCTCATAAGTAACCTCCACTGTGTTCTAATGATCCTATTTGTTACTTATTGGAGTATTATACAGTTTTTGTTCGATGGTGGTGTCGATTTATGGCAGCTTTTTAATTTTAGAGATTAGAGACGTAGGTAATTTGGATCACGGGTCTAATAAATGTTTAAGATCGAATTAAGAGAATGAATTTGAAATTTTTATATCTTAAATCATTTTGGTTAATAAGCATTTAGTTATCCTGTGCAATTTTGTGTAGTAGTGTTCTATATGGAAAGTTCAACAATGATTAGTTCAAGAGGTAAAAAACTTTTAGTGATTGATAATCACTCATTGATAATAACTCATATTAGTAAACGTAGAAAAATTCGCTAGAGGTGTTGGAAACGTCAGTGTCCCGCAGAAAACCATCTAGAATAATTCGTTCCAAATTACACAGCAATGAAATTAGTAATCTGCTGAATATTGAAGATATCGCGTATCTAAGGCGAAACATGTACAATTCAAGAAAAAAAATATTCCAACGCTGCCTACTAGTAGAAGTGAGACTATATTTTGTTAAAAATATTGTGTTATAAAATATGAAGAAAAAGTGGTATTCTTTAAAACATAAGCAGACATTTTTTATATGTATTTACTTAGGTTATTTACAAAGTTTTATTTGAAGGTAATAAAAAAAGGTCAACTTTTGAGAACGTTAGGTACCTACTTAAATATTAAAACATTTAAACTCTTAATAGTCTTAATCCTTTCGATTCTTAGCCCGTGGTTCAAATTATTCACCTTTTTTCAGACTCCCTGAATTCGTGGCCGATATTTTTACCATCTCGGGCAAAAAAAATATTCTGTCTTCCATCATGCTGTCACAAAAAAATGCTTTACATTTTTCATGAATTACAATATCCCATTGATGCTTTGGAAATATTTGTATACCTAAGGAGCTATATCGGGTAGCATACAATTGTTTTTCAACATTATGGAATCTTGGAACTGCAGTAACCAAGTGGAGTCCTTTATCTGTGACGTTTTTTGTTATTTCTTCTTCATCGATTTTGGTAACAGGAGTACATTCTTCGCGGACACGTTTCTTGATATTGGAAATGACAACTAGCACTTAGTTGCTGTCAATAACAGGTGAAAATACTGAATTACTATCTGTTTTTATGTTTCCTGAGCAACTTCTCTTGGTACAACTCCACAAGATGGCACTGCTCTCGCATCTATGTAATCCTCTTTAGTAGTTTTTTAATCTTCCTTCGATATTTAAATTTCATAAGTTTATCTAAATGCCAGCAGTTACAATATTCATTACCTAACTTTTTTATTAAATTTAGGAATCGAGAATAAAAAACACAGGTAAAATTTAGTATGTATACGAAAAGGAAGTAAACGAAACTAAATCCTAACCGTACAAGGTTATTTAATTTTTTGCAAATTGCCTGGTTTAATGAGAGTATTCCTTCAAATTAATGGCAAGCCCTACTTTGGCATCAATATAGAGCTCACAATGCACAAAATATTACAAATTACTTAAGGCTATATTCAACTGAATGGATTGGAAACACAGGTCCTATTCTTTGGCCTGCGCGTATCCGTGATGTAATTTAAAAAAAATCAAGATGGCGGCGGTATGCTAACCGCTGACGTCACATAAATCTGACAGTCCCTTTATTTACCCTACAATTTCATAATTATATAATCATTCGTTTTAAATAAAATACTTTGTTGCCAAACTTGTTCGCTACCCTGTATATTTATTTTCTTAGCAGCTTCCAAAAAGGTTGCGCCCCAGGGCTATAGCCCATTAAGCCCTTTGTTTAGGGTGGCCTATCTGGCTCTATTGCTTCTATTACTCTTTGTACTAGAAAAATATAATTTTAAAAAAATAATAAATGATCTAAATTGGAATATTCAGGGAATTTCCTTATTTAAATTGCCACACCTCGTAAACTAAAAGTATATATATATATCTATAATTATAAGTAAAAAATGAAATATTAATAGATTATCTGTGGCTATTATCTGTTATTATTTCATTAAACATATTCATATTATTCCAATTAATAGGGAATTTGATTTTCATAAATCAAATACACGGTTTTTCTAAACGTTCTACCGTCATTTTAAACCTACGTCAAATTTAACAACTAACGCAATTTTCGTAAAAAATTCATCACAAACCATTTATTTAAGATTTCTTTTACTGATTTATGCAAATGCACGTGACATAGATGGAGTTTCCATAAAGCATGATAAGCCAAGCGCCAATGAGCAAATCACTAAATTAATTTGATAACAAATATTAATAATTCTAATTATGGTGAAATGTATACTATTTGGAAACATGTATGGATCTAAAATCTCCAAATACGAGAGAAGTGAACATAATGACAGTCACAAAGAGTTGATAATACTGTTATTTTAGAAATAGGAGTAACAGCAGATGAAGTCATTGAAAAGTTACAAGCTACTAACGAATTTAGTAGATGGACTAAACATGGGAGAATAACGAATGATTCACAAAAATTTTTCTAAACTAGGCCATGCTCAACAAAATTGTCCGAGTGTTTAAAAACCCCTATATAATACTAATACAGCCAATAAGCGTTACACTATAAAGAACAAGTATACAGCTAACATACAGCAATTTTAAGTGATTATTATAAAACTTTTTGTGTCTTCAGGGTTATTTATATAAGAAATTTTCGTACGTATTTTGGTACTATTAAGAAATATTGTATAGTGATGTTATAAAGCGTTCCAAATATATTTTATCTGGGCGTTTATATGATAGCCTGAAAAAAATACATAAAAAGGCATTCATTTCATCCATAAAAACAAAAGTTAGCAGCATACAACACTATCTTCTTTAAATTAGTTAATATCCCGCTTACCAAAGAAAACTTTACAAGAATTAAAAATCATTAAATAAATTGCATTTCATTTAAAGTTAAAAGAAAAATTTTAGAAAAAACTTTTTAAACACGCTATTCAACAAGTTTAACCCATAATTAAACATCAAAATTGTTGCTATGACTTCCAAATATACAGGAACCCCCCGTCAAAACCAATAATACACTTGGGAAGTATATTAAAAACAATAAGAGTAAAATTAATCCCAATAATAAATCCGGAGTAGTATCTGTACAAAATTGTATATTGCTCAAATGAGGCGTATTTTCTTAAAACGCTCTTCAGAACATTACCAGTAGTTATATTAAAAACAAAAATAATTCTAATTCTTCAAATCATGTTTTGGCAGAAAATCATCCTTTTGTAGAAAAAGTTGAGATTTTACATGTAGAGAATAAGGGCATTAAATTAAACCATTTAGAGACACTTGAAATAAAAAGATTTAAAAATTTAGGCAACCTACTAAATAATCAATTACATAATAATATCTCACCTTTATTAAATCTCTCTTTGCCTGTTTTTAGTTTTCTGTGAAATAATCATGATAATGATAATACCTTATTGGAATTTTATTAATGTATTTCTTAAGTACTTTAACTAGTTAGATTACTTTGTATATATTGTCACATTGTACGTGTTTTATGATAAAAATATGTCACGTTTAACGTGCTTTTTAACAGTTAAGGGACTATCTATGTCCCGGGGGTTAACAAACAAAATATATAAATTCGAGATTCAATAATGTAAGGACTCTATTGCCTTGAACTTGAGTTCGCAGCCCTTAGCTGTATAAAATATAAACTTACCAACTCCAATAAATATCTGGGGCATATTTCACAACCCTTGACTAACTATTCTTCTTCTTCTTCTTCTTCTTCTTCTAAGCCTCTTATTTGGTCTATTTTGCATTTCTTATTTCTTAATGTCACGCATCCTACGTAAGATATGGCTAGTGGTGAGGTCAATGGGCCTATGACAAGAGTTCCGCTACTGGCTTGATCATAAAGGAAGGGCCTGATTGATCATCCTAGAGTCTGTGGTAGATACTACGGTCCATTTTTACCCAAATATGACTTTTTTCTGCTTTTTCTTCTTCTTCTTCTTCTTCTTCTTCTTCTTCTTCTTCTTCTTCTTCTTCTTCTTCTTCTTCTTCTTCTTCTTCTTCTTCTTCTTCTATTCCATTTAGGTTGTATTATTTGATGTATGCATTTTATTACAATATTATACTATTTAAGTCACTTCGAACCTTTTCCATGTCATTTGCATTATTTATAAAAATTAAAAAACTAAAAGCACTTAAAATGCTGGATAGCGTGCAAACGTGATAATGATCTATTGGAAATCTCCGCGTTCTTGAAGGTAAATGTATCCTCCGTCTTCAAGCTACTGGCACATACGAGTTACTGATATGCAATTTTACTTGAAAATGTATCCTCAGTCTGCAAGCTACTAGCACATGCAAGCTGCTGGCATGCAAGCTACTAGTCCATTTTGATTGCATGTGTATATTCGGATATATTCCTATAAAAATAAAACAATTCTTTAAAACAGTGCTCGCTGCTACGATACATGATAAAAATACAACAATTTCGTAATGACAAATAGAGCAAACAAAACATTTATTGGAACAAAATGCTATGCTCACCTTTCTGCTAAATTCTTGCTACTTGATCTTGGGAATGGGGTGTTAATACACTGCGACCTAAAAGAGCTATTGTGTCCTTCTTGATCTTCATAAAACCTATTTTTTAGTTGTAAATATTATTGACGTGTTCAAAAAATATTTTAAATCATTCTTATTTCAAAAAAATAGGCATGCTATTTATTAACTTATTGAATTACCTTAAAATTATAATTTATACAAACAATATACATATAATAATAATTAATTACTACCATTGATTTGTACATTCTTAATACTGTATCGATATTAGGAAAAATAATAAGCAGATTTTGATCTCTAATCCGACTCTGTCACAAAATAGCATCTGTTAAAATAGCGTTATTTTTGAGCCCCTGATCAAAACAGCGCTGTACGAAATAGCGCCCACTCAAAATAGCGCTGAAGCGAAATAACACTTACTCATAAGAGCGCCAGTCAAAATGGCACCTTTTGAAATATTGAGTATTAAAACAGCATCAGCCCAAAATGACGCTGTCACGAAATACCGCGAAAAGAAATAACGAGTTTCAGAATATCGCTATTCTTTCTACATAAATTAATAAAAAAAAAACAACTAATTCATCTAATCTGTGCTGCCTGGAACCATTTAACATAAAGCGATCGCTCACGCACAGTACAAAACTGAAATTTTTTTTCATTTCATGTATATTTTTTGCGAATCAACACGCAATGACTCCAGACCGTACAGGTTAAGTTAAATAGTTTATTGTTTTTTAATTATTTTGTTAATTTTTTTTTGGCTCTATTTTGATTGACGTTATTTTAATAAGCGCTATTTCATGCTTTTTGGCTAACGCTCTTTTGATACGTGCTATTTACTTCAGGCGCTCTTTTGATTCGTGTGGGAATATGTTGCCTTCTGCAATTTGTATTTTAATATACTAATACCTACAGATGTTATTAGCCCAATCGGATTAGTATTTTAGATTCTGAAAAATTGGAAGCAGCAATTTTCCTTCGGAATTCGTTGGAGGGGGTCTCTGGTAGTCTAAATTCAAAAAGTTGGGATTCCAAAGTTGTCGCTACCTCCGCCATCTTGATTTAAAGGGTTATTTTTTGTATCTTGAATAACTCATTTATTTTCAATTTTACAAGGAAAATAGTTTTTACAAAAGTTATTTAAAATTAAATTTCCTACAATTCTGCTTTTTTTTGTACGATCGATTTTTTTCGATTTATACCCGAAAAGAGGGGGTGAATTTTTGGTTATAGAATAACTCGTTTATTTTCAATTTTACGAGAAAAATTGTTATAAACAAAGTTGTTTAAAATTAAATTTCCTACAATTCTGCTTTTTTTTGTACGATCGATTTTTTTTCGATTTATACCCGAAAAGAGGGGGTGAATTTTTGGTTATAGAATAACTCGTTTATTTTCAATTTTACGAGAAAAATTGTTATAAACAAAGTTGTTTAAAATTAAATTTCCTACAATTCTGCTTTTTTTTCTACGATCTATTTTTTTCGATTTATACCCGAAAAGAGGGGGTGAATTTTTGGCTATAGAATAACTCGTTTATTTTCAATTTTACGAGAAAAATTGTTATAAACAAAGTTGTTTAAAATTAAATTTCCTACAATTCTGCTTTTTTTTTGTACGATCGATTTTTTTCGATTTATACCCTAAAAGAGGGGGTGAATTTTTGGTTATAGAATAACTCGTTTATTTTCAATTTTACGAGAAAAATTGTTATAAAGAAAGTTGTTTAAAATTAAATTTCCTACAATTCTGTTTTTTTTTGTACGATCGATTTTTTTGTATTTATCCCTGAGAAGAGTGGGGGTGAACCTAAGTATTGTATTGTCACGTTTATTATTGATGTTGTACCGTTATTTTTTCTGTTTGTTTTTTTTTGCTGATACCTGGAATTAAAAAGAAACGTGATAATACAATGATAAGAGTTTACCCCCACTCTTCTCAGGGGTAAATACAAAAAATCGAGCGTACAGAAAAAAAACAGAATTGTAGGAAATTTAATTTTAAACAACTTTGTTTATAACAATTTTTCTCGTAAAATTGAAAATAAACGAGTTATTCTATAACCAAAAATTCACCCCCTCTTTTCGGGTATAAATCGAAAAAAATCGATCGTACAAAAAAAAAGCAGAATTGTAGGAAATTTAATTTTAAACAACTTTGTTTATAACAATTTTTCTCGTAAAATTGAAAATAAACGAGTTATTCTATAACCAAAAATTCACCCCCTCTTTTCGGGTATAAATCGAAAAAAATCGATCGTACAAAAAAAAGCAGAATTGTAGGAAATTTAATTTTAAACAACATTGTTTATAACAATTTTTCTCGTAAAATTGAAAATAAACGAGTTATTCTATAACCAAAAATTCACCCCCTCTTTTCGGGTTTAAATCGAAAAAATCGATCGTACAAAAAAAAGCAGAATTGTAGGAAATTTAATTTTAAATAACTTTTGTAAAAACTATTTTCCTTGTAAAATTGAAAATACATGAGTTATTCAAGATACAAAAAATAACCCTTTAAATCAAGATGGCGGAGGTAGCGACAACTTTGGAATCCCAACTTTTTGAATTTAGACTACCAGAGACCCCCTCCAACGAATTCCGAAGGAAAATTGCTGCTTCCAATTTTTCAGAATCTCAAGCCTGTTCTTCACCTAATTCGATTGGGCTATATAGAAATCTCTAAAATTGGAATAAAATGTTCTATGAGTTCTGAGAATATTTACACACCTATTTTACACTATGTTCTTCTCTCAAGATAAATTGGTTGTATTCAGACAATTTAAGAAATAAAATTATTCCTTAAATACCATTTTGATGACCTTATAACTATTCACTTTTATGAGGTATTTATTTCGCTAGTTGGGATGAAAAACCTACAATAACAACTGTCATCCACCTTGGTACTTACCCAATTTATTTTATGTCAAACTAACAAACTTTCTAGGAAATTTTTGTTACATTCAGTTTATGTAAATTGGAAAGATAGATTACATTTTCATGAGATATTACTTCATTAAAAAAACATTCTTGCAACTTTAATAAATCGTTAGATTTTCAGTACTTATAAAAAAGAACTATAATTAAGGTCAAGGGAGAGATTTTCGTAATGACAGGCAATTTTGAGGTAAATATAATTATCTACTAGATAATTGTATATTAATGAACACTTGGTTAAATGTTACTATAACATGATAAGGTTGATAATAAATTGGGATGTTCGGCCGTCATTAAAACTACTTCGGAAAATACGGTTTAGATTTAATTGCACAATAGGAAGGTATAGTCACTACACAAAAAAAATTGGTATTTTAGTCGTCATAACAATATTTATTGAATATACGACGAAACTTTATGGATTCGACAACAAAATGACGTATTTTGAATAGTATCGATGCGTAAATATCGTGGTAAATGCTAACCTTTCTTCCTTCTTTTTTTGGAATTAGCATAACTTGTCTCGATTTTAATTGATTATATAATTAAACATAATTAATCAAATATTTTGATAAGTTAATTTGTTGGATAAATCATTAAATTATACAGGGTAAGGTACCATATACCACGTATTCTTTATTATAATATTGTAATTAGCTATAACAACGCATTAACATTTTTAATCCTATTAGCGTAAAAAAAAGTCAATAAAGACAGCAAAGAAAACTTGTATTTTGTTCAATATTATTTATTAAGAAATGCAAAGCGCTTTCGTCATAATGCCATCTTATTCAGTGCTTACATACAATAATTGTGGGTGTAAATATGTGTGTATAGATATGTATATAAACAAAGTCTCGACGAGAGTCACAAATTTTAAGTTAAAATTTTTATAAAATAAATAATTATAATTTGAGATGTTGGCCGGGATTTTTTCATTTTATTAAATTATTTAAAATTAATTCTGATGTCTTGGTAGGATTCCCCAATCGACCATTCACTGTTGGGTTCTCATTAACAGTGCTGTTCCTAAAGTTGCGCTGGGAAACAGTACCAAAGCCTGCACAGAACACGAGGCGAAATAACCTTAGCAGTTGAAGCCGATAACAACAAAAAAATTTGTTTTGTGTGTTATCGGCTTCAACTACCAGGGTTCTGTGTAGGCTTTGTTACTGTTTCCAAGCGCCACTTTAAGAACACCACTGTTAATTAGAACCCAACAGTGAATGGTCCAGTGGGGAATCCTACCAAGGCATCAGAATTAATTTTAAATAATTAAATTAAATAAAAAAATCCCGGCCAACGGTGGTATTCGAACCTGGGACCCTTGGATCCACAGGCAGAGACTCTACCTCTGAGCCACCCACCCCTTCAAATTAATATTATTATTATTTTTATTTTTTTTTTATTTGGTGTCATCGGCATCGACTGCTAAGGTCATTAGCCTCGTGTTCTGTGTAAGCTTTGTTACTGTTTCCCATCGCCACTTTAGGAACCGCACTGTAAATTAGATCCCAACAGTGAATGGCCGAGTGAGGAATCCTACCAAAGCATCAGAATTAATTTTAAATAATTAAATTGAATAATAAATTCCCGGCCAACGGTGGGATTCGAACCCGGGACCCTTGGATCCACAGGCACAGACTCTACCACTGAGCCACCCACCCCCCTATTATTATTATTATTATTATTATTATTATTATTATTATTATTATTATTATTATTATTATTATTATTATTATTATTATTATTATTATTATTATTATTATTATTATTATTATTATTATTATTATTATTATTATTATTATTATTATTATTATTATTATTATTATTATTATTATTATTATTATTATTATTATTATTATTATTATTATTATTATTATTATTATTATTATTATTATTATTATTATTATTATTATTATTATTATTATTATTATTATTATTATTATTATTATTATTATTATTATTATTATTATTATTATTATTATTATTATTATTTGCAGTGGGGCTCCGGGGCAACTTACATTTGATTACAGGTGATAAAACCCCGAAAAACCCCATCCACCATCTTAAACTCCGACCACCATTTTATTTTAAAATTTTTTGAAAAATTCAAAAAGTTCAATTTAATAAAAACAAAAATATCACTAACGTGATTCTGATGTGTCATCCCAGGCTCAGATGAATATGTTTCAGAGAATCAAAAATGTCAAAACAGAGTCTAAAACAAAGCTTAAAAGTTTAAAGTCGCTCAACAAGCGCACTCATAGTTAGAAAGAGACAAAATGGGAAAAAAGGAAATAGAAGGCAAAGTACCAAAAATGTCTATATCTGTAAATGTTATATTGATTTATGGCTTTATGGCTCTGCCGATTCTGACGTACTACCGTATGTACTATATCAAGGGCCCAAAGTGCCTCTTAATCTCTTAGATTATGTGATTGGCGAGGACAATAATATCCTGCTTCTGGATTAAACAGAGCACTTTAATAAACTAATTAAAAGTAAGTGTAATGATTTTTTTCAATTATCATAACTAGATTTTGTTAAACAATGCTTTAGTTATATAAATTATTCATATGAAGGTCGGCAATGCGGTTTTCGCTCGGGTTTTTGTGCGTCATTTATTGTAACCAAATCTCGAGAAAAGGATATTATGAACATCCATTTACGAGTTCATCTTGATAAAATAATAAATCTCAATTTAGTCACGAAGCTATTTGATAATTTTGACCGAAAAATAGATAGTAAGTGAATTGGTGTAAACAAAAGATTATAAAAAAAGGTATGTATATCATACGAGGACCGACAATAGCTATATCTCATGAAATAAAGAGGATATGAGAAAATGCTTATAACCGCTTCTAAGAAGGAAGAACCTAAATGATAAAATACAGAACTCGTCCCATCAACCTCTCAGTTGTGAACTCCATGGGCCTACCAAATAGTTTGTTCATCAGAATCCAAAGGATTGTTTTGTAAATATTTTGTCAAGGACAAATTTAAAGAAAATTGCAAGATAAAATTTATAAAACGATATTTATAAAAAAACAGTTTTCATATGATTTCACTATTAATATTGTTTATATCCAGATAACACACATAGTCCAATGGACGTCCACTTTAGATCCATTTGAGGGCCAGAACATCCATATCCATATTCGGACGTCCAGTGTACGTCCGTTTATGATCATTAATTTGACAGCTGCATATCGATATCCAGAGGACGTCTGTTTTTAGACTTAATTTTAGGTTTAGTATTATTTTGACGTCCAGTGGACGTCCATCTTAGGTCATTATTTATTTAGCCTACCAGATAATACCCACCTATATATATTTTTAATATTTTTAATAGAATTGGTCATTAAAAATTGACAAATTAAATCTATTACATTTAATTCTATCAGCGGAAGTTTGAAATCTTATTCTTCTATAACCGTATCTAGTAAGAATTTTTCAAGTGGCTCCTTGGTCGAGGTCGCCTAGCGCTTGAATGCCCAGAAAGACAATAGACGTGTCGTGAGTTCGATACTTGTTCTGGTCAAGTGATTTTTAATAAAAAAAAATAATAAATGGTATATAGCGGGTTGCGAAAATAATAAATAAATTATAAATATTACAAAATAGTGTGTGGTTTTATAAAAGAAAGTAAGGATGTGGTCTCAGTGGAATATATAATCCAGGAATGGACGTGTTTTGAATGCCCAGTATTGAACGTCCAAATATAATCCAGAATTGGACGTCCTATGAACGGTCAAAAGTGTCCAGACATCCAAAATTGTATATCGAATGGACGTCCAATGGACCTATTTGTGCTGTCTGGGTACGTAGATACATGATAATAATTATTTTGTTATACCTGTATGTATCGCAATTTGTATGGGATGGGGAAAAATTTGCCCTTCTTACACTGTTATGGTGGGTGACGAAAATTAAAAATCGACTACAGCGCATCCCCTCTCCAGAAAAATTAGATTGCGGCGACTGTACATGATAATTAAATTTGTTTAATTCGCAAAAAAACAGGTACTTAATCTGTACAAAGGGTATCTTACATTAACCTTTTTTAGCAATCAGATATACCCAATGTATTACTAATTAATATTAAATAAACAAATGATATAATAAATAAGGTATACGAGATAACAATAATTAAATAAGAAAAATAGTCTGCATTATTTCCTACAAAATTGGAATTGTGAAAAAGGAAAAAAATAAGTATTAATTTGATGTTTTGAGATTATATTTAAAGAGAGTATTAATAAAAAATTATAACTTTGCGACATTTTACATAATGTCATGAATTCCTAATCCGACCATGTATACGCACGCAATCAACTCGTGATCGAAGCAACGCTGACGTGTGGAAATAGCCGGACCGCGTCTCGAATGTAAAAGAATACGACGGAATGTCTGCCGCTGAAGCACTGGAAGCGACTGGAATGGTGGAGAGTGCCACTTAGTCATAAAAAGGAATGTTCGAGAGCCTCTCGTATTTTCCAGTAGCGGATTTGGACTAATATAAATAGGCGACGTATCAGCGCCGAGTTTAGTTTAATGTAGAACATTGTGTTGAAAAGTTAAAGTGTAAGAAATAAATTAGAATTGTTAGTTAGTGTCTAAATATTACATAAATTAAATAGTACGTCTGAAATAAATTGTAAATAGTGTGTTTTTAAATAAATAAACTTTAAATAAATTTGACTTTCGTCACAATAATTAATAAATACATTTCAAAGGTAAATAGTTTTTCTGTTACCATCCTTAAATTCATGAATGTGGAAAAGATTTATTACAAGTTTAATAGTAATTTTAATTCTAAAAAATGTTTACATACAAATAATTCAGCTCTTTCAAATGTGCCAACCATAATGTGCTCAAATTTATATAATCGTTGGATTTCCGTCACGATATCAATATAGTATAAATCTTATCCAGTGAGTATTACAGATCTGTGCCTGAAATTATTAAAATATAACAGAAATTAGCTCAAATACATACCCTAAAAATTTACTACTTACTTTTCAATAAGTTTTTCTATAGTTTCAGTCACTTTTCTACCTCTTCTTCTTAGCCCTTCTTTTAGGTCCCTTTTTTTCTTTATCTTTGTCGGTTATAAACAGGTAGGGTTAGGTTTGGCCGAGAACACTGCGGCCTCTTGAGTTTATTGTATTCCCCTGCTTTCCCCGTATTCAGGAACTATCTTTGGAATAGTCCTGTGTCTGTGGTTGGCTTTAATTAGTTCCCTACCTGGGGCGTTCTTTCCGGTTCTAGGCCGAAAAGGATGAGACGCCGCCTAGTAAGAGCTTCGCATTCGAAGATCATATGGAATGAGGTTTCTTCCTCTTCCATGCAGAGTGTACACGTAGTGGTATTATTGTGTAATCCCATTACATGAAGGTGTTTCAGCAAGCAGTGCCCCGTTAGTAATCCCACAATGGTTCATATTTGAGTCATTGCGAGTTGTAGTGCCTCACTATAGCCAGGTGTAAGTTTAGTCCCCTAAGCATGAGCTTACTAATTCTGTGCCCGTGAATTTGGTGTTTTTTGGTCATCCACCTGTTCACTGCCTGTCGAGCCGAGGTTTTACTTATCCCAAATACAGGTACGGGTCCTGTGAATGGTAGTTTTAACCCCTTTTTGGCGAGTTCATCAGCCTTTTCATTTCTTTGGATGCCTTTGTGACCTGGTACTCACGCTAGTTTTATCTTATTGTGGGTTGCCTGATCATTTAGTATTCCAAAGCATTTCCAGATAAGCTTTGACTTTAAGGCTACTTGGATGTCTGAGAGAATTAGGATGGTTAGTTTTTTGTACTTCCTTTTTAAATTCTCTTGTACACACAATTCAATTGCATGTATTTCAGCCTGAAATACAGTGGTATGTTTTCCCAGTGAGACGATAATGTCGTATTTGGTTTTAATTCCATGTTCCCTTATTAGTTTTAGATCCATCCGTATACCATACGAGGCCGCTAAGAAGTATCTCTTTATCTCCTTATTTGCCTCGTTATAGTTGCAGTTGACCTGGAAGAGTCTGTTGAAGGTTAGGCGAGGTGTCAAGTGATCTGATCCCATGTTTAATACAGGACCATCTTCTATTTTTAGCCCTTCTTTTAGATACCTTACTTTAATTGATACCTATTTATCCATTTATCAATTTTAATCATTATTTTCTCAACTATATCATTTAAAACACTATAAAATTAAAAAAAGCGCATCATCCATATGATGGTGACGTTTAATCCCTAATAGCACAGTATTGTTACACGATCGTTCCAGAAACATACCCTTGGGACATTAGAAACATCTCTGTCATGTTTCTTATTCTCCCTCAAACGTACCTGGGATGTTTCTGGCAATGACCATGTCATCATTTATAACGTATTAGGAACGTTTCTCAGAGATGTTTGTGGAACATCCTGCGATGTTGCTTAAACATCTTAGGTAAGTTTTTTATACTATTGCTGGAATGTTCTAGAAATGACCTAAACGTTTTTTAGTAGGATAATCAAATCAATTACTTTTTTTCATAAATTTAATTAAAAAAAAATGTTTTCTGACACAAAAGATAAAAAATGTTAATTATTACGCTCTGATTCATTGAGTCTATTTCTTTTCGGAGCCCTCCACAACCAGTCATCTGTTTTAATTTCCATTTATTTTTTGTTTACCAATTTACCGAATCTGAAAATGTTTCAATTAAGTGATAATATAAACAATTGATATTAGGTTGAAATAATTTCCCAGAATGGCTTCATCTATTTTTAAGTTGGCGTCTTCCTTTTTTCCAGTGAATGAAAATAACTTACAAAACTCGTTCCTTGAGAGGGGGAACTATGCATCTTCTAATAAATTCACACACATTATTGGTACCTTGGTTTTCAAAACACAATACCTAAAATTGTTATTTTTAAAGTTAACAAAAAAATATTGACTAGAATGTATGAAAGCCACATTTTGTTAAAGGAAATTAAGTTACCTTATTCATTTTAGCTTGAATATCTGACACGTAAAACGATTCTTTTTGCATTTGCCAAGCCTGATTAACCTTAAATTGGAAGTGATTTTTCATGTAGCTTTACGTACAAACTATACACGTCAATCCGGCCGCCTATTATCACTTTTAGTTTATTTAGAAGTTTATAGAGAAGTTGTTTAAACTTTTCCAAACTTTATTATAACCGAGGCGAAGCACCTTTTTATTTTCAACTCTCAACTAATGAACTGTCTGTCATATGTCAATATTGTCATTTGACGGTAGACGTGTTCGATTAATACTCCGCGAGCAAATCAAATATGGGGTTTATTTCTTTTCATCGAAAATATCGTTCCATTCATGCAATTTGTATAAATGAAACGATATTTTCACAAGTACTGTAGCTCAGTGCTACACTTTCAATGCAAAAAAATAGATTTCAACACGAGGACTTCCTTCAATAGTGTACTTTTTCAGCTCGCGGAGGATTAACCGAACTCTCCTGCTGAGTCAGGAAGGGTATATTCTTCTCTGTCGTATTTGCTTTGCACTCTTTTTAAAGGAACTAATAAAGAAAAATTGGACCTGTAGCAGTTGTCTTTGGAAATAAAAATATTGTTCAAAATGTTCAAATTTAATATTGGAGTTTGATATGAGTGTAGATTTCTGGTGATTGCAGTAATTTTATAATTTATTGATATTTGAAAATAATTAAAACGAAAATAGAATACCTAAAACATAATAACGATGTTTCTAAAACGTTCATGAGAAATCATTCCAGAAACGTTCCTTCAGAGACATCGTAGGGACGTACCAATTATGTCAGAAACATAGAAACATACATGGAACCTAAATGGGATGTTTCTGGCAGATCGGTGTTATTAGGGATATTGACCTCACGTTTCAGTAGTGGCATCTGGCGGTGACACTTCGCCTGTTGTCTCTCATTGAAAATAAATCTATTGTGATTTTGTATTTTTTTGCGTTTACAAACCTCAATTGCTTTAAATTATTAATACAATTGGATGGATATATAATAAAACACCTCAATAATTTAAAACTTTATTTAAGAAAGGACAGCATCCAATTTATGTATTTGCTGGCATCACAGAAAACTACGTAATTCGATAGATCGCAACTTTTTGTGGTCGTCTCCGATATGGATAACGAAACGATACCCCTTAACATCCATTTTCCGTCCCATTTCATGATGAAACCGCCGCCGCTGTCTCCATTGCATGGTCCTGTACCATTTCGGAAACCTACAAAACATAATAGTGGTAATAGTACACAAAAAAAGGAAAAGAAAATGCTTGTTTTCACAGGGATCTATTTTAGGTTTCTTTGTTATTCCGAATCATTTGTGTTCTTTGTTGAACTATTGTTATATTGTATATTACCCTTGTCTGGATAGAGTTCCTCAAGACCAGGTACAACATATTAAAAATAATTGTTGCAGATTTATCTTTAACTCTCAACATATTGGACAACTAAAATGGCTTAAGCTACCTTACCTACTTCAACAAAGTATTCTTGCCTTTTTATTTCGACTAATCAAAGCTCATGTACAACTTATTTATTTGAAAAACAAATGTTGAAAAATGGTATTCATAATTATAACGTCAGACACACACACGCACACTTACCACTTTTCAGCTATTTTCGAGGGCAATTTTACATATATCTCTGTTGAACTATTTAACTTATTTGAACCAGATTTATTATTAACTCACACTTCAGTAAAATAATGAAAATAGATTGCTGCAATAGCTCGACAATTATTTTAAATATTAACTCTTATGTTTGCTTTTCTTTTCAGTTTTTTTATTAATCTACTATATGTCAAATTTAATTCTATATTGTTTTTTTTTCCTCTCTGAAAAGGTTAAGAGTTAAAGAATAACTACGCCAATTGTTGTACATATATTTTCTTTTTTATTATTATTGTTGAAAAACCGTTTTATTAGATAGTAATTCATGAATCGTTTGTCTTTATAAACATGGTGAGCCATGCCTGAGCTAACCCTTTGAAGTTGAGCTAAAAGATCTACAGAAAATTAAAAGCAACGAGCCTCTTTCCGGTCTTCTTAGCACGGCGCGTGGTAGACTCTGAATATGGTATAAATCTGACGAGCTGAGCCTCGCAGCAGGCAGCAGTGGGGTACTACTTTGCTACGACCTATTACGCATACCTTCTAACGTTGTGAAATACCGGTTTTAAACATCTAGTGTTCTTGACACATAACGTGACAGTGTTGTTTCTGGAAAACTGAACCCACTACAGCTATTTTAAAAAAGAGAGAAGTTGTAAAGTTGAAATCTCTTAGATATGAATCATGTGATAAATCCATCGGAACAACGTGTACTTTTAACATCCTAACAAAACTCATATGCTCCAAATGCTTACCTGCACAAAAAGTCCTATTAGATGTGATGTAATGAAACTGGTAGTTACTTGCAAGGCACTTTTCCTGGCTTACTACTGGCAGATTGGTCTGTTTTGGTTCCTCAGTCATTAGCACGCCGCTTTCGTCTTTACCCCAGCCTACTACTGTGCCCGCATGTCCTGAAAACAAAAATATATGAATTATGGGTACCAAAACCATTCCTTGGCATTGCAAAGAGTTCTGCTGAATGAATTATTTCAAACATGTACTAGACAGATATCCCATACTCATTCGAAGTCATTTGTATATAACCCTTCAGCTTAGCTCCGTGAATGGAGTAGGAAAGATCAAGGCACTCTTACGGGCCTGATTTCAAGACATTGTCATCTAGGTAATCATTGTTGATTCTGTAGTAACAAAGACGAATCTGCAGAACACATTTTATTTAACTGACCCGATTTGAGAACAACTAGGTTTCAGATCTTGGACCTAGGTTCCAGAACATCATACAGGAAGGCGCTACTGAGAGTAACGAGAGCTTATAGAGTACTTTCTATACACCTGCCAGCAGAGGAAATACCAAGGTTATACAAAAGAGAAGATGGGAATACGGAAAGAGCCAAGAGGGGTAAAGGAAGCAGACAAAGAGAAAACCCATGGATTTGAAGAGGTGGATGGAAAGTAAACATCAAGTAACGGACTTATCTTACCCATGCTCTATTTGGACACGGGTCGTTTGGCATATACACCACAAGAATAGGAAAAAGCAGAATCGCAGAATGCAGATGCTGTAGATAAGGAAATGATACCCCGAAAGAAAGTGTGCTTAAATGCCAGAGATAGTTAAGAATAAGAGCAGAAGTGGAATCAAAAGTGGGGAGACTTACGAAGGAAAACATAGTGGACATCATGGTAGAGGCGAAAAAGAGCAGAAAGCAGTTGATTCATGATAATAAAAGAAAAAGAGCAAAGCAGACCAAACCATGGCTTTCATCAAAATATGTGGTTTTACTGTAAATCTTGGTGTATTGTATCTCTTTTGTTCCGAATTCCATAAGGATTATTTGTTTAATTATATTCATATCTTTGTAATTTTATAATTTCTTCGGGTTCCGGAAATTCTATCCAAAAGTGTCATTCAACAAATGTTGTTGACTGAGTGGTAGAGTCTCTGTCTGCGGATTCAAAGGTCCCAGGTTCGAATCCCACCGTTGTCCGGGATTTTTTTTTGTTAATTTCATTATTTAAAATTAATTCTGATGCCTTAGTAGGATTCCCCACTCGATCATTCACTGTTCGGTTCTAATTAACAGTGTTGTTCCTAAAGTGGCGCTGGGAAACAGTAACAAAGAACACGAGGCGAAATAACCTTAGCAGTTGAAGCCGATGACACAAAAAATGCTGTGCCATATCTTAGAATGCAAATCCCAATACTATTTAGTAGTTTATATAAAGAAACGTGCTTTATAGATTTTTAAATGATATTTTTTGTGGCTGAGGCTAAGATGGGTGGTTTTCAAAGGATTCTTCTATAACTCTAACTAATAGAAAGGTAAAATTCACCTACTTTATAAACCGATCTAAGATTGGCCGAAGATCTTGTGAAGGAGACTAAAAAATAGACCCTGAATTTGGATGGACTTCTACCTCATTTAACTGTTTCTGTTCGATATAGCGATATTGAACAACCATTTCGGATGAATTGCCAATAACATGGTCAATGTCTTTACTTCATATTTAATCTTTTAGATATTCCTTTTTAGATACAAACAGTATTCAAATAGAAATATGTATGTAAACATTTACACATTTACTTACCAACGACTCTTTCGAGATTTGTATCTCCTCTCCAAAGACAAATAGGTCTGATGTACTTCGTAAACTGAAGAAAATCACTAAGAATAATAATCGCTATGTCCGCATCGCTAGTAAGACTTTCGTAATCGGGATGGATATAAATGGCGGTTGGTTCTACAATCTTTTCTCCGTTCACTGGAATCCATTTTTGTATGTTGAGTTTTCCTAGAATCAGCACCAGTTCGTTGGGACGGAGTTTCTTATGATCTGTTTTGACACAATGTGCCGCTAAAACAGAAACAAGCGATAATAATAAAGTGCGGTAGGTTTACTAATAATGCTTGTTAGCTAGGGAGACCATATCTCAGCAGGATGGCCCCTCTATGTTTAACAATCAAAAATGTGAAGAGGCAGTAGGATTCCCAAATGGTGACATAACAAGCGTTGAAGGCTACCACACTTGAGCCCTAGGGATCCTGGAAACGGACCAAGGAGATAGCAGAGAGTAAAAAATGTAAAGAAACAATGTTTGACGTAACTCTTCTAAAACTTAGCACGAGGTTTCGTATAATTTATATTTAGAATAACCTTAAAAATTGAAATCTGATGGAGTGAAATCTAGTGATCTTGAAGACCAGTCCCCAAATTCTCGGCGCTTTGTTACAATTTCGTTTGTATATACGCCAAAAATCATAATTATAAAAAAAAGTTACTTACCTGTTACAACATGCCTATTGGAAATAAGCGATCCACTGCAAATGTAATTTAGACCGGTCGTTTTAACCAAAAATATAGCCACTAACCATGGATAAGCCCCCCTGGGGACCACATGTCCATCGAATATCAAATGATTCGTAGTTATGGTTTGTCCGCACACTTCATCGAAGGGCCTAATAGGCTGCGTGCTGTCTTTGGACACTACATCAATGTCGTCCATGAAACTGAATGTCAAATCTGGAGAGTTTTGTGGCGGGTTTGTATGTATAACGGTTGCAGTTGATTGCGGTTTTGGTTGCGTTGGTAGCGGTTGTGGTTGAGTTGAATGTGGTGGGATTCCATTTGCTGTTGTAAAAAAGTTAAATTTTAGAATAACATTCGTATTCACAAAGCATTTTTTAATAGTTACCTACGTGTAGATCAGTTAATATAGAAACGTCAGTTATCTAATAACCTAATAAAATTAAATATAACCAGGTTTAAACCTTGCCTCAAACTATTTTTGTTAAATAAACAAAATTAAAATTTTTTAAAGTTTATTACTCCTCAAATACTAAAATTAATTAATGAATTAAAATTTATTTAATATATCCTGCTAGTTTTGTACTAGCTTATGCTTATTATTTATATTTTGGTTAAGTGGAAGAACAGATTTTGTGGTGGATCCTCCTTCTCAAATCTGAACTTCGCCCTTTATTTTTAATAATAATTCTTGTATAATTGTTAAAAACGGAAATTGTAAATTTATATTGGAAATAATAAAGACGATATTATTATTATATAAAAAGTTGAACAATTGAACAATCATACTTTGAATCATTACTGTGATTAGTAAAATTCATATAAATGAGGTTATATTTCTTTAACTCATTTAAAAAGTAAATATTTACAATCTTTAAGGTTTTACATGCGTCTAAATTTAAAGATGCTTTGTAAGTTAGGCTATAAGACTAAATATACATTGCCATTATTGTTTGAATCGAAATCTAAGTTTCTGCAGATTTTCATTCTCAAGTCTAAAAATAATTTGAACCAAACAAATAATAAAAAAATAGAAAAAAGTCAAAGATTGGAGAAATTAAGACGAAGATCCCTCCTTTTGACGACCAATTACTACAATCTGTAAATTTTGTCACAAATTTATACAGCAAACACAATATAAAATGGTTGCATTCATTATTTCTCCAACAGAACTTATATGTAAGGTTTAAATAATTTTTTACCCAAGGGTAAGTTAATATACAATACCCAATGTGGAAACACTAGGGTATGTATATACATACGTAATGGTCTAGAATTCCTTAACTTACAAGATTTCTGTTTTAGAGACCTAGTAGCAGTCAGGATGGAAATAAACATAACAGATAACAGGAGGCCACTTATTTTAACCTTTGCATACCTTTCCTATGACTTGCCCAGCCATCCACCAACAGATGAGCTGAGGGACCAAGTACACACCTGTCAGGCTGAAAACCTGCAGGTACTTATTGCTGCAGACACAAATTCACGCGGGGCAGCACTGACAATAACAAAAGAGGTGATTCTAAAAGGGATTCATGGAGAACCATTCTGTCAGGAAATTGAAAACACAACTGAAGGATGCAGTCTCCATCGCATTCTAGCCAAAAATTCAATAAGCCCTAACAGGAGAATACACTAAAACTGGAATGGAAATATTAGAATTATTTCTCAAAATTCATTTCCTTGATTGCACAACTAACCCAAATGCAGCAAACCAAACTCACACGAACTGGAACTCTCAAAAACGAGTCTCTAGCCAAGAGTGTGTAGTCACAACAGATAAAGTAACATGGGCAATACACACTGGGACCAGATGGGGCATTGCCTGTGCCTTTGTAACAGGTTTTAACCCGCAAATAAAAATATAAATAAATAGAAAATAAATACGTAATTCCATCATTACTGTAGACTTTAAAATAAAATTTTCTATTAATATCGTTATCAACCGGTGTGCACATGGTCTGCGCACATTGCCCTCTAGAAGCACTATATTTTTATGTTTATAATAGACCAATATACTCACTATCCTCTGTGGTAATATTCCTGAAAAACGGATTTGTCTTGTACACTTCCGCCGGACTCTGTACTCTGGTACCGCCCCCTCCGTTCGGCGTCGGGTTGAAATTAAATCTATTTGGCGGGGGCGTGGGGTTGAAGTTGAACCGATTTTTTTCCACGTTTACTTGAGTAGGTCGCCTTGGTCTGCCGAATTCGTCTAAAGTTTCGTCGGCTTGCGGTTTGTACGGTGGATTATTATCGTAGAAGTCGAATCTTGTGTCCGGAAGTTCGTCCATGGAGAACTCTTTCTTGGGGGTGTTGTGGATGAAGTTGTTATCGGGGGGTACGTTTGGCGAGGGTATAGATTGTACGTTGATTCGAAAAGTATGTTGGAGGTTGACAGTGGTTATTATTGGCACTAAGTTTACTGAAACAAAAAAAAAATTTAAATTATACAGAGTTGTATATAATTTTAGAGAAAAATTGACAGTTATTATATTTAAAGTCGATTTTACTGAAAATATACAGTATCGACCAAATGCAAGGAATAAATTTCGTAAGTCGGTACACATAAATAAAAATTCTAAAACCCATCAATTTTTGTATACAATGTACCATTAGTGCGTAATTCACCTCAACTGTGGAACATAGTCCTCGACACCCTAATCAGCCGCCTCAATATTGACAGTCTCTACACAATAGCGTATGCAGATGACCTGGTCATTCTGCAATCAGGGAATGCAAGTTGCTCTCAAAAATTATAGAACAGTAATACAAGGACCATTTACCTCCAGAACTATTAAACACAAAACTAAACTTAGCAACAGAAGTAAATTACCTAGGTTTCACCTTCAACAGCAAGTTAACATGGAACTCATATCTAGAAAACAGAGTAAAAAAAAGAATCCATTGCACACCTAAAGCCCAAAAATTGACAGCCCTCCGCAAACTAAAAGAAATTCAATGGACAGTTTCAACATAACAGAACCTATAAAAACCACTATGACCAGAGCCATGGAAGTGAGACTAAGAATGTCTCACTCCCCTTGTTATTTACATCAAGGAGATTGCTCTGATAACAATTACACGCCTCCGCACGGTTGGAATAGAACCTATGTAGGATCTGGTGAAGCTAGACGTCGCTTTTGATCGTCGCTTCAAGCGAACATGGACTCTATCTTACCGAGATATATCTTCCATAAGCCAAATAAAGTTATACCAGAACAAATAGAAGAGCCAGAAGTGGCAGGTACGATTCATAACTACACCGACGGTTCTAAAACAAAACGTGGCTAAGTATGTGGAATTACTCCAGATCCTTAAACCTAAACATAAAGTGGGCTGTGAGTAATAGTGCCAGTCTAGCTCAACCTAGCCCACCAGAATTCTCATATCAGCAAAAGAAGTCCCCAGAAATAATATCACTGGAAGGAACATACTCATCTATACAGATAGCTGACAAACACTACACGAATTTACTTAGGATTAGTACTAGAATGTCACGAAGCTTTAGCCGAAGTATCCATCAACAATGTGGTCACCTTAAAATGGATCAAAGGTCACGCCACATCGAAAGGTAACCGGCTTGCTGTTTCATTAGCCAAGAAAGCAGCCAACCAAATACATTTTGGACCTGGCCTTTCTATTGGCCTGACAAAATTGGTAGTGACATTTTTTATTAAAAGAAAGTTAGCTTAAGTCGATTTATTTGCAACCCCAAAAGATAAGGTTAAATTTACTCTACATCTTTTTGATACACCCTGTATAATCAATCATATAATTCTACTTTCCATATCAATATTTAAAACTTTAAATTGATAAAAAATTGAGAAATTCGAAACTTCGAATTAATTTTAACACTGGACATAAAGCCGGCTCTGTTTAATGTTACCGATCGACGCGTCTCAAAATGACTCGATGCGAATGTTCAAAAAGGCCGGCATGAGACACTTGTTAGCGATATACCTACCTATTGGAATATAAGTTTAATTAACAAAATACATATTACATTTCCCAAATCACACCTAAATAATATGTGAATTATAAATTTATAATCCATTAATCTTATTTCCTTTAATATCAATAAGTGTAGTTTGTGTAATCCTGTCTTATTTTTATTAAAAATGACAGAAGAGAGCATTCCTGGACCAATCGCTGTACTACATTTAAAAAAGTTTATTTTAAAATTACATTTCACCCTTAATAGAAGCTATTTGCGTTAATTATACAAAAACGTATTTATTTGATATAAATTTTACAAAATTACGATCATATTTAGTACATTTATTAGACAAACCTGGCCAACCACAGTAAAGAATATAACGAGGAATATCGAAATTGTCTAGTTGTCTGTGATCACTATCTGTCACCTTTTCTTTTTACTTTATTAACACAAAATGGCTGTAACGTCTTAAAAATATGCTAATTATTGCTTGAATAATTGTGTAAATTTTCAAATAAATTATGTACAGAGTGATTTGATACAATGTGATCTTCAATTTAAGACCATAGGGACAAGGTAAGCAGTTTTCCTTTAAATTTTTAAACAAGATTGTCCTTTTTTATGCTCATAACTCTTGAGTTTAGGTAGATACGTAGATAGGTAGTCAAGCATAGTAGGTAGAAATCATAAAGTACGTCTGAAATGTGTTTTTAAAATTAAAATAAAAAGTTAGGCGTTATACTTACCTCTTTTTAGAAAAACAATGTAAAATGTAAAAAGGGTTTTTGAAATATTTTTTGTCTATTGGTTCACTGTAGTCTATACTTTCTCGCTGACAATTTGTTTTTTTGTTACTTATTTTGTTTATTAGTTTATTATACAGTCAAATTATTGCCTACTTGCTTGATATTTCAATTTGTGTTATCGATACACAAACAAGTTTCAAATAAAAGTTATATGAACTTAAAAAAAGCATAGGTATTTTGAAAATATTTTTGAATTTACGGGGTGTTATGTTATTGCCGGGCAAATAAAAATGTATAATTTTTAAGTAGAACATCCGGTGTTTTAATTTAGTTGTAGAATGGTCTGTTTCCGAAATATTTTTGAAAAATATTACAGGGTTACAAGCAATTGTTTTTTTTTTTTGTGAAATTGGAGAATAATGCAGGTCCAAAATAAAATTAATATATTTTAGGTAGGTTTGCAACGATTTCAGAATTAAATTTTGTAGACTTAAAAGATGCCAAGCTAAATGTATAGTGATGATAGAAGTGAGGTTCATTTTATACCGAGTGTTTTGAAACCTGTAATAAATATGGGTCATTTACTATATCTTTTCAAATGCAGTATTATTTTAGCATTAAATTCGAGTATATTAATTTACCTAGCCAACGAGACCAACATGTTAGCCCATTATTTATTTAAATACAGTGTGTTCCATCAGTGCGTAATTGATCCATAGCTGTTTAATTATAAGAGATAAATGGATGATTCATGTTTTATTTTCGACCTTGAATCTTCGACTTTAGAATTACAATTCATTGATTAAGATTTTTTAAGTAGAAGAGTATACAGGGTTCTTCAAAACTCATTTCTCTACATTTCTGTGAACGCTTTTATCTTGAAATAAGAATAACTTTTTTTTGTAATTTTTGGTTTTCTTGGGATTTAGGTGTTGGATTAAAACAATTTGGTTCACGTTTGTATAGCTTTTGGTACCCAGTTTAGACTTTCTTCAGTACTTAAGTTTAATAATTGATATCATTAAATATCACTTTTCTTTTAATATATTTTTTTTATGTTTAGAACCATAGTATTAATATTGTTTTGGGGTTGATGATTTTTTTTACATCATACAATGAATATGTTGGCTTTATTAATTATTTTATTATTAAATATTTAAACATGCCTAGAACAATTCATATGAGTTTTTTGTAATTTGATAAATACTTTTTCTTATACAGGGTATCCCATTAGTGCGTAGTTGCTCGATATTTCAAATAAAAATGGATTTAAAAAAGTCATAATTTAAAAATAATTTCAGTTATACAGGGGTTTCCAGGAAATTAATACATATCAAAGTTAGGTTTTTTAAATGGGATCATTTTAAGGTGTGTAGAAAAACTCATTTTCCCTTTTTAGAAATACAAGAATTAAAAAATATAAAGGTAGGCATACAGGGTGAGCCACCGGTAACGCCTTTGTAGAGTTAGAACTAATTGTTTCCATTACGAGATGTATATTAGAAAAAACAACAATTTAAAAATAATTTCAATTATACAGAGTTTCCAGGAAAGTAATACATATCAAAGTAAGTATACAGGATGGACCATTGTTATACTTTGTAGAGCCAAAATTAATTGTCTTTTAAATCTGTTTCCTCTGCAAGATGTATGTTTATTAGAAAAAGCAATAAAAAAAATAATTATAGAGGGTTTTTCAGGAAAGTAATATTTACAAATCAAAGTTAGGTTTTTTAATTTGGACACACCCATTTTTGAAATTTACACAAAAAAAAATGATGTAATTTTCTTAAGGATTTATTAAACCCATAATCTTTCGTACCTATTTGATATATTCAAGTGTTTTTAAAATGGAGGCGTTCAGTATGTCCCAAATTTCCTAATATTTTAAATTGTTTTTTTTTCCAGGTAAATTTGAAGTTTTAATAAATTCAAATATTTACCAATCAAAAATAGTCAGGGCATTTAAAAAATATATAGGTATTTGTTAGACGTAGCTTTAACATTAAAACGTTATTTTAAATAGACCATCCAGAATATTAACATTATTTAAAGTATCAATTAAGAATAGGACATAGAACAACTGAAGATTCTCTGATTAAAAATAAGTCGATTAAATAAAACATGCTTAAGCAAAATGTTACTCATTTTCGAAATACAGGGTATTGAAGTAGAAAATTCAAAAATAATTAATGGCTATACTTTTTTGATACTCAGTATAATTTAACTAAATTCGGCAAACGTTTTTAGGGCCAAAAAATCAGTTCAATAAACTGTGCCGGCGAACGGCATGGGTAAGTAATTTCTAAATTTTACGCTACTGTCCAAAAACTTATTTGGACTATAATTTTAAATTTTTTGATGTTTTTTTACATAAATATTGTACCCTTGTTGGAAACTTAAAAAGTGATTGGTTTTCGAGATATTCGCACACAAATGTGGATGTTCTTTGTTTTAATTTATTTTAAATTTCTACAATTTGATTTTTTTATAAGTTTTAAACAAGAGTACATGATTTATTTAAGAAAAAATTAAAATTATAGTCTAAATGAGTTTTTGGACGGTGGCGTAGAATTTAGAGAGGATGGAGGTGTTACTTGCCGTACGCCACTGGTAAAATTTATTTAACTTATTTTTTGCTGATATGTGTATCTTATGAAATCAAAAAACGTCTACCGAATTTAGTAAAATTATACTGAGTAATATAAAGATTATAGCCTTTAATTTTTTTGCGAATTTTCAACTTTAACATCCTGTATTTCAGAAACGAGTAACATTCTCATTCTAAATGCAATTTCTGGAAATATTGAAAATTAAAAATCTCTAATTCTCCTACGAAATTATGAAAATTACCCCCTCATATCCTCAAAGTGATATGGGGATATACGTAGTAGTGTTGATAGAACAATTGGCAGAGAGCGGACGGTCCAAGTCCGAGGTTCCAGGTTCGATGGTGCAGTGATAATTGCAATTCTCATATTTGCAGTAAAGAATTTTTTGTGGTACTTGTGGTTCGACATAGGTTCCAAGAATTTTTTTTTACAATCGGCATGGTACAATTCCGAGCGGGCACGTGAGTCTTTGTGGCACTTTCGCTCTGCGGATTATTCTATGAATTACATAGGTAATATCTAAATACCCCGGAGAGTTCTAGCATTATCAAAGAATTCTATTCTGTACAAGAGTTTTATTGTATACTGTTTGAATAAAATTAAAAAATAATAATCATGTAAATGATTTTTACTATTTGGTCTACTTTACAGAGGTGCACTCTCAATTGTTCTGCAATCAGCTGTTTTCGAGTTTTGACATATAGTTGAATTTTTTATATGGTAAGCGTACTATATTTCGGTATGATATAAATAACGTTTATAGAATTTTCAGAAAAAAAAATAGTTTAAAAAATATTTACGCCTAAATATAAAATAACAGCCTCCTATTTCAAAATAATATTTTCTTTTTTATATTTTTTTTTCTATTTTTTCTATTTTTTCTATTTTTTTTTCTATTTTTTGTAGTAAAGTTCGTAGTGAACTGTTATATGTAAAATTAGTTTCCACAGATTATTCAATGTAAAGGCATTTAATTAAAATAATAAATTTAACCTAGTTTAATATGCTCTATTTTTTAAGTCTAGGCAGTTGGAAAAAGGCCTACTAATTTATTTTAATCCATTAATACAATATTATTTTTTAAATCTAAGACCATAAAAAACAATTACTGAGGCCCTTCCTATGGGGTCTCAGTATTGCATTCGTGCAGACGAAAAAAATTTCTGACCCCATTTTTAAAAACTTTTTTTCATGTTTCTGATCATTCTGAATCCGAAAATCCAAAAAAAAAATTTTCGTCTGGTCGTCTGTATGTACGTATGCCGGCACGATAACTCTAGAACGAAAGTTCTGATTGACTTGCGGTTTTTATTTTCTTGAGTAAATACTTCTAACTTAGAACCCTATTAATTTTCAGAAATTTCGGTTCATTCTAACTATTTTAATAACAATTTTCTTAAAATCCGCCTATGCTTTCCTTATGTGAACAATTTTTAGGAATTTCAATTATTTCTGACATCAAAATTCCTAACATTCTTCACATTCCATAAATTGCAAACATTCTCTAACGACCTGTCAAACAACAGCTGTTGATAGTAAAGGTGAAATTTCTAAGGCGGGTTGCGACCTTCATACTTGCAACCATATAGCCATTTTGGAGGCTATTTTCATTCAATATTAGTCGTCAAGCCTGCCAATTTATGAAAAATATATAAGCAGTTTCTTAAAAATGACTTTTTATGGAGGTGCTATTAAGCGTACTACTATTTCGCCCCTAGCCACAAGAAACATCATCAAATTTCTCTGTCGCAACCCCATAGAATAATTAACCGGCTATTTTATTTGGCAAAAATCAAAATAATGCTTGGCTGTGCCTGTCAAGTATCAAGATGTCAACTGTGATATGTGAATGGCTCTTAAATGTCAAATTATTTAAAAATGTATACTTCTTTTGATATTTATTGCAAATAATAAATATCTCAATTCAGGCTTTCCATAAATAAAAGTACAGCAAGACAGATAATATAATGTTCTTATACGAGTACAAAGCACTTTTTTATTATATAAAAGAGAGGTAGGATATAATGCCCATTTCAAATTTGGATCATTTATGATACCAAGGTATTTTGTTGTGTTTTTCATTTTAACTATAAAGTTGTCATTTATTTGTATGTTGAAAGAAGGCCTTTGAAAATTACATTGCTCTCTATGGATCTACTTTAACACAAAAATAGTTTTGTGCTATAAGTTGCTATAACCTATCTTCACAAAACTACTAATAATTTACACATAGTAAGTGGTATTAATATAACATCAAGTAATTTTTTAAAATAAAGTACATGATCTCAAAACAAATAATCTATAATGCGGATAAAATGAGGGGTAAAATAACAATAAATTAAGAGAAATACTTAAAAAGGGCAGGTTTAAAGAGTATTATCACAAGAAAGTATATCCGTTCTGTTTGAGGTTACTTTTGAATACATTTATTTTTTTTTTAATTTCTGTAGGCAGTCTATTAATTTTTTTTAAACCTTTAATAAAAATTGAATTTTGGGAACTTTTAGTGATGGCTTTAGTCAGATTGGTTTCTTGTATTATAGTTGTGATATTGCGAATTACATTGAATTTTTTCTAATAGATCTGATGCGATGGTACTGTCATTTTTATTTTATAAATAAATATCAGTCATGTATTGAACATAATTCTGAACTGAAAGCCAATTTATTTCTTTTAACATAGTTGCAATACTCATCCTTCTGTCCTTTATTAATAGAATATAAATAGGCGAAGTAAGAAGCCCAAATATTTTACATGAACAGGCTTAAGAGGTAAAGGAGCCAATTATTATTGGATAAATTGCTCGAAGAAGTTTTTAAACCCTAATCAAAATGCGATATAGAATGGTTTTAAAAATCAAGGCTTGTTAAAATCATCACATGGTTTAACCTAAGTAATACCAATGCTTCACAAACCAAAAAATTCAACGTGCTAATATTACTATCTGCTTTCGGTATTTCGTTCCAAGTTAAATCATTTCTCGTTTTTGTTACGCTACGAGTTTATCCTTGTGGGCCTCAGTCTCGATAAGGTGGGAACCACCATTTTAGCGTCTGTCGAATATTAAATTAAAATCAATCTCATTAATTACCGCATTTTTGTTAATATGTTATTTATGGTTCATTTTCTGATTAGGCCATGATTTCTTAATTTGCGTTTCTGTTTTCGTGTATAAATTGTACTATAGTTTATTAAATTGTATCGCTTATATTATTGGACTTTTATTTGATTTTCAATACATGGGGAGAATAAACTAATCAAAGTAAATATTTCTACCTAATATCATTTTTTAGGTAAAGCACCTCTTTATCAAAAATATTTTTTTGTCAAAAATCAATATTGAAAGTTTTAGAGGCCTGTTGTAGCATATTTTAAAAATTGAAAAAAGATATTGTCTTTAAATACTGATATATTGTTATTACTTATCATTTAATGTTTTCATTTTATTCTAATTTAATTAAATAAAGGAAAGTAAAAACAAAACAAAAATAAAACAATAATTTTATTTTCAAAATCACAAATATGTATCACACAAATATTCATATTAAATTATTAAGTCATTGGAGTTTCTTTGTATAACTCAATAATTTCAAAAAAGGTTTAATATTTCGGTTCATCTCATACTCAGTTATACTTTTTTCAATCCTATCATCGAGTTTTCGGTATAGCCTATACAGTGAGCATCATAAGTCTTACCCCCCCCCCTAACTAACTCATTACTGGAGTCTTGTTAGGAAAATCACCGAGACAGGTCGATTTTTTATTTCTACAATGTACATTTTTGTATGATTAGTTTACCCTTAATTTCATCCCTTACTGGAGGGGAGCAACCCTTTTGAAAAATGTAAATGGCATGGGGTGGTGAGTGATAGCTTATTTGAAAGGGGGTTTTATTCTCTATTCAACCGTGCAAAAAATTTTGAAATTTGCTTCATTACGTGTTGATTTATTAATGTTTAAAAATAACAAAACCTCACAAAATAGGAAAGTAACTAAACTAACAGTGACCTTCTAATGGCAAAAAGTCTTACTTCACGTCTAAACCAAAACCGAAACATGCAGGGCCGAATTTTAATTCTAATGATGAGTGCGCTACGTTAATTTCCGTTATTCTGAAACAACAATTAGTCGAGAATTAATGAAGCAAATTTCAAAATTTTTACACAGTTGAATAAAGAATAAAACCCTCTTTCAAATGAGCTGTCACTCACCACCTCATGCCATTTAAATTTTTCGAAAGGGAAATTAAGGGGAAAATATTCATACAAAAATGTACATTGTAGAAATCAAAAATCGACGTGTCTCGGCGATTTTCCTAACAAGACTCCAGTAACAAGTTAGATAGGGGAGGTAAGACTTATGGTGCTCACTGTATATTTTGTCACAAACCCTCACGTACTCGCTCACAAATATACCATGCAGCTTGTAGCAACAATTCTTAGAACCGAGGTACTACCGCAAGCAAGTGCCACAAAAAAATCTTGATCGCAAATGCCTGTACCGGTCGATGCTCATTTTTCTTTCTTTAATTCTCAGATTTTCAATTTTTCTCTGGTTTGTTTTCACTTTGGGTATTTGAGGGTGTCATTTTTATAATTTGGTAGGAGGAATTAGAGATTTTTCATTTTCATTATTTCCAAAAATAGTTTTAGAGATAATAACGTATGAAAACAATTCATTAATTAGACATATTTTCATTTTTTTACAAATCTTATAATTTTGCAAACATTATACACTCGAGGTACAACAAAGTTAAAATATTTTTATCTATAGATTTCAAAAAACAAACAATATGAAAGTTATCCCATTAAACAATCCTAAGTTTGATATGTATTACTACTCTGTATAAATTTTTTTTATTAATTTATTTAATGTTGGCCTATTTCTAACTAGGAGGTTTAAACACTGACGCTGGCGAGAACACTACCCCCAATTACTAGAAATTTAGCCAAATCCCCTGCTTCTCCAACCAGAGGTATGGATCTTTAACGATACCAACATCCATCGACTCAGAACCGACGTCTTTACATCTCCTTCGAAAATATGGCACAAACCACGGTATACCTCGTACTTATTGATTGAACTTCTGCCCGCTGAGTTATGGAAATTAGCGAGCAGTTTGTTCGGACGTACGCCGACTTTCATTAAAATGGTTACTCATCCAACTACTAACTGCGGTGGGCTTGGCTTGACTACAGATATTGATACACAATAAGTGAACCTGCTAAGCCAGGCCACTACCCTACTCTGTATATTCGAAATTATTTTTAATTTGTTGCGTTTTCTGATATATATCATGCTGTTAAAACTGACTTAAAACATAAATGGAAAAATCACTTTTGGCTCATAGATCGAGGCGCTGTGTATTAAAAAGTAGACATGTTTTATGCAAAAAAATCTAAATTATTTTTAAAGTCATCGCGTGAAAGACTTTGATTAATCAAATACTTTTTTGAAATACACGCATTGGACAAGACTGTATAAGATTATTTTCAAATCCATAAATAAAGAGTAATTCAAAAAAGTGTTTTAAGCCACCTTCAATAAATCTGTACCTTAGAGCTAACGAATCGTATCTCTACTTTTATATTAAGTGTAGTTCGCTAAAATACCTAAAGCTTTTATTTTGTAGTGGTTATAAATCATAAATGTACTAACTAGCTTTTGATATAGTACACTTAGAAAAAATAGAATTTTAATTTTTCAAAGAAATAAAAACGTATTTAAAACTTTGAGCTTAATTTTCTCCAAATCTATAAGACTGGAGATGATTTTTTACCTATAAGGTACAGAAATATCAGTTTTCTTTGGACATTTTCAAACTTTTATATTAATTATTGTTATTTTTTTTCAGCGTATTTTCGTAGAAAAATATTTAAATCGTCGCAATTTTTCGAGTTAATCGGTAGCACGATATCAGTGGTCTAAGCTCATGTTCATTTCACCTCTAACAATAAAGACGTTTGATCTCAGAATGTATATCCTCTGATGTCAATGTAGATCTCTGATTTACATTATAGTATCTTCGGATGTACCTTCTAGGATTAAATGGACAAGGCTGCAGATATACTGCCCAGAGATACATCTACGTATCAAAGGGTTGATATAGAATTGAACATGATACGATGATCATTAATATCGTCGGGAGTAGAAGATTTTTCCGGACGCGTTCAAATCGGGAAAATCTACTGGAAATAATGGATATTATGAAGAAGCTGAAAGAAATACTTGGAACGTCAAATGGGATAGAAAGTGAAAGTGGAATGAGGTGTTTCAAATGGTGAGTGTTTTGATTTAAATTTAATGTTCTCTGTTACTAAAATTATTACAATACATAACACTAATAATAATAACGCCTTTATTAATTCCAAATAGATATTAAACAAATATAATTAAAAACAAATTATAAAAAATTTTAAAATATAAAGGGCGAAGTTTATTTTTAATTTTGTTCTGGATACAATCAAAAATATTCTTTTACTTAATACTCGATCTTTTTTTTTCGAATTTATGATTAATTTTAATGTTCTTTGAAATTTTTTATTCTTTTTTAGGAGGACTGAGCAGCTTTAAATGGTGAGTATTTTGATTTAAATTTAACTTATTTCAGAATTTTTTTCAGAATTTTGATTTTTATTAAAATTTATTTTGTTATTTTAACATTAAAAATAATTATTAATGGATAATTAATAAATATCTTTATTGAAATAGGGATCATAATTTATAAATATTAATTTTTATTAATACCTATACCAAACGTCTCGTAGAAAATATTAATTTGTAAGTATTAAAAAATAAATTAATGGCTATTTATTCAACCAGGTCCGCAACCTAAACGAGTTACATGAAACGATATTTCGTAACGTGTTACATATAATATTTTTTCTAATTTTGGCTAGAGTATTTATAAAATTGTGTTTTATATAAAAATTACTGACAGCAATGCAACCAAAATTACTTTCTTGTATTGTTAGTTTCATATTTATTGATTTTATTGACAAATAGAAAATAATATTAATTTATTCCCAACGATTTGTTGTAGTGTGTTTTTATTGCTTTGCAAAGTTATTTAGTTTTAAAAAAGTGGGTTATTTTGTCGTGTATTGTATTTTGATTATTTTGTGCAGATTTAGAATGGAAAATGAGGATCAAAACAACATTATTACTAGGTTTTAAGTTCACTAAATTCTATTTATATGTAGCCAACCTGGGAACTAGGTTTGATGTTTTCAATAATAATGTATATATTGATTTTAAAACCAAAAGGTTAATTTTTCTTTTTTTTCGAAACTGGTGACATATTGAATTTTTTCTAATTTTGACATATTAAGTGACATTTTTGTGATCTACTTTACGTAACCAGTTGCATAATGTTGAAAATTATGAAACTGGTTACGAAAAATTCATTATTTCACTAAATGCAATAAGAAAACAAATAATAAACCTTCTCTTGATTTTAAAATTATTATATACATTATATTTGAAAGTTTATATCAAAGAAGGCAGGTTGACTTAAAAGTAGAATTTGGTTAAACTTGCAACCTAGTAATAATGTTGTTTTGGTCCATATTTTCCATTCTAAATCAGCACAAAATAAATAAAAGACAATTCCCGACAAAATAACCCACTTTCTTGAAAACTAAATAACTTTAAGGAACAATATAAACTAAACACACTACAATAAGTCGTTGAGAATAAATTAATATGATTTTCTAATTGTCAATAAAATGAATGAAAGTAATATTGGTTGCATAGATGTCAGTAATTTTTTACCATAACACAATTTTTTAAATAATCTTATCAAAATTAGGACTTCGCTCTGCTCGTCCCGCAAATATTTACTCGTTACATAAAATAAGGCAATTCGTAACTGGTTGCATAAATAGCTATTTTCTATTTTTGACAATAAAGTGAAATATTTTGTAATCGCAGCAAGTGTCAAAACGATCTACTTTATGCAACCAGTTTCATAAACTAGTACATTATGCAACTTATTACAAAAAGTTGATTTTGTCACCAGTTACGAAATGAAAATAAATAAAAATGCCGCTTTTTTGGTTTTTAAATCGAAAAATCGAAATCACCAAAAATCGATAAAAATGCAATGAATAGTGACATTTCACATTTGACAATTTGACATTACGTTTAACAACAAAAAGAAAACAAAAAATAAAAGCTGTAAATTGCATTTTATTTTATTATTATTGAAAACTGGCCCAGAATTGTTGAGGGTAAAATTTTGACGTACTCCTTTAAGGATAACGGGTAAAATGTATTTTTTTTTAATTTTCAGCGGGTAATGTCAAAAATCACATCAGCAACACTGCACATGTCACTTATTTTTATTACTATAAAAAAAACCGTCGTAGGGCAATCAAATACACCAATTTTCTGAAATATTTGATTGGAAGTATCTACAAAAGAATGAGGGTGCATCATTTTTTAACCAAACACAATTATAAATAATCAAGAAAAAATTAGAACATTTTTTGTATGTAACACGTTACGAAATGCCGTTTTGTGTATCTCGTTCATTTTGTGGGAACTCGCTCCACTTTACTCGTTACACAAAATAAGGCATTTCGTTACTGATTACATAAATAGCTGTTATATCGCTAAATTGCTATTTATGAAACCAGTTGTGAAATGTTTTATTTTATGTAACTAGTGAATATTTGCGGGACGAGCAGAGCGAGGCCCCACAACATGAACGAGTTACATAAAACGACATTTCGTAACATGTTACATACAATATTTTTTCTAATTTTGATTAGAATTATTTATAAAATTGTATTTTGGTGAGAAATTACGAATATATTGGCAACCAATATTACTACTTTCTTGTATCGTTAGTTGCATATGCATCATTTTATTGACAGAACATAATATTAATTATTTATTCTCAACGACTCGTAATGGTTTATATGGCTTATTAAAGTTATTTAGTTTCCAAAAAAGTGGGTTATTTTATCGTGTATTGTGTTTTAATTATTTTATGCTGATTTAGAAGGAAAATAAAGACCGAAACAACATTATTATTAGGTTATAAGTTTAACCAAATTATATTTTTATAAATCAACCTGCCCTTCTTTGGTAACCTTTCAATAAAATAATGTATATTATTTATTTTACAACCAAAAAAGGTAAATTTTTATTGGCTTAATGAATTTTTCGAAACAAGTTTTATAATGTTCAGCATTATGCAATTGGTTGCGTAAAGTAGATCATTTTGACATTTGCTACGATTACAAAAAATTTCACTTTATAAGTCAAAATTGGAAAAAATATTTTAGAGCTTTTTTGATTATGTCCATTAAATTTGAAATCGATACCTCTAACCGTTCGGGAGTTATGGTGGACACACAGAAAAAATGTTTTTAGTCATTTTAGAGATAGTCTGACAGTTCTGTTAAAAATATTTTTTACCTATACTATATTTACACTCATCTTATGTGATGTGGAAGTAATAGAATAAACAAAAAAATTTAAATGACTTTATATTGGGAACTAAGGATCAATATCTGTCAACTGAAAAGGTCGGCTGGGGAAATAAATTTAAACCACTTCTAAAGCTTATAGTAAATCTTCTAATAAAAGCTAAACGCACCATATCGTCGTTATAGGGTCAAAACCTCGTAACTCATATTTTGGCGTAATTGAATTTTTTTAAAAGGATTAATTTTAAAAATGTAAATCTTTAACCATTTGGCATCTTGTTGACTTGTCTTTTTCTACTACATTAAAAAAGCTACTTTTCCAAATAAAAGTTTAGTGTTTCCTGAAAACCTGGTAATTTTATGATACGATGTTTCAAGTCTACGAAGACGATATTCGCATATACTAAAATAATTATTATTGGGTCCATCCTATATTATCTAGCATTGGTATTTGCGTATATTTTGCATGATTCATAACATAACCTCAAACAAATTGTTTATACCTTATCTAACTGTTGCATGTTGTATGGTCTTTTATTCGGACAAGGCATATCATATGCATTAAGCAACTCTTTTTCAATATTTTTCTCTATAATAACCAAAAATAATAACAAAATTACCATCAGCTTCAATAAAACCAGGTAAATTAAACACGGTACACAATCGGACGACTATAAATAGTTACTTCACAAAGTGCCGATATTTGAATTTAGTTACATTATGTTACGACATTATACGCCGATATTTGAATTTAGTCACATTATGTTACGACATGATACGCCGGAAGCTTCGGCAGATTGTGTAGCTTCATGATTTTACACAATATGCCGACGCTTTATGATGTGACTGGGATCTACATGAAAAGACGAATTTCACTATAAAACTACCACATATACATGATGATTCGTGCAGGAGGAATGACGTTATCGGTATTTTTTAATGGCAACCCCATTTTTCATTATGGACGCAGTGTATACAAACTTTATGCATGATATACTTTTGAATTCAGCCTGACTTGACGATTCCAAAAATTAAATATTATATTGGATGTTTCCTTTAAAAAAAATGTCGATGACGTCATTACTTACATGTTCATCACTCTGTATATATAACATTTTGTTCAAAATGAAACAAATTAATATTAAAAATCGACCTGTTTTGGGAATTTCTTAAAAAACTTCATGTTTTGGCTAAAGATGAGTATATAGACCTCGGGTAGTCTTATTTAACAGGCTATTATGATATAATTAACAATGTTAAAGAAAACATAAAACCTGCTCCTGGACGTCTTTAATTACACAATCAACCACTTTTTATAAATGTATTCCAAACACCAATGATTTGGTACATGAATACATCAAATAAACCACAATTTTTCACATACTTAACAAACATATCACAAACATCTTGACGTCGCCTTTCAAAGGTCCATCACTACATCACTACTAACTGGTCTATTAACCGCCTAACTAATAATAAACTTATTAATAAAAATTATAAACTGGTACAACATAATTGCTTTATAGAATAGAAAAAAAAACTTGAATGTTTTGTGAAGGTGAGTTTCGATACTGGAAGAGTTATTGATGTACTGATGATGTTTGAGAGTGGCAGAAATTGCACTCGCTGTGTTAAAGATTATTTAATTTGCTAGACATGGATGGTCGTTAAACGACTATTATGACTGCTTGGTATGGGGATTATGGATTTTGAAAGGTGTCGAGTGGGATTAAGGATGTTGATTTATTTGTATATTTAGAATGCGATAAGTATTGCACTTGTAATGATTACTTAATCGTAAGCTTATGCAAATATATGCAATAAGAGTTTTTATCTCCATTTCTATTTATAATCTTTAACAGATGAAGAAAGTGTATAATAAACAATTTCATTTATTTAAAACATCACCCAGAAAAGTGGATTTTTTTTTTATAATAATTGTATACTTTTTTGACAATAAAAGGAAATGAAGACAAGGACAATTTCTATTAAATTGCTCCGAATATTAGTAGTTATTCTTCACAATTGTAGGTAGAGCTTATTCAATACCAGCTACTTATATTGGTATTAAATGCTACGCATTTGGCTTGGCAGTCTCAGAATCAGTCGGGACTAGAGTGTAGACAGAAATTGAACAATACTTTGGTAGTTAGAGAGATGGTAAATATCAAATCCCAAAATTGAAAAATCGAAAAATCGAAAAATCGAAAAATCGAAAAATCGAAAAATCGAAAAATCGAAAAATCGAAAAATCGAAAAATCGAAAAATCGAAAAATCGAAAAATCGAAAAATCGAAAAATCGAAAAATCGAAAAATCGAAAAATCGAAAAATCGAAAAATCGAAAAATCGAAAAATCGAAAAATCGAAAAATCGAAAAATCGAAAAATCGAAAAATCGAAAAATCGAAAAATCGAAAAATCGAAAAATCGAAAAATCGAAAAATCGAAAAATCGAAAAATCGAAAAATCGAAAAATCGAAAAATCGAAAAATCGAAAAATCGAAAAATCGAAAAATCGAAAAATCGAAAAATCGAAAAATCGAAAAATCGAAAAATCGAAAAATCGAAAAATCGAAACATCGAAAAATCGAAAAATCGAAAAATCGAAAAATCGAAAAATCGAAAAATCGAAAAATCGAAAATAAGAAAAATCAAAAAATCGAAAAATCGAAAAATTGAAAAATCGAAAAATTGAAAAATCTGAACTTCGAAAAATTGGAAAATCGGAAAATTGAAAAGTTAAAAAAACAACCACCTATGTTTAATAAAAACTTTCCATTCTACACTTAACTTTTATTTAATAAAAAAACCGTAATAGTATTAGACTGCAATTTACGGCCATTACTCATTCTAATGGCTACCATAAATTGCTCGTTTAATAATATACTATTATACGAATATTTGATGATTTCCGAGTGGTTTACCCTTAGAGTAACTGAAAAATTGATATACCACCAATGCAGTGATTAGGATATGGATGAGCACATTTGTTTGTTAACTTAAAATCCTTTAATTTGGGCTTTTTAGAGTTTCTTACTTTATTATATAAAAATAAAAGTGAATTGGTCTATAATAGCAATATTCATTCTTATGATACAAGGCAAATTTTTATGTACCTTACCGACGTTTAGAAATTTGCAAAACTACTTTCAACGAACTTTAAGGATATCGAAAATATAAATAAAACTGCGACTCAAGTAAATGTCATAATTTTGAATGTTATTTAACTACTATTACACATTATTAATAGTTTTTAACTGATTAACATATTTATTTAATAAAATTTGTATTATTTAAAGCACCATCTGTAAACTTAAACTTGTGTCATGTCGTTAGATATCAGAGATTAAAACAGAATTGAAATAAATTTAATTCAGAATACAAAATTTGTCAGTTTGTGCACAAGAATGTGACGTTTATAAAAATAAATTAAAAACAGACCTTTATTTACTCTGTATAAATAAATCATATCATTCTACAATTTATTGGGTTTTACAAATAAATCAAAAAAAGTGTTGTGAAAAACAGAATTAAAGTAACAAAAAAAAACAATGAAAATTATAAAATCAAATTATTGTTTTATAAACATGAGTTCAGTTGACCCTGACCCGCCCACAATCCGACCATTACCTGTTCCTAATTTGAATATAATGTAATTAAAATAGCATTCGAATCAGATCTCTTACTTGGAATTTTGGATCCGCTACAGATTAGTTTCCCATTGACAAGGATCTGCGTAATTTTCGGCGGTATTCCAGTCCAAGCGGGAAAAAATAGGTGGTAAACTATGGGTCGGTGGTTCATCATGTTATCGGCGACGTCTTTCGGTCTGGACATTTCCAATTTTCCATTACCCTACAAATAAACATTTATTCAAAATTGAAATACAGGGTGATACCAAAGATTAGAAATAACAAGAGAGGACAAGTCATACCTAGGAACTAAAATCAATTTAAAGGGGTTTCATAGGCGGCGGCTTGATATTTAAGCAGTATGTTGTCCTTAGGTGATTCTAATACAGTTACGCTTTACGTGTCAACTAGGATTATTTGACTGAGCCTCTGTGATTTAAATTTTTTTAGTTCTAGACTAATATTTAATAATAAAATTGAAAAATTCATACTGTATATTATTTCATAGTAGATTCAGTAAAGTTAAATTATGTTTAGTAGCAATTCCTTGAATAATTATCACCTTACGCCTTTTTTTGCTGCCATCTAGTATTTTACCTTACTTTATAAATAGGGGCGACAAAAATGTAAGATTTAGTTTCATTACAACTCTCCTACAAGAAACATTACTTTAATTATCCTTTTCAAGAATAAAATATATTTTTTAAAACGTCTTTAGTGTTATTCAAGATATAACAAAGGCCGCACGCATATTTGTATACAACACCCAGGATCGCCAGTCGGCTTTCGCCCGAACATATCTGGTAAATAGCAGACGATATGGCAAATGGCTTGGGTAACTAACATCCGTGATCGCAAAAATGTTCGTTAAAAATCAGTCTTTAGGCTTTTTAAAGATATACCTTGTCCAATTGGTAGATTTTATTACAACAAATTTTATTGCCTATTATAAACAAAGATTATTGGATATGGTTACCAACAAAGTAGATATTAGGAAATATACAGTAAACGATAAGGATGTTAAACCAATATTCCTCAAGCTCTATCGAACATTATGTTGATATGCAAAGTTTTACTTGTTCTTGCCCCGAAGGCTATACAGGGAAGATATGCAAACATCAATCAAGTATTATAAAAAAATACAACATAACATCGGCATGTAATATCTTGTGTCAAGACCAAAAAATAATTTTATATAAGATAGCTACTGGCACGAACCCTCCTAACTAGTTCTTAAAACCACTGCTTTTAGTAAAGGAACCGGAATCCAGCACTACCTGTTTAACAAAAATACCAACTATTTGTTAGAAAGACCCATCACAACCTCTTCATTAGATACAGATTGCGATAATGATTTGGAAATGACAACCCTATAGAGGAAGTAAATACCAGTGCTCTTATAAATGAGTGGAAACTATTTGCAACGAAATTTACATCCGATATCGAAAAAAATTTGAGGGATGACCCGGAAAACTTTCAAGAAGGAGTAAAAGTCTTTATGAACAGTTATAATACGAATGTGAAAAGGTCCTCCAGCCTTTTAAGTGGCTTACATACTGCATTTAAATTTAGGGGTACTAGCACCAAACGATTAATTAACGCTTCTCGAAAGGGCATGAAAATTTCCGTACAATCAACTACTATTATGCGCAGAAAAACTAAATTTACAGGGAGATGGCGATTCCAATCAGGAAGAAAACCGAAAAATGGAACTCAGAAACAGAGGTTAGCACCCCATGATTTACAAGAATGCGTTAAAGACAATAAGTCCCTAGGCAGAAGGAAAATTGCTAAATAATATTTTTTATTCAAAGTACATACATACTTCTTATAACTACCTGTTACCTAGAATACATATTTTGTTAATTAAATTTGCAATAAAAGTGCCAAAATCTATCAAAATTGTTGAAATTTGTAATCACGGATGCTATTTAGTAAATAGGATTTACGATATCGTATGCTGTTTACGGAAGAGGTTACGGCAGCGTTCGGGTTAAAACCAAATCCAATCATGGACACCACTGAACTAACTCAAACGGCTTGATTCTCTTGAGCCTTTTTATTAGATTGGCATTATTGAAGAGCAGGATAATCTCAACGTTCCCATGTTGGAGCAGTCGTTGGTGACTACTGGCAAATTTTTCTATTGTATTTCAACAGTATCCATTTTAAGATCCTTATGAAGATCAGTATTGCGGCAGTACCAGGGTGCATCGACAATGTTTCTTAATACGTTATTCTGGAAACGTTAAATAACTTCTTTTGTATTTTATACCAAGTTCTTCGCGTTTATTTTTAATATGAACTTTCCAGCGAAGTCTAGCATTAAGTGTCTTAGCCAGATATTTTTCTGTATTGGCAAGTGTCGTTTATTCTAATAGGAATAAATTCATTTTGTTTATTAGAATCATTCACAAAACAACTCTCCCGGAGAAAATGTTCAAGCTAGGTGTTCATCCAGGTGGTTTCAAATTTTTGCAATTTCTATTAGCGTCTTCGTGATTTTTTCAACAGCAAGGATTGTAGTATCATCTACAATTTTTGCGATAGTATTCGACTCAAGATTGGGTATATCTCTGGTATTCAAGTAGAGTACTGAACCTAGTACACTACCTTGAGGTACTCCTGGCTTAATTTCTATTAAATAGGATTTTAATAGATCAAAGCACTGACGTAGCATGAACATGTTCAGTTTTTGAATTAGGCCTTCATGCCATACATTGTCGAAAGCCTGAGCCACATCCAAAAAGACGGTGGAGCAAGGACTTCTCGGTGATATCTGTGATTTTATGAACTTTGTCGATGGTCGAGTGTTTTTCTCTGAAGCCAAACTGATCAGAGGGTATTAGGTCCTTTTCTTTATTTATAGGTTTCAATCTCTTAAGAAACAATTTTTCATAGGGTTTCGAGATAGCAGGTAAAAATAAGATGGATCAGTATGATGTAACTTCATGGGGAAGTTTACCTGTCTTAGGTATCATTATAATTTCTGCCACCTTACACATCTTTGGCACGTACTTTAGTCTAAAAGAGACATTGTTAAGATTGGCCATTTTGAAAACAGCTATCCGCGGAAGCATTTTTAAAATTTCCTTAGCAATCATTTCAAATTCGGGGGCATTTTTCGGATTTATGTTTATTTGGATTTCTTAATCTGGTAATAAATTGATTTTTTTAAATTTAATCGGTATTGAATGAAAACACTGCGACAAATGAAAATAGTGCGACATTTAGTGTTTTCATATACAACTTGAATTGATTGGCGTGTGTTAAAAAAAGAGGATTGCCATTGGTTGATGCATTATAGTGTAAAATAATCAGTTTAATACCATTAAAGCATTAAAGCACTTATACAACTAGTATAATATTTGTTGCTACAAAAGTGCTGCCTAAAGCCCGTATTTATAAACAGCTGAGTCATCCTTGAACGAAAATCAAAGTTGCTCGATTATTGTAAGCATTGTTATAGAAAGCCGATATAGGACCTTCTCCATCCCTATCATAAATAATTAACACATCTTCTCCAAATTTTTATGGAAATATTACTTCCCTTCTGCTTAAAAAAAAAAACTGGAAAAACCTAGTGCTTTGTGGCGATTTCTATAAAGTATTCTTTTGTTTGATGATCATTTCTATTATTTGTAATTGTAGATTCTAATTATAAATTTCGATAAAGGACTCATTATTAGACGGAGCAAGGGTAAGCTATTTTAGTACTTAACCCAGGGTGGCAGTACAAAATAAGTTTGTCAATAATCATTTTGGGAGAGGTGTACAAACTGAAACTAGCAGGTACTCAGAATGTGCCGAATCCAAAGATGCCATGCTAACTTGATACGTACATAATAATATATTAGGATCGATCAATGTAACAAAATAAAAGGCTTATTTAAAAACTGTTATATAACGTTATTTTTAGATCTGATTTATTTTTAGATCCGGTTTACTTTAATCGATTTTTTTACAGTAATTACCGCAAAACAAAATTCAATACAGGTATCGTCTGTTTGTTTTCATTCTTTACCGGACATACATCACTATCGATAAACAAAACTAAGCATGCTGTTCGAAAAATAAATGAAACCACAACAATAGATCTATTTAAATTAAATGGATTTTCCCCTGTAGAAATAAACTAATACCTGAATACTGCTCATGAATTTGTAATTAAAAAGATACGATACATTTTATTGTAAAGGATGAAGATTTATTGAATATGACTGATTTCAAGGTGAAGTAGCGAAATCTATTTTCAAAATAGGCAACAAAAATAACAAAATAACCACGTATTTAATAAAAAAGCTCCTTTTCAAATTTTGTTCTGAATTTATAGTATTTTGGGAATATCGTTTATAAATATTTCTTCAGTAATTTAAAAATCTGGACGCAACTAATACAATATGCTGTACAATAATAATTGTTAATAGAAAATCTATCAAATATTAAGCTTATAAGAACATTTATACAGCACACTGTAACGTGAAAAGACCCGGCTGGAATTTTGTAAAGTGGTTGACGGACCATCAGAAAGTATCATATGCAAGGATTTAGTTTAAAACCCCCGCAAACGAGAAGTCAGGCAACTCAAAGTTGTAAAAAAAATTAAAATACACATATTTGATTAGATAATTCAGTTTGTTAAGCATTCAACATGCAGTTAAATTTGTTAGGTATAAAAAATATTTCCTATATTCCTGTAATATTAACACTCCACTAAACCGATTAATTATTTTGCCAAATGATGACGTAACTGTGTTCTTCTAATTGTAATCGGACCCTATAATCGTACCACCTTGCGGCCACTAGCTCTTAGACTAATACTTTAAATAACAAAATATTTGAACTTTTCAGTTAAATTGTTCTGTTGTAAAAACACAAAATCCTATAAAAAAGTTTAAAAGTAGTAACTGAGCAGTTTCTTAAACTTTTTAATTAACCTAGATAAATACCTATTTAAATATTTCAGTTAAACTTTTTCCTCAGATTTTGTTCTTATTTTTCTTGTTGAAAATAATAATAGGATAACGTATATTTGACTCACCCTTACTGCATTACCAATGGACATTTGAAGATTCATCTGCAAGAAATTGGTCGGATCAACAATGATACTGACTTCCCCGTATAATCCAATCTGTCGATCATACCTGTATTGAAAGACGCTTGGACAAGGACTGTCGAGGTTTTGAGATCTTGAAACTGACATCTTCAGTATTGTCAAATAAATTAAAACCAGTTCCGTCGTGTGCGCCATTCTGTACGATTGGTGGCTTAAATTTACTATACGAGTATTACGTAGGTATCACAATAAATAAATAAGTTAATATGTAATAAATAAATTCTTTTCTTAGATGTAGAAATTTAGAATCTGAGCGACCTTTGTGGAGAGTTTTCTTCTTATAGAGGTAGAATAATTATTTTATCCTGTAAAGAAAATATCAATTAGATTATTTTTGATATATTTTATCTACCGAATTTGGTATATTTTTTCTCACAGACAGAAATAAAGGGGGAGGCCAGAATGAGTGCATATATGATGGATATCTCCAATAACTGGAACCCATTGTAAATGATTTCAAAACTAATTTCTTCTGGTAATCCTTTCTGATTTTGATCTTCCAATTGTTTTAGTCTATGAATTGTTAAAGATGTTATGAATTTTATCATTTCATCTGTTAGTTTAAAACTTACACATCCAATATCCAAAGGACCCCCCACTTTCCTTATGTAAAGTGACGACCGGTCAAATTTTCCGAAACTTTGTACTCAACCTAGTAACCAAAAGTGTCAACTCATTCCTATGACTAGTTTTAGATATCCACGGTGTTAAAGTTGAAAATTGCCTAGTGTTTCGGAATTTTTATTTTCAAACTTACTGTCCCATTACAGACATCTGACCAAAACTTATATATGCTACATACAGTCAATTTAGCTTCTCAGTTTAAAGAAAAAAATACTAAAATTAGCAATTCACCACTTTAACGCCCCTGTATCTCGATAACTGGTCATAATATCGAATTTAAAATGCGCACCTCATTAAAAGGTGGTAAAAGTATTATATACTATAAAAATGGTTACATTTGTACTTTTCTTAAAATGGAATATCTTCTAACAAATAAATCACCTCGAATAGTTTGAAGCTTAAAGATATATATTTAAGTAGTATTACCTTTCCCAAAAATAGAAGAGGTAGGGTCTCGTATGCGGACGAATCTAAAACTAACAAGGGATCAGGCTCTGGCGCAAATGGAGTTAAACTCAAAAGCGATATCACCGTCTCACTGGGAAAACAAGAGAATACAAGAATCTTTAAGGAGGAAGTACAAAAAAACAAACCATCTTAATTCTATCAGACAGCCAACCAGCCTTAAAGGCCCTTAATTTAAACAGAATCAGGTCTAAGATGGTACTCAGGACTCAAACCTATATTGGGGATGGGGATAAGCAAAACCACTGCTCTAAAATCAAAACACACCAAACTCACTGGAAACAGACAAATTGCCACAGAATGCTAAGTGTAACAAACCCGCGCATGGGTGCTGATGTGTTACATTTTGCCAGGCTTCATATATCCACTATTGTGAAATTACTAACGGGTCACTGCTTGCTAGAACACCTTCATGAGATGGAATTACACTAGGATTCCACTATGTGTACAGTGTACACTTGAAGAGGAACAAAACCTCATACCATGTTATCTTCGACTTCTTTTCTCTTTTGAAGTCTTAGTCTGCATGAGCATCCAGCCCAAAAAGGTACTCTAATAAATTGAAGGTATATAGTTATAAAAACAACGATTAGAATAAATATTAAAAATGCGTGAGTTATATCCGTTATACTTAAGAGGTTTTTCTTTTAGTTCCATATTTTAAACACTGTATAAACAATCGGAGAAAATATTATATGTTTAACACGGCAGAGAAACAGATTTACTGCCTTGGCTAGTTCCATTGCCTCGGTAATGTAATGCTAGCCGCGGCAGTAATTCTGATATTTCTCTGCCTAGTTAAAAAATAACTACATATTACATACTTAGATTTTTTAGGATAACTGTTTTAAAATAAAAAGAAATTAAAACATTTAGATTTTCATTTAAATAAATTGATGATCAACTCTTATAAATGGTGAAAATTACTGATGTTCTTAATGAACGCCCATACGTTAAAAAAAAGTGGTGCTTCGGTTGTATATTTAGATGAGGCATGAATTTTTTCGAAGGGCGATACCAAAAAAGAATCTGACAGGATACAAATATAAAATCAAATAAAACAAGAGTGTGCAAGTGAGGAATAAAGCCATATTACTGTCCATGCAGGTAAGGAGAATGGCTTTATTTTTAATACAGAATTAATTTTACTTCAAAATTTAACAAATGTGACTATCGTGACAACATGAATACTGAAATGTTTACTGAATGGTTAAAAAAGAACTTATGTGAATTGAACCCCATTGAGAACAAATGTGGTATTTGTAAACAATTCTACAATAATCGCTTCAGTAGAAATGGCCACAGTAATAAAGCTGCAAGAAGCGTGTAAATAAAGCTCTAATAAAATAATAGAAAATATTTTAAAAATTTTAACATATTTGTTTAAATAATTTTTTTATATAAATAAAATAAATTTAATAATAACTTTTCAATTTTACATGAAAATATGCAAATTTAACTCCATTAAGATAGCCATCCTAAATCTATAGTTTAACAACCAGCAAATTAAAAATTTTGTACGAATTAGTCACATATTAAATGAAAGTCGTGAATATGATTAAAATTAAAGCAGGAAAACTTGCTAAATTATTAATAATTAAACGTGGGATTTATTCTGGATCTATGTACCCACAAGATGAAGACCACAAAAAATAAAAGATGTCCATCATATTCCTAAAATCAATCTAGGACTTACTCTTATGGTATTTGTCATGTTTTTAAAATATTTTAGATATATCATCAAAGACAGGCAGAATCCTGTCACGCAAAATTGCTAAAATCCATAATCGATTATTCTACATAATGGTAAATACTAATTAGTGATCCCACTAGACGAGACGAGAGATGCCTGTCTCTCGTCTCGTAGGACGAAAGAAAATTGTTCTCTCGTCTAGACGAGAAGACGCTTCTCTCGCTCGAGAGAGCATTTCTCTCGTCTCCATTCGTTTCTCTCGTGATAAAAACATATCAAATTTAAATTTGGAAAAATATATTTAGGACGAAACATGAAAAAACAGTGACGTTTTGAAGGCAAAAACAAAGATTTTTTCAAGTAATTTGTCAAATTAGTACCCTAATTGGCAATAAGAAGCACTTATGAAATTACCTCTCTGTCTCTCCATCGTTTTACTGAGAGACTATTTGACATTCATAATTGAAATTTGAAGTAATCAGTGGCCCAAATACTTTGTCTTGCCTTAAGTTAGGGGATGGGTACAGTGATGGATTTACGCCTAGGCCCGTGAGGCCCGGGCCTAGGGCGGCATAATTTGAAGGGCGGCAAAATTTATGAAATGCCAAAATTTTAGAGGCACAAAAAAGTAAAGACAATCAATTTCAAAAATTGGTTCAGATTAGTTTTTATAAAAAAATTTCGATAGAAAATATTATAATTCAATTCATTAATTTACTTCTCAATCTGTATGGGTAACATATTAATTTTTTAATCGATCAACTATAGTCTTTATCGAGTAATATTCTTTACTTTTTGTTCCTTTAGTGAGATTAATCTTACGTGTATGAAACATTTTGAAATTATTAAATCCGAATGACTTCTCTATTTGTTTATAATGTGAAATAAAAATACCGAAGATTTGCATGTACCTGATTAAAAAAAAGTATTAACATAAAGAAAAAAGTATTGGTTTTCTATTCAATCCAATAGTTTTTAATACTTTTTTCTTTGTCTCAATATTTTTTTTTAGTCAGGGATATTGAATATCGTTATGATATTCATTTAAAAGTGTCAGAACATTTTTTGTTTATAAAAATAATTTTTTATGAAAAATAAATCCTGTCTTTTTCCATATTCAATTTTTTAAATCATCAAAATAACTGTTAAAAAATTGAAAGTTTTATCTAAAATAAAAAAAAATTAATTCGATATTTCTCACCTTTGCAAAATCTTCAATTACATCTACAAATTTCAATAATTTCTAAAAATCCAAGTGCAAGAATTTCGAAATTTTTTAAATTAAAGTATGTGAGCTGATGTAAGTATATTAAAGCGGTCGACTTATGATATGGTTACATTTATGTAAAGTAACCTCATAAAAATCTCATTAAACCAAAATTATCATGATTACTGCCCTTTGATAGGTTTTGTTTTATACAAAGGAAAACTTCTGCTGTACTGCCAGCTAAATCTATCAACATATCAACTCTAATTACTTTAAAACATTTACAGTACGGAACACTATTGGCCTATTTTATTTGGTCAAACTTTTTTATTTAGCTTGAAAACTTGTATAATAATGATTTGTTTGTTTGTTGTCTATATAAAAAATTGCTATAGGTTCTCTAACAAGTTGTACAACATAAAATCTGACACAAAAAATGTCTCCCAAAAAGTTTCATACAAATGGAGAAACGTTTATCTTATATTTCACAAAAAAACTCTTGTAAAAAAGATAAAAATTCAAGTTTCTACTACACTACTTATTCTGATGCCTTGGTAGGATTCGCCACTCGACCATTCACTGTTGAGTTCTAATTAACAGTGCGGTTCCTAAAGTGGCGCTGGGAAACTGTAACAAAGCCTACACAGAACACGAGGCGAAATAACCAGAGTAGTTGAAGCCGATGATACATAAAAAAATCATGTTTTCTATAAATTACCATTTATAAAATACTAATTATACACGTATTATTTGTTACGGTTTATTATTTATAGAATACGTTTGTTATATGGTATATACCTTTAGACTATCTGGAAATCTGATGTTTAAATTTTAAGTTACGATAAGCAATTGAAAATTTTAAAAGGGCAAAAACTAAATTGCTCGAGAGAGCTCGAGAGATCAACACTTTAATTTACAGAGTGCTAAGAAACTTGATGAATTCCTGGCACTTATGAAAGTATACAAGCTATCTACTTTTGTTTTAAGTGAGTGTACACAATGGAGGCGACTGAAACGACGGTATTTTAACTTTAATCAAATTTGATCATAATTATACTAATCAAAAATATTTGGGATTTCTTTATCTATAATAAATCTATTAATTCATGCTGTATCGTTCAGAATAATAGCATTGTACAGACTTAACCCAAGTAACTTGACTTCGTTCATTGAGATCAAACTAAACAGAATACTAAAACTGAGTTATTAATCGGTGACATTAACATTACTTTAATGAATGAGAATGACTTAAATACAAACATGGTTTTCTATCTTATCTTCTGAATCATTCACGTGTTACACATGAATATGAATCATGCTTAAAAGTCACTTAATAACCAACAAAATTAAATTTTTGACTCATTTATTCTTAAATGCCACATTACTGACCACTGTCCGTTCTTTTATAGGTAAATTCTTTCAGCACTAAAAATAACTTAATGGACAAAATAAATTACAAACCTTAATGAAAAATGCAAATTGGAATAACACTTTAAATTTAAATGATCCCATGATCATTTTTTGAGTAAATTCAGCGAATATATCGAAAATTCAAAAATCGACATCTGTAATCGGAAAAATATCAGAAAATAAAATCTTGGATAAAAGATTGTCTAATTGTGCCAATAAAATATAGAAGAAAATAAAAAAAAGAATAAAATTACATTTTTCACCAGAACTGGATAATGAATACAAAACCTATAGAATGAAAACTTAAAGCTAAATAAAATGTTACAACTTTAGTATAGGAACAATCAAAATTGGAGTTATACCTAAAGTTAAACGCACTGGTTGCCGATTTATAATTTTTAATTTTAAATTTATTTGTTACACATTTGACATACACAGTTGAATACCCTCCACGTTTTATTAGATATTTATTGTTTTTATAAAAACACCGTGTACTGTACCAGTTTAAAAAATTGGAGATGTTCATGCGATAGGTTACTGCCTTGATTACATGTTTAAACTAAATTAAATTATAGCAGTTTATTGATCTAGCAATTTTTCAGAAGAATTATTACTTCATTGTTTACCCGACAACGCAGCATTCGATTTATAATAAATAAACATTTGTTGTACAGTCGACACAAAAACTCAGGGTGTTCTATTTACAAAAATGACCTTGATACCTGGTTTGTTGTTATGGAGTACCCTTTAAACCTAGTCAGATTTATTATAGAAATGTAGCTTCGATAAATAGGGCCACCCTCTATAAGAACCTATTAGACGTCATAGTTTTTAAACATCGGTTAAAATAAACGATTTTGATTGGTTTAAAGCTAAACATATCCATAAAAAATAATGCTTACCTAATAATTTTAACTAACTTCTTTCTTAATAATCAATAATATCACACTAAAAATCACAATACTTTTTACAATTCCTGTACAAGTAATTACCGACAATTATTACATTCACACATATTAATCATATTTGCACACTTAATTAACACCTTCACATACCTACACCACTGCACAATTGATAATAACAATTTTTAAAACATAAATTACCAATTTCATTTGAAAACATTGCAAATCGCATTTTAGAACAATACGTGTGATCGCGCAATGTCAATATCAAGTTCAATTTTTATGAAGGCAAAGTCACAGTGGGCGCGAAACAAGTGACAAATCGCGATCCTGCTCATTTGATTCTTCAGTGCGTGCGCTGAGTTTGAGGTTTACTGATAATTTTTTCCATATTACAGCGAAAATGTAAAATACTGCTCGGATTTGCATACAGAAACTTTGGGAAACCCTGATAGATACGCCCACTTTGAGTCATTGGTGGTGGGGGTTGGGTAATATGAAAATTAAGTTCTAAAGGATTCAACAGCAGCGTAGATGAGGTTTGCTAAAAGAAGTACTTTTAGTATTTTAAAAAATTAATCAAATATATGGTATTTTTGAAGAATTTGTATTGCTTTTCAGGTGATTGTTTATTAGAATTTTTAAATAACTATTTTGTTCTTTCCATATAATCTTCTATTGGTCGTTTGAAAAAGGGGCTCCTCTCCCCGGTTTTACCAAAACTTTCGATCCGTCGCTACCTGTTTCCATTTTTGTCCCTTGTCCCTTAATTTTATGAGGATTGCCACTCTATCTCATATAATGAGGTCTTCCTATGCTCCTATTATTATGCTAATATTATATTATTGTCCATCATTATGGCCAGTAAAAGTCAATTTCAGTTTACCAACATGCTCTCGTTTTTTAATACAATATATTTTTTGCCTAGTAACTTTATTAGTTCAGTCATACAGGACACGTACCTTGCAAAAAATTAGCAATATTTTTCAGTGGCTTATAAAGCATTTCCAAATTTGACCATCTGATTTTATTTAATTATAAAGAACATAAAACACTTTAAATGTTATAATTTTCTTATTTTATTCTGAAGTACCTACAAATATTGTTAATAGTTAAAACTTATATTCAACAAGTGATAATGTACTTTTCGCAAAATTTTTAATAACATTTTTGCAGACATTCTCTCCAATTACTCTAATTGCTTGTGTAATATTAACTCGAAGCTGTTCGATTAAGGAATGTTAGCGTAAATTTTCATTCTAAACCCCAACTAATGTGACGTCGCACGACATATTCAGCCAATTAACGTTAGCGTTTCTGAGAAATTTTCTCCACTTTTATTCCTCGAGAAGTCCAAACGCACAAAATGCAAAACTCCATTTGTGTAATATGTAGCTAGCCCTGAATTTGAAAATATCAATTGTGGTTCTCTTTAATGGTTTTCCAAAAATCAAAGACGGGTTGAGCCTTAACCTGTACTTACGTTTTCTTGTAGTAAAAATAAAAAGTAATCCGTAAAATTGGTGTACTACTATGAAACCCTTGCATATTGTGTATGTCGATCTTAGTATTACATAAATGATTTCCGTTAAACAATAAGGTGTACCAATACGTAAAATTTATTTATCTCTCGTAAAAAAATCAGTAAAATATATTATAAATTGTTTTCATTCATAAATATTAATTTCTTAAAAATCTAACAGAGGCGCCTTTTCCAGACGAAAAATCTTGCAATGTAAATGTTTCGTACTACCCCACTTTTAAATTTTATTTTTTACTATTTTTAAAAGAAAAAAATATGTACGTTTAGGTAAAGGTTAAATCTATGCTTCTCTGGAACCACTTTTTCAAAATTCAATTTAGTTTTTTCTAAAAAAATTGAGAAATGGGTAAAAAAGTCGGGTTCTGTATTTTTTTTAGAAAAAACTGTTTCAAATTTTGAAAAAGTGTTTTTAGAGGAGCATAAATTTAACCATTATTTACACGCACATATTTTTTTTCTTCCAAAATAAACTTTAAAAATGGGAAACCCTTCCATGCTCTGCTCTAAAGCCAAGTAAATACTCCTCTTAAGATGACCACATCAGAGCGGTTGGATACCCTTTTTCAGTTGGTTTATTTATTTACGGCAAAGTCCATTCAGGTTACAAAAAGTTTATAAATTATATTAGTAAATTTTGAATGTTATGCTTAAATTTAGTAAAAGATAAAACCAATATTGTAAAAATCTATATAGAAAGGAATATAAAATATTTGTGATTGTCTGTTATTACAAGTACGTACAAAAAGATTAATTTTCGATAGCATTTTGGGACAATCATATATTCTATTAACAATATTAAAAAGTAACATCTATTTTCTATGTTTTCTTCTGGAAGCCAAAGAAGGTATCTTTAAAAATCTGATGTGTCCAACACATGACTTTCCTATCTAGTTATTACAGGCTTTTTCCGGTTATTTTGTACAACCTATTGCAGCACCTCCATAAATGTTTAGAGGATAAAATAAATATATACATTTTCCACATACATCTACATCTAAACATTTTTCTATAGATGTTCATTGGAAATGAAAATACTGAAAAATTTAAATTTAGCACTTTTCCTACAATTTTTCCATTACGGTCCATTTTAGAAAAATCATGTATAAACAAAAATTATAGAGATCGATATCGCAAACAACTTTTATTTCAACAATTTTCATAAAAATCAGAATTTTGCACATTTTGTCAAATTTCTCGAATACGGACCATTTCAGGAAATTTTGACATAAAACAAAAATTATAGATAATAATATTAGAAATAACTTTTATTTGAACAATTTTTTTCTCCAAACATAAATAACAGATATATTCTATAAAATATAAAAACGGCCCCCCATAAAGTACCCCCCAGATGTTCCGACTTTGTCCAAAATCTAATCATTTCACGTCAGGCCGAAATAAAACTTAAATTTAAATTTAATGTTTTTTTCTTTATCCGTTTTTGAGTTTTCTTCAAATTTCGAAATTTACACATTTTCTCAAATATATCGAATACGGTCCATTTTAGAGAAATTATGCATAAAATAAAAATTATAGAGAATTATATTACAAACAACTTTTGTTTGAACAATTTTTATAAAAAAATATTTTTTTACATTTTGTCAAATTTCTCGAATACGGACCATTTTAGGAAAATTTTGTACATAACAAAAATTTTAGATACTAATATAATAAGTAACTTTTATTTGAAGAATTTTCTTCCCCAAACGTAAATAACAGATATATTCCATAAAATATAAAAATGACCACCCATAAAGTACCCCCCCAGATGTGCCGACACTGCCCAAAATCCAATCAGCACATTGGACGCTGGAACAAAGCTTAAGTTTAAAATTTAGTGTTTTTCTGTGTATCGGTTCATGAGTTATGCGACACACAGACACACACACAGACACACACACAGACACACACACACACAGACACACACACAGACATCATCGCGAAAATAGTCAAAACGGATTCAGGGGACCTCAAAACGTAAAAATCCGTCGAAAACTCGAGGTCGAAAAAAATCATGATTTCTATACTTTCCTTATATCTGTATACAGATAGGAAAGTAAAAATTGTTCAGTTGTTGCATGATCATTAATAAATTTGTAATTTTAAGGCTACGTACCTATGAAAATTGTTTTGAACACAATCAATTATTAATTTGTAGTTTACATAATGTGGGGACCATACAAAAGAACAATAATCAAGGTGACTCCTAACTCAAGTAAAATACAGATTTATAATAGCAGTTACATCAGTGAAGTCGCGAGTCGTTTTTTTTTTTTAATAACTTCTAACGTTTTTATAGATTTACCTATTACTAAAAAGAAGTGCCTATAACTAAAAATTGTGTTAAAAATAATGACAAGATCTTTTAAATTTGTTTTACATTATTAAAAGTTGACTATGGATTGCATAGTCAAATATAGTAAACTTTTAAGAATAATGGAACCAAATACTGCGACATATTGATCTTATTTGTTTCCTCCTTGAACTAATGCTAACTCTCTGTAGTTTTCACGTTGACATTAGCAAAGCTTATTGGAAAGCACTTAATACTCGACACTGTATACCTTTTGTATTTTGGTGTCTGAAAAATATTTCTTTTGCAATTCCCTTTAGGTCCTTGTGCTATATACCTACATTTATATGCATAGGCACATCCCTTTGTTTTAAGATTGTAACAAACATGAATTTTTTAGCATAGATAAAACAGATTCAAAACAGCAATGTACAACATACGCCACTGTCGTAAATTTTACTTTAATATCTACGTATAAAATAAAAATACAAATGATTTATTGTGTAGACATCAGGAATTGGTAAATGGGTACATACGTACCTGTCTTTCACATCTTACTTAAAATTGGCAGCACGTGTATTTACTCAATGTGAATACGATTATCATTTTGACTTTACAATAAAAACAAACCATAAAAACTGTAAATGAGTATTTTATGTTTATGTTTTGTAGAAAGAACTAAATTCGTAAGAAAATATTGTATGTATGGTATTTATATAATTTAGAAATTAGCAACCAAATATAGACATTAAAAATTAAAATAGAATATGACAAGGCGGCACCAGGCCGAATTTTTGGAGGGGGACCAATGTCATTATCCATTCCCTTTTCAGTATTTTTTTTTTTTTTTAATGCGTATAGATCATAGGAATTTTAAATTCCGGGTGGAGAGACTCCCTTTCTTTAGCCGCCCTTTCTGGAGCCGCCCTTGGTGTATATAGACTGAATAAATAAAAAATATAAAAGGTGGCCCATCTAGTGTGTTTTTTAATTATATGTTATTTTGACACTGAAAGGTTTTTCCCGCTCGAAATCTTGACAACACGTTAATATAAGGTCTTTTCCTTTACATCGAAACTCTAGCACTGAGCTACACCACGATATTTTTAGTAGTGGCGTAGCTCAGTGCTACACTTTCGATGCAAAGAAAAAGACCTATTTTATCTTTACAATTGACTCAGCATTTGAAGGTACACAACCATCCGATACGTTATCGCTTCTCAGTTTGGGCCTTAGAGCAGCTCGATGTGGGCAATGATTTTGCTTGAAAAATCATCTTCATATTCATATAGGCGGCTTTATTAGCAAGCAAAACTTCAGCATCTGGGGATCGGAAAACTCACACGTGATCATCGAGAATCCAATGCATCCTCAGAAAATAACAGTTTGGTGCGGATTTTGGAGCGATGGCATCATTTGCCCATTTTTCTTTGAAAATGCTGCTGGAGACGCCATTTTGGACAACGGTGAGTGCTACAGAGGCATGATAAACAATTTTCTGTAGCCGGAAATTAAAGCCTTGGATTTGGACGATCTTTTGTTTTAGCAGGATGGTGCACCATGTCACACATCACATGCCACAATCGATCTTTTGCGCACCAAGTTCGATAATCGTGTTATCAGCCTTCTCGGTGATGTCAGTTGGCCACCTCGCAGCTTCGATTTGACTCCTTTAGACATTTTTTGTAAGGTGTCGTAAAGGACCGATATTATGCCAACAATCTGTCAACAATTCAAGCCCTTAAGGTGAATATTGAGCAAGCTATTCGTGAGATAGAGCCAGAAACCATCACCAATGTCTTGGAAAATTGGGTTAAGAGGATGGGTTACTGCGAAACTAGCCGAGGCAGCCTCATGAATAAAATCTTGTTTTATAAATAATGGAAATGTTTGCTCTTTCGAATAAACCAATAATATACCGAACAAAATTGATTTTTGTTAATTTTTTTAAATTTTTAGAAAGAAACCACTAAATGGACCACCCTACAAAAATATATAAAGTAAAAAAGAAAAGATATTAAACTAAAAGAAAGATAAAAATAAGAAGGTAATAGATATAATAAGGATAAATATGAGTCTAGTAAATGTGGCTAAAAATATTGACCTGCTTGTTTACTGTTTATAGTGTTATATATTTTTAATCTTGATCTTATTTTCTTTAGAAAACATATTTTTTTAGACCACTGTCTTAAAAATTTATATTTTACGGATTTATTAATATTCCGCATTTACTTTATGTCCGCTTTTTATAAACCCAAGTTTGTCATACTTACCGGTAGTAATTGTGTACTAAGTTTATTATTTAACAAGTGTGTTATTTGTTCAATACAAATTTTAAACTATTCTTGCATGTGAGTCTCTTTTCAGAAACAAGAATGTAAAAAATGTTGGATCAACTTGATAAGACAGTAGCCAAAAAAATGTTGTGTGCACCTTGGCCGCATGATACTTTTTGGCCGAATCAGTAATTTGTAGCTTAGACGTAGCCGACGCCAAGCAACTTTACGAAATGAAAAATAAATTGCGATTTTTTTCAGGAAAAATCGAAAGTGCACGATGATATCACAGAATAATTGAATCAGTTATAGTAAAACTCTTACTCTAAACTTAAAAAGAAGAAAGAGTATTTTCTGCACATGCTAAATATCTGCTAACTAATCATATAATACACTTTAGGTAATTCATCAACAGGTAAGTAAACTACCGTTTATGCTAAATATTTAAATAAAACAAGTCATCGCGGGAAAGACAAAGAGGCGTAACTCCAATTTAGCTATTTTATAGGAGACGCAATAAAACTTGATGTATAGTGCATTGCGTATGCATATTGGTGCATATTAATTCGCCATATTGTGTTAACTATAAGGAGGAGAGATACGCCCCTTTGTCACATCATAGATATCCACTCTAACAGATTTGTGGTAGTCTTAATTTATATTGGGAATTTTTCGACTTACGCCTCTTTGCCTTTCCAGCGAAAGTACCTCTACCTATCAATAATTTCTCAGATATAAATTCTTATTAAAAAAATAAAATAAAATTTGGCTCGATGCGATTCTATTAATATTTACAAACGTCAGCCAGTTGATAACTCTAAAGACTGACGATAAATAATTAATATCTTTTTTTTACTTGCAAATATAAATTCTTCAAAATTATAAATATTTATAAAAATAGTGCTCCATCTAGAAATAAAAATTTATATTTATCATTGCCCGCATTGAGATGCAAGTCATTTGGATAATGTAATTTATTAAAACCACATAAATTAATTAATGCTCTAGCAGCAAACAATGGTAGATGCATAATTTCAACGTTTTTTTATTATTACTCCAAGCAAATTATACTTTTTATGAGAATTTTTTAATATATGCCCTTCAGTTTGTATTTAAATCCCACATTTAACTTTAAATATCAACATAACGTCACACACTATCTGGGCTTGTGTGGGCTTTCCAGTTTTTCGGCCAGGCCCTGATTACAAAGTAACCTAAGTCTTGGCGCGTGGGACTTGTGTAGCAGTTTGTGTTCCCAAAATAATATCGTCAATTTTGCAACCTTAAATATTATGGACAAATCCAAATGTAATTTAGGGAAACCACGAAAACCTAAATCACGAAACAGTACAGTAGTATAAAAATGGCCGGAAAATGGCTATATATGTGATTGAATGTTGCTAACATATATTCGTGCGAAGTCATGGTAGGGGAAGCAAAAGCGATACTTGCGCTAGCTGCGGATAATTCGTGCATTTTAGGGCGATATTTTGTAATTTTGGCATATCAAATACACGTATACATTTTACTTTCTTTTTCAAAAAAGAAGGTAATTCAACACAATATGCAACCGGAGTTGCTGTGTTGAAAATTGTAAAAATACTAACAAAAAAAAAACTGAAAATTATAAAAATTTTCAGTAGCAAAGTAAAAATTAAATCAAAGAAATAAATGGATAGGTGTTCAATAAGAAGAAAAATTACCTTTATTTTTTGTAATAATAACAGTAATACTGGAAATAGTAGACATCAGAAACTTGAAAGGTTTTGAATAAACAATAAATTATCATTTTACGATGTTCTTCAACATCTCTTTATTCTTAAATGTTCAGCAAGGACTATATTTCAAGATTTCTGCCTTTGACTATTGTATGTGGCTGGAATGCAATTTTGTGACTTACTGATAGAAAACCAGTTTTAATCATTCATTCTATGTTTTCTTTCGAACAAAAATGAAAATATAAATAACAATCCTTCTGTTTATACATTTTAAGTTTACGCTATTAAGTGATGGTTTTTTTATTTTGATAGAATAGATTAATTCTTCAAAGACTTAGACTTAGGCACCTTCTCATACATTTTTCCGTATGTACTGTTGCCTGTCTATATTTTATTATTAATTTTTATTGATTATACTTAATTGATTATTTTAATTTCAGCGATAAAAATATATAATAATAATAAATTAATGTTTTACTTATTTTACAAATTCATATACTTTTATTAAAACTAACATATATACTTTTTAATTACGAATTCTATTAAAAACTGTATTGTTAGTATACGCAGAAATAGCCCATTAGTACCTAAATGAATTGGCGCTGCTGTCACGCACGGCGAGAATAGCAACCCTTACTCCCTACCCGTTGTGTACTATTGAGGAGTAGGGACTATCATGAATCAGTAATTGACAAAGTGTTTGTTAGTTTCTCTTTGTTTATTTACGGTTATTCTCTCCTGAAGAAGCTTCAGAAAAAACAGGGTTCCATTATAAGATCGTAGTACTGAGTGTAGTCTACCATTATTGTACAATTCACAAGAACGAGTGAAAGTCGAGCCATTCGACAGAGCAATCCAAGTACTAGCCCTGACTGAATTCGTGGTCTGTCCAGAGTGTGCTTGATTAGTACAAGTATCTGCTAATTTATTTTGCTGTTATGAGAATTACCGTGAGCTCAGTTTGAAGTTCACTGGCACTATTGGGTACAATTAAATCAGTTTTTGAATGTAACACCCTTGTCTAAATGGCAGACTTTGATTTTCTGCACTTAGAAATTTTTCAGGTTTGCCCTCGACAGATGAATCTGTAATTCAGCTTTGGAAATTAAATTAGTTGCATCTAATTGAAAGGCTGACTAAAAATATACTATTTATTCCATCATTGAAACAAATAACTGTTTACTTATATACAATAAGGCTTTCCGTGTTTTCGAATATTCACTTCATGACAACTTAATGTTAGCTCGGAGATTATTCCCTGGCTAACACATCTGTATCTGTAACGTGTGGAGGGTGGGATACCCCACGATACGTAGGTCCCACTAGACCCATTTTGCATCCTCCTAAGATAATAAGCACCTCCTAGCTTGTGAGACAGCCTTCAGATTTAATGTAGTTGACAACGTTGCCAAAAGGTGAATCTCTTATATCGGCCGGTGTTAGCCGATACTCACCGAAAACAAATTCGGGCAATCGTAGAGGACATCTTCTTGTTTGCACCCCCTGCAGAGTGCGGATTCTGACAGCCCCATGAAATAGAGATGCTTCCGTACTTGGCAATGACCAGTCATAATACCTGTAATCAGGCGCAGATGCTGTCTGTCTTTAGACTAGACAGAATGGAAACTACATGTTAGTACTTTTGAATGAAGTTTGATGGGATGTCGGCTAGACGACATCGTGTCTGCTGAACGGCGGCCACGGAAGTGACGAGCGGCTAAATTTTCCAGTTGATTCTTGTGTAAGTGGGCGTGGCTTACTAGAGGCTGGACTATTCTGATGACTAATTTTTTTAACTTCGGTGAGAGGAAGCGGGGTTGAATATTTTACATACGAGATAGCGCGTACGAAAGAATGTGGAGAGATTCTGTTCATGCCGGTCCATACGTGACCTTTGGTACCCATCGAGAGGGCAATATATTTAACTTATATTATATTTAGGGTTGTGTGAGCTTGTGTGAAATCGCTGTTTGCACTTTTTGAATGCATGGGTGGAGCGAGATTAGATATTTAAAGGATAAATAATGTGAATTTTTAAATGCTTGATTTTAACACCAATGAATTGAACAAGGGCGGTCTACACAAAATTATGTTTGAATTCAAGATTATAATCTGAAATTTAAATAGCCCTGTATATTTATATCCTTTGATTCATCCTATAGAGCTGATTTTAAAGAATATACTACTATTTATGAGTTGATAAAATTTGAAATAATTTGGAAGACTACTACAATTTTTGTTAAAATGGAAAATTAGGCGAAAGTAAATTTAACTATTTATTTAATTATAAAATTTTTGCGTCCAAACGTCTCTCGTATATCCCTTATATAATATGAAAAATAATTTTATTCAATAAAGCGTTTCCACACTGTTTAATATATTTTTAAAATTTAATTTTCCAGTTCTTCGTCTTAATTTCCTGGACTATATTTTATAAATGATACATTTGAGTACAAAGCATTCCCGTAGACTGTTAATATTATTTCGCAATAATGATTTTATATCATAATTAATGTTCTGTGTAATATGTGATGCTAAAATTCAATAAACAGTATGATTAATTAATAATCAGCCATAGAATATTGGCCGAAAATAAAATGTGATTCCTCAGTGAGATAATATATTAAAAATGTTAATGTTCCTTTGTAAAATTTATGAAAAGCATGTCTGATTAAGGGCTGTTATCTTGAAGTAGGCTTGAACAAAAAACGCAAAATAAAGTCGATTTTATTTCAAGAGTGACAAATACTTCCTCCATTTTATGGGGAATTCAGCAGTGTGACCAGTGTGACTAATAATTGCGTTAATTTTGATTTTAGCGCTCTCTAGCGGAATAAAGGTATGTTACGTATCGTAAAGTGACACTTCATTTGAAATATAATTTTATTAATAATTTAATACAAAACATAATTGAATGAAACATGAAGTTAAACAATTAAAAAACTTTACAGAGCTCCAAAGTTAGGAAATGCAAACATAATTCAAATCAACAAAAATACAAATGTATGCTCCGCATTAAATTACTACTAACATTAGCCTTCACTTTACAATACGTAGCAGATTTTATCCCGCTGGAAGGTGCTAAAATCAAAAGTAATCCAACGAACATTCATATTGCTCAATTTCCCATAAAATTACCGTTTCAATGATGGGTCACACTTTTCCTTTTTAACTCGTATTGATTAGAGTGTCAGAGAGGATGACATTTAAGAATATGATAGGAAGGTGTTGAAATAAAACTGCCCATTTTTTTAAGTACATACTTTTTACCTTATCAAAATAAAAGAGATAATATATAACCATTACCAGAGGCGTGCGACAAGAGCAGACGAAAAGAGAGTTTCACCTCTCTACATTCTACGTTACTGGTGAAATCGTCAATATTTATAATTTTTCAATTCTTTAATATTTTCTTCGTTAATAACACCTCTTGTTTGCTATAAAGGAACATTTTACAAGATAAAATTTGCGTTATTGAGTGGATTTTACGGAGTATTCAACAGTATCCAACCCAACATACGACATCCAGATTTTAATCCCAGTGGGATATCGTGTCGACGTCGCTAAGTTACGTTTTCTTCTAACTGTAAGTCAAATGGTACAATCAATCATATGTAAGGGTAACTTTAGGGGTTCATTTGTAATGGAACAGTATTATTTAATGTTTGAATTATACTTTAAATCAGAGAGACAACCTTCAATATATGATTACATATTCAATTCATATTAATGATCTATACGTTTTATTGACAAATTTACTGTAATCGTGATCATATTTGCATTTATATTTTAATAATTTAAATTATATAACACATTCAAATTAAATCATGCAAATGTATTGTCTAAAATGATGTTAGTCTTTATATATTTCTAAGAATAATCCTACATTATCTTTTTATCCGGTATTTAAATCATTCTGCGAAATAGAGTGATAGAATTTTGACTAGATGGTAGCTGATTTACTAGTTTAAAGCATACGGTTGGGTTAATCCCAGTTAATTCACAAAAACGTAAATTTATTTGACAAAACATCGTTTTTAATATGTAGGCGTTCAGTTCTATTTCGCATACGAATCATTGTTTTTTCTTAAAATAAAATAATTAGTAATTAAAAAACAAACTTTGGTTTTTTGGTCAATCCTGTATATTAGAAATAATTTTTATCCTGAATGTACATGTTGATAGATATTTTGGTAATTCTATAGCTTTTTTAACCCTTAGATATAGACTGTGAAACAATCAAGAACTTTTATCTCCAAATTCAACCCCTTTCGAGTGATAGCTGCAACCCCTAAATTTAAAGCTTTTAAAACCTCACTTGAAAGGTCTTTTCATACTTCATTTGAAAGATCTTTTCATTCTCTTCACAAAATGGCAAATTGCTATGATTTTAAAATTAATTGCAACAATTAACGGTAAAACAATAATTCATATGATTGACGAAATTCTCTACAACAAATTAAATACTGTACCTTAAATGTTCCATCCCCCCTCCCAACATTTACTAAGGAGATGCTTAATGTGGAATTAATGTACGGTATAAAGGACTCGCGTATCGGGGACAACACTAATCATTTGTAATTGGGAGGTGTTTGTGTGAATGCGTCGTGTTTGCTTTCATTTACCTTACTTTACTAGCAGTAGTATTTTATAAACCTTAGAAGCAAATTTCACATACATGAACAAATAATAATAATGTCGTGACAACAAGAAGACGAAGCAACGACTTCTCATAGGGTGGCGGCTTCGCCATTTTTTCTTTTTTCTTATTTTTGCATCTTGACATTTTAGCATTGTAAAAATGAAATTAGTAGGAAATTGAACGCTCTACAAAACAATTCTAATTTATTTTTTCATAGAGTGAGCCGTTCTGAAGATATTCAAACTTAAAGTTGCAAATGTCTGAAATTATGACTTTTATTTAATACTGATGTCTTAAAAATTATTTTCAAGAAAAAATAATTATTTTCGTATAGAAAGAAAATAACACATCTAAATTATTTTTTTTCATTTTATTTTATTTACTATCAAAAAAAGTTATTTGTGTTGAATAAATTTGTTCAATTATTATAGATTAAATAAAACGAATAATTTGTTGTTGTGTTGAATTTTTAATCTTTCTTTATTTTTTAATTTTACCTGAACTATTATTTTTCATTTTTACAATGCTCAAATGTCAAGCTACAAAAATAAGAAAAAATATTTTTTTTCCATGTTATTTAAATGGAAAATGGAAAGTTAGGAACAGGCACTACTAAATATTATAATTAAGAGCTCAAATTTTTAGAGGCTTATTTTTTCACCTTCTTGATAGTTTTTAGCCTGTTTTTTAGTTGAAAAAAAAAATTGTTCAAAAATGACACATCCTAATGCATAGATGACTAGTATGACACGTGATACCGATAGCTTCTGCAGGCATATGGCGCGTGATATCCATGTGATACCATTCATAATTCACAGGTTTAGCACGACGATTGTACGTGGACAATTCCAATATTTTGTTCGTGTATAACGATATCATTATAAACTCGTTTCTCAATTGAGTTGGTCTTATCATATTGTAATTATCTGGACCACCAACATGGTGTGTTTTGGAGCACAAATGTCTAAGTAATTTGTTTGAACTTTCAACTTCTTTCATACTCTCCATACCAAATTAGAGAAGTATAGTCCAACTTGGTTTAAACCAAATGATAATAGAGAAGTTTTATAGTGGTCGTATTAGTAATTGTAGTGAATTGCCTTATTACCTAGCTCCTCATGCAGCTAACAGATTATATTATATTATATTATATTTCTAATATGAGTTGAAAACGAAAAATGATTATTGTGATACCGAGTTCTTCAATTCCTGAATACCGTGCAAGAATATGTCCATACATTATAGTCAAAAGTGATTTGTTCTTTTTTACGTGTTGTTGTAATAGCGTATAATTTTTTTATATTAACTGTAACTTACCGTTATTTCTAAAAAATTAAAAGTAAGCCACGACATCACAGAATAATTATTGAATATTTCTAGTGAAATAACTTATTATCTCAATTAATACATTATACTTCGAATCCAAATACAAAAAAAAAAACTAAGAAATTATTATGAAATATTTTATTGTCTAAAGTCTACTTTTAACAATAATTTTAAAAATTTGGGGTACCATTTGGTACTAAAATACTTTCTAAAGAGACTATTTTAATTCAATATACAAAAATTACAATACATGCGTGCATAAAAAAAATGTACATCAAAGAAACTTAACTAGGTAAATTTTTCTGATACTCAAATTCTACAAGTAAATTTGACTATTGTCAAATGGAATAATATTACAATACTCAAAAATATAACAGATAATCCGTAGAAAATTGTTTAGTTGCTCCTGTAAAATGCAGTAAAAATCTGTTTGTTTAAAACTATCGGTTTGATTAATCATTTCGTTACTTATCATTCCTATAATAGTTCCGGTGTTGTATTTGGTTTTTATTAAATTATTTGCTCGCTATTTAAAATAATTTGAATCATGTATATGAAAATAATGAATTAGCAGACAATGGAGGACATGTTCTTATTGTATGATTACTTTCTCTAACATAGTTATTACAGTACATACCAATGTTTTGGCGAGGCACAAAACGTAAAAGACCTCTTTTTTTTACGGTGAACTCTGACAAATTTTGAAAATCCATGGCGCTCATTTTTTGACAGACAAAATAATTTAGTACAATAGATACATAATAATTATTCTTTACCTAAAACAATGTTTTTCTTAATGTAGTCTATTATGATGATACATATTTCTTCTAACTTTTTTTTACTACAAAAAAATACAAACGTTACAAAACGTTTTAACGATTCTTTGTAGCTTCAACCTTATCATCAATGATATCTATGAATTGGAGATCGTTGTTCAACATTTTCAGAACAAACTCATTTACAGTATCATTCGTGATTTCAATACCATATTCCATGATGGCCACTCTCTTTTTAGGTAAATCTATGGCTACCAAAAGAGGCAACACATCGTCCAAGCCTACTATGTCTCTAAGAACGTCGGAAGTTTCACTGTCCACCGCTATGAGGAACTGAAGACACGGGTCGTCTTCTAGACTGAGAAAAAAGTCTTCTTGGCCAGCATTGAAGTTTATATTGTTCGTTTTGTAGTAGGTTTCTGCTGCTGGGTAGAGAACTGATTCAGCGAATTGAACTTCTGTCTCTTCACCATCTAAAAAATAATTAAAGCGAGAGTTTAATAGCATTTCATTTCATTCCTAATAAATTTGAAAGATTTAATACACGCAAACTAATATAGAAAACAGAAAAAACTGAATAAACCAGCAGATTGCACTAAATACTTTCTGGATTCATTATTTATCTACCCAGCTATAATGTAGTAGGTAGGTAATAAAATTGATGTTTTGCGTTATAATAAAAAAAAATTATGTAGATTTTATGAAATTTATGACTTTCCCTAATACTTTTTAAAAACTAAACCATGATAAAATTCCAGCGGAATACATATTTTACTTTACCTACACTAAAAATTAACAAATATTAATATTACAAATTGTGAATATAAGACAAATGTAAATTAGCCGTTTATTTTGCAAGTAGCCTAAGTCCATTTATACTTAAATTGAGATATCTAAGGATTTGTGTAAATTTTGTTTAATTGCATTAATTAAACGTACTGATTATTCAACTAATGCAATTGTCCAAAAACTGAGGTTAACTTGTTAAATGGTAATTAATTAAAATTACCTTCATCACTGCCTTCGGACATTATCAATAATGAATATCGTAATTTAAGTATAAAACGGACTTAGGCCACTTTCAAAATACACGGCTCAAATATGAATAATATTACTATAATAAAATTAAACAGATATAAATAATAAAAAATCAAAAATTTAAATAAAATACAGCACATTTGCTAGATGAGTTAAAGTTAAGTAGAATGAGATAATTTTATTGACACTTTGGCTAGTTTTTGCAGAAATTACAGAATAAATTTGCAGGTAAGCCAAATAGCAGTATACTGAACGAGTATAATTGTATATCCATTTTATATCCATTTTATATCCATTTTATATCCATTTTATATCCATTTTATATCCATTTTATATCCATTTTATATCCATTTTATATCCATTTTATATCCATTTTATATCCATTTTATATCCATTTTATATCCATTTTATATCCATTTTATATCCATTTTATATCCATTTTATATCCATTTTATATCCATTTTATATCCATTTTATATCCATTTTATATCCATTTTATATCCATTTTATATCCATTTTATATCCATTTTATATCCATTTTATACCCATTTTATATCCATTTTATATCTATTTTATATCCATTTTATATCCATTTTATATCCATTTTATATCCATTTTATATCCATTTTATATCCATTTTATATCCATTTTATATCCATTTTATATCCATTTTATATCCATTTTATATCCATTTTATATCCATTTTATATCCATTTTATATCCATTTTATATCCATTTTATATCCATTTTATATCCATTTTATATCCATTTTATATCCATTTTATATCCATTTTATATCCATTTTATATCCATTTTATATCCATTTTATATCCATTTTATATCCATTTTATATCCATTTTATATCCATATGAATTCCGCCAAATACAGTTCATGTTTAGTAGCCCAGTAACTGAATATTCTTTTGTTTTTAATTAGTGACAATTCTGTTAAAGTAATGTGAATATGTTTTTTACTTTTCTATCTGTATACAGATATAAGGAAAGTATAGGAATCATGATTTTTTTCGACCTCGAGTTTTCGACGGATTTTTACGTTTTGAGGTCCCCTGAATCCGTTTTGACTATTTTCGCGATGATGTCTGTGTGTGTGTGTGTGTGTCTGTGTGTGTGTGTGTGTGTGTGTGTGTGTGTGTGTGTGTCTGTATAACGCATAACTCATGAACCGATACACAGAAAAACACCAAATTTTAAACTTAAGCTTTGTTTCAGCGTCCAATGAGCTGATTAGATTTTGGGCAGAGTCGGAACATCTGGGGGGGTACTTTATAGGTGGTCATTTTTATATTTTATGGAATATATCTGTTATTTACGTTTGGAGAAGAAAATTCTTCAAATAAAAGTTACTTCTAATATAATTATCTATAATTTTTGTTATATGCAAAATTTTCCTAAAATGGTCCGTATTCGAGAAATTTGACAAAATGTAAAAAAAATAATTTTTTATAAAAATTGTTCAAATAAAAGTTGTTTGTAATATAATTCTCTATAATTTTTATTCTATACATAATTTCTCTAAAATGGACCGTATTCGAGATATTTGAGAAAATGTGTAAATTTCGAATTTTGAAGAAAACTCAAAAACGGATATAGAAAAAAACATTAAATTTTAAACTTAAGGTTTATTTCGGCCTGACGTGCAATGATTAGATTTTGGACAAAGTCGGAACATCTGGGGGGGTACTTTATGGGAGACCGTTTTTATATTTTATGGAATATATCTGTTATTTATGTTTGGAGAAGAAAATTGTTCAATTAACAGTTACTTCTAATATTATTTTCTATAATTTTTGTTTTATGTCAAAATTTCCTGAAATGGTCCGTATTCGAGAAATTTGACAAAATGTGCAAAATTCTGATTTTTTTTGTTTTTACGTAATAACTAGATAGGAAAGTCATGTGTTGGACACATCAGATTTTTTTTTAATATAATAATTAAAAATGAGTTATCATTATGAAAAATCGATAGTAATAGCACTAGATATTCATCGATAATATTTGTAAAGAAACGGTAAATTTTGGTAAATTTTAATAAAATTACCTAAAACCAATTAAAATTATGAATGTTAAGGGGAAATAAATTGTAAGCTGTTGGCGTGAAACCTTGAGTGATGACTTCCCGTTCGATCGGGCCTTCTTAACATTTTTTTGACATGTAATAACGATAATAAAGGGTGGTTAATTTAAAATGAATAACAATGTGCCATGTTTTGTTTAGCGATGATAATCAAATTGATCTATATCGACCCCCAGTGGTCGACGATGACCTAAAAGAGGTTCACGTGAGCTAAACAAAGAATTTGGGGTGTGTGAGATGTAAACAGAGGTCCACGACCATCGATCTTATTTAAGCAGGTCGCGACTTTAAATTCGAATTTCCATTAATGTAATAACCAACACACAAAGATATGTTGTTAAGTTTTTACCTGACAATATCTTTCAATCGCACAAACCGCCGAAAGTTTTATAAAAATTATGAATTTGACAATTTTTTTTATTTTTTTTTATTTATAGGTTTTTTATCGCTATATTGCAAAATATCTAAATATTTTTGAAACATTGGAAATCTTTGCAGATTATTAATTTTTCATTTTAACTTTGCAAATTTCTTTTTAAATTTTACGTTTTAAATCGTCAAATTACTCTTCTATGAAACATAAATTTACTAAAATATGCAAAGTGAAAAGTTACATAAGTTTATAAAATAGGCCACAAGTACTAAAATGATGGAATAACGTCATCTTTTTGTTCGACGAAATTTTTTCGATAATTAAAGTATAATCTTTTCTACCATCCAAATAAATAGCTCGTACGTTATTTAAATCATGCTTACTTTTTGCCTGTAAATTACTGTTAGTTCGACTACTTTCCCTTCTTATTTTATACGGATCAACTACTTTGGAAGTATCTGTTTCTGTTACCAATACTTATAGAATAATCGTGGCAGCTGCACTATTAAATACTTCGTTGCAATGCAATGCCGTAGTTTAAGCTTGGTCCTCATTTGTCATGGTAACTTATTTTACGAGGTAGTAGGTTCTTATTGGTTAAAATCATAATCGTCATCGAGTCCAGACCGAACCAAGAAAAAATGATCGAACCTGATTATTATTATTCAGATGAAATACAGCCAGAGCCAAGTTGTCCATCTTATGTAGTAAATATACAAACCGATGATGACGATTATGATTTTGACCATAACAAGTCTAGAATCTCCTTGAATAAGAAATTGCCATAACAAATAAGGATCAAGCTTAAAACTACGGCATTGCATTGCAACGGAATAACTGATTGTGCAGCTGCCGCGAGTATTCTATGAGATAATTGGATTGGTAACAAAAACAAATACTTTGAAAGTAGTCGATCAATATAAAATAGAGGAAACGAGTCGTAATTGGAGTAATTTACAGGAAAAAAGTAAGCAGGATTAAAATAACATACGAGCTATTTATTTGGATGGTAACGATACTTTAATTGTCGAAACATAAAATCAAAGCTGTTACTGTTACAGTTAAAAATCAGTCAAAACATTTTGAATTAGATGAATTTTCAAAAATGCAATATTAGCTAATTAGAGGGTCTACCCAAAACCGAAAGACATGGCAAGGATCTACGAGACAAAAAAGTTTGGGGACCTCTGGTTTAGACCAACTTTCGCAGGACATCACCTTTTTGCAATCTAACTATAGATTCTTTCGTTCGCTGTTGGTGCAGTGTCCACCAGTTTAAATTACACCAGTTATACTACCTTATTTATCCTCGTTTACTTCCTCCTTATTCCTTATACACATGTCGGGTGTAATTTACTCCTGCTAAATAGCTGGTAGAGAAAATATCCACCAGTGGACACCACATCACCGATAGGAAGGTATAGTGGGTTTAACATCGGGCCAAACGAAAGGTTTGTGTCCTTTGGTGTAGTTCATTCCTACACCGGTAGGACGAACGAAAGAACCCAATGTAACTAATATTGTTTCATTATGATAAATAGAATCTATAAAAATATACGTTATTAAATTTATTGTCTGAATAATCCCATATATGTTCAATTGGATTCATATCGTGAAAGTTTACTGCTCATTTCAATATTCAAATACCTATTCGCTTCCTACAAAGCATCTTGCACCATTTTCGAGTAGTAAAATCTGATCAGCACCTAATAACAATTCTGTTTTGTTTTACACCATTTTTCTTCCGCCGTTTTTTCCCAACATTCCTCTATTATACGAAAAAAAAAAAAAAAACTACATCTATTTATTTTGCTACCTCATGCACTGACGAAAGTTTTCTAAGAAGGCACTCTTCAGGAAAGGTTCCGTTTGCCTTAATGATGCAATAAAAAAGTTTATTTTCAGTAATTATGTTGGCAAAAGTGCAACGCGTTCTGTGAAGACTTAAGAGAGCGTTAACCTCGAAATATTAAAAGGGGTTAAGAATGCAGGTATTAAGCTTTTGTATTCATCGAATGTGGGTATGTTTATACAGAGTTATTAAAATTCTTTATGATCACAATCAAGAAAAAACTACTAAGAGTTCAAGCTGGATGATACTTATATTAACAATTTAAAAAAGCCGTTTGAAAATTTTTACTTTATGCCAGTATTTGTAACTAAGAAATAGTTGGGATAGATTAGGACAGTGGCGGCTCGTGAGCTGCGAAGATAGGAGGGCGCCAATTTGTTTTATTTATTTTTTATTATTTCATTAACATATAAAAATAGTGACAGAATATAGATATCAGTACAGATGTTTGAAAAAAACTTTCAGTGTTTTAAAAAGTTTACAATATACCTTTCTAAAACACTGACAGTTTTTTATCTACATCTGTACCGAGATCTATATTCTGCTACAATAAAATAAAATATATTTTTTATAGTAAAACGTCTAACAACAATAATTATTATAAAAAAAAACCAAACAAAAAAATCGACATATTTATATTGTTTTTAATTACTGTTTTTACGAAAGTTTATGACATGATTTCCTGAAATTGAAATCTGATCTACTTTCCTTCATTGAAATACATTTTTCCATGAATTTTTCGTCGAAATTATTTATTTCTAGAACTAAATTTATATTTATTAAAAGTATAGCTAAGGGGTTTAGTCTATCATTTAACATGGTACTTCATAAAAAATCCGTGAAAATTATAAAACGACTTTAAAAATTTAAAACAGGTACCCAACCCATCATCTAAATTCTAAATGTTGGTCGGCCAGGAAAAAACTGCGCCTAAATCTCCACTAAAAGAGTCGACTGCAAGACGCACTCATTAACGCGATAGCACGTGTCCCACTCCGTTTCCATAGTGACGAAGGCCTCTATCTTGCTGCGGCCGACGATAGTCCAGTCAAAGAGAAGGAAGGATTTGGAGGCGACCTAAATTACACTCATAGCCTGTGTCGAGACGATAGGAAAAATTATAAAACAAATAATAATATTTTCAATTAGGATTTTATTCTCTAGTATTTTTGAGGAGGGGCGCGCGGCCATGCACCTCAAAGAGTAACCGCCCCTGGATTACGGTTTAATTTGGATACATTTTACTGGCAAGGTTTTGTGAGGTAGTATCTAAACTCATGAGAAACCGGCAAGATTTACTAGCAATATCTTAAATTCTATCTAGATTACAGTTATTAATTATTAATTCTGCTGCTTATACGTAGATTAGTTTTTAAGAGTAGACTATATCAAAAAGAGGGGAGAGTAGCTAAAAAGATAAGAGTATGTAAATAAGAAAGGAGAGTTTGTAAAAAAGAGGGGACACTATATGAAGAGAGAAAAGAAGAAGTTAAAGAGAAGGAAGAGTATGTAAAAAAGAGTAAGTATACACGTACAACACGTTAGAGTACAATTTTTCCACACGCTTGATGGCTAATAAAAGTTGTACTGATAATGATATCCTCTCATACTGTTTTATTGTCTATAATTCAATCTGGATGACTGTTAAATATTCCTGCTGCTTCTTGATAATTCTTTTAAGGAGAATGGATGTAAAAATGAGGGAAGAGTACGTAAAAACGAAAGAGGAGTATGTAAAAACGAAGGAAAAGTCTGTAAAAAAGTGGGAGAGTATGTAAAAAAGAGTGAAGTCTATAAAAAAATGGGAGAGTTTGTATAAAAGAGGGAAGAGTCTATAAAAAAGGGGATAAAATGAAAAAATGACAAAGTATGCAAAAAAGAAAAGAGAGAATGTAAAAAGGAGGAGAAAACATATAAGAGTATGTAAAGTATATATAAAATAACTAAACGATATTTGGATCAACCGTATAAATAATTGATTGATTTGAGATACTCGAATAGAGCAAATACTTTTTTATATTCATAAAAGTGTATTTTCAAATGATTATCAATTTAAATCCATCAATTAAATACACTAAACACACAAGTTTTAAGAATTTTCAACAAATTTCTCTTCATCAGTAAATATTAAAAAATTTAAGTCTGAACGGCTCCTTTTGATGTTTAATTTTTAATGAGACATAACTGAATACTTTCGATTCCTTTTAACTTGTGTTCGTTATAATGAAATTCGACGTTTGCAGTAATGCAATAAAGCGAGAATTTCCTTTTAAACGGCTTTAGTCGTATAGTAGCAAAAGACTTTATAGTTTGCGAAAAGATGGGCTTTGATGTTTGGATTTTTGTTATAGTCTTATTCGTCTGTACGTATAAAAATCGGCATATGTGTTAATGCAGGTATTAAATAAGTATAATTTTATGAATCCAGTGAACTATTAAAAGAGACGTTTTATATTCTACGTATTTTTTGAATATTTAAAATGTACTTACTGATGAATTCTATATTTTGCATTTTAGACGGAATTTTACATTTTAGGCTGACAGATATCTGACCCTTTGTATTACAATGTTTGTACCTTCAATTCTTTTTTCTTTTTCTATCCAAGTTGGCTATGAAAGTCAAACATGGTTCATTCGGTATAGTAATCATCATCATCTGAATTAGGGGGTGGTTCAAAGCCCACTTGTACTGAAGCTCTAGGCTTATTGTACCCCTCACAGTTTCTATCCTATCAGATTGATTTTCTTGATGAATTCAAGAATATGTCTGATGGGCGCTTTCGCGATTCCTTCAGGTTCCGGATATTGTACCCCGAAGTACCACTCCCATTCCCATTTAAGGTTCCGGCAGTGGCATAGTATGTGAATAGAAGTTTCGTCCTCCTCTTCACATATTCTACATAGGGAGTCATCAGATATCCCTAAGAGATTTAGGTGTCTTCTAAGGCCGCGGTGTCCCGTAAGGAGTCCTATTACGGCCTTGAGTTCGCTTCTGCTAAGGTTAAGCAGTTGATGTCTGCTCGTGGATGGCCCCTCTATGAATCTTTTGGACTGTCTAAGTCCAGGAAGTTCCATCCAGAGCATATGGTGTTCTCTTTTTATTTGTTCCTTTAACACCCATTTAACATGTTGGTATGAGATACCACATGTGGGTTCTGGTCCAATAAGAGTTTTTTCCGCTCCCTTCCTTGCTAGGAGGTCTACTTTCTCGTTTCCAAACACTCCCTCATGTCCTGGCACCCATTCAAGGGTGACCTTGTTATGTTCTGGCAGAGCCTGGAGGGACTGTTGGCAATCAAATATTGATTTAGATTGTACTTCTACCCTTTTTAGTGCTTTAAGGGCTGCCTGACTGACTGTCATGATAACGATTCTCTTATCTCTAAGAGAGTAATTTAACATGACTTTGGCGCAGGCATTTATTGCTGTTACTTCAGCCTGGAAGACTGTTGTCAGTGACCCCAGGTTTAAACTAATTGTCCTCCCTGAGTTCACATGGTAGATCCCAGCTCCTGTGCTGTTTTTCATTTTCGAACCGTCTGTATACCAGATTGATTCGTTTTGTTTTTCCCATTTTCCCGGCTTTTGGCCCTTTCTGGTATTTGAATATCAAAAGGTTTCCTGAAGTCGTGAATAATGGGCGTTCTATCCGATGGTATTCTTAGTACCGGATTTTGTTTTAATTTTTCTAATATCATTGTGTGGTGTCCTTTTCTCGGTATATTAATACTAGCACTGTTTTTCGTGTTCGCAAACGGGCCACCAAACAAATGTAACGTTGCCACGTCGCTTTCCTGTTTTTCTTAGGTATTTAAGATCTTTTAATCAGTGAATCGCATACACCGTCGCACTCAGCAAAATAAAGAAACGCTTAATTATATTTTTACGTGAGGGGCTTAAAGAGAGTAACTTGTAAATCTATTGTCTACCTGCTGTGATTTGACGCATGGTTACATCTCTACCACTAGTGGGATAGCCCTCACTGTTCTACCTCTGTCTATTTAATAGCATCGGTTATTCCATACCGTTATCTGTTGAGCTATAAAAAAGGCCATCGAAGAGGAGAAGAGACAAGCCAGATATAACATAAGTATTTCATGGACTACTTTGTCGCAAAAAGATTTCACAGATGTTCTATGCTTTATTTATAAAAAAATCCATTACATAATACGATGGTTGTGGATGGCAAAACCGATGGCTAACTCATTAAAAAGAAAATTTAGTTTTACACTGTATAATTTATAAACGAGGTAACCTGAATGCTATTGTTCATATTCAACTATCAAAACTCTGATATATAATAGCCTCCTCGCATATAAAATATGTACTTAGTTAAATCAGATCAGATGAAAGCAGCCCACTCGTAATAAATTGTACTCAATGTTCTTCCAGTGCCTTCTATAACATTTTCACCGTCTGTATCGATAAAAGTAGCATGACAATATTTATTGTTGCCACCACTCATGTTTAACTAGTTATTTAGACAAACTGTAGCTTGGTTTATTCTTTGAACACTTTTAATTTTTCCTGTAGCTAAATGTTGTTTATAAAAATATTTGTTTTTATCGTTAAAATACCAAATAATTTTGGATTGTAATAATTGAGTTTCTATATGTTTTTCTAGTTCCGAGTTTTTTTCATACAAGACAATTTGACAAAGCTGCTTTAAATGCAAATATTACTCAGTATATAACCTCAAAAAATATTCTTTAAAATGATATTATTTATAAACAATTATTAATTACTCACCGACAAACAGTACGATAGCAGGAAAATCATACAATCTTGTAAGGTATCGTTCTGTCAAAATATTCACAGGTCTAGGTTTCCATGGAAAGTACTGAAACATAAAGATCATACTTGACAAAGGGTTTCTAAGCAGATTTATGAAAATTTAGAATATAATATGAACAAGTATCTTCCAAATTAATGAGCAATCCTCTTGAGCCTTCTAATCAACATTTTTGCAATTGTTTTTAATGGCTATAATGAGTATCAATATTTTAAAGTCATATGTAGTTCTCTTTTGGTGGTACATATTTTTACCACTAACATTTTGTGGTACGTATGTGTTCCACTCAAGGAAGACCTACAAAAAACAATCAAAAATCAAAAGCTCTAGTCGTTATCTGGTAAATACCACATTTTGATATATATTTGAACTATTGATTATCAGATGGCTCTAAGTGAAATTAGGATAAATATTTACTTCAGACCGTAAACTTTATTGAAATAGATATTAGCGTTGATGTTTCAGTTACATATAAGGAACAGATGAACCATAATGACATTATGCTACTTATATTTACCAGCAACGGCTAAAAGATTTTAAAAGAGATTTAGAGTGTAAATAATGTTTTTATACCTTTAATATATCGAAATATTTTTATTTCTAGACTTAAATTCGTACATCCATCTTAACTTTATTACTGTTTACTGTGACTATAAGCTACAGTCAAAGCCGTATTCTTTGACATTTTACTGACATACAGAAAAATAAACATTGGTAGAGGCTTATTGGTGTTATTATAAATAAATAAAATTGAGAAAGACATTTAACATACAACATTGTTTAATGATTAATAAAGTTTTGTAACCATAAACAATATGAATTGAACCACAAAAAATTATACTAATGTACTGTTGAAAAAATTCAAGCATGTAGGAGAGTTTAGATTTAATTCAGGGCCTGCGTAATTATCTCTGTGTTTGTCGCCCATGGCCTACTTTAGAAACATTATTTATATTTTTTGCACGAAAATGATAATAATTTAAAAATTTTCTAAGATTAGGTTCGTCGAATGCCTCAGAGAAATTCGTGTATTGAAAGTGATGTTAAAAATTGATCAGTATCAATACCAACTTCTTCTAATATTATATTCTCACCTGGGCAGATGGATCCTCCGCCAATTCAGTCCTAGCATCCATAGTAATGATATGTCCGTTACTATCTAGAAGCAACAAAGTTGGTATTCCTCTGATACCGTAAAGCTGAGCTAGCTCAGCTCGTACAGCGGACTGTTGGAACGGTACAGCCACCCATGGCATCGATTCAACGTAGGCACGAAAGGATTCAGCGCTTCTGCAAAAGATGATAAAGAAAAGTATTATTAATATTAATAATATTAATAATATTAATAATATTAATAATATTAATAATATTAATAATATTAATAATATTAATAATATTAATAATATTAATAATATTAATAATATTAATAATATTAATAATATTAATAATATTAATAATATTAATAATATTAATAATATTAATAATATTAATAATATTAATAATATTATTAATATTAATAATATTAATAATATTAATTAATATTATTAATATTATTAATATTATTAATATTATTAATAATATTAATAATATTAATAATATTAATAATATTAATAATATTAATAATATTAATAATATTAATAATTAATAAAATTTGTTTATATTTTTTTATTAGTATTATGTTTATGTTATTTTATGTTATCCTGTAGTATGTAATTGAAACAGTAATGACAAATTAATTTTTGACAAAACAGCCAAAGATAAAAACCAAGAGGCTTCTCGGTCAAGAACGATATCTAAATGGTATTCAAATTTTTCAGTTTTGGGCGTCAAGCGGTTAGGTGTTTTTCGTTTTTATCCTACGCTATTTCTGACATCCCCATACCGACGCCCTTGAATATACATGAATATTCTGCAAATACATTCAACGTTGAATATATTTTAATCATTTCATTGTTTGTTTCTGCTTCACGGCCCGGAAAATTCATTTCCTTCAGATTTCCTTAAAGAAGAAAAAAAAACAATTGCAATACAATCGCAGCCTTTATACTGACTACTTAGGAATTCAATTTACCAAACGGCAATTTTATGGAGTTTTTTCAAAATAACCAGCTGCCTTTTTGTCTTTGTAGGCAAGTTTACTGCTTAATTCGTAAACGATATCTACAGGGAGGTAGTATAATATTCAACCGATAACGCTCTGACCCAGAGAGTTCTTTTTAATTAATTAATTTTGATATAGGAACAAGGATCCTTAATGAGCGTTGTTACCGAGATACATGGTGTTAAAAGTTTGAAATCAAAATTCAAAATCTGCCATAATTCGCACTTTTAATTTTTTTTCAAATTTGGTGACCATTTGCTCTTTGGAAAAAGTAATATTTTGACATAAACTAACTTTATAAACATTTAACCAGTGGCGCGCTATCAAGGTTAGTGGTAATTTTATTCCCCTATTTCTTACGCAATTGGAACAAAAAAATATTTTTCTTTTTTTAATATATTTTTTTAAATTCTCTGTTTATTTTTAGTTAAAAAAGATAAAACCTTTTATGGAGCTTAAATGAAGGTTGTTGTAGAAATTTGCTTTTAAACAAAAGTCTACATGTACAAATTTTTAATAGTTCATGTATTTTACAAGATCTTGGTAGATCAAATTTGAAAAAATATTTAAAGATGATTTTGATTCATGGTAAATTTTGAATTTTGATCTAAAATCATTATTCCTAGAAATTTAGTTGAGCACATGTGCTCTAGAGAGTTACCGTTTAAACGAACGAGATAACTAAAATTTTGGTAAAGGTTTTTAAGTAAAAAATACATTAGTTGCGTTGAGTTCATAGACAAATCATGCATGGTGCAATGTTGAAGAAATTTGTTTGCACAGTTATTTGCATTATTTAAGAGTTCTGCTTCATTTCTAGATTTAAGAACAAAGTTTGTAACATCTGCATATACAATTTTTAGATCAGGAGTTTTACAGTTAAATATTATGTCATTAAAAAATATAATAAATAGAATAGGCCCTAATATTGAGCCCTGAGGCACCCCTATACTTACCATACTAACATCCGATTTAATAGCATTTATATTAACAGCTTGCTCCCTGTTCTTTAAGTAACTTGATAGTCAGTTATTAACTGACCCTTTTACTCCTATCCGATATAATTTCTGAAGTAATAAATTATGATCTATCGACTCAAAAGCGCGACTTAAGTCGAAACATAGAGCAATGTTATACATTTTCTTATTTAAAGCATTGTATACGAAATTGCATAATTCAAATTGACTTTATTCTAAACAATAATAATAGTCATAATAATATTCATATAAGTTTAAGTTCACCGAAAGAACATTAACCCCAGCACTTTGGACCACAATATGGTAGCAGAACAAAGCTTAATTTACTAAAGCGGGATTCTCGGATGCCTCGTGAATATCAAATTTCTCAATAGCCTTAATTAAACTTCATACGCCTATTACGATTCGAATGTGAGTGGAATTTATATCTAAGGGTCGCTATCCACATTTGTAGACCTCATTTCTTGTGAATCCAATTAGGGATGAACGTATAGATTCGTCGAGGTTCATTGGTCAAATTACGACAAATCATATAAAAATTTAATGATGTAGCAAACAATGTGTTTCTTTTCTGCAAATGATTGTTAGATTTTTTGTATGTATCTTGACTTCAACTTTTATACAGGATGAACAATTATATTCGAAAGTAATTCATAGCTTATAACTTAAAAACTATTTGAGACGTCAATGTTGGATTTTCAGTGATACATTTTTTTAACAAATCTAAATTTCACTTTTTCGTATGAAGTACTTTATTTTTAGGTACCTATTTAGAAAGTCTCTACTAATTTTTCTAAAAATGTAGTATGTAACTGCGTTTTGATTTTGTATACAAATTGAAGAGAATTAAAATATATTTTACAGAGTAATAATTAATTTGAAATCATAATTTATCTTGCTAAATGAAAAAATTTGTTCATTAACTGTGAGCCTTGGCTCATCCTCCAACTTTTCTAAATCAGAATTTTTTAAGGTAATGATCATTTAATTATTAAAAAGCACTATATGATTAAATTACAATAATACCAACATCTAAACTAAAATTGCACAATTATCCAAGATTCAGAAATACATAAAATTTATTTTCATAACACATTAACTGCAAAAGAGGCACGTCTAATTTTATAATTATTACAAGCAAAAATATCCAAGCTGTCTTGGATAATATGGTAGATACTTATTAATTGCTTGATATACAATAGGGATGAATTTAAAATGTTTGTCTTTGCAGCTGGGAAATTGAAATAAAATTAAAATAAACTCTTAGTCCTGCGCGTAGTATTTTTAAATGAACGTTATTCACATTTACCAAATCAATGCTGTCTATGTGACCTTAAGAACTTTCCAGAGTAATGTTATTTTCTACGTTTTGCCAAATCAGCAATTTTAATTAATATTAATTGGCAGATGAGGATAGCCTCTTGAGGGATAAATGCCGATTTCCTAATTTGTTTTGAACTTTTCCGATTAAGTCAATATAGATATTCTGTCTGACTCCATATTTAAGTCTACAAAGGGTGTTAGTATATTCGATTAACAACGCTCTATCTCTGAGAGCCCCTGTTATTTGCGACTTCGAGACATGCTGGCGTATCGAAGTTCGAAAGTGAAATAACGAGTGTGACAGCGTAGATAGTTCTTGTGTGTGAAGGAGCATGTCCAACTGATGAGAATTACGTGCAATTTGTTGAAAACTAGTTTTTAATTCTGTTGAATGGAAGAGGGAGAAATGCTGCGATGCAAGAGGTAGGGTATATGTATATTGATTGAAATGTTTTGGATTTATGGCGTACGTAACATTTATCATCTTCACTGAAAATATATTTTGTTTGTACTGTATAAAAGCGAAATGACGTTGCTATTTGCAGGCTAGAAGTTATGCATTTCTTGAATGCGTTGGTTTGATTGCAAGTGGCTTGAAAACAGGGGTGGTTTAGGAAATACTCTGAGTAAATTTAAGAATATTTTATGAAATTTAAACAGACGCCCATTTATTCAATATGTTTATTGAAGTTTAACTCTGGATCAAAATATTCTTTAAGAGAATTATTTGTTTACAATCAAAAATAAAAGCAGTTAGTCGCCTGGTAAATAAATAAAAATAATTTTCTGGATTCAATGAAAATTAATTATTGTGACACAATTTGATGTATCATTTAGACATTTTTGGAGATCTTTGCAGACATTCATTGAACGAATTTTTCTCTAATAATTTTAGATCATCTGCATACATTGCATATCATTGATGTTAATAACAAAATCATTCAAGAATATAATGAATAGAAGAAATACTAAAATGATCCCCGCGGAACTCCCGATAACGACCCTAAACTTACTTAAGTATGTCCTGTAATTAAGAATACAACAGTAGATGTAGGAGTGTTTAAACCTATAAAGGAAAGCTTCTGAAGTCGAAATCTTTAGAGACGTCTGTATTCTATCATATTGTATTTTTTGTATCTATATATTTTTGTTATTCTATTTTTTCGTATTTTTTGTATTGTTTTTATTTTTTTAGTATGTTTTGCCTTTTTTGGATTCTTTGTATTCGTTTTTGTTATGGTTACTTAAGCACATTCATCGGAAGTACCAACAAGATACTGAATTTGTAAAAATGTACAGATATGAAATAACAAAATTACCCTGCATTCTTATGCAAGCGGAAGATGCATTACAAAAGTGAAACAATATGTAAAAAAAAATATATATATATTTAAGAGGACTTCAAAAACACCTACTTAGTGAATTATACTATTGCAAATAAAAAACTTTAACAAAAATGTAATTACAATGAAAATGAAATTTTTAAACCCTACATATATTACAATTTAGAAAAAAGTTTTCTTTTCGTTTCCTTGGAAATAACAGGCACTTGTGTGGAAATCGCGTGGAACAATCTGATCTTCGTGTTTAATAAATTATTCAAAATCATAATCCGATGATATTCTCTTCTGTTGGGGTGCATAAACGTATGTTGAACCGATCCAGCAGTTGTCAAAATATTGAAGTTACACCCTTCTAATACCTACAAACCAGATATTATCTTGTCAAATATTGAGTTGAAACAATTTATATTTATCAAATCTGTTGTCTTTCGAAGATGTTACATCATCATTAACAAACGTATATAAACGATATGGATGGATTATCAGTAGTATAGAGCCATTTTAACTACTCATATAATACAAATAACCATTTTTTCTAAAAAAATGTACAAAATCAAAGAATAGTTGACATAAGGACGAAGTTCAAGTTTATGATGTTCCATCACAAATATTACTATTAAAAAATTACATAATTATATTTATTAACATTATTTAATATAGTCTCACGTTTTACTCGAAAGAACCAAAAACAACTACACTAGATCTAGGTTCTACAATTTTTAATAATGTAATTTAAAAAAATATTTCTAAATTGCAATTTTGCTGGGCATAAGCATTTACTATAGAATCAGGATTAAAACTCAAAGTTGCAAGCCCTATGCATGTAAATGATTATTACAAAACTTACACTAGACAAGAAGTGTAAATAGGAAACACAAACAGCAATGACCCAGAATGGAATCTTGAGGTACTAAGTATACTCATGCCTTTATTGACATTTTTTTTTGTCCCTTCGAGAAAAGTTCAAATATCAACCAGTTTTAATGTATACACGTATATTTATTCTGAAATTTAAATATTGGCAATGATTTTTCATATTGAAGTTAAAAAATAATGGTTTTAATTTCACCCCTGCTTCTTGTTTGCAGCATTTGTCACGACAATGTTTCGTGTCATTCGACACGGTTTCAGGTTATAATTTATCGTAAAAACGGAGAGCTTAAACATATCTTCCACCCCATTCGCGTGATATACTTCAATAAAGCCTCCTCTTCCACTAAAACAGTACAACGTAGGGTACAATTCCCCCTGCCATTCCTATGGAAATTGAAATACAGTTGAGGTGTTTTAACTAGAAATTTCAGTTAGTCATGAATAAGAAAGTAATAGGTTCCTGATATAATTTTGATATAATCGGTGAGTCATTGCCGTTAGCGCTTAATTTACGCCTGAAGTGATAATTGCAGGTTCCTGACTTCGTGATTTCTTGTTAGTCGTTTTTGCATTTTTATAGCCTACATCATCTGTTATAAGGGAAATATTTATGAGGATACGACGTTCTAGAAGCTTTGAATATTGAGAAGGAAAAAACTGCCTATACTAAACAACAAAATAGAAAAAGATCACTATAAATCACTAGAAAAATAGTTAAATATTTGCTATGAGATAAATTTAGTAATCAAGACTTATTGCCCTAGACGCTCAGGAGAAATTCAAGCACGACTCTCCTCTGCCGTTGTCATCTAATCAAAATAGACCCGTAGGTAAAAGCTTAAACACGAATTTTCAGTTAAATTTCCTAACTTCTTATCCTTCTTTCCAACCCCGCACTCAAGAAAACGAGTATTTTCCCTATCTCGATCATTTTCAACGAGCTTTGTTTTCTGCTTCACTCATCCGAAGCTCCACAGGCCCCACACAGTGGCAGCGGCAAACCTAATTTAACACAATCGCTTAATTAAATGAGTGTTTGTGAAAAAACAGTCGAATACCTAGATCCCTAACGTGCGGTGCTACCCCTAACACCATGGTCGCCATGGCAACTCGTTCCCTACGGTGTTTCGTCACCATCCGTCCATATGCAAGAGCGGTTCTCAAAAGCTGGGACGAAAAAGTTGTTTTTATTTTAATTTATTGTGCAGCAAATTGATAGATTACTTAATACAGATAACAAAAAAAGTTCTAGATTGTTTAATTTTAAGTTAAAAAAAATTACGATTTAAAAATAAATTAATATCATTAAATAAATTAGTAATTAATAAAAAATTAAACAAGGAAAATATATGTGGCCAGCCACACCTCAAACATATACAGGGTGTTCAATTAAGAATGGCACATATAACAACAGAAGATTCTCTGATTAAAAATAGTACGATTAAACGAAACATACTTGGGTAAAATGTTACTCGTTTCCGAAATACAGGTTGTTTTAGTTAATAAATGTTCGAATTATTTTTGGGGTGCTAATTTGGTTTTGGGAGGGGGCTTAGCTCCCCCAATCCCACATAACTTCGTCCATGTTCACCTTCCTTCACCAAATATGGCGCAGTCAGTAGGACGGTAGCCATATAGCAAAACTGAATAAAGCATTTGTTAAATACATCTTCGCCACCTATCAAATTAATAGTCTGAATCTCAACTCCCAATCTTTGGAATTCCCTAAAGACTGCTACATTGTAGTGTATTAAAGTATGCCTTTCCCTTTAGTTTGGGAACAATCTAAAAAGTATACTAAACTAATATTCTATAATTAATACTACATAACACATAACCGATATTCTTAATATTAAATTAGAAAATAGTAGTATATTATGGAACGAATATTTAATGATAGACAGGAATATGAGTATTACGACACAAGCTTTGGTGAGTGTGTTATGAATAAAACCATCTTACCTATTAACCGCCAATGTACGTTTTATGGGACGCATATTTAACTTTTTTTTTCTTAAAGTTGGCAACATTTAGTTAAAACAAAATCCGTCCCAGTCGGTGCCTACATTAAGTGTTCTGTGACAATAATGTCAGTAAGCGTTATTTTATGGATCTGTCTTCATAATCACCGATCAGATTTGATGAACTCACTCATACGCTAACGTGCACGTGTTCTTTGATATTGTCGAAGAGTGTTACAAAAACTTTCTAATAGTAAAATTTTGATTAAAACGTGTTAAGTAGGTTTAGTTTTATACCTTTATCAAGAAACATTACGTTGTACGAGTATCAGGTAAATTTTTTTCATTCTCAAATTTGACGTCCTATTTTTGGGATAAAGTGATTTTATAACTACACAAAACTTGTTATTTTAGAGATGGGTTTAAAAACATTTCTAACTTCCGCTGAACTTACTGCTATACTGGAAGATGATGAATTTTTTGTTGACCTTGAGCAAGAAGATTTTGCAAATATAAATGTTGCTATTATACCACCCAATTCGGACGAATTGACGGATTTAGAGGATATGGATGACAATATTTTAGATGAAATTGAGTTGAAGGATAATTGCAATGTGGAAGGCACTTTAAAATTATTTTCACCTTAAATAGAACATATTCCTCAAATAGAAGAGATCAGTGATGAGGATCAAGAGGGGGAATCGTCAACAAAATCCACTATAACTAACAGAAGAAAATTAAAATCAAATCAATCTTTAGCAGCACAAAAAAAACCAGCCCCACAGAAAAAAAAATAAACCAGCCACACAGAAAAAAAAAAAATAAAACAGCCGCAAAAAAAGGTAAACACAAGAAAATAAAATGGGAAAACATTTTTCCGAGTTATTCTAAGAGTACGACATCTAAAGATAAATCTGCAAACGTTCTCGAAATACTTGAAGGATATTCTGTAGTTCAAATATTTGAATGTATGTGTTCTGAAGATATATTTCAGCTTATAATTGAACAAAGTGAAATGTATGCACAACAGAAAAATACAGTAAATTTCACTTTGAGATTAGAAGAGTTAAAGAAATTTGTTGGTATTTTATTGTAATTGGCTACCTGTCTCAAGAAGATATGTATTGGGAGCAAGCACCTGATGCTGGTGTGGATATTGTATACAATTCAATGATTTCGAGAAATAAAGCAAAACTTTCATTTGAATGACAACAGCAAACTAGATCGAAATGATAAATTTTTCAAACTTCGCCAACAATCTGTCATTGTACTTTGTACAGTGAGCAGATTCAGTGACACATTTCTTGTTTACTTACATTTTATTTCCTATTGGATTTTATTTTATTGTATCTGAATGTATATATTGCTGGTAAATAAACAAAAACATTATTATTATTATATATTATTATTATTATTATTTTGATATTTAAAAGCGAATTTTATAAAATTTGATATATTCCACGGCAAATTATCTATAGATGAAATGATGGTTCGTTACTATGGAAGACATTCTGCCAAAATGTATATTCATGGAAAATTTGGTGCTTATGTAATTCAAATTTTGATCCTTACAGCGGTAAATCAGACAATCCAAACGAAGATACGCTAGGCTTCAGAGTATTGAAAAATTTAATAAAGGTAATTTCAGTCCACACTATATAAGATCACGAAATATTCTTTGATAACTTTTTTGCTGGGCATGAACTTCTAAAGGACCTAAAAGACATAAAATTGAAAGCAAGTGAACCTATACGTAAAAACCGAATAAAGCAATGTCCCCTTATGTTGTGCAAGGAAATGAAAAAGAAAAAAGAAAGAGGATATTTCGAGAAACAATTTGACAAAGATAATGAAATATTTGTGGTTCGTTGGAATGACAACACACCTGTGACTATGGCTTCCAATTACTATAGCGATGTTTTACTACTGGGAAATGCAAAGCGGTTTTCAAGCAACAAATTTCTGTTCCGACACCCCGTTTGTTTAGCGAATACAATAAACATATGGGAGGAGTCGACATTCTAAATATTTTTCTGTTTCATTTTCCTGTATTTAAATGTGCGTTGGATACACTATTTTTCTATGACTATCAAATCGCGAGGTATCAGAAATAAGAAAACGTTATGAAAACGTTATGAAAAGTCAGGAAAACTGTATAAATATGTTATAAAAATGTTACGAAAACTTTATCACAAACAAAATAATGTCAGAAAGTTTTAACAAAAAAAAACTGATATTTTAGATAATTTTTTTTCAAATATTGCTGCAATGGATATTGGCTATTAACTTGAATCTTAATGAAAATTTTACAGGCTTCATTAGGTACCTGCACTTTTATAAATCAATTAAAGTGTGGCAGTAGAATAACGATGATATATTGAGAATTAAGAAAGCAACATAAATCTTTTACTTATTATCCCGTAAATTTGCACAAAACTGAGTTATTTACGTATTCATAGTAACCAGAGAGTTATGGAAATAATTTGGTGATATTTATTTTGAGGTGAGTCGTGCTGTGAATTTCCCCCTGAAGCGTCCAGAGCAATAACTCTTAAATATCGATGATCATATTCACGATAATGAAGCGTTGTCCTATCAAATTCCCACATTTTCCAATAAACTATCCATTTACGCGACACGTATACAATACACTCCCGCCGAACAACAACAGTAATTTCCAAATAATGCCAACCGCAAAAACTAAACCCATACATCTGAATCCCCGGTGCATTGTTGTGTGCTGTTCTCCAAATGTAATTCGTTAATTTGTTTTTCCGAATGCTGTAGAAAATACCCGAACATTAATAGACGAATATTTTCGAAACAACGGCGAGAGAAAAGCGTGAAAATTGCGGATGGAGTGGCGTTGACACTGATTTGATATATGATATTATAAGCGAAAAAGTGGATTGGCTTTGCGTTTTTTGTCAGCAGGAAATGTAGCTGTCACTTGATATTAGAAGATTTACGATCTAGCATGTAAACTGTTCCACATGGGTAAAGCTAAAATCGAAAAGGGCCATGAATTTAATATTTGTTTTTGTAACCATTCTACAAAATAGATATTTTTTTTATTAAGTGCGTGAAATCAATATTTAATGGCGCATGAGATTGTTAAATTCAGTTGAATGTGTCGTAAAATACTGATTTCGCCACGAAATACAAAAAAGTTTGTCCCAACTGCACAAACAATAATACCAATAAGTAAAAATTGATTACATTTCGATTTATTACTAATCCATTTATTCATAACTAAGCCTTTATTTATTGCAAGTATTCAGATTGTGTTTTATGTTAGGCAGACAGAGCTGTCGCTCTAGAACGAGGGTAGACTAAGTGAATTTGGTTTGTGCAAGCTTGTTTATATAACATGCGATCTTGCATTTTATGAATAAACCAGCTCATAGAACTATAATTCCTGCTTTTCACCTTGAAAATAGATGGTGTACTTTCCTGTAAATCATCTTCAGCTACAATAATAGTTGTAATCAGAAAAATATATTAAACAGATAACCCGCAACAAGATTGCAAATATACTTTTTGAATGTATTTTTTTAAGTATTTTGTGCATTTTAGAACCCTATATTAATTTAGAATTATAACCATAAACAATCCTTGTAGCAAGACTCTCCCATACTCTCCTATAATAATTTGGCAACGACTTGAATAACACCGTGAATGCTCGGAGTTCGGTTTTTGTAAACAAAATTAGTCTACTTGGTACCAAAACATTTCGGAAATATTTAAAAAATGTTACATTGAAATATTTGTAATGCTGTATAAATATTACGGAACGTCCTAAAAATATTTCTGCAATGTTCCTAAAATGTCCTGTAAATGTAATAGTGTATTTTAGAAATGGAAACCTTTCAGAAATATAACATAGTAATATTTCAGAAATGTATTCTAGTTTTGTTTCATAAATATTATAAAACGTTGTAGAAACGTTTTTAAAATATTTCTGGAATATCCATATATCTTTTGAATGCAATATAATACAGTACTATTTTTATTAGACTAAAAAAAGACATTTAAAAATATACATGTTTATTTAAAATACACAAAAAAGAAACATTGATTCTTAAACATTAATTTTTAATTAATATTTCATAAAATATAAAGGTGAATCACTTAATTTCCACCAATTTCTTTAAATGCACTAACCTGAAACAAAAAGTATACATAGGTACTTAAAAAAGTATTTGAAACGAATTATTTAATTATCAATAGTTTTATTAATATTACTTTAAATTAGCCATAATAAAATAAATAATATTGTTGCGCAAAAGCCTACCCTGTACATTGTTTACTCCTTGTCCGCGGTATGAAGTCTAGCAACTACCGGATTGATCCCTTTGAGGCGTACGAGTCATAGAAAGGCAGTTTTCGATTGTTCTGGAAAACCTAGAGAGTACAGAACTGGGCTTGGTATAAATAGCACGAGTTGTCGACGGACGGGAAGATTGAATTTAAGTGTAATAAATAAATTAGAATTGTGAGTTATAATAGTGCCTAAGTATTATATAAATTAATTAGTACGTCATAAATAAATTATAAATAGTGTGTTTTAAATAAATAAACTATAAATAAATTTAAAAAAACGTTACAATACTCATGTCTAAATAAAACATAAAGCTCCTCCTAGGTGCTTTTCAATCAGAGCTGTAGAACTAATAAATTAAACTAGGGGAAGTGAGCGCAAATGTAGGTTATATTTAGATAAAAGTTACAGTAAAATTTCCTGCAAATTTGATAAACGAAATTGTGTCATTCGTTACAATGAATGAGATAAAGTAAATGAACCTAACCTAACTTACTTACAATCCTTATTTGTGTGGAAAACTTACTTAATTTCTAAAGACATATTTTGATTCCCACACAAGAGCATAAACGCAAATTTCCAGTCATTTAGAATATAGGGATGTCTCTAGATATAGAATGAAATAAAATTATATTATTTAAAATAAAATAACTACATAATTCATCTTCTTCTTTTTACTGTTACAAATGAGAATTTGTTTATTAGTTATTGGCTTTTTTACAACATAACACGATTTGTAACCTTTTGTGTTACATCTATAACATGTTTCAAGAACATTTTCAGTTAAATTTTTAATTAAAATATTTCAGAAATATCTTAGAAACTTGTGCTTAAAATGTTATATGTTTGAAACGTTTGAAATATTTATGAAATACTTCTGAAATAATGTGAGCTTTGTAACTGATTCTCTCCACTCTTCCTGCAATTTGCTAATTTTTTTTCTTTTATTTCTATTATTAGGTCCTTTATTCGAATGGGGATGTCATGGAGGAATGTTTCTTGAGAGGCAGTACGGGCGGCTTCATATAACCCCATAAAGCACACATTATTTCAGGAATGTTTCAGAAATATTATAAACTGAAACAACTTATAACATTTCAAGCACAAGTTTCTGAAATATTTTAGTTAAATATTTCACTGAAAATGTTTCATAAATGTTTAACAAATATTACACAGAAGGTTGTGGAGTTATTTAGTTATAAATAATATAATTGTATTTCATTCCATATCCAAGATATTTTCGTTTTTTGCCATTTGCTTTTTTTGTTGTTTGTACGTTGTGCTGTTGTTTGGGAGACAGAATATATCTTTAAAAATTGAAGTAAGTTTTTTACAGAAATAAAGCTTGTAAGTTCGGTTAGGTGTTAATTTACTTTATCATATTTACTGTGACGAGTGACGCCAGTTTGTAGAAATGAAGCGATTCGCCTTCATATTTTATGAAACTATGATTTTCGATGATAATTTCGGAAATTTCGATAAAAGTTGTAGCGATTTCAGTGATTTCGAGGGAAAATGTACCAGTATTTCGGAAGTGATTTACCCCTCGATAGGTATACACTACTCATAACAATATCCTAAAATTATAATAATTTTTAGATATAATATTATCCTTTTCATAATTCTCCAATTATCAGGTACTTATCAAATAATCCTCGTACAGAGGTCAGAACACAATTTTAGTAATTTAGATCCGGAAACCATTAAAGGCTATTAAGGTCCCCTTTACAGCCCTTACATATGTTTATTCAGAAAATTAATGGCATTTACCTTGTTCAATACTGAATAGATGTTAAGGGGACCCTCTCTGGCACTTACGTAATTACTGATTCAGTATCTAATTGGATGTCTGTAAAACAGTCGGTAATGGATTATGTTCTTATTGTAGGTGGGATAGTTTGTTAAGGATATAAAAATTGTTTGCTTCGTACCTAACTGTAAGTAATATTTAATATTCATAAAAAATATGGAAAACGAAATATCAGAGACTGCAGAGGAATTTTTAAGTTATCTACAATACCCAAACTTTTTGAGGATCTGACCACTGATGAAATTACAAGCAGTTGATCTTAGATGAATTACGGGGCAGGCTATACACGAACAAATGTCATTCAACCCTAAATAACTTTCAGGCCTTGGAAAATTTTTATCTTGAATAGATAGTCATACTTATAGAAAATATAAAAAAATCATTGTGATTGCTGAACTCAGATCTCAAGAAGTAAACATGTTATTAGGATTTCCTCGTACCATAAGGGGGTGGAATGAAAAAATGTTTTTTAGGAAGGGTTCCTTTTAAATTCCAACGGAAAATTACCTCCTGAATTTGTTCGTCTAAAAAGAAACACCCCGTATAAAATGAAACATTTATTCACTTTAAAATTAATGGTAAACATTTAATAAAGGATTTCAGTAAAGTGGCCCCAAGTTGGAGCCTTGGGAACACAAGAAGCTGAGATATTAATTGTTTACAATCTAAGAAAATGGGTTTGTTTGTGTGTTTAGGATCGGATTAGTCTCTTAGTATTCTATTGGGAACAGATGTACAAAAATTCAATCTTAACATCTAGGACTAAGATTCATTTTGTATTACAGACCTGAAAATGGCCGGGCGAAAATAGTCGCATTTAATCGCACCAATCGTGTTTTAATGAACAATTTCATTCTCAGTAGGTATATTTATAGATTAGTTTATTTCCAAAATTTGAAAATATTCAGTTGAGGTTATACCTATTAGTCTACCTGCGTATACTATACTAGTAAATTCCATTAATTAGAATAGGTACAAGTAAAATAAATTTGTTTCCAAAATACTAGTTAGAAATAGTTAGTAATAGTAGTTACAGATATGTATTTGATTTTCCTCATAATTTAGATAAATGTAATTAGCTGCGTTGAGTGTATTGAATTCTTGCTGCGATTAGGGTAGCAAGACCAGCTTGCTAAACGGTACGCTCCATACGTTCAATTTGAATATATTAAATTTGTGTCAAACAACAATTCTAGTTTAATGAAACGTAGCATTTGCAATTGAAAGTAAACTTGTTTATTTGTCACTTGGAGTTTTGACCAACAATCTACAATAATTTTTGTATTTAGGTTTTTTTTTATAATTTTTATCACTATGTAAAGCACAACCAGGTTGTTAAAGGTATATTTTTCAAGTAATTGCAAATAGCGATAGATTTTAGAAGTTTTAAGTAATTCGTACGTGCAAAGATAAAGATGCAGCAAAAACTTATAGCATGGGGTACAAACGGACCCCAGCCGGTCCTGTCAAAGTTAAAAAATGTTTATTTTGATTAAAAATGTTATTTATTAATACATAGTTTTAAAAAAAATATTGTATTTGGAAACATACGTTAATTGGTTTGTTAACATTAAAGTTACATAGCTTAGGTCCAGATCCGACGTTATTATTTTTTAACTGTTAATATATTGTTCTCACAGTTTAGAGCAGTTCTTAACACTCAAAACGCATCCCTAGGTTATCATTGGATTCAGATCACCTAATAAAGGTCAACAGTCACAACAGTCACACTACTTGTGTAAATGTGGGCTTCATGACAAAATAGCGCAGGACTAAAGCGCAAAACAAAATAGCGCAAGGACAACGCAAGACAAAATAGCGTAAAAACAAAATAGCGCAAGGACAACGCAAGACAAAATATCGCAAACGAACAAGATATGTTTAATTAATGTAATTCATTGAAATAATGCGTAACAAATACTGTTCCGACGATGCCTATGCAGTGAATGCTTGGAGTGTAGCTCCATTTCTCTCACATTTTAGAATTAGATCCATTTTAGCGCGAGACAATTCCGCGCGGAACAAATTTGATGCAACAATTTTGTACCGAGACAAATACATGAGAGACAAGTAAGCGCCTGATATAAATAAAGTGAGTAAAATTAGCGCTTAGTCAAAAAGGACCGAGACAAATAGCAAGTGACAAAATATTCCAGTACACTCTGTAAAATTAAAAAATAAATTCTACTCATTTACTTGTGTGGCCTGAAGCAATCGCGGGTTACTGTATATGGTTCCAAGCCACAGAGGTTAGGTAAATTAGTCCTTTTTTAAAATTTGTCTCATTTTACGTATAATTCTTTTTCGGAGAAACCTGCAATGGCACCAGGCCGCACAAATTTGTTAAGTTCCTAATTTTTTTATGTTAATTAGAACACCGGAATAATTTGCTACGCGCTATATTATTTAGCGCTATATTATCCAGCGTTATATTACCCTGCGCTATTTTGTTCTGCGCCACTTTGACCTTGCGCTATTTTGTCTTGAACTATTGTGTCTGCGCTATTTTGTCCGGCGCCATTTTGTCCTGCTCTATTTTGTCATGAAGCCGTAAATGTGTAGAATTTGCGAACTTGCACTAGACATTATAGAATAGTTTTCTCATAGACTTTGCAAATCGAATCTTAGATTAAGTTGCTTTTAAAATTGATCAATTTATTAAATATCAAAAATTTTATTTATATCTATCAAACAGCAAGAGTTCTTTACTACTTCGTCAACCACTTACTCGAATTCGGACTTTTGACCATTTAAAGTACATAGAGTCTAAGAAAATACAATTTCATTTTCTTTTCCAAAATAAAGTTTGACAAGCTGACAAATTTATTGAAAGCGTCGCATCCAATATGACTTCCATAATAATTTCCGACTCCCATATTAATTCCACGGATCATCAATAAATCTAGCTCTCACCCTCTAATCCTCTGAATTATAGCGCCTTCCGGACACGAGGACCCTCTTCCAAGTTAGCCCAAATGCAGTAAGTGCCGTTCTGTATAGCGATTTACTTAAATAATTAAACTCCGGGTACCGGAATAAGGCTGACCGGAATAGCTCGGAGCAATGGAATAAAGAGGGAAAGTTAAGGAAACGGGGGAGCACTGTACGGATAAATGCGGAATAGGCGGGTATATAAAGCCATTCGGACGAGACGCAATTTTATGATTTAAAAGAATTTTAAAAAGCTTGGATAAGTTTGTGAAGTTCGGGTAGACGTAATAGGAGGTAGTATTAGTATAATTTCAAGCTATGATTTCTGGGTTTTAAATGGCGAAACTTAGCATAGATTAATATGTATTTTATAGTGCTCCGTAGAGCGGGCGACTAGGATTGCACCACCCAAGCATTTACCATCGGGGTGGTAGAGTAGAAGCCCACCAAATGGCAAAAAAATGGGAAGGGAACTAGTGACACTTTTTGGCGACGTTATTAACCTGCAGGACTTTCACCTGGAGCCGTATTCAGTAACAGTGGAGGGTAGGCGTGTAGAAGTACTCTCTTACAATTTGGCCTTACTGCGCCAGTCACTCGCCTAAAATTATAAGGCATCATGTGAATAGTGAGAGCAGAGTTGCCAGATGTACGATAATTATCGTATTTGTACGATATAAAATTGAAAATTGCCCAGTTTTTATATTTATTTTCCAACTTACGAGCTAGATTGAATGTCTGTTGCATAGACACGTTTGATACAGGTTTTAGTAACCTAATATTGTATACGGATAATTAAAACTATTTTTAATTACAGGGTGACTCACAAATGTATGACAGTAGTTTTTTGGAAAATCTCATAATTATACTGTGACGTAAGGGAACCATATTTTTAAAAAGTACTACTTAATATGGTATTTTGGCGACAAAATATTCCACAGTACATATTTTTTATACAGGGTGTTTTATAGTGAGAAACACAACATACAATTATTCTTTTAAGGACTAATTCAAAACCCTGTACTTATAAATTGATTTTTAAAAAAGGTAATACCACTAAAATATGTGTATCTCTAAGCTACAAAATGGCTTATTTGTTGCAAGATATTCTATTTTAATAAAAGTACAAAAATCATTTCTAAAATTACCCCGATAAAATGTAACCATTTTTTCAGCATATAATAATTTTAACACTGTTTTAAAAGGTATGAATTTTAAATCCGTTAATATGACCAGTTTTCGAGGTACAGGGCGTTAAAGTGGAGAATTGCTGATTTTAGTTATTTTTTCTTCCAACTTTATGTAGCATATACAGGTTAATATAAGTTTTTGTGAAATGTTTATTTAAAGTAACAGTTTAAATTATTTGTTACAGGGTGATTCACGAATAAATAAAAATATGTTTTTGTCAAACACTCAATAACTCTACAGTTACGCCACAGAGAATTTATTTATTTAAGTTAATGTCTATCCGTTTACAATTTTGATTGATTTAGCTCGATGTATCTTTTATGAGATTAAAAGATTTAGCTCTGTGTATCTTTTATACAGGGTGGGCCATCCAGTAAACCATTAAAAAATAGTTCTGAAATTATTAAAATAAGACCTTGCGTTTCTTTAGTGAATTTTGTATGAGTTAATAACATTAAATTAGGTAAGTAACCATAAGATTTTAAAACATACAGGATAACCAACCTTTATTTTTATTACATACAAAATACATTATTTTCTGATATTAGTTTTTGTACACGGGACAATATAGTTGATAATGATTGTCCAATTTATTATGTAGGTATAATTTAAATACTGAGTACCTTTTTCGTACAGGTAGTACGAACGTATATTGCATCAACTATGAGAAAAAATAAATTAAACTTCCTTATTTTCACACCACCACTGATATAGATGTTTTGGTGCATTAGTTATAGTGGTTTCCCCAATAGGCCTAATTCACCTATTTAGGAATAGTCTTTTTTTTTGTTGGAAGTGCGAAGAAGGTTCTATAGAATATGGAACTTATACGAAGCATAAACATAAAACTGAACGCCAAATAACATATTTTTCTACAAAAAATAATAAGGTAAATAATAACTGTTATAAATTTTATAATCTTTATTTATATCATATAACTCGCTCTACTCGTATATTGTACCTGCCTTTACAAAACAGGTAGCCAGTATTTACGTAAATTACACCTACATAGTAAAATAGTTAGATTACCCTGTATATTTTAATATCTAATGGTAACATACCTAATTTAATGTTATACATTACTCAAATATCACAAATAAATTGTTTATTTTGAAGCTTAGAGGTACACATATATAAGATGATTACAGCATCCCCTTATAATTTTCGGACAAGCATATCTCAAAAAGTATTTTTTTTTAAATTAAAATTTTGGAAAAATAAATATCTAGAACATGCTTATATTTTATAGTTTTAATTATTTCCAGTCTCCAAGAAAAAAAATCAAAGGGCTTTAAATTTTTAATTATCATAATGAAAATAAATGCATTTCCCAACAGCAGCATTTCTAATATAATCCCCAAATTTAAGTTCTTAATCTCTTGTTAATGATTTTTTAAAATTCGCTGAAATTAGTGGCTAAAACGCCTCGTTAAGTGCTGCTTTCTGGTATAACGCGTCTGTAACTATCGTATCGTACACTCTGAGTCATCATTCGTTTCTTGCAACGATTTACACCAGTTTACACAAGAAAATAGCACTTAACGAGACGTTTTAGCCACTAATTTCGGTGAATTTTAAAAAATCATTAATAAGAGATTAAGAGCTTAAATTTGGGGATTATATTAAGAATAGTGCTGTTGAGGAATGCATTTATTTTCATTATATTTCAAAATTTAAAGCTCTTTGATTTTTTTTCTTGGAAACTGGAAGGAACTAAAACTTTAAAATATATGCATATTTCAGATATTATTTGTCTCATTTATTTTGCCAAAATTTTAATTTTTTAGAAAAATTACTTTTTGAGATATGATTGTCCGAAAATTATAAGGGGTGCTATAATCACCTTAACTGGTATTATCTTTTCGAAAAAACAATTCATAAGTACAGGGTTATGAATTTATCCTTGAAAAATTAATTGTATGTTGGGGTTCTCTCTATAGAACAGCTTGTAAACGAAATGTATACTGTATACTATTTGGTCGCCAAAATACCATATTGTGTAGTATTTATTTTTAATATACTTCCGTGACGTCACAGTTAAATTAGTGAGATTTTGCAAAAACTACCGTCATACATTTGTGAATCACCCTGCAACTAAAAATATTTATAATTGTAAGTAGTTACTAATGTATTCTTTAAACATGTACGCAACAGCTCGTAAGTTTGAAAATAAATATTTCTAAAAACTAGGCAGTTTTCAAATTTAACACCCTGTACATCGAAAACTAGTCATTGGATTAAGTTGCGCCTATTGATACTTTTGGTTAGTAGGTTGAGTACAATAACATACCAAAGTTTCAGAAAATTTGATTGGTCGCTTCTTTACATAATATTAAGGAAAGTAAGGGATCCATTGGACAATGGATGTGTAAGTTTCAAACCTACAGATAAAATTATAAAATTCATGAAATCTTTAAAAATGTATAGACAAAAACAATTGAGAGATCAAAATCAGAAAGGATTACAATAAGAAGAAATTATTTTTGAACCTCTAGCTGAACAAGACTAGGTTAAGTGTTATTTTTTCTTTTATATTATTTTTATATCTTTAATCAATAAAATCGAATTACCGTAACCCTTACCCCATAAATTCTTAAGTTAACCAGCCTCCGATAACGTTACACTGGTAAGGTCAGTTTTGTACGATAAAATTACCTATAAAAAAAAAAACGAGAATTTCTACAACCATTTGATTTTGGTAATCTAGCAACAATGGTAATGGTAATATTTACAAACTTTCAACTGTTGTCCACATCTACTTTCAGTCTACAAACGACGTGAACCCTTAGTTAACATCTGAGACGCATAGATGACGCCATCGTTACAGCGGTCGTTGCGTTTCCTATAATATTCTAAAAAATGTTAACACATGACTGGAAACGTTTTAAGTTAAAAACGAAATAATAGTACAACTTTCTCTTACATTGTAAAACGTAGCAAACTGAAATTATTCTCGTTCGACTTTCCGAGCACAAGTTTACCACACCACCGCTAAGTATACTCCTTTGCAAACAAAGGACTCAAATTCATCAAAAGGCCCAAAAGGGTTTTTCCAGCTCGTCGCCCAATGGCGTAATGTATCCACTCTCTCATCCGCCCCCTTTCCAGTGCCGGCGTGTGCATACATAGAAAGACTATTTGATTATTTAGAAGTACAATACATATGTCCCTAAATATGTATTTTACTTCAACATTATTTAGACCATGCAGGAACATTCAGTCTAAATCAACAAGCATATTCAACTGCTCAAATGTGGCCATCGTTATGGACTTCATTCACGAGCACGTAAAATGACTTAATACAGTGACTGCTTTCCAAAATCCCTACGTGAATGTTGAAAATTGAATGTATAGGCGTAACATGGTTGTTTTGCTGGATAGCCAGACGTCCCAAACGTCTAACGTACTCGGGTAGCAGTCTGCGAGTCTGCTGGGTGAATGTTGTATGAATGGAAAACCCCGAGTTGGTTATGTACCACGTCATCAACAATCACAACCATGCAGCTAAATCCCAGCAACCTACCGTTGTGGCTTCCAATTAAACCCAAATCTATCCGAAAGTGATCAATCCTGATTCCTGTAAGCGTAAAGTTTATTCAGTACTTTGTGGTAGAGCCCATTTCGGTCGGGCTGCGACCCAGCCCGGCCCGGCTGTCAGGTTGGACCGAGCCGGATCGATGACTGTTAAATCTGAGCCGTGCCTGGGCTGGGCCAAGACACTAGTTATGCACCCTCTATATATTAAATAACAAAAACTATAATTTTAAGAGTAGTTAAATAAATTAATGTGTTCGTTTTATTTATTAAATCATCCAGCGAAAGAATCACATCAGCTAGTAGGCCTTATGTATTGGCCGGCCTAACGGGTCGGGCCTAACAATTTATTTTTAATAGCGGGCTCGGAACGGGCAGTGGTGCTTGACTTTCGGACCGGGCCGGACCGGGCCTGAAAAATTTGGCCCGTGCAGGCCTCTACCTTGTGGTTCCTGAAGTATTTAACCTTTCTGAATTGTAGATAAAGAGTTCTTACACGAAAAAATTGGTTGAATCGGGTAACGAGTTTGTGATAGAGCGGTATGGAAACTTCCCATGTTTGAAAGAAGTTCTTTCATTAACTTTACATAAGAAAATTGGCGTACCTAGAGGGGACAGGGGTGGACACGGCCACACCAACACCTAATTACATCATATTATCGATCTTTATAATTTATATAAAGATTTATTTCTATATTTTTGCCGTAGAATCACCCCTTGAAATAGTTGTTAATAATTTCAGGACATCCCGTATAATTAATGGCAGGCGCTGTGTTTGTTATTTCAAAGAAAATTGCTCGATTTCTTTGGCAAGTGACGCCTCTGACGCTACTGTTTTAGGTTCTTCAGCCCGTAATACTCTTTGCTTTGCATAAAAACTTGGAATACGTGCTACAGAAAATAAATTGCAACATAACAGTGATCTTCGGGGAGCGACAAATATGACGGAGGACGTGTTTTATATCTTAAAAAATAGCTACGTAATTTTCAAGTCGGGATTGCTCGTATATTTTTATGCTTTTTCTTCTTATCCTAGATACTAGACCATATATTTTTTCTTTTCTGCAAGTTGGTTGACCTTTTTATAGAATAGGTAATTTGATTATTAAAATTTATTATAGAGCAAGAGGTTTCTCTAAAATCACAAATAATAAAATAAATCACAAACATACCAAAATCACAGGATATAACAGAATGAAAAATCACAAAAAATTACAAGAAGTCCCAAAAAAACACAAAATATCACAAAAAATCTCAAAAAATCACAAAAAAATCACAAAAAAACCCAAAAAGATCACCAAAAAAGGAATGATATAACTGAAGTTCAAATAATAAAATTACTTAAGTTATGAACCAGAATATTGTCACGTGATACAAATGTAGAAATTGGCAAATAAAAATATGAAGTCATTGTAATGATTAAAAAACTCATATTGATGTTTTCAGTTCTTCATTTTTCTTTCTTTTTTAAATTGGGAAACATTTTTGAAAGAAGAGATCCTATGACATATCGGTTCGTCAGGATTGGAGAAAAGTGTTGACTTGAATTACACTTTCCTTTGTGGTTTAGGTTACCTGATGAACTCAGTACGGATGAACTAGCTGATTCTTGAAGAAGGTGTATGGAAAATTTCTCGATATAAAAATTTGAAATTTTGTCCCAATTTTTTTTAATAAAATGATTATTTGAAATTGTACTTGTTGTTAACAACTCTTTTTGAACAAATCTATCTTAAACTGAAACACAAATCTCTTAACTCATAGCGATGTATCTTGTTCAAGAAGAATGATGAAAATAAAAATGAAATTTAAAGATGTTAAACCACGCCCTCGCAAACTGGTTTAAAGAATAATGTTATTGCATCATGAAATTTATGTTTTGCGAGAAGAAATTATGAATACGTGACACTTTGCTCGCTGCAAAATCGGAGTTTTTTTATGTTTTGTTTCTGTGCTTACACAGAGGCATATTCAGATTTACGGTTAAAAATATGTACGTTTTTAATAAAGATTATGTTGTTGACAAACCTCATGAAATATAACTTTTATAATAACGTTAATTTGCAATTCAAGCTAAACGATACGTCCTCTGTAAGTAGGCTTGTTTCAGTGATGCTAACCGGAATTCTGCTACGACAGAAGATTTTCACTCCTTGTAGCTTGCAAGTGTCATCAAATACCTACTCTAAAATAAGTATTTGGAAATTTGTTGGGAAATAAATGAACAGAAGTAGTTACTTGTATGCTTTAGTTTACTTCAAGAATTTTGAATAAAACTGTATATCACTAATACCGATATTATTTCGTTGTATTGTTAGTTGCATAACTTTCATTGGAATATTTAGTTAGAAAATCATATAGTTATTCTCAGCCAGTTGTTGTCGGGTGGTTTTCTTGCTTTTAAAGTAAAGTGAAGTAAAGTAAATTTTTTGGCGTACATACATGTTTGTAGTTTTAAAAAAGTAGCTAATTTTGTATGTATCGAGGGATACAGTGTTTTGATTATTTTGTACAGATTAAAGGTGGAAAATAGGGACCAAAACAGAACTATTAAAAATTGTAAGTTCACTAACAAAGACTATTTATATATAGCCAACTTTCCTTCCTTCGATATAAAGTTCCAAAGACAATAATTGTTTTTAAAATCAATTGAATTTGAATTTTTCACAACCAGTCACATAAAGTATATCATTTTGACACTTGCTGCGATTACATAAAATGTCACTTTGTATGTTTAAATTAGAACAACACTATTGTAATGCTAATATCCATCGAAAAACCATAAAAATAAAATCAAAAAATACACAAGCCCGCCATGAGATTAACAATGCTTATATATGTAGTGACAAATAATAAACGCGGAAAAATTAATTTGAATCGTAAATGTGAAAATTATTGATTAACAAGGTGGATAATTAAAGTAATCGCACTCACAGACCAAGTAGTATACATTGTTATTGTAACTGAAGATATAAGGTGGTATGTAGGTAGCGAATGACTTAAATTACATCATTCCTGTAAAAATATAGTTAAAGGATGTATATTGACGCTATTTCGAAGGGTTCTTCCCAATTTTCCCTCCTTACTTTCTACGCTCATCAATCTAAAGTGGCAAAAACGGGCTCTCATATAGTTAATACCATCTCGCCCACTTTTGCTCTTGTTTGGATTTCGATCATCTCTTTTATTTTCCACTCTATACTTCACATTTTACGCCAAATTACGACCATGTATTGTATCGCTGATGTGGCAAATGCTTTGTATGAATTAGGAACAGAGGATACTCGAAGGATATTGAGTTATTGATGTGTTTGGAAGCATCGAAATTATTCATACAACAAGTGTCGGAAGCTTTTGTTTTGTTTTAACTTTGTATAATCAGGAATATGTTTCTGAACAGATAGAATCAGGATATCGAGCAGATCAGAAAGTTTAAGATGGCACAAGGTAAGTAGAAAAAAATTGACATATGTACAGCAAAAATGTTAAATATACAAAATTAAATTGTATTTTTCCCGTTAGATTGTTAAAATTACTATTTTTGGAAAGACCCAAGTTGAAAATATTAGTAGAAAAACGTCTACTTGAAATTAATATTATTATTACATACGGCTGTACATTTATTGTAGAATTTTAGCCAACATTTTTTACTTTTCTGTTAAGTATAGCAATAACTCAATCAGCCCTACTTCTACTTCATTCTACTACAAGTTTTCGTGTTTTGTTGCTTTTTCAGTTGTTGTTCTCTATTCCTTCCTGTTTCTGATCTCCATCTATAAATCTTTCTCTTATTTATATCCTCTATTATTTGGTCTTCCCAATGAATTTTATTTATTGATTTATTTCCCTTTCTTTGTTTCATGTCGGTACCATCGCATTATCTTTAACTTTATAATTTTCACTACATCTTCTTCTAATATATCATTTATTTCTATGTTCATAAGCCGTTTTCTTGGACCTACTATTCTTCTTTCGAACACTTTTAGCCTCACTTTATCTTTATTAGTTAGACACATTGTTCCTTCTGTGTATATCACAACTAGACTTATAGCGGTTCTAGATCGTCTTTCTGGCTTATTCTAATGTATCTTCTTCTGGTTTATACCTAGTCCTCTTATTTTTGCTGCATTATGTATGTTGTTTAGAGCCTCTTGTATGCTATTTCGTGCTATATCGTTTCCATATAATATTAGTTGTACCATTTACCAGTTGTGTTGAATTGTATTGCCTATAGTCCATTTCCTTGTCTTACTCCTTGTCTTGTCTCTATTTCTTTTGTTAATCACTCTTCTGTTTGTACGACTGCTTTCGATCCCTCCATGATCTTAATTAGATTTTTGAACCAAAATAGGAAAAAATAGCTAAAATAGGACTAAACATCACAACAAATGAAATTACAAATAATTTAATTCTTGATTGTACTGTTTCCCAGTTAGTCAAAGCAGAAGTAAGCAACAACTAATAAAGCTATGAGGAATGAGGATATTCATCAAAATTGTCAATTACACCCTACCTTTTTTCACCAGTAATTCTGCATGAACTACTGGAATTTGACATTTTTCATGTCAGTTTCGCTACAAAGAGATATTTAACCCGATGCTGTATAGAAGTATTTAAAGATTTGAGAAAGAAATTGACCGCCCGAACTAGCACATCAAATTTCTGTCCAGGAATCTCGACAGTCAATGTCGTGATGGTCTGGAAGAAAAGGCATTTGTCTAGCATACAAGGATGTCCGGGTTCGATTCCAAGCTGCGACATGCTTGTTTTTCAAATCTTTGTTTGTTTTCACCTTTGGGGTTCTGGGATGGTTTGTATTTAGTGTTTGATAACACTTTCCTAAGATCATATAATACTAGCGAAAGTAGCATATTATTTGTACTTTCTGAGTAATAAGCGCTCGAAAATGAGACATCCGGTGTATAAAATCTAAGGACGAAAAACACGACAAAATATTACTTATTTTTTACATGGAATCAGTTTAAATTCTGAAAACTTATCGATTATTTATCTAAAAACGTAGAATATAAATTAATTAGTACTACTAAAATACATTTTTCAAAATTACCCATACGAAATAATTAAAACTATTTTTGAAAAAAATGAACTCAAATTTATTTATCTAATGATCTGATGTCCGAGTTGGTAAAGGCAGCACATGTAAAATGGGAATGTAAAGAGTTTGAATCCTTCCCGGGACATAGTTCTAAAATTTTTCCAAAAATTTTATTTACTTGGGGTAATTTTGAAAAATTAATTTTGGAATTACCAAAGAATTTATATATTTATTTTAATTTTCAAAAATACTTTCAACTCACCTGTCGCTACTGACAAATACAATTTCAAAGTTTGGCTCCTTTTTCCTTATTATCCTGTAGATTTCTGCTAGTTGTGGGGTAAATGCGCGACATGGAGGACACTGTAATGAAAATGTAATGCTTAAAATGATTTTTTTTCCGAGAAAATATGTAAGAGTTTTTTTTTTTGTTAATAGGATAACAAAAAAATGCAGTATTAATAAAGAAAACAACCAGGAAAAGAAGGTGAAAGGAATCTGTAAAGAGGCGAAAGAGGTAAAAAGATAGAAGATTGTACCAGCAGGTATATAAAAAAAGCAATGACGATTGAATAAACTTGAGGTTATAGCAATAAATAATAAACCAATGAGTTAATTATTATGAAAATTTAGGTATGTGTGACAATAAGACCAAAGCCATGTTAATATTTGTTTCGTTTATGAAATGATTTGTATCCAATTTTGGACAAACCTACTAGACATATCTGTATCTGTAACGTGTGGAGGGTGGGTTAACCCACGGCACTTAGACCTCCGTAGGCCCATTGTGCAGATTTAATGTAGTTGACAATGTCGCCAATAGGTGCTTCTCTTATATTGACCGGTGTTAGCCAATTGCCGAACACAAATCTTGTTGGCATCCCCTGCAGAGTGCGGATTCTGCCAGATCTACGATATGGAGATGCTTCCGTAGTTAGCAATGTTCAGTCAGAATCCCTGTGATCAGGTGCAGATTTTGTCTAGTCATAGTCAAGTATTTGTTTGCTGTAGTGTTGTCGGGATAACTTAAAAGCTCCCTCGCAAGTCTGTAGCTTCTTGTTTCATCCCATCTTTTCTTGAATTTCACAATCGAATGTATAATTAGGTTTGTCACTACCGATGTTGACAGTCCAATAGAGGCGCCAGGTACAAAAAGTATTTGGCTGGCTGCCTTCTTGGCAAGTGAATCAGCAAGACGATTATCTTTCAATGTGGCGTGACTTTTGATCCATCTTAAGTTGACTACTTTTTTTATAGATACTTCGGTTAAAGCTTCGTGACATTCTAGTACTAACCCTGAATAAATTCGTGGTCTGTACAGGGTGAGTAGTGCCTGTCTGCTATCTGTATAGATGAGCATGTTTCTTCCAGTGATATTATTTCTGGTGATTTCTTTTGCTGCCATGAGAATCGCCGTGAGCTCGGTTTGAACTACACTGGCACTACTGCTCACAGCCCATTTTAGGTTTAGGTTAAAGGATCTGGAGTATATTCCACATCCTAAGCCTTGTTTGTTTTAGAACCGTCGGTGTAGATATGAATCGTACCTGCCACTTCCGGCTCTTCTATTTGTTCTAATATAACGTAATGTGGCTTGTGAAAGATATATCTTGGTGAGATGGAGTCCATGTTTGCTTGAAGCAGTTGGAGCGTATAACTACTAGACATAATTTCGAATTAACACTTATTCTTAATCGGTTTTATCCGAAATATCAAAAAGTCTGATTTTTAAAGGGGCAAGCTATAGGTATATTTTATGTTTTTTGAAATCAATAGTTTAAATTTTATATGACAGTGTTGCCATTTTTTTTTTCTCTCACACAAAAAAATATAAACTGGAAAATAATGTTCTAATAGACTTGAATAATTTGAAACACAGACTATTTTATCAACTGAGTAAAAAGTAAATTCTTGAGACTAAAAATAAAATTCTAAAACGTGTTTTTACCAAAATCATCGCACTTTTTTTTAAATGGCACCTATTGAGAGCCATTTCGCCTTCAGATGGAATATGCACCATGCACCACATAGTAGGTACATTAATTTCTAGTTCATGGCCTTACGTATCAAAAAAATTGTTTTAAATATAATAAATGTTTAGGAAAAATGAAAATCTGGCAAAACTGTGACATGTAATTTAACCTGTAGATTTCAAAATATCCTTTTAAAAAATTAAACTTTACATTTTCGGTTTAACCGCAACTCAGCCAAGTATAAATGTCAATTTAAAATCATGTCTAGTATGTTTGTTCCACATTTGATCTGAATCGCTTAATAAATAAAATGAAAAAACATGGGTATGTAAAATCAGAAGACTTACCCAGTTAGCTGAAAAATAGAATCCTTTTACTCCATCTGGTAAAACTTCATACCGAATGTCTTCTTTGGTAAAATTTTTATGTTCCGAATAAAAAGTTCCTCCTGGTTGTAATACTACGTCTTTTAAAACCTGCAAAAAAGATGAAAATGTTAAGAAAGATTATAAAAATTGAAAATATTATTTATTTGCAGATAGTTGGTATTACGAATATAAACTCGAAAGTTTTGTAGCATCATTCAAAATTGGTTAATATTCTTTAAAATGCTTTATACGGAGCTGCAGTTTTTAGTACATTTGAATAAAGTTAATTTTCTAATCAACTCTTTATAAATACATAAAAAATAAAACGCTTTCTTAGTGCATATACAAATCATTATTTCCGACACATATCATGAACACCTGTATATGACTCACGGTAGTTTCAAAAACCTTTCTCCATCTTTCCTACATCGTAATTTAACTAACTCTCTCTAGAACAAAATCAAATCCAATCAAATTTAACCAAGAAGTTGGTAAACAATGACACAATTGCCTGTATACAATTCAAGCTTCTCCTAAACCTCGTCCTTGTCTATTAATCAACTTCAGTATCAAACCCGCTTTCTCCTTGTTCACTTCGAGCATAGTTAATTTTTAATACTCTTACTAAATTATAGTTTTTAAATAAATTACTTTTAATTTTTTATCGCCATTTCGAAACGTAAACTTTAAGTACCCGTTTAAAATACTAATAATATATTTTTACCTGTTCCACTGGACGTGGTCTCCAAGGAAAGTTTGCACCGCTGGGGTCCTCTAAAAGTTTCTCTTGGGCCGACACGCTGACAGTAATGCCATCTCGACCGAGTAGGACTAATGTTGGTACTCCTGATTTTATTCTGTATCTTCTCGATAGTCTGGTCTGAAACGAAACATAACTTTCTACTAAACTTTCAAAAATAACGAAGTTTTTATATAATAAATAAAATACAAGACGTCGTAAGTTAGCAACAAAATATCGATATTTATTTAATAAAAGTATGAAGTACACTTTTTAAATTAATTTTTCTTTTTTTAGATTCATATATGTAATGGAAATTATTAAAAAAACTAAAATTCTAAAGAATTGGTAACTCAATATAAAGAATATAGAAATAAATTATTTACAATAATAAAAAAAGTAAAAAAAAAGAAGAAACAAAAAAAAATTAAAAAAACGAAGAAAAACAAAAAATTATTATTACTACCTAATTAAATTAACTTAACTAATTAGTCGCTGTGAAAAAGAGAAAATAATTAATGGATTCAAAAGATTCCAACACTAATATAAATGAAAATGGAAGTTTAGTTAAAAATAAAGAAAAAACAAACTTATTTAATAATTACTTTACAAACATGGGTAAAAATATAGCAAATACAATATAAAAAGTTTACAATTTATTAGATAACTGCCATATTGTCACAAATCCCAAAAATATTAATAATAATTTTTCTTAGTGTTTTTTAAAGTAAATTAAACAAATTCATTTTATTTTTTATTCAGCATTTTTTGTTAAGTCAAAACATGGATAATTAAACAAATTTGAAACCGATTAAAAAATACTGCCGAGTACGTAGGAAATAATAAAGAAATTATATTGCTTAATTAAAATAATATCAGGTCACCAACCACGTAATTTAAGTTTGATTCAACTACGAAAATTTTTGCAGATCGGCAATATTCAAAAAATTAGGTAGGAAAATTAAACAAAGAAGTTAGTTGTAAACTCGACAGCGAAAAAGGTGGACTCAAAAAGAGAGCCATTTTTTTTTTGATATAATTTAAAATCCTTATAAATTAAAAAAAGTTTTTCATTGTGCCTTTTGTGGAAGATTGCGACGTGCTCCAAGCTTGAGAAATGTGGTAAGTGTACCAAAACATTTAAAAAATATTGTTAAAGTAAATGAGGTGTGGTTGAGATTGAATAAATTATATATTTTCTTATATTTTGTTATTTTCTTTCAAAAACGAAACTGGTACAAAAAACACGACTTCGTGACAATATGAGATTCCTTTTTTTGGAATCAGTAACAGTTTTAGAGTTACATATTCCAACAGAGTAACAGACGGTACTTTCTCCAGGACCACAGACACAGTAGGAGTTGAAAAATATAGTAAAATAGTAAAATGAAATATTTAATCCAACTTATGTTATTTAAATTATTTGCATAATTTGTCAGTTCAGAAAGAATATTATCTAATTTTATATAAGAATTATTTTCACCAATTTTTGAATTTAAGTTCGACTTAACAAACGCCGATTATCTTTATTCAGGCAAATTCGAACTAAATATTAATAGAACTGTAGAACTGTCAGTCTTGAAATTCATGACTATCCACGATGTGGGCGTGGTTTAGCCATTGGTCAGAAGCTATTACATAATGAATATTCTCTCTCTAGAGTTTGAATGAATTACGTGTATAGGAACAGAAGTTGGAAAGGCTTTTTGCTTTACACATAAAAACTGACAGTGTTGCTGCGGAACTAACCGAAGTGAACGCGATACATTAGCGTACAAAATTATTTTATAAATGTTAATAAGAATTTCAGGTAAATAGTTTAATAAATTGTGAATAGATGTTAAAATTTTGTAGAATTATGCTTTAGGATATTATAATACTTGTTTAATGATTATTTCTAATCCATAAATACATGCAATTGTTCGGTTCTGCCGGTAACAATTTAAAATTACTTATTCTATGAAACGACACTGGTAGATAAACATTACTGCGAAATTGTCGAAGTCGTCCGACGTGGTTTGACGTTTACCGTCTCTTCACATACCAAAAGCATTTCCAACTTCCAAATACATAAGAAGCAAGTGTTTCAGAATTTTCTTTCAATATCAAGAGCAAGAATGCTTCCTTTCTGTTAATATAAAAGTGGTTCTGAAAAAACTAAATTCAGTAGTGGCCAAGGAGAAATAATAATATTTTTCTACGATAAATTATTTTCAAGTTATTTGTACGTAGTTACATGCTTTTTTTATTATATTAGTTAACATGGACTTTGAATATCAACTGCTTTTTTCATGATTAACGTAGGTATAGGTAACACATTATACATTACTTACGACAAAGTTTCAGATTTTATATCTATTTCTTAAAAAGTGTGATCGTAGAAAAATCTTGTGTGCATTTTGAGCAAAAAGTTGGTTGCTGCTTTCGACAGAATACCGCGCTCCGCAACGCGTCGCGCGGGCAAATTTTTGTCTAAAGCGACAAAGTATCGCTTTTCGCTCTTAATATACAAATAGCTATTATTTCTAACTTAAAAACCACTTTTCTGCAGGACCTGATAAATATTGGAAACTAAATTAAATATTTTCATATTGTAACGTTTATTTATTTTAAACAGTTTTTTATTGTAATGTATTTACTCTAACCACATTGATTTATACTAAACAAGTTGGTGGGTTAGAATATAATTCTGAAAAATCTATTATTCTTATTTCAGCTTATTTTACAGTACGAAATACTTCAATTTTTCAGTCATTCCATAGGTATTTTAAGGCGATACCCTTAATACGATACAAGAAAGTTGCAATATTAGCCCGCATTCCATTCTTGCCGCGAGAATTCCACACATCGCGGCACATAAACTACCTACTTAAAATTAAACCCAAGTTCGTGTTTGTTTAGGAAGTCAAAAGGCATTCAACGAGCGTAAACATACGGTGTGTGCACCAACCAGATGATATCTCTGTAAATAAACAATTCTTTATTCCGTTCAAAAAGGCCGTGTTTCGCTTACCTACGATTTCAACGATCTCATTTTCATTTAAAATTTCTCTGCCATAATGCTCATAATCATCGTGGAAATGAGTATTGTAATAGGGGAAAAAGGGACTGCGGTAGGAATGAGGATATTATATCACTTCTTATCGGCGTAGATATTTCTAGTCTCTTTTTTTGCCCACTCTTTTTAATTAGGTACAGGAAAAGAGGGTGAACAAGTTGCACTATATCCCGGCGGAAGTAGCGGTAATGTGTCCTGAGATATGGAAAGTAAAATAAAATATATTATGTATGCTTCCAGACGCCGAGAACAATAAACAAATACCCGTATACGGGCATTTTCTGTGTTTCGATTTTGCTACGTTAGGTGTAGGGATTGCGGTCATGTGACACTCGCGTCTCTGGGACAACACTAATGATTTATAATTGCTGTGGTGGGAGGTTTTGTGTAAATGCGTCTTGTTTGTTTTCATTTACGCCGTGACTAGTAGTAGTATTTTATAAACCTTGGAAGCAAATTTCACATACATGAACAAATAATAATAATGCTGTGACAACAAGAAGATGAAGCAACGACTTCTCGTAGGGTGGCAGCTTTGCCGCCACCAGAAAATTTTTATCCATACCTGGCTACGCCGACCGGCATAAACACCAACGGCCTCAACACAGCTCACCTACTCTGTCAAAAGAAGACCGATGTACAAATAAAACGCGTACAACATGCGCACTACAAATGATTAGTGTTGTCCCCGATACGCGAGTTCATGTGACCGGATATTTACATTTTTCAAAAGAGGGTTGATATTATGACAGTCTGGTGAAAAGTAGTCTGTTTTTTGATATAGGTGTAAAACAGGTACATATAATAATTGATCTAAAATTATTTGTATGACTTTCAACTAAGAGTTGCAGAAATTTTTTTATTCAGTAATTTTACCCCATTTAGCATTTTATTCACCCCGTGGTTTTAGTGAAAAAATGTCAGTATAATTAAATTTATGACTAATGGGGTAAATCAACTGAATAAAAACGCCAGCAAGGGCAATATCTTTAGTTGTGAGTCATACAATAATTTTAAGAACAATTAAACTTCTTTTCGGCTTTCGGTTCTGATTTTATATCTTTCATCAGGTTTTAAAATGCTTCTTTTGCAAATATCAACCCGTTCGCTGCTGACACAAAATAAGAGCGGACAATAAAAAGCGACTTGCCACTTTTCCAGTCAGCTGAGGGACTATCCCCAATTTATGAGCGTATTATTTTGAAATGAATAACGTTAGAACCGTAAGTTTTGTTCCAGCGATACGAAAATGGTGTATTATTTATGTTTAAAAACTTTCAATTATTTCAATCCAAAATAACCCAGTTTTATACGACACCATGTATATTTCTAAAAAACACATGTGCTGCGTTTAAAAATAACAAATTATTTAAATTTGAAAAACTTGGTACATATGTATGTTTTTTCAATTTTCCAATAATATTTTAATTTATATACCTCAGTACAGGATTTTTTGTGTCTGCGAACGGGATCTATACAATCTGGCAAAAAATGGTCTGTTTTCAAAATAGGTGTAAACGAGGTATACTTGTTCCCAAAATGTTTATAAAACTCTGACCCCCCCCCCTTCTGTAAAATACCTTATTTAAAAAAAAAATGTGAAAAACACGGTAAAACGCTTAGAGCCGTCAATTTTATAACAAGTTTGCCTCTCTTTTCATCCTCTCCACGTGACTGCCTCCCCCCTATTTTTTTTTTATAGCAAGAAGGACTGTTTAGCCCAAAGTCAACCCAGATACTAAGGTAGCAGATACCAATACAGCTCTTACTTGGTAAGGTAATTATCTGAATTCTTGGTTGAGAGGAAGATGTTGAAGGAAAGCTAACAATTGTTGAACTACTAATTGATGTTGCCCGTCTTCTATGCGATACTCATTGGCAACACTCTGAAACTAGAAGAAATCTTCTTACATTAGAATTTAAAAGTAATCTCACATGAAAAGCTAGAAAGCGTTTAGGTGAAGATTTGAAGCCTAAGTTAATGTTAAGACTTCAAAAGTTCCCCCGGACAATAGAAGTACTCATTACTCACGCCCAGGTGTACACCAAGAGAAACCTTGGAAAAGACCTCAGAGAACTTTAACCCAAACAGAGCCATTCACAGAGCTCGCCTTCTTAAGTGAAAGTAAGTGTACTATACTCGGACAAAATATTGAAGAAGGTGATTCCTCCCTGTTCACGTACAACAATAATACTATACCAGAGCATAATGAATGGAATCACGCACTTAAAACTGCAGAAGTTATCGGTATCACATGCCAACTAGTCATAAATGCATATTTATTGCCAAAATGAATTACGCCAGTGGCGTATAAAAACTATTGGCAAATTAAATGCGGTAATAGTAAATAATATTATATGAAAGTAGGTTGGTTATCTATTTTTGTAGTAATAATCATTTATGTTTATAATTTTGTTTTGTTTATTGTTAAAATATGTAAATATTATGCCATTGGCGTAGAAACACTATTGGAAAATTAAATGGGGTATTATACTAGAACAAAATATTGAAGAAGGTGCGCCTTAAAACTGCAAAAGATATCGTTATCATATCAAAATGCAATCTTCCAGTGTCGCAGAAATACTATATTGGCAAATTAAATGGGTATTTGTGAATATTACTAGATGAAAATAGGTTGGTTATCTATTTTTGTTATAATAATTCATCTATGTTTATAATTGTATTTTGTTTATTATAAAAATATGTAAATTAAGCTTGGTATCACTTACATGAATTCTAAATCTATGAACTTTCGTAATCCATTGATTCTGCAGAACTATCACTGGAATCGTCTTTATCGTCGGAACTTAAAGTTATGACTAAAGGTTCAACTATCGTTTCGATCATACCATCCAAGCGCCACATATTATTTTCTTCCTTAATTACATGGGAAATAGCATTCTGCCAATCTTTAGGTTTTATACGTTCTATACAGGTTTTTAATAAATTTTGAACGTCGACTATTTTAAAACTTTTATTTTCTCCAGCTACAAACCCTTTCACTTGCGCCCAAATTAGTTCAATATGATTGAATTCGCAGTGATAAGGGGGAAGTCTTAGTACCGTAATACCACGATCACGAGCCATTGTGTCGACAACATATTAAATATATTTATGGCGGTGTTCCTTTATTAGGTCCATTAATTCCACTTTAAGCATCTCCTCAGTAAATGTTATTGCTTTATCCTGCAGCCAGGTTTGCATACCCGCTTTCCTACTGGACATTATCGGAATACGTTCAACTTGTCGACTGTGATAAGAAGCGTTATCTAGTACAATAACTGAATTTCGTTCTATACGCTGTAATACTTCAGCAAACCATTTCTCAAATCATTCCCAATTCATGTCCTCGTGGTAGTCTCCTGTTTTTTTTTTCGATATAAACACAAGGGCGCTATTTTCCAAAAATCCATTGTCACTTGCGATATGGGTAACAATTAGGCGCTGTCCTTTACCTGATGGTGCTTTTAAACCTGTATATAATCCCTCTATAAAAGCTTGGCGATGACTAGTTACAGAAGTATCTTGCCATATCTTAGATACCGTGTATCCAGCATTCACCCACTTTTCATCGAGATAGTATATCTTTTTTTAGCGGCTCTAAACTCTTTAATATTTCGTAAATAACGCCGTCACCAGGACATTATATCTGACCTCTCAATTAAAATTCATTTCCTACACAGTTTGACAAAACGAAATTTTAGGCCCCATAAAATATTTCGTAAAGTTTCACAGCTCATTATTGGAATATCTTCGTTTTCTCTTAATTTCGTAAGAACAACTTTAAGTGTTGGGGCTTTGTTTTCGAAAAAAAAAAAAAAAAAAAAAAATGTACAGTTCTTCGAATGATTTGTTTTTGGTTATCGTCCAATTTCAACAATTTTCAACCACGGGTATGCGTTTTAGGGGCTTCTAAGGAGCCTTTTTTTGTCTTTTCGCGTACAATACGTTCAATTGTTGAAATAGATACTCAAGTTAAAAAAGAACTGCGGTTTACAGCTTCATTTGTAGGAACTGTCTGTTTCAGCCCATCATACACTTTCCATATAATGTTCTTTTCATCTTTTGATAAGGGCTTTCGCCGACGTAATTGGGTTTCACTTGGACCCGCCTCTGAATCCATTACTATTGTAACAATGTAATTCTACTATTAAATTGTTTTTATTAAATTTATAAAGACACCAATATTTTACTATTTAATAAACTTTTAAAGTACCTACCTAATATACTACACAATAAATATAACTCCTCGAATATGCTTAGTGTTTATAAAATATAAAATAATTATCGTAAATAGTTAAAGCGATACAAATCTAACTTCGTCGAAAGTTAGTTTTCAACTGTCTTTGTGCCTTGCTGACAATATTCAATCTGTAACCCGTCTGTCGTTTATTTACTTGAAACACATTTTAAAACCATTAAACATAGATAACGAAGTCATTAGGGAATAAATATATTCATTTCTTAAAAACTATCAAAAACGTATATTTAACGCATCATCTTTGTTCAAATAAAGATGTTGACAAACAAATTTAAAAATACCTAATAAATAAATAATTATTTGGTATTTGATACGCCGCCTATGTTAACTCTGTCGGAATTTTCATTCATAGACAACAGTGTTAATCATGCATATGACTCACCTTCTCCAATATTTTGTCCGAGTATAGCAGGTAATCTAAGTAAACACTGCACACGTCCGTTTGCAAGGTTTTAGAATAAAGGTTACTCTGAAATTTTATCTCTGCCTATACAAAATATGATTCCTACTGAACCTGTCAGTCTTTACCAGCAGATATCAAAAATAAATCGTCTACTTGAAATTAAGACCATTCGCTTTTATAAGCCATATAAGGAACAATTTATATCCAATATTTTTTTAGTAAAAAAATTTTGTTTATAGTTTATAAAATAAAAAAATCTGAGTAAGTTCATTAAAACAGAACAGTACCAGAATTAATTACTAGAGTTTTTGCCAACTTTGGTCATAAAAGAATCTTACTTTATAATTAATATCAAGAATTAAAGCAGAAATTATTTAAGATTTTTTTATATAAATTTTGCTCTCTCATTTAAATTATGCACTGCTTCCTTAGGCATTTACCCCAAAGCACCCATCAAATCGAGAACATTTTAATTGAATACATTTGATTGAAAAGATTTGATTGAAAAGATTTGATCGAAAAACCATTTTATCGAATTACAATTGATCGAAAAGAACAATAATCGAAAAAAAAAATTGATCGAAAAGAACAATGATCGAAAAGAGAATTGATCGAAAATAGATTTCTTAGGAGAAGTAATTGATCGAAAAATTAGAAAAAATAAAAAAAACTCATCTAATTTACCTAATCTGTGCGCCATAGAGCCATCGCTGGTTGCTTCGCAAAAAGTATACAGAAAATAAAAAAATAAAAAAACTAATTTACCTAACCTGTGCGAGAGCAATCAGTTAAATTTAAATGGCTCCAGGCTGCACAGGTTAGGTAAATTAGTTGGGATTCTTATTTTTCTCATTTTTTTGCGAAGCAACCCTCGACTGCTCCAGGCCGCACAGGTGAGATAAGTTAGTTGAGTTTTTTATAAAAAAAAACTTAATTAAATTACCTAACATGTGCGAGAACTATCCCTAAAATTTAAATGGCTTCTGGTCGCACAGGTTAGGTAAATTAGTTAAGTTCTTTTTTAAATTAGTTAAGTTCTCTTTATTTTTCTTATTTTTGTAAATTTTTTTTTAAAGCAACCTCTACAGCCCCAGGCCGCACAGGTTAGGTAATTTAGTTAGGCTTTTTTATATTTTCTCATTTTTGTATAATTTTTTTGCGAGGCAAACCATGAATGTTTTTTTTTTCTCGATCAAATAATATATGGTGGGGTTGAAACTTTGGTGGAAGTTTGGCATGTCAGAGAAAACAGACCCCTACACAGGTGATATATTTAAGATCTTTTAAATTTCTACAAGGACGGTTCCAGGAGGATTTAACATTTACGGGTCATATAATAACTAAAGATCGGCACTTTCTTTGATTTTGTCACTGGACATTGCTGTGGACTTTAGGGTCAAAAGGCTTGTTTAAAGGCGTTAGTGGTCTACCATGGTACGCCTTGACTTGGAACCCATTAACAGTACTGGATACCTTCAGAGATTGGTGTTCCAATAAAGAAATCCCTGTTATAGAATTTTCAGAAAAATTAATAATATTATTAGCATTATTTACTGCGCAGAGAATGCAAATCGTAAGCCTTATTAAAGTAGAGTTTAGAGTATATTTGTAGAACCGATAAGTCATTAGGTAGAAACAAATTACAACTCTTTAACTCTCTCTTTCAGAACTTATGTCGTTGAGTAAAGTGAACTGAACTTAGATATAAGGTCCACAGCAGGCTGGTTAAGTGAATCATCTTGTTTTGGGATTCTATAACCGGCCTAATAAGGCAGGAACCCACCTCTTTTTAGATACCATTCTAATTTAGTATATTGTAGATTAAACTTTCGTTTGTTTTTGTTGTACTTGTAAACATTTTCAAAAAAGTTTATTAACACTTGTCTCGTTTCTTGAAGTTGTAACTGTTTTTAAACATCTACATTCACTTATCTGGAAGGGAAGGTAGTATCAGATCAAACGAACTTATCTTAAGTGAAATTCAATCTGATCTTTCCCAACCCAACCCAACCCAACCCTTTGAATCCCAGATCATCGCAGTTGCGACAAAGCTTTATAATGAGTGATAGTCACGCATGCAGAATGCGGGAACTACTTACAGAGGTTATACATTTTTTTCTTTGGAGTATGGTGCACTACTAGCTCATAAATGAGTACTATGTTTACTTATCATCTGAAGAAGGAAGAGAATAATTGTAAAATTTAGAATCAAAATACTAATTCATTATATCCTAAAGAAAAATAATTCACAGTTTCTGTGTAAATACTTTGATTTCTGTAACGAAAGTAAACTTTAAAACAACCTCTATTTAAAACAGAGTTTTTCAACCAATCTCTCCATTATAAATTCGTTTTGATTCGATCGATTTTATGGTGTTTTTTTTTTATCTAAAATTGAAATCCTACACGCGACTGGGAGTTTAAAAAGTTCCTGAGGGTTCGAAAAACGGCACAAACGAAAACAAAATTAGAGATAATTACGCCCATAAAAATTTATGTCGGATTATGTTTGCTTTTTATCGGTTTTTGGAAGCGAGGTCTGAACAGTTTGGGACAGTTACTGGGAATTGATGGGAAGAATTGTGAAATATCGGGAGGAATATAGTAGAAAAGAAAGGAAACGTTATTATTGATTTTATTGGAGTTGGAAAAGTTTTGCGTCTCGAGTTTTTTTGCTGAATTTGCGGCCTTTGTGCTTTTCTTTTATTATCGAACAGAAATTCTTGTTTTTTAGCTAATATGGGATTTGAATCTTCTTTAATTAAACAGGAAAGACTAATAAAATATTATTATTTGTGAGGTCTAAAAGTTTGTCTATTACAAACGCACTTTTTCTTAATTTCTCGCATTTTGTGTGTTTGTAAAGACATTCTTTTAACAAATCAAAATGTTCTATTTGTTATAGTACAGTATATTTGTTTTTGTTAATCCCTGTTCTGTAAATAGTGTCAGTCCCGTGTACACTGTAAGCTAAATAAAAAATAAATGAATAAAAATAAATAAAATCAATTATATATTGATATAACTGTTAGTACTACTTTTTTTTTACTTTTTCAAATCCAACATTTAAATGCCATTTTGTATTCACGTTCCAAACATAAAAAAACCTGCTGACAGAAATCCTGCAGATTCCCGCTTATCAATTCAACGACTATTATTATAGTATTCATTGAAATTTTAATTAACTCGGTTAACTTGGTTTGAGCAGTGTTTAACGATCCCGACGAACGTGGATTTCCTCATTTTATTAATCTCCTTTCATTTCAACGGGGTGCATGTTAATTTATGTTTGCTTTTATTAAACTCTGCGCCAAAACTAGCTAGAGAGGCAGAGGGGACCGAATGGCAGTATTTGGCGGCTAATAGGCTACAGGGTTGGTTGTTTTTCATGGGATCTATCTGAACTACTCTCGGCAACATTTTGTTTAACATAACACAGGGTGTAGCAATAATTTAGGTAAAATTATACCATTATTAAAAATAAGTTGATAGACCTATGCATTTAAGAAAAGTTACAGCTTTTTGAAGTTTCAAATTGAACTCGGAAACTGTTAAACAATTTTTCATGAGAACACCTCATGTACCCGAAAGTGGTGACGTCATTATACATCATATGGTAGCGTAAGATACGCAGTTGAAAATAAAAATTGACCTGTGATAGCATTTTGTTAAAATAGTGTTACACAGAAAAATATCGAATTTATTCCAACCTGTACGTCCTCACTGTATAGGTATAATAATCATAATAATAATACTAAAATTTAATTGTGTAACAACGTAAAATAATTCTGGCTTGCACTATAACTCAGTGGTTGAAAGCGAAATTATATAAAGATAAAATGCAAACAGTTACTTGTTCTTCTGAAACAGAATATACAACTGCTAAGTTCTTGTGAATATTTATTGATTCTTTGTTAAAATGGAAAAATATAGATTATTATTTGTCAAATATACTAAACAAGGATTGGTTTCAAACAATAAAATTAATGGCAAGTACGACGACTAATACATCCATTTTATTTCAGGTTTTGCTTATTTAATTTTTAACCCAAACTTAGAAGTATTTTGTACCTTGTATCCAAAATCGATCTTTTATGCCGTATATTGTTCACAGGTGCAAAACCAATTGAAAACTCCGATTCTTTCAACATTTTTCAACATTCTACTTACTCGTTATACACCGAATTGGAGGAACTGAAAACACGAGCAGTATATCTATTATATACCTACTCATATCATCAAGCTATGGATACATTACGACGTTGAATAGCAATTTGCAAACAATGAGATTGAATCATGCATTCAAACACCTCTTGAAAAGAGTCGCATGAAGGATCTATAATGGAATGGTTAAAATCCTCGTTCGTTCACTGACGAGTGAGTAATGAATAAATAATGATCCGTGGAGTGGAGTCATCACTTGGTTCATTTTATCCATTTTCTATTAGCGATGCCTAAACAATTTTCACGATTATTAATTTAGTATTTCATAAAGAGAAGAAAATTGGCTACACAAAGCAATATTTTAATTTTAACATGGGATAATTAATAAATGTTTATTAGGTCAATAAAATTACAGCCTTTATTGTAATTTTGGCATTTTGGCACAGAATGTTATTTTTATAAGTTACACTATAATCCTTGTGAAGCCACTAATATAGGTGAAACAATCAGACTTCTTTTGGTCAAGTTCGTCTATCGAATTCCAAGCCTTGGGTCTAGTATGTCGTTAGAGTCAAAAAGCTCTTCATTCTACTCTTCAAATTGAGTCTGTAAAATAGTTACCAAACCAACTATGCATTGATTTCTTCGAACCCTAGAATGCTAGAATCCTAGAACTCAAGCATACTCCTTAACCTAATTATTATTGATCATTTTTACGGTTCAGCTCGGTTGACTTCTCTCTATTTATCGACATCAACTCCAATAATCAATTTTAATATTGATTATTGGATTTCACTAAATTGTTTGGTTTAACTAGTATTTTGTTAACCAGAACTAGCCCTTTTAGTGTATATTTTGTAACTTCCAAATATTTTAATTTGATCCAAGACTTAATGAGGTGGTATCTAGTAAGACGTAAGTTTTCTAATTTTTATCTTTGAGGAAGGGTTTGAATATTTAACAAAATTAAAATATTTTCACACTGATGTATTCATTTCACTCCTCACCTCATATATAGTGTGTACACTATTTCCATTCTTCTTAATTATTGTAATTGTTGTAGACGGAGAAGTAAAATAAACCTACAAATAATAATCTAATAATATTGTTACGCAGGTTTTTGGTATCCCAATTTATTTCAACGCAACTTTTACAATAACTATGCAACTGATAACATTAACGTCTAATGTCTATTATAAAACTGATAACTGACTTATATAGCTTTGAACCTTCTTGAACTGTCCAGATTTTTCTTGATGTGGAATGACATTTCTCGAATGTTCCCTCTTCTTTTTTTACTCATACTTTTACTTATGACGACCGCAGCACGCTACAGGGTGCTGCGTAACAATATTATTGTCTCTATAATTCACCCCTTACAACTGAAACTCTGAAGCTCTAAACGCTAAAGAAACCCCACCACCATCATCGAAATAGTACCCGGTGCGATTTTTAATTTAGATGTAATATCAACAGAATTAAAAATTACTGCTAATAGTATTGCAAATTTCTATAACGTCTGCCAATATAATAGTGACAACGTAATTGGAGGCAAATAAAGTTCATGCTAAAATAAGACCAAACCTGAAGTTTTGGCAGAGTTCTTTGTTTTTATATAGATTCCCAACTTCATTTTAAAAACTTTAAATATGGTTCATCTTTGTGTTTGTCTATAATAGTACATACTATGAGAGAAGTATTAGAAATGGCCATTTTTTTGGAGATTTAGATGTTGCTGATATTAAATATTTAATATTAGAAAACTTCGAACTGATACGAATGTGGCGAGCGCACCCGAAATTAAATAGAGTTGCTTCTATTTGCTGCTGTTAATCATCCACAATTAAGGACTGGCACTATCTTTACTATCTTGAACCTTAACGATCTGCGCATGCTCAGTTACCAAAATAAGAGCTGCGCTAATAGTGTCTGACCTTAAATGAACTCGCAATATTTCTCTAATATGGTATTCAACAAATGGGTCAAATGGTTTGGCATGGGACCCGAAGCAATATCGCTAAACTACTGTTAATACCGACCCCTCGACACATTGGACTATCGAAGCAGATAACAGAGAATTTTGGAATATAATCAAGAATGGAATATAATCAAGTATATAAATAGAAAAAATCAAAGATAAAGCTGTAGATATACGGGATCAAGGAAAAATTTGAGGGATGTTAAATTGGTGGTACGTATCTCATCCCGTGGACAGTCTTATACATTTTTTATGATTTTCCAATCTATTTGTTTAATTTATATTTTTCGCGTTATTTTTTGAAGCTTTTTTGTGGAGTTTCTGTTTTTTTTTTTGTAGTTTCTTTTTGTAATTTTTTATATCGGTATTTTTGCCTGGATATTTTTTTTCGGATTTTTAGAGGTGCTAAACGTTAATTTTTCTGTCTTTGTTTAATGGTTACAAAAATCATAATAGATTTTCCGAACACTTATTTTAGGCTTTATTGGTCTTTTTATCCATATTTATAAGTATTCATGAGTCCATATACATTATCATTATGCAACACGTATATTCCTGAATATTCTTCAATATAAAACTAGAAGATTAAAGAAATCTCTCTGGAAAGCAATTTATTTCGATAACAAAAACGGGAAAAAAGGGTTCAGATAAAAGGGCAGTGACCCACCTTCAAATCAATCTCACTAAAAGGCATGGCAAACCAGGGCAACCCCATTAGATTTTCGCGATGGCTGCTCTCGATGTCTCCATAATTATCGTTGTGGGCCCACATAACGACCTGAAAGAGAAAACGATAGTAATAGAAAGATCATCAAATATTTAAATGATTTTTTTTTAAAAAAACTGGATTGATATTTCAATAGTACCTATATAATCCGTGATGCAAAAGGCTATAAACATAGTAATAAAATAAAAATAAGGAATAAAGAATCTAAAAATGGGTCCCAATAAATCTACCATAATTACATTCATGTGCAATGCATGAAAATTTGAGAGAACCCTATTAAACTTATGAGGTAAAGATATCAAACTAAAGAGGAAAATAAAGTATCTCGAAGTTATAATTAACTCCAAACTTACCTGTCCTCAGTATTTTAAAAGAATGACAAGGTTAGTGGAATCATCACTAGTGATGGCAAGCGGTTCCTTTATAAAAAAAAAATTGAAATTTAAACCATGATAGTAAAATCGATAATAACATATGCAGCTTTGGTGTGGTGGCCAAAGACACGAAAAAGAGCTTCAATAACGAAACAAATTAAAATAAAAAGGCATTGTCCTTGAAAAACGCGGGCAATGAAAAGCACCTAAACAGTTGCAATGAAAGTACTAATAAGCTTGCCTCCGCTTCACTTTGTAATATAGGAGGAGGCAAGATTAAGTGCTAACAGAATATAATAACAGAATAAAATAACATTAGACCAGGTCACATAAGTATCTTAACGTTAGTGACCGAATACATGCCAGACAATCATGAGAACAGATGACATATCAAGCGTTACTCCATCAAACTTCATTCATGGTTTTAATACCAAGTAGAACGGATATAACTAAAAGGGATCCAGTACCCAACGACAGAAACAAATCTTACATACAGATAGGTTCTAAGACTACGGAAGGCACTGGACACCAACCTTAGCTGTGAAATAGGAAAATATACCTCCTTATTTGAGACAGAGCTCTTTATGCGATATTGCAGGGTTCAAGAACAAATAATAGGAATGATATAATGAAGTTAAATGAAATATATGAAGAAAAAAGTATATTAGTCTTTAAACTGCCCCTGTCGGTGTTAAAGTTAACTTTGTGTGCCTTAAACAGTTATTTTTTTAGTAAAATTCCAAGTGATATTGCAAAATACTTGAATATTGAAAATTCAATGTAATACACAGGTCACTATTTTCGTAGAACTTCTGCAACATTCTTTGTTGAATTAGGAATAGACATGTTAACATTAAAACCCCATGGAGGATGAAAATCTTCAACTATAGTTTAGGAATATAATGAGGAGGCAATTATAAAAAAAACTGTAATACCGGTTCAACTTCTGAAAGGTGAACCAAGTACCAATACACAATCTGATAAAGAGTTTTAAGTGAAGACACTGAGACATCTACAGGCAACAATAAAAACAAAGTTTTAAAAATTACTAGAAATGAAGTTTGTCGTATAAAAATAACGTTAGTTTCAACTATTCATGTCATTGATAGAACTATTCTATGAATTAGTAATATTTCTTGTATTGCACTAGTTACACAAATAACTACTTATTTCAATACTAACCTGTATCACTTCGAACTTCTTTTCTTCATTACAACTCTCATTTTTCAGTCTTACGTACAGGTCTTTCAACTTATTAATAAACTCATCACTCTGTAAATTGATGTTAGCGAATGAAAAATAAACACCCGTTATGCTCGCGACATCTAGCATTTCACTCGTAGAAACCAAATCAAAATTGTTAGAATTATTGTTCAAAGTCTCGCATTTAATGAGTTTTTTTCCGAACAGCCGTTCAGACCACTTGAGTTTTTCCATATTTTCGAGATTCTAGTAGATCTTTAGGAAGACTATGAACTGCATACTATCTGTAAAAAAGTAAAGATGGTTAGTTTTGTTTACTTTCTAAACAAGATATTTAAATTTTACGTTGATAAAAACATATATTTTATATTATGATTATAGAGTGATTCTGAAAAGTAGAAATATAAAATTTTGAATTTATAAATAATAATACAGAGTGCGTCATGCTCAACGAGACGGAACCTGGTGGGTAAAGTACAAAATACAAAAATGCCTTCGTCACAAAAATATAACTCAGTGGCAGCTACAATTTAAAATTAGTTTAATATATACAGGATGTCCCAAACCAGAATACCAATATAAAATTATATTTTTTTAATGGGACACCATGTATTTTCTTCTAATTTTAAGTTCAACTCTTAAAAATTAGCTTAGTTTAATAAAGATTCCCTACACCTATCTTTGAGAGTTGCCGATTTATTTGACATATTTGAAAATGTAGTGTTGTTAAAATTAAAAGAAAATACATTTAAAAAATATAACTTTATATTGGTATTCTGGTTTGGGACACCCTTTATATATATTTTTAAATTTACCTATTATTTTTATCATAACTTTCTTTCTCTGAATTTAGGCACTTTTATGGATTTTTTTCTTTATAAATTAAAAAATATATTCTATAAGTTTAGGAGCAATGTCAGTGGAACAACTTGAATTTTCTGATCCAGTATGTGCAAAGTATTATAATTATAAATCTTTTCTGGACTCTGTCTTTCACTACACTCAGTAGGAGGTTGAATTTTCCCCAAAATGATTTATAAAATATTTACAGTGTAATCTACGTAAGCTTATTTTAATATTTGGAGATTAGAAACTTTTATATAAATTATTTTCACTAAATTACAGCTTCCGCCATCTTCATTGAGCACTAAGAATTATTTTACTTTGTCAAGGAGGATACAGTAGCAATATTTTGTTATTTAATCACTATATAGATTTAAAATGTATTCATAATTTGTAGTAGATATTACAAAATATTATTTAAAACTTCTTTGTATAACTTACTTGAACACAGGCCAAGTTGAAAATATTTTAGTGTTTTTGTTAATTTTATCAACTTCAACTGTTCCTAATTATAGGTTTTGAATCCAAATTTTAATTGCTTCAAGGTTTGTTGGAAACCTGCATAAAAATTACTAATAATATTCTACAATATATTTGTACCGCCTATGTTTTTTATTTACTTACGACATGAAACTACTCTAAATGTATGTTTTAGGGCAAGCAAAACATTGAATAGTAATTTTTAGACCTGCAACTAATAACATTCTTTAAAAAATAAACTAGAAACTCTAAAAACTTTAAAAATATACCCTGGGAATATAAAATCACAAGTAATATTCCCAAGTTCTTATTAATAGTTTTGACTAAATTTTGCTGCTGCTATTCAAAATAGACGAATCACATCAAGGACTTAGAAGAAAGAGAAAGTAATAGAGAGAAGGGTAGGTACTGGCTTTAAAAAAAATCCAGACTTTTCTATATTTCATTTCTTTATCAGAGATTATTTCAAGCATCCAAGTCAAATAAATATGTATGCAGAGTTACTAAAACATACTGGATTCTACAGGTCCTTCATCATATTTACCCTGCACTGATGAGTGGGCTTATTTCCCGTTTTTGTTGAGATATCTTTATTAATTGAAGTGACATTTCTAGTTTTCTTTAAAATACGCACCAAATATCGTTCTAAAATATTTCTCAAGTGGTCCTTGCATTTACGAATGAGCGTGCGTATAATTCTTCAAAATCATCATCATCATCAGCAGTTTGAATTTAATCCAGAACCATGCGTAGTTATCATGGACATAGCTCGTATCTCTGTTTCTGTCAATCATGACATACTTTCAAAATGTTCTTGTGAATCACTCGTAATTTTAATAATGTATTTTTCTTTCTATCCTAAATTAATAAGTTACGTTTCACAGATTTTCCCTGTATTTTCGTTTTACTCTATTTTATTATACGAGATGAGAAATGATTGGATCTATAACAGACTATTAATAAACTAGTAGATAATAAAACTAAATAATGCACATTTATAATTTAATTTATGCGGTTGACCGACATCATCAATGAAGAAATTCAAATGAAACATAACAAAAAATCATTTTGACTCACTTGATCCAGCGTTACTGTAGTAATATTACACCAGTTTCTTCAATGATAAGCGTAAAGTTCGTTAAATGCTGATATAATACAGCAATAAATTCTTCACCTTAAGTACTTAAATTTCTTTTCAGCAGGTGCTTAGGTTTGGGGAATACCTGAAATCACTCGGAGCTACGTCTGGCGACTAGGGTGGGTGGGGAACAACTTGTATTCGCAGTTTAAACATTGTATTTCGAACAATTAAATTAGCGTGAGAAGGTGTATTAGTAAGGAACAGCACTTTTTGGAATTTATTCAGGTGTTTTTTCTGTAATTGCTAATTTTAATTTGCCCAGAAGAGTAACATAATAATAGCACTTTCATAAAAGTAGTAAATGTTTCCTTTCTATTCATTTCATCTACGTCAGATAGTTCTTGAAGGAAAATATTATTTACATAATTGAATGCTTTATCGAAGGGTAATTTAAAAACGTATAATGCTTATTTCTCATGAACTAAATAAAGATGGCATGAGAAACCGTTCCTAGGCTAAGAATGAGAAACTTAAATGACAAAATACAGAGCTCATCCCCATCAACCCCCAATGCGACCCCTTTCTATACAAATAAAAATAAATATCAACTCCTACTTGTCATATCTTCATCATTGGAAAGCTCGTAAAAAATGTTTCAATAATATGAGTTATTTCCTATACAGGATGGTTCAAAAGTACATCATATTTAAAAAGTTATTTAAAAAAAGTTGGCATGATATTCTGAATTATATATTCTTAAACAGTTCCACAAAATATTAATTTTAATTTTTTATTTAAAAAGACACATCAACAATAGCAAAAATTAAAAATTTTTAAATACTACTTCATGCTTTGTCCAGAATTTTTAAAATAAATAATAACATTCACCTAATTTTTATTCGAATTTACTCTTCCTACAATATATAAAGAGGTGCGATTAATAGGAAAACAAGAATATTCGGAAAACGAATTTGCAAGTTGCAAGATTTGATGTTCCAAACCTAAGTTTTTGTAATTTTTATACAGTGTTGCCAAGAGTTTCAACAAGTAAGAAGATAGAATTGTAGACTTGGGGCCAATGTTAGATCTCAATATATGGCTAGTAATCTATAAAATTACAAATCGTGGCGGTGTTTCCCAACCCATAAACTTTTTTGAAACACCCTTTGGTTTTATTCTAATACGACCTGGAGCCATGCGTATGAATATTTATAATTAGAAAACAATATTTTCATACTTCGGTGTAACATTTTCTTACCGAATAAAACACGTGGCTAAATTATTTTCTGGAAATTTTTGCGCACTCTGCAATTTTCTTAAAGATTCGAATTTTGCACTTTTTGTCAAATTTCTCGAATAAGGACCATATAAGGGAAATCATGTATAATACAAAAATTACAGAGAATTACATCACGAGAAACTTTTATTTGACGAATTTTCTCCTCCATCGTAAATAACAGATATATTCTTTAAAGTAGAAAAATTACCCCCTATAAAGTATCCCCCGATGTTCTTAATTTGCCCTACCCAACTATCAGCTCATTAGAAGATTACATTTTTTCTCTTTTTTCGGTTTTAAGTTATCGTGGATAGAGAAACACATACACACATACATCATCGCGAAAAAAGTCAAAACGGACTCAGGGGACCCCAAAACGTAAAAATCCGTCGAAAATACGAGGTCAAGAAAATAATTATTCCTATACTTTCCTTATTTGTATACAGACAAGAAAGTAAAAAGATTTTTGTTGTTTAAATAGTGGTTTAACATACACCTAATTTATTGTTCCTGTTGCAATAAACAAAAGCTATAATTTACCTGATAAACGTCACAACTCTCGGGAAATAATGCCCATAATCCTAAATGGAATAAACAATGCAATTACCCTGAAAATGTTCTCCAAAAAACATCCTCCAAATCCAGTCTAGAGATGGAGCATATGATAATCGAACAGGTAAAACGGAGACAACGATACGATTCGCGCCAAGAAAGGTACAATGACTTTCCCGTAAAACCCACACCGTATCCAGTTCGTCTGACGGTCTTCTTCGAAGACGACGGTTGGAGGACGGAGAGCGTCGGGTCGATGACAACAGAGCGTCGCGACGGCAGCGATGTAACTGAATTCAAATGTAGATGTTGCTGATTCGAAATGCGCCGAATATTCCAAGAAGCGCCGCGTTTGAAGTGTCACATGCGTTCCAAGACCAGAGGCGTACTGTTACAATATCTTAATAGATCCATAACAGTATTTTGTCTCATATACCTACTAGTAAAATACTGCGCTGGAGCGTCACGGAAGAAATCTTCCTCTGCCTTTTCAAATCATTCATTTTTGGCATAACATCATTCTCGCACTTGAAATTTTTCTTCTACACAAACTTATTTCAGTTTCGGAAAAAGTCTGAAGACGCTAGGGCCCAATCTGGTAAATAGGGTGGATGTTCTACCACTTGGAATCCCGATTGATAAATAGCAGCATAGAAGCATAACTGGAAGCATTGTTCTGATGAAACAGCACCCGTTTTCCAAATTTTGCACGACGTTTTCCTTCAGACTCGTAAAATTAACTTTTAATCGCACGTTTTATGCATTAGATTATGCGATTAACAATATGTCACTCTTTGTTATTATACAGGGTGTTCCATCTCAGACGAGCCATCCCATATATTTCTTATCCCATATTAATTGGAAAAATTTCCCAAAACACGTCGGATGATTTTCTTTGGGAGACATCTTTTAACGTATATTTGAGGCTTGAACGAGCAACCCCCTATGAGGGGGCGCTTCATTTGTAAGGTCTTGGAAGCCTCTTTACAACGGTCTATGAAAAAAATCACATTAAAAAAAAATTAATTGTTTTATCACATGATAATATCAGAGACAAAACCAGGTTCTTTGAACTCTTTCTTGAACTCTAGTTATACAACCAGATCTTAGTGTTCTTTCTTTATATTAATCATAATGTACAAAATTATTTATAAAATTATTCTACCAGCTACCTCAATGGTAGATTTTCCGTTGAGAATAAAGTAAGTAATACATTAAGAGTAAGATTTTTAAGGTTGGTGACAACGTTTTAAGCATTTTGATATAATTTTTGACTAAAAACCAAACTTTATAACAATTTAATATTTAACAGTACACGACGTCCATTGAACGTCCATATTTTGTCCAAATAATGTCCTGGATGTCCATGAACTTCATACGGATGTCCAATGGATAACCATTTTCCGTTATTTCAATGGTTATACCTATTCAGTAGTCCAACGGATGTCCAAAAAATGTCCACGATGGACACTAATAAATAAATAATTATAATTCTTTTAGCACAATTTAATTATTTATAACTAGGTTTTAATTAAAATAAATCAATTATTTCTTGTCCTCTTCACTACTAAGCTAACAAGATACAAGTATTAGAAATTAAAAATTTAAAAAAACCGACTTTAAAAACGTGCCAAATTTATATGGGACCATCCCTGAGGTACCCTCTTACTAACAAAAAAAGAATTATATAAATCGGACAAGGTGGTAAAGCATTATCGCTAAACATACATAAAAAATGAAGAGTTTGAGGATTTTCTCATAGACCCAATTATTAGATTTTGACCAAATATATATGGGACCACCCCTGAAGTACCCCCTTTCTAACAAAAAAAGAAACATTGAAATCGGACACCGTGTTAAAGAATTATCGCTGAACATACATAAGCAAAAAATATCGCGACGAATTGAGAACCTCCTCCTTTTTTGAAGTCGGTTAACGAAAGTAAAAGGCCAAAGAAAAAAGAGGTTCAGAACGGTAGTCGAGTTATAGGATAGAGTTTGTTATCTGGTAAGAAAATAAGTATAATTAACATGAAATTATTTAAAATTCCAACCAAAAATTAAGAAGTAAATCGTTTGTTGTATAAAACAGTCAAAAATGTTAATCGGTATCAACCCTCGTATATAAAGTACAATTTAAATAGTATTTACTTCAGGATACTGTCAACAAATATTCCAAGGAGTTATTGAAAAAATGCAAGCTGGCGAAAAATAGCTGATTATTTAAAACAGGTTTAAAATCTAAAATCAAAGTCAAAAAGATATTTAATTATTCTCAAATGCATTAGGATAAAAGAAGGGGTAAAAAAAAATGTTTATAACAAGGCAGCATAGGGAGGAACCCTCATAGTCATTGGTAGTACAGTCTTTGCATTTCGTCTCCCTTCTTTCTTGGCCCAGCCTCATTCTTGTCTAAAATATTAGTAAATGGGATTATCGCATGATACAATAAAACTTTAAAAGTACGTATCCCATGAACATCAAGATAGAGTAAAATAGACACGACACTATTTTGCGATATGACAGAAGACTGGCGGAATGATAATGATTTTATATCATTTAAATGAGGCTATTTAAAAAAATGGCATTTATTCTCACCCAAACTGACTAGCTATACTATCTCGAATTTGACACTAACGTAAAAATGTAATTCAAAGGTACGGACAATTTATCATCATCATAGCATCTCCTCTTTATTCTATCTCAGTGCCCATGGAGGTAGATCGTCCTCCATGACGTATCCCTACAAAAATCCATTTGTTTGATTTAGATACCATGATGACATGACACTTGATATGAATTACCATGACTATTAAATAAATCAATATTATTATCAAAATTTTTATGACAGTAGTTTAAAATTTCCCACTTTCCAAAATTTTATCAAAATTATGCCCAAATTTTAAATAAAATTCATTATTCTATTTTCAAAATTACATCAAGTGCTATTACACAATGGCTCCCCTATGTCCAGACGCGGCGGCAAGAAGAAAAAACCTGTTGAATGATCTCAAAAATTTAGCATGTCAAATCGACGGAAGCTATTGCCCACCGCCACCCAAACCAGTGGGAATCAGCTGTGCGTCCCCAGTGGGTCCCGTTATTGAGATCTACGATCCCATGCCCAAACCTTGCGTACCCATCTGTACTCCATTTATACCTCCTCCTTGCGGACCTGGTCCAGTAGGACCATGTGGACCGTGTGGCCCATGTGGACCCTGTGGTCCATGCGGGCCGTGCGGACCTTGCGGACCTTGCGGACCTGGACCATGTGGGCCATGTGGGCCTTGTGGGCCTTGTGGACCAGGCCCATGTGGACCATGCGGACCTTGTGGACCTTGTGGACCTTGCGGACCATGTGGCCCATGCGGCCCTTGTGGTAAGTTTATATAATATTCCTTTTTTTAGTGTCAGTGGATCCAAAATTTTTGTGTGTCAAAGTATCTAAAAGCTTACTTTAAAATTTCAGTAGTATATTTGTTTGCACAAAAACGAAATAATTAATTATTAATTTTAGGTTATCCTAACACTTGCTTACCAACTGGTCCAGTAATGGTACCGCCCGTTATGCCTATATGTACCCCCACCGTTCCTCCGTGCGTACCCCTCTGCGATCCTTGTCAAGAGGAACAACCTTGCGTCCCATGTAACCCTCCTAAAATGATGGTGTGCTATAGGAGACCCAAAGTAAAGATCATCTGCGGAAGAAGACCCAGATCTAGAGAATTGAGGGGGAGTATCCTCATGTACGGATGTCTCTGCGAAAGAAACAATGGTTTACAAGTAAGTTTTATACTTTTCAACTATTTCATACCCTTATAAACCTTCTGGAGATCTTTAATGGTTTTAATCCAGTTGTTGCACAAAGTCAACTCTGTTATCAGACGTCTTATTACGTAGGTACACTATTTTTCCTTACATTTCAAATTATTTGGTTGCATCACTTAGCTATTTTATATTCTATCTTAGCAGAATTTCACATTGGTTCACTCTCCACTACTTTGAGTAGGTGATTTTCGGTTTTTGGGCCCTTTTAATAGCATTATCGACCTTACTCACCTTTTTCTTTGTATATTTTGGATACATAATAATCTATACTCTAGTTGGTTTGTTAATTTACACTATTCAGGTCATTAATTTTTATTTAACCAAATTGGTGTTTTTGTACCTCGAATAGCTGTAAAATTCTATTGTATTATGGTACTAATTATAAATATTTTGTCTTCCTTTTTTTAATATTTTTAGGCTTATTTCCAAAATAGTATTATTAACGAAAACATAACTTAATATTTTGTTTATTTTAGGATCGCTGTCCAAGATTTGAATGTAAGGGTGCACCGGAATGTTGCACAAAGGACGGGCCAATATGCCACCCGAGTATTGGCGCCCATAGAGGCCGGCTTCCAAAGCGAATGTGGGACGTTGAAGAATACCAGTGTTACCCAGCTTACATCAGACTACCGAACTGTCCTCCTTGCGGCCCGTTCCCATCCTTTCCCTTCGGACCTGGAGGTTGTTGCGGGCCGTGTGGGCCTTGTGGACCCTGTGGACCTTGTGGACCTTGTGGACCATGTGGACCGTGCGGGCCGGGCGGTCCTTGTTGTGGTCCTTGTGCGCCCTGTCCTCCGTGTGGCCCTTCTTGTCCCCCAGGCTTGTGTGGTCCGGGTACACCTGGTGGACCAGGTTGCGGTGCTTGTGGTCCTTGTTCGCCAGGACCTTGTCCCAGTCCGGTATGTCCACCGCCTTGTGTGCCTCTTGTCGCTAAACCACCTTGTCCTCCAATAGTTTGTCCAACGCCTCCCACTATTGTTCCAGTTGGACAAATCGTGCCTGTGGTACCACAGCCTCCAATGCCTGTGCCTTGTCCACCTCCTATACCGTGCATTCCTGTGCAACCACCTCCGGTGTGTCCGCCTCCTTGTCCCAAACCTTGCGTGCCTACTTGTTCACCTCCTGGACTTCCTATGACGGCGCCGCTTCCTTCTTGCTTGCCACCGCCTGTCTGCAGCGGACCACTCACACCTGCTATTCCAGATTGTCCGTTTTCACCTCTCATGAAACCACCCTGTGGTCCTTGTGGTCCTTGTGGTCCCTGTGGTCCCTGTGGTCCCTGTGGTCCCTGCGGTCCTTGTGGTCCTTGTGGCCCATCTTGTAGACCTCCACCATATTGTTGCCCTCCTGTTTGTCATCAACCGGCATGCTCACCTTGGTGTCCCCCCAACGGACCTTGTCCCAAAGGCGGTCCTTGTGGACCACCTTATTATCGTGTAAACTCTCCCGGACCTCGTCCTTGTTAAGTTGTACGTCCGTTTTGTGTTCTTGGTAATTATACGAAGGAGAGAGTGATAAGGAATTTCCGATTTTAAAGAAGTTATTCCACATTCGTCATGATTTGTAGAAAGTTAAAAATGTAGAAACATTGTATAAGATACAATAAATCGTTTTACAACTTGGTTTTATTCTTTATGTAGATTGGGTTCATAGATATTTCGTCCCCGGCAATAAATTGTCTGTAGGCTTTCTTACTAATGTCCAGTGCCATAAGGAAAAACGTTATTAGTAATTATTAGAATACAAAACAAAAGCAGAAATTTTTAGGTTGTTTGTCTACAAAGAACTGTTTGTAGATAAAATTTTGTAATATAAAAATAATTATTGTTAAACTCTCACTGAACTTTAATATAAAATGATAATTTGGGTTTAAACATATTTGTTAAATTGAGATGATAATACAATTTTTCTATTGATTCTAAATTTTTCAGTTTTTTTTATTTGAGGTTTCCTGTAGATTTTTTAACACAGTATTTCACTTTAGATTAATAAGTACAAAAAATGCTGTTGGTAATTCACATGAAAGATGACTGATCATACTTGGTCCCCTTGTGGTACTCCTGATATAACTGTATTTTTAATATTTTTATGATTATTGAGAAGATGTGACAATGGACGAAACTAGTTTATTACAGGTGGTTGTTAAAAATTATCAACAGACTTTTTCTAAATTAGACATTGTACACAATGGTCTATATTTTGATACCGTATAGTTTTTGTTTTTCTGATTAAAGTAAGTACCAATATTAAATTAAGAATTAACTAGATTGTCGGGGACGATTTATTTTAGATGATAGTTAAAATATTTTTTTTTCACTACTAACATGAGAAATCTACATTATTTACTACACTCTGATGAGAATATTTCTCAGATAAGTAAATAATATATCATTGTCTATATTTTTAATGAAATGAACAGAAACTATTATTAACTTAATTCTAAGCAAAAATCTAAAAATCAACACTGGAAAGTTGTATGATAAAAATTATTATTAAAATTGAATTGCATTTAGTTTTGTTTGAGAAGATTATAAACCTCGCACATTGTATCCTTCGGTGCTACGCGCCTCAGGATATAAAAGTGCTCGGTAAATAATAGCTCATTTCTAAACCTTAGTGTATAATGTACTTATTATTTCTTTTTAGTATAATGGAAGATTAAGTACCTACTGCTAGGGGAGTTTGTTGATCTCGTCATTTCATCAAGTAACTGAAAGTTTTAAAAGTACCTATGTTTTTCCTGCGTTCTAGTTTGTGAAGTAACAAATAATAAAGTTTTCTGAGTAGATACTATTTGTTTTTATTTGCCATTGGTTCCTATAACATCAATATTTTTGTCAGTCCCTTTAAAGTACGTTCATAAAACTTTGTTAACTATGACGTTTTTTGGCACATTTTTTTTTATTAGTAAACGAACGTGATCTAAAATTTAAGCAGTATTAAGGGCTTTATTTTAAAATCTAAGTATGTGTACTTGAAAGTTTTAACAAGGAAGATCATAATCAAATAGTGCTGTTCCTTTTTTATTCAGAAAAACGAAATCCTAGCGTTTTGGAACGTGTTTAAAAAATTATTTGAAAACAAGGCCGGTTGTATAGGATCAATTTAAACTATGTTAAGGTAACTATGTTCATTGTAGAGGTGAATGTTACTCTCATCGGGAAGAAGAAAAAGAATTGTACTCTTTTACCACCTTGTCCGATTTTATGTTTTATTTTCTCTTGTTAGTAAGAACGTACTTTAGGGGTAGTACCATATAAATTTTGTCAAAATCTAATAATTGGGTCCATGAGAAAATTCTCAAACTTCATTTTTTACGTATGTTTAGCGATAATTCTTTAACACCTAATCCTATTTCTATTATTCCTTTTTGGTTAGTAAGGGGGTACCTCAGGGGTGGTCCCATATAAATTTGGTAAAGATATGGTGATGGCGTCTGCACGATTTTGAAGTCGGTTTTTTAAAATTACTTTTAATACTTGTGTAAATCTCAAGAGACAATTTGACTAAAGGTAGGTATTAGAACTCTAAAAACTATTTTAGTTCGTAATTTATTCTTTTTTGCCAAGCAGAGACAAGTATATAAAGAGCTTCGATTTTAATTCTCGTTAGTCGAACTAAGGTACTGACTTAGTAAGACTCTCCTCTTCTGCTCCTGCAGAGGTATTGACTCTGTAGGCTTCCCGACGTCCCGACCCTTGCCTGCAAAGGTATTGACTTTGCAGGTTTTCCTTTCCGTGAATCCCTCCCACGAAGGTATTGACTTCGAGGGACTTCCATTACCGTAAACGTGACCTAAGCTTTTGTCACATCTTCGCCACACCATCCTGGACCACTAAGAAACGCCGAACCGACGCACAAAATATATTTTGGGTAAACAACATTTGAAGACACGACGATTCGAAATGTAGTTAGAACCTTTTCATGTACATATTGTAAATATTGTTATCTGTATTTAAATTGTTAGAATAAAGTTTTATTTCCAAAGAACTCTGTCTCCGACTATCTAGAATTTACCTGCTACCCGAACAAACCCCAGGAGTGGTTACAACCGTTTAAAACCCCTAAACCAGAGATTAGAGCCCTAAACAATCGTTGATAAGTCACTGCCACAGTTTATAGCTAAAGAATCAGTTAGCCCACTCGGACCAATTGGTTGTTCCAAAATAATATCCACTCCAGGGATACAAATTCAGGATTTGCAGAAGAGTGTTGTTTGAATATGGGCGGTTGTCATATTGTATTGGTCATAGTAAGAGGACCCACTGCAAATTTCGACCTTCATCTGATAACGAAATTAAATATGGTCCAACCAAATTGCACCTGTGCCATCCCTATTCTAAGCAGTGTTTAAAAAAATTATTTTATGGTCAAAAAATCACATGACAGAGGCAATTGTGTTTTCCCTGAAAATTGCATTCCTAATTCATCATGAACCTAGCCCTTAAACCTGAATTATTAATATTTTTATCTACTTTTTAAACCATGTGTATGTGTAAAAGGTTTGTCGTTTCTATGGCAACCTGTAAAAATTAATCACAACAATAGTCATACAAATAAATTTTTAAATCAGCAATAATTGATTCATATATTTAATGATTTTTATCTACTGATCGTAGATAGATGTTTCTGTGCGATGTTAGGAGGAAGAAAATGTTTCCTTTTGACGATATAAATATATAAAAGTTTTACGCGACGCACAATTAAATATTCAACTATTTCACTAGAAGAAACAAGAACAAGCCTATCAAGATATGTTTGAATATATTATTTTCTGGAAAACTTTAAGGGTAAACAAAATCAGCGCTGTCATGCCTTATGTGATTTTTTAATATAAAATTATTTTTTTTTAACCGCTTTTGCTCAGGATTGGGATTGGCACTTTGGTAAAGTACAATATTTGGGGTAAATTTCATTTTGTTATCTGATGACGGTAAAAATTTTCAGTTGGCTCTTGGGCTTGGGCTATTATGATTTGATTCTGTATGCGCCAGGGATACAAATCCGAGTTGCGCAATGTTTAAACTAGAACATTGAGATCACAAGTGCCGAAGCGGAGTGAGCTAACTGATTCTTTAGCTATAAACTGTGTCACTGCGCAAAATAAACAACTAAAATCTGTCAATAATTTCTGACGCGTACTTCAAAATTCAAAATCTATAAATTCTGAATCAAATTATGATAAAAATTTAAAGTATCCATTTTTTTGTTGCGATCCAAATTAGTGTCGTGTAAAATGTCCCCTCCATGTTATCCCTCGCCTGCTCCACCTGGATTATGCTGTTCACCGGCTTATGGACCAACGTGCATGGCTCCCAACTTGCCATGTGTTGGTCCCGTTCCTCCTCCTTGTTTACCACTGTGCGGGCCATCGCCGGGCCCATGTATTCCCTGTAACCCGAAAATGATAGTTGGCTATAGAAGACCTAAAGTTAAGATAATTTGCGGTAAAAGGCCGAGGTCTAGGGAGATTAAAGGAGGTGTCATGATGTTTGGATGTCATTGCGAAAAAAGAAATGGTTTACAAGTAAGTCTTTAATTTTGAGGTTGGTCTAGTTTGATCTAACACCAAGAGATAACATACATAGAAATTTAGAGACTTTAAACAGTCTCCTGCCTCCACATATTTACTCTTATACTCCTCAGACTGCGTTTAACCGTCACAAATTTTTATAGGTATACATACACACTCTCTTGATAGCCCGTCATTCATTTATTTGCGACGTTGCCGGGTGGATTTTACTTGAAATAATAACGTATCCGTATATATAAGCTTACATGTGTTCTGTACAGTCTCTTTACAAAAATAATATTTTTTAGCATTGAGAATCTCGAACTTTTGTTATTCACTATAAGGCGATATTTTTATGTAGGACTGTCGCGAGTGAACTACCTTAAACAGCTTTAAAAATGTATTGTCCTGAGGCTATATTTTAGAAGCAGCTCTCGGCCAGTCACCTTTGAGCACACCTACATTTTTATACAATCTGCTAATCAACACTGTTATTTCAGGATAGATGTCAAAGACAAGGGTGTCTAGGTGCCCCGGAATGCATGACCAAGCCATACGCCTCATGCGGACCAAGCATGTACGCCAACGGTCAACATTTGCCATTACGATATAAAGATGTAGGTATCGAAGAATGTCCAGCGTATCCAGCATTCATCAGAAGCAATCCAGCTCCGGGCTGCGCACCTAAAAGCACGTTCGGTCCTTATGGTCCTTGCAGTCCCGTATGTTCTCCCCCTCCACCTCCATGCTGTCCACCAATGCTTCCGCCGCTGTGTCCTCCGTGTGGCCCTTGCGCTCCTCCCTGCGGAGTTCCTTGTGGACCTATTCCTTGCGGTCCTTGTCCTCCTGTCAGCGCTGCTCCTTGTGGGATATTTCCTCCTGCAATGGCACAGAATATGCCTTGCGTTGCACCATGCGGGCCTTCGCCTCCTGGAGATTGTCCTCTTTGCGCCCCTTGTCCCGCTCGTCCTTGCGCGCCTTGTGGTCCTTGCGTTGGCCCTTGCATACCCATGCAACATTAGTGTTTTTCTTTTAATTTTTTACTGTTTATTAGTAAAGAAATGTAGTCTTGAATAATTTTGTAGGTATGTGTTTAAAATTCATTTTTTTTTCGATTGTGCCTAAGGAACTTGAAGGATGTTAATATTAATTAAAAAAATATTTGAAAAAGGATTGAACTTGCAAGAAAATTTTGGAAAACTGGTTCTATTTGTTTAGCCTTGTTTTTGTAAATATATTGTTTTTGAAACAATTATGAACATTTTTCAATGCAAGAACCTTAGCACGTATTTGTTCTTCAAGAATTTACAGTTTGCTATTCACATTGGCAAATTTTATAAACAACTCAAGTTCATACTTTAAATTATTTTTAAAGTATGTTAGAAATACTGGTGTAAAACTATTACACTGTTCAGATTGAATATGTCTGGTTATTTTTCACTTTTTTTTTTAAAGAAATGAATTTTTAAAATGTGATTTACACATACCTATTAATATTTTAAGCTACAATATTACAAAAGGAAAAAGGGCTATCGCGACCTATATCAATAGTGGACTCAGGAGTATAAATCCTATTGTTTTTATTATTTTGAGTAGATTCTAGTCTACTATAAAATGGCGTTTTATAATATAATTTTCATTTTTGTTGTACTGCATTTGGTATTTTGTAACGAGTAATGTCAATAAATCACACTTTTTTAATATGTTGCCTTATTGACTAAATTATTTAAACACTAACCTTACAACGCGGTCGAGCCGGGTCATATAAACTAGCAACGCTGATATTATTCCTTTCCTGTTAGCTTTGCTTTAATGCTCTCTGTAGTTTTTACATGCACCTTTGCAAAGCGTATCGAAAAACGTTCATTAGCTGACACTGTATGAACATTTGAACAGGAAGTTTTTAAACATTTTAAAATATGTGAATAACTAACGCAGTTGATAATCACTATTATTACTTACCGAGCGGGGAAGTACTCTATTGCAGTCGAGCTTCAAGATACAGACGATAGGATAGAATGAATTCCCACGACGTATGTATACAATTTTACTTACAATATGCTATTAGTAATTTTATATAAGTATGAAATAATAATATTAGTATTAATTTCTATCATAATTTGAAAAAAATTTTTCAAAGGGAAAAATAATATCCTTTTTTCTGATGATTTTTGTTTGCAAATAGTATGGTGTAAATAAAAGAGGAGTGCAGTAAAAGTGGGAATATAACGTCACATTCCATAGGCGTACTATGCAAAATAAGTTTCTATATTATAAATAAAGTCACGGCATATAAAATGGTATATACGCACTTCGTAGATAAAATTTTGAATGAATAATGTAAAATAAAAATAAACCTTATGCTTCTGACAAAATTGTTGCACTTTAACATTAAATGAATTAAATAACCAATAAATAACAATGTTGTTAATGGGATTAAACTTGTTTTATTCTCTTGACATTAAAAGTAACACTTCAGTACCTACCTAAAATCAGAGATTAAAAAAAAAATAAAAAGTTCAAGAACTATCTTTAAAAGTCACTGTCTTCAGTATAACTACTGGTATCATTATCATTGGATTTTCTGAGGTTTATTATTACAAGGTCTATTAAGTTTCCATTGCTATATCTACTTTCCAAATTGAATTTTATAATTTTTTTAACATGATCAATGCATTTTCTCCAATGTCCTTCATTTACATCTGAAACTGCCTTCAAAAACAAATATCGCATATCAGGTAATTTAAATGTTGTATTGTTTCTAAAAACATAAGCTTTTAATTGTGAGTTCAATGGGATTCAACTCTCCGTGGTAAGGATGCAAATGAGAATTTTAATTTTTCTCTGGCCATCTCGTTTATAATATATTTTTTGAATTTGTTTTTATGTTGCTATTACGAGTAATTCTGCCTTCAAGGATTTAGGAGGACTGATAATATTTTCAGAATTAAGCCATTTTGACATATCTTCTTTTTCCATCTTCTTGTAGGTATAGTGACTTCTTTAATAGACTGTGATATGAAGCATTATCCAAACCAAATTTTTTTATATTGTTTTGAAACCAATTATCAAACATGGGGCCATTTCTTCATAGTAGTCTTTTGTTTTCTTTGACTCGAACATTAATAAACCATCTGTCAAAAATCCGTCAGTGCTTCCAATATGGGTTATTATTAAACGATTTCCGTTTCCTGTTGCATTTTTTAATCCACAAGAGACCCCTTCCATAAAGGCTTGTTTTAAGTTTCGAATTTAATTCATGTAATATTGTTTGGATATAAAAATATGATATATTTAAAAGAGTGGGGCTATTTTCTATTTCTGAGTGTAATTTTTTTGTTGTAGGAATTTCATTTTGAAAGAAAAAAGAATGTCCCATTTGCCTTATTACATTCTTTACCCAAGTTTCGATATAGGTCTTGTTTCTTCCTCGGGGCTTTTTCGGATGTGAGACTTCTCCAATAATTGTATCTTCTTTAATAATGTTATACACTGTCCACTTTGATACTCCAGTATAGGTCTCACATTTAGTGACTAGTTTATCCACAGAAAGTGAAACAAAGTCTTTTCGAAGATTATTAAATACATAGTACGATATTTTTTTCTTCTAAAGATATTGCTTTATGTCCACTAAGTGGTTTACGCGTACTTGTGCTTGCAATATTTTCTAATTCACTCGAAATTTTTATATAACTGTAAAATAATAATATATACTAATACAAAATTATAAATCAATTAAAATACGGCTATGAATAAATAAAATCTGACTTATCTCTCAAAAGAAAAGGTTTATTACAGTAAAAACCATGACAACACGATAAAATCTAAACGAAAACTTTTATTGAGCCGATCATGCCGAAATTTAAGGTACATAGAGTGAGATGATCTCACCTCTACATAAAAGAGCTAGGTTTGAGAGGAGTTTTACGTAGATAGTTACTGTGTTTTCAAACTCCACAATTCCTTGCAAGCCTCTAGCCTCTGGCCTGTATTAAATCATCTCCAGTCTAAAAAGAAATTAAAAGTACATCTCCATTCTGAATTGATCTAAATAAATTAAATAAATGGCATCATCTAGGGACCTCCAATAAAAAAGAAACTAAAAATACGTATAGGTACTCGTAACTCCTTATCTTTTAAATTTACACAGGCACTTACACTGTACAAAAATTATTTTCGTTCTTCTTCTATATCTTTATATAGTTTTATACAGTGCTTCTCAAAAGTCCCCTCCCCCCTATTTTCTTTTGAACGGTGATACTTAGACTGATGAAATTTGGAAGGTAAAAATGAACTATTGTAAGCTTCTCTACTAGTGGTAAAATGTGACGTAATAGGCATCGGTGACGTCACCAGGCCACTGAAACCAATAATAAAATAATTGCCTACATTTTTACATCAAGGCGCTTAAGCTTATGTTTATTGTTAAAAACATGGATGATCAATCTATATAACTATCTATATCATTGACCCTATCAAACTACCAGGGTCCCTATCATAGATTACATGAATAGATGGGAAACTCAATGGTAAAATTCTGAGTCGATGTGCTGCCATCTATCAAATTGGAGTGGTACTAAAATTCAATATGGCCGCCACGAGCGGGCTTTTTGAAATTTAACTTTGTAGTAGCGCAAAAATGTAATAAAGAAAATCAAATAAAAGCAAAAAAATTGGAAAAATATTTGACTAGTTTTAAATCATAAAACAACCATATTGACTGTTTTGTGATTTGAAACTAGTCAAATATTTTGCCAATTTTTATCTTTATTTGATTTTACTTCATTATATTTTTGCATTAATTTCAAACTTGAAATAAAATGCAATTTATTTAATTTTTTTTTATTACAGTAAATTATCATCATTATCATCATATAATTTGTCTATTTAAACATGGAAATACTCAAACAAATATGCATTTACACCATTTAAATAATGAAATATTTATAAAACAAACCTATCAAAAATGTTTTCTGTAACAAAATCAGCATATATAAGTGCTCAAGACCTTTATAAAAGTTTTGTGACTTGGAGTGGCAAATAAGTTTGAAAAAATTGAGGTTGAAGCATCCATCATCCTTTTTTACTATCGAAGCAAATTTGAGTGTGGATAAAATTTGCCATACGGTTATTGAGTTGACTAGTTAGGTTGAGGAGCATTTCTTCATCCGATAATTGTTTTCTTGATTCATTTATACAGCACTTGTAGTTATCAAATTTTTATTCATCATGTGGGCACCATGATAAATAAATTTAACTTTTGAGAATAAATTAAACTTACACACGTTTGGAACCTTGAAGATTTTAGGGTGTTTTCTTGTTGATGTCAATGGCATTGAATCAACTTTTGATATTGATGGCTGAGGCTCAAATATTTCATCGATCGACAGGGTATTTTGGAGGGCCAACATTCTTTACAAAAATGATCTTTTAAAAACTGAAAACAAAAAGAAATTTAAATAAGAAACCAATTATTTTAACACTGAATCAAATACAAGTTTGTAAATATTACTTACCGTTGGTACAGTGATGGTGCATTTTTCTTAAGACACTTATTACAATTTGGGGGACGACTGCATATTTAATGTGGTATAAATTGCATTACTACCAATATCTGGGAGTGCTTTATTGTTTGTTGCTGAAATCCATCTTCCCATCTTTTGAAAACATGCTTAAAATTGGAAGGTGTTGAAAAATAAATCTAGATTCTAGATGAACCAAATTTTAATACACATTCGTTCTTCAAATACAATAGTTTGAAGCTGCGTTTGAGAATCCACATCGGATGCATTTTTTACATCTCGAGCGTTTTTTTATCCACATCGGACACATCTGTCCCATTACATTTACGTATACTGCATCACGTGATCAAAGATTTTTTACATCTCAGATGCATCCGATGTGGATTCTCAAACGCAGCAATATTTTGAAGTTTTGACGAGCTGACAACTGACATGACAATTCGATACGAGCGCCATCCCGTTAATTGGAGTGGTACTAAATTATTAGCCTCATGGTTTTCCATTTGAGTTACCAGCCCCTGGTCCCTATTCTCCAAGTTGAACGATGTGAACATTCCACTGTGGGATGTGAAGTGTCCTATCACCAATTTGTTCTCTCGGTCATCGTATCCGGTATTCTTGAATCATTCACATCTCACAGGTTCACGGAGCACCGCTGCCAAATTTAAGTTGTGCGTTAGAACTATTTTAGAAGGCACTTTACTTCATTTTTTTAATATTTTTTGACAATTGTAATAACAGATTATATTTTACATTATTTTCTATTAAATCCCGTGCCAAAGGTTTAGTTAGATGAACATTTTTTGTGAATATTCGGTAACTAAAGTCAAAAAGATCCTCTTTTCCTAAAAAAATTATATTTGGTCGATTGGCATCTCCTTCCGCTTCAGCTAGATCATTCAAAATATGAATATAAATAAGAGCTTCGTCCAAATTTTGGTCCAAATCCATTTTAATTAAAAAAAGTGACGTTTTGATAGCGCACGACAATGACAGTTGTTCTCCCAGTTCTCCCGAAATGATGCTCTTCTACTGGTTTTGACTAAGAGAAGTATGTTCTCTCGATTTTCATGCGAAGTGATCATTCAATTCAATTCAAGAATACCACTCAAAAATTTTTTAGGAGAACGGCTGTCCAGTTCGCATGAAATAATCATTCTCTCATCTGGAGAATAGGCCCACAGTGTTGCCATGTTACGACCTGTTAGTGGCCTGTCATTTCAAACGGGCAGCCATTTTGTTTGGAATGCCTAATTCTAGTTCACAAATTTATATGTATTTTGAATTTATTTTAAATAAATCATCGCATGAAATGAATAAAAGATGTTTTTAAGAAAATTTAAAGCTTTTATTGTTAAGACTGTTTACAATATAAATCTGTTACGTTACAAGTTACAATTGATACAAAATCCTCAAAAAATAGATTGAAAAATGGTTATATAAAATTTTAGAGTAGATCTTTCTCTTTTTTTGAAACACCTACTGCCTCTGTATTCCTTTTTGAAAGCTCAAAGACTGGTCCCTAATTTAATTTAAATTAGCCGTTATCATTATTTAGGACTTTTCAATATTTCTTCTTGTGTTTTCCATATTCTACAAAATGACAAAGAATAATGTATGTATCTACCTATTTGATAACTACTAATTTACTAAAATGGGTAATTTAAGGACCATTCATTGATAGAGATACACTCATAATATGAAGTTTGTCAAATTAACACGGACCACATGGGCCACAAGGACCACAAGGACCACACGGGCCACAAGGAGAACAAAACGGTGGACAACAGGCAGGTGGACAAACAGGAGGTGGACAGACAGGCAAAGGAGCTGTTACAGGCCCACAAGGAGGGCCACAACAAGGCGCACAAGGTGGTGGGCACGGCATAGGACAACATGGCGGGGGATTTGGTCTAACACATGGTATAGGTGGTGGACTGGGCACCGGCATCGGTCGTTGTGGAACAATAGGTACAATTTGACCTACAGGAACAATCGTAGGAGGCATTGGTATTATAGCCGGTGGACAAGGGGGCTTGGCGATTAATGGCACACATGGAGGCGGAGTAACTGGCGATGGTACCATTCCAGGGCAGCAAGGTTGAGGGCAGCATGGGGGACATGGACCGCCACAACAAGGTGACACAGCACCACAAGGCGATATATAAGGTGTGCATATGGGTAACATTGGTTTTGGTAAAGGATCGTAGATTTCAATCACAGGGCCTACTCCAGACACCATGGGTCCACAATATGATGGGCCGCAGCATGATGATGGGCAACATGTTCCATCAATTTGGCATAGTAAACTCTTAAGAGAGTCCATAAGAGATCCCGCCGCCATTTTGGAATAAAAACACTGTAATTTTGAATGAGGTAAGCACTTTGAATTTTTTTAATTTTTAGAAAATCTTCATTTGAAATTTAGAGAGTGGATTTTAAAACTACTGACATTAGAATTTTGATATTTAAGTGTTTATTTTTTGTTTCCTGGGTAACATACAGGCAGTGGCGGGATTGTGGGGGTTTAATAAGAGGTAACATATGCTTGCTATTTTGTTGAAAATTCGAACCAATGACGAACAACAACTAGGCTAATTTTGCTCACAAACACCAAATTGCAAGCATTTACTGTGTTATCCACGTATTTGCCAAATTATAGAAAAGTCTTGTAACAATAATTGTTTATGATTATAATTCAGAATTGACTCCATTGTCTGTAACGTTTTAGTTAATTTCAACCTCCAGGTTAAAAGGTTATTTATAAATATGACGTCTATATTTTAACCCAAATCTCTATTCGATAATCCATCAGTTTATTTTTGTGTTATTAGCCATTTTATAACCAGTCCCAGTTAAAATAGACTTGACCTAAAAGTGAATTGAAATTAAGCCCAACGCAGCATTAAAAGTAGGAAAAATAATAGATTTGACATGTATTCATTACTAGATTTATTACTGACATAAGTTATAATTTTGACCAAATAATACAGAATACAAAATTAAAAATTACGTCTGGTTATTTTTATACCCCGGGGTTAATTTTAACCAAATTTTTAAAGAATATTAAGGAAGTAAGGACTTAAAATTAATATAGTGAGATAGCACGGTCCAGAGGTTCAAATATATTTCTAAAACTACTACAACTTTGTTAAAATGCATTAACTTTCTTTTTCTACTAATGATGGCTTTGTTGCAGAATATTCATTTGGTATGTGGCTTGTAACCTTAATATATATACTTATTCAGTGGATTTATGTTTATTCATTATGTTATGTTTCTTTTACTTTTTTAAAAATTATAATGTACATTTTTATATTTATATTATTGAATAAACATTATTATTATTATTATTATTGTCACCCCGGAGTGCCACGGCAAATATTAATAGCCGTCCTTTCCCCTAAACAAGTCGCTCAGTCGGCTTCAGGGGGTTGAACGTCATTCGTAAGGGGGTGAATTAGGAAGAGTATTATTATTATTATTATTATTATTATTATTATTATTATTATTATTATTATTATTATTATTATTATTATTATTATTATTATTATTATTATTATTATTATTATTATTATTATTATTATTATTATTATTATTATTATTATTATTATTATTATTATTATTATTATTATTATTATTATTATTATTATTATTATTATTATTATTATTATTATTATTATTATTATTATTATTATTATTATTATTATTATTATTATTATTATTATTATTATTATTATTATTATTATTATTATTATTATTATTATTATTATTATTATTATTATTATTATTATTATTATTATTATTATTATTATTATTATTATTATTATTATTATTATTATTATTATTATTATTATTATTATTATTATTATTATTATTATTATTATTATTATTATTATTATTATTATTATTATTATTATTATTATTATTATTATTATTATTATTATTATTATTATTATTATTATTATTATTATTATTATTATTATTATTATTATTATTATTATTATTATTATTATTATTATTATTATTATTATTATTATTATTATTATTATTATTATTATTATTATTATTATTATTATTATTATTATTATTATTATTATTATTATTATTATTATTATTATTATTATTATTATTATTATTATTATTATTATTATTATTATTATTATTATTATTATTATTATTATTATTATTATTATTATTATTATTATTATTATTATTATTATTATTATTATTATTATTATTATTATTATTATTATTATTATTATTATTATTATTATTATTATTATTATTATTATTATTATTATTATTATTATTATTATTATTATTATTATTATTATTATTATTATTATTATTATTATTATTATTATTATTATTATTATTATTATTATTATTATTATTATTATTATTATTATTATTATTATTATTATTATTATTATTATTATTATTATTATTATTATTATTATTATTATTATTATTATTATTATTATTATTATTATTATTATTATTATTATTATTATTATTATTATTATTATTATTATTATTATTATTATTATTATTATTATTATTATTATTATTATTATTATTATTATTATTATTATTATTATTATTATTATTATTATTATTATTATTATTATTATTATTATTATTATTATTATTATTATTATTATTATTATTATTATTATTATTATTATTATTATTATTATTATTATTATTATTATTATTATTATTATTATTATTATTATTATTATTATTATTATTATTATTATTATTATTATTATTATTATTATTATTATTATTATTATTATTATTATTATTATTATTATTATTATTATTATTATTATTATTATTATTATTATTATTATTATTATTATTATTATTATTATTATTATTATTATTATTATTATTATTATTATTATTATTATTATTATTATTATTATTATTATTATTATTATTATTATTATTATTATTATTATTATTATTATTATTATTATTATTATTATTATTATTATTATTATTATTATTATTATTATTATTATTATTATTATTATTATTATTATTATTATTATTATTATTATTATTATTATTATTATTATTATTATTATTATTATTATTATTATTATTATTATTATTATTATTATTATTATTATTATTATTATTATTATTATTATTATTATTATTATTATTATTATTATTATTATTATTATTATTATTATTATTATTATTATTATTATTATTATTATTATTATTATTATTATTATTATTATTATTATTATTATTATTATTATTATTATTATTATTATTATTATTATTATTATTATTATTATTATTATTATTATTATTATTATTATTATTATTATTATTATTATTATTATTATTATTATTATTATTATTATTATTATTATTATTATTATTATTATTATTATTATTATTATTATTATTATTATTATTATTATTATTATTATTATTATTATTATTATTATTATTATTATTATTATTATTATTATTATTATTATTATTATTATTATTATTATTATTATTATTATTATTATTATTATTATTATTATTATTATTATTATTATTATTATTATTATTATTATTATTATTATTATTATTATTATTATTATTATTATTATTATTATTATTATTATTATTATTATTATTATTATTATTATTATTATTATTATTATTATTATTATTATTATTATTATTATTATTATTATTATTATTATTATTATTATTATTATTATTATTATTATTATTATTATTATTATTATTATTATTATTATTATTATTATTATTATTATTGGTTGAAAAGTGGTCATAGTATACACCTGTTTGTGATAGCTCTTAAATTTTGTTATAAAATTCGTGGTTTTAAAGGTAAATCAAATATTTTGTGCAGTGCATAGTTAATATAAGTGTTAAGTGCATCGGTACAAGTGTTTGCAGCAGTATTTGTCTTAAAATAACGTAAGAAACGGATTTTGAAACTGGGAATGTGAGTACAAAAACATTGTAAACATTCTGTTATTGGGCTAATGCTTTAGTTCATTCCACTACGGTTAAAAATTTGTTCAAGAAATTTACATTAGATTTTTAATTTAGTTTAAGATTGACTTTCTACATCATGCCTGATACAAAATCAGTGAGTGGGTGCAAAAGATGTAAGAAAGTAACCACATCTGGCTTAAAGTGTATTGTCTGTGGTATTGTATCTCATCCAAGTTGTTTGAATAGTATTAAAAATGCGAAAAAAATCGATGAAAGCTCCTGTAATTGTTGTGGTGAAATTAACGAATCTGCTTGTGCCATTGCCGATATTTCTACTGATAATCTTTTAGAAAAATTAAAACATTTTGAAGAGTTAGTAATTAGTAAAAATCAAACTATTCAATATCAAGAGATCGCTATAAAATCTTTGCAGGACCAAGTAGGCTTACTTCAAAAAAGCCTCTGTTCTGTTTCAATACAGTATCCTAAGAAAATCTCAACAGCATCTGATGCCAGAGAGGATGATAATTCGTTGTCATCTCATGAGGTAAACAAGGTATTTTCTCCAATCAATACACCTAATCAGACATCTCTAATCACTGCTCAAAATGCTTCTAGAGCAATTGAAAATGAAAATGAAAATGAATGGTTTTCTGCTAACAAATTAAAACTAAATGAAAATAAAACAAATAATTTATTAATAAGTTCAGATAAATGGGCCACAAAATCACAACCCGTAAAATTATTAGGGTTATATTTGGACACTTACTTGAATTGGGCATCGCACATTGATTACCTTTGCTCTAAAGTATCATCGCAAATATTTGTTATTCGACAATTAAAGTCCTGTTTACCATCATATTTACTAAGAACAATTTATTTTTCTTTAGTTCATAGTCTTATAACCTATGGAGTTAGACTATGGGGTAACTCGACTAATGCGTATAAAGTTTTCATACTACAGAAGGCTGCAGTACGACTAGTCGATAACGCTCCTTTTAATACACCGTGTCAACCAATATTTAAGAAATTAGGAATATTGCCTCTTCCTTCAATGTACATATTTGAAACATTATTAGAAACACATGATAATCGACACAATTTAACTAGGCATGTGGATGTGCATAACTACAATACCCGTTATTGTCAAAATATAATCATTAATGATTCTAGATTAAAATGTACTAAAAGCAATACTTTAGACGTTTCCCTTTTTAACTCTTTCCGCAACTACTTCTGCGACATTAATATTGAAAGTATGTCAAAAACTCGGTTTAAAACATTTACCAAAGAGTTTTTGCTAAACTATTGCTTTTACAGTACTGATGAGTTCCTTCACGAACTAAAATAATGTATATGTTTTATATTTGATTTGAATTTTATGTACTCGACCAAATAGTTAATGTAAATTCATTTTTATAGATTTTTATATATTCTATAAACTATTTTAACTTTTAACGATACAATGATTTATTCTTTTAATTGTGTAGTTATGTTATTTTTATGTGCTATTTTTATATAATTTTAATTGTTCTATTTTATTCTGTTCGTCTTTTTATTCTCCTGCGAAATTTTTATTTTACTATTGTTCTAATTTATATGTATGTATTTCGATTTTATATTTAATGTTGTAAACTTTTTTGATTCAGCGGATTATAGATGTGAATAGCCGTCACGATGACTATTTTAATATTATTATTATTATTATTATTATTATTATTATTATTATTATTATTAATTATTATTATTATTATTATTATTATTATTATTATTATTATTATTATTATTATTATTATTATTATTATTATTATTATTATTATTATTATTATTATTATTATTATTATTATTATTATTATTATTATTATTATTATTATTATTATTATTATTATTATTATTATTATTATTATTATTATTAATTATTATTATTATTATTATTATTATTATTATTATTATTATTCGTCGATCAAGTTTGTAAGAATATGTCATCACAAATATTTATATTACGCCAGTTACGGAAATGTCTGAGTACTAATGTACTTAAAACTGTGTATTTCTCGCTTGTTCATAGTCATCTCTGTTATGCTGTATTGCTCTGGGGTAATTCCACATTTTCAAATAAAGCTTTTATACTACAAAAACAAGCTCTACGTATATTAGCAGGAGTGCCTTTTGGCACTCACTGTCAATCTTTGTTTATACAATATAAAATCATGCCTCTACCTACAATATATATATATACGAATCTCTGTTGGAAATCCATAAAAACAAACATTTGTTTAATAAGCACCAAGATACACATAACTATGTTACGAGAAATGCACAAAATTTTGTACCACTGTATTCAAGACTAAAAGTAACTAAAGATAATAAGTTGGATTTGAATCTGTATAATAAATTTGTTAATGAAATAAACAACTGCAATGTTTATGATCTAAGTTTTGATACGTTTAAGAAATTAGCTAAGACATATCTACTAAAACACTGTTTTTATTCAGTGACTGATTATTTTAATTTGTAGCGAGTTTTTGGTACTGTTTATAAAAACTGTAAATCTAATCTGTCATTCTCATTTTTACATCATTGATTTTTTACATTATCGTTTAGTTATATACATATATATTTTTTACATCATTTTCACATTTGTTTTTACATCATTTTATATTACTGTGCATACCATTTTTACATTATTATTTTATATTATTGTTCAATATGTTTTTACATTATTTTATTGTATTTAGACTGTACCATGATAGTTATTTACTCTATTTTCTGTTCTGATGACTTCAAATGTACTTTTGTATATAAATGTGGTCAATAAACGCTTATATTATTATTATTATTATTATTATTATTATTATTATTATTATTATTATTATTATTATTATTATTATTATTATTATTATTATTATTATTATTATTATTATTATTATTATTATTATTATTATTATTATTATTATTATTATTATTATTATTATTATTATTATTATTATTATTATTATTATTACGTGGTTGAGGGTCTTGATGGGGAGGCGGAAACATTAGCAACAATGTGCGACCTCACCAAGGCTTTCGATTGCGTTAAAATTAATATTCTTGCACAGAAATTGGAGTATTACGGATTAAGGGAAAACATACTTAGATTATGTATATCCTATTTATCTAATAGAATGCAATTTGTTAACGTAAACGGAGTTGAGTCAGGTCAGTTACCCATAAAAAATGGCGTACCTCAGGGTTCCGTGCTTGGACCTTTATTCTTTCTGATTTATATTAATGATTTGCCAATGTCTATTAAAACCGACTGCATACTATTCGCTGATGATACTACTTTCTTACGCAGTGGTTCAAATGTAAACGATAATACCTTACATCAAGCCAACGAATGGTTTTCTGCGAATTGCTTGAAACTCAATGTTACAAAAACCAAGAATATATTACTAACATCAAATAAATTGGTTCCAAAATCTGACTCGGTCAAACTTTTAGGTGTTAAATTGGACTGTAGGTTGACTTGGTCCTCTCATACAGAATACATTTGTTCCAAGCTCTCATCACAGATATTTGTGTTACGCTACTTACGCGACCTTTTAGACCACGAAACTTTACGGACAGTATACTTTTCACTTGTCCACAGCCACATAACTTACGGCATTGTTTTATGGGGAAATTCGGTGGGAGCTTTAGATGTGTTTAAAATGCAAAAATCAGCGATCAGAATTTTGGAAGGTGCCAAGTACGGAACTTCTTGCCAAATGCTTTTTAAAAAACATAACATCTTACCAGTACCTTGCCTCTACATAATGGAAACATTAAAAACAATACACAATGACCGCGATAAGTTTACGGTTCACTCCGACATTCACCATCACAACACCAGATATGCAGGAAACTTGATGCAAAGTTTTTCAAGAATAACTCTTTCCGAAAATAACAAATTGGATGTCGGATTGTACAATAAATTCATCAATTTTTTTAAAAATAAAAATATAGAAAATATGAATTTGTATTCTTTTAATAAATTTGTAAAGTCATTTTTGATGAAACATTGTTTCTACTCAATAGGTGATTTTATAAACTTCTTAAGCCAATAATCTATTTTAACACAATTTGTTTTCATTTCTCTCTGTTCATCAATGTTTTATTTGTTTGTTTAATTCATATGTTACTGTTGTATTTACTTTTTGTAATTGTTTTTATGATCTTTTTATGAAATTTGACTTTTTATGACTTTTTTATGACTTTTTATTACTGTTTTATTACTTTGTTTGTTTTTATAAATTTTGTACATGTATTTAAAGACACTAGTTTAAGTGACCATAAATGTATATGCTGTATGTAACTGGTCAATAAAGATACTACTACTACTATTATTATTATTATTATTATTATTATTATTATTATTATTATTATTATTATTATTATTATTATTATTATTATTATTATTATTATTATTATTATTATTATTATTATTATTATTATTATTATTATTATTATTATTATTATTATTATTATTATTATTATTATTATTATTATTATTATTATTATTATTATTATTATTATTATTATTATTATTATTATTATTATTATTATTATTATTATTATTATTATTATTTATTTGTCTTTGATTTGAAGAATTTTAACCCAGCCCACTCAAACCCTGCTTTTTGAAGTGGATATAATTTAATTAATTGACACATTCAAAGCATATAAACAGTAAGTTGATGACCTTTACATGTAATTCTATCGATTTCATCATCTTTTTTACAGGAAAAGAATTATTTTTCCGTGATTTGATAAATAATAACCCTACTTATTTAAAGGGTAACTTTTGAAATAAATTTTAAAGCACATGTCCCAGATGCCAAGTGATTTTCTATAATATGGCTACCTTATTGTATTATGCCCATTACAATATTTACACAACTGAGAAGGCCCTGAAGAAGCTCAAAATGCTTTTGCTTTTGGATCATGGGTTGCGATTTATATTGTTTTTTGTTTGGCTAAATGGAAACCTAATTTAAACATTTTACATATCGACGGCCAAAGTGCAGTACCTCGTATCATTTTTTTGATAAATTTTACAGGAAACGAGAAAAACTACATTTTTTAACGTTTTGTATTTATTTTGCAACCGGGATGTGTAAAGGTGGATTTCTTAACTGTTTTTAATATAAATTTACTATTTTTTATTTTTGTTAAGCCTAGTATGCTTCATACGAGGTATTGCATTAGAAATGAAAAATTATACGAGGTACTGTACAGATAAAATGGGGCGATAGAAGCTAAAAAACGTAAAAATATAAATTTTTATTAGAAATGTTTATTATCAAAAAATGGTAACGCTTGTAAGAAAACAAAAAAAACTAAACTAAAACTAAATAAAATCCCATTTCATACGGTAACTCTTACAAGAAAGCAAAAAAAAACTAATCTTATACTAAAAACAACAAACTATCTGGAAACATTTTCCTATTCATATTGCAAGCTTTCATAATATGGCCAACAGTCTTTGGGAATAACCTGCTTCATCTCGTTAAGGTGATCAAACTTTTTTGTTAAATTGTTTGCAGTCTATTTTATAACCGCGGAAACACAACTCCAGCCAGACTTATAGCTTTTGGTCGTCGAGGAAGCGCTTGAAACTCATCGATGAAATTTATTTTGAAATGAATTTCTCCCTTTGGCAAGTACTCTAGTACTCTTAGATTTGTGACGACTGGGTCTGATGTTACTTTTCCAGGCCTTATGGAATCATACTTCAGTAATGGCTTGTGATTAAAATTGGTAAAAAAATCAGTCTGGTGTTTTAACTACATAGGGGGTTTTCTTCTTAGCTTCTTTTCTTATTCGAGCATAATCGCTTGGAAGATAAATGTCCTTATTTTTCAATGAAGTTTCAATACAAGCATGTACGCTATCGCAATCCATTTGGGTAGGGCCTTTGGCCAGATATTTTTGTGTTATTTTTACACCATAAGTTTCAGCCAAATGAAGTAGCGCGTTTGACATTATGGAATTGCGATTTTGTGCCATGCAACCATCTGAAAATATAATAATTTCTCTTTTGTCACCGTTGTCCAAAAAGTTATCTTTGAGATAATCGACAACACACGAGGCATATGCTGAGGCTTGCAGATATGTTTTGGTTTCGTCAAACCAATAGCAAGGTCCCAAATTTGTTGCCAAGTCGTAGATGGAAAAATTGTGGCAACAAAGCTTTACTTTGTAATACAGTGAGCTAGCTTTTAGCTGAGGACAAATCTTGACCGCTTGAAGATCCCCAAAAATGGCTCTATTTTTGTCAAATTCTTTTTCGTTTCTAGCCCTGTCTTTTTCTTCACATTGTTTCAAAAATGGACCTTCCTCTAAGTTTTCGTTTTCAAATTTATAACACTCATCGCATCTATTCTTTCGAGGTGTAAATATTCCAATTTTGAGCTCGTTTACAATTTCCGTTAGTTTGGTTATAGACAAACACTTTTTTCTTTTGATATTGTACTGTTTCTCGTACTCTTGGTGTAATTGAGCCATGGACTGAAATTGTTCTAGATATTCTTTCAAAGTTTCCTTGCGACAGTAGTGAGCAGGTAACTTATTAAGTGATCGCATAAATTCTCTAAGATATTCTGGAGATTCATCATGAATATTTTTTCTTTTCATTCTGCTTAGCACAGTATTTTCTTGTCTTTAATTTAAATCGCAACGATATTAAAATAAATCAAAGTATTTTTTGGATGAAACGCAATGTAAGGATATGTTTATGGCAATAATTGTAATAAACAAACATTTACTTACCTGAGTAACGTCAAAAATGTAAAAACAAAGCTCAACACGATATTCTTACAGCAGAAATCAATGGCGACTATCTTTTACGAGGTACTGCATTACAAAACATAAAATAAATTTTACGAGGTAATGAATGTTCCTGTAGAGACTTGTTACGCGGCTCTCGTAAATTTTTTAAACGTTGTCAGTAGATGGCGCGGTCAGAACCAAAAACATTCGTGTAACAAACTTAAAATGGGAAAAATGCCATATACGAGGTACTGCACTTTAGCCGTCGATATGTTTTATATTGACAAATTCATATCAGCTGTTTTTGATAATTTTTTTATTACTAAAAAAGCACTCTCAAATAGTTAAAATTTAATAGATACTAAATTATTATTTATTACTACACATATATTTGATAATTTATATTATTATATAATAAAACTACCTTCATTTTTTTAATTTATTTATTTATTTATTTATTTATCTTGCAGAACAGAGTAAACTTTCGAATATTTAATATATAATGTTCACAAATATGTGTATAAAAAAAAATGTAGAGGCACAGTTCTTATCATTTCTTCTGACCTCTCCACTTTCATTTTTAATACAGTTTTCAGCTTTGATTATAACAGAATCAAAATTAAAAAATATTTTTCTTCAAGAAGATCAAAATATGCTATTGATTACAGAGGCACAACAATAAAGTCCACATTCTACTTTCTGGTAACATATAATAACTCTGAGAACTTATATCGAGGACCACAATGCAGTACCTCTTAGCTAACATTTCCAGGAAAATTATATTTTATGATAATTTCGTTTAAAACATTCGCTACATCTACTGTATAGGGGAAGTATTACAATTTTTAAACAAGACATTGGTAAATATTAGTCCTATTATAGAGTAAAATGGATTGTTCTATACGTAAAACTTTTTTTTCATCTGTAAAATGTCAATTTTGCGGTTTAGGAGGTCCTGCCTTGTGGCCCTCGATTCGATATATTATGATCACCTGCTTCTTTTCTGGACGGACCCAGGCATTGATTCATCTTGTAAATATTAAATTAGTTTCACTCTCAAAATCAGGAATAAGGTTATTAAGTTTCTCAAATCGCTGAAATAGAATTTTACCTGTAAAAAGGATTATGAAATCGATAGAATTACATGTAAAGGTCATCAACTGATATGAATTTGTCAATATAAAACGTATGTAAAATTTTTAAATTAGGATCCCATTCAGCTTCTATGGATTATAGCCTAACAAAAAACAATATAGATAGCAACCCTTGGATTAGAAGCAATTTTAGCTTCTTCAGGGCCTTCTCAGTTTCGTAAATATTATAATGGGCATAATACAATAAGGTAGCCATGTTATGGAAAATCACTTGACCTCTGGGACATGTGCTACTGCTTTAAAATCCATTTCAAAAGTTACCTTTCAAATAAGTTGGGTTAATATTTTTCAAATCACGGAAAAGTAATTCTTTTCCAGTAAAAAAGATTATTAAATCGATGGAATTACATGTAAATTTCATCAACTTACCATTTATATGCTTTGAATGTGTCAATTAATTAAATTATATCCACTTCAAAAACCAGAGTTTGAGTAGACTGGGTTAAAATTCTTCAAATCGAAGACAATGGCATCCATCCAGTGCTATGACCTTCCTCAACCTGTGACGTTTTCACTAAACACGCGTATTTTTGTTCTCGCCTTATATACATTTTTTATATTATTCACCTTTGTTTACTTACTCATCTAGCTGTAGAAGATCTTAGGTGATGTCATTACTGTCAAACGTCAAACTATTAAAATTAACCTACAAAAATTGTTTTGAATGTTTTTGTTTATGCATCTATTTTAGCTTTAGTTTCTACTTGTCATAAGATGTTGGCTCATCGAATTGATGATAATTCGAGGACTAAAGATGTTACTGTAGTAGAAAATGTAACATTTGAATCATTACTATTATCAGAAAATGTTCTAAAAGGCTTGAAAAAATCCGGATTCAAAAAACCATCACCCGTTCAATTAAAAGCTATTCCTGTTGGAAGATGTGGATTTGGTAATAATTAAACTATTTATTTTCTTTTCTCTTTAATACAATAATTTTGTATGTTTTAGATTTAATAGTTAAGTCTAAATCTGGCACAGGCAAAACATTGGTTTTCTCTATAATTGCTTTAGAATCTCTCAAATTAAAGAAAGATAAATTATTAGAAGTTCTTATTGTATCCCCTACCAGAGAAATCGCTGTTCAGTCTCAAGAAGTGTTTAAACTAATTGGATGCTATTTTGAAGGTAGGAAAACGCAGTGTGAGACAGACTGTAAGTGTGTGAATATGTCATTGATTTGTTTATTTTATAGTTTATTAAATTCTATTTTGAATAAGAAAAATATCAGTTGTAAGTATATAATTATTTGTATTATTAACATAAGTAGGTACGTTAAAAGCTGTTAAGAAAGTGTTAATTTCCCAATACTAAAAAGGTTTTTCAATCCATCATCGAAAGCTGCATTAAATATGGAATTGTATTATTTGGAAACTGTAGTTTTATAGAAAAATTATTTGTCTATCAAAAAAGCACTTAAGATAATACTAGGCATTGGATTCAGGGCTTCTTATAGGGTAAAATTAAAAAAAAAAAAAAACAAAATTTTGAAGAAGGCAATATATATATACAAGAAACAATTTTATTTTTTAATAAAAATAAGGCTTGGTTTAATATAAACAGCCAGAATGTACATATCCTAACAGTGTCAATAAATAATTATACATTATTTATATCCATATCATCGATTAACAATTACTTAAAATGGAGCATATTATATGGGCATCAGAATGTATAACAATATCCCTTTGTGCTTGAAGGTTATAGACCAAATGAAAGAGCTAAAAACTAGTTTGTTTACATTTTTAATTTATTTAGAAGACATTACAGGAATTCTTACATTGATAATACTTTTTGCATGTTATGTTGAAATTTCTAAAATGTGTATTGTCTATACTGTAGTTCGTAGTTTTTTTCGACCCTATTTTGTTTTATGTTAGTGTTACTTGCTTTTGAAATAAAGGTCTGTTATTATTATTATTATTATTATTATTATTATTATTATTACATTGTATTTTGTATTTATATATGATTTTTTTAAACTTATTTTCAGACTTAAAAGTAGAATCATTCATAGGTGGTCTCTCTCTAGCAGAAGACAAAGAAAAATGCAAAATATGCAATATTGCTGTAGGAACTCCTGGCAGAATAAAGCAGCTTATCTCTCTAAAATCCTTAAACACAAATTCGATAAGATTGTTTGTGCTTGATGAGGCTGATAAACTCATGGAAAACAGTTTCAGAAATGACATAAATGAAATTTATAATAGCTTACCGCCAAAGAAGCAAATTATTACCACAAGTGCTACTTACCCCAACCAGTTAGATGAATTTTTATCTAAATATATGTTATCTCCTACACATATAAATGCAGAAATTGATAGTCCATTGCTTCTAGGTAAGTTTTGATGATATAATTATAATTTTACATATTTTAAATGCATATAAAATCTCAATAAGCAGCCTAAGATTTATTTATTAATTACTAATTAACAGTTGTGTAGGGTAAGATATTACAATTTCCAAATCATCCAGTTGTTCTCAAGAAATTGTAACATTTTAATAGACTTTAACAACACTTTAATAGACCTTCTCTTCTCTGCTACATAAATCACAATTTTTTTTTTGGGTATTTTCGAAAAAATTTAAATTTTCTACTGATTTAATTCATTGTCAATTAACACCTTTTTAATATATTTTTCAGCGATTTATTGAAATACATCCTATGATTTTTATATAAAAAATAAAACCGGGCTTGGGGTATGTTTGTACCCCTATTTTAAGTTATATGTTTTAGACCTATTTTGTGCATAAGGAATTCATGTACATATTGGTGATGTGATCACCTGATTTGTACAAAACTATTTTTTAACCATGTTTTGAGATTTTCACTTTTTCTTATTTTTTGAAAAATGATCTAAAACTGACATGTGCTGTTTCTCAAATGACCGATTCAAATGTGCAGTAAGGGCAAACGTTTTATGTGTGTTTTACACTCTAAAAAACAAATTATATGTGAAAAATGTCACATTATTAGAGAATATACTTGATGTGTTTTCATATTTTTATGTTGTTTTTTTATTTCTTTATTATAAATAACCATTATTCCATAAGATTTTAAGTTAAATATTTTTGTTTTTTTTTTTAATAAACATTTACTGAAATTAGGAAGGCAACAAATTCATTTATACTTGGAATAAAATATACTCTGCACCTATTCTGTGTATTTTTTTAGTACTGTATGATGAAGGTTAAAGGGGATGTGAACATGGGGGTGACTCTCTTCCACTTATATTGTAAGAGGTGTAAGTATTAATGTTGTGTGTGAGGCAGAGAATGGCATTAGACTAAGTCTGTTTGCCACAAAATGAAGTATCAATGTTTATACACCTATTCATCTTTCTATTTCACTTTCAAAATGCATAAATAATTAAATTGTTAAAAATGATATACGGGTCATTCTCAGTTAAGCCGTAAATTCGACGTCCATAACAAAAAATCACCTTTTTTAAAAAATTTTATTAAAAAGAATATTATTTTCTCTTAAAACTCGTGCTCATATAATTGGTCACTCAAATTCATTTCTTAATTTTATTTAATTTAGTCACAATTTCACCTCAAAGTCGGAAAACATCTCTCCCCTGGCTTGTCCCCGGGCCGATTCTGTTTATTTATTTGTAATTTTAAGTACTTGAAAATGAAATAACTTATTTAAATTATACATTTCAACAAAATAATTTAAATAAATTATCGTAATCAAGCAAGTAAAATTGCGTGATATTTTTTTTTCTTAAAAAAAAATTACGTTTACGTTTGTCCCCCGTATTTTGCGTCTCGTCCCCTGGCACGCTTATTTTTGTGTAAAATCGGCATTTGTTTACTGACTTGCGGGAATTGAAGACCTTGAGCGAACGCTGTTGAGTGTATAGTTTGTAATCAGAGCCACTCGAACTAGGTGCGCAGTCATTTAGTCATTTATTTCGTTACTGGCACTCTGTGCATACAGTTGACAACGAGTGAACGGAGTCTCTCCCCTGGTAAGTTTTATTTTTAAAATATTCATCTAAAAAATTTAATTCATTCGTATATTTACTTCTCGTTGTTAATAGATTCTAACTTTTCTTGGTTAATTTCATACAATAAATACATTTGTCATTATTTCTATTTTTGTTACTAAAAAGTATCTCCCCTGTTTATATCTCCCCTGTCTTGTAAGGGCCAGGGGAAAGACACGATATCCAGGGGAGATATGAAAACTTTAAATACTAATTATTATCAATTAATTATTGATAAATAAAATTATAAAATGACTGAATAAAGCTAATACTTCAATAAAATGTTGTTTTCTTTCATAAAATCCTTTCTCTAATCACAAAGTATTCTACTCTGTTCATTAAGTCTCTCCCCTGGATGAGTATCTCCCCTGGCATCTTATAAAACGAGATAAAATCAATAAATTGACTGACCGTCTTGCAGGCACGTTTGAAATGATTGTTTTGATCGAACCATTGTAAAATTTGATTTCAATTTCAAAAAATTTTGTCGTGCCGCGTTTTATCAATAAGCGATTTACGTCTCAACTGAGAATGACCCATATTTGTTCAAATTGCTTACTAATTGTAACTTCAGAGATGAGATGCAAATGTCTTAGATACATATAAATGTGTTCAACAGTAAATAAATAATATTGCTGCCAAGTGTAACGGAGGTAAAACACCAAAGTCCACTGTAAAATGACAATATAGAAGCGTGATAGAAGCCAAATTAAATTTACAAAAATTGTAGATCACTCAAGAAAATTGTAATTAATTGATTTAGTTAATTACATTTATTTTTTCAACAATTCATTGTTCAAACAAAATTTTTACACTTTTTAATTAAGGTACTGAAGTGTTACTTTTTAACCGACTTCAAAAAAGGAGGTTCTCAATTCGTCGCAATATTTTTTTTATGTATGTTTAGCGATAATGCTTTACAACCTTGTCCGATTTATATGATTCTTTTTTTGTTAGAAAGAGGGTACTTCAGGGGTGGTCCCATATAAATTTGGTCAAAATCTATTAATTGGGTCCATGAGAAAATCCTCAAACTCTTCATTTTTTATGTATGTTTAGCGATAATGCTTTACCACCTTATCCGATTTATATGATTCTTTTTTTGTTAGAAAGGGGGTACTTCAGGGGTAGTCCCATATAAATTTGGTCAAAATCTAATACTTGGGCCCATGAGAAAATCCTCAAACTCTTCATTGTTTATGTATGTTTAGCTATAATGCTTTACCACCTTGTCCGATTTATATGATTCTTTTTTTGTTAGAAAGGGGGTACTTCAGGGGTGGTCCCATATAAATTTGGTCAAAATCTAATAATTGGGTGCATGAGAAAATCCTCAAACTCTTCATTGTTTATGTATGTTTAGCGATAATGCTTTACCATCTTGTCCTATTTATATGATCCTTTTTTTGTCAGTAAGGGTATACCTCAGGGGTGGCCCCATATAAATTTGGTTAAGATGTGGTGATGGCATCTGCACATTTTTGAAGTCGGTTTTTTTAAATTCTTAATTTCTAATACTTGTAATGACAAGACTTAAAAAAAAGTTTAATCCCATTAATAACATATAATTAGTGATGTGAGTTGGGTAAATACCCAGTGGGTAGGTAAATAAATTGTGGGTATTTACCCGGTATTTTTCCAAGAGATATTTAACTATCCAAAAAAATAACCTAAAATAATTTAATGTTTGTTTTATATTATAACACATGGCGACAAATATGTTATAAAGCACAAACCAGGTGATATTATTTGTCAAGTCATTTTCTTCAAGCTTTGTTTAGCAACATTAGCAAAGAAAAGAAAATCAATGTTTTCACTGAAACTGGTTGTAAAAACACGATGGGGAAGTCATTTGTTCAGCCTACAGAGCCTTCACCTAAATAAAAGTGTTCTATAAACAGTAGCGATAAGTGACGAAGTATTTGTAACACTATCAAAAAAACTTTATTAATTGACGACTCTATAGGTATTTTGGGTACAAGTTGACAAAATGATAAATATTTTGAGGCCAATCATTGATCTTATAACAAAGCTCGAATCCAATAAACCTCGGGTTAATCTCATTCATTCTCAACTGAACAATCTATAAAAAGTTCTGAGTTGCTACCTCAGTCTCCACTGAAAAAAAAAAAGTGGAGGTAACTATGGTACTGAAAAAATGAGCGAAAGAAAATATTTTGCAATATGAAAAATACATTTAGCTGCAACCATGTTGGATCCGTTCTCCCAAGCTCATGAATTGACTGCAGAAGAAATACTGGATGCCATGAAATTTATAATTGACACAGCTTCAAAAATGAGATTGGGACTAAAAATCAGCGAAATTAAGGGTCTTCTAGCAGATTATAGAGATAAGGAAGGCCTATGGTCGAAAAAGTTCATCTGGGAAGAAATGGAAGAGATCAATCCTCTTACTTGGTGGAGAGATATCCGTGGCACAAATATACTAGCAGCAGACGTTGCAATTAGGATTAGTGCATCTGTAACTTCTGCTGCTACTGAACGATCCTTTAAAACTTTCACCTGGATCCATAGTAAAAAAAGAAATCGATTGACTACAGAAAGAGAGTTGTCAAAATTACTTACTAAGCCTACAATTAGTCATTTCTAATGTCCAACCAGTCTGATTCAGACATTTCAGATATTGTGCAATAATGTTTTAATTTCAATAAATATTTTTTTATACCAATTGCTTAAATTTAATAGATATCTTGAAATTTACCCATTTTGGGTAAATATTTTTGGGTATTTTCCCAGGAATTTTCCCGCAAAAATAAATATCTCGGTATTTTACATCACTACATATAATCCAGGTTAAATTTAATTCGTTCAATGTTAAAGTGCAACAATTTTGTCAGAAGCATAAGGTATATTTTGTAAACAATATAACTTTTCATTCAAAATTTAATCTACGAAGTGCGTATGTACCATTTTATATGCCGTGACCTTATTTATATTATAGAAACCTATTTTTCAAAGTACGCCTATGGAATGTGACATTATATCAGACTATAATAAAAGGTCACGATCCTAACCAATCATTGAGTTTAATACTGATTAAAGCGATTCATCGTTTTTTTTTTTTTTTCATAAATTTTTACATGTTGAAATTATTAGTATTATTAATTAGTATTATTACTAAAATGTACCTCAAATCTATGTTAATACCCAAATTTCAAAATTACTGTGTAATATTTATAACATAAACTAATCTGTTTATTTTAAATTATATTTCTAACAGACATAAAACTACCTCACTCACATTCAACTTTTAACAATTAAACATTATTGAATACCGAAACAGTTCTAAATTAACTAAATCAGGCAGATCTCATTCTATTTGATAGTTTAAGACACCAAATTTACAATAAAAACTTTAAAATTTCAAAATGTCAAACTCCCGAAAATACAACTATTTATAGATTGTTTGATAAACAGAAGCTTTTAGATTATTACCTACTCTAAATATGTTTAATTTGTCTTTTTCATACCAAATTATTAAAAAGTAGGATCTTTTCAAATACCACTCTAACTTTTTAAATTTCATCTATTAAATTTTGAGAAATTCCATTTTCAATCATCTTTATTTCATTCAAAACTACTAAAAAATCAGAGTATTTGTTAAAGTTTATCGGACCCGTAAATTCTAATGAACTTCCTTACAACCGGCTGTAACGCATTTAAATTATGTCGAAATATAACACCAACCTCTTGCAATTATTGAAGCTTCCAAAATACATTTGTTATTTCTACTTTCTAGGTCTAAAACAATTCGTCGTAATCACAAAACCCACCCCAACAGTTGTCCAACTCATGAAACTGAAAACCGAAGAGTTGGTAAAAATTATTACAAATATATCATTCACTCAATGTCTGGTATTCTCGAATTACCAAACTCGAGCTGAGAGTTTAAGTAATATTTTGAACCAGAAAGGATGGCCTTCGACGTACATTTCCGCGGCCCAAACGCAACCTCAGAGATTGGAGGCCGTTAATAAGTTGAAAGACTTTAAATGCAGGATAATGTTGTCTACGGACCTAACAGCGAGAGGTAAGCTAGAATTTTGTTTAATGGGTACAGTACAGTCTCAAACAAAAGTATAACGCAATATCTCATCTCCCCCAAGGATATAATATTGGCCCTATTTTATTTTTAATCCACATTAATGATATCCCTAATGTAATTATAATTCACACTAACAACTAACAAGAGAAATGGTAGCAATAATTTAAAATCATCATATTTTACATTTAAAGCTAATTATCATTTAGTATTTAATAGTTCAAACATTTTCGTATTACAGGTATAGACGCTGCTAATGTAGACCTAGTTATCAATTATGACATCCCTCTGGACGCCATGACATACCTCCACCGTATGGGCAGAGCAGGACGATATGGATCTTCAGGAGTATGCATAAATCTAGCATCCGAAGGCCCCGATCTTTTACATCTTCAAGAAATTTTAGGTAACATCGGAGGAACGGCACTTTCTATACCCAAGCTGACAACGTTCAATGGTTCTGTATCCGATTTGCTGAAAATCGAAGTTCCCAAAGAGGATCATGTTTACGGTATTGTTAACCCAGAAAAAACGGACACGCCCAGAAATAAAGTCTTTGAAATATTGAAGAAAGAAAACAAAGTTAACAAAAACGAAGATATTCTAAATATCTTAAACGAGACTGAAGAAATTACTAAAAAAAATATCGAATATGGATGCTGACTCAAGTTTAAATTCGTTACTCAACCAAGATAAAAACGAAACTGAAGAAATTAGAAAAAAAATATCCGATATGGATGCTGACTCAATTTTAAATTCGTTACTTAACCAAGATTTTAAAATGGAAACCACCGAAAATAACATCGAAGAATTTGACTTAAATGCCGTATTAAAATCTCTAACTGATACCGCCACTTCCAAAACAAAAACACCCGCTAAGAATAAAGTAACAGAAGTTGACGTTCGCGAACAGATGAAAAACGATTTGCTGATAAAAAACAAAGCTCTATTAAACGTTTCTAAAATATTGAGCGGCTCAAATGTAGCTGACGATCAAATTGCCATCGAAAAGCATTTATTGACCATCAAATCTCGAGATAAAAACGAAATTAACGAATTATCCAAGAGAGATACTGACGATTTATTAAACATTCTTACCAGTGTTACTGTAGATGAAGCAAAACCTTCTACTTCGAAAATTACCGATTCGGACGAAACTGCTGCAGTTGATTTCGAAGAAAGCATTGAAGAAATTGATGATGTTCAAAATTTATTCCAATTTGGATATAAAAATATAGTGCTTATCTAGCAACAACAGATGGCGAGAAGCCTTAATGGAGGTCCTAAAGACTCCAGTAACGATTGAACAAAACGAAGATGAAGATGACGATTACGATGATGAAGAATACACAGAAGATGAAGATTCAGAAGAAATATCATTGAACAAAGATAAATCCGAAGCATGTGTAAAGAAGAAAGTGTCAATACCTGGTTTAGAAGAACATACCAAAGATGTTGAAAGATTTGCTGAAGAAGAAAACGAATTAGAAGATATTGAATACATGTCAATGTATGAGAGAACCGGTGCAAAAAAGAAAGTCAAAAACGAAGAAACGGATAGAGAAGAAGATAGAAAAGGAAGAAAAAATAAAAAATCATCGGAAATGGTTGATGAAAACGAATTTAGAACCGTATGTTCGGAGGATTTCGAAGAAACCATTGACGAGTCGCTATGGGGAAAGAAAAGTAAAGCAAAGAAAAAGAAGAAATCTTTAAAAATGCACGAAGAAAATGAGAACGAAACGGAAGTGGATATAATGAAGTGGGTGCCGGTGGAAAATTGCCAAAAAATCGTGTGATACCATCAAACGGACTTGTTTACTAGAATCTGAGGGCGAAAATAGTGTAGAAACTAGCGAACAATATACCCCATACTTCGAGGAGTGTAGCAGTCATTTGTGGCAAAACGGAATGAGTTTTGACAGTGTTGAGGCTTTCGATGAGTGGTTTTATTACGAATGGGAGGCCCAATTGTATTCGGTTAGGAATTTCGTGCAACAAAATGTGTATATTGGTGAAATGGCTAAGTATCAAAATTATTGGAAAGGTAATAAAGATAGTTAAGAATTGAGTAGAGTATTCTTTTTCCCAAAGAATATTTACTGCCCCTAGCCTCACTTTAGGATGCCACAGCACTTCCGGTTTTTTATAACATGATTTAAATTTGAATTTTAGTTAATACTTTCCTACGTTGATGTAGCTACACTCTTTAACCTCCATGTTGTCCCATTATATCGCAAAAATTGTTTAAAAATAATATACCCAACCATACTTTTATTTTATGTTCTCAAATAAGTTGGTCTGGTGGAATAGATTTGTCAACACTGCGTATTTGTAATGTTTAAAATTATTGCAAAAATTAACAGTAGAAAAAAGTAATTACTAATAGAGTTTCGTTCTTAAGAGCAAACATCTTGAAAATGTATTGTTACACTGGCTTTTGGTATCACAATTTATTTCAATAACTTAATTTAACTTTAACAATAACGATACAACTGATATCATTAACATGTAACGTCTATCATAAAACTTCCACTGACGTCAGGTCGTCGACTTATATAGCTTGCCTCGACCTTCTAAAATCTTGTCGAACATTCCGGACTTTTCTTTGACAAGGAATGACATTTCGAGACATTTCTGGATTATTCTATCTTCTTTATGTACTCGTACCTTTACTTATGACGACCGCAGCACGCTACAGGATGCTGCGTAACAGTATAATTCCATTTTGAGCATTTATTTTTAGTCCGATTTTTGGGAAATTTTCAGGAAATACCAAAATTTAGGATGGAGAAACCTTGAATTTTTTGACAACTTTCGAAAAGTATTTATTTTGAAAAGTTTTAAAAGAAATTTCAATAAAAATTTTTTTCGCGCCATTCTGTAGGTGAGTTCGGGCTGTGCACTCCAGAGTGGAGTGGAGTAAGTAGGCGTAAACGGAGTGCGCATATGGTTTTACTCCTTTTACTCTCAGAGTTCAATGTCAGTTGTCAATGTGACATACTAATACTTAAAACCTAATCGTTCTTATCAGTAACAACCGTATAAAGTTTCTTCCATATTAATGGTATGCACGGGAATCAAATAAAAAGCATTTTTACTTAAAAATTAGTCACAATTATCTTATTATCGATTTAAATCACCTTATGCGCATGCCCGATCCACACTCCACTCCACGATCTCCGAACGGTCGTCAAAGAGGAACTTTTATTTAACTCCTTCCGTACCCGAACGCCTTAGGTATTTTAGGAGTGAATATAGTGAAAAGAGTGCGTAGATCGAACTCACCTTCTATTTAATCTATGAAAATTTGCTACTTGTTGTTTTAATAAATATCTAGTAGTTTGTAAATGAGATGATTTCCCACCTTTTTTTCTTAAACGTCTCTTTAGAGTGCTGCCTTATCGTTGCACAAATTTAAAGCTCAATATTCTCAAGACACATAATTTAACGAACGAAGTATTAACAGTGGCATGCATGTAAATACAATGTTATATTAGAAAATCATTAAAACATTTTTGCTTTCGCGAGAGGTCCGATTTACTCTTAATGTAAAAAATAACAAAAACATCAATCTCAGATGTTCAAAATACATGCGTCAAACGTCCTGGCAGCAACCGAATCGAAATAAAATTGTCTTCTAACGTTAATCAACATCTGAGGCGTGACCGACATAATCGCAAATGTTATTCGTCTAATCAGCTAAATCGCGTGGTTTAGTTTTGTATAGCACATTTTTTACATATCCTCATAAGAAAAAGTAATTCAGTAAGATCAGGTGATCGTGCTGGCCATTTTATCGTTTCTCACCTCCCTATCCTCCAATTTGGAAATATTTGGTCGAGGTACTGATGACGGACATTGTTTTGGTAATGTGGTGGTGCTCCATCCTGCTGGAACTTGTAGATTTGCTTGACCAGGATATAAATTTGCCAAAGTTGATGACATTATTTTGGAGCAAGTTAAATGATTATATCCAATCAATTAAAAAGATACCAATGACATGGTTTTCAACCAACGTCTTCCATGAATGAGCTCCTGAGTTGGTATCAATTTATAGGGATGCATTTTATTTTCTTTTAATATTCAAGTGATTAATGTATGGCTAACACCATCTGATATTGCGGCTGCTTGTGGACTCGAAGTATGTGGGTTCCCCTTAAATTCAAAAATTACGTCCAATTTGGTATCATTACTCAGTGAATTCGGAAGGTTTTTATCTGCCTTATATGTCCAAACGCAATTGTTTTTCAATTGTACTAATTATCCCTTAAGATATAGGTGTCAAATCGGGAAATTTTTCGTGTTCGAGTTTTATCTCCATAACCAATCATTTGTTATTTCTGTTAAATAAACCATGTTTCTCATGATACTATTACTCGAGAAGATAAACCCACGCGCATGCGATCAGCCCATCTCTCTCACGCCTGACGTCACTGGGAGACTACCCGACTCAGCAACAGCCAGTTCTATATATGGCGCAAAGCGGTTTTGCGTGTATTACTGATTATTTAATTTTGTTTCTTTGGTTTGTTTTGTTTTAGAAGTAAACGTGCGTAAAATTTTTATGTTGCTGTTTAACTTTTAAGACGATTTATTACTTGTTTATCCAAACATTTTCAATTTTTACTCCTTTTTTACATTCATCCGTAATTTTGATAAAAATATTAAATTGATTGTAAAATGAAAATGTCTATACTTTAAAAGCTCTAAAATAAAATTAACTCGAATTTTTTTTCAAATATTTATGTAGCATTTTTACTCCCTACCCTTTTTACCCCTACCTGTAATTTTTTTATTAAATCACTAAACGAATTTTAAAATTAAAATAGTACAAGACAACTCGATATTTTAAATTTTTACCCCTCCCCTTTTTACTCTTTTTCTAATTATCTATTAAAATATTAAATGGATTATAAAATCAAAATGTCCATAGCCAAAAACCTATAAAACGACATATCACTCGATTTTTTAAGAAAAATTGCAATTTTTTACCATTTTCCCCGACATTTCACCCCCTTCCCCTTTACCAATTTTACTTAAAAATATTCCAATCCGACCCCTAATGGAATAATACTTATATATAGCGCAATTCCTTTAAAAGTTATGGTGAATACCGATAGACAGAAATTTTCTTTTCTGCTCATAATACTTTTTTTACACGTTTTGGGACATTTAAAGATGATTAGGCAAGCCGAAAAATATTTAATTTAATATATCAATATTATAAAAATAATATATCAACATATTATAATAAATAAACATAAAATATTAATTAAAACCGATCTAGCGTAATGCTTTTCCATGCCCACGAGCTGGATTGTTGTCATCGGGTGACGTCATGCGCAAACGTGGTCGAAATTGGATCGTCAAGTGGGCTTATCTTCTCGAGTAATAGTATCATGATGTTTCTGATCTGTAGTTCATAAATTCAAATGACAGGAATTAATGTCATGCGGTTACAATCACGCATTAACTTGTTTGTCGTTTTAAACTAAATGAAAAAAGTTGATACATTTTTTCCTATGACCACTAAGTATATCACACGCGTGTGGATGAGAATCTACTTTCGATCTGTGTGTCAATATATACTTTCTGTCAAATATGTCAACGCGTAATTACTATTTTGATTTACATTACGTAAATCATTACGTCTATATTAATAGTAAAATAGATTTCATGATTAAATCGTGAATATTGATTTTCATGCTTATATTCTAGATATTTATTTTTAACAAATTAAACATCTACCGTTCTATGATCTACCGTTAATCTTTTCGCCACTTATTTTATACTATTTCGATTAATGTTCAGAAAAAAATTGAAGGTAGTTAAGTAGGTAATCATCTTCAATAATAAAAAAGTACTTGTTCACGCTTGTTCATCTTATTATTTATTGCATTTAAAAAAATGAATTAATGAAAAACATTATTGTATTCTAATATGTTTTTATACCTAATGTTATTTTACCGTTGTTATCCTATAAAAGCGTTTGTAAATAAAATGTAAATGAAACACTTTAAACATTATTCAATAAGGAATATAAAAACCAGTTATATTTTGATAATAATAATACTCTCCCTAATTCACCTCCTTACGAGTTAATTTTAACCCCAAAAGCTGAGCTTGTGCGGGGAAAGGGGCGGCTATTATTATTATTTGCCGTAGCGCTCCGTGGCGACTTAAAGATGATTGATGGTGCCATTTCACTTACAGGTGAGGAAAACCCGGAAAACCTCACCCATCATCATCGAGACGGTAATGTATGGCGATTTTTTATAATCTGCATGTCATATCAACAGAAATTGAATTTATATTAATACGGCACACATCAAATCCTATACCGAACCATGCAATTTAATTAAAAATCCACATGGTCTGGTCTGGGATTCGAAGCCCAGCAGTCTCTGACACATAAACTTTCTTATAAATGAATATAAGCGCGTTAGACCGCTACACCACCGACCTTTATAACCAGATTTCCTAGTTTTACATTTTTTATGAAATTATTTTATGGTCGTATGAAAAATATTGTACATCACTTATCTGAAAGTGATTTTTCACACTCGTGTGATTATGGTACTCGGCTTATGTTTCGTGCCACAATATACCACTCGTGTGAAAAATGTCACTTTCCACACTCCTAATGTATGTAATATACTATTTTTGTTAGTACCGTTGAAAAAGGCAATTGAAATTGTTTTTCTTTGTTTTCTCATTATCAAGACTGCAATTCCATTATTGAGGTTGAGTGGAAGAGCAGCTTCTATATTTGCTTATGCAAATCTGAAAGCTGAACTTTGCCTTTTGGCTAATTATTTTTAATAAATTATACTATTTTAATTTTGTAATTTTCACATGCCAATAAAACCATATTTATTTATTTATTTATTTATTTATTTATTTATTTATTTATTATTAATTGTTTAGGGTGTTGTAGCGAATTTCGTCGATCAGATGAATTTTTTTTTTTAATATTATTTTTTGCTATAAATTTTAAAATCACAGTATTTTTGAATATAGAATGAAGATACCTTTTAAATAAGATATCGCAAGCCTATACTTCCTATTTACACAATTTGGGGGTTTCAACTGTCACTTGAAGGGGGTTGAAGGCAGGGGTAAAATTTTCACGTTACAACATCTCGTTTTATAATCTAAAATTGACATATTTTAGATTTTTTGGTTTTTAATTATTGTTTCTTTTGCACTATCCAAGTCGTTGAAATCAATACGATTTTAACATAAAACTGTAGCGTGTGAAATACCTCATATATTCTTAATACTATTTGGTATCAGTGGCGGCTCGTGGACACTAGCGGCAGTGGGGCACACACTGGAAAGGAATCCCGGGATTCGTTTTTCCCGTAGGAAAACAAGTTCTCCGCTTAATGAAAATTAAATATATTTCAAAACAATCAGTTGGGGCAATAACGATTTCTGAATGTGACTATAGGGAGCTAAATATGACCATTCAAAATGAATTGTGGCTATTTATTCAAAAACTCATTACATATCCACTCTTGCGAAATTTGCGTAAACTTCTCAGAAGAATGCAATTTACTTAACAATTTTAACTTGTTAACGCATTTTAAAGCATACGACTCTGAAGAAAAGGTGTTTGGCAATTTAAAATCTCCCAGCGAAAAATTTCTCTTTTATATTTTCAAATTAGAAAAAATATTTATATTTCTATTTGATAGTTTGTCAACTAAGCCTGGAATTTCCAACGCATACCTTTTTGAGATGAGCAAAATAGAATTTGGTCATCCTTGCCAACAATTTGCGAAAATGTACTACATTAAATTATTTATAAGACTCTTATACTCTTAAATATGCAAACAGAGATTTGAAATCTTCGAAAAAGTCAGACAAAACTAAAATTTTGTCCCATTTATAAATATTATTGATTTTTTTTTTCATCATATTTTTGACTGCTTTATAAAAAAAAGTAATTTTCTGTGTAGTTTTATTTCTTAAATATTTCAATGGTAAATTATTATCATGGTCCAACAAACGCGCACCTTAAGCCGAAACCGGCATCGCCTTTGTGAGGGAACTGGGGAAGATGCCACTGAGTATATTCGTATCTGGTCTAGGTAATCTGTGCCATGGGTACAGCACGTCACGATAAGGACAGCGCCCCGCTTGTGACGTCTCTTGCTAAGCGATATTGTCGTTGTCCTTGTTTTTCGCATCATAATGAGAGAGAAAATAACAGGCACACATTTACTGTGCCCTGTGCCCATCTTCTTTAGGAATTCTCGGAACGTCGCTCAACGCCCGGTCGTCCAGTGTCGTGCCAACGCGGTTTGCGCTGAATATTAGATAAAATAATAAGTTTTTTTTTCGGTTTATTATACTAGGGCACGTGCCCAAGTGCCCTTACGGGCAAACCGCCACTGTTTGGTATTGTTATAATGGAAAAAGCAAGAGCAATTTAAATATTAAAAAAATCCTAACTTTGATATGTATCACTTTCTTAGAGAACCCTGAATAATTGAAATTATTTTTAAATTGTCTTTTTTGATAAACATCTTACCGTGAAAACAGATTAAAAAAATCAAATATTTTTGGCTCCACATACCGAGGCGTTACCGGTGCCCCACCCTGTATATATAACTAGAATTAAGGTATATATTTATAATGCCTGTCATTCTATATTATACTCTTCAGAGTTTTACCCATTTTTAATCAGATTTTTTCAAAATCATTAATTTCATCCCCTTATAGAGTTTGATTTTTTCTGAAGTTGATATCGTTTTTTGTTAAGAGTTAGAATTTTTTTTTAATATTTCAACTCTTCTCCCCATTTTTATTCAGACTTTTTTTTTCAAAATCAATAGGCTTCATCTACGTATAGTGCTTGATTTTTACTAAAAAATTCATTTGAATAAGAATAATTCCTTGGTTTATTCGGTCATTTTTATTTTCTATTGTTTAGCACAGCCCAACATATGTTTCGGAAAACTTTTCCATCTTCGGGTGCAGTCAAAATTTAATAAAACATGGGGACGATTACAAACAATTTAAATTTTTTTTGAAATAACGGAAACACCATCTTTCGGTTTCAGCGTGTGAAGGTGTGTTTGTAATGGTCCCCATGTTTTATTAAATTTTGACTGCACCCGAAGATGGAAAAATTTCCGAAACATATGTTGTGCTGTGCTAAATAATAGAAAATAAAAACGACCGAATAAACCAAGAAAATTTTTATTTATATAAAAAATTCATGTTTGTATCGCTTTTCGTTTTTGATTTATATTTTTTTTTTTATTTTCAACCTCCGTTAATTCTCCATTTTTGTACATAGGCTTCATCCTCTTGTAGAGCTTGAGTTTTCCTGAAAATATCAAGTTAACATTATTTTTCGTATCGTGCGGACAACAAACGTGACATCGAGACAAAAGAACATTTTTAAAAGTTGTTTATAATTTGAAGAGAAGGATTTTGGCATAAAAGTTTTTGAGTTTAGATCAATATTAAATATTTTGGTTTTTAGAAAGTAAACCCATAATACTTTTCACAGACTACTGCGTGAAGAGTATAATAATAGTTAATATAAAATGGGATTTATGTGTTTTCACAGAATTTATTTACATATTTTAATTACTAATTGTTTTTTTTTAGGTTTCTGAAATATCTAGAAAATTGTTGCTATGTCTACGTTTAACATCTAGTAGTAGAAGAGACCGTGGGAGGTCGACCTTCACCCATCTGATAACCAGATGAGGTATATTTTTATGAAATTTTATTGATTTATTAACACGTCTATGGGAACTTGTCATTCGAAAAGTGTTCATGACTATTTTTAATTAAATAAATTTTATTTAATTTTTTTATAACCTTATCTTTTTTGATAACCGAACAAATTTAATTTTAACAGATAGTTTGTAATATGGAAAATATGCCTCAGTAGGCTTGTTTATTTCTATTCATGGCTACTTAGCAAGCAAGTATGAACAGGTAAGTCAATATAGGTAACTACACCGATATGTCAACCAATAAAAATTGATATCAGAAGAAAGATAATTTAATTACGAAAATAATCGTATAGGCTTGTCTGCAAAAAACTGTTCATGGAATACTAATGCCTTGCTTTCCCATAGGCGTGTTAATAAATCAATAAAATTTCACAAAAAATATGCCTCATTTGGTTATCAGATGGGTGAAGGACGACCTCTCACGGTCTCTTAGACTATAGTGTCAAACGGTTACATATTTGAGTTCGAAGTTACGTGACCCTTCTCTTTTTTAGTCTAAGCCTTTTTCATTATTACTTTTTTTTATTGTTGTTCTCATATAAATCTATTTTGCTGCATATCTCTCTTTTGGAGTCAATATTTGAAGGTGGGAATGATGAAAGGTACAAAACATGCAATTTTTATTCGATTAAAAAATAACAGTTCATATTTATTTATTTTCAAAATATCTACATCAGACGGTAGATATAATAAGATAAAAGTAGCTATACATAATTTAACAAAAAAAAAATGTCTTCCCAATATTTTTGATTTCTTTTATAAACTAAAAATAACAACTTATTGCTGTACTCATTGACTTTCATTTAATTCCTAGTTACAAAAACATAGTCCAGTAGGCTAGATGAAATTTCGAAAAATATATAACACGGAATTTTTATTATAGGCTACCTAAACAATTTAATTTTTTTAGCAAAAACTATCAATAAGATAGGTATAATAAATTACGATACACGGTGTTTTGAGATAGAATCAACATATTTTGCAGTTATTTTGAAAAAAATAATGACATTTGCAATTTACGAAAAAAACTGTACGACATGGTATAAAATAAATTTTTAATATAACATTTTAGTTTATAACTTGTCTTGATGACTCCTATACGGTGTAAAACAGCCAAATGGAATAAATTCGGTAATAAATAAGGACAGGTCGATTGGTATTTTTAGTTGCGCATGTTTTTTAACAAAAACTTTTTATACAGGGTGTATCATGTAACAGTGGCCAATACCAACTTTCTTATTTTAAATGCAACACCTTGTATATTTTTCAAATTTTGGACTCTTCAGAAAATTCTAGACATATTTTATGTACTATGTCCTATACCTAACTGTTTCGGAAATATTAAAACCTAGCTGATTTAAGAAAACGAATAACGTTTAGATCGGTCACTCCTGAGATATTGAGTAAAGTTAGAAGACATTTTTATTTCATATTAGGATGTTGCCAAGAGGTTCGCTGCGAGCATTTTGAACATCTCCTACATTAAGATGGTTTTTTTGTTGTTGCATTATCAAGAAATAAACAGTATTATTAGTTTTTGAGTGTGTTGAATTTCTATCTAATATTTCTGAAACAATTAGGTATAGGACATAGTTCATAAAATATGTCCAGAATTTTCTGAAGAATCCAACAATTGAAAAATATACAGGGTGTTGCGCTTAAAATAAGAAAGTTGGTATTGGCCACTGTTACATAACACACCCTGTATAAAATTTTTTGTTAAAAGAAATGCGCAAATAAAAATACCAATCGACGTGTCCGAGCGTTTTTCCGAACACGCCCCCATTTATTACAGAATTTATTCCATTTGGATGTTTAACAGTGTATAGTCCATTGCATTTTGTCGGTTTATCTTATAACACCCTCTATCCTGAGTTACCTTTAAAAAGCAAAGGTTAGTATAGTCCTCCTAGAAGCATACTAAAATACATATTATATTTTGTCTACCTTGTATATCTTTATTGTCAAGCAAAATTATAAAAATGGCATCCTTTATAAACAGTAAAGGTGACTTTTTTTTATTTTAATATTTTTTTTTGTGAAACATCTAAATTAGCAAAATATAGATCACCCTAACAACAACAGTCTATTTTACGTATGAAAATAACAGCTGATTGGATATATCTTAAAGCGTTTTAGTTCCCAAAATACACTACTCAAAACTGAAACGTTTTACTATTGAGGCTCTCGAAGAAAAAATTTAATCCAAACAGTTTATTTATTATTATTATTATTAAGGCTTTCGGCAGTCTGGAAGTTAAAGAGTTGGTACCAGAGCTTACTTGAAGGAACAAAAATATAAAGAAATTGAATTAACAGACAGAATAGCTCCTCTTACCAGGGCATTTACCATCGGGGTGGTAAAACCGCACCAAATGGCCATTTCCAAAAAAGGGGCGTCTAGAGACACCTCTCGGTGACGTTATTAGCTTGCAGGACTTTGACCTGAGGGGCTGACTATCCCTAGACACCCCTGGCGACAACCAGCAGGTTTTTGATGAGTTGGTTATATACAGGACTTTGATGAACTGGGAGCTTGGCTGTCTCTAGACACCTCTCGGCGATAACTAGCAGGTTTATGACAAGTTGAGAGGCAGTCCTATATGCTCCTGAAGGATGCACATTGGCCCTAATGAGGCCTAAGTGATGTGGAAGGTAGGGAACCTTACAGGTAATATAGAGCCGGAGATGAAGACGAAGTACCCAGTAAGATACCGGAAGTCTTTCAGGGCAGTGAGCTGGCCATATCTTGCATATTCAATGCTGAGTCTCACGTTTGTTGACGACAATAGTAATACAAATAAGAGTTTAAATCTGGAGATGCCAGGATGACCGTTATTTGGATTGTAGGTACTATAGAAGAGAGATCCATTGCCACCAGATAATTTGTGAGGGGTTTTTGGTGTCGCGTAAGTATATGTACAGACGAAGTTTCAAAACTAAATGTGGCCAAAAATACATTCTGTAGCAACTTAATAATCGTTTACACATCGTCAGAATAGTGCAAATTTCTTAGTGCTTATTGAGAGTAGGGGTTGGATCGCCTGCAGTTTGTCAAATATCAATGCCATCGAGCATTTCTGGGGGGCTATTTTCAAACTCGAGAAAATTCATTTCTCCCAAGAGAAATGTCATACATCAACGTAAAACAGTATTTTGAAGGCTCTTAGGGACAGTGTAAACTCACTAACTGTTTCTCTCGGTTTATTTAGAGATAATTAAAATTCGCATAAAAATTTTAATCCTCGAGGCCTTTAAAAACAGCGTTTCCACATTTACGTACAACATTTCTGATGAGAATCTTGCGAGTAATGAGTGCTCCCATACTTTGAAAATAGGTCCCCTGGGATGAGACGTTAACTCCCAAAGTAAGTTTCGGCTATTGCGCATGCGCCATTAGTTGTAAAACGCGCCTTGATACAAAGAGGTATGTGACTTTGTTTACATTTCAAACAGTTGGCAAGAAGAGGCTATGTTTATTTTCTCGTTTTATAGTAGTTATATAAGACTGAAAATGTTATTCAGGTAAAAATAAATACTGATAAGTGACAAAATTATGCACAATAATACAAGAAAACCCACTGTACACAGATACTGGACCCTTGTACAAAAGGAAGGTCAAATGAAAATATATCTTGTGCTATTTTATACAGCACGTTAACTTTCACACACTGACCCCAGGAGAACGGTATAGAATAAGCGATGCTATGGAATAGACAGGTAGAACAGTACCCGCTATCCCACTAGTGGTAGAGGTGAAACGACAGATACACATTCGATTCACGAGTTACTATCTTTATCCCCATCACGTGCAAAAATAAGCGTCTCATCTTTAATTTGGTGGGTGCGTTGGTTAAACTACTGTATACAAGAACAATTTGTTTCCAGTTTAGCTTAATATGTGTTGTAAGTTATATGAGTAAGTAGGTTTGCATTTCTGCATAGATAAATAAACTGTTCTTGTCAAAAAATTCTCCCTGAAAGTAATTCTTCAACCTCAGAACTTGAAGTCGATAGTACTTACGCAATCCGATCACTTTGCGATAGATTTATATTGTACTTAAAGACGATAGTACTTACGTAATCCGATCACTTTGCGATAGATTTATATTGTAATAGTGAGACCAATCATCACTTACGATGCTGTAGCCTGGAATAACAGAGCTAGTTTAGCTACTACAAGAGCTAATATCCCAAAAGTACAAACACTAGCCTGTGTTTGTATCACCGATGTAATGAGAACATGTCCTGTGGCCGTAACGGAGGTGATCTTAAACCTCACCCCTCTACATTTATTGATATAGAATGTGGCAAAATGGACAAGACATAGAGTGTACCAAAAGTAATCAGACGGAAGTTTATTAGCTCCAGGACCAAAGATACTTGGGATATGCTCCAAAAGTACACTTTTGTAAAACCACAGGAAGACTGGAGCTAAGAATACATCGTGTTTGCAACCAAAAGGCATGTAATTTAGGGGTATATGGATGGTTCCAAAATGACATAAGGAACGGGAATTGAGGGCATGGGATTAGAACTAGGTATCTACTCTGAAATTTTGGGTAAATATCCAAGCATCTTTCAGGTAGAAATTCGCCGCCATTCCAGTTCAACATAGAGTGAAATTGTCGCAAACAAGAGATTATCATCATGTCCGATAGCCAGCAAGCAATCATCAAAGCACGGAGGTTTTACATAATCAGCTCAAAAAATGGTGGGGAGATAGAAAAACTTAATGAGTTAGGCAAGGAAAATACAGTTACTTTTACTTATGTCCCGGGACATAACTGGGTAAAGGGTAACGAGATTGTTTTATTATTATTAATATTATTGCAGATAGTTTCGAAAGAAAAGGGGATTAAACACCCTTTGTGAGACCTAAACCGTTCTGCGGTATCAGCAGGACCTAATACAATACTAGGATATATTAAAAAAGAATTGAACAGTAGAAGAACCGATAATTGGAATATATTGGAGATAAGACAGGCTAAGATAGGTACTTCTGGGTAAATGTAACCAGAAAAGATCGCAAGGCTGTATCTGCCTAAGCAAGAACACGCTACGCATTGAAACACTGACCGTTACAAGGCATTGCTGTAACGGTGATGGGTAAAACGTCTAAAACACAATCTTTCAATGTACGCCAGAAAGTGAGATTTCACCTTTACGACATCCACCTTCAACATTTTTAGCCGCTAATGAGAAGTATCTACCAATAAAAATCAATATAATAAATACATTATAAAAAGATAATTAGTCGCTATAAATGTAAACATAAAATAGTTCAATTACAAGAACAACGAGATACATTTTTCTTATATAAATAAAATGGTGTAAACTATTGACAAATACAAAACCTCAAAATTCAATAGAAATGGATTATCAACGGGATACTTTTTAGTTGCTCGCCTCCTTAAATAATAAGCAAGAAGCTCACTTTTAAATGTAAATGTTGCCACTAATTAAGTAAAAACAAATGTAATAATTTAGCTTTAAATATTAAGTTATTCTCAATAATTTGTAATTGAAACCATTTAAGTAAAAATCATAAAAAAAATCAAACATGTTCTAATTTCTAAATCAGTAAAACAAGTCAGACTTAACATTTGAGTTAAGCCAACGCCTGCGCAACAGACGATTATCTACTTTGGGATTTAACGTTTCGACTTTTACGAGACGGGACACACGATGAAGTTATTCGAAATACAATAGAAAGTATACATCGGTACCTATGTGTTTACTAAAAGAAAAAAAAATAGCTCCATTTTGAGTAGTGTACATCCCTTATCATTGAAATCATTACCTGTGTCAAAGTAAATTAATATTTTTATTAACAATTCACATGTGCATAAAACAACAATTTTGTTATTAATTTTACATTATTACCCTGGTCAAAATCAAACTTAGAAATAACGTTAAAAAATACAAATTTTATTCGTAAAATTCGAATATTTTTAAGTGGGAATTTATTTATTTCAATCAAAATTTAATTATTTAGAATATTAGATGAGAATGTCGAATAGTCTGGTGAGAAAAATTATTACTTTTTTTAATTTTTATTATAATAGCCATAAATTAAATCTTGCATAAACATTTTTCTCTCAACTATTTATGTTGTTTATTAATAATTGAAATTTATAATGATTTATATCTTACCAGTCACAGTCAATATACTAAAAAAAATTAATAACAAATATTTTGAAAACACTGAAAGTATAGTTAAAAATAAAGTCATTAATAGTCAGTGGCGCAGCCATGAATTTTTCATGGTAAGGAGGAGGTTAATAGATTTCAGAAACCCTAGATATAGCATCGTGAACAAATTTTGACCCCCAACATGCTGACCGTTTTATGTGGCACTACTACCAAGACAAAATTGGCGCGAAGTTAGTGCTAACTTTGGAATCGGCGTTCGTTGATTTTATTGATTGTTTACTGTTTTTTTATTTTTTTAGAATTTTTATAAATTTTTTTATATTTACTGTTTTAAGGCCCCTGTTCACGTTTGGCAAAATAGTTGGGTCAGTGAGTTGGGCCAACGTGTACAAAATGAACCAATAATATGGAAATTCATATTATCGTATAAAAGTAAATATAAAATCTGAATGTATTTTTGTAATTCACCTTGATCGGTTCCGATGAATACTCAGCATCTATTATCTTCTTTTACGCGGCTGCGATAGTTTCCACATCCTTCCTAGTCCAATGGCCAATTATGTTGTGTTAAAGACATTTGTAATTTGATGGTGATTAAATTTTAACAGGAATTTTAAAATGTTTTGTTTTGAACCTGAATATAGCACGGCATATTTTCATGTGTAAGTTTTCACATATTTGTCTTGTTCATGGTTTATTGTTTACTGTACTGGAAGTATTGGTTATTAGCCTGTTTTCCCAAATTCATATAATTTACATTAAGTAAGTATTAATATTAAGAATTTACATTCAAATCAAGCTTTTCGCGCAAGACAGTTCTAGCTTCTTTCGGCGATTTTAGTTTTTACGAACCATCCTCATTCTCCATTTTACATAATGCTCATACTACATCCATACCATGTCTTAGCAAATAGCAGCCATAACATAGCTGTGGTGAAATATGAAATAAGAAATGCCATCCAGACTAACCAACACTAAATTTTTCATATCAGTCCTTCAATCACAGTCCTAAAAACCAATTTCACCCGCAGCCAGCTGGGCAGCCGTAATCTCTTTCTATAACCAAATTCAGAAATTATGTCATAAGCTCACAGCTGTTGATACTATTAATTCTAAAATCTTTCTATTTTACTTCCCTTTTTTTTATGTTCAAAGTTTGTAAAGGCACTAAAAATCCAGTCGGAAGTCAGATCACATATTCATTTGAAATTAAATTAGTTAATGAAAAAAGTCAAGAGCCTTTGTACTACTAATTTGCTGTTTCTAAAACCAATAGCACATTTTAAGAACGAAAAAATTTACAAAACCGATCTTCTCTAAACAAAACCAGAAAAACCAAAAAGATTAGTCAAAGTTTATTTTAAACTTTTTGGGTTAGGATACGGCCTCCTAGCCGAACTCGCACCACATTTTGTTTATACTTTGATATTTTAGGAAACCTGCAGCGAGCTGTGGTGTTGTTGTGGCAAACAATATTTTCAAACAAATCATTAGGAAAAAGAGACTGAGCCTAAACTGAAATTAAAGGCTAATGGTAAGATTTTAGAGTAGTATTATTCTACAATTATCATTCACTATTACTAAATTAATTGCAGCTTTATCCACCCTACATTTAAAAGCAGATGAGATGGTTTTTTACAAGCATTAAACACAACCAAAAGCAAGAAAAGTCAAAGGGCTTTACTAAAAGAACAAACGTTGAAAACAAGGTTTATGTATAAAAGGTATCTTTACATCAGAAATAATTTGAAGTATCTCTTGTTATGGATTTCATCTTTATAAAACTGTGCTATTAAAATAAATCTAAGAAGTGGTCTTTTGAATGATGTTGTGAAAGTGATTGGTATTTCTGGAACGTGAAGACTGAATTGCAGATAATAACAGTTTGTTCAATATCCGAATTTTACCAGAAGGAATATGAAGTCGGTTGTGCCTCATAAATACATTTTATTTAAAAACTCCAAATATGTAATATTAAATCTCCTCTGTGTATTGTATGTGTAATTATCTTAACAGTATTTTTAATACTAGTGATTATCAACTGCGTCAGTCTTTCATTTTCATACGTTTTAAATACTTGTTCAAATGTAAGTATACATAACGTTTCATGTCTTGCTTGCAAATTACATGTGTTAGGTATATAATCCACTATTTTATTTAGTTAGGTAGGGGAGGTCGGGGCAATAGCGTATTCCGGGAAATAGCGTGGATTGCTACTGTGACGTTCTTCTGCACCCTCCCATCTCTAATTATATGCGGAGAGGTCGACTTGAGGATCTTGGTCTCAGTACCGAAGGCACTTTCAACCAAGCAGTACGTTAGCTGTCGATAAAAGTAAAAGTTCGCTTTCATAGTGACTCGAGTTCTAAACCGAAAATTTTAAAAAATATTTTGTAAAGTAAGTACAATATATATATTATTTTTTATATAACTACGTTCAATCTTCAAATTATAGGTGTGCTTTTACGTTAATACATTGTAATTAATTACAGTAAAAAGTGCTTTTTTACGACTTAAAAATAATAGAAGTGCTATGAGGCAATAGCGTTTACTATAAATGGGGCTATAGCGTGCACACGCTATTGCCCCTAAACGTTTCTGTATTTTTATGTGTGGTAATGTTTGTTACAGATGGTCCGAAATTATAAAAAAAAAAATATAAGAGGCAACTGGAACGTTGAACATTTACACGAAGCTGTGCAGAACATTAAAAATGGTTCTATTAGTCTCATGGATGCTAGTAGACAATATGAGATACCTGCAACTACTTTGAGAGATCATGTAAAAAACAGAATTCGTAATTCTTCCAATGTCCCGGCTGTACCAAAAAAGGTTGGAAGAAAAACCGTCTTTACTGAAGAACAAGAACTCCAGTTGGAAAAATATTGTATTGAGATGTCTAAAAAATTTTATGGATTAACCATTCGTGAATTTAGAGAAATTGCTTACCAATTTGCAAGAAATATAGGTGTTGAAAACAGATTTAGTAACAAAAATAACGAAGAAGTAGCCGGATGGGATTTTTATAGTAACTTCATGAAGCGTCATCCTACAATTTCTTTAAGGTCACCAGAACCTACCAGCTTGAATAGGGTTATTGGTTTCAATAAGGCGGAAGTAGACAGATTCTATTCTAATTTAGTACAACTATATGAAAAGTACAAATATAGTCCGAACGACATATTTAATGTTGATGAAAGTGGAATTCATACGGTTCATAAGCCATCCAAGATAATTGCCCGAAAAGGAGTGAAGCAAATAGGCAAGGTTACAAGTGCCGAGCGAGGTGACTTAGTTACTACAATTTGTTGTGTAAGCGCTTCAGGAAGTTACATTCCACCGTTTTTAATTTTCCCCAGGAAATTACTGAACGATCGGCTAATGAAAAATGCACCTCCTGGTTCAATAGGAAAAGTAAGTTCAAATGGCTGGAGTAACACTGACATATTTTATGATTGGTTGAAGCACTTCATTACTATTGTTCGTCCGTCAAAAGATCATCACGTGTGCCTAATTTTGGACAATCACGAGAGCCACATCTCGCTACCTCTTTATGACTTAGCCAAAGACAATGGGGTCGATGTTATCTCGTTGCCACCGCACACAAGCCATCGAATTCAGCCATTAGATTTGGTATTTTTTGGGCCACTTAAGACAGCATTCAACGAATATTGCACGAATTGGATGAGAACAAATGCCGGGAAACGTATAACCATATACGAAATAGCCGAGTTATTTGGAAAATCATATCAAAAAGTATGCAACATTGAAAAAGCCGTCAAGGGCTTTAAATCTGCTGGAATTTATCCCTACGATAATAAAATATTTTCGGATGAAGATTTTATTGCTCATACATCGCTAGTTCAAACATATAAGACTATGCCTACGCCTACCTTAAACGATTCCGCAGCTACATCTAAAATTCAAACCGAAAATGAAAAAACACCACCCAGTGTTCAAAATATTGCTAAAGTGCAGGAATCGCCTTCTGTGGATGACTTAGCATCTTCGACGTCATCTATAATTGAAACAGTAAAAAATCCTTATAGTGATCTGTTTTCTTTTCCAACAATTACCAAACAAGAGAAAAAACGAAATTCAAGAAAAAAGCACTCCGAAATTCTTACATCAACTCCATTTCGTGAAGAGTTAGAAAAAAAAGAAAAACTAAAAGAAGAAAAGGCAAAAAACGCGGCCAGTGTAAAAAGAAAAATAGTTACTAAATTATGCAAAGGAAAGGAAAATAAAGGTAGTAATGTAGTTATTACCAAAAAGGTGAAATTACAGAAAAGAATTGAAAATTCTGATAGTGGCGATTCGTTTATGGAAGAAACAAACAACGAGAGTGACGTCGAAATAAATTTCGATTCTGAAATATCTGAAATTAAAAAACTGGATTACGTTTTGGTGGAATTTAAACCAAGTCAACACACTAAAGTGTACTATGTGGGTCGTGTTCTAACAGATGAAGAAAATGGAGAATTTGAGGTTTCGTTCTTTAGAAAAAGTAAAAAATTGGATAATGTTTTTTATCTTCCTCAAGCCTTAGACATATCACTTGTCTCTAAAAAGGACATAAAAATGAAATTACCTGAACCAAGGTTAAACGGTAGCACGAAAAGACAACAGTCACATTTATTGTTTAGGGTTTGTTTTGGAAATCTAAGGATTGAATAATGTAAGAATTTTGTTGTTATTCATCAGATAGAATACACATTTTATGTTTGTTGTCATGGGTATACAATGTTTTAGGTAGGTACAGCATATTATTGTTTTCCCTAAACTGTTACTTAGTAATAATAAAACAGGTTATTGTACTTATTTGAGTTTTGAATAAAATTTTATATTGATTTATAAGCTCCTATCAATGTTAAAATCGATACAGCGCTATAACCCCTATCAATCGCTTTTGCCCCCATGGAAAAATGCTATTGCCCCAAGAGACTGGGGCAATAGCGTTGTTCGTGTAAATTTTAAACTTTTAATAATAATTTTTATTTACTTGATAATAACAACTGAAATATGTGAGTATCAAATTAATATCGTGGTTAATTATGTGTACAAGTCTCTACGTTATATTTTAGATCAATCGCAATCAAAATCAATTTTGAAATTTTTGGTGCGCTATTGCCCCAACCTCCCCTAACCTTTTTAATTTATATATACACAATAGATAATAAAAATGTTTTTCTCTAATTGAGTACATATTTATAGATTATTATATAATAAAATTGGGTTGTTTTATTGTTTTTTTAAGTACATTATTCTGTACATACATCAAATAACTAGGAACTAGGAATTTTTCTACCCTAGACATTGACAAAATATTATTTTAGGTATAAATATACATTGTATGTTTCTTCTGAAGTCCAACAGGCCCTGGTTTTTTTTTTTAATAAAATTATTTGTAACTAATTTTTGCAAAAAAAACTAAATCCTTTTTTCAATAATGTGTATTCTTTTAGTAAAGCCCTTTGACTTTTCTTGCTCTGGTTATGTTTAATGCTTTTAAGAAACCATCTCATCTGCTTTTAAATGTAGGGTAGATAAAGCTGCAATTAATTTAATAATAGTGAATGATATTTTGCAGAATAATACTTTAAAATTAGCCTTGAATTTCAGTATGTAATTTTTGTGTGTAAAAATTATTTGCCATCAATATTTTTTAAACAAGGGCGGCTCCATGCCAAATTTTCGAAGGGGACCATTCCTTTTTGAACACATTTAAAAAAGGGATAACGGTTGTCACGGATTGTAAGAATTTTATTACGGGGGAAGGGGGCCTGGTGTCGCCCTTGATTTCAGATAATATTGTTTTTTTTTTCAGAGAAAGTAAATAAAACTAAAACGATAAAACAGTGAATGAAAATAAACAGCTCGATCAGAGTCGGTACGATAACGGGAACCGGTGACGTTTAAGGAGCCCCATGGAAAGGGGTTCTGACCCCCAAACCCTATCTTTTCCGTGGCTACGCCATTGTTAATTCTAAAAGTTTGAAATAGCACATGCATGTTATTGAACCTAAATGTCTTCTCTTCTTTAAGGTTAAGGTCATTTATCTGTAACACTTTTAGTTATTAGGTTGACAACACACGCGCCGCGAACCGATATTTTCTTTTCCGATTTTTTTACAATATCGATAGTCTGTATTCGATGTTTCATTTAATGTCAACATCGATGTTTTAAAGAATTTTCATTTTCGCATCCCTGATGCCAGTGTGCGTTGTCTGCATATATCCTTATATAATTTAACATCCGCGCGACCGTCATCCGCCGCGGCTTGTGTGTTATTCACCCAATAGACCGTCAGATAGTGACAGGTTTAGGAGCTCCATTTTCGCTTACAAGCCTCAAAAAGGGTTGGAAGGTACATCGATTTTAAGTAGAATGAATGGACATTTACGAATGGAAAATTCGATTTTCCCTATAAAAATGAAAGATTATTTTGTTTCCACTATATGATAAATTAATTGAACTAGGCTTCGGAAACCAAAGACGTTAATGTTGTAAGTGGCTAAAGGGTAGAAATAAGGGCGGAATCTTCTGAGGAAAATCGAGATTTTACCCCATTTTTCCACACAAGCCCATCGAATGTATGAAAACGTACATTGTCACTAGTCAGAAAAACATATTTTCTTGAATGACCCGAAAGTATAAGTGCATTTTGGGGTCGGAAAATTTTTCTGGAGAGGAAAATCGAATTTTCCATGAGTTATCCCCTAGAGCCTTTCGTAAATTTTCTTCTATTCTACTCAACATTGATGTACTTTTCAACCCTCTTCGAGGCTTGTATGCGAAAATAGGGTACCTAAATCGGTCACTATCTGACGGTCTATAATACGCGCCCACATTTGCACTGTCAACCCCATATTAATCATCTAAGATTAAATATAATTTTAGAGATAGGTAATTTAATCCCGAAATATTAAATTATCAGATTATTACTCTTTTTCTTGAAGCTAACAGAAATTTCATCTAGTCTACAGAAAATACAAATTCATCTTTTTCGATATAACAGTAATTTCATACTATACATGATTTATTATAAACTTTGCAAAAATCACTATAAAATCAAGTCTCAAAAAAATCGTCACGCACCTACCTATCACCTCGTTTGATTTCGCTAAAAATAATTTATCTTTCGCACAGCTCTGCTTAGACGAATCAATTTTTTTATTTTTATTTACAGAAACAGTCTGGGCGCTGATAACGATATTTACTTATAGTTAGGGAGCGTGATCTATATTTAAACATAGAAATAACAAATTGACAAAGTTTTTATATACATTTTTTAATTATCAAATTTTATAAAGAATAAATACAGATCAGTGAGTAGGTGTGTTAAATACCTTGTCATCTCCGTCGTACCCCAGGGGATCAATCTGGGTCCAGTCTTATTCGATGTTTTTTTCAATAACCGAGTCGCTACACTCGAGGTCTATTGTCAAATTGATAAAGTGATTGTCAAATACCTTTTTTTAATTTGATCAGTACCTATATTGGTGTATAAATAATAGTTTTTTGTTCAATTGAATTGAAACAAATCTAAGGCAATACGAGGGGAAATTGGTATCTAGTTCGGCGTTACACTTAATACTCAAAACTTATTTCTGAAAAGTTATTTATGAATAAATTTAATTAATATTTTTCTTCTCTGGTTTTTTGATCTGGAGTGTATTATTTAAAAAAATAACTAAAAAAATTAATAATAAATTGATTCGTCTAAAGGAGCATCTTTTTCGCTTTCAATTCCTTTTCAATAAAGTGTGTTGTAGCTTTTAGAATATAACATTGTTGCAAAAACTAACTAATTTTAATTAGGTACAATATTTTTTATTTTTTTTTTGTTTATATTCAACGAACGAACGCTCAAAAATATTTTCAAAACAACAAAGCACTTAAGTTGCACCAATTGTTAATATCCATTTGTTTTTGGTTTTTTTCAAAAAATTTTTCTCCAAAAGAACGGTTTACACTTTGTTCCAGCATTATTGTAAATAGTTGATGTGTAATTTTTTCAATGCGTGATATTTCTAAGTGGTTTCTGATAGATGATCCAAGTTTCTGAAAAAAAAAAAACAAAAATAATAAATGAAAATATGTAGAAATTAATGTATATTCTCGTACAATAGGTAAATAATTAATAGGCAAATGTACTACAAAGATTATCAAAATGAGACACTATATACAATTCCCAAAAATATTGCCATGACAGGGGCTTATTTCATAAAACTCCTTTGCAACTTTTCACTTTGCACTTTGCATATTTTAGTAAATTTATGTTTCATAAAAGAGAAATTTGACGAGTTAAAAAGTAAAATTTGAAAAGCAATAACGATATTATTTTATGAAACACAATTATTTTGCACTCTTAAATTTGCAAAGTGAATAGTTGCAAGGTAGTTTTATGAAATATGCCCCAGGTTCCTTTACATTGGAGTATTACCTAACGTTGTTGCCAAATTTGATCCTTATATAATAATTGTATTTCATGATAAATACTGTTTTTATTGTATTATAGAAGAAAGATCTCAAAATTAATAAAAACGGATCACTATTAAATTGAACAGACATTTACAAACATAAAAATTAAACTACCCGCAAGAAAGTTGGAACTATATTAAATAATTTTATTTTGAGATATTCATTGTAGTCCGATATCTTTGCCGTTATATTGTCCAACATATTATACTACAATGTCGATGTGGTTAGAAATTTTGACATATATCTCTCAAATGATTGAAACCACACTAGTATGCGTGAATGAAAGATTACTAGGAGTTTTATTTTTATACTATTATATACCTGCTCACCAGATGTACCATAAACGTACGAAACTTTTAAAAATGCCAAACATTCCATATTTCTATATCGCTTGCTAAAATATCTTTGGCGAAAATTAAAGATTTTATATTTAAAGTATGTATAGGAGAAATTGTTTAAAACATTTTCGCTTTAATTGAAATTAATCAAGTGCTTTCGCCGATTAAGGCATATTTTTATCAGGTTATGGGCCCAGGTACAAAGTGTAATTAGACATATTTTAAGAGGTTTCTAAAAAATAAACATTTGTTTTGAAATCTGATAACTGTTGACAAATCATTTCAAATTGACAAGTTTCCAAAAATGGAGAAATTATGTGGGTTTCAAAATGTTCAATCATGGAAAACTGTGGCGTATATATAAAATTGTTACTGGTGAAGAAAAATTCCAAAGTTCAATCCACCAAAACAGAACATACTAGTAAAATACTATAAGGCAGCAATAAAAGCCTTTAAAAAATGTGAAGATTGCCGCCACTATTGTTACTTTCTCTAAAGAGCGCTTATTTTATTTAATGCCAACTAAACCGTTACACTGATTCTTAGGACATGTGGAATGGCCTTCAATGATATTATTGATATAAAAAATAAGTATTCCTTACACGCCTTTATAAAATCTCTTATGGGTATCAAATGTGAAGCTGAACATGAGATTGTAAGTCATATTGCTAAATATAATGAACTCTGGTCACAATTAGTTGAAAGAACAGTAAAAGCGAAGTCAGCTTTACGTCCTCTAGCTGTTTCAACTAAAGCAATACGCTTTTTGACTTACAATTTACAATGATATTTATATGAGAGTTATGGAGTTAACCATATCTAATATATTTTCACCATCACATTCTGAAGACAATCAAGTTATTTATGAGAAATTCCTTGCAGGGGTCGTAAAAACAAGGAAAATATATTTCAAGAAGTTACTGTAGAGTCTATCAATGTAACTTTTGTTGTTTGGCATCGTCGCCTGGGACACTTTCCAATTAGTTAATTCAAAGTAATTAATGATGTACCTAGTGATTCGTAGGTTCTGCCTAAAGAAAGAATAACTATGATTGCGTAGCTATTCAAAATCTAAAATGACTAGAAAGATATCGAGAGACTCAGGTCCCACCAGTTGCACAAATATTTTAGAGAAAGTTCATTCTGATATAGGACCTTTTTCTAGTGAATCACTTGGTGGTAGACCACGCTATACATATATAAAATAAAAGAAAATGGAAAGAAACATGACTAAACATTTTCAAATTTGATAATGGTGGAGAATAATCTTCTAAAAATTTGCAAATATTTTTGAACTCGGGTGATTATGAAATAAAAAGATCCACGGAATAAATGGAATAGCTGAGAGATTAAATCGTACCATTGTTACAAGTCTAACCGAATGGTTTTTGGGCTAAAGCAGTGACACATGCGGTACACACACACAATAGATTGCCCTATGCTTTTACCAAGAAAACATGGTACGAATTATTTCATGACAAAAACAGATACATAATATTTGAGAACATTTGGGCAAAAACCTTACATGGAATAAAGTTATTTTATCGAGATATTTTAAATTTGCACCAAAAGAAGATTTTATTTTTATTCCACCTATAACGGAACAATAAAAAAAACTGCATTGAAAACCAAAATAATGACAATTAAAAAAATCAGGCGTAAATGTAAAACACCCTGTGGAGGAAAAAGAAATTGATAAAACTACAGATGAAGAGTACATGCCTTCAACTTCTCAACCCAGACGCAGCAATAGAGTTGTAAAGCCGTCATTCCTTCATGGTGATGAAAATTGCTGTAGATCAACCTGTCTGTTATTATAAAGAAACAATTGAATTTCATGCAGAAGCTACAAGTTTGGGACATAGTCGATTTACTAGAAGGAAAAAAGTAGCTAGGTATCGCTAAATCTTCAAAGCAAGATTATATGAAGATGGTGCACAACTAGCTCATAAATGAGTACTACGTTTACTTATCATCTGAAGAAGGGAGCGCAGTTTATAATCAAATTATACAACTATTACTCTAAAAATTTTTAAATTCTTATATCAAAAACTTTTCTCTAAACACTACAAGAATCAACATCACATGTAACATAAACCTCAAAGAAAGGGTGTGATATTCAAGAATCAGCGTTCACAATATATCATTTTTCAAATTTATTTATATCACTTTTCTCCATCTTCTTCGTATATTTACCTTTAACTGCTACGAGGACGGATTATGTCCCTTAGATATGGAATTGTTAGACTGCCGGGTTAGCGGCGGGTGTGACGGGGAATGCGCTGTCGCCATTGTAGAACAGAAGATCAACCTGGTATCTTCTGTCGGCGAATTTTCCAGCGGCGGTGGCGGGGGACAGATATACAGGGGCATCTCACTCACGTTGTCACCGCACATTTTCAATTTGTTCGAGTCCATTACGGGCATGTCGTTGCACGATTGTTTTTCCTTCATGATGTCGTCCAGCAGGAATAGTTGCGATTTAAGAAGGCGGGTTCGTTCGAGTTCCTTTGGAATACAAATAGTTTATTACAGTTAGAGAGTAATACACAAAAAATGTTTTTAAAGTAGGCCTTGACTGACAAAAACAGAGTTAGATGTCATGGTCGTCATAAGCCTCTGAATTAAATCCTTACTGCCGGTTAAAAAAAGAAGCATTGTCCACTCTGGCATTCCTAGGCTTGTTACAATAACAATCCTGGAACCATATATAAACCAGTCCACAACTTGTTGTCGACGACTGATAATCGACGACCTGTCAATGATTGGGACTCAGTTCGAAACTGGAATGTGTTGTCAATAACGCCAAAGTCAAAAAAATTTAACAAATTTTAAATTTTGAATTTAAAAAATAAACAAAATATGAAACATTAGAAGATTTATAAATTTTGATAATTCGATTGGTTAGTACATTAAACTTTATTTATTTTAATATTTTACTATATTTTAAAGTGCCTCATCTTCGTCACTAGAGTCAAAATAATAGACCTTTTCACTTTCTTAACTCATAACTCATTATTAATAAGTCAATAGGAGCTAAATTTGACCATTTGTTGAAAATATGTTATTATTTGTTTATTTTTACTAAGTAGGCACTAATTATTTTTAATATTTTCATCGTAAAATAAATAACGAAATAATTGTTAAGCAATACAAGCACTGGTTTTCTTTACAATCAGTATACTGTAACTTAAAGTGTTACATAATATGACGTATGTAGTATGGTTGAAAATATGGGTTTTCAATGTTTAAAAAAATATAGATGACGTCATATAAGGTACGGGGGTAAAAATTCGTTTTTTTTTAAAGAAACTAAAAATAAAAATCGAATGCCCGAGCTTTTTTTTCAAAAATAATTAAATTTTAAGACATTCCTTACTTTATGAATGCACTGTATAATCATCCTTGGATCGAGAGTATGATCGATTTCAAAACAAATATAATTACGAAATTTCCAGAGTTATAGCAGCGGTAGAAGTTGGAAAGGCTTTTGCCAGTTCTCCCACTTTATACACATACATTGCCAGGTTTGCGGTGGATCTAACCGAAGTGGATGCGATACATTGGCGTACAAAATTATTTTATAGATGTTAATAACAATTTTGAGTAAATAGTTTAATAAATTGTGAATAGCTGTTGAAATTTTGTAAAATTATGATTTGAATATTATAATACATGTTTAATAAATATTTATGGTCCATAAATACATGCAATTGTTCGTTTCGCCGGTAACAATTTAAAATTACTTATTCTATGAAACGACGTATGTAACAACCAGGAAGCCTAACGACCATTTTGCAACTACTGATAGGTCTTTAGCTATTGTTGTTAATATACTATTAAGGGATTAGGGCAGCGTTGTCACCAGCCAAAGGATCCTGGAGTCCTGAAGGAACATCCATTCGTCAGTGGCAAAAGAAAATAATAAAGAAAAAATAATAAAATACAAAAAAACATCCCTTAATAGCATATGTCGAGCGGTTCTTGGCAACTAGTTTTAGACCCTTTTAGTCCTAAGGGAATAGAAACGCCGAGGCTTCTCAAATGCTCGGAGTATTTTGCTGGTTTGGAAAGGGAGGAGATATTAATAATAAGTATTAAAACATTAACAAATGTATATTAACAATAAATATAAAACTTGACAAATAGTCTTCAGAAAAAATGAATAAAATTCCATTTAGGGAATAATGCACTATAACTAATAGTATTAAAGATATGCATAAAATATAATTCGGGACGAAAATGTAAAATTGGCATTTATATGTAAATCAATTAATCAATTATTATTAAACAAAATTACTGTAAAATTAAGTTAAAATATTTACCCATAAGTCACATCGTACACAAAAACTATACTATACACTTTACAATACAAAACCAGGGTTTCGCCCAAGGGGCGAAAGTTCTGGACCTTAGTCCGAACCCCGACTGAGAGTTTACCCAAGTGATCCTTTCTATATAAACCAAAATTTATGTGACTGTTGATTGTATTTAACAATGTCACGTTCAATGTAGATTAATAAATTGAAGGTTTGTTTCATTGTGTCTTTTTAATTATTTAATTTAAACATTAAATACTTGTTTAGAATTTTTGGTAAATTCTTTAGATTTTTTCAATTAATAATAATGCCAATTATTACACCCTCTCTCTACCTACCAAAAGCCTTTCCAACTTCTACTTGTGCTATAGTTGTAGTTTATTTACGCTCCCTTTCGTTTTGCGCATGTCTTGACAATTCGTTCCTATTTAGACAGTACAGAAACTGGTTTCTAATTAGGTTTGGGTGTGTTGGAACTCTAGGTTTTTGTACAGTTTTGAGTCCGAAGTTTGTTGGAATCTAAACTGCGTAGAATACCGACAGCACGTAAACCGATTTGTTATTGTGTTGGAACAAACCTCGTGGCCTACTTTGAAAATATTTTTTTGTGGATCATTCCATATTTACGTAACAAGTGAAATACAATTTTATTTTTAAGAATATGCTATGAGAACTGCCAAACTATCGCTTATTGTACTCTTTAGGCTGTAATATTAATATAGAGTTCTTTCATTTCAGAACCAGCCAGTCCAACCCTTTGGAGCCCGGCATCAAGTATGGTCAAGTAACACTTCATTTAAAAGGTAATTTTATAGATAATTCAGCAATATGATTTTTCATTGGGTTACTTTTGATTTTAGTGCCCTCTAGCCGGATAAAAACTGTTATGTATTGTTAATAAAATATAAGCTTAAATAATTGAAACATCGTTCAGAAATACAAACTTTGATCGCAATCAACAAAATCCATACATGAATACATAAAATATATAAATTATTGACCAAGCCTGTAGATGTCTTCTAGTGATTGTTCTACTTATTTTTCTTTTCTTAAAGATGACTTTTTTTAACAATATCTAATTACAAATCCTGTGGTTGACGGACTTCTTTTGTTTTTTTTTGTTTTTTTCATAACAATATCTTGTTCGAAATATTATATAAAAAAACGTATCATCAAACCTTATAGTGAATCAAATAGTGAATTGTTAGCTCAATTGTGTAGTCTTAAATAGTCTTTAGATGCTGGAAATAATAAAGGGTAATATAACGAGACCTTGATAAATAGTCGATTATTTTTATTGTTTTGTTTTGAGTGTTTATAATATCAATTTGTCGAGACATCATTTTGTCATTAATAATCTGAATAGAGTCGAGGACTCTATTCTTGGATTATTAATAATAAAATTATTATATTTTATAAAATTATTTTTAGAGCACTAAATGCAACTTAAATTAATAAATACAGAATAAAATAACTTATTTTCGGTTCATTTTGAAAATTTTTACGAGATATTAGTTTGTACTCTGATAATAAATATATTTGACAGTAGTCGTTATTAAACATTATTCCTATAATCAAGTATGCGAGATGCTGTCAACATAAGTGAATGTCAAGCACCAGGCATGGATCATGATTCGTAGACAACACGGTGGCCTCTTCAGTCCGTTGCCAAAGAAGGGTGTGACGTCACGGAATGAAAAATCGAACTGACAGTATTGGAGTATTTATAAAATCGGTAATTTGATTTTTGAAAGACACTACGAAAAGGGAAGGAAAAATAATGTAATGATTTTCATCAAATTTCAAATGAATTACTTTTAATTTGAATTATAAAGAGAAATGTTGTTGTGTGAATGGTTTATTTTAAACAAATTGGATTAGAGGGCGGCCTCCGAGCTAAATTCGGATCACACTTTGTTTATATCCCGAAATATTTTGAAATTTTGGCAAGCCTGGAGCTATTCGTAATGTTGCTGTTGGCAAACAATTTTTACTTCGTACACACAAAAATCGTTAAAAGAAATAAAATAACTGAAATTAAAGGCTAATTGTAAGATTTTGGAGTAGTTGTTTTGCAAATATCATTTACTATTATTAAATTAACTGCAGCTTTGTCCACCCTACATTTAAAAGTACTAGATGAGATGATTTCTTACAGACATTAAGAACAACCGAGAGCAAAAAAGTCGAAGGGTTTTACTAAAAGAACATATATTTTTGGGTTTACTACACAGGAAGTTCTTTGTAAAAAGTACATAGTTACAAATCATTTTAAAGAAGAAAACAAGGGCCTATTGGAGTTGATAAGAAATTTGCATTCACGATAAGATGTTTGAGTAAAAGTTGCTTAGAAATAGTCTAAATTATCTGTTGCTTGTGATTTCAACTTTACAAAAAAGCGCTACTAAAATAAATCTAAGATATGGTCTTTTGGATGATTTATTTAAATACTCAAGTATATGTGATGTTTAATCTCCTCTGTGTATCGTATATAGTATATATAAAAACAATAGATAAAACTATTTTTCTCTAATTTGATACCTATATTATAGATTATTATAATGAAACTGTGTGGTTTTTTTTAAGTAAATTATACTTTCATACATTAAATAAATAGAAACTGACAAAATATATTTTTTTTCAGATATTCACAAAACATACAATATATATTTATATCATATATTTCAAAACATACAATATATATTTATGTTTTCTTCCATAAAATTATTTTTCTACACCTGTATTATAATAATACATTTATATTCTCATAATCCGTTTCATAATGATTATGATACAGATTTTCCATAACGATACAGATTTTTAATCATTAGAAACCCATAATTTTTCAATCAAGCATGCTGTGCATTTGGCGTTTGTCCTAGGTTCTATGTTTTAGTTGTCAAAATCATATTTTCATTATATAATATAATTTATATCATTATATTTTCGTAGATAGCTAAACTTTGAAAATTATATTATCAAAATGTTTGATATCAGCGATATAGAAGACTTACCATCGACTCCTCCACACATATCGGAGAAAGCAGAAAATACAGTACAAAATATTTTGCCCCAAAAATCTAATACCAATACCCGAGGTAATACCATTAATTACAATTTTGTAGAATTTTTTATAGAAATACGAGTAATTACTGTTATTGTATTAAATACAAATATAAATATAATATTTATAGTTCTTGCATGATTATTTATCGGGTGTAGAAAAAATAGCGTATGCAACTCTCATGTAATGGTTATTACATGATCGTTATATAATATACTATTTTAACCACTTTTTACTAAAAACTTCCTGTAACAAACCCTTTTTTCAATAATGTAGGTTCTTTTAGTAAAGCCCTTTGACATTTATTTCTCTCCGTTGTGCGTTTATTGCCTGTAAGAAATCAACTCGTCTGCTTTTAAATGTAAGGTGGACAAAGCTGCAATTAATTTAATAATAGTGAATGATATTTACAGAATATTGATCTAAAATCTTACCATTAGCCTTTAATTTCAGTTTAGTCTCAGTCCCTTTATTTCTTCTAACCATTTTTGTGTGTAAAAAATAAAAATTGTTTGGCAACAGCAACCAGCAATACTACGGCTTGGCGCTCCAGGCTTGCCAAAATTTTAAAATATTTCGGATATAAACAAAGTGTGATACGAATTCAGCTCGGAAGCCGTACCCTAACCCAAAATGTTTAAAATAAACGATTCACACAATAATATTTCTCTTTATAATTCAAATAAAAAGTAATTCATTTGAAATTTGATGGAAATCATTACATGATTTTTCTTTCCTATTTGTAGCTCGTCTTTCAAAAAATCAAACTACCGATATTATAAAAACTTTAACACTAGAACAAAGTTCAAAAATAAAAATAAAAACACCACTAAATGACAATAGAATATTAGATTTTTTAAAAAACTAATGTATGACCCGAATTAGAATATTTTCTGTCGACTAACTTTTTCATTCCGTGACGTCACTGCGTCCTTAGCAACCGTAATGAGGCCACCGTGTTGTCTACGAACCGTGGGCATGGATAGTCTATTTGAAATAGTCAGTGAAAAATAGTCGATTTATTTGGTTCTAATTGGTTCTAACGATAACGTAAATTACGATGTAATTGGTTAAAATATCGAAGTTGACAGGCGAGGGAAATAATCGGTGTTATGGTAATTCAGATAACTTCGCTTAAAAATTTTTTCGTATTTTTGACTATTTTTACCTGTTGGTACGTGGAAAGATTTTTCGAAGACGACTTCTGGCTAACCGATCTTCTGGCAACGGGTGGTGACGACATTCTCTTGTTGGGAGAATAATCGCTGCTAAATCCGACGTCCGAACCCGACATATTGTCGTTGATTAGTCGCTCGCTCTCCGGATCGGTGTATCGATTGCTGCTGCTATCCGATTTCTTCAGGATCGATTTAGATCGCCTATGTAGCTCCAACTGAGGGCTGGTACGGCTGTCTATCGATTCTATGGAGAGGGAAGATGATTTGCTTCCACCATTTTTACCTTAACAAATAAACAATTGATTTAAGATTAACTTTGTTTTGAAAATACCCCTTATAGTCTTAATCACGATACAGTTACAATGATATATTCTTGCACATGAGTCATTCCATTTAAAATCGTCTAATTGGCAAAGCTGACCCATCTTAGATTTTGGTGTAACTTTGAAGAACTATTCTTTAGGGTCTCAAAGAAGATAATTTACACGAGTTTGATTTTTATAAGCACTCGTTTCCGCCTAGTTAAATAAAGACTTTAAAAAATCGACATTTTTAAGCCTTATCGACTTTTGAGTTGATTTTTGCTGTAAAAAACGACTTTTGCACATGCACTAAACATAAAAATAACAAAACAAGTGGTACGGTCATTTAAAGTTAGAGGTAAGAACAGTAGATTCTAAGAATTTCAGATTTTTATCTGGCAGTCAACACGTTCATTATATAACCTGAATAATGCAATTTTTGAAAATTTCAAAACTTCAAGCAAAGTTCTTTTTTGCAAAGAGTGGGCTGCTCAGGTTGACTTGTGGCTGTATTTTACCTATGATATATACACTTAATTCCTGAGGAACATAAGCTGCTAAGTCTAAGCAGTTAAGACGCTAGAGTCGATTAAAATTCACGAAAAATGATTAAAAAACACTCATTTTCAGCACGCTGCCGTTAATCAGAGGTATTGACTGAGCAAATTATCGATGCTTACACTTAAACTACTATCTTTCCCCCTCAGAATTCCGCTTTAATAATGTAGTTATCTTCAAAAAGAAAAATTTCAGAGGAAAAGTCGCTAAGGCTTAAAAATATCGATTTTTTTAAAGTCTTTATTTAAATAGGTGAAAAGGAGTGCTTATAAAAATCAAACTCGTGTAAATTTTCTTCTTTGGGACCCTAAGGAATAGTTCCTCAAAGTTACACCAAAATCTAAAATGGATCGGCAACAATTTTTTTTATTTTCAGACGATTTTGTATGGAATGACTCACATGTTAGTTCTATCCTTGTCACACGAGGGGACGTCACGTGGATTACAAATCAGACGCATCTGCATATACAGGGGTTTTAGAATAAAGTACTGTAAACAGGTTGACTTATAGATCTTAACTAACTAATAAGAGAAGCGTCCCAGTTTTCATTCTACAGGGTGGTAAAGTGAATTTCATAAATACATAATACTGAAAAATATCAAAAATGGAATGTTCTAGAGAGATCAACTAAGTGTCTCTTCTTGTTTTTGTAACAAATTGCATCTTAACTTTGTGAAATATAGGGTATTTAAAAAGTTTGGAATAAAATTGTTTTCTTAGCCCTTAATTCTACACCAGTGGGTTATCGTAATTTATCGAAATAGAGTGCGTTTACTAATAATAATTATTAACTAACATAAACATATTTTTAAGAGAAAGTCTTTACCGCAAGGAAAGATTTGGAAAATTGTGTATTTATTAAATTGGCTTTATCACCCTGTAAAAAAAAAAACTGGGACGTTTACAGGAAAATTATATTTAGCTTTTCTCAATTATTAGTTAAAATCTGTAAATCCCCAATTTACCATACTTTATTCTGAAACACCCTTTATAAATAACAGTAACGAGACGTTTTCGATAATAACAAACTGTATATCAGTGGTTTTTATGAAGTAAAAATAAAAAGAATAATGTATAAAAATAAATATTGCACAAATTTTATAACCACTAATTCATTTGTAGCAACTAAAACTAAAAGAAGACTTTATAGCGACAAAGTACATTGAGCTGAGACGAAGTCACTACATATTCAAAACGTTTAGTTCAAGTTAATTTCCGCCTGTTAACGTTCTCAAGAACCCCCGTAATTTTTATTTCTTAAAAATTCCCGTTTTTAAACATTTGCGAGAACCCCTGTACATTAAACGCTCAAATTCATGTAAATTATCTGGTCATTTTCGCAGATGTCAAAAAGGACGTTTTTTGAGTTCTCCGACTACTAAACCACTCGTAAACCGAACCTGTCCGATCGTTAAGTATAAAGCCGAGATGCTCCCGAATTATGCCTCTTTCCAGTACGAGTTTTTGAATTCAGTTATTTTAAACCATAATTTTTTATTTTCACCGTCCATGAGAAAACTGTATTAAACTAAGATTTATTTTATTGTTCTGATCGACGGTCGCTGTGTTGAATATTAGCAAAGAAATCATTTTTATAGACCGAACAAATTTATCTTTCCTAGTTCTGAATTGTGTATCGTTTTGCGATTTTTAAAGTTTCCGTAAGAGAAACGAGGCCAGTGATCTCAGAACGACTAAATTTCTCAACATCCACGGTATCCTGAGTCAATAGACCCGTCACTTCTTCGTTAATTAGTGAATCTTGAATTCACTCCAGACTCAGACCGTCAACCACGAGACAACTTTGCTCTCTTTTCTGTCACTGTATTAAACTGCATTCCTTTAAAAATAATTTTTTAAACCGAATACGACAATAAAAATAGATTAATCTTAGTCAAGTTAAAACTTTCCGAAAATCCGACCATAATCACTGGGCTAATACTGCTCGGCTGATCGACGCCGCAACTTTTTCCTGAATTTATCGTGAGAAAATATTGCTTTTGGATATTAATGCCGATTGAAATAAAAAGATTATTTTAGAATGAGAACAATTGTAACCGACCTACTAATTTTGTAAATATTTCCGTTACGTAAATTATACTGTAATTAACTTTCATTAGGAATACCTTAAATATAACCATATCATTGATTTGTTCTTTCTCTCAGCACAAAGCTTTATTGTTTCGAAAATTATTTAAAATTGCGGAATTAAGCTTTTTTTAATTTCCACGAAGCTTAAATTTGGTAAACATTTTCATGAGGTTAATTATTATCCTGCTAATTAACCTGGAGGTTTCACCGCTAATTAGAAATACTATGGATATATCCGTATTGCTGATTTATTTATTTTATTTATTTATTTCCACGAAGTTTTAATTGTCTAAACATTTTCATTAGGTTAATTATCCTGCTAATTAACCTGGGAGTTTTACTGCTAATTAGACATACTGTGGGTATATCCGTTTTGGTGGTTTATTTCTTTTAATTTTTATTTACTTTTATGAAATTTTAATTTTACATATGCATTATATTAATTATATTTATTCTCAACGACTTGAAGTGCGTTTATATTGCCTATTAAAGTTATTTAGTTTTCAAAAAAGTAGTTTATTTTGTCGTGTATTGTAAACTAATTATTTTTTGCTGATTTACAATGGAAAATAAGGACCAAAACAACATTATAACTAGGTTGTAAGTTTAACCAAAGTCAATATTCCCTCCTTTGAAATAAACTTTTAATAATAATGTATATATTGGCGACAATATGAAATTTTCGTAACATTATGCAACTGGTTGCGTAGGGTAGATCATTTTGACACTCAGGCCGATTTCAATAAATGTCACTTTATATATAAAAATTAGACAAACTACTTTTTATGATCTGCAAATAATAAATAATACCATTTAATAAAAACAATAAAAACATATATGTCAAATATTGTTAGAAGTATAGTTATAATTAACTGTCAGTGGAATCTGTCCGGTAGGTACTAGGTACTGTCCGACGCTGGGACAACTTCCCCAATGTATAACAAACAACGTAAAACAGTAATGAATAATTTAAACTATAAAAAATTCGAGTAAAACCATTGCATATTAAAAATACAAAAATACAAAAAGGAACTTAACTTTTTAATATTTTACAACCGCATATCTATGTAAATGCATCGTGGTCATAATCATAATCGATGTTAAATTATAAATTAAAAACAAAATAACAGTTTAATTACCGGGTTTCGATGCTAAATTTTGCAGTCCAAACAAATGCTGATTGATAATACGCGTTGCCGATGCTAAACCTCTTGATGACATAAATGACGATTTCTTCTTCTTTTCCAAGCTTTCTTGAGAATCATTATCGCCCATTTCACCTCTAGATTCGCCAAAACGAGTGCGTGGACGACCCTAGAATTTAATTTGGTTATTATTAGTTTAGATTTTTAACCGACTTCAAAAAAGGAGGAGGTTATCAATTCGTCGCGATATTTTTTTTTTTTATGTATGTTCAGCGATTATTCTTTAACACGGTGTCCGATTTCAATGATTCTTTTTTTGTTAGAAAGGGGGTACTTCAGGGGTGGTCCCATATACATTTGGTCAAAATCTAAAAATTGGGTCCATGAGAAAATCCTCAAACTCTTCATTTTTTATGTATGTTTAGCGATAATGCTTTACCACCTTGTCCGATTTATATGATTCTTTTTTTGTTAGTAAGGGGGTACCCCAGGGGTTATCCCATATAATTTTTAATTTACACTTGTGAATTATTCACGGTTATGTTAGACATTAAATTCGTTGATTTCTATAAATCTTCCAGAAATATGAGCATTGAATTTGTTTAAATAGTTTTATTGCTGTTCAGAGGACGGTAAAAATGTTAATCATTTGCACAAACCTCATATTGAACGGTACTCGGTAATTTATGATTCTTTAAGGCAGACAACGTTGTACCAATAATTGAATTGCGGTATTTTGTAAACATTAACCTTTCCTTACCTGAAACCTAGTCTTTCTATTTCTCGTATGAGGAGAATCGTTTAAACTAACTCTGCTTCCCCTCTCCAATAATCCAAAGCCTTTAAAGGTTTCGTCCATTGGTGAAGTCCCCAGACTTCTGAGGGCCGTGTCTCCAGAGGCAGATTTTTTGACACCACTCGGTCGCATCACGCCAGTCGGGATAACGGGACTGTTATCCCCACTTTTGTCCAGAGGGTTGACGTACAAGTTACTGTCGATAATGTTGGAATCTACTATATCGGAAGTGAGATCGCCTAAAAAGAGAAAAATTTTTATTGATATAATGCAAGACGAGAAAAATAAAACATGTAATTTCCTGACTTTTTTGCCTAGGGCTTCCACTCCCTAACCCCCTAATCTTCTAATCCGTGGTAAAAATTGCATACCTACATTTAATAATTTTGAGAGAAAACGAAATTAAGAAACAGTAAAGCAATTTATAAAATTCTGTAAATTACAAATTTTATGCACATTTTAAGAAAACCTTAAATTGGTAATTTTTTATAAAATAAACATGTTATTTATTGGTCATTAGTTATGCCAACTAACGGTCGTCTTACGATTCTATAAATAATTTCCTTGGTCACTTTAGTCATTAAATTTTTTCCTCAAAGCTTCTGATACAGTCTCTGTACTGGAATCCCGTAAAAAATTCAGTACTGATTTTTCTCGAGTGAAGTATATACAGGAGAGTCAGTAGAAGTTGGGTAGACATCACCATATTGTGGACAGGGTATTTAAGACGCCATTTTCAAAAATAGCCAACATTGATTTTATTTTGCATATATTTAAACAACTGCGACAATCATACTAATCCCTAGATAGCACACTGACGTCTCGGCGTCGTCATTTTTTGGTGATAATTATTCTCGGACGTCACATCACCTAAAAATACCACGTAATTTTTTTACGCTTTCGACAGATTGCCAACTTTCTGTCTCAAGCGGAAAAGTATCACTTATCGCTCTTAATACACAAATAGCTATTTTGCCGTCCTTCAAGAGAAAATGGGGAATTTTATATTTTTATGGTTGGACGCTGATAGACAAATAAGAGAAAGCAAAGAAGAGAAAATAAGAAAAAGTTGGGTTATGTTAATCTTTTAGTCTCAGTTTTATTGTTATTAGGTAAGATATTTCTTATGTTATGTAGTTTATAGCATACAAATTGTTATATTTTAGTGATTCCATACAGGTTGTAACTAGTAATACAATTTTTGGATAACTATGAGGGCGATCTGGTTTTAGTGCACCGTAAATGGTTAACACTTCGAATAAGAAAAGTTCATCAGACACCTTACAGGAAATTATGTCTATATAATCCTTTAACAATGGACATGAAAAACATTATTGCAATAATTATTTTTAAGTTTCTTCTGTAATTTTATTTCCATTATTCATGGTGTTTAATATTTAGTTTTAAATTTTTTTTATATGTTATTAATATATAATAAAAACTGTTTTTTATTATTATCTATATCTAGTAAAATTTCCTATAAGTCCCATAGAGCATTCTTTTATGTATAAGCACATCTAATGTCAGAGTAACCTTACAAATTGACGTCACTGGGCCGTGAGCTGGACGTCATTTTGATTTTGGTAAAAAATCACTTAACCAGCAAATGACGTCGCTGTAACGTCAGTGTGCTACCTGCGATCCTTTAGATGTTTAAATATATGTTTTTAAGGGGGGCAAGCAAATCGATAAGGATGCTATGTGAAGTTGCCTGACTGCCATTTAATAAAGAATTCGCTACTAAAAGCAGCACAGGACTCCTCTATTATACAGTGAGCACCATAAGTCTTACCCCCCCCCCCCTATCTAACTCATTACTGGAGTATTGTTAGGAAAATCGCCGAGACACGTCGATTTTTGTTTTCTACAATGTACATTTTTGTATGAATAGTTTACCCTTAATTTCATCCCTTACTGGAGGGGAGCAACCCTTTCGAAAAATTTAAATGGCATGGATTGGTGAGTGATAGCTCATTTGAAAGAGAGTTTTATTCTCTATTCAACCGTGTAAAAAATTTTGAAATTTGCTTCATTAATTCTCGACTAATTGTTGTTTCAGAATAACGGAAATTAACGTAGCGCCCTCATCCTTAGAATTAAAATTCGGCCCTGCATGATTTCGGTTTTGTTTCAGACGTGAAGTAAGACTTTTTGCCATTAGAAGGTCACTGTTAGTTTAGTTGCTTTCCTATTTTGTGAGGTTTTGTTATTTTTAAACATTAATAAATCAACACGTAATGAAGCAAATTTCAAATTTTTTTGCACGGTTGAATAGAGAATAAAACCCCCTTTCAAATGAGCTATCACTCACCACCCCATGCCATTTAAATTTTTCGAAAGGGTTGCTCCCCTCCAGTAAAGGATGAAATTAGAGGTAAACTAATCATACAAAAATGTACATTGTAGAAATCAAAAATCGACCTGTCTCGGCAATTTTCCTAAGAAGACTCCAGTAATGAGTTAGATAGGGGGGTAAGACTTATGGTGCTCACTGTAGAGCGTAATCCACAAAAACTGGCCTACTTTAATGTAATATTAATACTGATACATCCTAAAAATTTAATGTTTCTTTTATAAAAATAAACGAACATTAATGAAAATGGATGACGACAAACGATGTTAATGAGACTGTTTGCCTAGAAAAACCAAATGTTTTATTTGACGTGGAGAAGTGCATGATTTATCAGGCTACAGACAGTAACAAAACAGTTACCACGCTTGTTAATGGAAGAAACAGAGAACAAGAAGCAGCCGCCATAAGAGATGACTTAGTTGTAAAATGGCTGATAATTGAGGCTTCTGAAGTTGTGTTTGTGTAACAAACCAGTGCTATAAAATATACATATACTTTAAAAAAATATCGTGAAAAAATAGCAGCAGAAAAGACTAATAGTGAAGTACGTCTTAGAAAGTGAAGAAGACCAAGCCAGTGATGAAATCTCTAGGAAAACAAGATCATCTATTGTACCACTAGAGCCTCCTTCATCAATTGTGTGTCCAACACATATTCGATGTATTCTATGTGGGCATCAAAGTCACTCGTGTGGCAGATCTGGTGCAGATTTAATGTACCACAAAGTTTGTTTGAAAGCATATTTAGGAAAATATAAGTATGAAAAATGTTAATGAAAACTATTTAACAAAAAGACGTGGCATTTAAAAAAGGAATGGAAATTATAGGCCGTAAGTTTAAAGAAGGATATGTCTTCATACTAACGAAAATATATATTTTTTTAAATGAATTGGCTGGTGAAAACCTAATTAGGAACGACGAAGTGAAATCAACACTTCAAAGACATTGCGAGGATGTTATGTTGGGAATGGGCTGTTAATACACTGCGACCTAAAAGCTCTGTTGTGTTTCTTCTGTCGATAATGCAGCAAGAAATGCCTATAATGACCTTTCCAATCCTATCTTCTCAAGGAAGTCTAGGATTTGGAGTGCCTTTAAGTTAGGCAAATCTTCCTCTTCTGTTTGATATGCTCCTAGGAATAGTGCCCTTGTATTTTGGAATACTACACATTCAGTCAGAATGTGAATGGATGGTTTGTCCTCCTCACTATCTTCTGCTACTCTCAGTTTACTAAGGTGTCCTTCGGGTCGGCAATGCTCAGTAAGGATCCCTGATACAATACGTAGCCTGTTCCTGCTCAGGCAGATACAGGTTTTCGATATTTCCTGATTATGTCATATTAAATATTTGGTTTAGTTTGGCGAACAGTTACCAGTCTCATTCCCATCCTTTTCTGACCATCAATTTTCATCAATATTATTTATCTTTATTAAATGAGCATTTCAGTTTTTAGTATGTACCTATCAACATAAATATTACAGTAAAGTAGAACATTTTTTAAATTTTAGATTACGCCCTATAAAAGTTTTATTACCTATTCATTTTCTTTAATACATAGCAGTCGGGCAACTTTACAAACCATCTTTATTGGTTCTTTGCTCTTAAAAATATATATTTAGACACCTATATGATGAGTATGACTGTCACAGGAGCAGAAATATAAATATACAACACAAAATCGAAATTGGCCATTTTAAAAACACCCGGCCTAGAATTTAGTAATATCTACTAGACTGAGCCAAAAAAATTGACTATTTTTTTTTTTGAAAAATATATCGAGAATGTCATTCAGAATGACAAAAAAAAAATTCGTGAAAATTTAAGCCCTTAATATTAATTTTAAGAGGTCTATCGTCGCTATTTTTGATTTTTAGTCATAATTTGATGTTTTACGTTAGAACTGTCAAAAAATTAGAATGCAAACATTCTTTATCACTTATTTTGATACAAAATTAAATTCTCTACAAAAAAGGTCTGATTGAAAATGTTTGTCAGACGAGCCGTTTCCGATTAATTGAGCTTAATAAATCGATGTATTTTTTCGATTTGCCCTTTTTATTTTGAAATTCTGTAACTAATGAACCAATGAATATTTAAAAAAGCTCATGTCGGATTCTTCAAGGGAATTTCATGTTCTACAAAAAATCATTTTCAATAATGAAACTAAATAATTGTTTACCCAAAAATTACTTAAAGATAAGAAAACTACGCTTTTATTGAAAAATAATTGATATATATATATTGTGAAATTGATATATTTTCGTAATAATTTGCTTGAAATAATGATAGACATTGAGATTTGTGACGAATAATGTTTAATAATGATCGAAAAAGTGAATTTCTTCCGTTAAGTGAAAAAAATTGAGTTAAGAACGGAAAATTTAAAATTTCAATTTTTTCTTCGGTTTCAATCGTGAATAACTTTTGAAAAATTGCATTTAGGCAAAAATGTTAAGAGACCTTTTTTGTAGAACATGAAATTCCCTTGAAGAATCCGACATGAGCTTTTTTAAATATTCATTGGTTCATTAGTTACAGAATTTCAAAATAAAAAAAGCAAATCGAAAAAATACATCGATTTATTAAGCTCAATTACTCGGAAACGGCTCGTCTGACAAAAATTTTCAATCAGACCTTTTTTGTAGAGAATTTAATTTTGTATCAAAATAAGTGATAAAGAATTTTTGCATTCTAATTTTTTGACAGTTCTAACGTAAAACATCAAATTATGACTAAAAATCAAAAATAGCGACGATAGACCTCTTAAAATTAATATTAAGGGCTTAAATTTTCACGAAATTTTTTTTTTGTCATTCTGAATGACATTCTCGATATATTTTTCAAAAAAAAAAATAGTCAATTTTTTTGGCCCAGTCTAATATCTACCCAACTTTTTCTGACTCTCCTATATGTACTTCACTCGTTATTGTTGGTTAGATAAATCGGTACTACCATTTTTACGGAACTCCAGTACAAAGACAGGAATATTTCTACAATCGGTGCATGAGATATGGAATAAAGTGATTCTTATTGGGCCACTCGGTACATATAGAAATTTGTATACCTTGTGAGTTAAACGGGTGTGTGGTACAACTTGCAAAAGTATCGGAGCTGTCCATGCTGTTCAAGTCGACGCTGTTGACGTTGTTCGTTTGTTCGACGTCCAATTCCGGGAAACCAAATTGATTCATGTATTGCTCGGCAGATTCCTTAAGAAGCCTCATCTCGAGACAAACGGGATTACGGAAATCGCTGCTGGTCAGTGGCATCAGGTTTTCGGCGTCCACGTTTTCCTTAAAGCCCTGGCGAATAAGAGGGATGAGTAGAGTTATACGGTTTGGATTAAAAATGATGTCAGAGGTTGGAATAAATGAGATTTGGCCAAAGTTGGCGGGTCTCCTTATTTTTATTATTTTACCTCTATGCATTTTGGCTGATTTAACAGTTAATCAATTTAATACAAATTAAGAATGCAATTAAAATATTCGCATAAGTGTTAACGCTGCAAAGACTTATCTAGTTTGTTTTTAAAAATATTAACATTCTTAGTATGTATATATGATGGTAAGCTATTCTATGTGTGAATACATAAAAATAATTTTCTAGCATTGTATTTGAATTTTTAATTTGTAACGGTGTTTTCAGTCAGTCATCATTGATCAGCAGGTTCCCGTAATTATATTTTTGAATTCTAAATATTAGAATAAGATCTCCCCGTAGGCGACGTTGATCAAAGATAATATTTACCACCTTGAGAGCCTTTCGGACCAAATGTTATTCTAGTCACTCATCGTTGTACATTTGCTAATAGTATTTTTGATCCAACAAGATCCGGATTCCAAACAGTAATGGGTCTTACATGTGAGCTGTAGAGTTCGATGAGCGACTGAAAGAAAATCTTTTTTCAACAGGTATAATATCATGTTCGCGCCTTTACAAATGTTGGAAATGTGCTCTGTTTAAGTCTAAGTTAGATTACAGCTTATAATAACACCCAAGTCATTATAAGAATAAACTGAGTTTATAGCGGAATTATTAATGTTATATATTAGTCTTGGATTGTTCTTACCACTATGCATGTGTGTACTCACACAGTTTTTTATATTTAAGGTGGATATAGAACCCCTTATAATTTTCGGATATTTCAAAAAGTAATTATGTTAAAAAATAAAATTTTGGAAAAATAAATTATGTAATATTTTAAAGTTTTAAATGCTTTCAGTTTCCGAGAAAAAAAAATAAAGAGCTTTAAATTTTGAAATATCATCAACAGCACTATTCTTAATATAATCCTGAAATTTAGGCTCTTAATATTTTGTTAATGATTTTTTTTAAATTTGCCAAAATTAGTGGCTAAAACGCCTCGTTAAGTGCTGCCTTCTGGTGTAACGCTCCTGTAATTATCGTATCGTACACTCTCAGTCGTTATTCCTTTCTTGCAACGATTTACACCAGTTTACACCAGAAGATAGTACTTAACGAGGCTAAAAGGAATTAAGCCTTTTTGCCATTCCCAATGTCAGAAAAGGATCTTGCTCCAACGTGGTCTTAACAGCATCGTCATCGATTAAAGATGGTCGCCCAGAACGTGGCTTATCAGAAAGGTCAAAATCACATGTTTCAAATTTTTTCTTACCATCTTCTGCATGTTCTGTACCTTCACCAAACACTTTCAATAAATTTGTACATGCTTCTGTAGTATTTCTTTCTTATTGAAATTCGTATAAAACACAGTGGCGTAAATGAACTTTATGAGTAGCCATGGATATACGATCGCTTCACACGTAAGACTAACGTAAATCAACGTTATTTCAGTCCATTTATTGCGTCAGTATGTATACATTAAGCAATAACAATAGAGAGTCGAAAATGGGCCAACTACACATGTGCTTACGTTTCGAAACGAATACAACTTTCCGATAAAGATATTTCGGGCCACCGAGTTGTACCACGAAACATCAGGTAGATAAAATCCTACCGTCTAGTTCTACCACTAAATTGCTCGATAGGATTAACCCGCGATGGCTCCGGGCGGTATAGGTTAGGTAAATCATTTAAGTTTTTTTTAATTTTAATAATATAATTATCATATTTTTGTAAAACGGGGTCTTTTAAAGTTTTTGTTTTAAATCTATATATCTAAAGTAAGGCAGAGCGTGAAAAATTTCAAAAAAAATACGTCAGGGAGCGCCAGATAGACATTTCAGCTGATTAGATTTTAAAATAATCAAAAACTATTTTTTTTTTAATAATAATTTATGGGTGTTCAAAGTATCCCCACGGTCGAGGTTACTTTGAACACCTATAATGAAACCATGTGATTTCAATGTAATCTCTCAAATATTGCTTTTTTGAAAACGTCAAAACTAGAAAGTTCTTGTTTCAGAGAAAGACACAATTTACAGTGTATTTTATTACTCAAAAACAGTATAAGGCACTTATTACAACAAGTTATATGGTTTATGTGTCTCTTTAAAAATCCCAACGCCCACTCCTTGGATGGATAATTATTTACGGACGGGGAAATATTTTTTCAGGCCTTCGAGAGGTAATAAAAGATCAATTTTCTTGTCTCTTAAATCTAACAGGAAACCACATTATTCCAAGGTCTAAGCGTTTTTAACAATATTAATGTTCACCTCCTCTGTGAGACTAAGGAGTGGCCAAACTTATTGGTATGCTTTACTCGTAGTTTGTGATTTAGCCCTAATGAAATTCCATGTTTTTAGATGCTTCACGCAATTACTTTTTTTTGTATTTTATTTCATGAAGAATTTTCTTTAAGACGTTTTTAGTAAAAGAGGCATATTTTATTGTACCAGGTTTTCTTTTGCACGAGCGGACCATTAATTCATTGGTAACCTGGGGCTTCATTGAATGCTTCAAAATAACCTCGAAAAAATTATCTAAGCTCGTTGTTTTGATAAAAAATTTATAAACAAAAGGTGTATTGAATTATGTTAAATTTCTTTAACTTTGTTAGGATACCGTATTGTTATAGCCAATACATTTTGTAAGTTGAACGGAAAAATGATCAAAAGTCAAAAGGTCAAAGGGAAAAATGATCGATCAATTTGATTGATCGATCGATCGAAATTATAATTAATCGAAAGTACAAATCATCGAAAATACAAACTTTCGAAAATATAATTGGTCGAAAGTTCAAATGATCAAAAATACAATTGGTCGAACGTAAAAAAAAACAAAAGAAAAGAACAATCATTCAGACGCAGAGGAATTATACATAAAATAAGGAAAAGTAAAAACAACTTAATCTGTAAGACCTGGAGCTGTCGCGGGTTGTCCTAGTTTGTTGAACCGCTTTTTCGATATGCAGCGCTATTTTATTAAACGCTATTCGGTCAGGCTAGGCGCTGTTTTGTTATGCGATACTTTGAGTAAGCAACAACTAATTTACCATTATTAATAACTCTTTACCTGTTCTTAGTTTTCTGTGAGATAATCTCGCTAATGATAGTGGAATTTTATTAATATATTTTTAAGTACTTTAACTAGTTAGTTTACTTTGTATATATATATTTATTAGACACCGAAATGTAAATTAGTCATATTTTAAAAAGAAGTGGTAGTTCAAAACAATCGTTCTGAAGAATTTTTAATTTTAATTTTTAAAATAAATTTCGTTGTAAAAATCAACCAAGTTTGGTTTCTCTCATTTAAACAAATGAATCAATGAACGGACCCCAGTAAAAACTTAATTAGTAGTAACATACACAGTTGATACTCACTGAAACTAAAATCACTAACCGCAAGTAAATAGTTCACTAAGAGTAGGTCATCTAAAAATGAATTAAAGTATTCACTGACCATAGGTATTTTAGAAATCTCGTTTTACTTACCATAAATAGACATTTTATTTGTCTCATAGAGTATACAACTTGTTATTCGCAATAAGGAAAAGTTAACAGTTAGTAAATTTTTTTGTGCTTCTTCTTGAGTACATAACAGCTTTTACTTTACAATCTCGGCACTAGTTTTTTTTTGGATTCTGTATTTTATAAATTTGTTTAGTTGTCCAACTCTCTACTAATTGTTTTGGAATTCATTCGAAATCAATGGCAAATTGTCAATTCTTAAATTATTCTAATCAATTTTATAGTTTTCTATATTAATAAAAATGGAGAACCGCCAAATTGTCCTGATGTTATCGAGAAAGATTGCATTTCTACGCTCGATTGAATTTGACTGATTGATATTCTAAAAATGTCTATCGTATCGATGCTTCTACGAACTATGCATTCATGCTCTCGTGAGTGTGTTACTAAAGATAAGACCTTAGGAAAAATGGAGTTGGAATACGTACGACAGAGAATCAATAGCTTTGTATGTATATAGAATGTTGTTATGTTTAAGACTGACAACATTTTACAGATACAAAAAATCAAAAACATTGTTCTGCAATTAGATTAAAAACGTTTTCATCCAATTTGGTATCTATCAAAGTTCCAATTTTTTATAAATAGTACACTTTCAAGCTTCCCTTTTACTATTTTGTATTTTACGAAGATAGTCTGGATTTGCAACTTAAGTAAGGTCCGATTAAAATAACAGCTGTGCCATCACTTAGTGTCTCGTTTGGCTATATCCGCCTACTAGGTTTAAAGGCATGTTGTTAATATTATAGGAATAAAGGAATTAGTTTTTTAAACTGAACAACTTACTAATATTGATAGTTATAGATAGTACTATTTTAAATTTGATATATTAGTTATGGTGTAGCGTTGTTATTTTGTTAGTCTATATCAGCAAACACCAGGAAGATCAACTACAAAAACTCTACTACCTTATCTCGCCAACTAACCCAAATCGAAGCATTTATTAACCCTGATCTTTGCCTTCTTACATTAATAATAGAAACAAGGCATCAGGAAAGATGAATGACAAATAGCCTAAACCAAAACGACTTAGTGTTACAGTGGATCCATTTCGTAGATAACATAGTAAAACACCAAAGGCACATGACTATACACAGAGTGAGTCGGTGAGTCGCAGCAGCCCTTTAATACGGATGGTGGTATACCGTCAGGACCTGCATTTTTAGTTGCAACTAGCTAGACGTTTAATTTTGGATGATACTTCTTCTACTGTAAATGTATGGAGATATAAAGTCGATGAAAATGGCACTGATGGAACTGAAGTAAAATCGGTATCGTCTTTTTTTGTGTAAGCATTGGCTATCTTTGAGATCAGATAGTTCAAGGTTCAAGGGACTGTTTGAAAGCTTTCAAAAAATACGACCAAAAGAACTTAACATTTTCAAGGATCAGATAACAGAACCTATTTGATCTTAAGCAGAAAAATACTATATTTTCAAATAGTTGTTTTTTCAAGAAAAGAGTTTCTTCTAATAAACCTACAGTATTTGAAATAGTAAATACGTAAATAAATAAAAACTAGTTTACATGAAAAAATTTATTGCGATCTACATTTATTAATTTAATAATGATTCTGTCTTCATAGGTACATTCAAATTCCATTTTTCAAAATTTCAGTGCAAAAAGTTTTAATATTAACGAGCATGCTAAAAGAATTTTAAGAGGTACGAAACAAACCTTTCTATGTTAAGTAAATATTTCAATCAAACTACTACAGAATTATTTATATAATATTAATGAAAGTGTTAGGCGGGATCTAAGTTTTGTGTATTTTTCGCGTCATTTTTGATTTATATTGTTGTTGAAGAGTGTTTACATGTAAGTGGAAAGCCAATTTATATCAATGTTTAGACGGAGATTCTTACCAATTTCGTTTTAATATCTAAATATTTGGACTAGTGTTTGAAATAATACAAATTTGATTTTAAAGCCATAGAACCATTTATTTCTTTAATAAAATTTTTGTGAAAAAATTATCTGACAAAATATATAGATACTCTTCTATAAATTGTTTGCTTTTTTAAATCTTAACAATCCTCGCATATATAGGGTGCTTCTAAAAAGTGCCATTAAATGAAAGTCGAATCTTCAAAAAATTATAAAACTGTTCTGCTTTCCTCTGATCGTCTTCATTTCTAAAGGATAATAAAAAAAAGTTGGGAAAACACATTTTATTAATAATTATCTTCCCTCAAATTATTCGTTTAAAAAGTTATTTGCTTTTATGAAAACATTTAATAAAATTAAATACGCTAAAGATTTGTCAAACTCTTGTATTTCACAAAAAACTTATATATCTTAGTGTGTGACTATATTTAATCTTTTTTGCATTCAAAATTTCTGGCGAAGAGTCCAACAATACGATCTCCAAATTTTCAGCTCCAACTGCCTGTTTCTAGGATAGTGCCACATGACACAATTGTTTTAGGTATTTTGTGTAGTCCTGAGGAATTCACAAACTCTATTTAATCTCAGAGTTCATATGCGTTTAGGTCACATGTAACCAATTTTGTAATAAGTCTCTAAACTTAGTTACCACAGCATATTATCCCACCTGTATGATATAGTCTTGAAGAAGTTTAGAAAATGGAATTTAATTTTTGTGAAATACAAAGTGTAAAAGTATCAACACGAAATTATACATTTGAAAATATTATAACGATCAGTTTGGCAAATTCTTCTACTTCTTTTTATATCGTTTACCTGAGGGAAGACGACGGCACACAAAAAAAAGACAGAGATAGTGTTAGTTGTTGTGGACTCACCTGCAATAAATAAAAGTAAAGAAGTTCTAAGTTAATCACTAAATGATATTGGTACGTAGTGGAATGCATTCTCCTTGACACCTCCCATTACAATCCTGTAACGTAGCATTGGCTTGCGTTACTTCAATTAAATTAATTTATTAGACCAGTTTTACATCATACCAAAGAAAAACAAATAGAAAAAACACTAGGGTATAGGGAGAAACTAAAAAGGTTTTAAAACAAGTATTTTAAAAAACTGTAAGATCCGCTCTGATAATTTTATCACCAGATTTATAAAGCAAGTTAACTTTTTTAGATATAGTGACGGTCTAGTTATACAGGATGGGCCGGATTTAATTTCATCTCGTAAACCGCAAGATATACAATGTCGACTAAATCTAGAGGTGTTCAACAAAATCCGTGATTTTCGTATTAACTTATTATAAAATATGTACATAAAAATTATTAAAAGTATTTGTTATAAATAAAGGACCACCATCCAGTTACTTTTTTTAATAAGTAACTGGAATTTTGACTGTATTTTTATAACTTTTGTACACAAGTAACTAAGTACAACTATATGTTCCGCTTAATTATGTCATCAGCTTTGTAGTTTCTTATTATTCAGAGGTTGGCGAAAGAGGCCCCTGCCAAGGGCGAAAGAGGAAGGCGGTGCAAAATTCACCCTAAACAACAAAAACAAACAAATATTTGGATAGTACACTAAAAGGACACACTGGTACACGATGATCGTCTAAAAGACAGGCCATTACTTTAATTGAGAAAAATGTTTACATACTGCTATAAAAAAAAAAAGATAAATAATCAAGACTGGAATAATTAAACTGTTTATGAAGCCCCTAGCATTATAAAAAATATTGATTTCAAATTTATCTGCCTACTTGATATGTGGTCCGAAATACTGATATCAATTGCAAAAATAAGTCACTTTAAGCCAAAGACATGACTCTTAACATTGCGTCAAAACTTTTAAATGGACTGTTGAAGAAAATTTAAAATCGCCGAGAAGATGGTGTAGATGACATCCTTGACAAAGCTGTATCAACATGTGATGAAATTGGCGTTGTCATTTTCCAAATAAACGAATTAAGAGAGTAAAGACCTTACCATCGAAAATGGCTATGCATGAGAGCTGCCTCGTCTTACAAAAACAAGAATTCCAACGAGAGTGCTTTTGTGTTTATGATAAGTTAACGGAAATAAGAAACAAGTCAGAAGCCTACTCAAAAGTGCTTGAGAATTTTGGATTTTTATCTGGACCATCACTGCAAAAATGACAGTTGCTAATTTAGAGACCTGTGCCAAAGATGTAGGCTTCAAGTACAGCAGAGACGTGGACACCCTCGAAATAGTAAGAAAAATAGGAAATTTTAAATTTCACATAAACGAGCTGCTTAACAACTTTGCCTCGGCTTCCCATTTAATGCTCTTGCAGACTATTTGTACATATGAACTGAGATATGCCTACCCTAATATTGAAATTGCATTGCGAATTTTTCCAACAATGCCCGTTAGCGTCGCATCGTGAGGAAGGACATTTAGTACACTATTTACGGTCAGGGATTGAACAAACACGCTTGACAAATTTAGCAACTTTGTCAACAGATTCAAAACTTAACTATGAAGATGTAATTAATGAATTCGCATCTATCAAAGCAAGAAAAGTTAAATTTTAAGCAAAAATAAGCGCAGGATTTCACGGACTAACAGTGCGTTTTTTTAATCATTATTTTTCAAATGTGTTTCATCAACATCAAAGCAAGACAAGTAGTTTAGAAACAGCATTTTATCAATTTTTTGAACTGTCTGGGAGCGGTTGTTTTAAGTTACGATAATTTGTAAGTTCCGTAGTTTTATATTCAACTTTCTTTTGTTTTTTTTTTAAGTTTATGTTTACAATATATCCAAAAAGAAAAATTATCATTTTTGCTATTTTTGTCCTTTAAGCCCTTTTCTAAATTACGTATGACTATATGAATTAACAAATCCATTTTATTGCCATTTACCACATTTATTTTATAATGTTTATGTTGCTGTGTCTTTATAGAGGCACTGGGCAGAGGGTATAGATTGGTGCTGCACGAAAAGGGTAGTTTCAGTGGTTGGTGGGCCAAGGGCGCAGGGACAGCAAGGTACGTCCCTGCTTATTATATAGTTTTTAACTCGAGTCAAATAATGTGAATCATTTGAAAGCTAATTTAATAAGTAATAATTTTTGATATTTTGATATTTCAAAAATTATGTAAAGTAAATTAAAAATTCGAGAATAGTTAAATTGGTTATCTCGACTGAAGGTCACATGGGCAAAGTCGTAGCATAAAAGAAACGATTTGATTTTAAAATCGATAAGAAGTATTCAGACGTTCAATTTTCAGATTTGTTATTGGCGTTACTAATGCTAAGCCAAGAAGAAGTTCTACACATCGCTAGCCCTTGTTTTTAGGAACCATGTCGCCGTTCAATTAGGATTTAGAAGTTGTATAAACTTCTAATAATTTCTGCAAAATTATTTGAGCCCTTTACCCCTTAAACTTCTTAAACTCCTTAAGTTTGTTAATGTGAAAATATTTGGTATATTTTCATCTAAAGCCTGCTCATGTAAAAACTATTCACTTCAGCTTGCACTATTAAAATAGTTGGTCTCTTTGTCTCTTAAGCCTGTCCGTATCAAAATATTTGATACCTTTACCAATTAGGTCTGACCATGTAAAAATATGTTGGTTTTTTACACCTTAAGACTGCCGATATGAAACTGTTTGAACCCCAGCCCATTAAAAAGTACCCAATATGTAGACACTTTATCTTTTTAAACTAAATATCAAATTCAGATACAAGTTCTATTCTGGAGTTCGTTAAACCTCGTACAAAAATCATTCTGTATGTTATTCGTGTTTGACTCACATTTATTTAAAACAATATTATTTTCATATACAACTACTTGTGCAATTACAAATGGAATACCCTATATATTTTTTCTTTAAAAATAAAATAGTAAAATATATAAATTATGGATTCTAAAATGAAAAATGAAGCAATTAGACTTATCAATCACTACTTACTCAGCTAGTACCTACTCGAGAAATAATTCTTAATGAGCTCATAAATCTAGTGAAAAAATTAGCAAAGCTTATCGTTAGCTTTTCTTATCAAGATTCACACGTAACAATAGAAAATTTCACTTGAAACTTCTCTATTAATACGAGAAATATAGGTATTTATCATAAATGTTATTTTTTTTGCAGTAATTGGGGTCTATTCTGTAACAATTCCTTTATATTTAACGGCCTTTAAAAATATTGGCGGCCTTTAAAAATATGTTTGTATTCGTTAATTTACTTCTGTCATTATTTAAACAGATTTCTTTAAGATAGTCCTCTAATGTATTTTAAAGATCCGTTTAAATGATGACAGAAGTAAAGAAGAAAATATTTTTAAAGGCCGTTAAATATAAAGGAATTGTTACAGAATAGACCCCTTTGTCTATATTATCAATTCGAATTAAGAATTGAAGTTGCCTTACTGTTTGTTTTTCAAATATTTTTTTTCTCGATTTTTTATTTTCGACATATTACGTGTATTATATACTTTTGGATGAAAATTGAAATAGAATAACCAAAAAAATTAAGAAAAATAATTTGGCTATTCCTCTAATTGGTTAATTATTGAGCCATTTATTGATTGGTTATTTTGATTAATTAACACAAAAACGTCAAAAAGATAAAAGTATCATAAAAGTCGAAAAAGTCAAATATGTTAAAAATTGTGTTGGTAGTAAAAAATTTAAAAAAAAACGCTAGAATAGTACCAGATGTCGAAAATTTGAAAAATGAAAGGTCAAAAATGTTATATGGTTAAAAATATTTACATTGCTATAATGTCAAAAAAAGCAACAACCTAAAAAATAAAAACCTCAAGAAAGTAGTATTAAAAAATAATAAACTTCAAATAAATCGTTATAAAATTAAAAAAAAAAATTGTATATACCTACTGTTAGTGTCAGGAGTATTAAAAATTCTAAAAAAAAATAACTTGAAAAAAGTCAAGAACGCCGAGAAAGATAAAATGAAGGTAACAAAATTGGGAACGTTGAGTTCTAAATAAATCTAAAATAGTTAAAAAAGTCAAAAAACGTCAAAATTATTGAAAGGCAGAATTAAAAAAAATATTAGTAAATAAATCGTTGAAATATCAAAAAATTGTTCAAAAAAACTCAAACACATTTAAAAAAAAGCTTAGAACAATCAAAACTATTTCGAAAGTAAAATCGTCAAATAATCTAAAATGGAAAAAATTATGTGGTGACAAAAATGTATAGTACCTATAAAAGTGCAAATGCACAAAAAACCTAATAGGTGTAATTAATAGAAGTAATTTTTATTAAAACATAAAAAAAAAATCAAAAACGTAAATAAACGTTTAAAAAATATCAAAAAGTCAAAAGACCGTTGAATATGTTAAATTCTGAAAATACCAAATAGTCAGAATAACATGTTAAAGGAAGGTCAAAAACAAATGGCAAGAAATTTGTATATTTAAATCTATAAAATATGAAAAAACGTCAGAAATATTAGATACCTATAATAAATTGTCTATTTTAAAGGAAACTTCAAACACATTTAAACTGTTTTGGAACGTTGCATCGTCAAATATATTTAAAATAAAATAAAAAGAAAAAAAAAATAAAATGTCGAAAAAAATGTCAAAGGCTTAATAAATGTCAAAATGTTTATTTTTGAACGTTACATTTTTGCGCCAATCAATCAGACCAATTCTAGATGAAAGAAATAACATGTTGTAAACAAAACAAATCCAAAATAAAAAATCATTTTCAATGGAATAAACAGCAAATCTGGTCCAATAAAATAAATACATTCGTTTATTTAATTGCGCCATTTTGAATTAAATTAAAAATCAACATCATTATTATTATCGATCGTGTGTTAGGTATAAAATAACAAAAGTAATGTTAGTGTTTTAAGTATTTACGGAAAAAACGAATCATTGACGGACGAATTTAGGGAAAATCGCAGGTATCAGCAAAAATATTAATTGATTAGGTATGTGTAGCGAGTAAAAAAACTGAACAAAGCATAAAGCGTGAACAATGCTTGCCACTAGCCTAGTTTCGAGCAAAATGGCAGAACTGATAAAGCTGGTTGATTGTTTAATAGTCAAAAACGATTTCATAGGAAATAAAAATGAATGTTTGTCTTACCATAGGCGTTACTTCTAATTTTACATTCAATAAAATGATTTTATTTTTATTTCGTAATATGGAGTCATCCATTTTTTCTTCTAAAGCAGATATTTGAAAAGTCACGCATGGCGCAGCTTACAATTTTTTTTTTAAACGAGAGTGTTAAGTCGAATCTGTTCCATTATATTATAAAAGTACAGCTGCGTCTGATGTGATAAATCAGTGATGTAACGGTTTCATATTTGTAAGTTAATCCAAAGTTTGTAAAATCGTTTTTTATGTATTTTATAAATATAGTTATGATTTAATCTTCCAAATTCTTTCATAGAACATAGAAAACCTACATACTATTAAATAGGGAGTTACTATTAATCATTCGTATGGGACTATTTTCAAAACTATGTAAGCTCAAAATCTGAAGATACCCTATATAAGGGGATTTGTAAAAATTATCTTGGTAATGAAGAAATTGTAAATTATAAATGTTTAGGAATCTTACTCCACGTGAAAGGTAAGATGATATATTTAGTTTGTCTAATTAATTATTTATTACTTTAATTGCATGCAAAATTAACAAATAATATCTATACTTATTTTCTAAAAAAAGATATTTTTATGTTCTAGAAGTTGCAGTTGTAAGTAATAGTTTTCAACAATTTGGTGAATATTGTTTCTTGACTGTAAATAAATATAATTTTTAACTATTTTTAATTTCACCAGGTAATCAAAGAATTATGAGCCAATATATCAGAAACCGCATTTGAATATTTTATTTTTTCACATTAGGCAAGTTTTATTCATTTTTAACCAAGTAATGTGCCTACTCATGTTCAATTTGTTTTAGTTTAGCCTAATTTTCGTATTGTTTGAGTAATAGACATTCACAAAATAGTGGATAGATGTCAAATAATTCTTCAGAAGGGTAAGTAAAACGGTTTTTATAAATAATTTTTTAAAGTTTATTGTGCATATATGCTTTTAATCCTCCAATCCATTCCAAGTCAGTGATATTATTAAAAGTAGGGAATAGTTTTTATATTTTTCAACCTTTTTAATTATTATATAGGGTGTGATTAAACATTTTCAATTATTAATAAGAATAAGAAACATTCTTTGTGTAAAAAACATCGTTATTTACTCTTTGAATACTAAATACCATTACAATATACTCCCAGATACTTTACATCAGATTTGTATGATATCTTTATTGTACTATCAACATTTATTTTATTATTTGTTTGCACCTAGGACGACTCTACTCTAAGAATCAGAGGATTACGATGACAATTGGTATCAGAATATGGAATAAAAAAATGCCGATGATGATGTCATTTTGTTTACACGCATTACCCTGTATATCCGAATATTATATTAAAAAAATGCAGAATTTAGAAATAAATTTGACCCTTTGTTGAAACTTTCTCGAAAACGAATAGATTCCCTTTTATCGAATTTAGTCCTTACTTGTGATACGCACTATATGTATTATAGCTTTTACGTCAATATTGCGATAAAGCTAAACAAAAGAACGCTTTTTTAAGTTGTCTTGAAAATTGCAGTCAATAAAGCAACGCTTTATTTGCTTCTGAGCTTCATAAAACTGAAAATCAGGTTTTCATTATAATTAATGGCCCTTCTCTATAAAGAGTTCGATTTCTTCAATAAATTCTTGATTTATTGTCGAGCGTCAAGAATTTTCTCTAAATGTGCGTCGTTAATAAAAAATTTGAATTTTTTTTTATTATATTGTCAGAAGGAGTTCGGTATTTTAATCTGTTTTAAATTAAATTTAATGATTTATTTTGCTACTTTCGACATTGATAACACAAACCAACAAAATAAGAAAAAATTGTTGGTGCCCGGAAATTCAAAAAATGGTTTTAGATTATATTGAATGTGCTGATTCTAAAACTGCCAGCAGATTGTTTCTATCAGCTCTAGTTTTTGAGATACAGGTTAATTGAATTTAGTTTTAATAGAAGGCAAAAATAAATGTCTAATAGTTATTTATGCAACAAGTACAAAAAGTAAATGTTTATTGCACTCGACGTGAAATTGTCCAATGAGGCCGTCAGGCCGAGTTGGACAATACGTCGAGTGCAATAAACACTTTTTGCACGAGTTGCATACAATGTTTTTTCTACGTTCATGCAACAACCAAAAAATGTTTTATTTAGGCGAAACTAAGTGCAGAAGAATAAAAAGCGTAATTCAATAGCAAAATATTTAATAACTAATAATTAGCATCGATTAATATTGAAAAAGTACTATAACTATGTTAAGAAAAATAATTTAACCAAAACTTTAGGAACAACTGTGTTATGAACAATAATTAAGCTTAAACGTTGTTTTTGCCACTAATATTAAAAGTAAATGTACAATTTGTACAATTTTCAATATTAATATTTTTTTTCACTAAATATAGTTCAATAAAGTTTTGGTTTCTGCATAAACGTAGAAAAAAATTAAAATAGAAATTCTTTACTCAAAATAGGAATCTAATTAGCCAAATATATACTTGGAATTGTCCTATACCTATTTAACCGGCATTACTTAATCGCATCTTCACTAATTACTTATTTTATACTTGGAACTGCCTATATGATCCGATTTTCCTGTACCTGCTTAATCCTTAAACTCAGAAACATAGTACCATGTGTCTATCTTCACCCACCATTCTCCATTTAGTATATTATTTAGTTTTTGAAAGTAAAGTTGTACTATCATTTTATGTATATTTTCGTCTTTTTATAGTGTTAAAACTAAAACAATGGCAGACGTAGCTATGTCAGATGTTTTTTGTTATGTATATGGCGAATACACTTTGAAAGAAACTATTCCTGACTTTGTGAAAAGAGCTTATGTTGCCTATTTTGGCCTTCATTTAAGAGACCAGGATAAATCTTGGGCTCCATATGTCGTGTGTAAAACATGTGCTGAACACTTGCGATAGTGGACAATTGGAAAGATGAAGTGCCTAAAGTTTGGTGTACTAATGGTTTGGAGGGTATTACAAAACCATTATCATAACTGCTATTTTTGTCTCGTTAATATTAAAGGCATTAATACAAACTATAGACATAAATGAACATATCCTGATCTAGATTCTGCAATAAGACCTGTACTGCACTTGGAAGAAATACTCAGTCCATCATTCAGCAATCTTTCTGAACGACAGAAAGATAATACAGAAACATCAACGTCTGATGAAGTTCAAAGAGTTCAATCAGAAAACGACAGCGAATTTGAAGCAGATTTAGTAACTCCTCAGCGTTTCAATCAACAAGTACTGAACGATCTCATAAGAGGCCTAAACCTCTCAAAGGAGCCTGTTGAGTTACTAGCATCCAGATTAAAAGAAAAGAACGTTCTTTGTCCTGGTACTAACTTTACATTTTTTTATAAAAGAGATAAGAATCTGCTGCCTTTTTTCGGTAACAATATAAAAGGAAAAAATGGGTCTGTCAGAATATGCTCCAGGCGACTGGCACCTTTTTATTGACAGTTAAAAATCTAGTTTAAAATGTGTCCTTTTACATAACGGTAACAAATGTGGTTTAATTCCTATTGGTCATTCTACTACCATGAAAGAGGAATATGAAACAATAGCACTAGTTGAAAAAAAATTATGTACCAAGAACATCAGTGGGCAACTTATGTTGATTTAAAAATGGTAAACTTCTTCCTTGGACAGCAAAGTGGATATACAAAATACCCCTGTTTTTGGAAGAGCGGGGCTAAAAATCAGCACTGGGTTTACAGAAATTGGCCTTTAAGAGATGATATGGTTCAAGGAAACCGTAATTCAACGAACCTTTGGGTACGAGAGAAAAATCTATCACCCCTACATATCAGGTTGACTGGGTTTACAGAAATTGGCCTTTAAGAGATGTTATGGTTCAAGGAAACCGTAATTCAACGAACCTTTGCATATCAGGTTGAGGCTTAGAAGCAATTTATGAAAGTTTTACGAGTCGGCACTTGTCACGTATGTTTCCTGGGATTAGCACGGAAAAACTAAAAGCTGGTATATTTGATGGCCATCAAATAAGGCAACCTACCAAAGATCAACAATTTACCACATCAATGAATGACACTTAATCTAACGCTTGGTGTAGTACAAAATTTTCTTGGGAATCGTACAGCAGAGAATTACATAGAATTAGTAGAAAGAAAGCTTTTAAATTTTAATATTTTTGGTTGTAACATGAGCATAAAAGTTCACTACTTCCACAACCAACTAGATCACTTTCCAGAAATGTAGGCGATTGTAGTGAAGAACAGCAAGAAAGATTCCGTCAGTACATTAAAACTATAGAAGATCGATATCAAGAATGATGAGATAGCTATATGGTGGGCGACTACTCTTGGAGCCTTCAGCGAGACTGCCCTAGTAAACTCCATGCTAGAAAGTCTTATAAAAGAACATTTTTAGGTGATAAGTGACTAATGTAAGTATGGATGTATGTGAATCTACTTTTTGTAATAAATACTATGTGTTTTTTTAACTATCAATAGCAATAGTTATAACGTAACATATATACAAGTTAAAAAATAGTAAATATTGCTTATCTTAAAAACTAGATCTGATAGACGATATCTAATGGCTGTTTTGGGTTTTGCACCCAAAAATTATCCAGGAACAGTTAAAAAACCGCAGGCAAAAAAATGTCTGTTGGCATCCATGAAGTTACATCGTATTTTTAACATATAGTGAGACATTATTTAGATATACTGAATATTATTTAAGATTCATAACCCACTAAACATAGAAACTTACAAAATTTTCGGCTTGCAACTAAAAGGTTTTATGAAAAAATTTAAAGCATTCTTATTTTTGTGTATTTGCAAAATAAAGTTGCAGAATATTTTCTACCATAAGTTAATTTTCGAAAACCTATTTAAGTTCAATAGCACAAAATATCCGCTTTAAAAATAATAAGTTGCAGAAACTTGCTGCAAGTTTATTTTCGCCTTATAAATAACTTATTTCGATAAAAGTATGTGGAAAATTTATTATAATTTTGCAAATTTTAGTTTATATTCGGGAGTTTTTAGTATGTTCTTAAACGAACATTTATATTTTTAAACTATGAATGAAGGTATGTAGGTACTTAAAATTAATTTTTGTAAATTATCAAAATCAAATTATCAAATATATTTCAAAACTTTATACACAGATTCAATAACATAAGTTTAGTAGGTACAAATAAAAACTTAACATGGATGTTTAATTTTCAAATTATCTTTTTCTAAATCTGATATGATTACAACCAGCCAAAAAATAATCCACATGATAAATGATTATTCAACAGAGTTTTGCATTCATTGTTTTCTCAATATTTCGAAAAGAACGAAATAATTCAGTTTGAACAGTTGAAGTGTAAATGGAGTGGTACATAGTGTATATCAAACTTGACTAAATGATCGGAACAGTGTAATAGCTTTGACTGCTGACAGAAGGTATTCGAATTCACGGTTTTCGTAAAGCTTATAAAATGTACCAAGTAATGTTTTATTTTGTTTATTTAAGAACACACTGATATTTTTACCCATACCTTCAGATATTTCCTTCCCTTTCATTAACACCTGAATTTTTTCTTAATATCATCTTATTTGCACTGCAAAATTTTGTATTACATTAACAAAGGCATGTTCTACAATAGGCAGTTAAAATATAAATTTAGTTTTAAGTGTGAACCTCGTTGTATAATCATCGGTTAACAACCATTATGGTAAAAGCATATTTATTTTAAAAATATCTCTAAATTACCTAATTCCTCATTTAGTTTTATACAATAAATTCAAGAGTTAAAAAATTAATTATGAATTTTCGCGAAAGATCGATATTATACAAATATTTTTCACATAAACCGAGTGTTTATAAGTGTCCATAAATAATCAAAATACTAGTCATTCGAAATGCAATCATGCAAATGTGCAGTGTGCAAGCATAAATTTAAATTGCTAAGATTTTAATGGTTACGTAAGTGGAAGATGTACTTTACGATTCTAGCAATATTAATTTTATAATAACTCCATGTGGCTCTAAATTTATATCGACAAATCGACTTTTATGTATTAAAATTCCGAAAATATATTTTTGTTTCTATGTAATGGTTTTTGCTATTTAATTTTATATTTTGACGAACTGCAGACTAAGTGAAATATCTAAAAATATACTTTATTAAGAATCTTTTCGTGTTTCAATTAATATACTCAATGTTATAATTTTCTCTTATCCAGCTTCACCATGCGAATGTTCAGTATTGAATCATTTTATATCCTAAAGATCTTTGGCAGTTCTATCAAACATATCATTTTAAAAAGTCATCCAAGCTGACATATTTTCTAATAAACATTTGGCTCTAACCTCAAGATATCTTCTGTGAACATTAGGATGCAAAATTAATATATTTTCCATTTTTTGTTCCATTTCCAAAACAATTCCAATTTTGTGTGAAAGAACATTTTTCTTATGTAATTAATGTTATCTTGCACTGTATAAAAACGATGTAAAATATTAATTTCCTCACTTTGTTTTGATGAAATATTGCCACACCTAACTAACAATGAATAAGGTAAAAAGTTAACAGTTCTACCATAATTTTACTTTCTCATGAAGATTATAACACATTTTTTACATTCAAAAATACAAAAAAATGAGGTTATGTGTTATAGTCCCTCTCATTATTTTTACTCTATATTTCGTTTATTAGATACCTATATAAGTATATAAGTATAATTACAGCGAAGTTTTTGCTTGATAGAAGCTATAATCAATTCAATATATTTACCGGTTAGGCATTACTTATTTCCAGTTAGTACATCATAAAATAACGATTCGTGACGGTTTTCATGAAGTTAAAACGTAATACAGACAAATATTACAGACGACTATGAACTATTGGAATATCTTCTTTTCATAGAATTCCAAAGCCAACTATTTGGTTTTTATAATGAACACTTAGTATTTTTTATATTATACTGGGTTGCTGTTAAAGATGGAAAATAGGAATATATATGAAAATAGGAATACAAGATTTAGAAACTTCATTTAGTCTACAGAAGTTTCCGAAGTGATAAATTTAATGAAGCGTTTAGAATATTTAATATCAAAATATCCAAACTGTTTTTATATTCAGGGTATTTATTATTAGCAAGTAACAATTGCATTGAAAATAAATAAAAATACTAACCTGTTGACCAGTTGACCTGCTCCCAATCATAGAAATTAAAATTTTGTCTAATTTTTAACATTTTCTTTAGATACCTCAGCGTCCTCAGCTATTATTTGATAGATTCTTAAATAATCTTGGGCCAACCTTGAATAATTATTGTAGCAATTTTTAACAAAAACACATTTATTTAAATAAATAATAAATTAAACAGTAATGAAAAATAAATAAATCTAACTGGGGAATGGATCAACTGTTCTCATTTTGATCCCTATTAATATTGAACAATGATATTGATGTAGTTTTTACAAGAATAAAGTAAACATCTGTTAAAAATGTTAATATATTTAAAAATAATTTAATAATTTCACTTTTACCTCTTAAAACAATCAGGATTGTTCAAATTTTAAATAGGTACCATAATTTATTAATATTATTTAATAATTATTTTAAATTAGGATTGGCAAAATGACTTTAATAGCATTTCGTAACGTGTTGCATATAATATTTGTTCTAATTTTGACTATAATATTTATAAAATTATGATTTGGTAAAAAATTACTGACATCTAGGCAACTAATATTACTTACTTTCTTGTATTATTAATTGCATATGATTAACTTTATTCTTTATTGAAAAATAAAAAAATTATATTAAATTATTATAAACGACTTGTTGTAGTGTGTTTATATTATTTGTTAACGTTGTTTAGATTTAAAAATTTGGCTTATTTTGTCGTTTATTGTGTTTTAATTATTTTGTTCTGATACAGAATGAAAAATAAGGACAAAAACAACATTATTACTAAGTTTTAAGTTGAACCAAATTCTATTTTATAAGTCAATCTGCCCTTTTTTGATTTAAACTTTCAGTAATAATGTATATTATTGATTTTATAAACAAAAAAGGTTTATTTTAATTTATTTTCTTTTCGTAACTGGTGACATTCTGAATTTTTCGGAACCAGGATTCATAATATCCAACATTATGCAACTGGTTGCGTAAAATAACTCATTCTTACACTTTCTGCGATTACAAAAAATATCACTTTATATGTCAAAATTAGAAAAAATTATTTAAATAAAAATTGACTTAGATATTTGCAACAAAAGGAATTTACGATTTTATGTAGTAATTTTAATGAGTCTCTGATTATTTATAGCAAACGTATTGGATAATTTCCGAATGAAATTTAGGAGAAATTCACTTTGATTTCAAGCTAAGTAAGTTTTTCAACTTTAACTTTTCCAGTCAAATATTTCATAAGATAAATATTCTAAACAATGAATAAAACATGATCAGTGTCTTCTAAAAGCGCAAGCGTATAACGAGAATACAAACTCCAACAAACAAATCGTACATACAAAGGATTTCATACTACCTTTGAAGTACAGAAACAACATTCAAATTCGCTTGGCATTTCTTCAATTTTTTCAGTCTTCTTCGTATCAGATCTCTTACTGTCGACCTATAATATCAACAGAGTAAAATAACGTTAAGCTTATTTCTATATTTTTACTTTTATTTTGTATATTCTAAATGTTTTAAAATTAAAATGTTCCATAATCCGGATAAATTTTGTGATAAATTATGTTGCTATAATTTAAACCCGTAAAGAAACAAATAAAATAGCAAAAAATCTAATCTTAATTACTACAAAAACTGGGTAATTCAATAATTTATTTCTTATTTAAAAAAAAAACGCTAATGTTCCTCAAGGCAGTGTATTGGATCCGAAATTTTACACTCTATTGACCCAAATATTCTGCAAACTACAGATAAACCAAACAAATCGGTAAATCTGCTCTTTATCAAATGCCATGGTAAATAAATCAATGAACCACATTTCCATTTAAAATATTATCAATGACGTCATCACACTGACACAGATGACCCCTAAAAGGAATATTTCACAACAGCATTTGAATATAAAAGTCAACGAGTTACAAAATAATAAATAATTCCTTTTATTTGCACCATATCAGTGTGGGACAAGGTTTCTAAATTGTTTGAAGAGTCATTCCATTATAGAGAAATCACCGTCAATCTCCTGGATAACAAGACAAGGGCAAAAAACGATAAATATCAATTTGGAATTTTTGTCTAACGAGCTGTACGCATCATACGTGACTCAAACTATAAAACCGACGAAAAACGTAACGCTTTTCAACGTTTTAACGCTATTTGACGTTTTTACGAAAAGTAATAAGACGAAAAACGTGGCGCTTTTCAACGTTTTTGACGTTATTTAGCATTTTCAACAAAAAGTAATCCTTAAAGGCGATGCTTTTCAATACACTATTCAAGTTTTCAAAATAGTCATGCGTAAACACAACAAAATAACGTTAACGCTGTCTGACGTTTTCGTCGATATTTATCGTTTTCAACAAAGAATAATGTGTAAAAGCGACAAAAAATGGTACGCTCTTTAAACTTTTTGATGAAATAGGTCGTTATCAATGGAAAGTAATGCATGAAAAAGGCGAAAAACGTTACGATTTTCACGCTATTCGCTATTTGACGTTTTCAACGTAAAGTCAAGCGCGAAAAAGACGAAAAGTGTTAAGCTCTTCAATAAAAAGTAATGCTTAAAAGCAACAAAGAACGCAATACTTTTCGACGTTTTCAACTAAAATTAAAACGTTATGGTGACGAAAAAGGGGACGTTTTCCAACGCTATTCGCTATTGACGTTTACAACGTAAAATAAGGCGCGAAAACGACAAAAAACGTAAACATTTTCAATGTTTTCGCCGTTATTCGACCTTTTGAACGGAAGGTAACGCGTACTTTGTTTCGAATCTAAAAGTCAAGAGTACAGATACAGGTCCTTTTTAAAAGGTAAACTATTGCTTCAGATATAAATGAAATAATATTAAATCAGTTCCAGTATCCTATTACGCATGCATACTACAATTATACGAAACCGTAGAAGGGCCAGAAAATATTTTTTTATTTTTATGAAACTTGATTTTTCTGACTTGTAACTCAGAAAAATATACTTGTATATAGCAGTTTTCTTCCTTTACCTACGTTTATACCGAACTGGTTGATTAATAATATCATAAATGTTCAGATTCAGAATTTGTGTAATGAAAAATACAGTTTTAAATGCAGGTACACAGTTCACAATCTGGCGAATGGACTAAGTATCCGTAGCCAAGGGAAACCTAAATTTAATCACACACACACACAGTTCACAATGAGTTATTTTCTTAATGACAATATATTTTATTTAATTTTTGAATCAAATGGACAATAAATGCAACCTTCTAGAATGCTTTCTTTATCTAAATGTAAATATTATGGTTTTCAATAGATATTTTTAAGGGTTTAACAAGAACGCTATCAACAATTTAGTATATTACCAGAGATATTATTTAAAAATATCGCCTCTACATAAGAACGAGTATGCTTATTTCGACATAATATATCAGAAAACAGACAAATACGTATACAGTGTATAAAAAGTTGTACTTACTTCAAACACAACCTGTTTTTAAATTGTACCGGGTTGCTAAATAATAAGAGAGGACGCCTGGTACTCCACCTTGTACGACTGTTTTGAATAATTTAATTTGTAATGTACAAAATAATGTAAACTATCTTAAAAATGTTTATAGAAAATTATAATCATTTTAATATGAATCTTTTTAATTTAGTAACTATGATCTAGAAATGAAATTAAGTTCAGGTTTTTTTTTTCGTAAAAAAAAACTTGGCTCATTGTAAACTTCGTACTGTGATATTTTAAGATAAACTTGTTGAATTTCCAATGTTACGTATCAACCGCTTCGGAGTAATCGTACTGTAATAATACTACTATTTTACTGGCTTATGCGATGTTTTTGAGCTCGGTCAGAATATTCTATTTTGAGTTACAAGTGAGAAAAATAAATTTTTCTGAGTTCTCAGTTATAATAATTTATTATTTTGAGTAACAAGTCAGAAAAATCGATATTTCTGAGTTCTCGATAAAAACATATTTGTGGCCCTTCTTCGTTTCCGTTCAATTAGAAACTTCTTTTTACTAAAGTACCACTATAGAAGTAACAATATTTATACTTACCGAAGGCGATACGCACTCCTTCGGCGTACTGGGAATCAGCTGCGTCTCGTCCTGAGCTAGCGGAGCTACGGTCGAGGAAGGTGCGTTCTGATAGAGCTCGTCGACGACGAACCCGAACTTTCGTTGCGAAGAAGGCGAAGCGGTCTGCGGCGGACCCTCGTTGGTTGGAAGACAAGGCAGCGTGGAAGAGTTGCTCCTGCGATGACGGTTGGGGAAGTGGTCGAAGTTGCGGTAGCAACCGGTGCCGGTCTGGGCTTGGTTGCTGCGCCCGCCCGCTATCGACTCCCCCTCGGTGCTGTTGCCATCGGCGTGCGACATATTGTGGCCTACCGACATATCTGAGCATGTCAGCGTGATGGGTTCGAATCGGAGCGATGGACGGCCATGCGTGCGTTCAGCGACAACGGACAGACGTCGGGGTTGGGGCGCAAGACGTGTTGGCAGAACGGTGGTACCGGTATTAGTTGATTAGTTTTTAAATGTATGCGGAATTATTACTAATGTAGCGGTTAGAAATTTATTTAATCGGTTTTTTACCAAAAATATATTTTGTTATTGTTAAAGCCGTACCTCATTGGGATACCATAGCGATGTCGCCAGCAGAGTACTGTCTCCAAACCAAACACATCTTGGTGCTGTATTTCGAATTGACGACGCTTCTACATCAAGGACGTAGCTAAGCCGTTACAAGGTCAGGTACCTGCCTACATATTTATTATTCAACAGGTTCAACGTAAATTCAATTGGCTATGCTGCTGGCGACATCTTCATTACATCCCAGTGAGGTATGGCGCTTTCCCATCAAGCTTCATCAGCCTAGCTATGCCAGCAAATCGAATAAACAAATGATTAGTAATAGCTACGAGAAGGTGAGAAAGGATACGTGTATACGGTTGCTGCTAACTATCAAAATTACATTAAAGCAGCGGTAAGTAGCCATAATTAGGTATACTGCAATCGATGTTTATTGCAAAAATAACGTAAAAGTATATTTTATGAACCTATTAGTAAATATAATAAAAATGTCGGATAAGTACCTAGATTTTGTAAAAATTGCAGGTATTTCATTCTATTTAAGAAAGGCGTCTGGACATCTGTTGGAAACCGCTTATCATAACAATTTCTGGATTTTTTTTTGTTTAGAATATGGGGCAAATTAAAATAATTAAAAATATATTTAACTTAATAGGTAAGTTGCCTCTATGTCGCGTGATATATAAATTTACAAAATTTTATTATGTTTATCACATTATTTTAAACCTTGTTTTCACGAAAACTGAACATTATTTTGAAGTGTGATGTTTTATTAGTTTTTTAATGTAAGTTGCAACGGAAAGCAAACCTGTAAATATGTTTAGGTTTGAAGAAAATTTGTTGACAAATCATTGATTCCCGATAATTTAGATGCCAAAATTCAAATTCTTTTTTAAAAAACTCTTTTATAAGGGGGTCTTTACAACCCCTAAACACACCTAATGAACGGTTTTCAATATTAAAATTAATGCCGGAAAGTATATTTTTCAAAAAGCTACGTTAAAAATAACTTCTACGTATACGGTAGACCTACAATATTAATACTGATATCTCGGTTTTTAAACTGAAATATACCGGAATGCCTGAATTGATTTTTGGACTAGATATTCTGAGTGATAAGTCACAAAGCAAATTCTTTTCTGGAAGTCACAGTACAATTTTTTCCACGAACAATTATTTCAAAAAGGGCTGCCAAAAACTATTCTCCAAGAAGTCCGGACTTAAACCTGCAGAATTTTTTCTGTTGTGATATCTGAAAACCAAGGTTCTTAGACCTGTACGAGCCTATTAGCTACAACATATAAAAAATAATTTACAGGTATTCTTCAGATAAAAAAAAGTTAGTTATTGGACTATTTTAAAAAATGGAACTCCTTCCGGGACATCTTGTATTTCAATTAACGTTTTATCATTTTATTTCCAATCAAAAAAAAATATTGTAGAAACCACATTGCTTTTGTAAACGTTTTAAGCTTTATGAAAATAGATTTCAGAAGTTTGTAGTGACTTTATTTTAGAATAAAAAAAAAGTTGATGATTTACGTTATTTTTGCAATTCAAGACCTCTTTTTAACCCATTGATTAAACTAGTTAAATTTAAATTGTTTCATCAATAAAGATTCCATATATAAATTATGAAATATTTCTAAGTATCTACAAAACATCTGTATAAGAAAGCATTTATTTACTTTTTAACGAAGCCTATATTTTGATTTGCAAAACTTTTTAGGTCTTTCAGTCTTCCTCGTCGAAAACAATGAAATAGTGTTTGTACCAAGTCTACCAATTTTTGAAAATAAAAAAAATATGTCTGTCATTTTGCATTTTTATAAAAACTATCCTTGTCACTCACTTCCAAAAGTCACAAATGTACAGTAGCAGCTATTTCTGGAGACATCCATTTTCCCATCGTTGAAGGTGAAACACTTTTATTACTTTTGTCTATATCTACTTTAAAAAAATAAAATTAATATTTTTTTTTGAGGTATAATTGAGAATTGCATCGAAAAATATTCTTTAAAAATTATAGTACCGATGTTGTCGTTGTATTAATTTTTTTAGTTTTATATTGTTTAATTAATTGTGAGAATAGTATATTAAAATACAAGTTGAAGAAGACCACATATTCCTTCACCAATTCGAAGTTTGGAGCCCCGAGCGACGAAGGAGCGAGTGGACGAACGAATGAGTGCGAGAATGGCCCTCTGCAATGTGTGTTTTACACTATTTTTCCACACCCACGTGGATATTACCTTATCTACGTACTGATTACAAAACGAAAAAGTATGCTATTGCTTTCAATTGAATGAATATATTTCATATTCATTCTAGGTAGTGAGAACACTGCAAAAAAATGAAATCTGCCAATCACCGTTCATATTTTGATCAACCGACTGCTATTATTTTTAACATTTTAAATAAGTGATCATTCTGTCAAACTAATTGTCAGTATATTTTTTAGTTATTGAGATTAAACATACATTACAATGGGTCATTCTTGTGTAGACTCAATAAATAATAGCATTTTTTATTTCGTCTATAATTATAAATAATTTGTTAATTTAAATTAAACTATATGAAGTCAATTTAATTACGAGTATTAAAGCAACGAAAATAAAAGAGTAGATGGTCTTGTGGTTAGCGTTCTTGTCTTCCACGCAGAGGTTTGGAGTTTGATTCTCGGATGGGGAAAAATGAAATTAACTTTTTTCTTTTGTTTTTTCGTTTATTTTGTTTTAAAAATTTTCTCTTTGTCACGACAAGAACTTTGCACCTTACCGTCATGTTGTGATAACTACATGCCTTGAATTAAATCCAAACTATAATTTAAATACTACATTCTTTACCCCATATTTTATAATGTTAAAATGTAATATCCATTTTTCAATCAGTGCTTACACCTAAAAATCTATTTTTTGAAGCCGAAATAGATTTTTTGTTTCATAAATAATTTAGAATGATGTAAAAATGTAGATATTTATTCGATTTGTAAAAAACAATTCTTTAAATGAACATTTTTCGGTGCGTTACTTGTATTATATGATAAAAAAAATAAAAATTTTAAAAACTGCAATATTCTAAAAGACTGTTAATCTGTAGTTAGTATAGCAGCTGCAATTAAAAAATAAATTATAATAACAATAGGAAATATCTATAATATACAGCGTGTTCGAAAAAGTTTTATACAAATAGGGAAAAAGTATAGGTATCTGAAATTTCACAAAAAAACGTTATTAATTAAATGTTTTGAATCACTTGGAAATCCCATAATGAAATATGAAATTTGTAAAAATAAAAAATTTCTTGTACACCCTTTAGTATTGTTTTTGGATTATTTATTGAATACTGTTATGTGAGCCATTTCATTATTCAGTCATGCTCTAATCCTCCAAGTCCCTCTCTGTCTTATTTGGCCTTTAAGGCTCAACTTGTCCGATTATCATACATAATTAAACCCCTTAAGACCAAACCTATGTGACGACTATGGCGGAGGAGCTTTCGATTAATGTTCGAGAAAGAACGAGAGTATTTAGTGAATATTCTGGCATATTCGCCAATATTTTAAATTTGTATATAAATACTGATGGAGGATGAACAAAGTTAGTTATTATATGGACAGTGAAGATAAATAGTAAACAGTTTAAAGACATTCGAAATATATATAAATTAGAATAATAGTGTTATAAAATAAATAAGTGTTTAAATAAATTATTAATAAATAAACTGTTGTTTAAAATAAACAAACATCACAATACATTAAATTAAAATCACTTAAGCATAAGTGCAATCATCTAAACTTGAGCATATTTTTTATTTCCCATCAACAATTTAATTAAAAGTCATATTTTGTTCTATATTGAAATTTAAAAGTATTTTACTCTTCTATATATATTATTATTTTAATTGCCCCTGCATATCTCCTATATTTTACAAAATTTAGTACTTCATTATGAATTCACAAGTGATGCAGAACTTTTTATCAAAGAATATGTTTTTGTGAAATGTAAGATAAAACTTTTTCCATTTGTACAAAACTGTATATATAAAAATTTGTGGAAGTAAGGATAATAATAATATACCTACAAAAAGTAGCTAGATAAAAAAATTACTGTGAATATTGGTAAGGCAATTAAAAAAAGTGATTATATAAAAATACAAAAATTAGACACAATGAGATTGTATTATCTTAAATTATTTTAAAAACTTAAGCAAAATCTCTATTAACAAAATATACAGTTTATGTACTGCAAGCTCTATTCAAAATTCAATTACTAAAATAAATGGAAAAAAGTGAATATAACAAAATTATCAGTTATAATACAGACCTGTTTTTCCAGTAATAAAATTTTTTGATATGCCCGAAAGCTATCAAAATGCCTGGTAAATTTAATTAAACCCTCTTGTGCATTTTCAAACTGAAAAACAAAGGCTTTTTTCTGTTATTTCATCTGACAAAATAGTCAATGAGTTTTATACTGATTAACCAAGCTTTTTTAAAATGTAGGGTATCGAGCGGAATACATTTGCACCCCATTTTTTCTCGGTGTTTTCTAGACTCTATGTACCCTTATATTGAAAAATTAATGTAGTTTCTTGAAATTAAATGGACCAGAAAGTTATTAAAAAAAATTAATTAAAAATTAATTTTAAGAAAATTCAAGTAAAATTTTGTATGGATTACCTTCATAGCATAAAAATATGCAACTACTGAAAACAGGGTGACGAACAAGAATAAATAATATGTAAAACTTCATACGTGAGATGCAAATGCACCCCACTTGGTGATACAGGTACATAATTCTTATAAACCTAAATTGAAAACAAACCAAGAAAAAATTGAAACATCTATCTATCTAAAAACATTCAGTTTGTGTGATATAAAATATACATACTCCCGCTCAGTATGTAATTACTATACTATTGCCCAATCGGTTTGTTTTCATGGTCTTTCCAAATAAAGATGTTTTGGTCGAAATTGAATCAATAAAATTTTTAGTGCTCTTGTATTACCATTGCTTAAAAATGCACAAAAGGGTCAAATACATTTACCTTCCAGCATATTGTTTGGATTTTCTATATAACATTCCCTTATCCGAATTTTTTTTAAGAAAGCATTTATGGCTATAAAGTTTTAAGCTACGCATTTCTGTCTTTATCTAGTTTTCCCTTCGTCTCACGTTCTGTTAGCTTTTTATTTTATTAAATCTAAAGAACAAATAATTCCGATAAAAATAAATCTCTTTAGCTGTAATGAATGATAATTTTCAGAAAATAAAATCTGCCAATATGCTTGCGGCCGCCCCCGACCGAGCAAACTGAACAAATTCGCAAAAAGACGGACAAGCTGATGCTTTGGAAGGAAAAACAGTCAAGAAAAACTGAAAAAATGGTGTTCGAAATAAGAGTGCTTGGTGTAGAATTTTTTTTTAATGCGGTTTACAAAATGGAACACAAGCGAGAGAATCATGCTTTTTTTTTCTTCGATAGATACGAACTTAAGGGTGTTTTATGAGTGTCTGCGAGTGTCTTCGTTTTCACCAATAAGGGCGCACTTTTCACCTGTTGAGAAGACAGCACAGTCTTAGCACAGGTGTCTAACAAAGACGTGCACATCAAAAGCAGAAGAAACGTTTACAGACTTTATTAAAGATAGAGAAATACTTTTTTTGCCACTTTTGGGTTTCTTGATGTAGAAGTAGAGAGCTCATATAGTCAGCGTTAGAGCTGACGATACCATTCACAATGTTTATTAAGAGATATAAGAGTCATTGACAAATTATGGAACTGATACCGCCACCTCCACACAAATGGCCAAATTAAAGTTTCTTAAAGAAATCCACATTTTACGAACAAAGTCCAACTCAAATAGACTCAAAGCTCTGACGTAACGTTCTAGGTAACCAGCATGCGTTCGGCAGTAAATAGTACTAACTTACATCTACATTTACTATGTATTTAGGAAGTAGCAGGCTTCATTTATTTAATTAGTAACAATATAAATGTAATTTAACATGTTCAGAGATCTCGGTTTTCCGCACATAAAGTACTTAAATATTAATATAAAATACTAAAATAAATCAGCACTATTTTTCTTTGGTATAATGCACAAGGTGAATAAAGGACGATTTAATAGAATGAAATATTTCTGAGACAGCAATAATACTGGTTGCTTACACCGTGACGTCACTTATCGTGTCTATTGGTGGTTGCACGTCAGCACTATTTTACTTTGGTCTTATGTACGAGGTGAATAAGGATCAATTTAATAGATGAAATATTTCTAAGAACAGCATTAATACTGGTTGCCTACATCGTGACGTCATACTAATCGTGTCTATTGGTGAATGCACGTATCCTGACTAACAAATGACTCTTAAACTAAGATTTACCTTTATTATCTATTCTCTTTGCTGTTTTTCAAAGAAAATCCATTGTCGAAAGAAACGAAATAGAATTATTAATGATTGTTTTCGATTGTTTAATGTAAATTATTGATTATTTAATAAAAACTGTAAACGCACATTGATTGCATAGTATGTCACAATTGAACAAAGAATGAAGCATCTTTAGAAGAAATAAAGATGAAAGTAAGTTCTTATGACGAATAGTAAAAATATCCATTATAACTATACCTAGTGCATACAATCCAGGACCACAAACTCATATAAAAAAATTACAAAAAATTATACCTCTAAAAAAAATAAGTTTAGTTATTTTTAATATTTAGTAAAATTTTAAAAATTATGGGTGTGTGATTTCCAACAATTTCTTTTATCTGAATTTTACCTTTTTTTGCTTAAATGCACTACATATCAATAACTAAACGTTTTTATAAAAGTTGTCATATTAAAAAAAAACAATAGTGTTTAGAACCAAACTTTTTATGGCTATTTTTCTACATACAAGACATTAAATATACAGACTGTCCAGCGACGGCGGGACACACTCTATATCTAATAAACTAATTGACGGATTTTGTTCATAATTGGTAAAAATAGTGAACATCTTTCAATCTAAAATATTTTGTTCTGTCTTTTACGCTTATAACGGAAGTATAAAGACAACTTTCTTATTTTGAATGGTACATCCCTATTTTTATTCCGGATTCTGATAGAACATAACATTTTAGGGTCACTTTTTATAGTAAATTGTATAGCTATAATTTGTAATTTAGAAAAAAAAAGACTATTGCGAGTGTTAAAATAATATTTATTTTTGGTTAAAATTAGGTAAAGTTTGAAAATGTTTTAATTGAATTATGGTGAAGAAGGTACTAATTATTAAATACATGACATTAAAACATCTCTTTACTAGATGGGAAAAAACATGTTTAACTTTAAAAAAAAAACTCAAATTTTGACTAACCTTAGCCAAAAATAAATATTAAAATTAAAATGGTAATTTTTTTTCAAAAATTCCAATTTTATCTATAAATGTTACAAAGTAACCCACCCTAAACCATAACATTTCATATTCTATCGAAATAAGTAATAAAAATTAGAGTGTCCATTTAAAATAAGAAAGTTGACATGTACTTCCGATATAAGCGGAAATGTCAGAATTCTCAAAATATTTTAGATGGAAAGATCATAATCTGTACCAATAATTATAAAAATCCGTTTATTGTTTGTCTCTCCGCTGCTGGACACCGTGTATATTTTTTAATTTAATAAAAATATATTATCTTTCTATATTAAAAACAGAACTATTTTTGTATATTCACTTTTATTCAATCTAAGAGAGACTCACTTTGGGATTCAAAAAGTGCTGAGAAAATAGTAGTGGTATAATTATAATCGATATTCATTAAAATAACCTCATGCAGGCTCACCTGTATCCACTATCACATCGATGAGATCCATACTCTTGGCGAACGCGTCCCTTAGATTGATATGATGAAACGAGACGATGCTGCCCTCCCTCTTGGCCCTATCCAGGGCCTCTCTCCTCTTCAGTGCCTTCTCTCTTCTCATTTGGTTCTTATAGAACTCAGCAAAATTATTGACTATGATAGGAATGGGCAACGCAATCACCAATACGCCACAAATACAACATACGCTTCCTATAACCTTTCCCAAAGGAGTAGTGGGATAAATGTCACCATAACCTACGGTTGTCATAGTGATACCCGCCCACCAGAACGTTTCTGGAATGCTTATGAACTTAGTACCGGGCTCCTCCTTTTCGGCGAAGTAGCAAAGGCTGGAGAAAATAAGCACTCCCATCGCTAGGAATAACATTAACAACCCCAGCTCCTTGTAGGAGTTTCGCAGAGTGAAGCCTAAGGACTGGAGGCCGGTGGAATGTCGGGCGAGTTTGAGGATACGCAATATTCGCATGATTCGAAATACTTGGACCACTCTTCGGACGTCTTGGAATTGATCGGTAGCGTTTTTGTTAGTTTCGAGCAGAAATAGCGATACGAAATAGGGAAGGATGGCTAATAGATCGATTATATTCAGTCCACCCTTGAAAAACTTCCACTTATTCGGCGAAGCACTAAACCGAAGAATGTATTCCAAGGAGAACCACGTTATGCAAACGGCTTCGACCATCGCTAACTGGGGGTTGTCTTGGACACTACCCTTCTCGTCATTGACCTGCATGCTGGGTATGGTGTTCAGGGTCAGTGCGATTGTTGACAGTATTATGAATAAGATTGAAACGATGGCTATCACCTGGAAGACAGTCGACAGTTGATCCGCTTGTTTTTTGATACACAATATTTTAAATCTGTCGTAATCGACTACAGGGGATAACTTTTAGTTCACATTGTTGCACCAAGTCAACACAAATAATTTATAATTATAAAGCTGATGAAAATCAATTCAAACGACTCAACATTGCTTAGTTGAATATACTATTATTTGGAAAGGTTTTCGTCAGCTATTCAAAATGGTTCTCGTTTTAATCCTGCTTTAGAATATATAGATACATTGTTATTATAACGGATTTAATAATTCATTAACGAGGTGCATTACCAGCACAGGGATCCTTTATTTGGTGAGGTTTGTGTTTTAAAATGCAATGTATTCGGTTCAATTTTTTTAATAAACTTCTCACTTTAAACTCCTCTAGTCATCAGCTACTTTTTAATAGTAAGCTCTTTACCGACATAGAAGGAATACTCTAATCAATTAGGCCTTGTCATCATGTAATGAGCGCAAGCGCAGCAGCCATGTTGAAATAGCGGCAATTCAAAAGTTTCGTACTGTTTTGATCGACAAAGCAATATTATCTCTACATACAAATTAATCATTAGTAAAAATCGTTGATGGCGTTTAACTTTTTTATAACTTTGTGGAAACATATAGTTGTGAGCAATTGAAAAGGTGGTTAAAGTGTCTTAGACATTTGCAACAAGGCAAAAAATGTGTTCCGATTGAGAGGTTAGGTGTATCAATACTTGTTTACTGTATAAAAAATTTATAAAAACAAATTATAATCATAACATTTTAATTAATTATGCCAACCAATATTAGTACTTGCAAAAACACTTTAATCAACATGAAAGTTTTTCATGAGTATAATTAATAAAATAAATTATTTATTAGTTTAAGGATCAACATGACATTTTTAATCATATTACTGTGTATACCGAAGTTGTTTTAATATTAAAAAACTATTGTGTAATACCAGTTAAAGAGTTTCTTCTGCTTGACCACTTTCTCCATGAAAATGTAGTGAACAAATATAAGTATCTTTAGTAACATCATCAATCGATCGAAAACCTTTTGCGCAATTTGAAGATGTTTTAATATGTATTTTGCCTGATAATTTGATAATTTTTTCCGATATTTTTAGCCAAAGCTTTGGAAAATTTATAAAATAATATGTATTGCCTTTGAATGTGTGTCACTTTTACATACTTCATAACAACACCGTTTCGTTTTCTTTTCCGCACACAGATAATATAATTATAATTGACAGCAAAAATTTATTTTTCAATTAAGACACTTATTATTACTTTATATTTTCTTCCTTTTTTTGGATGAATATACTTAAATTAGTATTTATCGATTATAATTTTTTTCACGTGGTCATTTTAACATGCTTGTTTACAAAAAACAGTACGAAAAAGATGACTTATATTGTGACGTATGCGCACAAAAAAAAATATGATGAAAAGGCCTATTAAGATTTAACCTGGGCACAATTGTTTCAGAAGCGATTAAAGTAGTATTCAACTTCACAAATGGTGTTTTGTAGCATATTCAAAGTCCGATAAAACAATTCAAAATTACTATCATTTTTCTAAATAATTATCGAATTTGTTAGTATAATACGAAATGTTTTCTAATATGTAATTTTAATAGGCATGAATCTTGTATGTAGCATTATAATTAAAAATATTTATTAAATGACAGTTTACATTCAATGCTGTTTGTCCCATTCGATTTAGACCAATAATAATGGAGATATAAACTTAAGTTCTTTTGGCATTGCTAGTGCACATTTATCATAAATGGCAACTAAATGACAGTTTACGTGGAATTCCGATTGTCCTAATACAATTCTAACTAATACTCATGTCCTCTTAGAAATGCTGCCACGTATGTTTTTTACTATAAATGACATCAACATAATAGTGCAGGTCCAATACCGTTTATCCCATCCAAATCAACTCAATAAAAATGGAGTTATAAGCTTAGGACGTTTGGGTAATGCTACTGCGCATGATAACTCTACTCTTCGTCGAGTACCGTGTTAGATTGTCATTCCTTTAGCTCTTCTTTGTCTTTGTCACCAGGAGCTTCTTGAACGTCTTCTCTGGTACTACGTCACCTCATCAGCTCCTCTTATCCGTCTTCAAGTCTTTAGAAGTATCTTTAACGTCTTCCCTAGTCCTACGTCATTCTTTCAGCACCTCTTCTTCGCCTTCTAGTATCCAGATACCTTTTTAACGTCCCTTAACCAAATATTTCAATGAACACGAGGATATTGGCGGAAATGTTACCAAAGTGATCTGAGTATCCAAAAGACCCATATCTCATCTACTGCTGACAAGCCTCGAGCGCGTTCAATATTGGAAAATGTGCGATAACATACATATGATGATACATAATGTATAGCATATTCCTACAAAAACTTCACATTTCGTTAGTAATTATAGCGAAGCTATTGGTATCTTTGATGGTTACGATAATGATCCTTCCATTAAGAATAGATAGGCTTTATTGGCAGGGGTTCAATGTGATATCACAAATTGTTACACTATTATTCTGAAAAAGTTATAATTTTGCGAGGTAAGAGATACTCAATTAAAATTTAGTCGTAGAAAGCAACTTGTCTTTCAGAAACAAGTTTTTAATGTTTAAGCAGTGGAGCACACTAAGGATCAATCCTTGGGCTCATGCTTTTCTTAATGTACACAAGCTATTTCACTAGTAACCTACGATTTGCCGGCTTCAACTAAATAATCAATTAGCCTAATATACCGTCAGATAGTGACCGATTTAGGTGTCCCATTTCGCATACAAGCCTCGAAGAAGGTTGAAAAGTACGTCGATGTTGAGTAGAATAAAAGAAAATTTACGAGTGGCTCTTGGGGATAAGACATGGAAAATTCGATTTTCCTTATCAGAAAAATTTTATGAACCCAAAATGCACTTATACATTCAGGTCATTCAAGAAAATATATTTTTCGGACTAGTGACGATATACGTTTTCATACATTCGATGGGCTTGTGAGGAAAAATCTAGTAAAATCTCGATTTTTCCATAGAAGATTACGCCCTTATTTCAACCCTTTAGCCACTTGCAACATTAAAGCTTTTGGTTTTCCGAAGCCTACTTCTATTAATTAATCATATAGTGAAAACGACTTGCGTGGAAATATGGGCAAAAAATAACCTTTCATTTTTGTTGATGAAAATCGAATTTTCTATGTGTTATCCCCAGGAGCCACTCGTAAATTTACTTTCATTCTACTTAAAATCGATGTACTTTTCAACCCTCGTCGTGGCTTGTATGCGAAAATGGGGCACCTAAACCTGTATCTATCTGATGGTCTATAAGAAAAACATGCTACACGGTGGTCCACAATTATCCTAGCGACAATTGGGGTGTTAACCGCGGATAGCTCTAGCCGGAGGTGGTGTAGTTCGATAAATTAAAAGTTCTTAAAAGGGCGCTGTTATTCACAGATAACAAGAAAATAAATACTTGAATTAAGATTACCAAATACTGAACACTAAGATAATGCTTAACCTATAACGACGTATAAGCTCATAACGTGTTAGATAACCTATATTTTCAAATATACAATCACCCGGACAATCATCCAATGGTATATACTAAACTTAACACGTTTAACAGGACCCCGTCTCTGTGGCCTCCGAATAATTAGTTAACAGACAAACTTGGCTCCTTACTCTGAATATTCTCGAGTAGATTTTACCTGTTTAAAATGTATCACATTAATATCTTACTGTTTCCGATGGAGGGAACTTACTAAACTCCACTGATATGCGTACTTCGGCATAACTCATTAGCTGATGGGGTGTGTGCTTCTTCTTATTCGATAGAGCAATTGTACGGTGACTTCATACTGTAGTTACAGTGTCACAGGGACAAATACTGCTCCAGAACTTCCTTAGTATTTCAGAAACAACAGCTTCAGTAAAAGCTTGTGGCTCCACACAAAATTGGGAGGAGAAGGAAAGCCAGGGCCAAAGAAAAGGCGGCAGAAAGGCGGCAGAAAGGTGGTAGAAAAGCAGAAAGGCAGAAAGGTTCTACAAAATTAAAATAATATAAGCACTCGGTCATGGCAAACTAACCCTGGATTTTATTTGACAAAATGCCAGGATTCAATAAAATATCGAGACGTACTCTCAAATATCCACTAGTTCGCTAGAATAAATGTTGCCAATAAAAACAAAAGGATTCTTTTAAAATCAAATAAAAATACCCATCAAATAACACAGGGGCCTTCTATATAACAAATACGAACAGGTGTCAAAGTGATTCACATTTGGATAAATTTACCAAAAATACGCAACTCAACAGCCCAAACAAAAATTCTCCAAATCAATCAAATTAGTATACTTTATAATCCTAAATCGGCTGGTAAAAGATTACCCAAACCCAATGAAAATAACAATATGTCACTCCAATTTGGCCTTAAACACACCTCTCCTTTTTTATCTCAGAGTTTTTGACAAACCCCCATTGACAATGACTAGGAAGCTCGAACATTTTTTGGTAAATGGTATAAATCAGCAAAGTTTTATTACGCTCATATCAGAGGCCTTGACTTTTCAATATGCTGATGAGATGCAGATTTTAAAATCGTTCATTCTGCAGTATCATCATCCCAAATAACAACAATGACCGTTACTACTGTTGATTGTTTTGTTACACCATACTAAAAACTATGGTTTTAAACTATAGTGATATTGAAATAGGATTATCTTTCAAGTTCGTGTACGATATTGTTTTTAAAGGTTCTGATACAACGGCCAGGATATTTGGAGCTATAAAAGCCATAGTACTGGAAAAAGTAATAAATAATAAATATATACAAGCAGCTTCAAACATATTTTCCTTAGACGGGAGCTAAAAAATTGACATAAGTTACTACTATATGAAGGCAAAATAGGAGATTCTCCATAAACACTTTTTCACAGAATGTTAGTAGAAAAAGTTGCAGCGGCTAAATCATTTTTCACACCTGCACGTTGGTTATTTTCAGAGCCTATGGAATTGGCAGCTATAGTTTTCGAGGGTACTAACAGATCAATGTTTCTAAAGCAAAAGAAACACTTTTAACTGCTTCAGAACGGGGTTACTTTTGTATGAAATACTTATATTACCCTACTGTATCTGATATGCCACCAACTCAAGAAGTGGTTACTTCTAAGACACAATGCGCAGTAATGCGGTGTGAATGCAAAATGGGTTACCTTGTTCAGACTCTAGTGGCGAGTGCCAGATCAGGGATTGTTACAATTGAAATCAATGACTGTTTTGCCAATGCCACTTATTTAATTCCTTAAGGAGCGTGATCATACTTATCTACTAATTATTAAAAACTTATTTACACTTATCACCAATTTTAAAACCTGACGCTTAAAGACTTGCGTTCATTACAATTTATCATCAAACTAAGACATCAAAAGTTCGAAAACGGGTCGCTAGTTTGAATTTTATTTTTTGGTATTTTGACATTTTCGAATTTTGTAGGATTTTAAATATGTTAAAAGTAACATTTGTTGAGTTGAATACCATTTCAATAGTTTCTGAAGCAATTTTGCTCAGGTTAATGGGTAATTTTTCATAGTTAAACTAGTCTAGAGACAAAGTTTTGTTGGATAAATGGTAACAAGTTAAATCTAATCTTTAAACAGCAACGGAAACTCAGTAATATCTTTTTAGGTTACAACTAACAGTATTTTGTAAGCTGTCTGGTCAACGCTATCTTCTTCAGATCCCGCGAATGTTTCGAATCTTTCAAAGCCTGATAATTACTTGAAATTAAGTATTTGTTGTTCTGAATGAAAATATAATCGTTTCTATTTTAAAATTCTTTTGACGAAATCTGAATGTTCAACTTGAGTTCTGGAAAAAGTCGTACACACAAAACTATATCAGTACGAATACGAGGGAAGCTTTAACCAGAATTTAAATTTATTTATTTATTTACAGAATGTTTTCTGCTTCTGTTTTTCCTCTAATGTCGTCAATTCTTTAGCGTACCCAAAAGCCAGGTCTTTGTGAGAGATTTGTTAGAATTTTTTTATATGCCTAATAATGACTGATTCATTAAATTTAGGAATTAATAAATAAAATCTTACATGACAGTTGTCATTATAATTTTAAAATAAACTTAGATACATACTTTAATCATTGTATGATTAGAGGCAAGAAGCCATAAAAACTAAAAGAAGAGGAAGGTAAAACTTCAAGTATCTCTTGTATACATTTAATTTTTAAAAAATGAAAATCAGTTCCTACTAAAAAGATTAATATATTTAAAAAATATTATTTTGTTTTTTATTTAAAAATATTTTCATGTAAAAAATAAAGATTATTAGGTGGTTTAAAAATATTTTTTGCTCCGAGAAAGATAAATTTAACACCTTTGAGATATATTTGAGCTGACTTGGTACAAAAAGCAAACAAAAAATTAGTAATATTTTTATTTTTGTTATAGGAATATAAACACATTATAGTATATATTTTAATTTTTTTAAAAAATAAGCGTTTCAACTGTCATTGAAGTAAAAAGCTTTGATGAAGATTCTCATTTTATTCAGTTACATAGCTGCTCAGAATGTGGTGGTGCATAAGCTTTGTAATGCTATGATTTTGTTTAGTTTAGACGGACACATAGTGTACAGATAGGTATTTTGTAATATGTAATCATAGTCAACAAAAGAAAAATGAATAACTAAAAATAATTTACGAAATAAGTAGATATTATGTAGTTTTTAATTTTAGTTTATGGAAAAATCTACAACTCTTACAAATCAATAGTTATATATTTTATTCCGCATGGTTCATAAATTAAATAAAAATATTAATTTACAAAAGGGTTCACATATTCTATACTCTAAGAATCAAAAGTCTAAACTTCTAGGAAATTTTTGCAAATAATTTGAAAATCTGGACATTTATGATGATGATCTTACTGTAAATACTTTCTAATCAAATAAAAATATCTGAGCCTTCAAGAATTTTGTGACCTACTTAAATTAAAGAATGCCTTTTTTTTAATTGGGTTATTAGCAATATGCTTATCATATAACTAAATTAATTTGAACCAGAACAATATAATGTTTTTGTGTATATTGCCAGAACCTCCTAATAATGAAGCATATCATAACGAAGAACGAAGATACATTCCTTCATATAGTCCAGACCTGACACCTTGTGATTTTTTTCAATTTCTCATAAATGATATATTAAGGTGTATTCTTTGAGTCATTTGTTTTCGTATCTTTTATTTCGACAGATTATTAAAAAAAAGTATTTGAAGACAAGTTTTCTTAGATTGACAAGTGATTATTATTTCATTTAAATTATTTTTTATTTGTAAAAGTTGTAGAGTTTTCATAGTTAAATCAAAATAGTTTTATTTATTAAACCTTGGATTTAAGTTATAATTATAAAATGCAAACAATACAACACAGAAAACATGGATTAATAACGAAAAATGAGCATGCTTGTTTTATGTACAAAACATGGAACATAGAGCATTGATGCCAAAAAAAGAGAAGCGTTTATAATATATTTCTCTAAAATAATAAATTGATTTTATTTAATTATAGCTTCTAAAATTCGCGAAAAATAATTTTTAAAAAATATTTTTTATAAAATTTTGTTTTTTATCGGAATAATATACATATGCATTTGTTTTATGGTTTCACATTTCCTTTACCTCACGAAATCAACAATTCGTTTTACTCTATTTAACTAAATAATCTCTAGAACAGAGGTTCTCAACTTTTCTATACGTTATATGTCCTTTAATGCACAGTATTTTTTCCCAAAAAATACACACATCACTAAATCAAAATATATTAAACAACAAATATCTCTGGACATAGTGAGACTGGTGAGCTAATACGAAGTATAACTTACTGATGACCTAGAAGACTCAGTGCAGGATTCTTAAATTGATAGGATATTCACGATTCAACATAATAAACTAAGATGTATTTAAAAGAGAGTACAATAAGTTTATAACTCAGTTTCACAACCAAACCAATTAAAAAGATTGATGATAAGTTGGATTGCTATCATATAACTCTAGGGCCTGCTAGTAAAAATAACAAAATACTAAGGGTCATAAAATGCAAGAGTTGAGAGGGATTTTTATATATTTTTGAATTATCCCTAATGCTCGCTCATTCAGCCATTTAGAAAGAAAAAAAATGGCCAGAGAAGAGTGCTGCGGGTCTACAGACAGCTGGTAGGAAATACATGGGGATTTAAATCAGTTATAATGCATTGGCTTTATACTAAAGTTGTAATACCTGTTTTAATCTACTCATCGGTCATATGGTGGCACTAGGACTAAAAGCATAACTGCTAGCAAAAAAATTGGATAAGGTACAGAGACAGGCATATCTTTACAAACCTACTGCACTGATCATCTTGTACTGCTAAGTCGTCTTGTAGTGAAAAAAGAGGTTATGCTACTGGTACAAATGGATTTAGAAGGGAATTTTCAAGAAATGAATACAATGATATTACAAAAATTAAATTATGAAACCTTTTGATATTAAAATACTCAGAGACACTTAGTCTTAACCTGTGATTACTGGCATCAGTTTTCCAGGATGTGCCCAGATTATGTTAAATAACTGTTAGAGATCAGAAAGAAAGGGCAAAAGTACAATATTAAAATTATATAGGACTGCCAACAGTCCCTCCAGGTCCTGACAGAACATAATAAGGTTTCTCTTGCCGAGACATGAGAGAGTGTTGAGAAATGAGAAAACAGACATCTGAGCTTAGAAAACTAACTGGATCAGAAACTACATGTGTCATCTTAAGTCATTATGCTAAAGGAGGTACTAATGGAGTAGGTAACTAGATCTGGTGGAAACTTCAGTTCAGAATATTCATGAAGGTTCCATCCAAAGGCAGGCAAAATTAACTTCTATACCTTAGCAACCTTATGAGATGAGACACTGCGGCCTTAGAATATTAATCAGACGGGTTAGAAACTAAGAGGGGTCATTTAAATTGGTAGATAAAAGTGACCTTGGGATTCCAACAATCAAAGAAGAGATCAGAAACTTGAAACAAAGCTGCATAACTGCGCCAATATTGAAACGCAATCATTTAAGTTATTTCTTACTTACTTTAAGTTAAATGTCATTTCTAACTACGAACTTAACTCTTCTGAGCACGTATAGTTCAACCAGACACTTGATCAAATATTCTTCCACCTGATAATCAGAGACTATAGGTTCAAAATGTTTAACTGGCGCTGATTATCATTAAAGTGTCTGTGTTGTTGGTCATTATCTACGATAGTTGACAGTGACAGCTTAGTTATTTTAACAGTTATGATATCAATATTTGGGATCAATTTGCGAGAGTAAGGGAAATATTATAAATGAATTACGATAAAATACCTACCTACCTACCTACCCACATTGATCGTTAATCTGGTGTACAATTCCAACTTTTGAGAATCCCTGTTCTAGAATGAAGTATTTGCGTACTTGCAACATTGTGGATTGTGGGTAACATTAATTTGTTTCTGAACTGTTAATGAGGTTTAGGAATATACCCGAGCATTATATTTTACACTACACAAAAATGTTTGCGTTTAAAAAAAAACTAGAGCCAACTAAAAAAAAAAAATACTAACATTGTGGTGCAAAAATAAATGCTAAAGAAATTGTATTGGTGCTAGTATTAGTCAAGTAGTAAGTTTAATTATGAGAAGCATCATTTTAGATAGGAAGCTTATGTACACTGAAACTCGAACCCTTTATCATTCATAAACGGTCTAATTGGTTTGCTTGTCGACGTTTTTTTTTTTAATTTAAATTTTTCTAGCTTCAGTAACTTTATAAAGCTGTACATTCATACATTCAATGAGGTTACATCGATTGTTAGTAACTACTATTCAAATAAAGGTTTGGTTAATGACTAACTAAGGTTATACAAAAAAACTAAAAAGTAATCTTGTACGTTATATCACTACAGTTTGATTTCATATTGTCAGGTCTTTTAATGAAGTATGAAAAATAGAAAATGAATTTTATCCCCAAAACAATCAATTTAAACTTAGCAAACTTTTGAAATTGCGTTTGTTTGAATTTTTTATTTGAGAATAAATTAATTTAAAAAGAGATTAATTTTTTGAAATGTAATATTTTGAAATATATTATAATACTCCATCTTTAAGAAATGACCAATATAGTTTATTCCAAAAACTAAGTTATTGGTCAAGAATTTTCTTTATATCCTACTAATGCAGAGGCCATTTAACGACAGTTGATAGACAACAAAAATTTCCAAAATGAGACTTGCAGGTTAAATTTTTCTGATTTTTGAAATATCTTGTTATTTTAACTTGTTTTTTCTTTCGGAAATTGATACATAATTTGTCTAATGGGAAATAACGATGATATTCTACTTTGTAAAAAACGGTTTTGGACAAAGAGATTCCTGATCTCTGAATTGAAAACAGAGGCCGTAATAATGAATGGCTACCAGGATTGCCTAGTTTATCACTACAGTAGCTCTATTTTAACACGAGAATGTATTTTCATAGAGGTAGGTAATAATAAATAAAGACAGATTATACAACTAGCCAATGACAAACTTAGCGGTAATACCAAGGTAATCTGGTAAATTTATCAGGAGATAACCAACACTTAACAGTTTTATTTTGTCCTACTAGAAAAGATCTAACAAGAAGCAAACATGATAAGAAATAATTGTATACAAAAATAAATACCAGTGTCTTGTATGCCGATCACATTGTATCGGGATCTAAGAAAAAGGTGAGTTAAATTTAAAAAATTGAGAGCACAGCAAGAAAATAGGTTGTGGGTCAATAAGGAATGACTGGCAATAACAAGGGGTAGTTTAGTTTTAAATGGAAAATAGAAGGTGAGAATACATCAAAAAGAGAACCATACCTGCAGGAAGATTGGTAAAGCCAATGACAGCAAAATAAGTTTCCATGATACTAAAATTGGAATATACCGTACAGTTATTGATCCGATTGTGAAGTTTGACTGTATTTTATGGACGAGCAAATAATATGCTTTGTAGAATTTTTATGCAGATTAAAGAATGATATAATACTTTTACCGATGTTATTGTCTGAGTGGTTTTACAAAAAGTTATCAAAATGCCTACAGAACATTTAACATTCTGTTCAGGTTAAAATTGTACGCGTACCCTGGTAAAACGTCGTAATTTAATAACTTCCTTCTCTATGCCAAAACGAATCATCATAATTGCTAAAACCGTTCTGGCATATGCATGCGATGATCTAATTCGGTTGACCTGACAAGTCAATAAAAAAAACTATCAGAACGTCGAATAGCCTCCAAAAACACTGATTATGAAGGACATGACATTTCGAGGGAACGAAATTGCGATGTAGTTGGTCGTCACGTATGCCCATCACCATCAATATACTTTCTCTTAAATACAGTTAACGAATTACTCCAATAATGATGAATTTTTATTGATTCTTAGTCTGGAACCATTTGGGTTTGGTATAATTTTTGCGGAATATTATTGGGAAGAGTTTACCTTCTGTTCAATTAAACGTGGTTTTTATTTTTGTAATCCAAAAAAAACTAACATTTAAAATTATAAAAATTTTAATGAAATGAATGTAATATTTCTTTTGTTTTTATTCTGGAGGGCGATAAAATAAGATTGGCGACTGTTACAAAATAAGCAAAAATCCGTATGGAATATTTATATTAACTTTTATTTAAAGACAATAGTTGAATGTATCAATAACTATATAGGACAAGCACACCTTCCGACGTAAAAAAATGTATTAAAGCAACTGTAAACAATTTCATAAACAAAGGCACATTAACCTGAAACTGAAGGTTTCTAAAGCTCAAATGGAATCAACTAAAGTTAAATAGTGTTATTCTAAAAAAAGATACATACTATGAGTACTTGCTAATGGCCTGCTGCAGAACCAACAATAATTGCACGTAGTCCTAGACATAGAAAACATCATTTTACAATGAGTCCTTTATTAGATTCGAGGGATAATGTTTACTATCCCATTCATTCTCAAAATGAAGCTAGAGGGGTAGCAAAGAGAAGAAATTAAACATTATCAGCAGGATATAGGAATGAAGAATTTCAAGCTACTTCAGTTAAAATTAATCTAGAACTTATGATGTCATTATCAGTTATACCTATTGACATACAAGACATACGATTTAAGAAAACAATACCTAGACTTCCTCAATAGATTTATCACTGGACGTGACTTTATTGCCAAACACACACATTATGACTTTAGACTAACAATAACTGAGGTTAAAAAAACCTTAAAGAAGCGATGACACAGCTAAACCGTTCACCCATTTATTGGCCCACAGATAGAAATAAAAGACCTGAATTCTTTATTTTACGAAATATTTCAATAAACTACATCCAGGTTGATGAGGCAAATTTAATCTAATTTTATCTAATGAGGCATGTAACATTATTATTAAAAAGGAAAGCTATGTTCGACTAGTAAGCAGGGGGATAGACTGACAAAGCTTCAGACTGGACCTTGAAAAAAAAAATCAACTATTCACATCCGTTAAGAAGAGTAGAACAGCAAGATGAAGAACTACTTGTGTCCAATATACAGCCAGCTGCATAAGATGATATAACACCTATTGCCTAGCGAACAATAGATAATAACTATTCTAACAAGTATTAGAAATTAAAAATTAAAAAAAACCGACTTTAAAAACGTGCAGATGCCATCACTACATCTTAACCAAATTTATATGGGACCACCCCTGAGGTACCCCCTTACTAACAAAAAAAGTATCATATAAATCGGACAAGGTGGTAAAGCATTATCGCTAAACATACATAAAAAATGAAGAGTTTGAGGATTTTCTCATGGACCCAATTATTAGATTTTGACCAAATTTATATGGGACCACCCCCGCAATGGCCCCTTTCTAACAAAAAAAGAACTATTGAAATCGGACACCGTGTTAAAAAATTATCGTTGAACATACATAAAAAAAAAATATTGCGACGAATTGAGAACCTCCTCCTTTTTTGAAGTCGGTTAAAAAAATAAGATCTCTGTAAAAAGAAAGCTAAGGAGGAAGCCAGCGCTCCATCAGATAAAACCTAATGTAACAACGCCACCCAGCAGTTAAAATAAAATAAAATGAATCAAAAATGAATGTGAAGAACGCAACAATCAGAAATACAGAAGGCAACAATCAGGAATACAGACGGCAGCTGAACTAAAAATAACATACAAAAAGTTGACAAATTCGCAAGGCACCTAGAAAATATCTTCCAACTAAATGAAGAAAAATAATTACCTAAATGAGATCTTTCAGACAGAAATAACCAAATCATAAAATCAACCGCTCCAAAGGAAATTGTAAAGAATACAAAAACAAATATTGATCTTAAGAAAGCTTTTGGCTTTGATTTAATTACTGGACAAGTTTTAAAACATTTTCCTAAGAAAACCATAATAAAACTTACACACCTGTTTAATATCTAGGTTATTATGATCCCCGAATCAGAACAATCTCCAAACAGAGTTTCGTCATATAGATCATCTTTCTTGGTGTTGCGCAAGCTTTTGATGAAGTACGGCATTGTGACTCAAAATATAAACTGAATAAACAAGATGAAGCATACTCTGAATTGAAAGAAATCAAAGCAGGAGTATCAGAGGGAAGTGCCCTGGGATCCAAGTCTACCATCTGTAACGAAGCATTTTCAGACATATTTATTAAGCAAAAACAATGTTTATTTTGATGTTCTCTATCACCCGTAAAAGTTTGTCGGCAAATTTACCGAACATCTTTTATATTCCATTATTATTTTTCGAATCACAAAAAACTGATTATATTTGACAAAACTAAAAAAAGTACTTTTTTCAATATTTTTTGGAGCGATATCTGAAACATTGATTTGATTCAAAGAAGCTAAAGATATTAAAAAGCTCAAACTAATGAATTATATTTTTTAATGAATTAATAAAAAAAAAATAAAAACAAAAAAAAAATATAAGGAAATAGTTAAAAAAATCAAGAAAATTCAAATACATTTTTTAAATAAATCCAAAAAGAATTAACATCTCTTCTCAACAACATCTCGCAAAAACTACCTTCCGCCGAATTAGTTCAAGACCGCTGGATTACGTTTATATCGGAGAAAAGATAAATGATAACAAAGCCAAAAACATTTATTACAAAAATAGCAGGTCCATCTTCGATAGATATATGGCACTCTGAAAAACTTTTAGCATGAAAAAAAATAACATTCAGAAAAAGAAAACAGATAGTTAACCCAGTAAATGTGAATTTAGAATGAACTAAAGTAAAATACGTATTTATGCATAAAACGAACGGTTTATTTTGCGAAATAGAACATTTTGGAAGCTTTCCTGTATCATTTTTTAACTATACAAAGTTTAAAGAGCCTATTAATAATTGTTTACGTGCAACAACTATTTTAAAATCAAGAGGAAGCCACTTTTACAAAAGACTGCTGCTGAACAATAGGGCTAATGAGGCTCTAATTAGACCTAATTAGGCAATTTAACGTCGTGTCAAAAAATCTAATATGGCTAAGATTAACAACACAATTATAATATACCTACCTATAAGGCAAACAAAGTTTACTTACTTAATCAAAGTTTTTCATTAATGTTTGACTGTTTCTATTGTAAATCACAGCCAATTTTTAAATGTGTGTCATTTACGAGTAGAACTCTTGATCGATATTTTGTAGAATCCTGCATTAATTCTAAGTCACATAATTTAGATTGAAAGAATGCTATGGAGTTAAGCTCACCCTCTTTTAGTATTAGCATTAATAATAGGTAGTTAATATTTCATTATACATTTTTTTCTGTTATTCACATTTACTGGGCTATAATATACACAAAACACGCTGATTGATTTATTGACGTGATACAGCGAATATCAAATATTGAATTATTATACCTTATGTACTACATTTCTTCATATTTATATTGAATTGCCTCTTTTATATTTTATAGTAGGTATGTAGTAGAAAGATATGAGGCATATCGATGTCCAAATAAGTCATAAAAATGGTTTATGCGAACAGTCAACGTGTTTCCGAAGCAGTACCACGACATTTATGGGAGAAAAATTGGTATTTAAGCCGTTAATACAACCGACATGATATTTTTACGTTATTTGTAATAAATCGTTGTTTAATAAAGTTCAAATCGTTAGTAATTGATGACATATATACATAAGCGATACCTGTCGTTATAATTAAATTAATATAATTAACAATATGGCGGGTTGTAAATACCAATCTTTAAAATAATTTTTAATCAACGGGGGTAAATACCAAATACAGGTTGATTAATAAGAGTGTAACCAATGTTTTCCAATAAATGATTATTATTTAAAAAAAATCAACAGATGCCTACATAGTTGAATCACTGGATTTTCTCCCATGCGTCATTAAAGTAAAATATTAATAAAATATATACTTTTTTTATGTAGCATCATTGTCTACTGTTCGTACAATACAGGACAGCGATGTTATTGAAGGAATATCGTAAATAAACTACTCTATTTTATAAAGCAATAGAATTATATTAAAACTAAAAATCTGAATATAGAACGTTCTGTTTAGGTTCATTTACCTATCAATACGAAATACTTTAGGTTTTCCTATCCTAAGCATATATCCTAACATCAACAAGTTATCTTAATGGGTTCCATCTAAATATTCCATAAATAAATTCTTAAGCAGGGCCGCCGAGAGCCAGGCCGGGCCCCAGGACAATTCTCTAGATCGGGCCCCGTGATAAAAAAATATTGTTCCTCTTCTACTGAAATACAATTTTTTCTAAAAGAAAAAAAAAGGTCCTCACATCAAAATACTATTTCTCCCTCCTTTCTTCTAAAAAAAAAGAGGCCTCATTCGAAATAACTTCTCTACGCTAAAACTTACTTTTCTTCTGTTTATATTTCATTTTATTTTTAATAAACTTAACTTCCCTCTCTCATCTTGTGTCGAATTTCTCATGCAGAACGAAAAAACCTGTTGCCGGGCCCCCATTTCAGCCCGGGCCCCGGGAATTAGTCCCGGCTACCCCCCCCCCCCTCTAGTCGGCCCTGTTCTTAAGTATATTGTGTACCCTATTACAGAGCGCTGCCGTCATATTTCCTACATTACGAGGAATACACTAATAAAGTATACGAAATCAAATAATCCTTGTATTGCCAGCATACTGCAATTGTTATATTCGTAACGTCAACCTATAATTCAATTGACACTTCGATTCTAAATCGAACAGTTTAGTTAATCCATTAACGCCAGTGGATCAGATTTAAATACAACAATATTATTCAATTTTGTACTATTGGCGAATTGCATGTGACGGTAACTACATTTGGCTCTTATCCCCACCCCATGTGCATTGATATAGACCAGTGTTAACTTGCAGGAGTGCAGGACTACATTCATTGTTCCATTATCACCTGATAAGCTTGTTTCCAAACGTTACGATTACGAAATCATTTTTTTGCTCGCTTCAAAAATTTTCTAAGAGTCCTCGCTGTGGTTGCGAGTGATTCCAGTGTGCAGAACAGGTGAGCAAAGATCCGCTTTTATACTGTGATATAAACGTGACCCATAATTTTTTTTCGAAAGTAGGCCATCACCAACGAAGAGAGAGATACAAAACATGTCCGTGATAACTACGCATTGCTCCGAATTAAATACAAACTGTCATTTAAGAAGAACAATTGTGCGATGCGACATTCGTGATTTTTTCCAAAGCCTACTGTTTTTCGGTAGATGTCATTCTAATAATGTAAGTCAAACTTTGTTGCCCTCGCTTATGCCCAAAACACAGATTTGGGAAAAGATAAGCGTTGATGTAGCTTAGAAAAGGCAAAAGGAGATATCGCACAGACCTTGCTTTTATACACCGCTCTACTGGCGGAGTTGAATGTTAGATCACTGTGTGAATAACTACCGTATAAGTATTCTTGAAAAAAATGGTAGTGGTCGCTATTTACACATATTTGAATATAGCAATGCAATAACCAAACATTATCTGGTAAATTCTGACCAAATCTTTTCAAAGATATGTGGTACGTTACTATCTGCGTTCTTTCGAATAATCAACTACCACTAAAAGAAGACCCTGAGAGTATTCGAAAAAGTGGAAGGGGACACTTTGCATGAAAACTTAAGAAACAGGTTAGATATGTTTCATGCCATTGTCCTATCTTGTTTTACTCAAAATTTAGTTTTAAAAGATTTATGAATTCTGAAAGTTAGACGTGCTTTTTAAATTTAATACAGATACTATTGTGATCAGCGATTCTGGATTGGTTTCTTTGGTTTATATTAATGACTCATAGGAAAAAACTGTGCATCCAAGATGCAGCGTTATTGAAATACCTACCTACATATTTGGTCGATTAATCAACCCTTTATATTGGTTTACTACCATTGATATCTTACAACCTTTTGAAGTTGACTTATTTGGCAGATATGACGCTTGCCACATTCATACATATTTATATTGCGCCATCCACTACCAGTTAAATGTGTAAGCAAAGGATGTCAAAAGTTACATTATTCAAATCAAATTCTCTTGAGTTTGCAACCGGATTGATTTTTTCCTACAAGGTGTGTATAGCCTTTAAATAAATTTAAAAACATCTAATTTAAACTATGTTCATTGGTTAGTATCGCATACCAGATCTAATGCTATGTTACCAATTTATTAGGGAGAGAATGAAGCATATACATTATTTACAGAACCAAAATATCTACTTTTGGAGATTAGTCGCAGCGATGTAGATTAATGAGCTTGCAGAGTCTTTAACAATACCCATATTCCACGTGACCAATGTAACGTTACCAGTTGGCTAAAAGTATAATAACTTTGGCAGTAATAATGAGTATGAGATTAATTAGAAGAGGATGTTTATGCAGTAATCCTAAAATAAAGTCACTGATGTATTTGACGGGATAAGGATGTTGTTCAAGACTTTTTATAAATAAACTACTCTATTTTCTTCTCATCCATGAATATTTATTATTATACAATAATTAATCTTTGCGATATTATACACCCTAATAACTTAGTTCTCAATTTGTTCTCTAATAACTACAGTTCATGTTAAATTTAACATAAATTTGCTATATAATAGATTAACAAAGATATTGTACCACTTGAGTCGAAATAGCTATTTATTATGCAAGTGACGTTCACTTTTTAAGTACTCTCATCCAATATTTTTGGTTATGACTATTTTAATAATAAAATAGATTAGAATTACTTTGGCGTCCTTTGACAGGTAGAATTAATAGCACATTCGTCTACGGCTTATGCTGTAAATATACTCTTAGAAAATGAGAACCATTTCGTGCTCGTTGAAAAGAGTTGATGTATTGGTTCGTGTTGATTTACCTCTCTTTGGGTTTTTAACTGATGTCCTTTGGAACTAGAAGTTTTCAATGTCTTGAAGGTTTTGAAATAATGTTCCCGACACAAATATTTAAAAGTTGGAAACATTATTTATTTAAATTTTTGTAGTTTGTGTATTGTATAACTTCTGCATTACGAGGTAGGTAGAGTTCATGCTTAATCATAGAACCATTACCAGTAATCTCCTTAACACAACAAGAGAGGTCTCAGTTAACAAGGGATGCCTGCAGGAAGGAGTGTTATCTCCTCTTATGTGGACCTTGGTGGTTGATGACCTCTTATGGGAGTTACAGAGAGAAAACTTATACAGGCAAGCATTTGCAGACGACATAAGCATCGTAGTAAACGGTAAATTTGGGTCTGTTGTATCCGAAAGGATGCAGCGGGCACTAAATATCGTCGAAAGATGGTGCCTAAAAGAGGAATTGGCCACAAACCCGACAAAAACCTCTGTTGTTGCATTCACAAGAAAAAGGAACCTTCAAGGAATGAAGGAGCTTTATATGTGGGGACAACATCCAAAAATAGCAAAAGAGGTTAAATATCTTGGAATCACTCTTGATGACAAGCTTAGCTTCTGCAGCCATATAGAAAAAACAACATAAAAATCTGTAAAAATACTATGGGCCTGTAGACGGATGATAGGGAACGCATGAGGGCTTAAACCAAGTATGATGCACTGGCTATGGTTGTAGTACCTGTTATAACTTACTCATCAGTCATATGGTGGCACAAGACTAAAAGCATAACAGCTAACAGAAAATTAGACAAGGTACAAAGACTAGCCTGTCTAATAATAACAGGGGCATTTAGAACTATGCCCGCAACAGCAATGGAGCTACTGCTAGGTCTTCCTCCACTACACCTTGTGGTGGAGAAGGAGGCTATGGCGGCGGCATACAGGCTGTTTACTAATGGATTTCGATGGGAACTTTCGAGAAAAGGACACCACACAATGATATTAGAGAAATTAAAATAAAATCCGGTACTAAGAATGCCATCGGATAGAACGCCCATTATTCACGACTTCAGGAAACCTTTTAATATTCAAATACCAGAAAGGGCCAGAAGCCGGGAAAATAGGGAAAAACAAGACGAATCAATCTGATATACAGACGGTTCGAAAATGAAAAACAGGAGCTGGGATCTACCATGTGAACTCAGGGAGGACAATTAGTTTGAATCTGGGGTCATGCTAAATGACTCTCTTAGAGATAAGAGGATCGTTATCATGACAGACAGTCAAGCAGCCCTTAAAGCACTGAAAAGGGTAGAAGTACAATCTAAATCAATATTTGATTGCCAACAGTCCCTCCTGGCTCTGGTAGAACATAACAAGGTCACCCTTGAATGGGTGCCAGGACATGAGGAAGTGTTTGGAAACGAGAAAGCAGACCTCCTAGCAAGAAAGGGAGCGGAAAAAACTCTTATTGGACCAGAACCCACGTGTGGTATCTCATACCAACATGTTAAATGGTCGTTAAAGGAACAAATAAAAAGAGAACACCATAGGCTCTGGATGGAACTTCCTGGACTTAGACAGTCCGAAAGATTCATAGAGGGGCCATCCACGAGCAGACAACATTAACTGCTAAACCTGAGCAGAAGCGAACTCAAGGCCGTAATAGGACTCCTTACGGGACCCTGCGGCCTAAGAAGACACCTAAATATCTTAGGGATATCTGATGAGGAGGACAAAACTCCTATTCACATACTATGCCACTGCCGGAACCTGAAGAAATCGTGAAAGCGCCCATCAAACATATTCTTGAATTCATCAAGAAAATCAATCTGATGGGATAGAAACTGTGAAGGGTACAATAAACCTAGAGCTTCAGTACAAGTGGGTTTTGAACCACGCCCTAATTCAGATAGATAGATTGTATAACTTGCTAACAACATACATAAAGTATATTTTTCTTAGAAAATATATGTGAGTTTACCACGGCATTCTTTTGATTCGTATCGAGATAAGCTCTGAGAGTGATGGAAAAGGAATGATTTTTTAGTTTCTTCGTGAAAACAGTAGCACGATTTGTTAAGTCACGCCTCAACGCCTTGTCTGGGTTTGGACCAATGATTATATTCCTTGTAGCTGTATATTTGGCGGGTTTTATGCTTTTTGGGAAGTGACTTTGGATAATTGACTACTTGCATTGGCAAGGCTAGCGCCAAGATTCTTTAGCTTATAATTGTTTAACGTGCATCAATTTCAATAACAGATTTTGTTAAAAAGCAACTGTCATTGGAACCCAAATTACGTAACACTAATATAGCGTATTGCTAAAAAATAAATCTCAAGCAGTGACAGTAAATAATTAAGAATTCAAGACAATTAGATAAAAACACGTCTCTAGTGAGAAATGATGACAAAATAAAGAGATAATTTTGGAAGTCTGAGTAGCCTACTAAATCACAGTTATGAGATAATAAGATTTTTTATGATCAATATAGTATTTAGAGCACCATCTACAAGTACATATTAGGAGCCATATAATAAACTATACTAATTTACTACCTACCTATAATATAAGTATAATAAGTTATGAAAAAAATAAAGCAAATGGCAGACAATAATGGGTGAATAATGCATATCGACTAAAGTGGTACAATCCGTTTGAAAATGACAAGCATCATCTAGGTCAAATTTGAGAAATTGGTATATTCATAGCTTGGTTGCAAATTCACTGAACTTTATATTATGCATATTATGCAACATGGTTTGCACGGAATTACATCAACTAAGCTGATTAGGCAATAATTTCCATTAAAGCTGGTATTACTTGGAATTTAAAAAGCTCAAATGTTTCACAACAATATACACTCTCAAGCCATATGGAATTTTTAGTAAGCTGATTATGTGGCTTAACAAAATAGAAATTAAAAATCATAATGTGGTTAATCTTAAAATCGATATCTATTATAAAACGGCTTTTAATAATTATTTGGTTGGTCCCGTTTATTTAAAATGTCTATTTTAAATAAATCTGAGTAACTTTGGATTTTTTTTAGGAAATGCGTATAACTTTGGTTTTTTTTTTAGGAAATGCATATAACTTTGGTTCGATATCAACTTCATGGCAATATCATTTAGTAACAGTGTTGGGAAAAAACAATAAATAGTAGTTTGTAGGTTATTTAATAATATGACAGCCATTATTTTTTAATAGTATCTATGAATAAATATTCAAACTTTTGTTTTTGAGAATTTTTGGATCTAAACTGAATAAATCTTGATATTGATTTTAGAGCAAAGGCTAGTGTATACCTCACTACGCCTCGTGGAAATTGACTGACATATTTTTTGTTTGATTTAGGGTTTTAGTTGTTTGTCCCTTGTCAATTATAGACATCACGAAAAATCATGAATACCCATGGAAAAATCCTTTACAAAAAATATTTTCTTTTCTCCATAATTTACCATTGAACTTTTATTAATAATGAAAAGCTTTGATCCGTTGATGAGTTTGAAGCAACTGCGGATCTAAGGGGGTGGAGGAATGGGGCAATTGTTTCTCCTTTGAGCCTAATAACCCTAGTAGTTGATTCCGTTGACACCCAATAAAAAAAAGCCCGACCTAAAAACCCAGAAAATTGGATCCACCACTGGTTTTAAGATGAAGATGAGGTATAGGGAATGCTCAACATAAATGAAACTTTAATTAAGGTACTTTTAAATGGTGATATAAAATACAGGGTGGTCAATTTGAAAAACTGAGAAAATGATATATTCCTTACCCTGTACAGATTTGTTTCTAATTTAAAAAGCATACATAGGCATAAATGTTGATTAATATCGAAAACATTTTACGGTAAAAAAAGTGATTTTTAATTGTTTCTTTTTCCCTATACAGGTCATTGAAATCAATATTTTTATACAAAATTGGTTTTATCGTGTGAAATACCTTGTATAATCTCATACTAATTAGTATTGGTATAATAAGAGAAGCAAGGGCAATTCAAATATAAAATAAAATAGTTTCTTTTAAAAAAACCTAACTTTGTTATGTATTATTTTCTTCGAGAACCCTGTATTATTGAAATTATTTTTAAATTGTTGCTCTTATAGACCAAGGCGTTATCGGTGGCCCGCCCTGCATTGTTTATTAATAAATGTTTTAGCACAACCAAATTCAGTAGTATTCATTAAAGTAGAATCGATTAAATCCATTTTTTTGTTATATTTTTGCAAATATGAATTTGTTTTATTACGATGCCACCAAAAGTATTTGATAAGGGAACAAATGAAAAGCTAGTACTTCCCAAAAATAATTTATGTTAGATTATGATTCAATTACATAATTAATTTATATATTTATACAGGTTTGGAGATTTAAATGCGGACCATGTATTTTACAATGTATTAGACAAGGTACAATGTGCAACAAACAAAAATCGCTGATCAGCGCGGAGCGCCTGGCGCACGATACGTACGACTCCCATCACATTCCCACTTATATTCGTCTGTTATATATTCCGCGTTTAAATTTCTTAGGTACCTACATGAAATTAAAAAAAATCCAAAGTTATTCAGAGTAGGGCAAATACTTGAAAAATAAATATTTCCAATAGATCAAGAAATAGTAATTTTTAACCATTAATGAATTATATTAATAACAAAATTTAGCATTAATACTTTTTAAATTTGCATCAAGCAATTTTTATAAAATCATTAATTCATTTGTTTTTAAGAGTTCTTTGGTGTTGATATTTACTTTATTATACATATGTACAGTATTTCAAACTATCAATAATAATGGATTATTTAATATTTAATTAATAATAATTAAGATGAAAACAAAATATAACAAATAATTTTATTTGACATGATAATTTTAGTTAGTTAGTTAGTTAATATTAAGTTGGTACACAATTGAAATTTTTGTAAAGGAATGCCTGCTATCCCAACCTATATTTTCCCCGTTTTCATAGCGAATTGAAGATTTTTTATTTTCGTAAAAAAATTATATATGAGAGCTGATTCAAAAAATCTTTTGATATATGTATCGTTCTACAAATTTATAGAAAAAATTAAATTTATTTGATTAATAGAATAATAGCATCGAGTATCATCAGTCAAATCCCGTTAGTAAGAATCAAACGGCTTGACCGAGTAGACACTTCCTTTCAATAACGTTGAATCAGCAACAACAAATAAGGGGAAATTCTACAAGTACGTCCAAACGCACGCAATTCAACACGTTGGCTCCCAAGTCAAATTTCAAGATTCTTTTCTATTGTAACATATGCGTCACCGGTGATACGTGCTTATTGCAATTGGTTTTAAGAATGTACGATTGAAATTTAAAAAATTTAAACTAAAGAACTAGTACAAGAAGGAACTTACTAAAGTGGGAATCACCAGTGCATATACTGAAATATGTAAAAAATATAGTTTAGTTTGATATGAATTAAGTATAGCAACTGTTGTATTTATACATTTATTTTAACAAAGATACATATGGAAGCTAACGTGTTAAACAGTAGATGATGTTTTTAAATATAAATAAAAAATATAAGATAAAAAATAGTACTGAAAAGTTATAATACTCATAAAAAGTGACATGGGTCAATAAATATTAACTTTTTACAAATAATTTTAGGCAAAAAATGTCGAGAATTTCAATGTCCACAAAAGACATCATTATGAAATTTTAATAATAATGTGAATAAAAATATATTTACAAACAACATATTTGCACATTTCCCATGCAACTAGAATAATCTCATTTTAAATTCAATATAAAAAAAACGTAAAGATTTAACTTGATATCAACACCAAAAAAACATTCCTAAACAATTATATAACACACTTCCTTACAAAAACCAACAAAGAACACTAACTCCATCGTTCTTACCCTTGCAGCAATTGACGTAGTAGGCTTCTCCAGCATATCCCACAACCATTTTTGGTACTGTGAACACTTATCCTCTCCGAACTCTTCTTCGTCCCTCTGTCGCAAGGATTCCGCCTCCTTGCGCATCTCCTCGTGGACGTGTTCCTTCCTTTGGTGGTATTTGTGCTGGCAGCAGGATTCGAGGTAGAGTTCGTCCACGCCCCAGTACTCCAGGTCGTCGCTGAACGCCAGCACGCACATTTCGTCCACCAAATGGAGTTTTCCGGTACGGTAGAAGTTAAGGATGGACGAGAAGGATTTCGGATGACGATCGAAGAAGTATTCATTCTCTATGAGGGAGTAGTCGTCGCAGATTTCAGTCAGGGATTCGTGTGTGTTGCAGTCTCGAAGACGACCAAGTCTGAAACATAAGAAGCAGAAAATAGTTTTAGAAGAATCTAAGGATTAATTTATTTTGCAGTCATTTTAATGTTTTGTTTTATTTCTTGAATAACTTTACGGCAATAACGAAGTAGGGGGTGCCTAATTAATGTACGAGGAGTATTGTGGAAATGCGGCTGCTTCTCTAAGGTGTATTCTGAACGTTTTCCTTTGATAATTCATCCTATGCGTCGTATATTTGTGAGACTTGCTTAAAGGGACAGACACTGGATATGCATATTAAGTATCAATTACCAAAAGCAAAAGTAGCAGCTTAGTTTCGATAGGTTGGGATATTATAATTATTTTGAACAATATTCACCTACATTATTTGATGTTCATAAATAAGACAAGGCAGAAAAAAAGGAGCAAAAAATGGGAAAACTTTTGAATTTAAAATTTGCAGGACGTTGAACACATCCAGTTGTTAAAATGTCAAAAGAAGTAAAATATATTTTGGATTAAGTTTCTGTACATTGTAGCATATAGTTATTGCTTAATTTTAGGTATTAAGATAGTTAAATATACTGACCTTGTGTGCGGTAATCGATCCAAGGTCCTCCAGAGCACTTCATGCCTTACTCCGCCTACATTTATCACAACTCGTTTATTCAGTGCTTTTGATCTCATTATCATGAAGGGTTCGGGAGGCAGTGAAGACATAGACCTGCAAAAATATGCGATTGATTTTTTTAATAAATTAAATAATATAAGCAATGATTATAATAATATTAATGAAGGAAATTTAAGTTACGATGATAGGTCGATAGTTTGTAGGTCATAGGTTCGAACCCAACCTGGAATATATTTTTTTTTTAAATAAATTTTCAATTTGTTTTATATTGTTCTCATCCCTTGGTGTTCGGGAGTTTATTTGGATGTAATTCATTATTTTTCAATTGTTTCGACAAATTATAAACCGACAAAAATAGTTCATTTCATTTTTATTCTCATTTTAATTGTGTTTTTTAATTATAATTATTATATTCATTAAGCACTGAAAGCAGTAATAGTAGTAATAGAAACTCAGTCAAACTAAGGTGACATCAACCCAAAAGAAAGAATAATTAATATTATCAACTCTTTTATATATTTACAAAATTAGCTACCAAAGTAAAGAACACCCAATGCATTTATTTTACCTAAACAACATAATTTTGAGTCTGGAAAATCTACTGAGAGTAATGTATTCTGTAGAAATCAGTATATAGTAAAAACATTAGACAACATGGGTTAGGTTTTTCTACACTGACTTCTTTAACACCTTCTAAAAAGTAATTATAACTAGTTAACCAAGCTTTATAGATTTGAATTTAACACAAAGTTGATAATTCTGGTTAGGTCATATCTTTTTAACATACCTCTATTTGTACAGTGCCTTGGATACGAATCAGCTACCTTCTGTTAAACATCAGAAGTATGTCAGGGGTCTGTTTTGGGAACAATTGTTTTTATATTATTTATCAATGATATTCTAGCGAATATTGAAGTAAACAGTTTATTTTACTTAGAAGCTATTTCAAGAAGTTAAATCCATACGGGGCTGTCTTAATAAGCTACAATCAAACATTGATTTGTTAAATAATTATTAGTGTATTAAAAACAAAACTATATTTCTATATTTAAACGATAGGTAGTACCTAAATGTAACGTTAAGAAAGTTAATAAAAATATTAAAATTAATCCTCCTAAAATAAGGTTGGAAATGAATCTTGTCAATATCTCTTTTTGTTCCAATTTGATTTCTTGATCCTGTTTGATGCAGAAATAATAAGTGAATAATTATAAAAGCTAGAATAATAAATGGCAAAATAAAATGAAATTTAAAAAATCGGTTTAATGTTGCATTATCTACTGCAGAACCCCCCCCCCCCCCCAATTCCTTGAACTAGTATATTCCCTAGATAAGGAATTGCAGATATCTTATGTTTAGTATAATGTATTGATGCACTACTACCTAAAAGATCTATTGTGTCCCCTTCTGTCGCTAATGCATCAGGGAAATAGTCTCGATGCATCCCTTCCAATCTTATCTTCTCAAGGAGGGGTAGGATTTAGAGTGGCTTCAAGTTAGGTAGATCGCCCTCTTTTATTTGGTATGCTCTTAAGTGCCCTTGGATTCAAGGGCGACTCCAAGACGAATTTTCGGGGGGGGGGTCATTCCCTTTGTAGCATATTTTTTTTTAATAAAAGGCTTATAAATCGTAAGAATTTTCATCCCGGGGGGGGGGGGGGGCATGGACCCTATAGCCCCCCTTTGCAGCCGCCCTTGCTTGGATTCTGGATTGCTACACATTCAGTAAAAATGTGAATGGAGGTTTCGTCCTGTTCCTCGCAGAATCTGCACTATCTTCTTTTCTGGTTATATTCACCCAGAAGTATCTTAGTCTGTCCTAGGTAATTGGTTTTTCTAATTATCGGTTCTTAAATGTAATGTCATTTAGTAAAAAGGAATATATTGCTACTTTTATGTTAAAGTTACACAATACCTTACTGATGCGACCTGAACATAGAAGATCTCGGTGTTTATTTCGATCAATAATTAAGTTTTATTCCTCGCATTGATAAGAATACTGTAAATTCATGCCGCCTACTTGGATTTGTAATTCGAAATATAAAACAGTTTAAAGATGTATCCACTATGAATTTATTATTCTCATTCATAAGGTAAAAGCTGGAATATGGAAACATAATTTGGATTCTTATTTATAACATTTATATCTCATCAACTGAATGTATTCAAAGACGTTTTTTAAAGTAAAGTGATGATGTATAGATCAACAATATTTTTTTAAGGCAACATGGATTTATAAAACAGCTCGATCGAAATAAATACTAATTTAATCCAAATACATTTTATAAAATATCAACAATAAAACCCAAGTTGATTCAATCTACACAGATTTCAGCAAAGCTTTCATAAACTCGATAAATTTTTGGTAAAAAAGTTAGCCGAAATTAGTGTAAATAATGGAACTTTATAATAGTATAGTACACACCGAGGTGGGGAGAATTTCATTCCTGTCGTGAGACTAGTTAGATCACCGAGACGCGAAGCGTCGAGGTTAGCTATGATCTCGAGACAGGAATAAAACTTCCTACCGAGGTTTGTATACTATTTTATTTACAACCATCATATTTCTATCAAAGTTAATAAATCTGTTTCGTTCTGAATATACCTAAAATATTACATTTAACGACAAATTACCAAGCGCGAGGTTTTCTCAGAATAATCAAGTAAATATATTGTTACTGTGATTACGGGGTAAACAACTGTCACCAATATAAATAAATGTCAGATAAAGCCGGATATTAAATTCGCGAATAATAAATATCAATAAGTAGTTTGTTGTATTTTAGTTCATTGTTGTTTTTTATTGTTCGCCATTAAATAGGTATTATAAAATTTGTCAAAAAATGTGTTATTTTTTTTAAATATAAAAAATATTCATCTAGAATAGATGAAATAAGGGCGGGAAGTGAGGGCGGGAAGTGTGGGCGGAAAGTGAGGGCGGAAAGTGAGAGCGGGAAGTAGAGGTGTGTAATGTGACAGTTCCCAACCTTCAATGACGTTAGTAATGACAACATTACATATATGGTTGTAAATAAAAATATTTTCGATTTTACCTCTCCAACCGCTCACAGGCTTACAGGAATTTTTTTAAATTTTCTACTGTAAATATTTCATTTGGCGTACCTTAGGGTTCCCATCGGGGTTTACTATTATTTAATATTCATATTAATGGTATTTTTAGCTGTTTTAATTTTGACAAATATATGCAGATAATCTCAAAATATACCACTTCGTAAGTAATATTAAAGATTGTCAAAGAATATAAGATGATCTCAATTAACTAAAGACATTTATCTAGAAAAACAGCAAAATTGGGTATCAATATTTTTAAGATAACAAAACAGTAATAATTACAATTATTGTTGTTAATGAAATTAAATATATAGTTATAATTTTAAACGGCATACTACTTCAGTAACAAATAAAGCTAACAAGATGTTGCGTTTAATCATACGCTAATTTTACGATTTAAAAAATATCCAAATCCTTTAGTGCACTGAATATGGCTTACATAAATAGCATCCTTGATTACGGATCAACAATATGGAGTCATCAGTATCAAATATATGTATAGATAAGAAATGGAAAAATACAGAGTCTGTATTACAGACTAAATTTATTAAATTCGTTAATGACAAAGTATTCTTGGATTATAAGAATTAATTAACGTTTAAACTAACCTTTAGCTTTTTTGCTGTCAAATAGAAGAGTAATCACAGAATTTAAACCTATATAATATTAAAAGATATTTAATAACCTTGTAGACTCTATACAACTAAATAACTTTTTGTAGGTATGTTCCGACTCACAATACACAATAGATGGGAAGGAAGGCCTTTGATTTAAAAAAAATCTGATTAAAAATGGGGGGCTTTAGGGGGGTTGAAATTAAAAAGAAAATCATAAATCAAGCAAGCTCTATAGAAGATGATGTCCATTGATTATGAAAAACAATTAAAAAAAATGAAGGGTTAAGTGGAATGAAAAATATAAATAAATCCCAACTCAAAACAAACAATAATAACAACTTAAAGCTGTGGATCCAAGGGTCCCAGGTTCGAATCCCACCGTTGGCCGGGATTTTTTTATTTAATTTAATTATTTAAAATTAATTCTGCTGCCTTGGTAGGATTCCCCACTCGACCATTCACTATTGGGTTCTAATTAACAGTGCTGTTCCTAAAGTGGCGCTGGGAAACAGTAACAAAGCCTACACAGAATACGAGGCTAATGACCTTAGCAGTTGATGCCGATGACACCAAATTAAAAAAAAATGGCTTAAAATTTTTGGCAAAAATCATGTCCTATAACGGGACAAAGCCTATGGATTTAGAAAAATCTAAATAAAGTGGGGGTCAGGGGGGGTTCAAATAAAAAAAGTAGAAATTAAAAACCAAAACAATATCAACATGAAATGTTTAGTAAAAGTCAAGATCTATAAGGTAATGAAAAATAAAAAAATAAAAATTGGGAGAAAGGGGGGGTTGATATATTGAAAAAAATCCTAAGGCAGAAACAAAAAACGATATCAAATTGAAATCTTCAGGAAAAATCATGCTTTATAAGAGGATGAGGCCTATTGATTCTGAAACAATCTAATTGAAAATAGCGGTTAAGGGTGGTCTGTTAAACTGTCAAGAGTATAATATAGAATGCCAAGCATTATATATCTTTATTCTAGTTATTTGATGAATTTAAAAAATTAACCAATGAAAAATATTGTTGCATTTTAATATTTTTTTGTACCCTATGTTATTTTACCTATATCATCCAATGAAAGTGTTTGTAAATGGAATAACAGCGTTTTTAATTTCGATAAAACGCCTTTCGTAAAATAATTTAAAAATAATTCAATAAGACGTATAAAAACAAATATAAAACCAGCCACTTCTTGATTGAACCCCCATAGACAGATTTCCTGGTTCTATATTTTTTTGATGAAATTATTTTATGACCTTAGGAAACATAATATTGTACATCACTTGTGTAACAGAGATTTTTCACACTCGCGTGATTTTCGCACTCGGCTTATTTCTCGTGCGAAAATATTTCCACTCGTGTAAAAAATATCACTTTTCTCGCACATTCCATACTCGTAATATAATACACTATTTCGCAATACTATGAAGTGAGGTAAAGAGTAGACTGTAGTTTTGTTCTGCCCTGCTAAGCTGAAACGTCCTATCTAACAAAAATTCAGTTTTTGAGTAAAAGGTTGTGATGCAAACATGCCTCTACAACTGTTTTCCTATGCAAAAACGTCCTAACTACGAGATAAAACACTTGTTTCTTACATTCAGTTTCGTCCAATCGACCAAAAACAACACAATTATTAAGAATGTTTGTCAAATCTCTATTTACTAATTAAATTTGTCCTAAGTTTTGTATAACTTAAAGGTATCAAATAAAATAACGAAGCAGGAGGTCCTATCTGTCATAGTTAAAAAAGGCCGCGGGTGTTTCTTTTTTTAATGATTTTCAATATAACCGCATACCACATAATTAATTCCTTTATAATTTTTATTAATATTGTCCTATGTGTTTACCTTTTTTCAGATCCCTAAGGATAAACGTACTAATTAACAAATCAAAGTTTTGGACAACTACGAGATTTGCAAAGTATATGTATTAATTTTGTATTAATTTATATTACTTTAAGTTAACCTGTGCCAAAATTTTGTTCCTTCTGAAAAATATTTACACTGTGAACAATATAAAAACAGAAAATCGTTAATTTCTTAAACCTTTTAATGATTATCTAAAAATAATCGGTTATTTTCGATTAATCGATTGCCTAAAAATAATCTATTCTTTTCGAATAATAGATTATTTTTAATGAATCGATTATTTATTGATTATATATCACTAGGGTAGAGCAAGTTAGTTAATAGTTATACTGTTTGAAAAGAGTACAATAATGATAACAATAACTACACTTAATACAAACCCAAATCAAAAGTACAGCGATATTGACGCTTGTACAATGTTTTGAACCGAACTACCAATGCTAAAATTATTGGAAAAAATTGACACCCATTTTAAATTACAAATTACAAAGAGTCGCCACTGGATATCTATCTGTGTGTCTGTATCTACGATAATAAAAACGGATCAACAAGAAAAAAACAAATGTTAAAGTTAAGCTTCGAACTATCTTGCTGATTATATTTTGGGCACAGATTTTTAAGCTATTGCATAGCTTTTATCGCGGCCTTTGAGCGCGGCGACCGAATCAAAAAAAAAAACGAAACCGTAACGAAAAAACCTAACACCCCCCACTCCAACCGGCACAGCGGTGCGGCGTTAAACAATATTAACTTCTCATTTATTCAATAAAAGAAAATCGAAAAAGAAATTCCGTAACGAAAATAAACCTGGTGCGGCGTTGAAAGCCGTGCATCGTCTAATGTCGTTTCAGTTCGGCAGACTTCGGCACGATGTTTATGTGCGTGCGACTAGACGTATGCGTGTAGACTAGCTGCTAACTGCTCATAACTGATTCTATCTCTTTTAGACACAATTTCGGAAAAATTGAATTTGAAAATGAATAATAATCCACAAGAATCCACAACAAAATATGGGATATCAAGTCTCAAACTTGTGTTTCTTATTTCAGTTTCAATGATAAAAATTCCTGAATGTATTGTAATGTAATAAAAATATTTTAAACAATATTAATTTCTCATTTATTCAAAAAAAGAAAAAAAATTGTTTTCTTATCGGTCACCACGCTCAAAAAGTGTAACTTGAATTAATATCAAAGAAAAAAAATACTGCATAAATAAAATAAATAAATAATTATAATTGCATAAGTTGATAAAAAATGCTATGCAATAGCTTTACCGCGACAGTCCCCGAGTGCCACCCGTATTTTTTAATCTTTAATTATACTCTAAACTCCTTTTGATTAGATGGGTTGAACTGAATATATTTGATAACTTTACAGGAATGTCATGTGTTGGATATTGGACACATCAGATATTTTGGTTAATTGACATAAGATTATGTAAAATTATGCCAATTTAAATAGTTGATTTTAAAATAAATCAAAATCACCATGAATGAGCACATGATAATGGTTGGTAATTCTTTTTGTTTGAGAGTAGCCAAGATTGCGTTTTGGATAAATTGACGTTAACCGTATTTTTGAGTTCCTAATTGATGATAATGTTAATTTAGATTTCGATTTATGAATATAAAATAAAACAACAGATTAATTACATAATTTACTTTTATAATGTGTCAACCCAACTCAATGACAATTTACCCTCTTCAAGCTAACACATATTTTATAAAATAATTTCATAATTATTTTATGTAGTTCATTTTGAAAGCGCCTAACCCTTTAGGGGGCTGTGAAATACAGCGACTGTTGAATAAATATAAAACGATTTATTATTGTTTGCTGAGTTTTCTAGTATGGTTTTGTAGAATTTGCCTAGATTTTAAACTCTAATAAAGTTTTTATGGTAAATAAACTTTTACTTACATAATTTATTTACAAAAACGTATTCCTAATTAATTAATTAAACTATTGAAGACTTATATACACGTTCGTAAAAAAATATTAAAAAGCTACTAAAAACAAATGTGTATATTGGCTAATTTTGTCTTGCTCATAATTTTATTTTTACAGTATCTATATCTTATCGGGTTATAAGAATTACAAAATATTGTTATTTATTTTATATCTCTTATATCTATATACCTCTACCTATAACATTATATAGAGTGATTCACAAAAAAGTAAGCTCAACTTTAAAATAAATTAATCTTTTTCCACGATTACTACCCAAAGTAGGTTTTTGCGCTTCGAAATACAACCGCAGATTTGACGTTTTCCGCGAACTGTCATTAAGTGACAACTTTGTCGCTGCCGAGCGGAAAACTTGACAGCTTTGTTGCTCGCCTAATTTAAATTAGATATAATATAATATCTATTTTTACTAAATGCTTTTTAAGTTATTTGTACGTAGTTTGATGTTTTTTGTTTTATTATCCAAGTTTAACATTGACTTTGAATATCAACTCGGTTTTTATGATTAACGTAGATATAGGCAACACACTGTACACAACTTAAAATAATGTGTTTGTAGAAAAAATGTTGTGTGCATTTTGAGCGAAAAGTTCGTTGCCACTTTTTGTCTCAAGCGGCAAAGAATCACTTTTTGCTCTTAAGAGCAATCCAGTCCCTTCTGACGTCACACCGCACGGATCTAACGACCTCCCCTTAAAGTATTTGGAACCTTGTTCGCTACATAAATTTGGCAATGTCGTTTGTCGTGCGCTGAAGAATAATCATAGGATTGGGTAAGGTCCGATTACAATTACATGAACACAGGTATATATATCATCAATTGGCGAAGTAATTCGTTGGCTATCGCCGCCTACTGGGGGTTTAGTGGCTTGTTAATATTATAGGAATGTAGGAATACTATTTTTAAACCAAACAACTCAAATATTTTTTATTTATTGATGGTTATAGATGATATACAGGGTGTCCCAAAATTAGACGGTCATATTTTAACAGCGTAATTAACATCCTAAAATAGTAGTAAAAGTTCATATAAACATAGGTCCGAAAACGTTTCTTTTCCGAGATACAGGGTGTTAAAGGTGAAGTCCTGATACCATACTTTTGTAAATATTTTCTAAACGTTTAAAGATAATTAGGTAGAATTTGGTACAAATACTTACCTTTTAACGCTCCATTTATTGGACTAAACCCCAGTTTTTGATCATCTTCTTAGGTGAGTAAATTAGGGGAGCTTAGGGTAAAAAGTTTTTTTTGTTGATAGTTTTTAACATTTTTGACTATAAAATTTGGGAAACCAATATTTTCTGTATAATAAAGCTGCATTTGTTGCATCTCGGTAGGACGCGCCATTTTCAAGAGAAAGCATGTTACCTTATTCGAAAGTGGAAACAATAATTAGTAGGTCTGTAGAATCAGAAATTTAATTTTTTTTTAACTTTGGAAAACCGGTAACTAAAGAAATTTTAGAAAATATTTACAAAAATGTGCCATCTGAACTTCACTTGTAACACCCTGTATCTCGAAAACGAAACGTTTTCGGACCTATGTTTATATAAACTTTTACTCCTATTTTTAACCGACTTCAAAAAAGGAGGAGGTTCTCAATTCGTAGCGTTTTTTATAATTTTTTATGTATCTTTAGCGATAATGCTTTACCACCTTGTCCGATTTATATGATTCTTTTTTTGTTAGTAAGAGGATACTTCAGGGGTGGTCCCATATAAATTTGGTTAAGATGTGGTGACGGCATCTGCACGTTTTTGAATTCGGTTTTTTTAAATTTTTTATTTCTAATACTTGTAGGATGTAGATTACGCTATTAAAATATGACCGTCTAATTTCGGGACACCCTGTATATTGGAAATTCGAAACAATAGTTATGACGAAGCGGTGTTCTTCTAATTGTAATCGGACCCTAGGTATACGGATACGAAAAGTGATGAATTGGAGATAGGTAAATTGTATTTATTGTATTAAAGGAATAACAAATATAAGTACAATTAAATAAGTATATTAATATAACAATATTTTATGTCTGTATAAAATTTTTTTTTCACATAGATTATTAAATTAAAAAAATAACTATTAAAACACGAAATGTTAATTTTTCTCTTTTACAACACAAAATATACAATACTGTTGAATCAAAATTTTCTCTTGGCAGCAGGTGGTTTTTGTGACGCGACAATTATGATGATTTGCATCTTATGAATTAAAGCTAATTCTCTTTCAATCTTAAGGTGATCACACCCCTTATAATTTTTGGACAAGAATATCTCAAAATATTTAAATTTTGGCAAAATAAATTAGGCAATAATATCTAGAATATGCATATATTTTAATTCCTTCCAGTTTCCGAAAAAAACTAAAATGGCTTTAATTTTGAAATACCATAATGAAAATAAATGCATTTCTCGACAGCACTATTCTTAATATAATCCCCAAATTTAAGCTACTAATGTCTTGTTAATGATTTCTTAAAATTCGCCAAAATTAGTGGCTAAAACGCCTCGTTAAGTGCTATCTTCTGGTGTAAACTGGTGTAAATTGTTGCAAGAATCGAATAATGACAGAGTGTACGATACGATAGTTACAAGCGCGTTACACCAGAAGGCAGCACTTAACGAGGCGTTTTAGCCACTAATTTTGGCGAATTTTAAAAAATCATTACCAAGACATTAGGAGTTTAAATTTCGGGATTATATTAAGAATAGTGCTGTTGAGGAATGCATTTATTTTCATTATCATATTTGATTTTTTTTTCTCGGACACTGAAGGGTATTAAAACTTTAAAATATAGGCATATCTAGTTAATATTACCTAATTTATTTTGCCAAAATTTTAATTTTTTAACAAAATCACTTTTTGCAATATCCCTGCCCGAAAATTATAAAGGCTGCTTTATTCACCTTAATATACCAACATACAGGGTGTTTAAAAATTCATGCGACAAATTTCAGGAGGTGATTGCTCGTATGAAATTAAGATGGGTCTTTCCTATAACAAAATTTCCTCAGCCCACCCCTTTCCGAGATATCACTCTTAAGAGGTGCTAACTAAAATTGAGTTTCAATTTTTTTTCTAAAATTTCAGTAAAGCTAGAAACTGAAAATTCTGTAATTTTCGTGTACTCGCAAAGGACTAACCACGGTTATTTTTTCAATATTCCTGTAACATTATAGGGGGGTGAAATTAGCAACCCTTACTTTATTTCATTTCAAAACTTTTTTTCGAGATGAAGTTTTATGAAATAATTTTGTAATTTGAAATCCTTGTTTTATTGAAAATCTTTTTTTTTTATTTTTTTCCCAAAACCAATAGCTTCATAGAAAAAAATACTGTTTTCCACTCAATTTATTAAAAAAAATGATAAATTAGGGTGTTAATTTTTTTTTCTCTGAAGCTATTGGTTTTGGGAAAAAAATTCAAGAATAAAAAAAAATTAAATAAAACAAGAATTTCAAGTCATAATTTTATTTCATAAAAGTTCATCTCGAAAAAAAGTTTTGATATGAAATAAAGTAAGTGTTGCTAATTTCGCCCCCCTATAATGTAACAGAAATATTGAAAAAATACCCGTGGTTAGTCCTTTGCGATTACAGAATTTCAAGTTTCTAGCTTTACTGAAATTTTAGAAAAAAAAAATAAAAACTCAATTTTAGTCATCACCTTTTAAGGGTGATATTTCGAAAAGGGGTGGGCTGAGGAAATTTTGTTATAGGAAAGACGCATCTTAATTTCATACGAGCAAACACCTCCTAAATTTTGTCGCATGTATTTAGAAATACCCTGTATATTACACATTTTTTTAAGCGGGCAAAATTCTTGACAATCTCTTTTCCCTAATTGGCACATGTCGTATTTCTCTAGGATTTACTAACTCTGGCAGCAAACAATTAAAATAGAAATTTGTCAGCTGTGGTAGCATTTTTGCCTTCCAGAATTTTTCATTTCATAAATTAACTAAAAACTAAATTAAACCTAACAACGCCTCAACAACAAACTAAGACGATCACAATAATTTCGCACCTCTTCAAAAACAACTACCTATTTTTCGATACAGGAATTAACAAATTTAACTAAACAGCAGCTATCCTTTTAGCCACGGGCTTCATAGACTAGCAGCGTTGCCATATTCACTGGTATCATTGTTTTAATAGAATTAGTATCGGAATGAAAACTATGTTAATCTTTGGTTCTGTTTAAAATTGGTAATCTTTTTAAAAAAAAGTTATTTAGAAAATAGTTAAGATATTTGTTATAGAATGACGCTAAAGAGCCAAACAATTAAATTTGTTAAAAAGTTGAAATTTTTGTTGTATATACTCTCAATTTGATTATTGCGGTAAGAATGGAGTTATAATTACCTCGACAAACATCAAGATTGTTGTTTTTTCCACATTAACAGTGAGGTTGTTTAAAGCATTGAATTGTTTCAGTATTTTCAAATTTTTATCAATTGCTATCTCAGTGTAAGAAAGAAGTACTAGGTCATCCGCGCACATCAGCATCAATCGGTTTTGTTAATAATATTAATTCGACCATTCACTGTTGGGTTCTAATTAACAGTGATGTTCCTAAAATGGTGCTAGGAAACAGTAACAAAGCCTACACAGAACGCGAGGCGAAATAACCCTGGTAGTTGAAGCCGATGTCACACAAAAAAATCATTCCCTTGCTCCTTGGTTTATAAAAGTATGAATCTATGTCAGATAAAAATAAACTGAACACCAGAGGACTTAATGGTTCATCCTTAAGTACCTGAAGTACCTTCGTGGTCACGTCAAATAATTTTATTATAATCCCTCAGTTGCGCATATTTGAACTTTGAAATAAATCTATATTGACACTTGAAAAGATAAGAATTGTATGGTCCGACATACGTGAATTTTTTCAAGGCCCATTTTAGAAATATTCTTTGTGGACTATTGCACATACATATCTCCACATATATAATACGGGTCTGTTTTACAGAATAAGTAGCGTCCGCAAATGCCAGTAGCTCTTTGTATTTTAAAATAACGTAGCTTATCGGTTATGGTCATGGTAAGTCAAATTATTATTGACGTCCCCTTTTGTTATTTTTTAATTTTTTTTTGATACATTTTTATTTTTGTATTAAATAATTTTCACCTCTCATTACATTGACTCCATGACTTTTCATTTAGGTGTCCCTGATGATGAAGTAACCACTTCAAAACCGGTCGCCAATAAATTGACTTTGTGATAAATTAAGCACCTTTCTTTACACCTTCGTACTCAATTCCAACCTCTCACATATGGCTACCCTCTCCCCTAACCATAACTTTTATTTAATTATGTCTTTAAAAAACAAAATCAACAAATGATCAAATTCAATGATATACAACTTATTAATTGATGTCCACACTCCGATAATCTAAAAATTATTATTAATTACTCATCCATACATCTATTACACCAACAACTCCCTCAGTCCGATACTGATCTCATCATTTGAAATGTTATGCAATTTTTGTAATTTCATGCAATGTTATGCAATTTAATGCAATTTAATGCAATTTAATGCAGTTTAATGCAATTTAATGCAATTTAATGCAATTTAATGCAATTTAATGCAATTTAATGCAATTTAATGCAATTTAATGCAATTTAATGCAATTTAATGCAATTTAATGCAATTTAATGCAATTTAATGCAATTTAATGCAATTTAATGAAATTTAATGCAATTTAATGCAATTTAATGCAATTTAATGCAATTTAATGCAATTTAATGCAATTTAATGCAATTTAATGCAATTTAATGCAATTTAATGCAATTTAATACAATTTAATGCAATTTAATGCAATTTAATGCAATTTAATGCAATTTAATGCAATTTAATGCAATTTAATGCAATTTAATGCAATTTAATGCAATCTAATGCAATCTAATGCAATTTAATGCAATTTAATGCAATTTAATGCAATTTAATGCAATTTAATGCAATTTAATGCAATTTAATGCAATTTAATGCAATTTAATTCAATTTAATGCAATTTAATGCAATTTAATGCAATTTAATGCAATTTAATGCAATTTAATGCAATTTAATGCAATTTAATGCAATTTAATGCAATTTAATGCAATTTAATGCAATTTAAAGCAAATTTAATGTAATTTTATGCAATTTTATGCAATTTTATGCAATTTTATGCAATTTTATGCAATCTTATGCAATGTTATGCAATTTTATACAATTTTATGCAATTTAATGCAATTTTATGCAATTTTATGCAATTTTATGCAATTTTATGCAAATTATTAACGAAATTTCCATTCATTGCTGTATCTATGAATTGTTCGAAGTTAGTTTCAATTGATACGTGTTTATCAGAATATGTCGTGGCGTTAAGGGCGGCTCCAGGGAGTGACCTTTTATTTAGGCATTTTGAAAGTCTGTACAATACGCCAAATAGACTTGGAGAGCTTCTACATGTCTTATTGTTTCTCTTTTGGGTTGAGTAGCTAAACAAAAGATCCTTACATGTCGCTTCCAGCATTGGATCAAAATTGTTATTATTAAAATGCCTCTCCCCCAAAAAACGTCGGTCTGGAGCCACCCTTGCATGCTGTATACAGGTGAGTGACCTTCCAGGTGGTTTTAATCATGGTTTTAATTATTCACGGTTTCATTAGGGAATACTATTTATCATTCTTTTCATTATTTGATTTCATATTATACATGTTATACTTTTATTTCTATATAAATTATTTCAAAATCTTGATTATTATTAATATATAATTTTTTTTTTATTTCTACCATCTAACTTATGTAAGACTTAATTTTTTGTCACATTCTTAATTTCTATTTTATTGCGTTTTTTATTTAAAGTTCGTGTAACCCGAGCCGATTTCTGGGAAAGCAAAACATCATAAACCCGGCGGTCGATAGAAAAGGATCGTTCAATCATATTCTAAGGTTCAATCAGTGGGTTAACTATTTGGATGGGCAGATTATCGAACACCGTTGAGGAATGCCGTCGTTTTCTTTTGTTAAGACTGTGTTATTCCATTTGTTTCAATAATTATTATTTTTGTAACATTATTTTAATATTAATAAACTTCATACGTAAAATAAACATTTAATTATTTGTGTAGTTTACACTTTCAATTATTTCGCTATATTTTTAAAGGTAGTCACCTGACTATGTATTCCTTCATTTTTGAAACGTTTAATATACATATAAAACTATTGGCTAAAATGCTTACCTAGAATAGGGTCGTTGCTGTAATTGCAACGGCAAAGGCGGTGGGGGCGGCGGCGGAGGCGGGGGCGGAATGTGAGGCGGCATCTGCTGTGAGATTTGCGTAGAAATTTGAGGAATGGAAGAGTATCGCAACTGTTCCTTGTTGTCCATGGCCATGGTGAGATCGGCGAGAGGACCGCTAGGTTCCCAGCGCCGGACAGTCATAGCCTAGAAAGAAACAAAAAAAAACAATATACGAACATCCAATATTTTTTACTGAATAAAAGTTTAATATGATCACAAAGTGACTCTAATAATATAGGATATAGCTTTTGAATCCCTGTTACCGGTACTCTCTACACTTTTCGAAAGGTTTTAACTAAAGATTAAAATAAATCATAGACGCTAAAAATATAATACAAGATCACCAGTTTGGAGTTAGAAGCAAGCACTCCTATATTGGTCAAGTCCCCATGGTAACGAAAAAAGTGAAACGAAAAGAAGATCTGCACTTGACTATTTTAGGCTTTCGAAAAAGTACCTTAGAAGGCCTTGAATAGGAAATAAATAACCTTTTACCTAAGCAATATTGTCACATCTTAAAATCGTACTTGACGGATAGAATCTTCAGGGTAAAATAAGACGTTAAAGCAAGGAAAAGTCCTAATGCCATTTTTTTACTTGCTGTTTACCTTCGACATACCACAAATGCAAAATGTGAGAATAGCCACATTTGGCGACGTTACAGCCATACTTGTCATTGGTAAAACTATAGAAGAATCGACCAGAAAACATCGGTAGATAGATCTATAATTAGAGTAAAAAGAACACAAAAAAATTGTGAGAGATTGGCAATACATATAGAAAATTATATTTATTAATGGCCTAATGGGCATACAGTACTGAGATGTACCGTAAAAATCATATGTTAAATACCTTAGAGTCTCAATAGATGACAGAATGTGTTTTAACGAACATATTAAAAAGACAACAGAGAATGCAGAAAGGTAAATAAGAGCTCTCCTTAAAATAGTGTCGAATATTGTAGTGCCAAGTAATTTAAAAAGAGCACTACTTAATGGAGTCCATAATAATGTGTGCTGCGCCAATTTATAGAGATGTAGTAGAATTGAAACGATACAAGGATGTAGTCTTGAGAACACAAAGAAAAATGTTTCTACGAGTAGCATCGGCATGTAGAACCGTTTCAGATGAATCCCTGCAGGTAATAACTGGATGTATACAGCTTAATATTCTGAAAGAGGAAAGCAAAAAGCTCCATAACAGATGACCAGTTGATCTTATGGCTAAGGAGGAAGAGAGGATAGTAACAATGAGAACATAACAGACAAAGTGGGAAAATATCCCAAGTAAAATTGCCTGGACTAAGAAATTAATACGAGAAGACCAAAAGAGGCCGAACCATTTGAATTAGTGATGTGAAACTGTATAAAAGTACAGTGGGCGTGTACAGTGCTTAGTTTCTTAGTTGGAACATTGGAACAGAAAGGAGAAGATACCATTGGGTAAATCTTAGTTCAAAGTTCGCTTAAGTATATAAAGTCAAATTCATAATTGGTTGAAATATAGCCAGGTGTGATATAAATAGATTAAATAAATAAATAATAATAATAATATTTAATAAATATGTTGTTGGGTAAAATGTTGGTAGGTGGGGAGTATGTTTCTGAATACCTATCATTGTTTCTTTGATATTATTTATTTAGTTCATTTGTGTTCTTTGTCAACAGCCGATTTGCGTGAGATTTACCTAATGTAAATGTATTTTAATTGCAGATGAGAAATCAATATGGTTTAACAGCAAGTTAAAATTTGGTGATTAATATTTTATAAATTTAATAAGTTTTAAATCTCAATCTTTTAAATGGAAAAAAAACGAGTTGGAGTAAGTTTATGGGACCCAAAAATTAGTGTGCGAGAAATCAGGTGAACATCGCAATAATTAAAGATTATCAAATTTTCTGAAAGATTGCTGCATATACCCTATGTAATAGGGCTAGATACTAAGTACCATTTATATAATTTTCTAGTTTATATTCTCAAATGTATTTTTATTTCGCCTCTTGTTATTGTTAACAGTAGACGTAAAAGTGTTCAAAATTATAGCGCTGCTAAATTGAAATAGAACCGCTCACAACCAAGTTTTGGGCAAAAACTGATTTTCAGGCGCCATTTTATCAGAATTGGTTGTTTTCCGTGAATTCGGTGGGGAAAAATATAATATGCCTCAAAAAACCTAGAGCAATAAACAGATTCGAAACAAAAATTTTCTCCCGTATAAAACTTTTAAACGTTTTAGCCTATTTTGCAATTTTGCCAATTTTTTAAAATTATTTACTTGTTTTAAATCCATATTTCTCTATAAATTGATTATTTTTTATGAATATTCGTATTTTTAGATTAAGTAATAATTACCTCATTGCCGCTGCTGGTTGTCGTGGTTCCGCCCCCACCACCCGCCTCCCGGTCGCCCACCATCGACATGGGCGGCTGGCTGGGGGTCGTGGTGGTGTTAGCCGTGCTGGTAACCCACTGCCCTTGTCACCCTCACCCGCCACTGTCGTCGGCACACCGACCAACGTTTATCCGAGTCTGAAACAAAATAAAATTATATATAGATTTTATTAAAAAACAATTTATAGCTATGGTTTGTAAGAACAGTGCGCGAATAAAAACTTTGCCCTAGCGCCGCTGAAATCAAACCACTTTAATACCATAATCATTGTTTACTCTTTAAACAATGCCATAATACAGTGGTTCTCAATCTTTTTTGGTGACGGAACCTTTTTGAAATGCGAAATATTTGACGGAGCCCTAAACACATTTCTAAAAAAAAGGCATCGAGCTGGGTCCCATCCCTTTTATTCGCGGAACCCCCACAAAAAAAGTCGTCCAAGCAAAATCATATCCTCCTTTCTCTTAGTGACTTCTAAAAAAAAATCCTCAAGCCAAGTCTCTCCCTTTTGTAGCGATAGTACTGCTTTTTTTATTATTTTTATTATGATTATTATTTTCTTCACGGAAAAAGACTTTGCGGAGCCCTAGGGCTCCGCGGAGCACACTTTGAGTAACGCTGCCATAATATATCCTTTGGTTAATATTAATAGGTATTTTTTAAGTAGACATTGTATTAAGCAAAAGATCAGACACCTATATCTAGTAGTAATAATACTCGTTATAATAATTTATGCAATAAGAAAGTAAAAGACGGCTGTAACGAATACTCTTTAAATAATAAATTATGTAAAATAATTATGTATTATCTGTGATCGATAGATAATAACAGGTAGACAGAGAATTATAAAAGTTGGATATTGAAAACCTAAGATTCTCTATAAAAGAACATAATGTTTGACAAACTTTATTTCTGTCTAAAAAAAGTTAGGCTAACTCTATTTACTCTAACTCTTTGGTATTTATGTGATAATTACAGGGTGATAATTGCTTTCATATACTGGTTTTGGTCGAAAAATATATTTTTAACGTAAAAATTTATCCAGTATTTGTTATAATAATAATTTGTTAATTGTCACAGTTCGTATACAAAAGATTACAAAAATAGTTATGTAATTAAGACTTAAAATGAGACCAAATGTTAGACCCGCAGACCCATTATGCCACACTGGCTTTACGGTTATCATTAAAGAGAAATAAAAACAAAATCAAAATGCAAATATACATTATATAAATATAAAATAAAGTGTGCCATATGCAAAAGGTGGTATATGAACATGTAGAAATTTTATGTGTGTATTAGTTTAGCACTATTTCATCGAATTACCCTTTGGCTACCAGATTAATAAAAACAACCAAAATGCCCTAGATCTTGTTCTACCCTTCTCAGTTATAGGACCACAATTTTCGTTTTGTAGTTTTAAGCTAAACTAATCAGCTTAAACTAAACATCTGTCATTTGGCACTTACCTACTACGTTCTGATATTTAATTTTTCATAGATATCTCCATTTAGTAAAATGCCATCGATATGATTTTGCAAATGTCACGCTTCAAATATAAATTTATGATGATTGTTCACTGAAAATTATTTTTTTTGTGTATTTATTTTTAACCCAGTTACAGACAGATTGAATCTAGTAGATGACCAAAAATAGCGATTTGATAGGTGAACAATTTCCTTTTCTTAAATAAATATTGTTGATATCAGTTCTGAACCTAATTTTATTAAAAATATACTCGGGTTTTTCAGTTTTTATAATTTTGTACAAAAAACACAGAAAATTGAACCTGCGCCGATTATAGATAGAAATTAAGCCATTTTGCAACGTTTAGTTTGGGTGAAACTCTGTCTTCTCCTTATACTATTAACAAAGACAGCAATTCTGTATTTTTGAATTTTGATTTTATCATTTTGACACAAAAAGGAACCAGCGAATCAGTAAGTATTTTTTATTTCAACATTTAAAGTAAATCTATTAAGAAAAAATTAGCTTGAGAAAAAATTTACTTTTTGAATTTTTGCATTAATATGCGTACCGATTTTAAGGTTAAAATCAACGATTAACCAGCGAATTTTACAAAAATCATTGATTTTAATAATTTCCTTTTCGATTATCAGCTTTATCTGAGATTTTTGCCTGATTGTCATTACAGAAGACAAGACAAATCATTTCGCATTTATTTTTATAGAATGTTTACTTGGTTTCAATTAAAGAGAGATCTTCATTTAATTTTTTAACAGAAATCTTTGACGTCAGATGGATTAAAAGACTAGTACACTTAGGGTATGGTCCGTTATTTTTTTTGTGTCATCGGCATCAACTGCTACGGTTATTAGCCTTGTGTTCTGTGTAGGCTTTGTTACTGTTTCCGAGCGCCACTTTGGGAACAGCACTGTTCATTAGTACCCAACAGTGAATGGTCGAGTGGGGACATGGTCCGTTATTTATGGTCCGTTATTAACCGAAATATCGGTTATTCGATCCAAAAATAACCGCTCTGCTTTCCTGAAAAATCGATTAAATTAGGGACGCGGTTACCTGAAAATGGTGACTCAAACGTCAATTCACTAACCGCTATATTTTTACGGTTACTATTAAGTCGAATGTCAATATGTCACAAAAATGACGTAAATCTCGGCCGTGGTCCAAAAGTAACCAAGAAATTAGTTTTTTTAAGGAACCGCTGTCAAAAAATCCTGGTTACTAGCGGTTGGTAGTCAGTTAATAACAGACCATACCCTTATGTAAAAACTGAGCGAGGTAACTCTGCGGTAACGCATTTGCCCTGCGCTAAGTCTTTTCAGAAGAAGTAGGCGGGCTTGTTTTAGACTGTTGATCGACGTTGGACATATTTGTCCCATTTACCAATACCAATACTATATTAAAAAAAGTCTAGCTAAGTTCACATCTATTGCATAATAACTACATTAAAATGAATGTATATATTTGGTACGGGAATCTAAACGTGGACCATATATTTAAAAATGCGCGGAGCACCTGGCGCACAGTACGTACGATTTCCACCTCACTCCCACTTACGCTCATCTCTAATTGATTTGGCTTAAATGGTCCGCGTTTAAATTTACATACCAGTATATGATTAATATTATATAGTATAGATCTGATGTACTTATTTCAAATTATTTTCGATTTTTGTTTAAACAACCAAACATTTAAAGATATCTAAAACCGTTGTAATCCTATTTGAAGCGGTTAAGACACTTTTTTTTACAAAAGTGTGTAACATAAGCTGCGTTAACTACGATAATCTCACGTTTCCCTCGATGATATCGCCAACTCGAAATAGTAGGGGAGATTCATGAAACGTATATCTCAGACAAATGTTTTCGTATAAAACAAGAAAAGGAACTAAGAGGATTTACGGCAGTGTCCTGTTTCCTATCGTAAATCTATTTTATATACTGGTATTGCTTGAACGCTCTCCAAAAATAGTACGAAATCATATTATTTGATTTGATTTACACATCCTATTGAGGCAGGTACGTATTCAGAGTCCTCTTTTGAGAAGAGCTTTATTTATGGACTTGTTTGAGTAATTATTCTCCAATACAAAAAGCGTTTAATTTAAAATGTATTGTATATAGTTCAAAACGGCGAATGGTATTTAAAAAGATTCGTAAAATCACAAAATTTTGTTAGTTTTTCTTTTTTTCATATTTTTTGCCAGATGCGTAACGCATACCCTTCAAATGTTTTTATCCATTATTTCAATTATTGTTGTTTATCCCATCTTAAACATAGTTGGGTAAAATAAAAATTACAAGAGGGTCAGCAAACATTTTTTCAATGAAAATTGTCGAATAAAGGGCTTGGTTTTTTTGTTTAAAAGTTAATATTTTTTAAATTAACTTTAAATTCTAATAATAAATTTTTTTTCTAAGCATCAAATATTAAAAGGAGTAAATGCCTTATTCAATATAAAATTAAAACAGTGGGGTTACTGAATATTGGATGGCTTTTTTGGTGGATAATTGAAAATTTTTCGACTGTTTGACAAATATTAATAAAAAATGAAAAGCATTTATTAGTTAACCAAGTTGTGACGGACATGCATTATATTCATAACAACTTTTTAATAATTTTATAAGGAGTAATGGCTTCAAAATATGCCAAACAGATTCAGTTAAATAGTACAATTCAAACAACTTTTATTGTTAAAACTGAAATAGGTAATTATTTGATTCTAATTTTTCCAGAATTGGTTTTTGTTGAAAATCCTTAAATGGTTTTGATAACATATGTACGATTATAGAAAACTCATCACCTGCTTGACAACATAAGAATTATATTTTCCCTTGATAATTTCAAAAATCCTATGAATGCCTCTTATTTATACCGGGTGTCCGCGCGAGAGATGTAAATTGAATTGTATCTGGTATTTTCTCTGTATCTGTAAGGAGGGGGAGGATAAGTTGCTCCACAACCTTTAGGCCTCATTAGGCCCATTGTGCAACCTCCAGGGGCATATAAGACGACAGGTCTCAACTTGTCAAAAATCTGCTGGTTGTCGCTGAGAGGTGTTTAGAGACAGCCATCAAAGTTTTGCAGGTTATAAACTCATCTAAAACCTGCTGGGGACACCTAGAGATAGCCAGTCTCTCAGGTCAAAGTCATGCAGGCTAATAACGTCGCCAAGAGGTATCTCCAGTTGCCCCATTTGTTGGGCTTCTACTACCCAGATAGTAAATGCCCTGAGGAAGCCATTCTGTCCGCTTACTTCACAGGGCTCATAATCTGGTATTTTAGAAGCTGTAAGATTTAAATTTTAAGATGTTATTAAGGAAATAAGGGGAAAATTAATAGTAAATCCCATACCACCCCAACATGTTATTCGCAGTCCTCATCTACTTTAACTCAAAAACTTAAATGAAACCCTGTTGACAGATTTTGAGAGAACGTAGTTTCATCAATATATTGTGATATTGTTATCTAAACAAAAGGCTTAAAATATCCCCATATAAAGGAATCTGCCCCTTCTACATTTCATCCAGGTTTTCTTCCAAACACTGAATGTATGAATTCTTCAAAAAAACTCAATATATCTAGGTCCAGTGTACTACGATTATCACGTTCTTTATTAATTACAGGCAGCTTTTAAAAAATTGTATTAGGTCTCTTAGATAAGCAGCAGGTACATTTTTGTTGGGAAGTTTTTCATTAAATAAAGTTGCCGTCAGCGAAGTTTTCAATTCTTTCCAAACTGTAAACCGTTTTTGATAAAGTTTGGTAATATTAGATTTAAACTAAATCAAAATTTTGCGAAAAAAATTGTACTAATAGTAAACCAAAATGTCATTACCAATATTTCACAATTAAGGTGTAAATTGAGATGTTAAGCCATTGGTTTCGAGTCCATGGATGTTGGGCTCGTTACAGGTCCCTACGCCTGGTTGGAACACCAGGGATTCAACAAAATTTCTGGTAATTGGGGGTAGCGTGCTTACTAGCGTCAGTGTTTAAACATCGTAGTTAAAAATAGGCCGAAGTTAAATTAATTAATAAAAAAAAACTTCAAACAATGAAACAACTTCCTTGTTTTGTTAGTATTTTTTGTCTCTCTATTATTGTCTGGCTTCTGAAATTTTAGCTTTAAATATCTAAATCGTAGAAGGTATTCAACTGATCAAATGTAGCCATTTTCATGAACGAAAATAAATATACTCAAAATCAGTACCATACAATGATTTTTAATAATCAAACATAAATGTTGTCAGATCGTACTTTCGAACAACTTAACGCGCCAATATGAAATATTCCAATAGAAACATAGATGTAAAGACTATTCTAGTTTCATTTTATGGACATTTTATCAGTTGTTTATATGATTGAAGATTTTAAGAGGTGAAAAAAATCATAAAATATCTACAAATATTTTAGATGTTTTCCATACAAAAATTCCATAATATACTGAAATGAAAATTGATATTTATTCATATGCATCCCAAAAATTTCTCTCATGAAATTTTATCACCCCATTTTGAGTTTGTGAGTACTGAAACCTACTGTCATCGAAGCCTTTAAAAACGACACTCGGATACCATACACCACCATTATTTTCACCTATCTCTCTCACTAAGGAAGAAGCTAAAATACTGGATCTGATTTATACGATGCGGAATGACATTAAAGACGAAAACTTAATGGACAAATCCTTTGTTAATCTCAAAGAGCACTCACTAAATCTGATTTGGACACATATAAATGGAATAACATCGGAGAAAAGCTTTTTGTGTACCATTAGGATATTCTCATTTTAAGTGAGATTGCTTGTTGTTTCAGTGTCAACCCAAAAAGTTTTAAAAGGAATTAACGTTAAATAATTATGCGAGAATACGATAAGGATAAGGGTCTTAAGAGACATGGAATAAACAAAAAATTGGCAAATTCTGTAATTTTGAATAGATGAAACGGATTCTGGCTCATTACTTCAAAATTCGCCACTAGATGGTGTAACCTGTCGTCAGAAAGACTCGAAACTTGGCTATTGAAGGCATTTCTTTATAAGCATACCATCTTTCTAGAACATACTTCTGTCACCAGAGCATTTCTTTACACGGTTTGGTTACTCCCATGACGTCATATGTTACCAAAGCATGTAACTACATTTACGTCGGCCAAAGACAAGTATTCCAGGCAGAAATAGCAGCAATACATCACTACACAAAATAGGTATTGAGGCAGAAGGTAAATGAAAAAATCATTGTCAAATACTCAAACAGTCAAGCGACGTTAAAAGCACTCAGTTCTATGCTGGTACACTCAAAGCTTGTGTGGGACTCTTTGGAAGCCCTAATAGAGCTGGGTAGTCAAAAAAATTAACCTTAGCCTAGGTACCAGGCCATAGAGGACATAAGGGCAACGAATGGGCTGATTTACTAACACGAGAAGGAACTTGAAAGGCTCGTATTGGCCCAGAACCCTTCTGTGATGTCATAAAGACAACTATCAGAACATGCACAAAGCAGTGGATGTTTAAAAATTTTTAGGAATGGTGGAAAAAATCACCAGGTCATAGACAGGCCAAAAGACCATCGCCTAAACTCACCGAGCATCTACCAAGCTTTAATGGGAAAAATACTAGAGTACTGTAGGTCCATTAACAGGGCATTCTAGGCTTACAAAACATATGTATAATATCGGTCTGACAGAAGAGACCTTGTACCGATTCTGTCAGAAAGAGAAGGAAACTGCAGAACACGTACTGTGCTACTGCGAAAGTCTAGCAAGACTGAGATTCCTTCCACTTGGAGAAGAGAAACCAAGACCAACTAGCTACGCCGGAGAACTATTTTCTAGTCTCTGGAGTCTAATACAAAAGACATAATTAGACAAGGTAATCTAAACAACGACTAAAGGATATTCACAATAGATCTAAAAAGGTCGAGGTGGGGGAGGCCACATGGCCCACAGTCCTAATTAAATCTAATCTAATCTACGTCGGCTATGTGGTAAGGTACACATGTAATAAATAGACCATACGCAAAAAGCAAAGAATTTTGAAGTGATAAGTTTTTCTGCGATTAGAGTTAGTTTTGTTTATTTAAACATTTTTGTATTGACTACAAGAGAAATTAAATTTGAAATATAAGGCACTGAAATAACTAGAAATATCTACTGGATATTGTTATTTATAATACAATACATAAATATAATATAATACAACACAATTAACCTTTTTTTCTTTTTGTTGGAGGATATATTATTTTTAATAAAAAATAAGAAAATAAAATATCTTAAAATTTCTTAAAATTCAAATTTCGACTAGAAATCCCCCAATTTAAATTACATTTGACATATGACGTTAAATATGTCACATTACCACAGTATGTGTGACGTCACCAGAGGAACCTCAATACTGTTATTAGAGAGTTACTGCAAGTTCACTTAAGATCAGTCACTATTAGTGCCGCTCTTATTTTGACATTTGAGCATGCGCAGATCACTAACTTTAATAAAAATTGTGCATGTCCTTAATAAGAGAGTTATTGCAAGTTTACTTAAGGTCAGTCACTATTAGTGCCGCTTTTATTTTGAAGCATGCGCAGATGTTTATGTTCTAAAACTGACTTTATTAAGGATTGTGCCTGTCCTTAATTGTGGATGTTTAAGGGCAGCAGGTAGTAGCGACTTAATAGCTTTTGGATGCGCTCGCCGACATTCGTATCCGTTAGAAGTTTTTTAATATTAAATATTTAATATAATCGTTATTTAAACCTTCTAAAATTATAATTTATAATGCCTCTTTAATATTATGTACTATTATAGACAACAAAAAATATGAGCTATAATTTAAAGTTATTAAAATAAGGTTAGAAATAAGTAATAAGGACGAGGATTCTAATGTCAAAATTTCAGGTTTGCAATAAGTCTGATTTTAGCATGGAATTTATTTGACTCTAATTACGTTGTCACTATTAGTTGGTGGCTTTATAGAAATTTGCAATATCTCTCTATTAAGGACAGGCACAATCTTTATTAAAGTTAGTGATCTGCGCATGCTCAGATATCAAAATAAGAGTGGCACTGTAGTGACTGACCTTAAGTGAACTTGCAATAACTCTCTATTATTGCCGCGTTTGAGAATCCACATCGGATGCATTTTTTACATCTCGAGCGTTTTTTTATCCACATCGGACACATCTACTACATCTACATCTGCGTTTGTTTATCCCAGATGTACCTGCTCAGATTACATTTTTTACAGAAAGTAAGTGTTCTGTGAAGCCTTGTTTGTCAATTTATCCTTTGTTTATGCTAGTATGAATATAAAAGTGATTAGTTTGTTTAATTTTTGTTTTTATTTCAAATTTAGGTTGATTTGTAGTTTCAAAAGTCAAATTTAATAAGTATAAACTTCTAACATGTCATTGACATTTTATCACGTGACCAAATAAAGTCTAGAGCGTTTGTTTATTACATCTACATTCAAATCTAATTCTCTATCACGTGATAAAAAATTCGCAACATCTCAGATGCATCCGATGTGGATTCTCAAACGCGGCATTTGTTTGTTATAGTAAACTTATAAAGAAATGCCATATGTCAGCGGCATCTGTCACTTTATCCGTCACGTCGTCTGTCACTTCATTCGTCACGTCATCTGTCACTTCATCCGTCCCGTCTTCTCTCATGCTGTATCGTTAAATAATATATAATTTCATGTTCAAGCTTACGTACATGATCGGTGTATAGCTGTTATTTAAAAAATATAGGAACTGCTAATATTTACCTTTGAATTAAAAATTGGGATGTATCAGTATTTTCTTCTAATTTATTAAAAATATATTTTAATAATTGTCAAATTATTAAATCATTATCTAGTAACCGTACCCTATCGTCACATTTTTCAAATAACGTCATAATTTTTGAGTTAATTTTGTAAATATTTTTATTTCAAATTCAGAGATATGAGACATTTCTTTTACTGATGTCCCAAAATTCTAGGATTCCCATTATTTAATTGCAAGAATACCCGAATCCTGTATTCATATTACAGAATTACCCATAAAATGTATTTAATATAGGGTTGGAGGGGAGGATGTGACGCGTGACGCATGACAGAAAAGAAAGGTATCTCCCCTGGAATAAAAATTAACCTATTAGGGATTCCAACGACCTGTCAAACAATAGCTGCCAGTGGGAAAGTCTCGTATATCTAAGAGGGTAGCGACATAGTTTTGCATCTTGGACGCTATTTTTATTCGAAATAGTAGTCGCCAAGCCTGCCAATTTATAATAAAATATATGAGCGGTATTTTTAAATAATATTTAAACGTAATCCATTATTCATGATTTTACGTATTGCAGATAGAATATCTCGTATGTCGCAACCCTTAGATATACCAAACCTTCCTACTGGCAATTCATTTGTTTGGAATGCCTAATAATCTAATATTATTCTGTATCACTGTTTATTACACTGTTGTTGTAGTTTTTGAGTTCATTTTATTGGTTTTTAGCTTATTGCAAATACTATAAAACTATTAATCAATTTTATGAGTTTCCTTTGGGACACACTGTATTAATTAAACAGCATTAACAACGTTTCCTGTTCTGGAATTTTTAGGATATTCCATTTTTGTCACACCACGCAGAACTGGATGAACACGGAAAATATAGGGTGCCAATTTAAAAACTTACAATGACTACATCTACTAAAAAAATATATATCAGAAAAGTAAAACCTAATAAAAACAACTTATTTTGTAGGTACTCCTGGTCCAGAAATATGTAAAAATATTTAATTAAAAAATTAATTATTGTGTATTGTAGAACTACCCTGTATGGGGTATAACTTATATGGATAAATAGCATTGTTTAATAGCTTTTCAATTACATATTGCTAGTAAGTTTTTTTCTATTGAGTCGTTGTAAGTTTTTAAATTGTCACCATGTACCTTACAATGAGTTGAACTAGATATAATAGGAACATGCACATATCAGGTAGAGACCACTGTTGCTCGTTATGCATAACTTTGAAACTGATGTGACAGCGGCCTCTATTTGTTATGTGCACATTGTTATTGAATTTTGTTCAACTCATTGACAGGTATTCATTCCGTGTTGAAAATTCCGTACCTATATAAGTATCAGATAACGAATACCTTTTAATATTCCTTGGCATAAATGCTACATAGAGTTGGCATTGGAGCTAGCGGAAAAGGAATGGTGTCAACGTTGCCATTTATATGAAACGACAGCGTTGAAACGTTTGCCAGGCCGTAACAGCTGGCATCACTGGTATTGTTCCTTTTCTGCTTGCCCTAGTACTGGCTCTCTCTAGTTTTCCCACGCACTTGTACCAAAGGATAAGTACCTAACCTTATGGTACTTCTACTTTGATTTCTATTAGTTCAGGTTAAGATTAACCTAGGTTAAGTTGAATATGATTGGGACATTGACTTATCTTTCAACTACGACCCTGTACGCTAACCGTAAAAACCGCTTCAATATATTTTTCGTACGTTGAGAAAAAAAAATAAACGTAATGAATGAAGCAAACTTTGAATTATGGAGAGGCCATTTGCATAAAACCCAACCTTCCCTTGGGGGTAGCCTGACTCATTTTCTACTCCAAACAAAAAAGGTCTATTAAACAGCTAATGTAAATGGATGAACGTTTATTCATTAGATCAATTACACGGGGGCAATTTCACTCTCTTCTGCCAATTAGGGACATTAATGACAACAGTGCCACAGTAACGCCATCCTCCATTCCGCTTTGTCTCCCTTAGTCTTGATGTTGTCAAATGTTTATTATGTCGTTACTGATATTAAACGTTATTATGGAAGTGAATTTTAGAGCCATTTGCGTTATTATCCCCACTTTTGCTTAATGTAAAACATAATAGTAAAGAAAATTAAAAACGAAGGTTCACTTATATAAAGAATGTTTCATTCAGAACGGAAAATGTCAAAACTCGAGACAGTAGAGTCAATTTCTACTAATGAACAGTGGCTGCTCGTGCTCTGGGTATACCGGGGGGCTAATATTAAAACTCCAACACATTTTAACACACTATTTATGTTTATTTATCCTAACCTAAGTATCTGTGTTTTATAACTTTTTCGTCAAAATTGTCTATGAACTTTTGAACTTTTGTCTGCCTGAGTAAGTTTTAATTTGGGAGTAGGCCTTCCCAAAGATTTAATAGTCAGCCAGAGAAGGTCTCGAAAAATCAGTTTTTAATATATTTTGTATACTGTTGTTCATATCATTCGATGCAAAATAAAAATTATCCGATGTTCAAAATCAAATTATCCCAATATCTAGCTACTCTTATTCGAACTTTTCAACTTTTAATGCGACACAAAATACAAAATTTTGTCTTACTTTCGTAGAATAATAAAAAAGACCGCTGTCGGCAGAGCGTTTATTTATACAGGGTGTATCTAAATAACACCGAAAAAATTAAAGGGGCGATTCTGTGATGAAAATTAATGTGAGTGTTTGGTATAAAATTTTTTGAAAAAACCCTCCCCGGAAAAGTTACACCCCTTCGAAAATTAAAAAAAATAATGGTTTTTCTTTTTTATTTTCCCTGTATATCAAGCTAAAGGCACGAAACTTGGTAAACATTATCTGTCAATAAAAGTACACTTTTTGAAATTTTTTCAACCCTGAAGTATGCTTAGAAGGGGTTGAAATAATCAACCCCTAAGATATTTTTTCTTACAACTTTTTTTAAGATGAAAATTTTTTCTTTAAAAAAGTATGACTGAAAAGCCCAATTCATTGACTAACTTTTTTATCTCTATAAGTTTTTTCGAAAACTTAAGGATTTATGAGAAAAAAATAAATAAGCTCATGTAAAATAGCATTTTATTAAACAACAGCCAACCAAATTATGATTCTTAAGACTTCTACAACTAAAAACAAAAGTGAACAAACAATGAACAAAAACATGTCGAATATCGACAATACAATTATAATAAATGTTGAAAATGACCGCCTTCAGCTTCAATACAAGCATCTACCCTTTTCCTCACAGAATTGCGTATACGATGAAATATTCCTGGAGAATTGCTTATAGTTTCACACCCTGCTACAATGCGGTTTCGCAGATCATCGATATTTTCAACTGGGTTTGTGTATATCAAAGATTTCAGATATCCCCATATGCAAAAATCTAAAGGATTAAGGTCAGGGGAGCGTGCTGGCCAGTTTACAGGTCCTCCTCGACCTATCCATTGATTGGCATACACCTCATCCAGGTGAGTTCTTGCACGTATACTAAAATGGGCTGGTGCACCATCGTGCATAAACCATAAATGTTGCCTAATTTGAATGGGAACCTCTTCAAGAAGAACAGGTAATTCTTTAAGGAGATGACAATATGCTTCACCATTTAATCGTAGCGGAAGAAAATGGGGACCAATTAAATGATTATCAATAATTCCGAGCCACACGTTTAATGAAAATTGATACTGATGATTTCCTTCAAAAAAGCCATGAGGATTTTCGTCAGCCCAAAGGTGATTGTTGTGAAAATTTCTAATTCAGTCTCTTGAGAAACTCGCCTCGTCAGTAAATAAAATATTACCTAAGAACTGTGGTGCTTGGCCAATCATATTAATAAGCCACTGACAAAAAATCACACGGGGTAAAAAATCTCGAATCATTAACGCCTGCACCCGTTGAAGATGATAGGGATACAACATTTGTTCTTTTAAAATTCTAAAAACAACGGAATGGCTTACATGTAGGACACGAGCTATTCTCCTGGTACTAGTTTCTGGGAATTCTTCACTTGAATTAAGTACGGCTTCTTCTACAGTTGCAGTTGTAACTTCTCTAGTACGACCAGAATCATAACTTCTTTTTTCAAAATTACCACGTTCCCGCAAGCGTCGGTGAATAGTTGTGAACGTAGTATGATGGGGTAGTCTACGCTGTGGGTACTGTTCAGCATAAAGTCTTTGCGCTTCCAATGAATTATCGTTAGCACGACCGTATGTAAAATGCATATCTGCCATTTCCAAATTCGAATATGCATTCATATTTTCAATCAACTAATATTTCCTACAATACACAATTATAAAACTTGTGAAACAATAAGATGGGTAACAGAAAATGACACTACACAATCCTGCTATCAGTATTAATGTTTTTATGCAAAGCACAGGCCACTAGACTTGACGCAAAATACACTCGCATTAGCTCATCTTTTTGAAAATGCATTGCATTAGATTTTTTTTCTCGTAAATGCTCAAGTTTTAGAAAAAACTTGTAGAGTTAAAAAAAGTTAGTCAATGAATTGGGCTTTTCAGTCATACTTTTTTAAAGAAAAAATTTTCATCTAAAAAAAAGTTGTGAGAAAAAATATCTTAGGGGTTGATTATTTCAACCCATTCTAAGCATACTTCAGGGTTGAAAAAATTTCAAAAAGTGTACTTTTATTGACAGATAATGTTTACCAAGTTTCGTGTCTTTAGCTTGATATACAGGGAAAATAAAAAAGAAAAACCATTATTTTTTTTAATTTTCGAAGGGGTGTAACTTTTCCGGGGAGAGTTTTTTCAAAAAATTGTATACCAAACACTCACATTAATTTTCATCACAGAATCACCCCTTTAATTTTTTCGGTGTTATTTAGATACACCCTGTATACTGTACTGTCGGGGAAATCCATATCGCTTTCGGGAAATCCCCTAATTCGATTATGCTGTACATAAAAATCGTCGTGCTGTTAGGCAATGTACCTAAGTGCCTTAATAGTAGTATAACTCTGCCATAAATAAAACAATTTTTTTATAGAAAATATTTTATTTGATTTTAAATGATTTTATATTTTTAAACATTCATAGTAATATAAGGTATACGTCTATTTTGTGGAACACTGAATTATTCCATTTTATCCAAAAAATTACTAAATCCAAAAATTATCCGATACAACATGAAATTATCCTTAAAATTGAATAATTATCCGGATATTGGCTAAAATAAAAAGACTCACAGATTGTACAGGAGCAAGGCGGAAATTTTCGTAGCCACTTGCATGTAAAAATTCCGTATCTGAGACCTTCGAACAGGGCGATTATGAAAAGAATGCTTGTCCGATTTTGACCTTGAAAAATCCGCCAATGTCTACATTTCCCAGCTCATAAGACTTTTTTTTGTAAACGTTGAAAAGGCGTTCGCGTAGTCATCACGGACATATTTTTACATCATATTGAAAGTCTGAATAACAACTAAACTCGAACACACACTAAATACTTCGGTAATATAATTTTATTCGCCCCAATTCGTAGTTTAGTTTCAAACTATCCTTGACTGGCTCTTAAAAGTTTTCAGCAAATTAGAATTTACCAGGACTGCGTGCTTTATTCTCAACTAATTACCATATGATCCAAGCTAAAACGAGTTTCCACTTCTTTGTATAATTAGTCATCTTTGGAAACGAACCTTCGATGTGCAATTCTAATTTCTCCAAGAAAGTCGATTCAAAGCATAATTTATCGTTTCCTGCAGTACTGGTTTTGGAAATATTTAGAATGCTTCACTTCAGGTATTTACTAAATATTAGAAATTAATTTAAACTTTTTCGTCATCATGTATATTTATGAATGTATAAAATATTTATTAAAAGCTTAGTCCTTAAACGTTCTTTATTTTTGAATAATTTAGCTCTTTATTTTCTCACCATATTGTGCTCAAATCTTCCAGTACACTTTTTCACGATATGTATGAAATTTATAAAATGTTACAGAAATAATCAAAATATAATTTTTATGTTCCTTGTAACCTCTAAGTTATAACTTCAATAGATCTTTCTCTGTTCACCGTACTGTGAGCTTATTGTTGAAAATTTATGGATAGCATGCACAACGCCAAGTCGCATATTTCATCCACTCTCCAACTGAAACCCACACTGTTCCGTAGCTCTCTTAGAAACACTTCAGATATGGAAGTTTGCCAACGACTCCGGTGACACTAGATTCGTCCTTCATTTGTCGTAATTAAATGGTTCCTCGTTAAAAGAAGCTTCGCAACGATATTGTTATCTAACAAAGCACACGGTTGATCAGCTTCCAGAAGGCGCACGGTAGCAAAAACAACATAATGACTATATAACTTTGCAAGCCCGTCGATAAGCAGTTCCTTTCTTTTTACGCTTCAATTGCGTCGGCGAAACTTTTTATTGAATGATGTTCAGTTGAAAATTTAGTTTCGGGTTAGTGGAATACTGGAGTTGTTTGTTGGAGTTCGAAACAAAGGAAACGAAATATGCGGTAGGAGTTAGACGCAGATTTCAAACATAACGTGGGTTGAATATTATTTTGTATATTTGGTATAAACTTGGTTATTAAGATGAGTATGATATGAGGAATCGAAAAAAATGGAGGATGTAAAGAAAATGAGTACCAAAAGGAATTGAGAGATGTAAAAGAATGAAGGCGTTGATAAATTAAAAAATATTGTGTATGGATTGATTTAAATTTTTTAAAGAGTGTCATAATAACAGGAAGGGATGAAAGAGAGGCGATAATATGAAAACAAATTGCAATTGATGTTTTCAACAATATACACAATATTATTAATAAAGTAGTTCTATATACTATTTTAAGGATATTGAATTATTAGTAAGGGAATAAAATAAGGTTCAATTAATTAAAACAGTACTCTGCAACCTGTAATAATTTATAATTACCTTAGTTAATTATTTTAATTAATTTACTTTTATGAAAAATAAAATATTTAAAGTTAATTCTATTTAATTTTGACTAGCTCTAATATATATTTTATATCGAACTATTTACTTACCTTAATCGGTCTTAATCCAATTAGAAACCAACTGAGCATATGAGACTGTGAATTCAGGCTTTTCTAATAGACACTTTTGGGAAATATTTTAAGGATATATGGGACGCCAATAACTTTCTCTTTTATTTTTAAAACGCTAGTTGAGAATTATATTAGATAATTATATATATTATATCAAAAGCACGAAATTGACTGATTCATTCAAAATTATATATAATTTTAGCAAAAAGAGAATTGTCGTCACTATTAAAGATAAGATTCAAAACGAATATAAATAAATTTTGGTTTATTATTTAACAGTGAAAATATTTATACTCTTACAATTACAAAATAAAAACTACGAGTAGTATTAAAAATCCTAATCAAGGAATAAGGAAACTAATATGCATTTAAAAACACTGAAAATGATTGATAATTTTTATACAATGAATTTGGCCATCATAAAGATAATTTTTTACTGGTTGGCGTCTGCGATTTAGCTGGCGATAAATAGTTAAAATAGAACCTCAAGCCTTCATGTGTATCAGATTCACACCAAGACACCGATGTGGGAATCAGGACGTTGAGTCTCCTCAATTCAACTCAACAAGTCGACTTTTAGTTACTTGATGTAAGGCAATTACACCAAGGTTCAGCTTTGATAGTTACGATCCTTAAAACTACCAAATATTCGCTCTCGAAACAAAAATAAATGCGTTTTGTGATCATAGTTGGCTGATATTTTGTGAAATAGCCTCAAGAGCTGCAGATACAAATATATCAAAAATTCCAGGAAATACAATTCATTGAGGGGGTTTTAGGAAGAGTTTGAATATCTTCAGAAAAATATGTCGTATATGTATGGAAATGGAAGGGAAGCACTTTTAACTTCTTAAGTAGATTTGTTTTTTGTTCTTGCTAGAAGCTTCTTTTTTAGGGTTCCGTACCCGAACGGTCTCGTTGGTGACCCTATTATTAAGCCTACGCTGTCCGTCCATCTGTCTGTCAGAGGGCTGTATCTCATGATCCGCTATGACAACAAATAATAAAAATTACTAGAAACGTGTATTTTTTTGGTCTTTTTTTGCTCGATCATAATAAAGTATTTAAAAAGTACCTACGTAGTATTAAGTCTTGTACAATGGTGCAAAACCCTTCATGCGCGAGTCCGACTCGCACTTTGCCATTTTTATTTATTTCTGAGTTAGCATTTTTATTAAATTTAAACCCTCCCTTATCTCCCTATTTTTATTCTCAGATTTTTTCAGAATCAATAAGGCTTCATTCCTGAAATTTTCAAGTTAATATCATTTTTCGTTTCTGACCTATCGTGCGGACAAAAAAAGTGACATCGGACGGACGAACATTTTTAAAAGTTGTTTAAAATTTGATGAGAAGCATTTTGGAAGACAAATTTTTAAATTTGGGCCAATAATAAAAATTTTGGTTTCTTGAACGTATAAACTCTTCACATACTACTGTGGGAAGTGTATAATAATGGAATGCATTTAAGAAAGATTTCTCAAAGATTCTTTCTAGTAAAGACGGTGACGCAACTCGTTAAGTCATGTACTGTTTAGAATCGGACCAATGAGTGTTACGTAGAGTCACGATTCTTCTGCTCATAATTGGTTACATCTGGTGTAACTTCAGTTTAAATAATACTTATTCGCGCTTAAAAATATCTGTTTTTAACACGTCAGTGGCAGGCGCGGCTCGTTCATAGGAGCACATGCGCACGTACACCCCCAGAAAAATGTTGTACATAAGTTTTCAACTGATAAAAACAGAAGAATGGACTTTACTTATAAGCAATAAAGTCCATTAAAGTCAATTCTTTTTTTTTATTGATTGAAAACTTATTTACAACAATTTTCTGGGGGTGCACGTGCGCATGTGCTCCTATGAACAAGCCGCGCCTGATACATGGCGTTGTTTTGAAGTTAGAGTATAGATTAGATTTGGTTAGAACTATGTCCCAAATCATAACCACCTCCAACTTCACCTTTTCAGATTAATTGTTAAAGTACTTTGTCTAGGAAGTAGCTCTTTAGTGTAGATAATACACTTGGTTTTTTCTTCAAGTATAAGGAATCTCAATCTGGATAGACGGCAGTAGCACAATACGTGTACCTTCTGCACTTTTTTCATCATTCTAAGAGAATCAGCACAAGGTCTTTTCTGTCAGATATCTTATGCATATGTTTGTTAAACCTACAGTGGTTAATGGGCCTAACTAGTAGGTACTATAGTATTTTTCCTACTCTGACTTTGTAGATACTCAGTGAGTTTTGGCAATAGTCTTTTTATGAACTCTCTGGCCCATCCCTAACCTATCCTTTTTCACCAGTATTTGCAGAAAAATACTTTTATTTAAATTGACACACAAAGAAAATTAGAGTCACTTACAAAAACTGGCCACTTATAGTCTATTTGGTGAACCTTACAAAAACGAGGCCGGAAATTTCAAATTTAGCCGTTGTCGATTAGACCTTTTTATCCTTAGTCTTCATACCTATAGGGAAAACTGTAAAGTTGTTCTGACATTTACTGTCAAAGACAAATGTTTTAGAAATGAAATATATAGGTTTGTTCCAACATAAACAAAATCAGTTTGTGTACTGTCGGGATTCTGCGCAGTCTAGAATTCGCGTTCCAACAAACCTTATACTCAAAAATGTACAAAAACATAATGTTCCGACACCACCAAAACCAATCACAAACCGATTTGTGTACTGTCAAATCAGTTCCTAGGTCTGAATAGGAACAAATTGTCAAGACATGCGCAAAGCCGCAATAAACAGAACATTTTGTGATTGTTATTATATTATTTGTATTTATTGTCTCTGACAGTTCTGATTTGTATTTGTTAATCGAGTTTAGTCTTCATAGTTTTTTGTTCATTATCATTTATTTTATTTTGTGATTTTATTATTATAATAGTGCGTCTATTGAATTTAAAAAATGTGTTCCAACATAATCGAGATCCTAGTTGAGTTCCAATCCCCGACCAGTACCTGACAGGTTGTCAATTAATAGTCGTCGACAGATTGTCAACAATAAGTCATGGACTGGTTTATGTATTGTTCCAAGATCGTTGTTGGAACAAACCTTAAATAGCCATTCAATAAACTGTTATTACTTATCTACAATAATACATGTTTGAAGTTTAATATCTTCTTTCCTAAACTAAAAAAGAACAAAATTGACATTCGCTTACAATACTTTTAAAATTCTTCAATATTATTACCAATTCCACGTTCATATTGCAATCCTAGATATTGCATTGCTCTCTTTTCATGAAATATTCTCTTTGAGGGAATTTACATTTTCTTTGGACAACTTTTGGCAAGCGTTTCGTCTCTAAATTGAAAACTATCGCTGTGCTCTCGTAGAATTGAATAATTCTCTCTATCTGGCACAAGCACAACAACCTTCCCATGGAACATTAAGTCGGATTCGATACCTAATGAAAAAAACTATGAAAATGGAAACTTCGCTGCAGATCTCGATGCGTAACATCCCGAAACATATAGATTGAATTTATGGCGTCGTGGGTAACCCGTCAGGAATTTCATATAAATTTGTTGGCAAAAGATTGTCTATTACGTTGTTGATATCAAATGCGCTAGAATGATTATTATTTATGGGGATTAAAATACGCTGGGAATTCTTATTTTTTTATAATCTACACAGCCAGAAAATATAACAACATTAGAGGAAGATATATTACATAACAAGAGCTGTAAATACCATTTTACATCCGAGAGGCTCTTTTATGTTATGAAAAAAACACTCCATAAAGGGCGTTTATTTTTATTAAAATCTCATCAAAACTAATTGAGTAATATTATTCTAATATAACTTAACTTAGGTTGCAATCCTGAAAACTAAAGTTCTACTCGCTAGTATACCTTAGGGTCTGATAACTTAATTACACTAAACTAACGTGTGACACTATACCGCACAATGCTCTGTTTTGTTACACAATCACTTGAGTATTCTTGTCAGGTTGGTGTTGTCAAGAAGTTGGATCACCTCAACGTTCACATGTTGTTGTTCATGACTCCTAGCACATCAGGTGATAGTCAATAATGTCCGCCTGAAGATGTCGATGAAGGTCGCCGTTTATGATGTACCAATAACAATACTTTTTTCTGGAATCTCTGGATTCTTCGAATATTACTGTTACTGGGTGAATGTCATAAGTCCAAACTGATTTGAGGACTTATTTTTATGAAAGAATTTTGATATGTACGAGTAGATAGGCTGGAATGCCTTTCATATAACCACTACATTTTCCTGAATTTTATGTCTAGCTCTTGTCTTTTCTTTTCAACATGGACCTTCCAGCGAAGTCTTGCATCTAATTAATATGTGCTGAATAAGCATAAGGGATCTGGGCAATATTTATATTGATATTTGTTGACTATCTTCATTGGTAAAATTAATATTAACAGATTTGATTTCATTTAGTTAATTATGCCATCTTTTGATTCAGTTATTTATTTGATTAACTGACGTTTGTAGTTTATTTACCGCCTTTTCGTGATATTTGCGTATTGCTAGGATGGCAGTATCATCTGCAAATACAGCTATAGTATCCTGTGGGCTTTCCAATAGTACTCCTGCTTTGATTTTTTTTTTAATTTAGAGTATGCTTCATCTTGTTTTATTCCTAATAATAGCTTTGAGCATGGCTGTGGAAGTAGCATATTTAGTTTATATTTTAAACCATCATGTCATACTTTATCAAAAGCTTGCATAACATCAAGAAAGTTGGCTGAGCAGACTTATTTGTTTTCTAATGCTATTTAGATCACATTTGAGATTCTATGAATCCGCCGATTAATAGTTGAATGGTTTTCTCTAAAGCCAAATATACATCCTTCATATATATTATTATTAGAACATACATTTTGAATACTTGAATTATTATCATCTATCATGTTTTTAAGTTTTTCATGTTTATATTTACTTATATGGCCAAGACGTTCATGCCAAAGCTTAAAGGCTGATATTGTATGTATATTGTTTAAACTAATTTGCATTTGATGTAAACCAAAAACTACCTCAAATTAATTATTTAAATTTGTACTTGCTAACAACACCTGGTTTACTTTTTATAATCCCTACTTCACTGCTGTCTGCTGCCCGAATGCGGTGGACTGAGAACAAATTTAGTGGTACCTCTGGAGAGTAGAGAACATCTAATGAAGGTTGTAAAAAATAACCTTTTTGTTAACTATGTGGTCCGTGGCGCCTGAATCTAAAAGAAAATTGATTTGTTGGCTCCTGGGTTGCTGCTTGCTATCAAACTGGATAACATAAACGCAAAACTCTCTTGATCGTCTCTCATAGTTTGATATGGTGGTTGATCGGTAATTTTAATTTTTCATCATTTGTTTGTAGTAATAGCAATTCTTCTTAAGATTATTTTTTTTTCCACAGTGTTCACAACTTGTGTTTGAAAATTTATTCAGCGCCTTTATTAAAACGTAAAAGCTTTAGATTGAAATTCGGTTTAAAGTTATTGTACTTATTCTTCTTATTATTTATACCTGATGTGCTTGGAGTATTCTTGTCAAAATGTAAAACTTTAAGTTCAGTTGTTGTTTCAGTTTTTAATTTAACTTCTTGATCCAATAAACTTTTTTTAACAAATGCAAGGTTTAGATTATCTTCACCTAGTGTCTCTAGTGCAGTGAAAACTCCGTCATATGAGGATAATACTTTTTATAGCTAAGCTAATATTACATCAGTTTTCATCGGGAACATGTGGCACTTCGTCTTCAATAACGTTTAAAACTTTTATTTCCGATAACATAGATTTAACACGAAGCTTCCATATACTATAGCGTTCACCATTAAATTGATTAAATTGTTGTATATTTCTCTTTTGCATATTTTTCATTTTTTATATTTTTAACTTTTATTTGCACTTTTAAACACTCAATTATTATCATATTTTTGGGCCCGTAACCTTATGATCAATATTTGTTTTTAAATCCTGGATGATTCTAATTCGGTAATTCTTCTTCTTTATTTGGTTGGAAGGTATTTTGTAGGTGTTCTGCGAACATGTTAATTTTCTGTATGTTATTTCCAGCCCAGCTACCATCTGCTTTCCTGATTGAAGCGTTCTGCAAGGTAGGCCTTTTTCATCGATTAGTGGTTCTCCATAAGAAATAATTAGTGGCTTTATCGTTTTTCAACTCACTAAAGTACTCACTAATAATTTTGATTTGTTTTATCTCCCTATTTAACTGATAGGGGGCGTTGTTATGGTTGGTTTTATCCGATGAAGCTCTAGTTCCTTTTTTCTTTAAGATAGTTATTTTCTGTTGTTCTCTGAGCAATTGGTGCAGTATTATCCCATGCTGTTTTCTGTATATTAGACACAATTAGTTCTACTTCTTCTTTGAAGGGTTTTTTTCTCATCAAGGTTCACCCTGAAGCTTTGCCAGTCTCTTCTCTCATTTACTGGTCCATGAGTACTTTTCTTTTTTTATTTACAGTAATTATTAAAAGAAAGAAAATATAAAAGACGTCCCATAACCGTATCCTTCACTTCAAAATATTATGCAGATAACTATTGGGTACCTATCCACTAGCGTTCTTTGCCGGCACGTATTCACGAAAGAAATCATCAACAGAAATATCAAAAGCTGCGACATGCGACAATTTGAGACACAGAAGATAGAGACAGTAATAGAAGAAAAGGTACACCGGCGGATCCACAGGGAGGGCAACGAGGCAATTGCCCCCCTTCCTTGACAGTTATAACTTAATTGATACCTTTAAACGTTGAAATATATTGAAAAAAATCAGTCCACTGCATGAACCCAGAAAATCCCTCCCTCCCCTATTTGGAAAGTTTTGGCATCTATCCTTGTGGAAAGGTAAATCGGCTTCAAATAAATCTTGTTTATCTAAGTTAAAAGGGCGCTATATGCCTCTTAAGAAACAAAAACGGGTTATTTAATTATATAATGTGTTTTTTATAATTTTTACATAGAAAGTGACATATTTTTTAATCGCAGCAAGTGTCAAAACACGATCTACTTTATGCACGCAGATTACGAAAAGTTGATTATATCACCAGTTACGAAATGAAAATAAATAAAAATGCCTCTGTTTTAGTTTTTAAATCGAAAAATCGAAAAATCAAAAAATCGAAAAATCGAAAAATCGAAAAATCGAAAAATCGAAAAATCGAAAAATCGAAAAATCGAAAAATCGAAAAATCGAAAAATCGAAAAATCGAAAAATCGAAAAATCGAAAAATCGAAAAATCGAAAAATCGAAAAATCGAAAAATCGAAAAATCGAAAAATCGAAAAATCGAAAAATCGAAAAATCGAAAAATCGAAAAATCGAAAAATCGAAAAATCGAAAAATCGAAAAATCGAAAAATCGAAAAATCGAAAAATCGAAAAATCGAAAAATCGAAAAATCGAAAAATCGAAAAATCGAAAAATCGAAAAATCGAAAAATCGAAAAATCGAAAAATCGAAAAATCGAAAAATCGAAAAATCGAAAAATCGAAAAATCGAAAAATCGAAAAATCGAAAAATCGAAAAATCGAAAAATCGAAAAATCGAAAAATCGAAAAATCGAAAAATCGAATAATCGAAAATTTAATATAAAAAGGCAATATATAAAAGCTGTAAATTGCATTTTATTGTTTAAATAATTATACACAATTATTAAAAACTGCCCAAAAATGTTGAGGTTAAAATTTTGACGTACTCCTTTAAGGATAACGGGTAAAGGAGTCTATTCTGTAACAATTCCTTTATATTTAACGGCCTTTAAAAATATTTTCTTCTTTACTTCTGTTATTATTTAAACGGATCTTTAAAATACATTAGAGGACTATCTTAAAGAAATCTGTTCAAATAATGACAGAAGTAAATTAACGAATACGAACATATTTTTAAAGGCCGCCAATATTTTTAAAGGCCGTTAAATGTTACAGAATAGACCCCTAAATCGTTTTTTTTTCTTCAAATTTTCCACGGGTAAAACCAGATCGGCTACACTGCACATGTTTCTTTATTATTACTATTGAAAAAAAAACGTAGGGCAATAAAATACAATAATTTTCTGAACTATTTGATTGGAAGTACCTACAAAAGAATGACACAATTTTATAAATAATCAAGTCAAAATTAGACAAATCTTGTATGTAACACGTTACATAAATAGATTTTAAAATCAATAAAACATTTAGAATGTCCTTTTAATATTAAAGTCTTCTTTAATGTGATTATGAAATTGGGCCTAATAGGATGTAGGTGAAGGGCTAAGGCTAAATAAAATGTAAAAATAAACCTATTCCTGTACTCAACCAAAAAATATCTTTCTGCAAAGAAATCGTCGCGGTTTATCGGAAGCTGAATTATTTAATTTTATTACCCAATTAAATTAACAAATCAATAAACAATACAGTATTTAATTGCTAATATTATTAAATCACTTTTATGAACTGTTAGTTACAATCTGATAATACGGTCGTTAGAGCTAGTATGCTTGGATTCGGTCCAGAAATGACTTAAAAAAATTCCTAATTTTAGAATGACTTTGTTGATCCGCCGAAACAATGGGTCCTGTTGATAAGCATGCGAATAATTGCGGCTAAATATAGGAACTGATTTCGTTTATTTCTTGATAATCGAGATGTTAATTATTGTTTCGAATTATTTATTGCTCGGTTATAAATGTAGTGTCACATTGCTTGTTGTCGCGTAAACAATATTCTTACTTTAGGATAAATAGGTCAAATTAGTATTACACTGCGTGACTGACCTATTTTCGATAAAGTGTAGGTATGCAGTTCGGGTTTTTATTAATATATTGCCAAACATATTTGGCGGCATGTACGGTTTCTGGGAATCCCGAAATGACGAACGACAATGTGATATGCTCAATAATCTTTTATTATGATTGGAGTTTGCAAATTTTACTAAATCTTCGATCACACAGGATTGAGATAAAATATAAAACCAAGCAGATATCTTTAAAATGGAAACAATGATATTGATGAAACTTTGCTGGTTGCTGTAATGGTGGATAATGCATCAAATGTAGGGTTACCATCTTACCGGATAAATTCGAAAGTACTGAGGTACGATCTGAACCGATACACCACCATTTTGTGTTTGCATAGACATATCCAGCGTCAGGACACATCATTTTGAAAAGTTAGTAGACATTTAGAGTTTTTAGAGCTGGAACAAAATCGGCAAAAAGATATTCAAGCAATGAAAAAATGGCAAATCGTAATGCCTTTGAGTTGTTTATATTAATAATTATGCCATTTTTATTTAATATTTTTTACATAGATATATAATAGGTATAGGTATTTTAATGAAACTTAATTTAAATAAATGATTGATAGCAATATAATACATTGCCGTCGGGTAGGCTATCAAAATTTAGCCGCAATTACCGTTAATTAATTAAATTGTAAGTAATTTATTTTAGTAAATTCCAGAAATGTTTTTTGAATGACTTAATTAAACGCCAAGTGTGAACAGATATGTTATTGTTAATTATTTCCACTTATTATGTTTTTCAAAACATATACTAAATTGTAATTTAATTTTTGCTAAACTCGATAGTATATGGTTGTCAAAAATGGACGCAAATAGTGGTTGCCAGTAGTTGAATTAATTACTCTTGTTCTAAATGAGAGTAAGCGAAAGAGAAGGAATGTGCGAGCTGCTTCGTGTTGTAGACAAGGACGCATTTTTTTAAAGGCAACCATATATTATCGTGTTCAGCAAATATAGTATATATTTTTTTTAAAGAAAACACAGTTAGTGCAAATAATTAACAATAACGCCCTTGTTTATACTTGGTAACCTAGTGGCTGCGGCTAATTGAGAGCTGGCAACCATTTTTTTACATATTTTAAATAATTTTCTTTCAAATGGCGTTTAATTCATTCAAAAAACATATTGCTGGAATTTACTAAAATGAATTAATTACAATATAATTAATTAACGGTAATTGCGGATAAATTTTGGTAGGCAACCCGACGGCAATGTATTGTTATCAATCATTCATTTACATTGTTTGTTTAAATAAAAAACTGCAGAATTCGGCCACCGGATCTTGTACTATAAGAATCTATCAAATAATAGCTGAGTATCTAAAGAAAATGTTGAAAATTAGACAAAATTTTAATTTCTATGATTGGGAGCAGGTCAACTGGTCAACAGGTCAGTATTTATTTGTCGTTCCAATGCAATAATTATTACTTGCTTTTGCCTATAATAAATACCCTGATTATAAAAAATTAGTAATTCTTCATTATTTAAGTCTTGACCTCTTATAACATAACTTATTTTCTAACATTTTGTGTAACATTAATCCTGTTTCAGAAATGTTATTAGTGAAATATTTAACTAAAATATTTCAGAAATTTGTACTTGAAATGTTATCGAAAACGTACCGGAAGGCATTACAGGGTGGAAGAGAACTTTTCGGCGAAATCCAAAAACACATCAAGTTTGTTTGTCAAGGGGACACCTTTTAACGCAAAAAACAGTAAAACCTTTAACTCCCTCAGTAGGGGTGTCATTCTTTAAATTTTTTCAAAGGAGAAGAGGGTCAAATGATACAACGCTGCTGAGTTTTTGAAAATCGAGCCACTTACTTAGAAAATTATGGAGCCTTGAAAGTTAAATAATATGTGACGGAACATGCAAAAAGCGATTCAATGCTTAGCGTATTAGTCAAGTAAATGCTTGAAGTGTTGCCCGCCAACTTGCATACAGTGATACAAGTAATGCCTTGCGGTACGTTTTCGATGGGCCACTCTGAATGTATTAAATGCTTGCAATATTTCTGAAATAATGTGTGCTATTCGCTCCGTGCGCGACAGCAGCGCCAATTAATTTATGTACTAATGGACTATTTCTGCCTATACTGATAATACAATTTTTAATAGAATTCGTAATTAAAAAGTATATATGTTAGTTTTAATAAAAGTATATGGGTTTGTAAAACAAGTAACACATTAATTTGATATTATTATATATTTTTATCGCTTAAACTAAAAAAAATTAAGTATATTCAATAAAAATCAATAATGAAATAAAGGCAGGCAGCAGTATTTACGGGAAAATGCATAAGAAGTTGCCTGTCTAATAAGTTGTCTTTGCAAAATTAACCTATTCTGTCAAAATAAAAAACCATCTTTAAATTATTAGAGTGAAGTTAAAATGTATAATTAGAAGGATTGTTATTTATATTTTCAATTTTGTTCGAAATAAACCTGCAATATTACACTGACCTATTTTTTCTAGTCTAAAAAAATACATTTAAAAATATACATGTTTATTTAAAATACACAAAATAGAAACGTTGTTTTTTAAACAAACAAATAAATAAAAAAAATTATTATTATTTCATAAAATTAAAGGCAAATCGCATCATTTCCACCAATTCCTTTAAATGCACTAGCCTGAAACAAATTATAGGTACTTAAAAAAGGATTTGAAACAAATTATTTAATTAAGATCCGATCCTTTTACCTCTGAGTAAAGTTACATATAGGTTTACTTGACAAATTAACACACAATAGGCCTATAGTTTAATTAGCAAGTAGTTACTTTCAACTTTACTCAGAGGTAAAAAGACTGGCCCTAACAATAGTATTATTAATATTGTTTTAAATTAACTATGTATAATAAAACAAACAATACTTATGCCTGAACAAAACATGAAGCTCCTCTTAGGTGCTTCTCAATCAGAGCTGTAAATAAATAAAACTAGGGCAGCGACTAGATAAAAATTACACTAAAATTACCTACAAATTTGATTAACGAAAAGGCGTAACTCGTCACAGTAAATTAAATTAAATTAACTTACTTACAAGCTCCATTTCTAAAGAAAACTTACCTCAATTTCTAAAGACATATTCTGCTTCCACACAACAGCACAACGCACAAACAACAAAAAAAGCAAATGGTAAAAAACGACAACAAACGCAAACTTTCAGAATATAGGGTTATCTCTGGATATAGGATGAAATAAAATTATATTATATAAAATAAAATGACTACATAACCCATCTTCTGCTTTCTCTTCTTAAAACTGAGAATTTTTTTATTAAATCTTAGTCTTCTACAACATAACCCGTTTTGTAACATTCTCTGTAACATTTATAACCTGTTTTAGAAACATTTTCAGTGAAATATTTAGCTTAAATATTTCAGAAATATTTCATAAAATTGGGTTTGAAATGTTATATCTTTGAAACGTTTGAAACACTTCTGAAATAATGTGTGCTGTGCTGTATGGGAACTGAATAAATTAACAGTTCACTAACAGAAGATCGTTTAAAAACTAAACTATTTACTAACAACAGGTGACTAAATTCAGAAATATCATTTAACTACCATAAAACATTTTACCTGTCCCATATTGGTTTTAAGTAGGCTAGAACTACAGTGTTGTCATACTAATTTATTTTACATAATATAATTTTAAATCAAAAGGTAAAGTTATGATTTTAGTACAGCAGTTATTGCTGTTAACTCTGTCACTGAAATTTTGACATTTAGAATTATATTTTTGAGTTCTGCTTTGATAAAAAAGTAATATATTTATTACAATTAATTGAAATAGCAACGGCGCTGGCGCCTACTTAAAAAAACCGTACCATAGAGGGCGCACCTATCGCTTTTCCTGAATCGCCAGTAAACAAATTTTTATTTGCGGTAAGCAAAAGTTCATTAACAGTAATTTTTTTCGGTAGAAGGTCATAGTACCTTCTAATAACTTATACCATAATTTTTTCAATATTTAATATAATTAGTGATTATTTAAAAATCGATCAATATTTTCGGGGCATACATTGTGAGGTCTATAAGCTAGAAGGATGGGGTATCTGTCTGATTTCTCGACGAATATACGTCAAATACATTTAGAACTAGGACTCCAGGAAGGTGCCGGTTTCTCTTGTCTAGAGAGCAGGCAGTATCATATTCTATCTCCCCCGTAAACAAACATTTTTAGTTCAAACATTGTATTTATATAAGATAAAATGCGTTCATCGGAGCACCATATTTATTACAGTATAATGTACTAACTGAGGAAAAATAGAAGCTATCTTTTGTCAAAAATAACTACTTTTTACTTTCCTATCTGTATGTGTAGGAGTCATGATTTTTTCGACCTCGAGTTTTCGACGGATTTTTACGTTTTGAGGTCCCCTGAATCCGTTTTGACTATTTTCGCGATGATGACTGTGTGTCTGTGTCACAGAAAAACACCAAATTTTAAACTTAAGCTTTGTTCCAGCGTCCAATGATCTGATTAGATTTTGAGCAGAGTCAGAACATTTGGGGGGGGGGGGGGTACTTTATGAGTGGTCATTTTTATATTTTATGGAATATATCTGTTATTTACGTTTGGGGAAGAAACTTCTTCAAATATAAGTTACTTCTTATATTATTTTCTATCTGTCTATCTGTTCTATACAAAATTTTCCTAAAATGGTCCGTATTCGAGAAATTTGACAAAATGTAAAAAAATATTTTTTTATAAAAATTGTTCAAATAAAAGTTGTTTGTAATATAGGTAATTCTCTATAATTTTTATTCTACACATAATTTCTCTAAAATGGACCGTATTCGAGAAATTTAAGAAAATTGTAAATTGTAAATTTTGAAATTTGAAGAAAACTCAAAAACGGACAAAGAAAAAAACATTAAATTTTAAACTTAAGATTTATTTCGGCCTGACGTGAAATGAATAGATTTTGGATAAAGTCGGAACATCTGGGGGGGTACTTTATGGGAGGCCGTTTTTATATTCTATGGAATATATCTGTTATTTATGTTTGGAGAAAAAAATTGTTCAGATAAAAGTTACTTCTAATATTATTATCTATAATTTCTGTTTTATGTCAAAATTTTCTGAAATGGTCCGTATTCGAGAAATTTGACAAAATATGCAAAATTCTGATTTTTCTAAAATGGACCGTAATGAAAAAATTGTAGGAAATTTAAATTTTTTAGTATTTTCGTTTTCAATGAATATCTATAGAAAAATGTTTCGAGGTAGATGTATGTGGACAATGTATATTTTTAGTTTATCCTCTAAACATTTATAGAGATGCTGCAATAGGTTGTACAAAATAACCGGAAAAAGCCTATAATAACTAGATAGGAAAGTCATGTGTTGGACACATCAGATTTTTGCAATTACATTCCAAAGAAAATTACTTATATATAAAATATGCAATATTTCAACATACTACATATTCGCTCAGTGCGAAGTCATGGTAGGGGAAGTAAAAGCGGATAATTCGTGCATTTTAGGGCGATATTTTTAATTTTAGCATATCAAAAAAGTAGGTAAAAACAATACAATAAGCAACCGGAGTTGCTGTGTTGAAAATTGTAAAAATACTAGCAAAAAAAACAGGGTAAATTATAAAAATTTTTAGTAGCGAAGTGGAAATTAAATCAAAAAAATAAATGGATATGTGTGTACAATAAGAAGAAAAATTTTTCTTTATTTTTGTAATAATAACAGTAAAAATGAAACAAGAACAATCATTTAAAAATAAGCAACAAAATTCACAATGAAAGGGTAAAAAAATAGGGACGTCTTACAACGAGTAATAGATGTAACTTGTTTCCTGGGAGAGCATGAACTAAGTTTTAGGGGTCACAATGAAGCAAGTGGATCCGCCAATGGAGAAAATTACATGGACCTTTTAAGTTTTTTAGTAAAATACGATGGAAAAATGATGGAAAAAATAAAAAAACTTCAGTCAAATGATTTTTTTACGTTTAAATAAACCAAGGAAGCTTTTCAATGGTAAGTTTTTTTATAGCTTCTAGTACTAAACTAGATAATATCTGTAGTACTGAGGAAAAAAAGCAAGATTTTGACAAAAGGGGAATGCGCCGCGAAAATTTTTCGCTGTGCTTACTGGCCTGCTGTATTTTTATACAATCGCTTCCCCTTCCAAAAATGTCACCGCACGCCACTGATTTTAAATAAACATGTATATTTTTAAATGTATTTTTTTAGTCTAATAAAAATATGTGTAATATTGCATTCAAAGGCTATTTTAATATTCCAGAAATATTTTAAAAACGTTTCTCATTTCGTAACATTTATGAAACAAAACTAGAATACATTTCTAAAATATTACTATGTTATATTTCTGAAAGGTTTTAAATTTTTATTTCTGAAATATTAACATAAAATATTACATATACAGGACATTTTTACATTTAGGAACATTCCAGAAATGTTTTTGTGCTACATAGGTTATAGAGTTTAAGGTTTGTTTCTACAATAAAAATATTTTTTTATTTGACGTACACGAAGAACATAAGAACATGATTTCAGGAAAACTAGTTTAAGTAACAATTTTTCCCTGAAATTTTTATCCGTAGGTACTTTTTTATAATCTTTAATTATTTATAAAAAAAATTAAATGAAATAATTTATTTTCACTCAATTGATTATAGTGAAATTTATTGTAAAATACAATAGAATTTTAAAAGTTTACAAAACCGGTTTAACAACAATAAAACAAAATATAAACTGAGTAAAAATTTAGATATAAAATGTTTCTTTTACCGAAATTCCAGAAAATCCCCTCTATTCAACGAAACTATTTACCTTTCTGTTTTCGTTTATCTGTTCACCGACCTGTATTTACGTACAAAAAAATCGACGATTCTATAAACACAATTCGTACAGTACCTATATCCGTAGGTACATGTGCTCCAAAGTTTATTTTTGAAAAATGAATAATGCGTTCTATCGCGTGCAAATATTGTCAGTTCATTCCAAAAATAAATTCCACTATCCACAATATTCGAAAGCGATATCGTTTTGTATTTTTGTGGCTGGCCACAATACGCCAATTTATCATCTGAATTATGCACATGTTTTGGTTTAAACCGGAGCTTGAATTTCAATTTTTTATATCTGAATTCTCGTTAGCCATTTGAACTAGATCACTGACGCCAAATAATCTACAGGGCCAACGCGATGATGGCAGTAGCTTTGGCAATGGCATCCTCAATTTTTTAGATGTTATTTTTTTGTAATGGGATTAAGGACCATGCTCCTCGCTGGCCAGTTAATGTTTAGAATTTCATCCAGGGCGGAATATATAATGTACCATTTAATCATATTATCGCAACCTTGCTTCAAAAGTGACATAACTCAAAATTAATATATTTTGATTTAATACCATTGATTGGTAAACAGAATCAATAACACGAGACTTTTCTTAGTTAAGTGAAACCGATTTTGTTGATTGCAGGGCGTTAACTAATCACATTCAAGATGTAAATTTTGAGTTATGTCACTTTTGAAGCACAAGTGCGATATGTGTATATCTATGTATATTTTTTACTTATAACATTATACCCGTACAGCACACCTAATTTCAGAAGTGTTTCAGAAATATTTTAAACCTTTCAAAGATATACCATTTCAAGCAGAAGTTTCTGAAATATTTCTAAAATATTTTAGTTAACTATTTTACTGAAAATGTTTCTGAAACATGTTATAAATATTACACAAAAAATTACAAAACGTATTATGTTTTAAAAGGCCAAGGCTTAATGAAACATTTCTTTTCATTCGTAAGAATAAGAAGATAGGTTATGTAGTCATTTTATTCCTATATCCAGAGACAACCATTCTAAACAATTAGAAGTTTGCGTTTGTTGTCGGTTTTTGCCATTTGCTTTTTTTTTTTGTTTGTGCGTTGTGTTATTATATGGGAATCAGAATATGTCTTTAGAAATTGAGGTAACTTTTAACAGAAATATAAAGCTTGTAAGTAGGCTAGATTAGGTTAATTTACTTTATCTCATTCACTGTCACAGTGGCGCCATTTTGTTTATCAGATTTGCAGGCAGTTTAAGTGTCATTTTTATCTAAAAATACATTTATTATCCCTTACCTAGTTTTATTTATTAGTTCTACAGTTTTGATTGATCATGTTTCGTTTAGGCATGAGTATTTTCTTTTATTATAGTTAATTTAAAACAATAATCATTAAACTACTGTTAATCAAATAATTTATTTCAAAACCCTTTTTAAGTATCTACAATTTTTTTCAGGTTAGTGCATTTAAAAGATTTGGTGGAAATAAAGCGATTCGCCTTTATATTTTATGAAATTATGTTTAAAAATTATTTATTAGTTTAAGAATCAATGTATCTGCTTTGTGTATTTTAAATAAACGTATATTTTTAAATGCATTTTTAAAAATATTACAGTGTAATATCACATTCATTTTGCATTGATATTCCAGAAATACTTTAAAAACGTTTCTTAACATTTCATAATATTTATGAAACAAAACTAGAATACATTTCTAAAATATTACTATGTAATGTTTCTGAAAGATATCAAATTTTTATTTAAGAAATATAACTGTGATACATGATATTTACAAGAGATTTTTACATTTCAGGCACATTTCAGAAATATTTCTGGGACGTTTCATAATATTTATACAACATTACAAATATTTCAAGGTAACATTTTTGAAATAATTCCGAAATGTTTTTGTGCTGTATGGGTACGTACTGATTTTACACAAATATTAAAAAATGTGTAAAATACATAATGAAGGAATTATTAAAAAGACATAGGCTTAATAACTGTTTGTAATAGCAAATATGTATTAGGGATTAAAATACAAAAATCAAGAAAACGTGGATATTCAAACGATAGTATCTGAGTTCTCTTCACAAAGGTTTTAAAAGGTTATAATTTTTAACAAATTTGATCAAATTAAAAACATATGATACCAGTAGCACTCAAAATTATAGAATAGTGGTATAAGGACTATTTACTGTCTATCAATCCCAAGAAGACAGAAATGGGCCTATTTATAAGGAAAAGGATGAAAATTAGAACGTCCATAGCTCCTAATGATATGTTTGGGATGTTAATACACTGCGACCTAAAAGATCTATTGTGTCCCGTTTTGTCGCTATTGCAGCAAGGAAATGTCTCAATGCCTATAACGACCCTTCCAATCTTTTCAAGGAAATGTAGGATTTAGAGTGGCTTAAAATAAATAGATCTAAAAAAGGGAGTTTATTATTCTCATTATTAAACTCGATGTTAAAATTGATACGTAGGTGTAAAGTATTAACAAAATTGAGGAAGTCAAAGGCTTCAAGCTAATGTAACTTTAAATAAAAGAAAACAGTCATCTGCATATCTGGATTAAAAATATATTTTATCTTTGAAATTTGGGTGGTTAACATAAAAATCTCAGCAAACAAAGGAGACAAATTAGAGCTCACAGCTGTATAATAACAGGTTATTAAAATTGGAAAAATTTGTTTTAATGCAAGTCCCATTAGAAAGCAAATGAATTTTATTATGAAGAACTTTTTTTTAAAATAAAAAATAACGATTTATCTTCTTTTGTCAACCTCATCCAGGGACACACTGTACATTAAAGGCTGTGCTAAAGCGTTTTTGATTTAATTTCAACTGTTAAGTATATTTTAAATACGAAAAAATCGAGTGACGCAAATTTGATCTCAATTTTATAAATAAACTTTGGGCGGACGCAGATATGTGTCAATGTTATTTCTTCAAATTTCAAGTTTAAGTACTGAGCTGTTAAAATATATCGAACTTGATATTGATTTTTCGACAAGCGATTTGTATTACAGTGATTGATTTTATCGCTTTATTGTTGAATCCTTATTGAAAGATTGGATGGAATCTGGTCTGGTTTTGTTTGAAAAAATACACGTGTTTTTATATCGAAAGTCAAATAGCTAAAACTAAACCAATATTTTTTTTTTCTTTTAATACGTTAGCAGTTCTTTTTTGTCACTAAGAATAAAAACTGTTATTTAATTAAATCTATTTTTTATTTAATTATAATGGTACTCAACTATGTTGTATCGTAAGTACACAAACAAGTTTATGGTCCCAGATATACAATGAACGAATATATACAGGGTGTTTCATAATATATGCGCAGGACTTCAGGACGTGATAGCTCGTCCAAAAATATGAAAAAACGTTTCCATTAACTTACCCTCTAAAATGCACCATTTTCGAGATACAGGGTGTTGAAATTAAAAAAAAAATTCTACCCCACTGGAAAAAGTACGGTTTTGAGACGCCCATTTGAACCGCCAATATTTTCTACACAAAAAAGGTACTCCTGGTCATACGCTCTAAAGTAGACCGTTTTCGAGAAAAATCAAATTTTGTTTCATCAAGTATGTATGACCATGTATTTCAACATCAACATTAAAACTTAATTTTTCTCGAAAACGGTCGACTTTAGAGCGTATGACCAAGAGTACCTTTTTTGTGTAGAAAACATTGGCGGTTCAAATGGGCGTCTCAAAACCGTACTTTTTCCAGTGGCGTAGAATTTTATTTTTTAATTTCAACACCCTGTATCTCGAAAATGGTGCAAGTAAAAAGAAACGTTTTTTCATATTTTTGGACGAGCTATCACGTCCTGAAGTCGTGCGCATATATTATGAAACACCCTGTATAAGAATAAAAAATCCATATGTTTTCCTCATATTTAATAATGATTATGGTTGAATTTCAACCACTGGGCGAACACTTATTTACTAAATTTGTCCAACTTCCCTCGTATTGTGTACATTACCTACTGATATTATTATCATTATTTTTTAACAGCATAACTATCCTTGATATTATCGATTAAAACTGAAAGTATACAAAAGAGAAATTAAAGGAATATGTAAAACATTAATAGATCAAATTGGGAAGGAAATGGCGCTTTCAAAACACAAAGTTTTAAATAGTTTTTTGTGTTTAGGTACTTTTCAATAGGTACAAATTTTTCTATTTATAGAAAAATTTGGTTAATACATAATAATGTACTGAAGAAGATATCTTTTTCTCAACAAAACGCGAAACTATGGTAACGGTGTCAGATGTCACTATCATTTGGTTATACATACAAATAAATAATCAACTATTTCTTTATAATATTAATAAAAAAAATTTTAAGTAATTTTAACATCCCGTTTATGATTTATTCTTATTATTGCACATTCTACATAAATTCGACGTAAACAAACACGTTTAAATTTAGTCGTAGCTTTATTTAGCAAAAATGACGTCCCATTTCGTCGGCCTAAGATGCAAATTTTTCAGGAGAAGCAAAAAACCTCTCAGACCTAACCTTAATATAAAGGAGTTAGACAAAATGTGTCATGTAATTTTTGGCACGAAAATTTAAAATAGGCATGGTAGGCGATTTCGAATCGACATTATAGATCTTTAAGGTAGTTCACTCGCGACAGTCGTACATAAAAATATCGCTTAATGGTGAATACCAATAGTTCGAGATTCTCAATGCTAATCAATTTTATTTTTGTAAGAGACTGTACAAAACACATGTAAGCTTATATCATCTTATATATATGGATTTTAATAAAATCAATCCGGCAACCTCATAAATACATGAATGGTTTGCTATAGAAATTTGTGACTTCCTCATATTAATTTTAAGGGTTTGTTTTGGTTCAAACAGAACCGCTGATTCCAGTTCTCAAATACAGTGGACCACAAAGCATGTATCTTCTAGAGACCCCACGCCAATGTTAAACTTTTAAACCAAATTAGCGCCACCTTGTGTTTGGAGCTGGAACTAAAATGACAATTGACAGATGGCGGTAAATTCAAATTGTAATTTTTAGGAGTAGGTAGTAGTTTTAAATTAAATTTTAAATGATTTCCACATAAATTATTTTATAAAATAAAGTATGGAACTAGTAAGTTCGAAACTTTTATTTTACAAAATAATTTAGGTCGATTATACCAAATTTGAAGAATTAATTTGTTATAAGGGGTCTAATGTGGAGAGTTGGTTCTGCATATTTTTATTAAATAAATATAAGATATATCAATAAATAATAAAATAGAACATTCTTAAAATATGTTTATTAATAACTTAAATAAATATTATTAGATAAAAATAAATACAAATAATAATACATATTTAACGAATACTTACTTGGAGCAAATAGATATATAATCTCAAATCTTTAAAATACCTATCAATAATTTAAATGTGAAGTAGAGACTAGGATATTACATTTTATTAACACTAAAGTTATATATTTTATAAATGTCTTTTTAACTGAGGACAAATGTAATATAGGTATTGTATTAAAAGGTGAATCCTTTTAACTATTCATTCAATGATAAATAGGTATTTTCTTTCCAAATACAGATGGTGGTATTACTCTCTTATGTGAAAAATGATTTTGGAATCTAGTCCAGTGATAAATTGATTATCAATTAGTTGTTGTCCCCGTTTGTCTTTTTATGATGCAGATGCATGGTGAATATATGGTGAATCAATGAAGTTTTTCTCGAAGTTTTCAACGTAGCACCAAAATTATTGCAAAACACAGTAGGAAATAAAAAAGCGAAACATCACAATTTTGCAAATAACTAAGACGAAACTATAAACAGAAACCAAAAGCCAAAGCCAACAAAAAATCACTAAAATCAGACGGGAAAATGAAACTAACCAAGAACATAAATAAATACACGTCACATCTTTGGAGTCTTTGGTTAAGTTTTTCTCCCATAAGGCTTAAAAATGGAGTAAGAAATCATAATTTCACCAGTAGCCCCATCTAGAGTTTGGAGCAAATAGCATAAAAAATGTCAGTTGTCGGTTTTGACCTTGGTCATTCACGTGGAACCTCTATGTGCTTTGTGCAGTGGACGAATTAATTTTCCAAGGAAACGTCGCGAGGTTATAACATCCTCTTAGCTGATCGAGTGTTAGTTTGGTACAACGCGTTCATTGCAGCGTATACAACGTTGCCAAGTTGTAATAATTTTACGCAACTACGCTTCGATTGCTTTAAAAATATTTTTATTTTAAAAATCTATATCTAAGGTCAAAAAATTCAGCGTTCCTTTAGAAAATTTTATAACTTCTTGATTTACATTACATTAGTTTTTAAAAAATATGGTAAGAACGGTTTTCGAGATATCTGGAAATAAATGCATTACTTGTGTACATGAGAGGCTTCAAGAGTGTTAATTATGCACATTTTGATTGTTAATATCTCGTTTCACAGATGGTCAAAAAATTTAATTATTTTTATTTACATAAAAGACACTTTCATTAACCTTATATTTCAATTTTATTGAATTCTTAAGAAAAGCCGTTTTACGAGTGAACTACCTTAACTAGCGGTTAGCCAATAAAACGTATTTTAGGTAAAAAGTGGAGTTAGGCCATTTGCGTCTTAGGTTGACGATTTTGTGTTTTTTTTTTTAATTTGAGACAAAAGCCGTAACTTTAATGGGTTTGTTATGTACTGAAGGGGGATTACGATTGGTGAATTTAAATAAAGCTCGCATCGTGACAAATGAAAGTTCATTTGTCATCTTGTTTTCATGCTAAAAATCATTTTTTGTGGCTATTTTTTTTTTAATTTTATCTCATCGGCATCAACTACTAAGGTTATTAGCCTCGTGTTCTGTGTAGGCTTTGTTGCTGTTTCCTAGCGCCACTTTAGGAACAGCACTGTTAATTAGAACCCAACAGTAAATGGTCGAGTGGGGATCCTACCAAGGCATCAGAATTCATTTTAAATAATTAAATTAAATTAAAAAATCCCGGCCAATGGTGGGATTCGAACCTGGGACCCTTGGACCCGCAGACAGACTTTACCACTGAGCCACCCACTCCACTGAAGATAATTTAGTGTACAAATAATGCCTAAAGCTTGTAGGGTTTGTAATTATAAACCCGTGAAAGGTTGACGTTTCTCTAAGAAGTATTTTATATTCTATAAACGTAGCTTAAAATGGGTAACTATTCATTTATAATCACCCGGTATATTCTGAGTTTTAAATGAAATGGAAAATCAATCTTTAGAAGAGGTAATTTACTCTGGGTCATTAGGTTATTACCATTGCAAATTTATTCGCATTTAGATAATGGTCTTATCATTCCAATTGTGGTAACCCTTCTCGTGTCTCACATGTAGATATAGATAAGAATTTATAATCATTAAGTTGGTAATAGCTCTAACGCGTGTGCTGTCTATAAACGGTCATTTACATATAAAAAAACACGGATGGGTGGGTTATCATGGGCGTCCCTAAGCTACGGGTTTAATGGAGATAGTAAACACATTAATTACTGCATTTTTATTTTTGTGTTTTTGTTTACCTACTTGTTAGCAGGTAATAGTATATTACACACCGAGGTGGGAAGAGTTTCATTCCTGTCGTGAGATTAGTTAGATCACCGAGACGCGAAGCGTCGAGGTTAGCTATGATCTCGAGACAGGAATGAAACTTCCTACCGAGGTTTGTATACTATTTTATTTACAACCATCATATTTCGATCAAAGTTAATAAATCTCTGTTTTGTTCTGAACATACCTAAAATATTACATTTAACGACAAATTACCAAGCGCGCGATTTTCTCAGAATAATCAAGTAGGTAAATATATTGTTACTGTGATTACGGGGCAAACAACTGTCACCAATATAAATAAATGTCAGATAAAGCCGGATATTAAATTCGCGAACAATAAATATCAATAAGTAGTTTGTTATATTTTAGATCATTGTTGTTTTTTATTGTTTGCTATTAAATAGGTATAAAATTTGTCAAACACTGTGTTATTTTTTTTTTTTTAATATAAAAAATATTCATCTAGAATAGATGAAATGAGGGCGGGAAGTGAGGGCGGGAAGTAGAGGTGTGTAATGTGACACTTCCCAACCTTCAATGACGTTAGTAATGACAACATTACATATATGGTTGTAAATAAACAAATTTTGTGTGATTACTCATTGTAATATAATATAAATAACATTGGCAGTCAAGAGTGGGGGGTGCGGGAAGTGATGGCAGCTGATCTTGTAATTTTGTTATTTTTACTTGAGTCTTTTCTTTTTGTTTAATATTTTTATAATTTAAAACAATACAAATTAATAACTAGTCGTTACATAAAAAAGAGAATATTTCAAGAGCGAAATGTAGATCAGTATGGCCGTATTAGCTGGTAAACAAATTTTGTGTGATTACTCATTCTAATATAATGTAAATAACATTGGCAGTCAAGAGTGGGGGGTGCGGGAAGTGATGGAGGTAGTAGCGAACCGTCGACTGCACTCTCCCAGGCAGAACGAAATGATGGGTCGCCTTGAGAGCTATAGTGAGACCAGGCTGTTACTTGATGCTCATGCATTGTACTATTTGACTTAATTATTGAAAATTGTTATTATACTTTACTTAACGGAAATGTATATAAAATGATACAAAAGTGCCGTAGTCTTTCATAGCTATCTACGATTTTAACAGTCACATGAATAAATAATTACCAATACCTTTCTGTTTTTGAATCTTTGTATAGTAATAATAATAATAAATTTTATTTATCATAAATAATAGAAAAGCTAAGATATTAATAACGATAGACCCATTTTTGATCGGGTTAGCGTTGGAAACAATTTTAATCTCTTGCCTAACGTTTTAAAACGTTAGTAGTGATTGTAACTGTCATACTGATCAGTTATTTTAGTTTATATTTGATGCGAACTTATGTGAGTTTAAAATTGTATTTGTAGTCAATAAGTGTGCCAGCGTGCGATCATTCAATTTTTGATCCGTTTTGTTACTATGCCTATACTCCCCCTTTCCTCTATAAAGCAATATTTCTTTTCGACTAATACTATTTATTTTCTAAAAAATAATCCCTGTTATAAGTGACACCTCGTATAAAACTTTTTAATACCATTCAATAAATCGACGAGGTCACAATCCCTCACAATGCCATTCAATTCCGTCCGAATAATGGGATAAAAGTTTTGAAATGTCATAGAGATGTCCTTTCCGCAAGCCATTCTCGAGGTGGAACAACCCTTTCTTTGCTCTGTTAGTCCTTCGTTCCCCAGTGTCCTTTATCGATCTCCATTAGTGCACGTTAAAAATTTAATGTACCTTTTTATTCTCTCTGCTTTTGTTGCTGCTAGGTCAGGAAACGTTTGACGGGAAAAATATCGATGGTCATTTTATTAAGAAATATTGAAGTCTGTCAATTAAGAAAGTGAAATAAATTAATTTTTACAACTAACAGAGCGAGACTGTATGGTAAAAGTGTAACCATTTTTTCTTGCACAAGAAAAATAATGGTTAATTCAAAAACGTTTTCCTCCGTATGACAGGTGGCAGTTGTATCGTGGCGCAGAAGCAAGATGTAACTATAAGCTGTTTCAACTGCACCTTCAGAATACGGTAACGTTTAGGTTTATTATTTAATTTATTTGCCACTATATTCACTAATTTATTTGCAACTTAACATTAATTAATCTCAAATTCTTACACATCGATTTTTTCTGAATCTCCATCTAAAGCTGCACGGGCGCTTTTACAAGCTGCATGAGACGTTAATAAAACTGGCGCTTAAGTATTCTCCTACTGTAAGGCGTCAAGAGTAAGTATAATTATCTCTGTTCCGAGATGATTTTTATAATAATAGATGTATGTTTTCTTTTTAAAAAGGCCATTTTGCTTTGATTTCGCTAAACTGAAACTCCAAACCATAAAGTGACAAACACAAAATAACCAATTAAAATTTTTGACTTGATCTGTGTAATTTAGCCGCAAATAATTGAAAAATTGGAATTTTAAAACAACCCTCTGCCAGACCCCGATCACCTCAAACCACTTAACCGCCAACGTACGTTACGCCGAATTCCAAATCTAATATTCCACAAATGGCTATTATTTCATTTCCATCTGTTCGCCTACATCAGCAAATACTCATAAATTCAGTAAAATTTTCCGCACATGGTTAAATAGGCCGGATCTTAAACGGTTTTCAATTCAGCTTCCTTTTTGCGAGAATTCCGATTGATATAATTTAAGAGCTGGAGCCGAAAAACTGCTTTGATTCTTTGATATGGACAAACTCGATTGAAACTCATTCTATTACTAAATAGAATCGCATATTCCAGATCTCCGACACTTTTAATGGAGTAGTATTTAGGTAAGGGTAGAAGTTGCCATTCTCTTATTCAACAAATTTCATCGATATGACGCATGAAAATTTGTAGGATGAAGGATTCATCTAAATTCCAAGTCTCCGTCAGCTAGGTTGGTACAAACTTCGGGGCTGATATAAAAATAAAAAAAAATCGACCAAGTGCGAGTCGGACTCGCGCATGAAGGGTTCCGCACCATGGTACAAGATTTAATACTATGTAGGTATTTTTTAAATACATTATTAAGATCGAGCAAAAAAAGCCAAAAAAACACGTTTCTACTTAGTAGTAGAGCCCCCTTTAATTTTTAATTTATTTTTATTATTTGTTTTTATAGCGGCAACTGAAATAAATATATATTCTTTGAAAGTTTCAACTGTCTATCTATTACGGATCATGAGACAGACAGACGGACGGACATCGAAGGATTAGTATTAGAGTCCTGTTGGTTACCCTTCGATTACGGAACCCTAAAAAGGATTTGTATACGTTAAAATAAACATCTTTTTCGAATAACTTTTTCAGAAAAACTCAAAAAAGGATAGATACAGAATTTAAAAAATTAAATCCGGACTTGTATATGAAAAGTTACGCTATTAATGCCGTGTTTGAGAATCCACATCAGATGCATTTTTTACATTTCGAGCGTTTTTATCCACATCGGACACATCTGTTCCATTACATTTACGTATACTGAATCACGTGATCAAAGATTTACTAGGTACATCTCAGATGCATCCGATGTGGATTCTCAAACGCGGCAATAGTAAGTTTATTTTTTGTATCTTTTTTTAAATATTTTTCTTATGATTCACGATTCAATTGTGTACCAGTTATTGTAATTCCGTAGAAAAATAAAAGGAGGTTTGAATTAATGACAGAACTTGTTTCCTTGTTTATAGTTCAACCAAAAGCTATAGGCGGCTTGTTATTACTAAAGAAATTAATAATTTTACTGATTTAATCCTTTAAATGTCACTGTAATACAATGAGTGGTCAAATACAAGAATAATCGTTAATAAATGTAAAGCTAAGGCTACATTTAAATATTATGAGATTATGTAAATCTGGCTTTGATAATAAATTGGATTATGTTTGAGGTTATGTTGCCCTAATTATTTCAGTCTGATAATGATCTGATAGTTTCGCGTAAAGCAGTTTTCCGGCTCCAGCTCTCCGACTAAAAAGGTTCTGGATCGTACTACTTGAGTTGATTGTTTTCAATTGTTTTCCGATGTATTTTGAATTAAAAGTCTATATGAATTGGCAACAATGCCGATTGAAAAGGTTCCAGATCGTACCACTTGAGTTAATATAAACCTTTTTGCTTAAAATTATGAGACGTTTAACCTGTCTCCGTTTTATATAATTGGGGATACCCTATATAAAAGACCTCTGAAATAGGGGTCTCGAATAAATTTTTTATTAGTAATAATACCTACTAAATATTGAAAAATAAATAAATGTGCCAGGGGTAAAATTAAAAGGGAAAAATATCTGACACTGAAAGAGTCCTTCCTCAACTTTAATAATTATATCTCTTTAAATAAAGAGCATGGATAATTATATATTTTTATTAGAAATACCACAACTTAGAATCTTGTTTAAAAATCGTATTAAATAATCTCCTCATCTTCTGATTCTTCGCTATCCTCTTCAAAACTTGGCTTTGGTTAAGAATTTAACCAAATGTTGGTTTGGTAAAAAGCTTAAGGAATCGTCTGTTCAAGGCAGTGTCGGATTGGGACCCATAGGCCCTACCTGTTCAGGAGGAAGAAGGGCCCACCTATACATTTGTTTTCATGGAGGTTCATTGAAGAGTAAAAAAGGTCTTCTTTGCACACTGATGCTTTTTCCGTGGCTGCCACGTATTACGGGATTTTCTTTATTCTTCTCAAAGGCCCACTGCTTGAATAAAGGCCTACCGGTCTTATGACCGGTAGACCGACGGCTGACGACCCAATCCGACACTAGTTGGAGGTAGCCTAGATAGCTCTATTGAAGAAGCCATTAAACCTCTTAATACATTAAGAGAAAGAACAACAACGAATATAATTTTATTACAAATTTTTTAATAATATTAAACAGATCTTCGGAATGGATCTTTTTTACCATTCAAGTAAATTGACTCTTTGTATCGCATCCTGTTAAAGTATGGAAAGAAGGTAGGTTGTGCGTTAGACTGTCGTTAAGGGCTATTTCATGAACTGCCACGTAACCAGTAAAATTTATGATTCAGTCTTTTAACTAAATTTCTGTAGGAAGAATGTTTTTAAAATACACCAAAATAATAGGCACATCGGTATTGTTAGAGTCAATAACGCATGTAGAAAAACCTTTCCTTTTTAGCACAGAGTACATGAAGTAGAATTCTAGTGTCAGCTTCTTCATGGTTTGATTGTAATAGTTATCGATTTTCTTTTCAAATATCAATATTGAATTTAAAGTCTGGAATGTTATTAAATCCGCCACTCGTTACAAATTGTATCTTATAATCATGGAATCCGTAATCAGGAAATTCGTTTGATAAAATATTGGTTAACTGTTTATTACTAAATATTCAGTGAATAAATATATTCCATTGTTGTGGAAACGGGATCTCTCAATTAGTAATAATCCTATTAATTGATTTGGAAGATCCTCTTTTTTTTGACGAGTAACAAACATCTTTAATCGAATTTTCTGTGTAATGATTAAAACCAATGTCATTAGGTTGTGCTTTATATTTGATTTGAAATACAATTTTTGAAAATATATCAGAATATTCCTTAAATCAAAATACAAGTGAAGATTCCAAAAATAAATAAAAGGTCGACCAAAAATCGGTAGATTTTGAAGAGTTCACCGAAGCATCGGCAGATGAGGAGATTATTACACAAGATTGTAAGTTGTAGTTTTTGTAAAAAAATATGAATATCCATGCTCTTTACTTAAAGAAATATAATTATTAAACTTGAGGGAGGGCTCTTGTAAAGTGACTTTTTGGATTTTGCGGTCAAATTGTAGTACACGTTACGCTCTTTGCAATGGTACTAATATCTCGTTTTTTGAAAATAGTGCCCTTCTGCAAGGTCTAATTTTGGATTACCTCCGGTTTTAGAATCTCCAAAATATTAGTTTTCAATTCACTAACAATTCAGCTTGTGACACTACAGAATTCATTTCTAGAGCAGTTTTGTTACAAATAGCACCATACTATAACTTTAATTTTATTGCTTTTTAATAATTAATTAATTAATTCCTAGAGGTTTAAAAATAGGCAAGTACAAAAAACCTTGTATTAAGAACAGAAATCAACTTTGGACATCTATAACAAATTAATGTATTATTAGTAGGTAATCAGTACAAACATTTGTCCATAATTTTCAATCTTAAAAAGTATATAAGCCACTGGTTCCAGATTCATTCATTAATAAGCCCACTTAATAAACTGTATTACTCTAAGGAAATCATGTTCTACTTTTTGTTTCAGGTCCCTCCATGATAATGAAGAGTACAGAAGGCAGTATCATCAGGTAAACTACTAATTTTAGCGAATGTGTCTAAGTATAGCAAGATATTTATATAGAGCTTAAAAAGAACAGGTCTCAAAACAGTACCTTGTGAGATACTAGAGGAAACTATTTGTATGTTAATATTAACATTATCAATTTGCACTAACTGTTCTCTATTTGATAGATATATTCTAAAGACACTTTCTATACAAATCCGACATTTTTCCAATTTTTCCAACAATATTTTATAACACAATGACGTAGGCTTTTGAGAGGTCGAGATATATACTTAGTATTCGGGATAAAGCTTACGCGATTTTTCAGAATCCAAGATGATATTGCAAGGATTTTCCGTGTCGGCGAAAAGGATGATAGGAAAAAAATTGTAACCTAGCGAAAATAAACTGTTTTTTAAAATAGTTGTCAAGGATGCCACAACATTGATTGAAAAACAAATAACAATTGATCGAAAACTAAAATTATCCAAAAATAATTCTCGAGGGGTATTAGCCAAACGAGTAGATATGGCTTCGATAATTTATCTTTCTTTATTTTATTTTACATCTAGGTGGCATTTGAGTTGGAATTAGTTTTCCGGTATCATGACTATTTTTGGCCAGAACAGGCCTAAAAGAATCGTAGCGAATAAAATTGTCTCCGGCTCATTTTCAATGATTATATTTCAATGATTCCGCAATCTCACAGCTCTTGAGCCTCATTCAACTACTTCTTTTTGCATCAGATAAGCGTATTTATAAAAGTTCTGAAATGTCATTCCTGGTCTCTCTAACGCCGAAAAGGGAAATCCCTCTCGACTCTTTTATTGTCCTTTATCGATCCGTTTTAGACATTTTCAAGGATATTTATGAATTTGAGCATTCCGTTTTCGGGATTTAAATGGTTGAAAACTTTTATTTTATACTTAATGCGCGATGTGGTAGATAATAGTCCTTTGTTTTTCTATGGCTCTTGTAAAAAGTGGTTTTTGTCGATTGACGTTACTCGAGTTCACCAGTAGATACTTGAAGACAAGAAACAGTCCAAATGAGTGCTCCAAATATGAGAAAAAATGTAAATTCAGCTGTCATGAATGTGACAAACGATAAACGTATTCATTAGGTTCACTGATGATATTACATGCATTGATAAAGTAACCTGAGGATAAGTCATTTATAACTATTTTCGATATACAAAATTGGGTTCGGTAGGCGTGTCTTTTACACTTTCTTACTTCTACTATTTCTGGTTAAGTAAATCTGATTTGAATTCGAAAAAATGAATTGTCTTTACAGATATTGTTTACTATTATGTTTTTTATTGTTGTTTCCTACAAGTGCCATAACACATTTTTTAATGGACTAAAAAAATCTATTTTCTTTGTATTTTCTTTAAAATCGATTATTTGATTAATCGGTCATTAAATTATTTTAATTACTCGATTAATCGAAAATAAGAATTATCGAAATTAATCGATTAATAAAAAATATTACCGATTATTCGAAAATAATGGATTAATAATCAGTTTATCTAAAAAAAATGAATTAAATATTTTCGAATAGATATAATCCGCAAGAAAATATATTTGTGTACCTGTACTCTCTTCAAAACTTTTTAATTCTAAACTAATATAATATACCTAAAACCTGTCATTTTATAAATACTAAATATTAACGTTTTTTTACAAAACTGTTCCAAAGAAAGTCGAGCAAAAGTCATAAAGAAAATTATTCTTGGAACATATAACGCTGAATTGGTAATGTTCCCGGTTATGCCTGTATATAAATTGTAACCACGCTTTTCGATTCTCATAATTTTTTGGAAATCTAATATCATTTCGTATGAAAAAGTAGGTATTATTACAATATAGGTAGGCTCAGAATTTGATAGATATTTTTTGAATTTTAAAAGCATACTTTTACACATTTTATACAAACTTGTCATAATGATGTCATGTACAATATTTATAATTTTTATACTAACCTATGAAAGGTTATTCCAGTCAATTTTTTACTTAAACAAGCATTGTTACAGCAGGAACGAATTATACAATATACATCTAGGCATTACGCACTTTATAAAATGTTTAACACTCAAAAATCTTTCAAATACAAATAAACATTAAATTCAATTACAAAAATGACGCTAGAAAAATAACCTATAAAATTGACAAATTGCAGCACTCACAAAATGGCGGACCGATCCCACTTTTGGCTTACACGTGTCGTATCACATCACCAGGTTGATAGATCATTGTGATATTATGACCCTTTGTTTATTTTAAATACACTGAGAAAATAGCCTCTGAGTTTTTATGAAAATTATTTTCTTAACCCTAACAGCGCTGACATTGATTCAAGTACTTGCTGTTCAGATTTGGATTCGAAGAAATGATCTAATTTTTCAAAATTAGACACAGATTAGTAGATGATTTATTTTTATAAGAAAATATGTATTTTTTTAAACATAACATTATCTAATTTCAATAACAATAAACAATAAATATTTTAAAACAGCATACACGCTACGGTCTACCGAAGAGGTTTGCCTTTGCAGGTATGCCTGCACAGGTAGACCGAGGCGTATATTGGAATAGACCTGTTTTTTGAACCTGTCCTCCTGCCCAGAAGACCAGTGCAAGATCGAAAATCAATTCTTTTGAGTGACACCATTTGGTAAACCTGTGTGGGTGTCTTCCGGTTGCCTGTGCAGATCGATCAAGATTACCGCAATGCCTATCAATGCCAGTGGATCATCGTATTCGTAGTCTTCAATCGACGTCACAGCGAAACGAATGAAGATCTCTTCAGTCTTCGGAATTTTGGACCATCCGATGCACGATACTACTGCGCAGATAGACCTTTCCGGTAGACCGTAACGTGTATGGAATACATTAAACAACCCATTTAATTTTTTTTTCGTGCTAATCATCCTATACATACCACCTTTGACAGGTAAAATAGACCGATAAACAATATATCCATACTGAATTAATCCGTTTTGAATTGAATAAATATTTCCAGAGGTTCTCAGGTAAAAGTATATTTGACAAATTATCAAAAAACTATCAAAATGACAATGTGAACTATAGTAATATAGTAATAAAGAGTCATAAAAATAAACCTTGAGTTTTTCCTGTCTTCCAACACTCTCCCTCGGGATAAACCCATCATAAATTTTCCAGTTAAATAATTGAAGGCAGCTTTACTTATAGGTTTAGTAAATAGGTCTGCTATATTTCCTTTTGAATTTACGTACTCGATTTCGTCATTATTTTCGAAGACTTCCTCTCTAACAAAATGATAATGCACTGATGTTGTACAGGATTTTCACTTATTCGGATAGCTGACTAATTGTCGCAGAATAAAATTGGAATGAGGTTTTGGCCAAGATCATTACATAAATATGATAACCAAATAGCTTGTCTACACGATAGTGCTAGAGCCATATACTGAGCCTTTGTTGTTGAAACTGCAATGCTGTTCTGCTTTTTAGATGTCCAAGTAACCACCGCTTGTCCACATAGACCAATATAACCATTAGGAGAGCGTCTATCAGTGTGTGAACTTGCGTATGATGCATCGCTGTAAATATATAATTTAGGACATATTGTTCTTTTGTAAATAAAATATTTGTATAATGTCCCCTTTATATATTTAAATAGATGCTGAATGAAATTATTATGAATAACTGTAGGATTGACACAAAATTGTGACATAGCATTCACTGCATAAGATATGTCTAGCCTTGTACCAATTGATAGGTACAACAAAGATCCTATTTTAGACTGGTATTCATTTTTGTCTACCTTTTCATAATTTGGTTGTGCTTTATTTAAAATTGTACCACAAACCAGTGAAGTTAAAGTATGGTTACAATTATTTAGATTTGGCTGATCTTAAATTTTATAAATGTATTGTTGTTGAGATAGTGTTACATAATCATCAAACCAGTATATCAAAATGTTTATCGAGATTATGTTCAATTATGTTGACATCGTCTTCAGTAGCGCCAATAATTAGTAGATCTTCTACGTAAATAGCTACAATTTGTCTGTTATCAATAGATGTAAACATACTCGTACATGAGTCAGCCGATGATTGTCTCAAGAACTGATACCTACTTATGGTTCCACTGTCTTAGAGATTGTTAACTCATAAATACTTCTTTTAAGGCTACATACTCTCTCTAATTCAATATTCAGCCCTTCTGGAATTTTCATAAAAATTTGGAAGTCTAAGTCGACGTTTAAAACCTCCGTCTTATTATCTAATTGTTTTATAAATATATTGTAATCTAATGCATGAGCAAGTAAAACTCTAATAGTTTCATATCTTACTACCGGTGAAAAAGTATCTTCAAAAATTAATACCAACAATTTGCGTAAAACCTTGAGCGACTAATCTTGCCTTATACCTAGAAATTTCTCCTGTTTCTGATATCTTTTTTCTAAAATCCAACGACATCCTGCAACTTTTTGATTATTAGTAGGTTCTACGACATCCTTCTTTGTTGGTTTCTATAACTTGTAAGCTATTAGGTTGCATTGTGATGTTGGCATCTCTTTTCGAAATAATTTCTTTTATTTTTTCCTCTGCAACAGGTTCTAACTGTACCTTACTCTTCTCCGCCTTTTTACCAACAGCTTCTATGAGATATATGTTGTCCTCTTCGGGAGCCAATTTTTAGTCTCTTGATATAATAACTTTTGATCCCGTCCAAAACCTATACCATCCATTTTTATTGGCATACCCCACAATAAATGCTGGTTTTGCTCTTGGTGCTAATTTGCTTCCTGAACCAAGAGTTTCTGCAGGTAGATGGTTATATGCCTTCTGTCCAAATGTTTTTAGGTGCGAAATAGATGGTATTGACATATAAAACATTTCATATGGCGTTTTGTTATGAAAAGTATGAGGAATTCTATTTTTTGTCATACAGCATGAGAAATTGCTTTTACCCATAGCGACTGTGGTAACAAAGAGTCAATAAGACTTCTTCTGCACATAATGCCATGCAAGTGTACGATTGAGTCTCTCTGACAAACCATTGGTTTAATGAACATTAGGTATTAAAACTTCAATGTTTATACCTTTTGATTTAGAATAGTTGCATAATGAAGCACAAATGTATTCTCGACCATTATGTGACTTGAAAGCCTTTATCTGTCTGTGCCAAACTGCAAGAGTTGCATTTGCGATATCATTACCTTTCTCTTGAAAAACATGTTCCTTCTTCGATATACTATCCATCCAACCAGTTTATCATTCTTTCATAATTAATGTATTTGCTTCCTGTCATGGTAATACCTGGCTTTTAGAGTCTCCCAAAACATTAAACTACATTTTAACCCGGGTTATATTACATTATAAAGAGTCACCTTAACAGTTGAACCATCGGGCAGAAATGCTTGTAATTTAACATCTCCAATATAAGTGGCAATAAATTTTTTGTCGCTTCCCAGTCGAATCGAACCAGCATACTGACGTATATTACTGATAGCTTCTTTATTACCTGTCATATGAGAGGTGGCACCGGTATAGAAGATCCATTTTCAATTTGAAATCAAATTATTTTGTAACTGTGTTGAAGGATTCGCTATTTCGTCTTCGCCAGATTCATACATCATATTTGCAGATTCGTCTTTTTTTCGATTTCTACAATTTTTTATAGTGTGAATTATTTCTTATTAAAATACTTATTTCTTTCTTTATTTTCAACAAAAGCTTGGTTTTCTAATACATAAGATGAAGATGTTGAAGGTTTTATAAAGTCTCCAAGTCATAAACAAATATCGTTGTATGTCAGATTTTGTTTTGTTTTTAAATTATCTATAATATTCTTGAAATCATCTGGCAAAGTTGTCAGAAATAGAGATCCTTTAGCTTATAAAGACGTGGCAAGGGGTCTAAAAGCAGCTTCGAGTGAATCGATTTCTTTTTCTGGAGTTTTAGCAGTACACTCAATTAATCTTAACCACAGCTCGTTATAGTTTGCTATATAATCCATGACATCATATTTAGATGCTTTTATTAATGAGTGTAGAGATCGCTCGTTTTATTTATTGTAGAGATTATTCAGAATTGTCCACATATCTTTTGCATTCATACATCACGTTGAGGCGCTACTACGTTATCTACCTACATTAAATAAAATAAATGCTCTGACTAGTCAGTGTCTGTATCTCCAGTCTTCAAAGCGTTCCTTATGATCTATCAATTTTGTTTCATAACCTGCATTTTCGGGTAACTCGGAAATAGTTGTTTTCTTGGCGTCCTTCTCTTTGCCAGTTAAATTATTATAAATATTGTTCAGTTCCATATATGCGAAAACCATTGTCTTACAAGCAGGGGCGGCTCGTAACCCAAATTTTGGGGGTTCACAGTAGCAGAATATAGATCTCCGTACAGATGTAGGTAAAAAACTGCCAGAAAGGTATATTATAAAGTGTCTAAAACACTGAATGTGTTTTTCATACATCTGTTCTGATATCTATATTCTATCACTGTGAACCCCCAAAATTTTGGTTACGAGCCGCCCCTGCTTCCAAGAGTGAAAAGTGCATTCACCATGTATTTTTTCAAATTTAGGAAATTTTGTATATCTTTTACTTTAGTTTCTTAGTTTAGTATTAAAATATAAATGTATTACTGTTGCCCTGAGCCCATAAGCATTTGAATTAAATAAATATTCCAGAGTTTTTCTGGTAAAAATATGTTTGAGAAATTACCAAAAAACTATCAAAATTACAATACAATGTGAACTAAATAAATATAATAATATACAGTCACAAAAATAAAGCTTGCGTTTTTCCTGTACTTCCAACAATCCGATATCCTGAATTCGCCTTTCAATAATTAATTAGACCATCCCCGAATTGTTAGACCAATTTCGCAAATTGATATTACGAAAGACCTGTTGATGTCACAAAACTAATTTGGGATATCGTTCTCGTTATTTGCGTTGTCCATGCGCTTCCACATTTAATATTTATGAGTTTTCCTCGTTTTCCAGCTACCGGAAAACTGATTAGGCCACGACTGAAGAAAAAAACAAGAAACAGGAGTAATAAATAATGGGACGTGACTAGATTTGGTTGGAAAGTGGAAAAGTTTGAATACGCCCAAAGTTTGCTTATTGTGTTATTCCATAAAGGTGATTAGGTAATGGGAAAACAAGAATATCCTGTGCTATTTTTAGAAAAAAATTGAAAATTTTGTAGTGCATACATACATATACACATATTTGAATTTGTTCCATGTAAAAACCCTAATACTGTATATACTGGGTCCATATAAATTATATATTTTCCGGATACTTTCGATAAAATCAAAAGTGACTACAGATCCCAATCACATACCATCTTGAGAGACTGTGAATTAACATTTGTTTAAACAATACCTTCTTATTGGAAGATTTCTAAAGTCTGAATACAACCATAAAAAGCAATTGACAGTAGTGTTGAAAAAATAAATATTAATATGCCCCATAAAATAAATACTCTAATTAAAACACATTTAAAGAACCACTTCTTATATATCACTTCTGTTCAAAATAACGCCCGCTGTTTTCAAAACAAAGTTGTGTCATTTCCAAAACAACTTGGGTACATATCTTGTAAACAGTATCGCTGTTTAAAATTTGACATGCCATTCGAATTCTCTATTTTCTAATGATTTTTTATAAACACGATATTTAAGATAAGACCAAAGAAAAAATTTAAGTGGGGTCAGATCTGGCGATCTGAATGGTTATTTACCATATGTGCTCTTGTTTTCAATCCATCGATGAGGAAAGGATCTATTTAAGTATTCTGTCACTATTCTGTGATTATGTGGCGGAGCTCCATACTCTAAAATAATACGATATCTAATCACTGGAAGAATTTATTTCATCAATTCTAGAAATTTATTTTGTAAAAAATTCAATTACTGCTTACCAGTTAGTGTGCCATAACGGTACTGTAGACTGATACCAACTATAAAACATCATCTAATACGGCCGTGTTTTGGTGCAAAATTCAAGAAAATTGTAATCTGTTATTTTAAAGATGATAAATTTCCTTGAAGTGCTGACAGTAGACCTTGTGATATATTACAGACGTTGTCGAATTAAAGCCATATGTTCATATACAAGATTAACATATCACAACAACATTGAGTACTTAGTAACTTTTGTTGATTTGCCCAGAAAATATTTCACATGTTTGTATTGTTAAAATGAATTAAAATGAGATGTGCATTTGTGCAAGTTATATATCAATCTGAAGCAAAAATGCAGGAAAATGCCTTGCTTCTTTTTTTATTGGCTATAGATTATAACAGTCTTGTTGGAAATAATTTCTTGTCGAGTGTTATGGTTACAACTATTGATTATCGGAATTTAATACGCAGGGTTAGCCTTTAAATTGATGCAATATGTTGGATGTATTTCCAACCGCTTTCATAAAACTATGGACTACAAATTTGTTCGTTTACAATACAACTACACACGTTAGTCCACCATATTGGAAATTAGTTTCTCGTAACCAATATAGATTTTCTTGAGCCAATAGTAGTAGTTATGTCTATTAAGAATTCCATTATTGTGAATACTTAAATTATTCGACCATAATATGAAAGACATGAAATAAGCATTTTATTATCTTTTAAAAATCTTTTTATGAAAGTATAAGATATATTAGTTTCATTTGCTATTTTTTAAGTGGATTCATGAGGATCTACAGCAACACGGGCCCATACTGCTATTAAATTTTCGTCATTTCTAAAAAGTAAAGGTTAAACATTTGGCTTTTTCATACAAATTCGCCCTTGACTTAAATTCCGGAGTAACTTTGCAAACATTTTATCAGAAAAAACTGGTTTATCTGGAAATCATTGTTGATATAAACTTTTGGAAGACCTGCTATTTCGTGGGCACTTCCCATAAATTAAAATCAGGTTAATTTTCTTTTGGTTTGTGTATCTATTCATATTTATAAAATGTGGAAAAATAATTTAATTCCTAATAATTTCTATAAATTTTTTATATTTTACTTCTTTTTGGGAAGAACTCGTAAATATGATTAAAATTAAGTATCAATAATTCAGGAAAATGATAAATATTTCCAAAAACAAAACAAAACACATACTAAACCATTTGCAAAAAATAAGTTGCTATATAACATTTGAGTTTATATTGAACTATTTCAATATCCTAGAGCACTTACAGTAGTGGCTCTTTGGCTTCCTACCATAATTTCAAAACAATCAATAATTAAATAAAAATTTTGAGTTCAAATAAAAAATATTCTGTAATTTCTAATGAAAATTCTCAATTCCAATCACAATCCCATTCATTTTACAAAATTCCACTGCCATTTGTAACATTTTAAATTCCATTTAAAAATGTTATTTTAATTGTGTGACATCTTGTATAAAATAGTATTCGATTAATTTAAAATATCATTATCGCCGCACGCAATAGTCCTAAGAAAGGGAAATTTTGTGAAGTGGGAGTATAATAGACAGATGATATCGATATCGTGTCGTGAAACTTCATTTTCTGATAATATCTTGAACTATCTACCAGTGTCTGGCTGTAAATAGCGGTCAGTTAAAAAATGTCATTAAAAAAATATCTCAGTAGAAATGATATTTCTACTTGTTATTAGTTATAAGTTTATTTTTTTAAAGTCAAGGTAAATTTATTTAATATGCTTTTGTATTTCATTTTGGTTGTTAGAAATGCACATTGTTTATATTAATTAGTTTTTATTGTTATCTTGATTTAATTTTAGAAAGTAGTTGTTTAAAATTTAATTTATATATCATACAAGAGCCTCGTGAAAAACAGAATTTATTTTTTATTTAGAAAGGGAATAGAAGCAGCTATTTTCTTTTATTCCTTCTTAAACTTCCAAACCAGTCAATGTTTTCCATGTTTGACATTGGAGATAAATATCGCAGTTTTCTGAAGGCAGAACTATATCAAGAAAGAATGAGATTTGGTGTTTGGGCTCGAGGAGCTGAATTACAGTAAGACTGTATCATGTAGAAGTTGCCACCCTAACTATAGTGGTAACTAGACATGTGGCCAATTTTTTATCTAATGTTCGAGATTTAAATTTAAATAGTTGGTACCAGCTTAAGCTTAATATCTATATGTTATTTGAATTTCACTCAATTACTTAAATAAACTAATTCATTCATAGTTGAATCTTATTTTTTAAAGGTTACAACAATTCTCTTTTACCTAAATTATATATAAGTTTTAATTAATTTTCTTTTGATAAAGCTAGAGTTCATAATTCTCACTAGCTTTCTAAAAATAAAAAAAGAGAATTATTGGCGCCCTTTCTTTCCTGGAAACTATTTTTCCCAAAAGTGTCTATTAGAAAAACCGAATTCACGACTGAGAACATGTGGTCAATGTGCTCATTTCTTTTTTTTGATTTGATTAAAGGTAAGTAATATTTGGTGTTAAATATCAAAGAGCTAGTCAAAATTTCTTATAAGTATTTTTAAAATTAACATTTTATTGCAAAGTAACGCCGACTTATTACAAATTAATTTGTACACATTTTAATTTATTATGGGAAACCCAGAAAAAGTCAATAATAGAAAACGAGTTGAAAACTTTACTGATTATGAAAAAGTTCATCGATATGTAATATTTGACTATTATACAGTTAAAACTCATTAGCAACAAATAAACTGTAAATGATTTCCGGAGACAAGCGGCATATTCCTTTCGAACTACGTTCCAATTCGGATTATATAAATTTTCCTCTATCCGACCGATGTAATTGCTCCCGTTATTTGATTTGACCCACTTCCACCGGATTGAAACTCTTAAAGCGAAACAGGGATCGATCCTGTAATTGGGATGTATTTTTACGGTTATTGAAATGCATTGATGTTTGAGAAATTTATTGAGTTTGTGGTGGATTATTCGCTTTTTCCAGATCGATTTCGGACTAATGAACTACGTTTCTTAGAGCGTTAAAGATTTGGATTCAAGGTGGAAAGGCGTGAAGTATTCTGCTGGTTTCTAAATCACTCTATGATTTTCTTTACCTGAGATGCTTTATTGTAGTCTGCACTCAGATGTAGTGATTTTTTTTTATTAAACGTCAAATAGTCAGCATAAAAAAATTCTATGAATTAACAGAAAAATTAATAAATGTTAAATTACACAGTGACACAAAATTAGTATTACTTGATGTAACAAACTAATTTCCTAATATACCTCCTAAAGAAAAAGTTAACCTAGTAGAAAACTTATTAGATCGTATTCAAGTTAATATTATAATCAAAGTAGAAATCCTAAATTTGTTAAACATTTGCTTAAAACAAAATTATTTTCAATTTCAAAATAATATCTACTCCGCAGATGAAGGTCTTAATATGGAGAACCCATTAAGTCCGTTGCTTGCAGACATATTTATGGTTTAAGAACATAATATTCACAGCAAAATTCTCTCTATCCTCTACTACTTTCAGTTTACTTAAGTGTCCTTTTAGTCGGCAATGCCCGGTAAGGGGGTAGGTACTTCAGGGGTGGTCCCATATAAATTTGGTTTAAATTTAATAATTCGGTCCATGAGAAAATCCTCAAACTTTTTATTGTATGTTTAGCAATAATTCTTTACCACCTTGTCCGATTTTTATGATTCTTTTTTGTTAGTAAGGGGGTACCTCAGGGATGGTCCCACATAAATTTTGACAAAATCTAAAAATTGAGCTTATGCTAAATACCAATTCTTCATTTTTTATATATGTTTAGCGATAATTATTTACCACCTTGTCCGATTTCTAAGATTCTTGATGGTATCTGCACGATTTTGAAGTCGGTTTTTTAAAATTACTTTTAATACTTGTTGTTAAATAGCTTCATTTAAATTATTTTCATTCCGTCAGTCTTCAAAAATAAAATTATTGACTTCAAAGAAATCAAAATACCTCTAAAATCGTCATTTTCATTACATTTTTCTTTCACTCGAAATGCGGTCATCTGTCATATCGCAAAATAGTGTTTATGTCGTCTCTATTCTATCTCGATGCCTGATTTACATATAAATGAGCAATCTATATAACTATATATCATTGATCATAAGTTAACCTCCAAATCTAGTGCGTTTACGATAGACTGGATTTGGAAATTGTAATATTATATCTTAAATGTTCAACAAGAACTACATTTCTGCCTTTGATTATTTTATGTGGATGGAATGCAATTTTGTGACTTACTGAAAGGAAACCAGTTTTAATCATTCATTTTACGTTTTCTTTCGAACAGAAATGAAAATATTAATAACAATTCTTCTGTTTATACATTTTAACCACGCTATTATTTAATGATATTTTTTTATTTTGACAGAATATGTTAATTCTTTAAAAACAACTTAGACTTAGGCAACTTGTCATACATTTTCCCGTAAATACTGTTGCCTGTCTATATTTTATTATTGATTTTTATTGATAATAATAAATTAATGTTTTACTTGTTTTACAAATCCATGTACTTTTATTAAAATTAACATATATACGCAAAAATAGTCCATTAGTACATAAATGAATTAGCGCTGCTGTCGCGCACGGAGCGAATAGCGCTGTACTTAGTTTATTTATTACAGTTTAAACGTCACTGGCAGAATTGTCATTTTAGTATAGTTTATATATTAATCACATACTGTTTCTCCGTAATGATAAAGTTATTACTTTTCGAGATATTTAAAGTTAAATATAAAGCTGCACAATTATTTTGATGTTAATATTTTTTATTGTGTTTAAAACTACTTCAACTTACTGCCAAATATTATAAAGACATATGAGGTATATTAAAATAAGGATCAAAATTCAGTTTTAAATATTTAAATGAAATTAAATCAGTATCTCGGAGGTAAACTGCACTATGTCACTCTAGTCAACTTTTCAGTAGAGCAGATTGAATACTGTTTGAATACTTTTTGTGCTCTATAATTACATATTATATTTCAACAAGAAATGTAGTTAGACGTCCAATTATTGCCGCACTACGTATTATTTACTAATCTAATTAATAAAACATTTTGTCTACACCCGTATTATAATAATGCACTTATATGCCCATAATCCGTTTCATAATGATACCCATTATGATACAGATTTTTTATTACGATACAGATTTTTAATCAATAGAAACCTACAATTTTTCAATCAAGCATGCTGTTTGACGTTTGTCCTAGGTTCCTATGTAATTATTTTAGTTGTCAAAACGTATTAAATTTTCGTAGGTAGCTAAACTTCGATAATTATAATATTAAAATGTCTGATATTAGCGATATAGAAGACTCCTCCACACATATCGGAGAAAGCAGAAAATACAGTACAAAATATTTTACCGCAAAAATCTAGGGAAATACCAATACCTGAAGTAATACCATTAATTACAATTTTGTAGAATTTTTTATAGAAATACGAGTAATTACTGTTATTGTGTTCAATACCAATATAAATATAATATTTATAGGTCTTGATTATTTATCGGGTGTAGAAAAAATAGCGTATGCAACTCTCATGTAATGGTTATTAAAACACTCGCATAAACCATACGAAACTCGCCTTTGGCTCGTTTCGTATTCCGGTTAATGCTCGTGTATTAATAACCATCATTACATGATCGTTGCATAATATACTATTTTATTTGCACAATTTGTTGATTCTTATGACATATTTTTATGTTCTGCCAGCAAATTTTCTATGACTTAGTAAATAATATGTTCTCATGTAAATTTTAAAGAATTTAACGTGAGAGTTTAAAACACTATGTGCACATGGCGTTGTTTACCTCGTAAGTTAATTGAACATAGTGTTATATATTTTTGGCTAACTTTTATTCTGACCTCATTACTAAATAGTATATTCCTGAAAAAAGTCTAAATAAGCTGCGTTTAAAAATAAACCTGCACTATGTTGACATAGTGCAGTTTACCTCCGATGTAAAGAAATGTAACTCGGTAAGGAGCAATATTTTGTTTAAGTGATTTGGGTTAAATCTTCGTTCGAGTTCAAAATTTTCTAGTTTACACACATTAATGAAACACCCTGTGTATCTAAAAATAATTAAAAATGCAAGCCTATCACAAGGTCAACGCAATGTAAAGAAACAAGCCGCCTACTCATAGGTCTAATGTCAGGAGCGGGAAAATTAATTTGAATCGAATATAATTGGTATACAATTTTCATCAATGTCACTAAAATTGATATTGACGTTCAATCACAGTTTACGTAAGAACAGAGATACCGTGTTTACAATTAATTTTAGCCTTGTTAGTCGCAGTGCATTTATCCGCTTCGATGAATTCCATGACTGAATTCGAATTTCTGCGTTTACCACGTCATAAAAACATTGATTTGCTAATAACATTTTTATTTTCTGCTCATAATATTGCAATTATTGCTCTTTTACGATACAGGAATACAGTTTCGTGTTTTAATATGATTTTTATTACTCTAAAACTAATACCGGTTCTTACAGAAGAAGTTGCATGTGCTGTAGAGCTATTTTTACTTTTTTGAGATTAGGTATAAAATAAATTAAATAGGCATTAAGAATTAGTTGAAAATTGTTTCAGGCAATTATATGGAGACATTAAATTTAATTAGTTTTAAAATATGAAACGCGAAATATAAATATTTCTTGTTTATTATTAGATCGATAGGTGCACTTGTTCTAATATGAACTAAATAAATGTATTTTTAAATAAATTTATAAGGTCCGTCTAAAGTTTGTTTTGCGGTAGTGTTTAATATAGATAGAAGGGAAATATAAAATACATATTGAGCCCCGTATTTTTCTCATCCTTTCAGGCATCCCTTTGCTTCCCATTTAGAAGTTCCAGCACACCCCCGCCAAATAATGCTTAGGTCCATCCACTGGCTCCCTTTAATTTAATATCAGGCTTGGGATTCAGTCAGTGTTGCCAGTCTAGTACAATTGTATTAGATCTAGTACATTATTTAAGAATCTGGCGATCTAGTACACTTGAATCAAAATCTAGTACTTTTTCTTTTTTAGCCTGTTTCCATTTGACGGGTAAAATATATTGTTTGTGTTCGTTCTCGATAAAAGCTTTTTTTGCTCTTCAATGAACCGAACTATCACAATTCGAAAAATCTAGTGTAATTTTTAGAATCTGGTACTTTTTTATGGAATTTGGTACATTTTTCAGACTAATCTAGTACACAACAAAAATATATTCTGGCAACACTGGATCCAGTCTACTTTCTTTCCTCTGGGGTACGCAATTAATAGCGAGAAACGAAAAAAAATGCGATGTGGTCGGAGGTCAAAAGACAACTCATGTAGCCCAATCGAATTAGGTGAAGAACAGGCTTGAGATTCTGAAAAATTGGAAGCAGCAATTTTCCTTCGGAATTCGTTGGAGGGGGTCTCTGGTAGTCTAAATTCAAAAAGTTGGGATTCCAAAGTTGTCGCTACCTCCGCCATCTTGATTTAAAGGGTTATTTTTTGTATCTTGAATAACTCATTTATTTTCAATTTTACAAGGAAAATAGTTTTTACAAAAGTTATTTAAAATTAAATTTCCTACAATTCTGCTTTTTTTTGTACGATCGATTTTTTCGATTTAAACCCGAAAAGAGGGGGTGAATTTTTGGTTATAGAATAACTCGTTTATTTTCAATTTTACGAGAAAAATTGTTATAAACAAAGTTGTTTAAAATTAAATTTCCTACAATTCTGCTTTTTTTTGTACGATCGATTTTTTTCGATTTATACCCGAAAAGAGGGGGTGAATTTTTGGTTATAGAATAACTCGTTTATTTTCAATTTTACGAGAAAAATTGTTATAAACAAAGTTGTTTAAAATTAAATTTCCTACAATTCTGCTTTTTTTTGTACGATCGATTTTTTTTCGATTTATACCCGAAAAGAGGGGGTGAATTTTTGGTTATAGAATAACTCGTTTATTTTCAATTTTACGAGAAAAATTGTTATAAACAAAGTTGTTTAAAATTAAATTTCCTACAATTCTGCTTTTTTTTGTACGATCTATTTTTTTCGATTTATACCCGAAAAGAGGGGGTGAATTTTTGGCTATAGAATAACTCGTTTATTTTCAATTTTACGAGAAAAATTGTTATAAACAAAGTTGTTTAAAATTAAATTTCCTACAATTCTGCTTTTTTTTTGTACGATCGATTTTTTTCGATTTATACCCTAAAAGAGGGGGTGAATTTTTGGTTATAGAATAACTCGTTTATTTTCAATTTTACGAGAAAAATTGTTATAAAGAAAGTTGTTTAAAATTAAATTTCCTACAATTCTGTTTTTTTTTGTACGATCGATTTTTTTGTATTTATCCCTGAGAACAGTGGGGGTGAACCTAAGTATTGTATTGTCACGTTTATTATTGATGTTGTACCGTTATTTTTTCTGTTTGTTTTTTTTTGCTGATACCTGGAATTAAAAAGAAACGTGATAATACAATGATAAGAGTTTACCCCCACTCTTCTCAGGGGTAAATACAAAAAATCGAGCGTACAGAAAAAAAACAGAATTGTAGGAAATTTAATTTTAAACAACTTTGTTTATAACAATTTTTCTCGTAAAATTGAAAATAAACGAGTTATTCTATAACCAAAAATTCACCCCCTCTTTTCGGGTTTAAATCGAAAAAATCGATCGTACAAAAAAAAGCAGAATTGTAGGAAATTTAATTTTAAATAACTTTTGTAAAAACTATTTTCCTTGTAAAATTGAAAATAAATGAGTTATTCAAGATACAAAAAATAACCCTTTAAATCAAGATGGCGGAGGTAGCGACAACTTTGGAATCCCAACTTTTTGAATTTAGACTACCAGAGACCCCCTCCAACGAATTCCGAAGGAAAATTGCTGCTTCCGATTTTTCAGAATCTAAAATACTAATCCGATTGGGCTAATGGGTTATTGTGTGCGGAGGGACGCTGAGCACAATAATCTCCTTGTTATTGTAGAATGGACTCGTCCTACTGACGAGCGAATGACAACATCAAACGAAGATACGTTAGAAATTATTTTTAATTTTATTGAATGTGACAAGGCAAGACGCTGCGAATTGAAAGACAGAATATGTGTTGGAATGTTGTCTGTGTGATCAAGGAGTAGAAGTTATGTATTTTTAAAATGCGTGGGTTTGGGGACAAGTGGCTATAATACACAGGGATGCTCTGCAAAATACTATATTTAAATTGGACATAGTATTATGAAATTTTAACAGTGATTATAAACATTTCGGATTGTCCTGTCAATACTATCAGTAATAAACTCTTTACAATCAACATAAAAATTATTTCAGAAATCATCATTCTAAATTTCCTTATCATTAATTTAAAGCTCTAATATTTGTTCGTGGAGTTTCTTTTGGAATAATTGTTTTAGCGTCTTCTACATTTTATTGGAGATTCTTTCGTACTAGTAATCATCTGCTTATAGTATTTTCATTTTTCAACTTTTATGACTTTAATAATAATATTTATAGCTTATTTATAAAGTTGCCAATTATCGTTAGTTTTTATTCACCATTCTTGTTATTCTCTTTGGACCTACAAGTAGAAAAAATTTAATTTACATTTTAAAATTTCAGATTTTAAATGTTTGTTTAATTAAGTCAATTAATGAACCACCAGAGTTATTAGGATGGATGCATTATGACGATAATATATAAACGATTTATATAGTGTCGGCTATTGAACGCTTTCCAATACGCTTGACTAACGTCAAAGTGAAAACTACAGAGCGTTAGTATTAGGGCGAGCAGGAAACGAATAATATCAACGTTGCTAGTTTAAACGGTCTGGCACACAACAAGATATATCCACATGTGGCCAAGCCGTTTAAACTGGCAATGTTGATATTAATCGCTTCCTGCTCGCCATAATGCTATCTTTCTGTAGTTTCAAGTTTGACATTAGCAAATGGTATTGGGAAGCGTTCAATAGCCAACACTGTATATTGTTTAGGGCTTGCAATATAAGACGATACACGTTGTCTAAGGCCTTCGTGTGATTTAGGAAGACCCTTTTTTGACCTACTAGGGCCGTATTTATAAATTGAATTCATGTGACTCTAACCCAGCTGAGTTCGTCCTTGAATGAAAATCGAAGTTCGGTTTTAACTTCTCTAGTGTGACAGGTTGTTCCAGTGTTGCATTGGAATTTAGAGATGGACATTAGTTTGCTTTATAAATACGGGCCTAGGTATCGTGCAAGGGCCATCTTGTGGTCGTGTCTTGGTTAAATGCACCTAGAAAACGCTAGATATTTGAAACGAAATTTAGAAAAAAGTAATCTGGTAACTCTAATAGTTGATCAACTTAACCACTTGAAACTTCTTCTGCACTGACTCACCTTGTACAAACAAGTCTAGCGTCGTGTGACAAATAAATAAATGCGCATTGCAAATAAAGAACCCATAAATTTTAATAGAAAACAAAATCAATACACCCTTGCCATTAACAAATTATGTATGAAAGGCAGTCTAAAAATATCGGCCTTCAAACGCTTGACAGTAATATAAAACCCAGTTGTTGTAGTTCACTAATGAAATTTTATTAATGTCTGATACTGATGATGACCGAGGCCATTACAAACGGCAAACAAAACAAAATTCATTTATAGATAAAATTGAAATAAAAAACACGAACATAAAAATAGATTTCTATATTTGAGCACAAATGAAGGATTAACCACTGACATCTGCTAAATATGATAAACTATGAATAAATATATTGACGAGCTAATTATATTAATATATTAATAATTAATGATATTACAAGGGTTAAATATACACTAGGGTGGCCCGAAAAAATGAAAGTTAAAATTTTAATTTGCTATTCGCGATTCAAATTAATTTTCGCGCGCCTGTCATTTGTCACCTATAAGTAGGATGTTTGTTTATTTACATGTGTTTGTTTTGGGCGGGATTTTGTATTTGTGATTTTTTAACTTTTTTTAAATAATATTCTCATTATAATAGTTTTTTTGAGTTTCACTTAGTGTTAATTTAAGTTTAGTTTTCGTGCTTTCGTCATTAATATAATATTTATCATGTGTATGACTCAGGCTTAAGAAACACACGGCTGTTTTCGCCGAGTCGACCGCCGACTCGGCCGCCGCCTCGGCGGATGCTGTAATGTAAATAAATGGAGTTGTTCACACTATGCTGCACTGCGAGAAAGCGACGCTACACCGCCGCGCGTACCGTCGTTCGACTCAAATGCATTACTTTTTTGTGAACCGCTTCGTGTGTTTTGGCAGAGGCGGCCAGCCGAGTCGGCGGCCGACTCGGCGGAAATAGCCGTGCGTGTCTTTAGCCTTAATTTGTTGGAAATATTCACCTATTGGTTGCTACACGAACATCTAGAAATATTTATTTACCAAACCCAGGACATGATTTATTATGTGATTTAAAGGACATTTCAGGTACCAAACGGTTATTATTGATGAACTTATTTAAAAATCTTACTGCCCTTATTCTTATATTATGAAGTGAATTGTGTAGTACTTTGTAAATACATGTCACAAATCCGATTGCAGTTTGAAATTCTAAACAAAATTTTGCAAAATCTCAATAATGTGAATTTGTAGATATCCATTTATCCATTTTACGACTCTCGCTTGGAAAATAATGAACACTTTAGTTTTGACAACATTAACATCATATAGATTGCCATTTGTTGGGGCTTTTTCACACACACTATAAGAAATAAACAAATTTAAAGCTCAGAAGTAAGAAAAACTTCGAATTATAATTGATACAGATTAAAATATAAACAGTGAACAGGAACGCCAATGTTACCAAAATGATGAACTGATTTTAAAACAAAATTATTAAATAAACTAAAATTTAAAAAAACTTTTTTTCCTTTGGCCTTTTGCGTTTAACCTTTTTCATATTTACTATTGTAATCTAAATTTAAATTTCAATATATTTTCCACAGTCACCCTCTATTTGTAATTTTTTTTAAATTTTAACTAATTTGTTAACTTGTTTTCAACTGTACACAATGCGAATAGTGAAGGTGGTATAATTCCTCAGTTCCACACAAGCTAACTTGATTCTGGAGATCAGATATGATTTTTTAGGGGCTTATCCCACACTCACTATTCCCAACACTGGGTTATGTCACTCTGTTTGTTATCTTTTAATTGTTAATTTGTTCAAAATAACCTTATATATAATTTTACCTTTTGACTTAAAACTCAGATTTTATATTTACACATATTTATAAATTGTAAGTTTACATCCACAATTTTTGTAGACAAGCACTGATGATGGCACAATGCCGAAAGCGCTTTGCATTTATTAATTAAAAAGTTTTGCACGAAATACAAGTCTTTCCTTTTGAATATAACTGTAATGTCTAGAGATTTAAGTTCTGATCAATCATATTTATATGACCTTTGCAATGCAATATCAAGCGGTAATTTTTCATCAAATTTAGCACACCGTAATCCTGGAAAATAAGCGCACTCTAGATGGCTCATAATGGCAAATCGTGTTCTTCGGCTCTATGCTGAAACGGAAAAGCCAACATCAGTTCTTACGGATATGGCCGAATTCATAATTAAAATGTATGCCCCAATGCGGTTTGATATTAAACTAAATTTCAGTTTCACTAGTGGTAGTTTGCATGCATTTAAAACGATTAAACTGTCACGGTATTTAAGAGATGATTTAAAAAGTATTGTGGATACGGTAATTCAAAGAAACGCGTATTTTTTACACCCCGAAAACATTCTTTTGTATACTCGTGAATGGGTTCGGGAACTATATCTACGAAGAATCTTAAAAGATAGAGAAAACAGTCGAGAAACCGTTGTAGTAAGACACTTTGTGGTACCAAAAATTAATTTCAGTGCTACAGACTACTTTAAGTTATTTTACTGGAATGAGTGCGATGTGACACAGCTTCTATAGGATGAATTTAAGAGGGAAATTTAATCAAAAATGGACTTTTAATCCCAATTTTCTTCTAAATGTTTAATTAAAAGGATAAATCAATGTTGTTTTTGTTAAAATAAACACTATTATTAATTGTTTCGACGTAAATAAGATTGAAAATCCCAATGCATTGTAATATAGTCTATTGAGGACAGAGCGTCTGCCTTCTGAAAAGCCCGGATTCGAATTTGGGATGGGGACTAATTAAATTAACTTTTTCTTTTGTTTCATGTTTATTTTATAAATTAGTAAAATTCATAAATTATTTTAAGATCAGTTATTTTGTCTTAATAACCTAAAATGATTTTTTAAATTTGTAGATTTTCGTTAGTGGGTCGTAGAAAAAATATACTGTAAAACTCGAGTGGATTGTCCAAATCGCACTCAGACGATGAGCACTCCGCCTACGGCATCGTGCCCAAACTTCGTTTTCGTGCGATATGGGCATCATATACACTCTTATTGCACAAACTACTATTTTTTATTTATTTTAAAATAAGTGACAATTCTGTCAAACTAATTTTCAGTATGTTTTTGTTATTAGGATAAAATATTAAAAACAAGTGATCCTTATAAAGAGTCGATAAATAATGGCAATACATTAGATGTTCATCGTTAATAGTTATAAAGAAACCGTAAATTTTGCTAAATTTTAATAATATTACCAAAACCCAATTCACTCATTAACGTTAAGGGAAAATAAATGGTAAAATATTTCTGTAGTTAAATTATTTTCGACAAGTAAAACACTATACTTTTTCTGCAAACTCCATTATACCATATACTAAAATGTAAACAAATGATTTATTTTGTAAGAGAAGTAACAAAAACCTAACTATTGTTTAATTATTATTTAACAACTGACAATGACAATTCTCAATAACGAATTGTAAAACTTCAAATAAAGAACTGATCCCAGATAACTAGATGTGGGTTGTTCAAAATTTTACACAAATTTTATTTTATTTTTAATTCAATAAAAGTAAAGTCGTCGAATTTAGATTTTATTGAGTAACCTTAAATATGTAGGTATAGTATAATAAAAAAGCCAGACTACAGTACAAGTACGAAACGTAGTTACTTTACGTAAAGTTCAAAGTTCAATAAATCGTCGAAAGATATTGCATGTCGTAAAAATTGGTTCCCAAAAAATTTGGGTTTTATAGCACTATGTAGAATGGAGAGCGAACATATATAAAAGTAGGGGTATCGGTAACATGAAATTCTACAAGCGTCGGATTCTTTTCGTAAATTGACATTTCTTTCCCATTCTCTCCAAGTATATGCATGATGAATATTCGAACTTCTTTTTTGTTCCATTTTTATGTAACTACTTACCAGAAATTTCTTTACGTTTGTTTTTTGTACTTTTTGAACGCTCGAGTTCTATACTAGTCAAATTTAAATCGAGGTCGTAATATCCAAGGTGTTTTAGTAAAAATGGTACATGTTGTAACTGGAGAATCCTTGACCAAAAATATAATGATTTAAACCATACCTCTTACATAAAATATCCCTCCTAATCAAGATCTAGGGTTGGATATCAGCTTAGTAGAAATTTCCCTCTACTCTTTTAAAGCGAATCAATTAATCATACATAAGGCTTATATTCAAACAAATGTCTTAGACCGTCAGATAGTGACCGATTTAGGTGCCTCATTTTCGCATACAAGCCTTGAAGCGGGTTGAAAAGTACATCGATGTTGAGTAGAATAAAAGAAAATTTACGAGTGGCTCTTGGGGATAACACATGGAAAATTCGATTTTACTTATCAGAAAAATTTTCCGACCCCAAAATGCACTTCATTCGGGTCATTCAAAAAAATATGTTTTTCGGGCTAGTGACAAAGTACGTTTTCATACATTCGATGGGCTTGTGTGGAAAACTCGGGCAAAATCTCGATTTTTCCTTAGAAGATTAAGCCCTTATTTAAACTCTTCGGCCACTATCTGACGGACTATCTATAACATGGGTTCCGTTTGCATATTAATGCTAAAAATTAGGATTTTTTTTAGAAATTATAATCATCCGTATACCAAACTTCTTAAATATCCCTCGTAGCATTAACTCAACTTCATGCCAATTTAAATTAACAGTTTAACTATACTACTCAATTTGAATGCCTGATGTACTATAATATGTATGATTCTAGACAAGAGAATTGCATCTATACGTTTTTACCGAATAAACAAAATTGCGCCAACTTCTTACAGTTCCAATTACAATTTGGCTCCATTCCTGTACACCCCTTACATAAATGTTTATTATTCCACTCGAAAATCGACCCAGTTTCGGAGAATTTAGTAGATCTGCACTTTCCGGAGTAGGCTAAAGTGGGCCATACACACTTACATATACTTGATACAATCTCTCGTAGTGATGTAGCTGGGATACAAAAAATGGCTTTAAGTTACGCCCAAGTCAGTCACAGAAGGTCAATTGGCGCTAGCATCGCACAATTTTTGACAATCACTACAATGAATAGTTAATTTGTTGATGGCTGTCATATGTCATATTATATGTTTGTATTAAGTTGCTTTTTTGTTAAAATATATAGTTTTCGTTTAAATATTATTTGTAAAGGACTAAAGAACGATGTCCTGAAACTTATAGCAAATTAGTCAGAAACAAAAAAAATAATTCTTGACTCTCAAACTCCGAGAGTAGCCATTTCATTTATTATTATCAAGAATTAAAAGTTATAAACGTGAGAAATTGAGGTATATTACGCAAAAAACTGTTTATAGAAATATGTAAGAAGGCAATGGCAATGTAATTGGCAAGGTACTCTGGTTAATTTCTATCAGGTAAAAACATTTTGTAACCACAGCAGTTGTTTGTCTTGGTTTGATATAACTTTTTTAAAAATCTAGCTATATATCAGAGTGTTCTGGCTTACTTACTCAATGGTCTAACTCATAGATAAATAAACAAAAAGGTCCCAACATTCACAAATTTTTAAGCACTATAAAATATTTTTGCTATTTTTTTTGAGTTATACCATAAATGAATAACTCTGATACAAATTTATGACGTTCAGTAATTATTACAATAACACAATATCCAAAAATCCAATAATCGTTTGCAATTTTGGTTTTTCCCCACACAGCTACATTTGATTGTATAATTATTGTTGTGTGAACGCCTGAGCCGACTCTGTTTTTCGATTCTTAGCGCGAATATTTCAGGAAGCACTTCACGAATGCTGCGGGATTTTCTAGACGGTCTAGAAAGTACTGGTGCAGAGCTGGCTTTGTATAAACTCAGAACTACTGGATTCATACATTTCAGATAGATTCTTTACAGTAAAACAAGATGAAGCATATTCTGAATTGAAAAAAATTAAAGCAGGAGTACCACAGGGGAGCGTCCTGGGACCAACTTTGTGTCTGTTATACACTGACATATCCCAAATAGAACAAGACACTATAGCTACATTTGCAGGTGATACTGCCATCCTAGCGATAGGCAACGATCATAAAGAGGATGCAAATAACCTACAAACATCAGTTAATCAAATAAATAACTGAACCAAAATATGGCATATTAAACTAAACGAAACCAAATCTGTTAATATTAATGGTACTAATAAAAATGACCAACGAATACCAATTAACATAAACAATGCTCCCATCCCTTATGCTTACTCAGCAAAATATCTAGGTTTTGCATTCTATGCAAGACTTCGCTGGAAGGTCCATGTTAAAAAGAAAAGACAAGAGGTAGATATAATATCCAGAAAAAATGTGCTGTTACTTGGTAGGCATTCCACCCTATCTACATATAACAAAATTATTTTATATAGACAAGTCCTCAACCCAATTTGGACCTATGACACTCAACTGTGTGGCTGTGCCAGCAACAGTAATATTCTAATAATCCAAAGATTCCAGAACAAAGTATTGAGGAACATTGTCGATACTCCTTGGTACATTAGAAACAGCGACCTTCATCGAGACCTTCAGATGGACATTGTTGACCAGAATATCACCAGATTCACTAAGAGTCAGTAAAAACGGCTTCACCAATATGTGATTGTGTTAATAACAAAGCAAAACATTGTGCTGTTTAGTGTTACACGTTAGTTTAGTGTAATTAAGTTATCAGACCCTAAAGTATACTAGCAAATAGAACTTAGCAGTAGTTTTAAAGATTGCAACCTTAGTTAAGTTAGGTTAGAACAAAATTACTCATTGATCAACTTTTAATTAGATTGTAATAAAAATAATAACTGAATATGAAAACATTTTTGAGTTCGATTTTATAATTTGTTTGCAGGTTTACATACCAGAAAGAACATTTGAAAGTTTTACAGGGGAATAGACAATATCAATACTAAATGTCAACAAATTGAACAAGAAATTAATAAGTTGTGTTATTATTAGAAAATTCTCAGAATCACAGAAAATATTGAATAAAACAAGTTATACAATATTTCAAATAGATATACAGTGTATCCCCGTATAAGTGAATTAATATAATAATACTGTCTACTTTTGAATAACCACTCTTTACACCATTATTCACGATCTTATTGTTTAGGTTTTTTGTTGTTCTCAGACTGTGTCAAAATAAAATAGTGAAAAACGGTTCTTACAATTGAAAGAAACGAAGTGACATCGGATTACCTAACTCTTTAAATTTTTTCTGCTAAAATATTTAAAATAACAAAATACGCCACTTATAGAAACAACATCCCTATATACAAATCGTTGCTTGCGAAATAAATCGTGTCTATATTATTTATCAGTGAGGAATATTTGATCACCTCGCTTTTATTTATTATTTTATTATTCTGTAATCTTAATCAACCTATCCTAGAAATAGATAACAAAATATCCAAATAGGTGGTGAAATAATTACAATATACAATAGGTGGGTATACGCAATTTCTTCTCTGCTCCTCTATTTATATTAAAGCTAAACTTGTATACCAGACAGGCTTACCTGTAAGTATAGATGAATCCATCAGGCACACGCTTGTGGGTATGGTTCGCTTAAGATCCACGATCCACACAAAATATAATTTAATTTAAAATAGTATGCGGACGTGTCTTTATGCACTTCATATATCTGATTATGATGTACGATCTACGATTAAAGTGATCGTATAAACTTGAGAAAAAGCTCATTTATTTTTAGTTGGATGATTTTTCACACTTCGTCGATGAAACCGTCAGTTGTTTTATTAGTTTAATTAGAATATAAACTGTGAAGAGTATTCATCTAATAATTTAAGCTTTTCAATATTTTTGCTGCTAGGGCTTACCTTTTATTTAGAGGAATAGCTTCCATTAAAATTAGCAGCTCATTTTGAAAACAATAAAAAACTTATATAAACTTGTTTGGTTAGAGTTCCTTCATAAAAATAAGGATCAATATGGATCACAGTAAATGTTGGTTCCTCAAACCGTCTGAAAGCGTGCATGTTTTTTCTCACCCAATGCGGATTTTTTTTTTGACCAGTATAAGTGTTCTGTTTGCTTATCACGCAATTATTGTCACTCCAAAGAATACAGTTTTTTCAAATTTTTTTCCTCTAAAACTTATCAAAGCATTTGGACTTAACACTTGTACTAAATGCATTTTAAATTAACGTTTCATACCTATGTGGTTTTATAATTCTGTCAATAGTATTTTTAGTAATTCCAAGTTCTTGTGCCAGAATTTGAACAGGAACATGAGAGTTTATAGCCAAATTTTTTATTGTATATTCTTCATTTCTATCATTTGCTGAATGGTTTTCATGCCATATGCCATACACTTGAAAGAAAAGAACTGGTTCATAACTGTGTAGCGTTACAAAAAGATATCAATGCCATTTATACGTGGAGTGAAAATAAGTTAAAATTTAACATTAGGAAATGCTTCATACTTACAATTGACCGTAAGATAGACAATGATATTATATTTGACTATAAGTTGGACCAACAAATTTTAACTAGACGATCCGAAATTAAAGACCTCGGTGTAAGCTACGACAATCAATTTTCGTTTGGTTCGCATATAAATAAAATTGCCCTTAGTGCTAACCGTACATTAGGGTTCATTATTAGACAAACTCAAGCTTTTTCTAATTTAAATACTATAAAATATCTCTACTACTTAATAGTTAGGACAAAATTAGAATATGCCTCGATTATTTGGGGACAACATAGACGGAAACAGTTTATGATGACATTTCTATATAAAATTTTAAATTACCATGTAAACTCAAATGAATTACTGCTACTCATACTAATGTTCCTCCTAGGCGCACTAGGTCTCCCTTTGTATTCAATATATCCAATAGTACCCTAAAATCTCCTCTTTCATTTGTATTTTGACTCGCAAATAATTTTAATTCTTTGTATAACTTTACTGGCATGTGAGTTACAAACAATATCAAAGAAATCTTAATGAGTACCTTAATGTTTTAAGTATTTAAATATGTATGCTGTTTCTGCTGATTGTTGTGTAGCTTTGTAGTCTTGATATTCAAACCCATTCATACAAGTAAAAGTGTAAAGTGTCATAATGACATATGTATAATTTATGGAGACATATATGTATATTATATATTATATGTACTACTCATGTAAAGAGGCCGTAAGGCCTGTTGTGAGTTTTATTAATAAATAGATAAATAGATAACTTTGCCTCTACTTTCCTAAATGTCATGTACGATGGAATAGAAGCAGCAAAAATACAGGTAACAGCAATTAACATAAAAACAAATAAATACAGTTTCTCAGTTTCTCATATTCCACCACGACATAATTTGACAAAAGAAAATTACATCTTACGACAAATGAGAGAAAATTTTATCTTGGGAGGTGATTTTAATGCCAAAAATATCATCTGGGGCTTGAGATTAACAACCACCAAAGTTAGAGAATTGCATGCAGCTGCAAGTTAATTTTGATGTGACTGCCAGTCAACAGGAAAACTAACCTATTAACCAAGCAACAGAAATAAAATACCTGACTTACTGGACTTCTACATCACTAGAAAAATATCCGGAAACTTTATTAAAATAGAAGAAAACTTTGACTTAAACTCAGATAATTCCTAAGTGATACTAAGCGAAAAATAAATTAGACCCACATTGTGTAATAAAAAGACAGACTGGGTAAGTTTTAAAGAATATTTTTATTAATTTCATAATTATTAAAATATTATTTAAATTTTTGGCAAAAAAACTCTACGCCTCCTTTGTCGTTTCTTGCTGGTCATCAATATGCCTATGTCTATACCTATGTCCTAAGTAATAAAATTGGCCAAGTACAGGTTTTAATTTATATATTTTTACACCTACCCCTTCCACAAAAAGTTGGCGAGCCGCCACTGATTACGGCTATTGGTAAAAACTCTGTATAAAAAGGTTTTCGATTTTAGTCTAATGATTTATCTACTTTATATAAATACCTAGCGTCAAGAAACGACTTCGGGTGCATGTTCTATCGATTACCTTATACCTTGAACACGAGAATAAATTTCCACAAAATTGAGATCACGACAATGTTCAATTGGTTGGGACTTACTGGGAACAGCGTTTTTTATTAACGGACAACACACGCATGTGAATGTAAAAATAACAATTTAACGAAAAAATAATTTTTATTCGTATATTTCAGGAGGTCTTCCACATGGTGACGGAGTTTTATACAAGAAACGAAACGCGCAACATTTGCCAAGGTACTAAGCATAAAACTTAAAAGTAAGTTTCATATACAGTACACCTCAGGCGAAATATACAGGGTGTACCAATAAAAACTCCCAGGCCGGATATTTTGCTAAGTAATAGAGATATTTTAATTCTGTAAAAACCAGTATATAGAGCGCTAAGAGAGCTTCAATTTTGGGTAAAAAATGCATTTTTAAGCAGATTTTGTTCTATAAACTAATTCGATAAATCTAGCCATTTTGGATATACAGAGTGGGTAACTCAAAACAGTTTCATCCTGTTTTTCGGCATTAACCATTGAATTTTTAAAAAATGCTAAAATAGGTCGATTTTTATTTCAAATTAAACACATTTTTACAATACAGACATGTGTCATGTGTCAACCCCCTCCCTTCCACTTCTCCAACCCCTTAATTTTAAATAAGGAATGTACCATGTACGGCACATCATTGAAAAGGTAATTTTACGGGAAAATCAGAAATATGACTTTTTATTTCTATACTTTTAATTTTAGCGCCCTTTATCGGAATAAAAAAACCTGTGACGTATTATAAAATGTTATGTAATGCATTGAATTAGTAATTAAATTTGCTTTCAAATAAGGTGTCACACTTTATAATACGTACAGTTTTTTTATCCCGATAGAGGGCGGTACAATTAAAAGTATCGCAATGAACAATCATATTTCTAAATTCCCCATAAAATTACCTTTTTAATGATTTACTACACATTGTAGAGTCACACTCTATAATACGTAGTAGTTTTTTATCCCGCTAGAGGGCGATAAAATTTAGGTTACGCAATGTACAGAAATATTTCTGAATCCCCCATTAAATTACCTTTTCAATGATGTGCCATACATGGTACATTACCTATTTAAAATTAAGGTATTGGAGAAGTGCAAGGGAGGGGGTTGACAAATGACAGATGTCTGTATTGTAAAAATGTTCTTAATTTGGAATAAAAATTGACCCGTTTTAGCATTTTCTTAAAATCCAATGATTAATGCTGAAAAACAGGATGAGACTGTTCTGAGTGACCCACTCTGTATATCAAAAATGGCTAGATTTGTCGAATTAGTTCATAGAACAAAATCTGCTTTAAAATGCATTTTTTACAAGATGCGCTACACAAGAAAGATCCTCCCATCGAAACAAAATTATTAAGCGCAGCGCCATCTACATATTGACCTATTTAAAATCAATTTATATCTAAAACTTAAGCGTTCTTAGTGCTCTGTGAACTGGCTTATACAGAATTAAAATATCTCTATTACTTACAAAAATATCCGGCCTGTGGGTTTTTATTCGTACACCCTGTATATATGAGACGTTTAATTATATTTAAACGTGAGAGCGTAAGAAAGTAATTGGTTTACCCACGTCCTTTTGATGGCAAGCATGGGTATTGCGATCTGCACTCGGCGACGTATCTCTATTCAATAGCAATGTGTTTCTATCCCGTACTCCTGGAGTCAGGATTGGAAGGTTACCATTACATAGATATTTGGTTTTGATCATAGAAACTTAACTTGGGTACAAAAAAAACTGCTCTAATATGTTCATCATCAGTTCTACATAAAAATATTAATGACGACCGGTTTCGGTCGTAGGTCATCATTAGGTCTACAAATGAGAAGAAACATTAGTGTTAACAAAATATGTAAAAAGTAAAATAGTGTTACATACCTAAAGAGTAAATTAACTGGTGTAACAAATAATGAGGCATCCCAAAAAATAAAATATAAATTTTTTTATTGTTACTACCCAAGAATCCTCAAAAAGTATATAGGTTGACAGAATGTACAGCATCAGAAAGTGAAGTAGGAAAAATGGTATGGTAAGTCGAAATAAGTCAGCATGACCAAGGCAAAATATCAGCGAGTTGAGAAAGCTGGCGTACAAGAAACAACAGTAGTACTTCCTCCATCTATCTTATTTTTGTCTTCCTTATTTCCTATTTCCTTCTATTCCATATGTATATAAATATATTTATGTTCGGTTTTCTGCTTAATTCTGCTCCAAAATAAAAAAAATTACTAAAATTCTTCAAAGCTGTAGAGTTTTCCCCTTTCTGTTGATATTTTGAATTTTCTACCTTCGGCAGTTTCTTTTTTGGTCCATGACATATATTTCGCCTTCCTTTGATTTATTTCCAGCCCCATTTCCATTGCGCTTTGCTCTAGTCGTAACAATACGTCTTGTAGTTCCTGTTTACTTCTTGTTGCTATAACAATGACGTCTGCAAATGCTAAACACTGGTGCCTCTTATGTTATAGTAGTCACGTTCTATTAATCTTCGCTTTTAAATGATGCCAAACACAGGCTTTAATTTACTTATAGTTAATATTTCTAAGAGGCTGTTAATTAATAAGTTAATTCCTTTGCAGGTAATGACAGCGCTTTCAAGTGCAAAGTAGACGCAAATAGTAGACTGTAAAATGAAAAGCTTTTATTTGATAAGTGCAATAAATGTTCGTAGTATGGTCTACAATAACACAATACGCCTTTATTATTGTTTTTATAAGTAAATAGGTGATTGGTATAGTTAATTTCGTATCTTTTTGTGATACCCTTCCATAAATATTTTTACATAAAAAAAGGTTTCTCATCTCAAGAAACGCTATTTTTCGTTTTAACAAAACGTATTTAATTGTCTCGACAGAAAAAGATTGTATGGAACTCGTAGTTGTCAATAATAATGTTTATTTTCGTTTTCTTTCATAGCTTTTTATCAGTTTTTTTTTAATTAAATGGAAAACCCCGGTTTGTTTCTATTATATTCTCATGTTTTCAGTCTGGCGTTATTCTATTCCATTTGTTGATTTAGATCTTACATTTTGATCAAGTGTAACTCAATACCATTTCATTATGAGACGCAAGTAAAGAAAAACACTTTCAGACAAAAACAAACCAATTTGTCTTTTATTCTGGACTTTTAGAGGAGGCCACTTGAAACACAATACACTGATGCAAACATGCTACACAAAAGGAAGTCTGTAAAAAGTTTCGTCAAACAAATTACTTTCTGTCCTGCATTCTTGTGTTGTTAAATGAAATACCTTGTTTTCGCAAGTTTTCACTAACTGTTCGAGTATTTTTTTACTAAATGTTTAAATTGAATTTGCAACCAATAAAAAATATTTTGTGAATTATTTTATTCTTTATCTTTTGAATGTTAATACACAACAACTTTTAGAATGGATATGATGACGGCTTTGTAAAGCCAAAAGCTCTCGGCCTAATTTTTAATAAAAATTTAAAGTTTAAATGAATAATCTAAAAAAAGTTAGCCTCTGGTTGTTTTGCGATTACATTTATCAGGAGAGAATTGGGATTTGCAGTAGTAAAGAATGTTTACTTTGTATTGATTTAATCTAATTCTAAGGTATGCAAAATAATTTTGCGAAATATGCAGCAAAGAACTGTTCTATATCTACATTTCTTCTCTCGTCTTCTATGTCAGACAAATTATTGTCTCTTGCAGGCCACTTCTTAAAACCCATAAAATGTTATTACTAACTTCATTTTTTATTTTAGAAACAGCTAGGCTTGATATATAAAAACAACAAAGAAGCTTATGCAAATACTAATTGATCTGCTAGACTTTCTGGAGATTTGGCTCTGGTTATACTTAAATCTACCTTGCTAGAAGAATCTGTAATTTAAAACGGCATTAAAATTGTTAAATCAAAGCTAGAAAGGTCTAGTTTCCTTTTTTCTATCGTCTTTAAGGATACATGTCAAGTGTAAAGAAAACTGTGCACGTTCCTTCTGTTGAATATTTATTTATGTTCAAAAAATATCTGGTGTGAGCGAAATCAATTATTCTTTTTGAACATTTTTTGTATATAATATTTCTCACTAAAATTTACAAATGTTAATGTATCCTAATTTTCCAATGATAAATGAAGGAAAGAGGAATATTTATTGTGTTTTCACAACAAATAATTTTTAATAAAGGCAATTTTGTGTTGATGAGAGTTATAGCTAGGCTTATCTATAAATCCATCTGTTCTAGATCAATACGATACTTCGCCGTATTTTTATATACGTATGGTGGTGAAATTATTTGTTTACATGGAGGTAATATTTATATTTTTCTACACCCGTATTATAATAATGCACTTATATGCCCATAATCCGTTTCATAATGATACCCATTATGATACAGATTTTTCATTACGATACAGATTTTTAATCAATAGAAACCTACAATTTTTCAATCAAGCATGCTGTTTGACGTTTGTCCTAGGTTCCTATGTAATTATTTTAGTTGTCAAAACGTATTAAATTTTCGTAGGTAGCTAAACTTCGATAATTATAATATTAAAATGTCTGATATTAGCGATATAGAAGACTCCTCCACACATATCGGAGAAAGCAGAAAATACAGTACAAAATATTTTACCGCAAAAATCTAGGGAAATACCAATACCTGAAGTAATACCATTAATTACAATTTTGTAGAATTTTTTATAGAAATACGAGTAATTACTGTTATTGTGTTCAATACCAATATAAATATAATATTTATAGGTCTTGATTATTTATCGGGTGTAGAAAAAATAGCGTATGCAACTCTCATGTAATGGTTATTACATGATCGTTGCATAATATACTATTTTATGTTTTTGTGTTATAACGGTTATTTGTCAACTTCAGAACGCTACCGACATTTTAGGTTTGTTTCAACAACAATCTTGAAACCATAAATAAACCAGTCCACAACATGTCAAGGATTGTAACTCAATTTGGAACTTGTACTTGTTGGAACCACATACTTTGATTACTATACGAGGCAAGAGAGAGGCCCGACACGCCCAACATAGGGCGCGGCCATTTTGAACCCTGTAACACAGTTTACAGCTAAAGAATCAGATCGCTCACTCTGCGTCGGCACTTTGGATCTCAATATTTCAGTTTATACACTGTGCAACTCGGATAATACAATATATGACAACCGCCTATAATAAAACAGCAGTCTTCTGCGTATCCTGAATTTGTATGGAGTGGATGTTATTTTGGAACTTTCAACTGGTCCGAGTGAGCTAACCAGGGTAGCCGTTTCCCCTGTAAATAGTTGGTAACAAGTTTGTTTGACCTCGACAGTAGCGCGCTGAGCTGAACTATAATTCGGTTTAGTCGTTAAAGTAGAAAACTACTAAGTAAAGCGATTTAAAAAATGGCGGGCTTCAAAATTGATGAAATTTGAAGCAATTTCAAGTAACATTTTCCTATTTTACAGCTTTTATTTACAATAATTGAAAAATCAATAAGTAAAATGAATTTTTATTGTTAGTAAATGCTGAAAAACGGAAAATGTCACTTGTTTTAAATGAAAAATAAAAACATTTGTAATAAGTTTATTTTATTTAGAATAGGTAACTATGTCATTACATTATATTAAACATCATATTCACGCATGTATAGAAATGATTTTAAAACTATATACAAAGACTAGTTGTTTTGAAATTTTGTTGGTTAGGCAACTTTGGCACTGAACCACTTTACTATCCTTTTACCCATAGATATATACCCTTCTATTTCAATCCATTGTAGTTGCAATATCCATTCCAACTCAGGAATAACTAAAACAAACAAAAAATAAAGGCGCAGTGTGTATCTTAAAATTAAAAATTAACAGAGATATTACTTTTTTAAATTCTTAGAAATATCCTTATATTTTCTTATAATGAAAAGTAGGTACACAGATTTTAAATAATTTCAAAAAAACATCTGATTTATGCTCTCGGCAAGTGAACCATGCAAAATTAACATGTTCCTGTAAATATAAAATTAGTTTTTGAACAATGCGTTCTATATGTCCATATTTGGGTAGAATTTGATAAATACAATCATGAATAGTACCCAAAAATTGAACAATTGCTTTAAGCGCATAAATCAAACGTCTTTTTGCATCATATTCCTTTAAATGTGTAAAACTACGATGAGGTTCTACACTCTTAAATTGCCCGAACGCACTTCGCAATTAATTCCATTAATTTTTTTTTACTACAAATCTAGCTACATAAGTGATAGTCTGAATATCAAAGTCAGTATTATGAAGTGAATTGACACTGAATTGTTTAATTTTAAGGCTAGCCAATTCATTTTCTTGGCCAGACAGTAGTGGTTGCGGTTCATCACTAAAAGTTAAAAATGAATTTAAATTGTCAACAAACTACTATCATCTGCCTCACAATTGGTGCTGTAATTTTTAGGTGTTATTAAACTATTTAAAACAGATGTTTTCAATGCCAAAGGCAAGGCAAATTTAATGAGCTTAGTAGGCAAAGTGCTGGTAAAGACATTCTCGTCAAAATGAGCCTCGCACTATAGTTTTTTTTTTTTAGATGTGTAGGGAATATTTAAAATATCAAACCGTTTCTCTCTAAGGGTAAAAATTTCTTATTAAGTGTATGTAAATAATATTTATTTTGTTTCTGCAATTTGGAGCAGCACATAATAATATAAAATTATAAGTTAATGACATCGTTAAGGACTTCAGTATATTTTTACACCCATAAATTACTTAAATCTAACTAAAATTAAATTAAAAATAAGATTAATCAAATTTTACTCACCTACATTTTCCGCGACTGTCATGTTTTAGTGTAACATAACCTAATTTATTAGCAAAGCCAGATTTACACCACCTCATAATTATATGAGTGTAAAAACGGCTTTTATTTAGTGCTCGCAGCGCGTGAAGCGCGATATGATAAACTACAAACAAGGAAACAATTCCCGCCTATTATTCAAACATTCTGTTTTAGTTTTTCTATGGGGCTAACTGATTCTTTAGCAATAAACTGTGACTTTAAAAATAATATTCACTGACACTGACAGCAGCAAGCAAAATATCAGGTGCGTTTTAATCATCCTCTTCTGCTTCCGGAATTGTCGGTTTAGTCGTTTTAACCTGTCAGATTAAAACAAGAAAACCGACAATTCCGAAGCAGAAGCGGATGATTAAAACGCACCTATTAAAAATATTGCGCCAAGATGTAGGCAACACGTAATAAGGGTTCAAAATGGCGGAGTTTTCTATCTCTTTTTAAAAGGCACTCAGAAAGCTGCGCAGTGCGACCATTCTCCGTATAGTAAAAGAAAATCAAAGTATGTGGTTGGAACACATTCTTCTGTTGTCAATAACGTCAAAGTCAAAACAAATCAAACAAATGCCAAATTTTGAGTTTGGGAAATAAAACAATTATAAAACTCATTAAATGATTTTTAAATTTTGATTATTGGATTGGATAATATATTTATTAAACCTAATTTTATTTTATTTTTTTTACTAATGACTCAAATTCTATGTCTTCGTCAAAATAATAGTCATTTTCACTTTCGTCACTTATTAATAATAATTTAACAGATGCACGTGTATTACAATAATGAATCACAAATAATGATAATGAATAAAAAAAAAACTGCGATCGATAATAGTATATATTATAATAATATAATACTATAACCAAATTTTCAGTTTAGTCGTTCTTATTTCTACTCAGGTACTGCTTTGAGAGTACAGAAACTGGTTTGTCATTAGGTTTGATCTTATTGGAACACTAGATATTTGTACAGTCCAAAGCTTGTTGGGACACAAATTCTATACTGTGTAGAATCCCCCTTTGTTCAACAGATACATTTACATTACAATCTCAGAACTACAATTCAGTTGACAATAATTTTTTGTCTTCTTTATCCTCATTGATCAGACTTTTCTGTATCCTTTTAAAGTTATAGACATTTAATTCTTATATTAACCTCACAAATACCTGTTTTAGTTTCTAAATTTTATTGTTGATTAGACATCAACGTATGTGTGTTAACCACTAATCAATATTGAAATAGGAAGAATGTTATAACTAATAAAGGATATGATGTATTATTTGGTTTATTAAATAAATAATGGTTTCAATGGGTTCAACATTAAATTAGTTCTAGTTCGTATTAACCACTCTTAAAGTACTATTTCTATTTTTTTTGTATAATGTCCTTGGTATATGTCTGTCTTATAATAACAGTAGTGCCGCGGTCCTCCATAGTTAACACTTTATGATAGTTACAGCTTACAAAAGGTATAATAAGGATGTAGAGGTATCATGTAAAATATCTTACACATCACTGACCTCGACTTATTAGTTAAAACTGAGATTCAACTTAGGAGTCCCCTCTAGAGGGAGGTGTGGCAATAACTCCTAAATTCTTAAGAGGAAATGGGATTCAGTTATACCTCACGTTGAAGGTCGTTCAATTATATTTTTAATGGCGGCACCCCTTAGTTAACCTTTCTTTTTAGACTAATCAAGTAAAAACCATGAACAAACTTAGGAATAAATTGAATACAAAAAAAATATTTTATATTTTGAAAATGTTGGTCATTATATTGTAAACAATAATAAAATCTGTTTTCAGATTCCTTCTGTTCCAAAAAACTTAACCTTTTTTTACACGTTTACCAATTTAAGGTGCCCTAAAGAAATAAATCTAGATGCACTAAATCGGCCTAACGTGGTGGCTATTCATTTCTTCTACTAATCCATCTGCCAGGATATCTGTCATTTAACCACTTCCTAACTAGATAATTATAATGTGGAATCTTGTTGGAAGTGAAGAAAATCTTGCAAAATATCATTATCAATATTTTGTATCGAACATATTCCTTAGGTTTATTTAATGAGCTTTTTGTAGAAAAAATATTAGTACAGATATTTAAAAGGACTTCCGCTTCATTGACATTAATTAATAAAAATATTATCATACAGTGTTTTTTCTAATTTTAACATTTTTTATATTCGCAGTAAATGTCAAAATGATCTACTTTACGCAACCTGTTGCATAATATTGAACATTATGAAACTGGTTACGAAAAATTAATTATGTCACCAGTTGCGAAAGGCAAACAAATAAAAATAAACCTTTCTTGGTTTTATCATTAATATAATACATTATTATTGAAAGTTTATATCAAAGAAGAGCAGGTTTACTTATAAACATAGAATTTATTTAAACAATCTAGTAATAATGTTGTTTTGGTCCTTATTTTTCATTCTAAATCAGCACAAAATAATTAAAATACAATACACGACAAAATAACTTTAATAGGCAAAAATATAAAACACACTAAAGGTCGTTGAGAATAAATAATTATAATGATATTCTATTTGTCAATAAAATGATTCATATGCAACTAACCATCCAAAAAAATAATACTTGTTGCCGATATGTCAGTAATGTTTTACCAAAACAAAATTTTATAAATAATCTAGTCAAAATTAGATAAAATATTGTATGTAACACGTTACGAAATGCTATTTTATGTATCCTCGCTCTGCTCGTCCCGCAAATATTCACTCGTTACATAAAATAAGGCATTTCGTAACCGGTTGCATAAATAGCTATTTCGTATCTAAGTTTGTTCACGGTTTTTACTTGATTTTAGAAAAAAATTAAAGAAAGGACAAGTAGGTATTGATGCAGTTAAAAAGGTAATTAAACGATCTTTAAAATTAGGTATTACTCAACCCTTTCCTTCTAAAATTTTAGAGGTTGTTTAAAGCTTAATTTAATTATAAACCGGCTTAAAAATTGTTCCCCTTGAAGTTAATGTTAACGGGTTTTTGAAAATTTTCATATTTTGTACAAACGCTGAAATATTGAGGGTGTCTAGTATATTTTGACATTTGCAGAATTATTAGGTGACCTATATTTCACAGTTAAATTGTTTAGATAATGAAGAAAATATTGAGATATTAAGTGAGTATAAAATAATATTTAGCCATACTCTTATATATGTTGTAAATTGTGGGGTTAACTTAAGTTCTTAGTTTACACTACGCCCATTTATGATATTCATACAAATCATACAATAATTTATGTAAAAAATTTATTAAATAAAACAGAAATAGTAAACTTATTTTTAATGCACATAATTTATTCATGTAAAATTGTTCTGATATAAAATAAAATAAGGATAGTAAAGTTTGCTTCTTTAGTCCTTTAAGGGTGTATGCTACGAGTATTTACAAAAGTTGAAAAACAATTAAAAACTTAAAGTTTAATCATAATCGCTCCCGTTTCTGAGTGATACATACGTTATAAAATTGTAGTTGAAAAAAGTTTATATAAGAAAAACCTGTATCAATAATTTTAAACAATTTTCTGAAATATTTCGCATGAATTTAAAAATCCTGTATATTTGTTCGACTTTTGGAACATTTAAAAAACTTTTTTTATTGGATATGTATTTAGTTTCTTGCCCGCACATAAAGAGAACTGTACAAATTTAAATAAATTTAAAATCCGGTTTTTACCTGATGTTCAGAATCAGGACACCCAACCAAAAGTCTTTCGCGTTCTTCGTAATCCATTTCTTAAGTTTTCATTTCCACACCATAGATTTCCCGGCTGTACATCTTCCAAAACGAAATTTTACAAAACTAACGAAATTATTGTCAACAAGAAACTTGTCTCGATATGATTATTAACTATGTCACCGACGAATATCGCACATTTTCTATGGAAAACGGAACAATTTAACGAAAAATATAGATAACTACACTAACAGTTTTTCTAGACATAAATTTTCCAATTCGGAGCACAAAACAAAGGGAAATACGCGAAAATCGGTCAAAATCGACAACGAAATTCGTTCTTGATGTCGAATCGCACAACTCTGTGAATTTTCGAGAGGTTTTTCATTCAAGGTACGCGGAAAATTTAAAGAAACAAAAGGGTTTTTCTTATTTGGGGTAGTAATTTGATTGTTGGCTTGTCGCGGACCGTGTTTGTGGGTGACAGAGTTGTGAATCGCACAAATGTAGAGGTTTTCCTCGGAAAACCCGCCGGAAAATTACGAACGCTTTTCGATCCAGAGCAACACATAGCAACGAAGGGTGCCGCCCTCCTACAGAATGCTATAAGCGTTGCCAGCTCTCACGAAATGTATTCATTAAGTAGATAATAAATACTATAATAGATACCAAAGGTCAGAAATAGATATTTACCTACCTATTGTATTTACAGGTCGGGAACACAGTTTTTATAATTATACTTACATAAAAAGTTTTTGGTACTACGATAACATTAACTTTTGGGAAAATTAATTTAAAATTAAGAATTTATATTTTATGATCTGTAAAAAACATTTGACGCTATGAGTGCGATACTCCGCAATTAGTAACCGTTTTTTAAAGGAGAAATACGATGTCACATTAATCATGGTATTTTGTAATGTCAGATAACGTTTTCATATACCAAGTGGTCTTTCGAGCCGGATTTACACATATGTACATCAGTTTATTATCGCTTCAAATTACTTGTTATTTATTTGAAATCTAAGTAGAAGGCTTACAATATCATTCTGGATTGTTGAACCTGTTATATGTAATTATTTAAATTAAAAATCCTATATAGTTTGGGGCTGACGCATTAAACACAACACAACATTTTGTGGTGATGCTTTCCTCCCTTAATACACAGTGATGAAGTATGGAGTATCGAATGGCTTGAGCTTCATCTTTGTGTTATGCTATGTGTTGCAATTCTTCGTATTCCCTTAAAAAATTACAATAAAATTCACGTATTTTTAAATTTAACTATAGGGTAAAGGTGGGGTATTGCGATACTCCAAGACATTTTTCAAATATTACTTTAATTTGTCCTAAAAATATTGGAAAATACATTTGCCGTGACCATTATGGTTAAAACGAATTGTTATATATACCTTCAAAAATTCATTAAAACTATATAAACTAATCTAAAATATCGTTTTGTTATTTCATAAACTACTCAAGCAGTGTAGAGTCTAGAGTCAAACCATTTTGATCGTAGATTTAGTAGATGGCGCAGCTTATGACTGCGGTTAAAACTTGATTTATAATAGAATAATCAAATAGCAGGTATTACTTTCATGGACAGTTTTCCCCACCTTTACCATAATCTTTTTGTAACTTTAATCATCGTTTTATAGCTGTTTTAGGATCACACGAAACACCAATATTTTCTTCAAGGGAAATGGTCCCAATAAATTGCAATTTACCATTTTTTTTTAAATGTGCTTTGCACAGTTCCTCTTCCTTTGAATGGGGTTTGGTATTAGGCTTAGGTTGTGGTGCTTCTTCCCAAAATTTTAACAACAAATCGGTCATATCATAGTTTCTGTTTAAAAAGTAAATGTAGTTTCCTGAAATACTTATAAGATAGATCCAACCTAATTTGGTGTTTTGCAGTATTGGCCAATTTTTAGTTTAGTTTATTTGTTCACATATATTATCCAGTCGATTAAAAGATCAATTTTTGTTGGTTCATTAAAATTATACTCAGCTGATTCAATGTTTATTGGAATCTTTAATACAGGAAAGAAACTCTAAGTTACTACAGAAGTTTATTTATAAAAGGTTGATTAATAGGCCGAATAGGCCATTATCTTTAATCTATAATACCTGTTTATTTGTTTATTTTAGTTTTCAGGTAAACACCCTGTAATATTCTCTATTTTGAAGCAATACATTTCAAACTCGAATTCACTACATATATACCGATTTTAGTTTTAAATTGCATTTGCAGTTTGAATATGATAGAGATTAATTTAAACCAGATACTGCCAGTTTTGATTTTTAGATATTTTAAAATAAAATTAGATTGTGCGCCACAACACAGTAAAACACGAGCAATGTGTACTTGGTATTTTTACAAATGGTGCAGACAAAATCGCATTAGTTCTGATTAAACTAGAATCTGTTGCTGCACAACAAACTGATGAAGAGGTTGAAGGATTCGAGTTTGTGTTTGTTTTCTTTCTCATTGTTTGTTGTTAACAGCCTTTGGAAGTTATATCACAGTGATAAAATAAACCTTCTTTAAGGCAACCAGCGCTTTTTACGCGTAACCAAATCACTAGAAACGATCATTTTAAAAAAGGTCTTCATTTACAGATCACGTGGAATAAGGTTATGGTTGAAGACTGTTGCTAGCTACCTACATTTATACGGAGCTATATTATGTATAACTTTAAATATTTAGGATAAAATATTATCTCTCGGTAGTCCGCTTAGGAAATCCGGCAACACGGCCAAGATATTTTTACAATTATATTGATAAAATATGTATAACTACTAATACAAACGGATTCCTTAACAGTTTCTTATTTATAACGCACCACATCTCTATGTTCCAAAATGACACTAATTAAAGGTAAACTATCTCGTCCAGAAGATTTGTACTTTATATCTTACAGGTATTTCTATTAGTTTTAGATCCAGCAGCGTAATCAGTTCTTTAAAAAGGGGACCGGTTTTGCCTTTTTATTTCTCTTAATAGAAAAATATCAAAACATTTTTTAACTTACTTTTTACTGAATGTCACATTTAAATTATTTATTTCTATTAGTTTTAGAACCAGCGGCGTAATCAGTTATTTAAAAAAAAGACCGGTTTTACCTTTTCTATTTTTTTTTTAAATAAAACCTTTTTTCTATACCCGCACAGACTACAAAACGAAACGAATATATTTCATATCCATTCTGCCTAGTAAGAACACTGCACAAATATGAAATCCACCAATCACAGTTCAAATTTTGTAAACCCGGCTACTATTTCTTTTTTAATAAGTGACAATTCTGTGAAACTAATTGTCAGTATATTTTTTAGTTATTGAGATTAAATATACATTATTCTTGTGTAGAATCGAATAATAATAGCATTTCTATTTTCATTTCGTCTATATTTACAAATAAATCAGAGATTTTAACTATATGAAATCAATTTAATCACGAGTATTAAAACTAAAATGTTAGGTGTGTCGATGGAACTGAGAGTAGCGTATTTAGCTGTCATGCGGGTTCAAATCTAGGATTGGAAACTAATTAAATTAAATCTATTTTTTTTTTCATTTATTTTTAACAGACTTCAAAAAAGGAGGAGGTTCTTAATTCGTCGGTATATTTTATATTGTGTATGTTCAGCAATAATTATTTAATAAGGTGTCCGATTTCAGTGAATCATTTTGTGTTAGAAAATGAGTACTTCAGAGGTGGTCCCATATAAATTTCGTTAAAATCTAATAATTAGATCCATGAGAAAATCCTCAAACTCTTCATTTTTTATGCATGTTTAGGGATAATTGTTTACCACCTTGTCCGTTTATATAATTCTTTTTTTGTTAGTAAGGAGGTACCTAAGAGGTGGTTCCATATAAATTTGGTCAAAATGTCCATTTTGGCCGACATCAAGGATCGGGGGGAGGTTGTAATGACGTCACTGTTTAGCATACTCGAACATGAGTTCATCCACAGGCGGTTATGTTAATATTCATGTGTTTGACACATGACCACACTGCCCTGTTAAGCATATAAGTCGTATCTGACAAAACCAAAATTTTGAGAAACTGCGCAATTAGTAAAATTGCAAATGCCACAAGTTTCCGATTTTTTTAGCCTTTCGTTTTTTTCAAAACCGACTAAAGTTATCTGTTCAAAATTTCGGAAATTTGTTAAGGAAACTTGAACATAATACAAAGGTGACTTTTGAAAGATACGATATTTTAGCCTAATATTATCATTAAGAAAATGAATAAGAAAAGACGTATCTACACAAATTGGTTTAAGTTCTTTATTTAAAACATATTATTTAAGTAGGTACGAAAAATATAAGAAAAGCTTGTTACTCCATGCATTTCGGTGTTGCTAGGCTTCATCACTGTAATCTTCATTTATCGTTTCAGCAGTTCCGGAACATGTAGGTAAATTTTCCCAAAACTCTTTTCTGTTCTGAGGCATAATTGGGCAAAGTTTATTCAAAATTTGGGTTTTTCTCTCTTTAGTTATTCTTCGAGGGCACTGCTTTGAGCCTGGTTTTGAAATACCCTGTTTTGTTAATTTCGCATTCAAAAAATTCAACTCTCTGCCTTTTTCAGTGAAAGATGATTTGTAAATTAAGGTTTTCTGTTTTTTGCGCTTCTGACAGACGATACAAAATTCTGGAAGTCATAAACCTTTCCAGCTCGTTTCAAGGATTTTTCAACATTGCAACAATGCTTTGCACACTTTTGTTTTGCCCCATTTTGAGAAAGTAAACAACAATCTTAGATCTTCTAGATCCGCTTGGATTACCACGAAATTTCTTTTTTCCGCAGGCTGCATTTTCCAAAATTCCTTATTATATCAATTCTTTTTCTTTCACTTATCTTGTTAATACATTTTATTTTACATATTTTAGTGCACTTTTGCTTCAAACCGTGGCCCTTTACTTTCTTTTCCAGTTTAATACGCTTCCTTTCTGATGCACTTGTATCATATCTCTTCCTCTTTCTTTTTTAGTGTATGTTTTTGAATTAGATATTTGCAATACATTAGTCAAAATGCCAGTTAAAATGTCGTATATGAACGTTGTAACATCTTCCTAATTAGCTATGATATTGTCTATGTCCGAATAATTGTCATTAGACGAAGAACCTTCTGCATTTTTCACAATAATATTGGAAAATATGTTTATTTTTTTCTTAGCCTGGTTTGTTGAATTTTTAGCATCAAGACTTTCAGTTATATTCACATCCTCAACTAAATTAGTTAAAGATACATTTGGCTCTGGCACAGCATGCGAATTGTCCATGTCTCCATATCTGTTAAATTAATATTGCCTTCAGTATCATTATTCATTGTTTCCTCTAGAGAATCTTCATCAGAGGCATCAGACGGCATATAATCAGCATCGTCTTCTTTTTTGAAGCGTTTCTTGTTATAATTTTGTCTAAGATTTGAGATTTTCTTCCTTTGTTGACGATTCAAGGAAACCATCGCCAACATTTTAAAACCTCTACTATTCCTGTTCATCCTGGCTGTAATTATAACAATTATTGTTGAAATTTATCCATAAATTAAAGGCACATACCAGTCGATTGATATAACTCGAATTTTTCAATAACAGCAAAAAATAACGCAAGTTCACCAGAAACAACAACACTCAACGGACTCAACAATAAAAATGTGGGGTTAACGTTTTAAAAATTGAGGTTATGTTATTCTATGTGTTAAGTGAAAAAGTCGTATCTGCATTTTATTCCGTCAGTTACGACGTTTGGAGCTAACAAGTGTAGATTCGACATTAATGCTTAACAATTCGTCCTATTTTGCAGATACGACTTTCCTATTTCATACACACTAAGCTATACTAAAAGCAGATTTGACTTATGGCTCTAATAGTATAAGACAAAATGTTTATATGATTGTGACAGCAAAAACCTGAAAAGTGTAAAAAAATGTAGATACGACTTTTATGCTTAACAGGGCAGTACAGACGGTATACAAAGATAAAAGATGGCTTTAATTTTAAAATTTAAATTAAATAAGATTGAAATTGAAGTAGAGGAAAGTGACGAAATTATTCAACAATTAAAATATAGAAAATATAAATAGATTAATTAAAATAGCACAAGTAAAATTTGTTGTAATTTTTAGACAATATATTTAGGTACATTAAATATTAATATAAAATAATTAAACTGTTTTTACTCTCAGGAAAAATCGCGTGGTTTACACACACCTGAGTAATTGAAATAATATAAAATTGTTACTTCAACTCACTGCCCACTTTCAAAACAGAATGGATTTTCCATTTTCGCGCCAACATATACTATATCTGGTGGGGGATAGACGAACATGATCAAACAACATAATCCGTTTATGTCGCGAAAAATACCTTAATATTTAATTCTATTCCAATTATTAAGTTATTCTTCAGTTAACTCGCCACTGGGCTTCTTGCCTTTTGCGCTACGCAACTGTCTAGAGGTGGTTACTCGTTTATTAATGAATAACGTATATCTCTAATGTAGCGACTTTACTATCAAATCAATAAAACGGAATATTCGAGGAGTAACATGCGTTACCTAACCAAACAAATAATAAAGATAATAAATGTTTATAGGGGTACTAGGATAATTGCTTGCCTGTTAAAAAGGTGTGTCCACGTAAGATGGCTACAAATGGAAAACTGTTATTATTAGTTTTATAAAAAAAATTATTCTTCATAAAAAATTGTGCATGGTCTAAACTAAACCCTAAAATATAACCATCAAATTTTATGAGTCGTATACGAGGTTGTTCAATTGTACATTCATTTTTGACAAACCTCTATACGACTCATAAAATTTGATAACTGATGATTGTATTTTAGGTTTTAGATCGTGCACAATTTTTTATGAAGAACATTTTTTTCTTAAATTAATAATAAAAAAGTTATTCTTCATAAAAAATTCCTCACGACAGTATACGAGCTTTGTTTATCTTTATAGGACTCAAAAAAATTAATATCTGATGGTTAAATTTTATGTTTTATACTATGCAGAACTTTTTAGAAAGAGAACATTTGTGACAAAACCAGTATTAAAAAGTTTTCCATATGTAGCTAACTTACGTATAATTCATTCACTTTTATTTTCATATTAAACTGGATAAGCAAATCCATATAAACGGAACGTACGTCCTTTTATCCAATTATAGCAACGACGAATATTTTACTGGTTATGACGTAGAGATAGAAACCCAGAGGACGCAGGTTCGATTCCTGCTGGGAGCGGATTTAAAAAAAAACAATTAATTTTTCTCTGGTTTGTTCCCCTCGGGATTCTGGAATTTATTCCAGAACTTCTTACATTTATTCCAGAGCTTCTTTCATTTATAAATTATAAGAAATTTTATTTTATATAGTGACTAGGGGCATTTCCACAACTTTAATACATCGGATCAAATAATGGAGAGAGTTGTGCGAGTGAATTAGTTCCACTAATTTTAATGTTAACCTACTAATGTATCAAAAAGTGCTTGTTAGTAATTTTAATCCTTTACTTTAAAAAAGTTATTTTATATATTGCTAATTTCATTTACAAAACATAGAGAGACATTTATTGATCCTAAAAAACTAAGAAAACATTATTGACTTTTTTAATTATATTCTTCTTTTTTAATTTAGGACATGTTTGGTGATCGTGGCGGGAAATAAAACAGATAGAAATCGTTAAAATTGGAATAATAAAGATTGTAAAAATGGTGAGCGAAAAAATTATCGAAAGTCAATAGATTGACGGGATAAATGATCGAATTGAATTGATAGAAATTATAAATAATCTAAAGCACAAAAACATCGAAAGCCCAGATGATTGAATATTTAATTGATCTAAATTAAGAAATGCCGATCAATTAGTCAAAAGTTCAAATGATCGAACATGCAATTAATCGGAACGTAAAAAAGATCGAAAAAATCGAAAAGAACAAAAAAATAGATAATTCGTGTTGCGATCTTTCATTTTTGATTTTATCACAATTTTAACGTAAAGCAACTCTATATTGTTGCTATGTGTTTTCAAACTTAATAGCTTAAAAACAACAATCCTGACACTAAAAAACTGACATGAACTGAGATTTTAAAGTTCTTGATAGTATTATCACAGTAGTAAGATTCTAATTGAAAAAAAATAACTAATTTACCTAACCTGTGCGGCCTGAAGCCATAGCGGGTTTCTTTGCAGAAAAAATATAGATAAAATAATAAAAATTTAAAGAAAAAAAAAATAACAATTTTACTAATTTTGTAATAATAAATTGCTTTCAATCTTATATCATTTCAATTATTAGTACTTTTAATCATATGTGATTTCGATCTTTTGTAATTTCTATCATATGCGATTTCTATAATTTCCAATTTCGATCTTTTGTAATTTCTATCATATGCGATTTCTATAATTTCCAATTTCGATCCTTTCTCACTTTCGAACTTTTGACATTCGATCATTTTTCCGCTCACCGTAAGGTCTCTTTTAAGCACGCGTTTTATGTCGCTTGTCGCAGGGCAATAAAAATGGCGGCGTTTTTAGATGAAACAAAAATGAAACAAGTTCCAACGTTTCTTGTCGCGTACCGCTCTTAAATTTGATTAGTGCACATCAAACCACAACGCCAGTGTAAAATAAGCCATGTGTTATATATTTCGTACACAATCATATCATCATACGTACTGTTCTGATGTTGAATCCCACAAACATGGTTTTCCTTTTTTTCACTACATCGATAATAATTTCAGAAACGAGATTTTCCATAGTTCTTCACACATAGCCACAACTCTGCATACTGGCAAAATAATGAGGCTTAGGCAACAAAATAATTCGGCAGCAGTAATATTAAATGCGTTGCATAAAAGCAGCAATTGAAATTAACGTAATTTTGACACGCCTGTTGCGATGCGTTGCGTTTCGTAACACCAGGCGATAGGATTTGAGAACGCAACGACACAGGCGGAGAGCAGCTGATCGACGTCGATGCATAAAAGCACACATAAGAAGCAATGTGCTTAGACAACGCTGCAATTTTTATGGCCCCGGTGTAAGCCACAAAAAACGCGTGCATAAAAGAATCTCAAAAATACATTGCATCTTTCCTGCGTTCAAAGTTGCTTGGATTATTGTAAATCGATTGTATGTAATGAAGAAAACTGATACTTATTAGAAAGTTTCTCGCGTGGATCTCTGGAGCATACAATATTCGTCCTGTAACCTTTTCTCTTCGGCCTTACGCTTTATCTGATCACCGTAGAAACCAAAATCAGGAATATTCTTTTTCACCGCTATACCCGAAATTCGACTGAAACACAGCTCAGACGGGGTTCGTCCATCAGTATTCTGACTGAACATACTCAGTTCGCGTTGGGATTGTTTAGTCGTATATGTGATTGTCTCTTGAGGTAAGGGGCACACCGGTTTGATGGTATCGATTATGCTTTTCGGATCCGATAAAAATCTGGGTCTCGTTTGATCACTTCTGTTCCTCTTCGATTTGATTTTCATTTTAATTAATTTCTCTTCCGGCAAGTTTTTCAAAAGATTTTCGTAGAAACCGAAATCTCCGATGATTTTCGATATTGTGGGTATGTTGCTTGCGGTGGATCTATGGCCGAAATTGTTAAATAAGTCATGTTAAAAAGATACTAGCTTAACGTAGTAGTACCTAAGTAAATGAAAGATACGCTTACAATGGAATACGCTACTGAGCTAGTCTCAAAATAATGGCAACATGGCAATACACAAAAGCATGATGTAAATAAAAAGGTGTATAACAGACACAGAAGTTTGAAAGGCCTTTCGCAGTTCTCCCACTTCATACACAGGATTCGACAGTTTTGCCGCGAAGCTAACCGAAGTGAATGCCAAAGATTGGCATAGAAAATTACGCGAAGTTATTGGTAACAACTTCGCGTAAAAACTTTAATAAATTGTGAATGGCTGTCGAAATTTTGTAGAATTATGATTTGGGATGTTATTACTTATTTAAATACTTATTTATAGCCCATGAATAGATACGATTGTCCGATTCTACCGGTATTAATTTAAAATGTATTATTTTTTTCCTATGCTACGACACTGATAAATCTGTATCTGTATCTGTAACGTGTGGATGGTGGGTTACCCCCTCGGCACTTAGGCCCATTGTGCATCCTCCTAGCTCGTCAGCGAGCCTACAGATTTAATGTAGTTGACAACGTCGCCAAGAGGTGCTTCTCTTATATCGGCTGGTGTTAGCCGATACTCGCCGAACACAAATCTTCTAATAAATGAGAGCGTCGGGCAATCGTAAAGGATATGCTCGATGGTCTCATCTTCTTGTTCGCACCCTCTGCAGAGTACGGATTCTGACAGCCCCATGATATGGAGATGCTTCCGTACTTGGCAATGACCAGTCAGAATGCCTGTGACTAGACGCAGATTCTGTCTAGTCATAGTCAAGTATTTGTTTGCTGCAGTGTTGTCAGGATAACTTAAGAGCTCACTGGCAACTCTGCAGTTTCTTGTTTCATCCCATCTTTCCTTAAATTTCACAAGGGAATGTTTTTTAATTAGGCCTGTCACTACCGATTTTGTCAGGCCAATAGAAGGGCCAGGTCCAAAAAGTATTTGGTTGGCTGCTTTCTTGGCTAGTGAATCGGCACGACGGTTACCTTTCGATGTGGCGTGACCTTTGATCCATCTTAAGGTGACCACATTGTTGATGGATACTTCGACACTGATGAATAAACAGAGCGAAATTCTCGAAGTCGTAGGACGGGGTTTCAGATTTATCAATCTCTCTACCCATCACAAGCAAGCTTTTCCAACTTCTGTCCCTACTTTATTATACACCATCATTGTTACGTAAATTATTTCAGTTATTTTTTAACCGAACTTTTAATAAAAACAAACCATTCTGTCAATGAATTTGACATACACGTTTTTACTGTTTTTAGTTTTTTTTATTCAAAAACAAAACAGACAATATTTTGTTCAATGTTGTTTATGTTCAGTTATCGAAGTAAAAAAAAATAAAAAACAGTATAGCTACAATTTGTATTATTAATTCATAAAGTTAACAAAAGGACACGCCCGACAAGCTCGGAACTCTAGATTAGAATGTCCCAGTGAAGTGAAGAGAGGTAGAATGATAACTGTCATACTGTCAATGAAAAAGTATAGACACTATTACCAAAGTATATTAATCATTGAGTAGCGACAGCTGGGGAACCGAATTCTAGTGCGCCGACGCGAAATAGAGAGGCGAGACGTCATCTAAAGATGTAATCAACGCCTTTCACTTTAGTCGGGCAGCTGATATAGGAATTCGTTGTTGTGGATTTATTAGTGATCTTTTATTGTGTTTTTGTTAAGATTTTTTGGGGTTTTGTGGGTTTTTCATTATGCCAGGAAATGCATGTACTTATCGACCTTGCTCGACAAGGTCTGGTTAAAAAATAACTGTTTTCATTTCCAGAAGAATATGAGAGGTAAGTACCTTGAACTACACACTATATTTGATATTTATCAAATAATAATCTTATTTTTATTGGAACTTATTTGTGAAAATTTGATGTGATAAGGCCTATTTCGTATATTTCCTATAAAATCTAGAGGATATACAGCATATGTACCAGGTATAACAATTATTATAAATGGGTTTTTCGAGGGTTTCTTGTTTAGAAAAGGGTTCGTTTTATACCTGTCATCAGATTTGACACTGACTTCCGTATTGTTGTATGAATAACTTGTCAAATCAGATACCTCTGTAAAACACTTTAAACGTGAATTAAAAGTTTTGAGTAACGGGGCGCATTATTAGTCAAAAATTGTATTCAGCGACATGTTTAAACAAAGTGAAATTGTAAAGTTTGAGACAACTCGATTAATAAATAAGAAGGTCCATAAGTAATAATTTCTATTGTTATCAAAAATCAAAACCCTGTGCACCTACCAACTTTCAAGTATCTAGCTCACCGGACGTAGGTAAAAAAATTGAAATTTATCAATAGTAGTTATATATATGTTTATATTTACTACATAAGTTAAATACTCATAAATATAAAACTGCCTAATAACCACACCTTTATTATAAATGTAAACTACAAAAGAGTTTTACTTCAAATTACGTCGAGCAGTGTAAACATCACATTCAAGACCAGTTCATAATTCGAGCAGTGTTTTACTGTGTCCTTCCGTCAATAACGTCAAAAAAGAGAAAGAAAATTTGCACCACTCAAGATCAAAGGTACCGATGCTTTATGTCGCTACTCAATGGTTAATATACTTTGCTATTACCGCGTTTGAATATCTACATCGGATGCATCTGAGATGTGAATTTTTTATCACGTGATAGAGAATTGGATCTGAATGTAGATGTAATAAAAAACGCTCTAGACTTTATTGGTCACGTGATAAAATAACAATGACAAGTTAGAAGTTTATACTTTTTAAATTTGACTTTTGAGGCTACAAATAAACCTAAATTTGAAATATAAATTGACAAACTTTGGCTTCACAGAACACTTACTTTCCGGCATGGAACGAACGTCTCATTCACATCTCATTTCAAATCGAGATGTAAAAAATGTAATCTGGACAGGTATTCTCGGATAAACAAACGCAGATGTGTCCGATGTGGATAAACAAACGCTCGAGATGTAATAAATGCATCGGATGTGGATATTCAAACGCGGCATATGCACAATTTCGTTTTGCACATTTTGTAAACAATATTCAGGGACGGTTTAACAACATTTTATGCAACAATTATGAAATAGTATAATTTAATACTAAATTGAAATCAAAGCACACAAAAATCACAAATATAAGCAAGATAACAAAAAATTAACCTCAAAAAAGCTTACAACAGTCACAACACAACCAAAAAAATAGAGCTGAACATGAACTTAATCGCTGTACAAAGCCAAGCCTGGAAGAATTTGTTTACAGTGCATTAGGGCAACCTCTACTTGTCATTTACGTGTGTAAGAGCGGAAGGTTAAATCATGCATAATTTCTAAACTCTTGATCGTGATGGATACGCAGACGGTACCTTATCATTCTACCCTCTCTACTTTTTTGGAATGCCACCGCGCTCTGTCACTTGTCTCTACCTTGACCGAATCTAAATACTGTACCTAAATTCACGATGTTACCAGACTATACCAGACTACTGTTTGCAGGTCATAAAAAGTAGGTTAAGAAAAAATATATATATAATAACAGAACGATTATATATCCTAAGTTGATTCTTTTTTTAACTGTATATAGAAGTAATTAAATAAAACAACGTTTTCAAAAAACTCAAAAATAAGAAACTTACATTAATTTTTTCCAAAATGTATCCAATACGGTCCTGTCTAAATTAAGTAATTGTGGAAAACTTTGGTCGAAAAATGTTGATCACATTCATTGTTATAAAAAAACATTTACAAAACTAAATTTGGTGAGTGAAATCTTCAAGTTGTAGTACTTGAACACGTTGAACGTGGAAGAGATACGTGATCCATAAAAAAAGGAAAAAACAAAAAATCGAAAACACGAAAAACGAAAAACATAAACAGGCTTATTAATTAGCTTAACTTTTCATACACAAGTCCAGTCCTGGATTTACAATTTTTGAATTCTGTACCTTTCTTATTTTTGAGTTTTTTGAAAAAGATGTTAATTTTAACGACTTCTATACTGTGACGATAGTCTAATTTATTTATAGTTTATTTATTTAAAACACACTATTTACAATTTATTTAAGACGCTCTAATTAATTTATATAATACTAACTACACTAACTAACAATTCTAATTTATTTATTAAACTTTAACTTTTCATTACAATGCTCTATACTAAACTGTCTATAATCAACTGACTTCAGTCTTAGTACTCGCGATATTTATATCAAGCCAACTCTGTGGCCAGAATACTCTAGACGGTGTGGAATATCCTAGACTTCCATCTATATGACTCAACGTCACGTACCTACCGCTTGTTCTGGTATATTCGAGAAGCGTTTGATTGTCTCTATATTGCCAGCGCGCCGCTAGACTCTATACCGCGGGAGTAAACAACAGACAGGGTAGGCTTTCGCGCGACAATACATAGTTGAAAAAGTACCAACTTAGTATTGGCTTTAAACAAAGCTTATGTTAAACGCCACCTGTTGCCTATTTATTTATTTTGTTTATCTGAGTATTAGAGAGGCGAAGGGAGAAAAATGACATGTGACAGTTGAGGATATGATAGAGATAGATCCGCCAATAATACAAAATCAGAATGGTAAAATGGTTTGGTTTTTCCAATACGACGTATTGTCTAAAGGCTGTGAACTAGTAAATAAATGCTCTCTTTTAAATGTACTTACACTGACTTTTGACTATTTTCTACGCTTAAACAATTAGGAACTTTGAAACTGTGCTTATATTTATATTTATTTCTCCATTTGTTGATCATCATCATAGATTGTCGCGGATCTCCGGTCTCTACCGACATAATTTCGGGTTCCAATATACTCTTTATTTCATTGAAATTGTCCTGAATATAGTCGTACAGAAATTGTCGCACTTTATGTGGCTGCTCGAACAACACCGCCTTCAGCAACAAGTTGATGAACTTCTTTATTTCTGGATGTTTCGTTAGATACCTATAAAAATCAGTATACTGCTCAACTTTCATTTAATTAAAATCGGTCACGAAGTGAAGAAACTGTTGCCATAACAACGAGTAAACAAACATCTGAATCCTAGGGTGAGGAAATGCATTGTTGCCATGTTATTATAGATGATACATTTCAAGGTGTTTCCATTCTTCAAAAAAATGGTTAAAATCCGCTAGGTTTGACACAAAAATTACAGTTCATTCTTAACCTATCAGAAATGCAATCGGGCAATCATAGTTTAATTTAGTTATTATCAAATGAAAAATACAACTGGAATCTAATTGTAGAGGAGATTCCTGCTTTAAAAAAATGTATTCCTACGGAAATGTTGGATAGACTAAATTTCTAATCAAATGACCGAATGAAACCCTTTCTCTGTGAGTGTTTCGGTGTCTCAAATTATGATACAATAATTTTAATATTAAGAAAAATAGTAAACTGTACCATCTTCTTGTTTTATTTCTCCCTTTTTTGCTCTCTGCGTTTGATCTACCATCTCTAACTCTATATCTTTGTAACTCTGGCGCTTGTTTTTGATCTCCTCTTGTCCTACTAGCTTCCCGTGGGGTGGTACAAAATGAATCAAATACATTTGATTGAATACATCTTATCGAAAACATTTAATCAAATATCGATGAAAGGAACATGCTCATCTATACAGATAGTAGATAAGCACTACTTACCATGGACAGACCACGAATTTACTCAGGATTAGTACTTTGGCCAAAGTATCCATCAATAATGTGGTCACCTTAAGATAGATCAAAGGTCACACCACATCGAAAGGTAACCCTCTTGCTGATTTACTAGCCAAGAAGGCAGCCAACCAAATACTTTTTGTACCTGGCCCTTCTATTAAACTGTCAACATCGGTAGTTATAGACCTAATTAAAGAACATTCCCTTGTTGAATTCAAGGAAAGAAGGGAAAAAACAAGAAATTGTAGAGTTGCCAGGGATCTTTTAAGTTATCCTGACAAGACTACAGCAAACAAATAATAGACCTTTTCATCACAATTTTTTTTTTATGTGCATGCGTCAGTATAAGCCATATTTTTCGTACTTTTTTTTGTAAACAAGCATGTTAAAATGCCCACGTGAAAAAAATATAATTGATAAATATTAATTTAAGTACATATATTCATTTAAAAAAAAAGAAAAAATAATTGAAAAATAAATTTTTGTTATCTGTACGGAAAGGAACAACAAAACTGTGTTGTTATGGAGTATGTTAAAATGACACATAGTATAAATTATTCAAAGGTAATACATATTTTTTATAAATTTTTCAATATCGTAAAAAAATAATTAAATCAGGCAAAATGCATATTAAAATATGTTCAAAATGGGCGAAAAGTGATTTTTGCAAGTACAATTATTTGTTTTTATTTTTTTACACAGTAAACAAGTATTGATACCTAACCTCTCAATCAGCACACTTTTTTCCTTTTTGCGAATGTCCATGACACTTCAAGTACCTTTTCAATTGCTCACAACTATGATCTTCCACATAGTTACAAAAAACTGAATCACCATCAACGATTTTTTCTAATGATTGATTTTCTCTGTAGAGATAATATTGCTTTTCCAGTTAATATTGAATTAACGCTATTTCAACATGGCAGCTGCGCTTGCGCTCACACATGATGAAAAGGCCTATCCTGACTGGTCATTGGTGATGTGATCATTCGAATGGTAAATAATTCGAATATTCGATTATTACCATCATTCGAATTAATTCGATTATATCATTCGAATCATATGAAATGTATGAAATTGTAATAAATGAACGACAGTCACTTGGGGACCTATTTTATAATTATGGCAGTACTCATTTCTCTCAAGATTTTCATGAGAAATGTCATACGTCAACGTGGAAATAGTATTTTTAAAGCCAGTGAGAAGTAACTGCTTCTGTCAGTTTTTTCGGGAGAATTAATATTCTCCTAAGAATTTTAATCCTCACTGCCTTTAAAAATACTGTTATCACGCTGATATATGATATTTCTCATGAAAATTTTGAAATAAATCATTTCTTTAGAGTTTGAAAATAGGTTCCCAGGTGACTTGTTGAAATATGGAGTGTAATAGGCACCTATTTTCCCTAAGTAGGATACACATGCAACGTTTTTGCGTCTTCTTTTTTAGGGTATTGCGTTCTAATTGGCTAGATCTATCAAGTCGGGGAACCACATGAAGCTGAAACTAGCAGCCAGAGTTAGCAGCCTGTGTGAAAAAATGCATACAAGTCAGATATCACAAAATAAAGCAATATTACTACTTAATTTGTCTTATTATAATAATATTAGTAATGATAACAATAATAATAATGATAATACCAAAGTGAGGATATCCGTATTTGGAAAAAAAATATCAGTAAAAATGTTATGAATATAGGTACTTTAAAAAAAACTTTAAATATATATTCAAATTTTTCTTAACGAAAAATGATCGGCGCTGGATTAAATCATACATAAATAGACTCTTCAAGTAATAGGGTACAAGAACACATCAATCAAAAAAACAATATCGAGTGCTGGATTGTTGAAGTTATTATATTTGTATGCTAGAGTAATACCTAACACAAAAACCATATTGTTTTTTTAATGAAAACATAACGGCGCTGGGTTCTATCGTACATAAATGGAATCCTCAACCAATATGCTGTAAGAATCAGTTAATCAAAAGTACATTATCAAGTGTTAGAACGATGAAAATATCAAAAAACATTCAGGCTCGAGACACATTTCCAATAAAAATGTGATTTCTCTTAACGAAAAACTATCGGCGCTGGGTTATATGATATATCAGTGGATTACTCAAGCAATAGGCTACGAGAATACATCAATATAAAATACAATATCGAGTGCTAGAACGTTAAAAATAACAAAAATTAGTTGGGCTAGAGAAATATTTTTCGTAAAAATATGATTTTTCTTTTAGAAAAATTAACGGCGCTGGGTTCTATCGTACATAAATGAAATCCTCAACCAATATGCTATAAGAATCCGTTAATCAAAAGTACATTATCGAGTGCTAGAAAGTTGAAAATATCAAAAAACCTCAGGCTCGAAATACATTTCCAATAAACATGTGATTTCTCTTAACGAAAAACTATCGGCGCTGGGTTATATGATATATCAGTGGATTACTCAAGCAATAGGCTACGAGAATACATCAATATAAAATACAATATCGAGTGCTAGAACGTTAAAAATAACAAAAATTAGTTAGGCTAGAGAAATATTTCTCGTAAAAATATGATTTTTCTTTAAGAAAAATTAAAGGCGCTGGGTTTCATCGTACATAAATGGAATCCTCAACCAATATCCTATAAGAATCAGTTAATCAAAAGTACATTATCGAGTGCTAGAACGTTGAAAATATCAAAAAACATTCAGGCTCGAGACATTTCCAATAAAAATGTGATTTTTTTTAACGAAAAACTATCGGCGCTGGGTTATATAATATATCAGTGGATTACTCAAGCAATAGGCTACGAGAATACGTCAATATAAAATACAATATCGAGTGCTAGAACGTTGAAAATAACAAAAATTAGTTAGGATAGAGAAATTTTTCTCGTAAAAATATGATTTTTCTTTTTTATTTTGTGATATCTAACGTATATGCATTTTCTCACACAGGCTGCTAACTCTGGCTGCTAGTTTCAACTTCATGGGGAACCACCCAACCACTTCAATCAGTACGCCAGTGCCTTAAGCAAAACGGTTGTATGATAAATAGCAGTATATATTGACGTATGAAGTTTTAGACTTGGTGTACTGGGTTCTGATTGGATAGTTAAGTATCAATATATTAACTTTTGACGCTTTGATCTTGACCTACCCAATAATTATTGATAATGGCATTTAATAAATCATTCGAATGATTTGATTCGAATACTCGATAAATTCGATTTTTAATCATCCGAGTATTCGATTATGACGATCATTCGATTATGTCCTTCACTACTGGTCATTGCCAAGTACGGGAGCATCTCCATATAGGTCGCAGTGTATTAAAACCCCATTCTTCTCAACATAACTGTCAAAGAAATTAAATATTAAGAAAAACTGTATCAAAATCTCGGTAGGTATATGTAAATACATGTTTCGTGCGAATTAAACACAATTCTTTAATCTCAATGATGATAATTAATTGTTTAGCTTTTATTTTTTGATTTATGACCTAGGTCTATGTACTTAATATGCCAATCTCAGTTTGTGTTTAAATTCTTATTCATGTGTGTTATATGTAGTGTTTGTTACGGTTTTCCAGCGCTACTTCAGGAACAGAACTGTTAATTAGAACGCAACAGTGAAAATTCCTGCCACCGGTGGGATTTGATCCTGAGACCTTTCGATCTCAAAGTCATGACTCTAACCATTGAGCCAACTCATCCATTGAGCCAACTCATCCCCCTTGTTGAGCTTTAATAGCTATTAATGTAACCAGATACCAAATGGGCATTTGAGTCAACCAAGACATACTAATTGCTAAACCAAAGGGATATGAGTTCAAAACTTTCATATTAAATTGGATTGATAGTTATTTGATTTGCGAAATTATAGTTTCATCAGTTGTATCGCAGGAACCACCTTTGGGCCCGTTGCTATTTAATTTATTTATTCATGATATCTTTAGTGTCATAACTATCAGTAAATAAAGTTTGCTGATGATGTAAAGATATTTAGAGCAGTTTCCAGTAAAATAGATGCTGTTTGGAGTTAGATAGATTGATGTGATGTAGAATCAGAATTACCTTTCCTATTGCTACCGAATTAATTGTTGTAATCTGCAAACTAACGACAATATTCACAATTTTGGAGTTATTAGAGATATATTGCAAGTTCACGTAAGGTCAGTCACTATAAGAGCTGATCGTTTACACTTTATTAAAGTTTGTACCTGACCTTAATTGTCGATGTTTGTTTAAGGGCAGCAGATAGACTTTATAGCTTTCGGGTGCGCTCGCCGACATTCGTAACAGTTCGAAGTTTTTAATATTAAATATCATAGTCATCGAAACCTTCTAAAATAGTAATTTATAATTTATCTTCAATATTATGTACAATTATAGACAACAAAAAAGATGACCTGTAATTTAATAGTTTTAAAATAAGGTTAGAAACTTCAGGTTTGCAATAAATTTTATTTTAGAATGGTATTTATTTGCCTCTAATTACGTTGTCACTATTAGTGGCTGACGTTATAGAAATTTGCAATATATCTCTATTATAGATTAGTAGTAAGCTTCCTACAACACTCACATTATTCAAATAACCTTTGATGCAATTATATTTAAAATGTTGGGATTTACTCAGAGGAGCATTCGGCAATTTAATTTGTGTTTTTTATATAAAATTTTAAATTGCTTATCCAATTCTCAACTATTATATATAGTACTGCAATACCTTCCTTAGAGAAGGTAGGTTTAAGAAGGATTGTGAATAATAGTTCATCAAGGAAGCTCTAAGGACAAGTTTGGGGATTGTTTGAGAATTCTACTAATTAAACATACCTATAATTTTCTCGAATTTGGTCTACTTTGTATCCGGTTAACAGTTCTTCCTGTTTCTCTGTCAAGATGAATCCAAAGGGTGATTCAACTTGGGGAATAGCCTCAGACATGTCTTATTCTAGATTTATTTATTCTTCTTAGAGCTAACTGTGTGGGTCTTCTAAATATAATAAATGTATATCTGCGCTTTTTTTTATAAATACACAAAAGGAAAATATTAAATTTGTCAATAAATTGACAACAGGTTTTAAGAACTGACTTCGTCAAACATGTAGACTGTCATTTTCAGAATCCTTATACAGGGTAGAATCCTGACATCAAAATATGACGACTGATTAAATATGACCTTAGTAAAATTTTGAAACACAATTTATTAATTATTTTAAAATATTACAGTACCGGCTTTACTAATATTGTTGAAATTTTTGTAATTGAGGTTTTTCGAGGTTCCATATTTCACCATAATATTATTTTTGGCTTACTCCATACTTATATGCTAACGGAGATGACTATTTGGGTATAACATTTTTATGTTAGTATATTCGACTGACCATGCTCTATCACAGAGAGCTCTTGTTAATTGATGACATGAAATCCTAAAGATCGTAGTTTCCGAGATACAGGATGTTAAAAATGTTAAATCAAAATTCAAAATTTACCATAAAACAAAAACGTCTTTAAATATTTTTTCAAATTTGATCTACCAAGATCTTGTCAAAAACACAAACTATAAAAAAAAGTACACGTGCTTACTAGATTAGAATTTAGAAGAAGAGTCCTTACAAGTGATTAAGAACATGTAGAACACTGTTCATTTTAGCTCCATAAAAAGTTCACTTTTTCTTTACTAAAATTGAACAGAGAATTTAAAAAAATAAAAAATAATTCAAAAGGAAAGACTTGTATTTCGTGCAAAACTTTTTAATTAATAAATGCAAAGCGCTTTTGGCTTATTTGCCATCATCAGTGCTTATCTACAAAAATTGTGGATGTAAACTTACAATTTAAAAAAATGTATTATAAAATCTGAATAAGACTTTTAAGTCAAAAGTTAAAATTGTACATATACGATTGTTTGGACAAATTAACAATTACAAGAAACAAACAAAGTGACAAAAAACTGGTATTGGGAATAGTGAGTGTGGGATAAGCCCTTACAAATCATATCTGATCTCCAGAAGCAAGTTAGCTTGTGTGGAATTAAGGAATTATGCCACCTTCACCATTCACACAATTGAAAACAAGTTAACAAATTGGTTAAAATTTAAAGAAATTTACAAATAGACTGTGGAAGATATATTGAAATTTGAATCTAGAATACAATAGTTAATATAAAGAAAGTTAAACGCAGAAGGCCAAAGTAAAAAAAAACTGAAGGTTTTTTTTATTTTATATACATTATAATTATAAAAAAGTCTACCTACTGTCTACAACGTATCCAACAAGTTCCTGGTCATCCTCATTCCCAAAATTAGATATTTCGGGATATTTACAACTTGCTAAATCATAATCTTAGTATTATTAATATTTTCAAATTTAAATTTATCTATTCATTTTTATTCAAGTTGTTTAACCGTTTCCACATGACAGTGGTGACAAGAGACACTTGAAGACGTTGACTTGTCAAATGTCAAGAGAAGGAGGTGCGTTCACCTCAGTGTGGAACATGTTTCTCCGAGTGTGATTCGAGTGACTGGAGGTGGTTAACGGAGATCAAAATTTGTTAGTATTGAATTTAAAGATTTGATTTATTGTTAGTTAAATTTAAATAAATGTTTAATATAAATGATATTATTTTGATGTCAAGACAAAACAAAAATGTCACTCGCGTGATTCTGATGTGCCAGCACGGGCTCTCTTTCAGAGAACCCAAGATGGCACAACTGAACCCGCGGTCCCTAAAGGTGAATCTTTAGGGACCGCGGGTAGTTTCATGTAATATTCTTTACATAAAAATCAATGTCAAGCTTTCTACATTTAAAAATAATCTCAAAATATGAAGAAAAGTCAGTTGACTAACTAATAATGTTTATAGATGGTTTTCAACGTATTAACAAACAAAACAAATATTACAATAACTAAAATATTCATTTATTCATTCATTAATAGTTGTAGTGCTTGAAAACAGTATGATATTGATAATAATAACAACACTTGTACAAGGTTTTGAACCGGACATGATAAATGATAAAATTATTGGAAAAAGTGAACACCCATTTTAACGAGGCGCCACTGTGAATGACTTATTACACATATTCTACTAAAATAAGGTGGATAATTTAAAATAACAACTCCTATTCATTATTTGCTCACTGACGTCTAACACATCCATAGAGGAATAGTCTTTTCATTTTTTATCTATAAACGAAGATATTGTAGGTTTTTTGGTCTGCACACAAATAAGCTTTTGAATATACAATATAGCCAGCAATTATGTCACAATATATTTTGCGTGAGGTTTGGTAAATAATTATTATGATCGTACTCAGTATCGTCTAACACACTAGCGTAACTTTCTGAGGTAAGAACTCTATAGCCTCTTGAAGATTCGTTGATTTGACAAACGGGACATTTAAAAATTCAAAGCTGTTCTAGAGGAATACAATTTCCACGAAAACTTTTACATGTACCTACTACTTGTAAGCCTAGGAAAACTAATTTCTCTCAAGATTTTCGTCATATGTCAAAGTGAAAACAGTATTTTTAAAGGCATTGAAATAAACCAAGAGAAACAGTGAGTAAGTTCTCACTGGCTTTAAAAATATTGTTTTTACGATGACGTATGACATTTCTCATGAAAATCTTGAGAGAAATCACTTTCTCTCGAGTTTGAAAATAGTCCCCCCTCCAGAAATTGCCGGGCGATGAAGTTATTGTTGTGGCCTTCATGTGAGCGAATACATTCAAAGAACAACTTTATGTGGTCTTGAGATATTTGGCATATTGATAAAAACTGTAAATGTCAGTGGGTGTTTAAAATGCCACCTACGTATGTTTATAAGGCACTAAAACTGAAGTAAATTTCGAGAAGATATTAAAGAGTTTATTTATCATTCGTTTAAATCCAATTTGTTGCACCACCTTCAGCAAATTTTCTTATTTTTAATTCATTTTTACAAATCCCTAATGCGGTTGCAAAATTCTCATTCAAAGCACACTTTTATTAATATCTCAATACTCTGTAGAAGTGGCATCTGTTTTTTGCTTGCTATTTGTAGTTATAAGTTTTTTTTGTTAATTCCAAAATAAAAAAATCGACGTCACTCTCTCTCTTTCTTTGAACATACAAAAATTACCGTTTTCCAATTCGCCGTTTGACCCTGACCCTTGAACGTTTTCTTTCTCTCTTTTATCCATCTTCGCTAACCTTCTGGAAAATGTGGCTAATTTTTTGGAGAACGAAACCCCATTATTTGTACTTTCGCATTCCTGCGGTGAACACTCAAAGAATATTAAGGCGACCGATTCAAAAAATGATGCTTTAGTGGTTTGCTATTTAAATAATAAGGTGGGTCGATCACTACAGTAAGATTGATATAGAGGTAAATCTTGCAAGTAATGTATATATTATAAAAAAACATGTGCAAAGTTAAACTACTTCATCATCTAGAAGAAGTAGAATGGATGATGAAACATATATAGGAAACAAATAACTGTATAATTTTTTTTTTCAAAATAACAACTGAAGGGTATAGGAAGTAAAAAGATGAATTTCACAAAAAGTATCAATTGGATTGCCAGCGGTGTAAGTAAAAATCATTTTTAAGGTCTATCCATGTTGATATTGTATAAAATTAAGTGGAAAAAAGCTAAAAAATTATCCAAGTGTAATTGGTAACTGGAATCTTTATTAATAACATTATTATGATTGGAAATCAAACATCAACAACATTTTGACTATAAAGGTAATATCACTTGCGCTAAAAGTTACATTTTTAAAGGCCTTTAAATTTTAAAGGATATTTTACAGAATAGACCTCTTGATCTTTAAAATGTTTTGACCTGTCCTAAAGCAAAGGTTTCTCAATTCTTTTATAATCTGCTCATCTCTCAGTTGGTCGTATTTGTTTGTATAGTAAAGTTACGTCGCGTCAGTAGAAATTATAAAAGATTATTTAACAATAGGTTTTAAGACGTCGCATGAATCTGAAGAGTTTACTGTTGCCAATTTAAAACGCTCTACAAGAAACAAATCAGAAATTAGTCACAAAATGTTCCCCGATCCCACATTGTCACAAGTGCAACCCGAAATTGCCACCGACCCTGATATTAAACTGGATGGCTGGCTATATGACATAAACCCTACTCCTAATTTATAAGCCGACATGAGGGAAAAAAACGGTCCGTGCGCATTTGTGCGCATGACAATTTGGACGCCAGACTGTCAATTTCGAGCCTTCTACGTCACGTTTCCCACGGGCGTACTACACGATAAGTTATATTATTTTTTATTAATAACGCGCTATTTTAATAATAATATTTTTTGGAACATTTGTTTCAGCTGCGTATTAATCAAAAATCATTTTTAAGTGATTTTCTTAACTTAAAAGGTATCGTATTTGAATGTAATAAATGTTAAATTTAATTTTGATGTTCCTTTTTAGTGCATTTTGATACGCACGTGTGGGCGCCAGAGTGTCAATTATCACCTCGCTATGTGGCTTGATTTTGTTGATCGGCTTTGTTTTTCCAGTTTAAGATATAGTTCAGCTGCGTTCCCAAACGAAAAAAAAAAACAGAAGAAAAACGAATGGGAAGGAAGTTTACAAAACAAAAGACAAATAAATTAATCAATTTTTGTTTTCTAAAGGTTTACTTAATTTTCAGAAAGTTTGTTTTAATTGTTTTTCTTAATAGAAATAACATTGTTATGCTATATTTTATTTGTTTAATAAACCAATAAGGTCCTATGTAAACCACTATGTATTGTAACCGCCCACCCCTCGGTCTTGTAGCTAATTATTACACACACACAGTAATTGAGCCCAAGTCGGGAAGGTTCCCATCCTGTTATACTAGATCGGAATCCTCCTGACGACCACCTCCCCACCTGACTGCTTGATTTCAGGTGGCCTCAATTTACATCTTTTTATAAGTATGCCATTCCTTCTGAAAGGGCTGTGAAGGATGACATATTATCAGCAATTTGGACAGGGTTTGCTGATGGCATTTCCCTGTTTTGTCGTCCGTTTATTCGTCATGTGTGTGCCGTTCTGTGAATGTCTCCACCTGTGAAAGCTCCCCCAGACTCCTACTTGGCGACTGGGGGGACCTTCGTCCCCAGGTGGTTAGTCGTTAGTTGCTCAGTCCTTGTCTGAGCTTAATAATTACCAAGATCGAAAATAGTCCTTTTATTATTGTACGAAGAATATTTAATCGCTTTCATGTCAGTAGAATAAAAGTGTGTAGAACATTACATAATTTTTCTTTGTACCCATATTATATACAATCTATTCAACATTTACAACCAGCAGACTATGCAGCGCAACTTAATTATGCGGATAAAGCCACGTTTACTAGAGATGATAGTACGAATACCAAAAATTAACATTATGGATACTTTTTTATTAACACTTTTCGGTGAATATTAGGTGTGGTGTCCTTATAATAACCTCCTTATTGGGCCATACATATTTCAAAAATGTTTAAAATCCTGCTCAGGTCAAGCGATTTTTAATAATAAAAAAAAATGGTGTATAGCGGTTTGCGAAAATAATAAACAAATTATAAACAATATAAAATAGTGTGTGGTGAGTTGCAGTTCTGTAAGTGGGGATGTGGTCTCAATGGAAATATAATCCTGGACGTTTTTTGAATGTCCAGTATTCGACGTCCAAATATATTCCAGAATTGGACGTCCTCTGAATGGTCAAAAGTGTGCCATTTGTATACTTCACTGGACGTCCATTGGATGTCGGAAGTCCAGAAAAAACTCATTTTTGGACGTCTAGACATCGAAAATTGTATATCGAATGGACGTCCAATGAACATATTTGTATTGTCTGGGTGATAGCCAGGCCAAGTATTTAACTCTAAATACATAAACCTCAAATGCCATCTGGCTTAACTTGGCGAGAAAACACTTGTTTCTACAAAAATGAGTGATAAACTTGAAAGTCCTTTTAATATAATATAAATCTAGAAAATCTAAAAATATGTAAGTACTTTTTAAACCTAAAAGCTTTGAAAATATATGTACATTGCAAATATAAATATTTATTTGCAATGTACATAACTAAAGTTAAACTTCTCAAACTTAATGTCTTTTTAATTGTTACCTAAATTTTTTTGGCACCCTTAATTTTATTTACCTTATTTTTACTTAAGGAAAAGGTAATTTAATTTAAATATGGGGCTTTTATTACATTTTTAACAATAAATAAACCAAATATTGAACAAATTTTATAGATAAATTATAAAATAATAAACGTCTTTTACTTTTATAACAAATAATTAATTATTACATAATGAATTATATTTTGGTGCCGAAATTTCACCATTGCTATTAACCCTAACTACTTCAATGTAATTAAATCACATTGCAACATTTGCGCATGGAATATAACAATAATTTCAGATAATTTGCCAAACTATTTCGCTCAGTGTAGAAAATAGGCATGTTTTTTCAGCGTGCTAAGTTGTGTATTAATCAAAGTCATACTGTGAAAAAGGTACATCCGATATCAAAGGCACCGACAGCTACAGTCACTTCTCCTTGATCGGTATTCTCGGCTAAAAGTATATTAATAATACTGATATTTAATTGTGAAAAAAGAAAAGTTATATCTGACCGAAAGTATAGGCAAAAGAAATCTTAACAATTCTAGTCTTAGTGAGATAAAACTCTATGCGAAAGCACGTAATAGGCAACAACTTCTTAAGAACGTTCCATTATTTAGATTCGGAGCCGACAAAACCCAACGCAATGTCCGGTGGGAGTTTCCTGGTTATTATCGATTGAAGAAAAAAGATATTACCATCCACGTGTACTCGCGGTACACCGTCGTTTTGTTCTACTCCGTTTTACGATCCGAGGACACGCCAAACTTTACGAAATGTTCTGACCCACATACAATAAGTCTCACGTCAAGTGAAACTTCTGTTGTAATGTGTTCGATATGTGTAAGCTTTTTTTTCTTGAAATTGGGGGTATAAAATAGCGTGTATAATTTTGGGGTCATATAAGGAAGTCGTTAAGTTTCTTTGGGGCGAAAAGTTTAAGCAAAACAGTTTCCAGTGAAGTACGAAATAGTTTTACAATGGGTCTAAAGGATTTCCAGGATTTCTTTTAGACAATTATGGTTAGGAATTATTTTGTTAGGCGATCATCAGTGCATATCTACAATAAAACTGTGAACGTATAAACATATTTGACGGTGAATTGTCCAAAGAACTAATTTTTTATTAACAGAGCTCCAAAACTGGAATTATAAATGCCTTTAAAAATCTGGAAAAAAAAATATTTGAGCAAATACAAAAAAGCACAACTAAGAACATGTCTTTTACATTTTTTTAATATTTGTCAAAAAAGCGATTCTTGTCAATATGTAAGTATGATTTCTGAGAAAAATTACTTTTTCTACAAAATATTTTTTTTCTACGATCACTATCCAAAGTAGGCTTTTGCGCTTCGAAATGCAACTGCTATGTGGACGTTTTCCGCGAACTGACATTAAGTGACAGCTTTGAGCTTTGTCGCTCGCCGAGCGGAAAACTTGACAGCTCTGTTACTCGCCTAATTTAAAATAGATTTAACAATTATAATTCTTACTACATCTAAGATACAGTTACAAATATGTATTGCTGTCGTAAATATACTATATTTAGTACAAATTAAAGTATCAAATTAAAAATTGGTTTACTAGTAGTTACAATTATTTTTATTAATTGTTATATTCATAACTATTAATGTTAATAATATAATTTTACATATATTATATGTTACGATAAATGTAAATTAATTAATAACTTAAATGTATGGCCATTAACGTGATTATTCAGTTATTAACGCCAATTATCAAGAAAATGGTAAATGTTAATATTTGAAAACGACATTTACCGCTAATTAACGTAAAAAGTTATTATAAGTCGTTAAAGGTATGGTGATTTATTAAATGCGAGTATCTAATTAAAAAAATATTAATTATTATGGTCAATTTAACAAATTCCATTTTTTATTGTAAAAATATTGTCTAGTAAACTGGTAAACTTGAGTGAAGGTAAAATATATTTAAAATAATGTATTTTTTTTTAATTTTAGGTACTACACAAACCAAAACTGGCTGTACAGTTAGGTAAGTTTTTTTCCTGAGTTATTTAAAGTTGTTTTGACAATTTAGTTATGGCCGAAGATAGTAGTACAAAATGCAGATATTATATAAAACTTGACGATACGATATGCAGATTTAGAGAAAAGGTTAAAATAATAAGTAAGAAAGTATTAGTAGAAATATAGAAGACATGCAGTTAGTAACTTTAATCTCTGTGAAATACCTACGTGAATTAGAACGATAAGTTATAAGGAATCTATTTCAAAGTAACGAGCTATTTAACCCAGTAGTTGAGGCGCCATTTTGTAACGTGAACTTGTTATTTTATCTATTTTTATAGTGTTTTAAGCTCTTATGATTTTGGGGAGTGGGTCAGGTTATTAAACAACTCGTATTACTTTGAAAAAGAATGTTGAGCGCCACTATATTTAAAACTTATTAAACTTGACTATCGATTAGTGATGAAAATATAGAAAATCACTAACCATTAAGATATTATAAATAAATAAGGTTTCAGATAAGGTAGCGACAAATTCTAATTCACAGAGACTTACTTATTCAAATTTAAATGATTAATTCAAGACTTATCTGTTAAATAATAGGTAGTATTTAAGGAGAAACTTGTAGAGGCCTTTTTCAAGGGGATTCGTATGATATACTTCGGATATCACCAATTCTTAAGTATAAATCTTCAAAGGTAAACTCAAATCTCAACTTCTTTAGATGACTTCGAACTAAACCTCTTGATATACTTGAAATAAACTTCTGTAGCTGGAACTAAACTTCTAAGTTTCTATACTTCTAAACATCAAAACATGCAGCTTAAACCTTCTTCCAAACTTCTAGACAATCTCTTTAGATATAACTCCTACAGAATCAACTAGATACAGCCAGGCTTTTTAAAATCAGACTGTCATTAAAAATATTAAAGACAATTAGTACATCGGATGTACAAGATAAAAGATAATTAAAAATTCAAATCAACTTGCTTGTTGACAGAGACGAATCGAAAATGACAATCCAAGTTTTGACACAAGGCGTGACAAATGACGTTAGGGTAGAGATGTCTGATCCACCAGCTTGTGGATTGAACAATAACAATGTGAAACAGAAAATGGTTATTATAAATACTCCCGAGTGAGATGAGAAATAAAAATGGCTGCGCCCATAGAGTCTCATCTTGTTCTATTGATACAATATGTACATTGGCTTTCTACCCCACTCCAGTTCATTGGTGGCGACTCTTTTTTGTCAATGTCATTTGTCTAAATTTATTACTATCAGTTCTGTGATGTATATGTAATATAAAAAAATGGGTAAAATTGAGAAAACAAGAAAATTTAATGACGCCTGGTTATTCGAATCTTGGGTTAAAGGTAAAGTTAAACCATTGCCTTTAATTAAACATTTAATAATCATTTTATTAATTTTAAGGTTGGCTTGTTAAACCTTACAATCAATGTTGCTAACTATGGAGAAGCCTTTTGCAAAATATGTAAAAGCAAAATTAGAGCCCACAAAGTCAATTTAATTCGCCATACAAAGTCAAAAATGCATTTAAATGATTGTTAAAAAATAAATATAAGACCAGAGTATCAAATAACAAAACACATAGCTGTTATTTCATCTGAAGCCAAAATTAAGGACTTTATAATAGCTGTTTATATTCATTGATTACATCTGTTGATTACTTGAATTATTAAATAATTAAAAATAACTTCGAACAATAATTCTATTCGGCAGCACTGTACAAAATGTACAGCCCTAATAAAAAATGTTATATATCCGACCTTATTAGAAGATTTTTTGGAAGATGTGGGTGATGCAAAATATTCTTTAGTAGTGGATGAAAGTACAGACATAACAACCAAAAAGATATTGTGTTTATGCATAAGATATTTTAGTAATAAGCAGTGTAAAATAAAAATTAATTTTTTAGGCTTAATAGAAGTTGAAAAGTTACTGCTGAGCAGTTGTATTTAACTTTGATAAAATATTTAAAAAGCTTACCTAAATTTAGATGTGAAACATTTGGTTGGCCTAGGCACAGATAGTTCAAATAACTTGTGTGGAAAAACAATTCTCTATTTACAATGCTTATTCCTAACCTGCAAATTGTAAAATGTATATGTTATTCTTTAAATAACGCATCTAGTAAGGCATCCAAAATTTGGACTTCATGTATAGAGAAATTTTCAATTGGTTCTATTATAGTCCACTAATAAGACGTCAACCTAATAAGTGGCGCTTTGGTGGTGCTTTGGTGGCGCATTTTTTTTGGTAAAACTGGCGCCTAAAAGTTAATAATTCTTGGTAAAACACTGCTCGACTCGATGAAAAACATTCAGAACGACTTTGACTTTCGACACCACAACGTCTTTTCTTTCTCCCATCGAGAACTAGACGCTAACTTTGAGATGTATTAAAACTGCCAAATATTCATAAATCAAAAAATGTAATTTCTCGTGTGTCTTTTCACTATGTAAAATTGTTGTAAGCTGAATAAAGTTTAGTGTAAATACAGTTGTTAATTGGAAAACACATTTAATTTCATCATAATCTGACACATCATTCTACTAGATACATTAAAACAGTCCATTTCTCCAGCTTAAGGGAAAACAACCCTTCTTCCTGCGACTGAGAAGATATTCAAAGTCACAGAGAATAAATTCAAGTTGAAAATTAATTAAAAAAATTGTGACGTTCCTCTTAAAGTTGTTGTGTACGTGTGGCAGGAGCGTAAAAAATCACCTACCTCCGCGGTCGAGACGCGATAGAGACGCCGATTGGCGCGTCGTTTCGCCAGATAAAAGTAATAAGGAACTGAAAAAAAACCGGGACATGCCACATTATTAATCTTGACTGTAGATAGCAGAGAAAGGGATCATTGGCGTCCTATGTGGAAGTGTGTGTGTATGGATACTCCTGCAATCTTAACCCAGTATGGAGAACTTACTACATAGTAGCAATTTCGGTCGGAACCTTTAATCTTGATGTTCTAGTTAAAAACTCGCGATGCTTCGGTGTGCATTATAATTTTAGTGAATTTTGGTGGCCAATTTAAATGTATATGGATGTTCATAACTATTTTAACCCATAATTCATAATGATATAGGTATATTATTCTTTGGGCATGCTTAAATTATGTAAAAATCACATTATAAAGGGATGTGTTTGTGTGAATGCGTCTTGTTTGCTTTCATTTACGCCGTAACTAGCAGTAGTATTTTATAAACCTTAGAAGCAAATTTCACATACATGAACAAATCTTAATAATGCCGTGACAACAAGAAAACGAAGCAACGACTTCTCCAGAAAATTTCAATCCATACCTGGCTACGCCGACCGGCATAAACATCAACGGCCTAGACACAGCTCACACTCTGTCAAGACGTTTCGCGTGTATATAACTTTTTGAAGTTAGCGTGTACCTAGACACTGTGATTATAATTTAATCAAATAAACTATGAAAACTTGGCTTCTAAATGAGGCAAATTGAATTCTGCCTCATTTGTCTTTGAATTATTCGCAACCTGATAATTAAACTAACATAGATTATACTTGAATCTATTCATACTCTCTAATCATACTCTTAACCAATCGCAAGTCGAATTTGGTGTCAAACTCGATTAATTACATTTCCATTCAACCAAATTCGACTATTCACTTATTTGTTAAACTCGATACCACTACGTAGTTGATTTAATATCAAATTGTTAATGGTAAAGTTAGTTGGATGTTTTTGACATAAGATATGTATGAGCCTATCGCCTATATGGCGCCAAGACTGCAACGCATAGCCGTTCACCACAACATAATACAGAGGGTCTAACAGAAAAATTAAGTTACAGTTACGAGCTTATATAAGACACCACCGACAAAGGAGCTAAATATTATAGAGCTTGAGCAGTTCCATTCCACTACATAGCAAAGAAAATAGCACGAATATGCCAGAGAGATGAGATCCCGAAAATGGAAAAAGAAAACAAAAGATAAACAACTTTAAAAACGTGGCAGGACGAATGGAATCGGGCCTTGCATGTGGTACAATGAACGAAGGTGGTAATGTCGGTTATAAATAGGTGGATGGATTATTGTACCGTGTAACAGGACATGGTAGCTTCCAAAACTACCTCAAGGTATAAAATAATAATCGAAAGATGCCTGTATGGTATAGAAACTGACATCCTGACACATAAACCTAGAGATAAGTTACATAAATAGTATTATCTTACTTTAATAGGGAATATACTGAGAAACAAAACCAATTGGGCGAGAGTCCACAAAATGATTAAAATCCTACTGAAAAACAAAGAACAAGAGAAGGGAATCGTTGGAAACCAGCAGATACTATGAAGAAACCCGTTTCGAGGTAATGCCCACAAGGCGGTCTCAGAGCAGCCCTGAAGTGAAATGTTTTGTAACAGGGGCGGCTTGTGACCAAAATTTTGGGGGTCACAGTAGCAGAATATAGATGTCGGTACAGATATGGGTAAAAAACTGTCAGTGTTTTAGAAAGGTATATTGTAAACTTTCTAAAACACCGAAAAAAATTTTCATATATCTGTACTGATATCTATATTCTGTCACTGTGAACCCCCAAAATTTTGGTTACAAGCCGCCACTGTTTTGTAGTGAGCTACGCCCAGGTAAACGGGAGAGTCCCCACACTATGTAACGGTTGCGACATAAAAAATTTTCAAGCTATTTCAAGCCTTTTTATAACACTTAAAAAAAGGTGTCGGCCTCAGCATAAAAGTTTAGAGTGATGTTTTTTCTAGATAACCTCTCTTGCATCAAAGTCTTTAAAAAATACCCTTTATTCCACAGAAAACGTTCCTCCAAAGCAATTTTCAATAACAATCTATAATAGACTTCTTTACAAATGAATGTCTTGGAAATGGTGTCATTTGACTTATAGGTAAGGAAAACTCAAAAACCTTATCTATATATAAAGCGCAATAGGTCCTGTAGACCCAAGGCTAAATGTATAATTTTTATCCATTTTTTTTTTCTATTCTTGACAACTTCTCTACACCAGCTAACTCCTAAAATCTACAGGTCTTCCTCAACTTGTTGTCGCCGTCTTACTCTTTATCTGCCTCTTCTTAGTTTGTGGTCGATGGTTTTTGGATCGCTATTGTAATTTTTTTATCTTGCATTAAAAATATTATATCCCATTCAACGTATTCTTTGGTACTTTATGACTTTTACTATCTACATGCATTTTTATATTTTTCTCATCTATGCCAAATCCCATTAATTTTTTTACCTCCCTATATTCTCCTGAACATATTTCTTTCCTAGTTTGTTTCTTATATTATTTTTGTTATTGTTCATGATTTACAATCTTATATTATACAGGATGTCCTATTAGTACGTAATTGTTCAATATTTCAATTTATATTATAGATACGTAAAAAAGTTTAAAATAAAAGTTATATGAAAACTTGGAGTTTTGAACATTATCAGAAATTGCATCTATTTATTATTCCACTTATATCAGAAGTTGATTGTTTTAAATGTTACCGTTAATGGTTACATCCATCGTAAGATGAAGAAAATTCAGAATATTAAAGTTTAAAATAAAATAACTATAAATTATTGTTATGTTTTTCTACGCGAGGACTATGCGATTTTTTAAAAATGTCTCGGAGTGACAGTCCCTCAATCATCAACAATTACCATTTTGTTTTGAACAAAAGAGAGGTATAAACGATATTAAATCGAGTATTTTTCTCGACGTTTCCATAGCAGAATGATCCATCATCCATCATCCGCGATTTACGAGGAGAAAAGTAGGAAGGAAGGGAAAAATCAAACGTTGCCGGGAATATTCGCGTACGTCGTTCATCCCAGGAAATTAGAGGAAATTCATAATCGACGGGTTTCATTTTTATATGGTTTCATAAAATTGATTTCGCCAATGGGTAGGTATTCGCGGTAAATGAAATGAGTTTATTTTTCGATCAAAAGGGAATTTAAAAAGTTTCTGAGCTAATGAGTTATTTGAATACAAGGTTTGTTGAAAGGGGATTTTTTACTTTATTTTTAGATCAATAAGGAAAGAATATTTATTAGATGGCTCGCCAATTAAAGGAAGCACCGGAAAATTGATATAAAATTTGAACTTTAAAATAATTATTTTGCTAATATAGATATTTCACTGCTTTAATATGTATGATAACATTTTTTATTGAAGTTCTGAGCAATCATCCTGCTCATTATTTTAATATTAATAAAACTTACCATGTTTATTAGTCCAATCCTTTCAATAAAATTTCAGATTCAAAATTTTTTATATAACATTTGTCTTTAATTCACAAACCAATGACTTGGAATATGAGTATTACATACATTTTTGTAGTCGTCTATTATTGGGGAATTTAAAAATGGAAAGAAAAATATGTTGTTCCATTAAAAAAAATATATAACGTCATGTACATCCAATTATAGCGTAAGTTAATAATACAAATTGATCTGTAAAGAATTTTGTTAAGGTACTCTTAAGCCTTGTTCAGAGTAGGAGCTCGATGCAACGCTATCGCATCGCCACGCTCGCTGTTACTAATCTGAACAAGGCTTTAGAAGACAGAAAAATATCGAATTTATTCCTCCCACCTCTACGTCCTCACTGGGATCTTGAATGACAACAACCAAAGGCAAAGAAATAACTATAATTTATGAAAAAAACTTTTTTGCCATTCTCTAATAATACAGACCAACATCATACGAGCGATGGGAGCTTGTTCAATTTTCGGCTGAGTGAAAAAACAGTACAAGTACGGCGCGTGTACTGTTTTTTCACTCAGTAGCCATACGTTTCGTAGACAAATGTGACACAGATTTCAAAAACTTGTGTCGTAATTTCATAAAAAAACCTCTAACTTAGCTGATGAAAAAAAAACTAATTTTGTCATTCCGCAGTACAGCCAGTTTATATACACTAGTAAAACTCCTGGATATGTTACTACAAGTGCCTTCATAGGCGGTTTTCTGTCGCACACTTTTATGTGTGGAGCGGACTGATCAAACCTAATGCCAATCTGCAGTTACCCTTATGGCGGGCAAACACGCTACGGTCTGTCTGTGCGGGTGTGCCTGCACAGGAGACATACACGCTACGACATGAAGCCGACCTGCGCAGGCACACCTGCACAGGTAGACCTCTCCGGTAGACCGTTACGTGTATGCTCGCCATCAGAAGTTGTTCCTATTATCGTAAAGAAGATAGCCAATATAATGATACTTTTATTTTACTTTAGTGATGAAATCCTAGAGTTTTACTATCATATATTATTTCTTGGAAAGTCATAAATGAAGATTCTGATTAAAAAATTACAAATAAGTTTGTTAAATAATAATCAATAAAGCTACAAAAACAATTGAGGCATTTTTTTTTTAAATTGAGTGAAAGAACAGTATAACTGCAAGTCATTTTTTTAAAATATCATTTTTTTGCATAATTTTATTTTTAAATTTATGTACGTATTATTATCGGTTAACAAAAATTAAATTCTATAACTTCACAATACATAATTAGGCCGAATAACCCATAGTTCGCCTTTAAAACAGTTTTTTTTTATTTTTCTCAAAATGGTTATTTTGGATATGTATTGTTCTTTCACTCACCGATTCAATTAGAAGTCAAAGTTCAAACTTATGTATACAAATGTCAATATAATCCTTCAAATAAAACAACCCAAATAGACACTAGTTAGATAACAAAATCTTGAGATAATAAATATCCATGGATAAAATATATTATCCTGGGTTTAAAATGTAATCTTCTATGCAATCTACTATAAGAGATTAAAACCTATAATAGACAAAAAAGACCTAATACACTTCCTCCCATCAATTTGGTTTGAACATCGACCAAGTTCATAGAATCACAGATATCATCGAAAGGTCCTAAAAGAAAAAGGTTGTTCTACCGTCTTTTTGGATGTGACTTTCAATAAAGTATGACATAAAGGCTTTATTCCAAAATTGAACATGTTCTTGCTATGTTAATACTCAGAAGTATTGAAATACTATTTATCAGAAAGGTATTTCAGAACAAAATAGAAAGAAACCTACTCCGTCCTAACAGAAAACAAGGCAGAAGTACCTCGAGGTAGTGCACTAGGTCTAGTACCCTACTTGCCGTATACCAAAGATATTTCTCATCTTTAAGACAATACTGGCTGTTGTAAAAAATCACGAAGGCGCTAATAGAAAATTGCAAAAATCTATAGACTAGATCAACACCGCCGAAAGCCAGGTCGGGCCCCGGGACAATTTTTCAGCTCGGGCCCCGCGACAATTTTATAAAAAAATTAAGCCTTTCCAATATCACATTTCAAAAAAAAAAATTTCAAGCAAAATCTTCTCCTCTTTAGTGAATTCTCTAAAAAAAGGTTCTCAAGCAAAAACTTCTAGGAGTGAAAAACAAGTCCTCCCTCTTGTGCTCTTATGGCGAAAATCTAAAAAAATAAAAAAAACGTCCTCTAAAGCTACCTGGCCCCCTTATGCCACTGCCGGGCCCGCACTTGAGCCCGGGCCTCTGGAATTAGTCCCGGCTACCCCCCCCCCCTCGTCAACCCTGTTAACCTCTACGAAAAGATGGCGACTTAAATTGATTAAAGGCAAATCAGTCCATTTTCATTAGAATAAACAACACTCAGATTCATTATGCCAATATAGCAACATATCTAAATATGACACTTGATGCTAGGCTTGGCTGGAAGGTCCATGTTAAAAAGAAACGCAAATGGTTGCTAGAAAAAACTCCAAATTATCCATATACAACGGAGCGGTGCCAGTAAAAGTAACATCCAAGTTATCCTACGTTTCCAGAATATCGTCGATGCACCCTGGTACTGCCGCAATAATGATCTTTATAGGGTGCTTAAAGTAGAGACTGTTAAAAATACAATATAAAATTTGTCCAGTAGTCACGAACAACGACTGCTCCAACCTGGGAACGTTGAGGTTATTCAGCTCCTCAACAAGACCAATTAAGAAGAATCAATAGAACCAAGAGTTGGTTCAGTGATGTTAAATGAAAGCAGAGTATGGTGCGGTTTAGTGTTATACGTTAACGGTTGTTGAAGTTGAAAAGAACAAAAGCCAATTTATATACAGTCCACAATTTATTTTAAAGACCAAGGGTTTTTATAACGGTAGTTCAAAATCAAAACGTTCCTCGTTTTTTTTTTTTTTTTCGTACTACGAATTGCTCGATAAGGTAGAAATCACTATTATGGCGTCTCTAAAATTTTATTTACATCTTGTTTTACTCTCGATTGGTATTAAAAAGTTTTAATTTAAAATAGCCTGGAACGGAAATTGGGCGTCAACCCTGGCACGTTGTGTTTATTATATAATTATATTGTATAAAATACCTATATATTTAATTAAAAAACAGGATGAGGGCAGGTCGATTTAGTCGGAATCTACTACTATTAAAGATTCATGAAACATATTTCGTTTACTCAAATAACCTACAGAAAAGTCATTTAACTTTTTTTATATTTGAAATATTAAATCTAAACATGTTCCACAAACTTAATAGCGTCGCATTCTTCAATCTTTGATGAATAATAAGAGATATAAATAATATTATTTTCGCGCCAAGTTTTTCTGGAGCCAAACTAACAATAAACAATTGTTTCATCTTCTGGTTGTATCTAAAATATTTTAAAGATTGTCGCCTACGCTATTTCGGTTATCGTAGGTGATTTAAAAAGATGTTCCATAAAATGTTTTTACAATAAATTTAATGTCAATCATTATCATTATTAAAGATGCCAACATTTATAATTGGATAATGTTCATCTCCGAACGATTTTGTGGTATTATTTCAAATAATAATATAATTAGTATATTATACAAGGTGTTCCTAAATATCATGTCAATATTGATTTTATAAAACAATGTGCTCTAAATTACTTTATTTAAGATACAGAGTAATAAAAATATCAACTAGGTTGGCCCTCTGGGACGGCACTGGATAATACTAGATAGCACAAAAATATTTCGGAAATATTTCAAATATTTTTGTAATGTATAAATATTACGAAACATTTCTGGAATGTTCCTGATATGTAAAAATGTCCTGTAAATGTATTATTTTACTGTAATATTTCAGAAATAAAAGTTTGAAATTTTTTAGAAATATATCAGATAGAAATGTATTCCAGTTTTGTTTTATAAATATTGTGAAACGTTGAAGAAACATTTCTAAAATATTTCTGGAATAACAAAATAACTCTTAAATGCATATTTCACCGTAATATTATTAGACTAAAAAAAGACATTTAAAAATAACCATGTATATTTAAATTACACAAAACAGAAACATTGATTCTTGAACAGACAAATAAATAAATAATTTTTAAACTATATTTCATAAAGTATAATATTCTACCAATTCCTTTAAAAGCTATGTACTTAAAAAAGGATTTGAAACAACTCATTTTGTAACCTTTTGTGTAACATTTATAAAACGTTTATGAAACATTTTCAGTGAAATATTAAATTAAAATAGTTCAGAAACTTGTGCTTGAAATGGTATATATTTGAAACGTTTCAAATATTTCTGAAATAATGTGTGCTGTATGGAAGATTTAAATTATTGCAGATAATAAAAACAAAAGATAGTGCCTTTTACCATTAAAAGAACCCATATTTATAATATGAAATTTTAGAACCAGACCAAGAAATTATCTCTTTCAATAAATAAGTGTAGATAATATCGGGGCGGTGCATAATTATCAGGCGTTTTATAAAAAACTTTATTTATATGGAAGCAAAATTTTATTTATATTAAAAAAAAAACATAAAAATTCTCCAATAGTATCGTTAAATCATTATTCCGGAGCATAGTCACCATCAACTTCAATAACTGATTCCCATTTGCTTGGAAGACGGTCGATTTCACGGGCAAAAAAGTCACGGTTCTGGGAGGCAATCCATGGTTTGACATCGGCCACCAAGCTATCCAAATCTTCGAAAACTTCCTGTACCAGCCAATTTTTCAGCGATCGATTGTCATGGTAATCCATTGGCGCTTCTGTGGGAGAATATGGCGGATGCGGAAGCAGTTCCCAACCCTTATTGTCGATGCTTTCGACAACACGGCGCTCAACATGTGGACGGGCATTGTCGTGAAGGAAGACGATATTGTTTTTTGCGCGGTCTTTTCGTCTCGATTGCAGCGTGAAGTTGCGCCATATAGACATCACTGTTGACGTTGAATTGCCGCTTGCCGTTTCTGTCTGGAATCCGCCATTCGTGACGCTCATCGTCATCATTCCACCAATAACAAATCCCATTTGAAATGATTTTCCAATGGATATTTCCGCTTCTGTCCCACCAAATACACCACATTGCCTTTTTACACCTGGCGAAACGCATACCTTCTTTCTTTTGTTATTTTTAAAGAGAAGCCATGACTCATCTCCAATGACAAGATTCTTCAAAAACGGAACTTGTTCGTTACGTTGCAGTAAATCAGTAAAAATTTGGAGGCGTTCGGCTTTATTGTTTTCGGACAGTTTGTGAGGGACCGAACCAGCCACTTTCCATACCTTTCCTTTTCCCAGCTTTTTCAGACGACGAACGAGGGTTTAGTGGTCCACATTGAAGTCTTCTGCCAGCATTCGAGTTGTCAAACTTTCGTCCCTTTCTACGGCTTCCATAAGTGCCTGGTTATCGAAATCTGACGGTCGACCTCTTCCTGGCTTATCTTCCAAGCTAGTGTCGCCAGATTTGAAACGGACAAACCATTCCCTGCATACACTTTTACTTATTGTTCCTTCACCAAAAAGTTCGTTGAGATCACGAAATTACTGCGCTGTTTTCCATCCTTTTTCGAAGTGGTAAAGCATAATATGACGAATATGAGTATAATTATTGACACGCTTTTTTAAAACCACGAAATTAAATAATATTTTGACAAAGCAAAAGTAAACAATACAGGAATTGTTTCTGAAAAAACGGCCACCTGCAAAAACGCCTGATAATTATGCACCAGCCCAATAGATAATCATATACCTATATTGCATAGTGTGCCTTTATGGAACGTTTCGAGTGCAGCAGGAAATATGAATAAATTATTTCTACGATTACGCAAACTCAATATCTGGATGTGGAATATACTCCAGGTTCTTAAACTTAAACATAAAATGGTCTGTGAGTAATAGTGTAGTGTCGATCAAATCGAACTCACGGGATTCTCATAGCAGCCAAAAAGAACAGAAACAATATTACTGGAGGGAATATGCTTACTATACAGATAGCACACAAGCACTACTTACCCCAACAGATCACGAATTTACTTAGGGTTAGTACTAAAATGTCAAGAAGCTTTGGCCGAAGTATCCATCAACAAAGTGGTGATCTTAAGTTTTATCAAAGGTCATTTCATATTAAAAGGTAACAGTCTTGCTGATTCAGTAGCCAAGAAGGCAGCCAACCAAATATGTTTTGGACCAGGCCGCCGCGCCGTTCCATTGGACTGACAACATCCATCGGTAGTGACAAACCTAATTAAAGAACATGTCCCTTGTAAAATTAAGGCAAGATGGGATGAAGCAAGAAGCTCTAGAGTTTCTAGAGAGCTTCTAAGTTATCCCCACAACAAAACAACAAACAATGACTAGACAGAATCTACTCCTGACCACAGGCATTCTGACTGGTCATTGTAAAGTATGGAAGTACCTCCAAACCAGGGGATTGTCAGAATCAGCATTCTACAGGAGGTGCAAACAAAAAGATTAGTCCTACGAGCATATCATCTATGATTACCCGACTCTCTCATTTTTTTAAATATTTGGGTTCGGCGACTATCTCTAATACATGTTATGTACAATTTCTTTAAAGTTCCAATTCAACAGCATTATGTGTGCTGATTTTTTTCGCATTATGGTTCTTGTACCCTAACATATTCAATGTTTCTATAAATGAATTAAATACAAAAAAAAATTCGTGTGAAAAGTTTTACTTTTGTAAATATTGACAATGCAATTTTTCGAAGAGTGCTTATGGACAATCCATTTGAGTTGTACAGTATATTTTTTCTATGACCCACTAACGAAAATCTACAAATTTAAAAAAATTGTTTAGGTTAGACAAAATAACTAATTTTAAAATAATTTATTAATTTTACTAATTTATAAAATGAAATAAACATGAAAAAAAAAAGATTTAAAAGGTCCCCAGACAAGATTCGAACCCAGGCTTTTCGCATGAAAGGCAAACGCTCTGTCCTCACTTCCACGGCTACTTTTAGGTTTTTGGTTTTCATATGGTTTGATTACAATTTATTTTTTTTTAAATGTGGACCAAATAAAAACAAAAATGCTATTATTTATCGATTCTACACAAAAATAACTCATTTGTTAATGTAGTAAGAGGATTTTTGGGCAACAATATGGATGCAAACTACCAACAGTTAGTTAATGAAATTTTAGATTCCTACAAATCGCTTAGTGCCCGAATGTCATTAAAAATTCCTTCTTCCATTCCCATCTGTCATTTTTTTTCTGAAAATTTGGGAGCTGTCAGTGACGAGAAGGGTGAATGGTTCCATCAAGATATCAGGAGAACAATGGAAATTCGCTATTCAAGGACGATGGGATCCAGCCATGATGGGTGATTACTATTGGGTTTTGAAGAGAGAAGACATGACCCCTCATAAAAGGAAAAATAGAATTTAATTGGTGTTTTAAATTAATGTTTTCGATGTTTGTATATTTCTTAGATGTAAAGTTTGTTAGTAGGCGTAAAACTATAAATATAGTCGATATACACGGTTAAAAAATTCTCAAACTAGTTTTTCAATAGATATTAAGTATTGTAACATCAAATATGGTTTTCTATAAATGTAACAAGAAACCCTTACGTGTTACGACTTTTTTCTTCTCATTTTCGTATTTGGATAGGTCCATTCTACCACAATATGCTATTGAGCTTTGTGTTACAACAAAAAAATATTTTTTTTTGTCTGCCAGTGTAATCTTTAAGTCTAACCGGGAAATAATAATAATAATAATAGCGGTCCCTTCTACACATGTCGCTCAGTCGGCTTCAGGGACTGAAACTCACCCGTAAGGAGGTGAATTAGGACGAGTATTATTATGATTATTATTGTTTATGAAGACAGTATGGTATTGTACACTAGGGGTGAGATTACAGAACGTCTGCACCTTTGCAGATCTGCAAATATGGCGGCAACTTTGAAAATCTGCAAATATGACTGACTTACACATGCAAGAATCAAGTTTTCGTATTCCAAATTTGGGTTTAGTGTTGTTGGGGGTAATAAACCACAATAAATATTGCGAATTTGCAGATATTTTTTGGAATACTTGCATTTGTAAGTCCACAATATTTGCAGATCTGCAAAGTTGCAGATCTGCAAAGTTTGCAGACGTTCTGTAATCTCACCCTAAACGGTTTGTTAATTTATTTCTCTTTTGTTTAATATTTCCCATAGTTTGTACAAAAAATGTTTTTAATAAAAGAAATAGGTACATTAATTATTAAGTATGTTCATTTCAATTCAGAATTATACAAACTAACAATACAATAAACTTGAAATAACCGCAATACCAATTTCAATCGGCCATACAAACTCAAACAAAACGATCTACCTGTTGATATGTAGCTAATCTCAGTATTATAATCCAAAATCTTCGGGGAAAACATAATCCGAAAAAGTATCACAGCACATGTAAGAAACACAAACACCACAAACTTGACACACAAAAAAATTTATAAATAATATTCCTGCGAGCGGTGTTAAGAATTGGCGCCCGTCGTGACCAGAATAACACTGAATTACGGCTCTAGATGCACTAAGTTCGTCGCGACGCTGCTAATCAGCTGACGACGCTTTCGAGAGAAAGGAGCTTACGGGGTAACGCAAAAAATAGGTTTCATCTGCTGGTGCTTGGTTTTAAGTGGATTGGATATTCGTGACTGAGGCTCTTAGAGCTCCAAAATGGCCTGCAGGCCGAAAGGCACAGTTCTGATCTAAAGGTAAGAATGAATCAGCTCTTTTCACCCTTCACGTTCACATCTGATAAAAGAAAATGTTGTCAGTCTTTCGAAGATACCGAATGAAGAAAGTTCATAGGTGGGGAGTCTTTGTAAAAAGTAGTCAAGAAATATGGCTGTAATTTTAGTATTAACCATGCATCATGAAAAAATCCAAAATAATTAAAATAAGGAATGGGTCCTTCAAAGAAACTATTGAAATCATTTACTTAAAAAAAATAATGAAATGAAAGTCCTCCAAAAATTATTTCAGAATGGATGAAATAATATTTAACAGATTCAGTACCCACGAGTTTTTTATGAAAGCATACGCCTAGTTAACTTTGACTCCTTCCTCTTAACCGAACAAAAATCTATAACCGGGAAATCGACACTCGTACCAAAATTTTTTATTTCGTCAATAATTTTAGGCAAGAAAATTTTATAAATGGGTAATTTTTTTTATAATCGATAAGGCAATTGAAGGCGGTGTCTGCTGGTAAGTAGTCATCGCAGTCTAGGAACACACGGGAAAGTACCCTCTGGGTAATACCTCCTGGAGGAATGCCTCTTCAAATATAAACAAATCATCGTGTTAACGAAGCAAGACATTGCTAGTCCCTTATGCATATTTTTCGTATTTAGGATATTAAGATATTTTAACTAAAAGCTAGGCAAAAAATAAAGCCACCTCTATATTTCTTTAAAACAACTATACAGAGTAATTTTTCAACGGAATAATACTTATATCATTTTGCCTAATTTGCAGTCTTTGCTACTATAAACGGACAATAAAGATTCTTTGGCGATCGACCTAAAGGCTTCTGACCATCGACCCTGGTGGTCTGAACACCACTGATCTATAACAATAAGCTCTTTTTTCATTTGCACAACTCTGTATTAATTTAAAATCATGTAGGACTATTAACTAATCCAAAATATACAGGATATTTCATTAAAAAGACCATAGATGATTGCTCAAAGCAGGTATTACAGGTGGCCGTTTTGCCTCTTCTCTCTCTATCTCTCTCTTTTCCTCTCCACCCCCTCTTTCCCGCTCTTCCCTGTTCCGTCCCACTCTATCTCACTCTACCCCCCCCCCCCCCCGCCCACTGTACCCCACTCTACCCCCACATTACTTCACGCTACCTTCACTCCCCCCACTCCACCTCACCATACTTCACTCTACCCCATCATACTTCACTCTACCCCCCACTCTACCTTACTCTACCCCACTCTACCACCCCCCATTTTACCCCACTATCCCTCTCTACCGCTCACTTTAACCCCACTCTACCTCCTCCCACTCTACCCCACTCCACCTTACTCTACCCCGCTCTACCTTCACTCTGCCAAAGAGTATAGTTAACACAAGAGATCGCACTTAAATGTCAATAGAACTGAAAGTCTGTGACCTTGAAAATTAAAAATATTTTACGCGGGTAAAATGTATCTATTCTAATCTAATATAACCTAGCTTTCTAATAATTTCTCTTTTTGTAATCGAATTTTGTTAAAGATTTGTATTTTTCTACACCCGTATTATAATAATGCACTTATATGCCCATAATCCGTTTCATAATGATACCCATTATGATACAGATTTTTCATTACGATACAGATTTTTAATCAATAGAAACCTACAATTTTTCAATCAAGCATGCTGTTTGACGTTTGTCCTAGGTTCCTATGTAATTATTTTAGTTGTCAAAACGTATTAAATTTTCGTAGGTAGCTAAACTTCGATAATTATAATATTAAAATGTCTGATATTAGCGATATAGAAGACTCCTCCACACATATCGGAGAAAGCAGAAAATACAGTACAAAATATTTTACCGCAAAAATCTAGGGAAATACCAATACCTGAAGTAATACCATTAATTACAATTTTGTAGAATTTTTTATAGAAATACGAGTAATTACTGTTATTGTGTTCAATACCAATATAAATATAATATTTATAGGTCTTGATTATTTATCGGGTGTAGAAAAAATAGCGTATGCAACTCTCATGTAATGGTTATTACATGATCGTTGCATAATATACTATTTTTTTATTACAAATTACATCGTAAAGGTATGTGCAGTGAAAAACTGAAAAAATACTAATCAATTTTCTAGATGTAATTTTTCTCATGTGACAGCAACGTTCTGATTGGTGACACCCCAGACATGTCAAAAATACTTCAGACCAATAGGGACGAGGCTTCGAGGTCAACATTATTTTAAAAACCAAAAAAACATAAATTTTGTAATAACCACACCAATTTTGTCTTCAAGTGGCTTAAAAGCTGAATATTTTTTAGTGTTAGATGTAATTTTTCCCATGTGTCAGCAACTAACGTGCTAATTGGTGACCCCAGACTTGTCAAAAATATCCCAGACCAATAGGGAAGAAGTACCGAGGTCATTGAGATTTGAGCCAGAATTTAACATAGGAAGTATAGGCCTGTGACTCTGCCCAACTCCACTATACCACTCTACTTCATTTGCTTCCCTTTGCTCCGTCTCCACTCTAATTAACTTTGTTCCGCTCCGCCTTGAATCTTTCTAACAGAAAAATCGTGTATATACTCTCAAGGTCAATGTTCTTTTAAATTCGTGACTACATATGTAACCTTACATGTCCTTGACATTTCACTATTCTCGCCAAATATCGGACCACTGCCTACTCGTCAAATATTGAACTGCGGCCTAAGAAGTTTGACTTCAAAAATACTATAAAAATGACCTTGATACATGTTTTATGGTTATAGAACACCCTGTATAATCGAAATTATTTTAGAAATGTAGTTTATAATAGTGAATTGAGTTTTTTTTAAATATTCTAGTTTAAAAAACCATAAATCAGTTTTAACTAGGTAATTGAAATATCGAAATAATTCACAAATTTACATAAAAATCTATTTTTAATTTAAAATACACAATAAAATACCGTACACTTTTATTTTGTTTCAGCGTTTGATTTATAAAAAGTGGAATTGGAAAAAATAGATAATTATTTGTAAAATAATTTTAGTTTATACGAGAGAGTCATAAACCAAATTTTCTCAATTTCTAGAAAGAAACATGAAAATTAAATCGAGAAAATTTAAATAAACAATAGTAACACCATAAAAATTAATCACGCATTTATTGCCCATAAATTTTGGATCTTTAAGTCATATTCGAAATATATAGGTTGTCCCTTTAAATTGATTATTTATTTCATCAGTCAAATTTGTAAAATTTTGTGATTTCAGCCAATAAGAGCTCGCGATCCTAACCATTCATCGAGTTTTACAAGAGAGTTGCCATATGAAGGGATTTTCCCCCAAATTTTTAATCAGTTCGGGGTAAATTTTGGGGGAACTTGTTTCGGTGGTATTTTTTGAGGTATTTAATTTATCACAATATTTAAGATTTATTTTTATTATTAATAATACATTTTATTATTTATTTTTTTTTTTTTATTAAATTATTAATATTTTGTTTACAAACTTTTGGTAAATATTCTATTTCAAATTGTGTACTTTTTAATTTTTTCTTCGAGATTTTTTATCATAAGGTTACAGTTTTGGGGGATTGTCAATTTGGGGGAAATTGACACGACTGATCTGGCAACCCTGTTTTACACTCAAAAGGCGAGTTCGGTCAGTCAGGGGCTGGAGCGGGACAAATTTTAGGGTGCTTTTAAATGACATTTAAGCGTGTTAAACTGTCACTAATCGGACTAAACCGAACGCTAAAAGAGTCGTTTGGAGTTAAAAGTGTTAAAGGAGTTAAAGGAACGTGGCAAACCGAACGCAATGGATGTAGGTTTTTGTGCTTCGAAATACAACTGCAAAATTGACGTTTTCCGCGAACTGATATTAAGTGACAACTTTGTCGCTCGCCGAGCGGAAAACTTGACAGATTTGTTTCTCGCCTAATTTAATTAATAAATGATTTTGATGTTTTTGTTTTATTATCCAAGTTAACATTGACTTTGAATATCAACTCAGTTTTTCATGATTAACGTAGATATAGGCAACACATTATACACTGCTTACGAAAAATTTTCAGTTTTTATATCTATTTCTTAAAATAATGTGATCGTAAAAAATCTTGTGTGCATTTTGAGCTAAAAGTTCGTTGCCGCTTTCGACAGATTGCCGCGGTCTGCTACGCGGTACGCTGCCAACTTTCTGTCTCAAGCGGCAAAGTATCACTTTTCGCTCTTAATACACAATTAGCTATTCTAGTATTTATGTATCTTAAACCATCCCAAACAAACCCAAAAGCGTGCATAATCGGGTCTTTATCGCACGCCTTGCGTATAAACGTTGCTAGGTCTTCAGTAAATAAGATTAGATTGTCAATTTTATTTTGAATTGTCAAATTAATCAAATTGTTTACAACTTTACCTAAAAACAAGTAAAATGAACAGAAAAAATAAAAACGTATTATCTGGAGTCTGACCCTCGTTCCTTTCATAAACGAATGCAACTAGTGATAAGATGCTGAATCTATTCAATTTTTAGCCCTTAGCATAACTTGCAGTTTTGAATGAATACACCAAAGTGATGAAGATTTGTCAATTCTGGACATTTCCAACATATATGCTCTAACATTACCGATTATTCTATATTTTGAGTGTGCTTTTGCTCCATCTAAGGCTCCATCCATAATACTATCTTTTCATTTTTTTTTTCATATTCCTTTTCATATTTGCAACATTAAGGCCACTCCGCTGCGCCTCGTGGCCTTATTAAATTCGTTGTTTATGCTTTAAAGGCTCGATTAGGCATTATTAAATTAAAATGTACCTCAAATCTATGTTAATATATACCTAAATTTCAAAATTATTTTTAATTGCATAAAATTGAAATCAGTAATACTAATCTGTTTTTGTTAATGTTAAATCACTTATAACACACATAAAATTAATTCACATCAATACTCAATTTTTAACCATCAAACATCATTTTTTAAATACCTCTAAATTAAATAAAATTAAACAGATTAATAGACCGTCAGATGTGACCGATTTAGGTGCCCCATTTTCGCATACAAGCCTCAAAGAGGGTTGAAAAGTACACCGATGTTGAGTAGAATCAAATAAAATTTACGAATGGCTCTTGGGGATAACTCATGGAAAAATCGATTATCCTTATCAGAAAAAATGTTCCGACCCCAAAATGAACCAATACATTCGGGTCATTCAAGAAAATATGTTTCTCGGACTAGTGACGATGTAGGTTTTCATACATTCAATGGGCTTGTATGGAAAAATCGGGTAAAATCTCTCGATTAAAGCCTTTGGTTTTCCGAAGCCTAGTTCTATTAATTAATCATATAGTGAAAACGGCTTGCGTGGAAATATGGGCAACAAATAACCTTTCATTTTTGTTAGGGAAAATCGATTTTTCCATGTGTTATCCCCAGGAGCCACTAGTAAATTTCCTTTCATTCTACTTAAAATCGATGTATTTTTCAACCCTCTTTGAGACTTGTATGCGAAAATGAGACACCTAAACATGTCACTATCTGACCGTCTATAATTTTAAGACAGAAATCACAATAAGAATTTTAAAATTTGGAAAATTTCAATTGATCAACTTTATGTGGCAGCGGTTATGCGCATGATCGGCCCTTACAACTACTGTTAATATAATGCGTCGTTGCCATATCCATTTTTTTAGACTATTAAAGGAAATTATGTTTCTATAAAATAAAAAAATTTATAGAATGTTTAATAAACACTTTTAAATTATTACTTACTCGAAATATGTTTTTTATACAAAAAATAATCTTTTCAAATACCTCTGGTCCTTTCAAATATTATCTATTTTTGAGTTTCCATACTCATACGTCTTTTATTTTAGGCAAAACCACTCAAACAAACCGATTTAGCTGTTTGTAACTTTTGTAAACATGAGACTAACCTGTAAAATCTAAAAAGTAAAAAAAACATAAAAAAAACAATATAAAAAATAACATAAAAAAATAACATAAAAAATAACATAATAATTAAAATTAGGCCTAATTACGAGTAAATTTTAGTAAATATTCACATTCAGTCAAAAAAGAACTGTCATAAACTTTGCGAATTTCGGAGTAACATTTTCGTTTCATAATTTAAGTGAAACTGTAGGTACCTACCCTTATTAGGCAATCCAACATCCTGTTAGAATGTACAAAAATGGCAGATGCTTGGCAAAAACAACAAAGTCTCTTGACCTAACTTTTTCATTAGTATTTCACTATTATTAAAAGTCATACAATTAGTATTCATATATTCAAAATAAATATTAAATTATGGCGTTTTTAAATTAAACACATCGAATAAAAACTCAAAAAAATAATACAAACTTAGACTAATAACATCACTAGAGGTGTTTTTGTGAAGGGAAGTACGTACTTTTGTTGTTTTTGCCAAGGGTCCACCATTTTAAGTCACGTGATTTGGATTGTCTAATTGAATGTATGCGTCCTGAAGAAAATGCCGAGACAAATTTATTAAATTAAGCAATGTTTTTATACCTTTTGAAAATTTTTTTTCCTTAATTCCAAGTGTAAATGTATCCTGTAATTCAGTCATAGACAGTGCCTTAATTATTTTATTACTAAGCTAAGGTCTAAGGTATTTAGGTACCTTTATTTTTTAGATGTTTAGATATATCACCTCTAATTACAGTAGGTAGGTGTACAATTGAGACAACCTGTGTACGTTCTTTTACATAAAATTCGTAAAATACATTTTTTTAATGTGTATACATAAAAGCTTGATTTATACAATGAGTATTTCAAACAAAACAAGCCAGTGAATGACTTCATTAAAGTCTAGATAACAATAGTTAAAATAAATTCTACTCCATGAAAAAATAAATAAATATACTGAGCATGAATATAGAATTAGCCCGGTAATTTTTTTTGTATATGCCACCCATCATTTTTATTTGACCGCATGTATGAATAATGTTTAAACTTTAGGGAAACGCTAAATAAGTTTAACTTCGAATATTTGAATAATAAAAAAAATGTAAAAATAAAGTTTGGTTTAAGTATATGACATAATTAATAGTGCTATAACCTAAGCTTAAAATATCTCAGGAAAAGGGATATAAATAAAATTAAGACAAATAATACGGTCAGAATAAGAAAATAAAAATCCTAGCAGTGGCGATCATATCTTTTCGCTAAGGGAAGCCACTAGGCCCAGGTCATAATATGTGCTGGCCTCTTAGGTTTGAAAATTAAAAAAGCAGAAAAATAAAGAAAATAAGCATTTGCGAGGGATCGAACAAGGAACCTCCGAGTTGAACTCTTGACGCATCTACCAATTAGACTACCGAAGCAAATATCTTGTAGATTTGAAGTCATCAGAATCCGGTGACGAAGGACCATGTTTACGATCCGGCTCGAAAGACCATGTTTACGTTTTGCCCCTGTAAATTCATCGGCTAAAGAGCCGGTACTGTATGTTTTACTTTAAATACCTCCTTGTCCGTGGTAATGAAACGTTGATGAATATTACATCCATTATTCACTTACTGACAGGAGTAACTACACATATTATTATACATAATATGTACACTGAACTTAAAAAAGAAATTACACTACATAGTTGTAATATTGTGGCTTTATATTTCTGGAGTTGGCTAGTAAATAAGGTACAGATGTTCGTGGTTGAAGTTAGACTTGCTGTATCTTGTGATTGATGAGATGTTGCTACCTCCCATCTTACCATATTATTTTATAACGGACTTCTGCTTAGATACACCATATGGACACTGGGATTGTCATTTTTATTTCATTGTGTTGAAGCGAGAATTGTTATTTGTCAGATATACTCTCCGTTATTGGGGAAGGGAGGTAGTGTACGTGATTTTTCTTATTATTTACAGGCATATGTTTCGATTCTATTGTGAGGTCCGGCCTGAGAATGCTATGTTTAAATTGAGCGATGTATAATAGGAAATTTAAACAGTATAGAAGGACGCCAAGCTTAGGTCGAACTTAAATATATTCTTCGTTGATTTTCTTAAGGACGGTATAGGGGCCTTCTCAGTTCCGTTGCAGTTTCTGACAAAGTCCTTTACGGCGTTTGGGATTGTACAGCCATACTGGATTACCTCTCTCAAAATGTGTCCCTGCGGCATGCATGTCGATTCTAGCTTTTGCTTTATAGCTATTGACTTTCAAACATTGCCGAGCAAATTAGTATACCTTCTCTTATCTTTTTCTTACGTTCTGTATGTACGTGGAAGGTCTACGGCCCGTTTCTTCCCAGAAGGCTGCCTTCCAAAAAGAAGATCATGTGAAAGTGTCATCTCCCTTCCAGTAATCATCATGGATGGAGTTCAAATAGAGGAATTAAAATGTCTGTCCCAGTCCTTTTAATTATCAGAGACGAACATTGAAAGATACTGGCATATGGTTCTATTGTATCTTTCTGCCATTCCGTTGGACTGTGCGTGGAGAGGCGTAATGCGTGTTTTCCTGATGCCTAACAGTTTCATCAATTCTTGCCATAATTCGGATTCAAAATTTCATCCTTGGTCAGAATGCAATTCCAGTGGGACTCTCGCAATGACATTCGTCATAAATGCTTCAGCTACCGTCGTGGCTTCCTTATTAGGAATAGGCGCCATTTCGGGTCACTTTGCAAAATAGTCCATAACAGTCATCAAGTATTTGTTTTCCTTTTCTGTTAAGGGAAGCGGTCCAAGGATATCTATGCTATTTTACCTCGGCTTCTTGTTTTGGGCCCTTTTCTGTCATTACATAGGTCACAGTCCTTACACCAATCTTCTATATCCCGTCGGCAATTGACCCAATAAAATCTTTCCTGAACTCGTGCCAGTGTCCTTTTAGTACCAAAGTGTCCTCCTGAACGGCTGCTATGAAGCTCCTCCAACACACTTCTGACATGTAATTTTGGCAGTATCACTTGGCGGACTAGATGTACTCCATCGGGGATCTCCCACTTCCGCTGCAGTAGGCCATCGTGAAAATACAGGAAATCCCACTGAGTCCAGTGGGATTTCAAAGTACTGTCATTCCTTTTAGTAGGGGTTTAATTAGACATCCCTAGGTCTAAAATTTGTAGTTTAAACTTGATCAAAATATTAAAAAAATACTTATATTTCCTCAAAACTTCTTAAACCAACTTAACAAAGTACGGTCCCTAACGTCTACTTTCTGGTCTTGATAGGCAAAACATTATTTTCTGGACGAAAAATTGTTCAGAAAGTGTATACTTTCTGGTCGGGCTTAAAAAAAGGTTCTTTTCTAGTGACGCAATAATTCTTCTCAGCTTCAATGTTGCTTACCGAAGCTTGGCTATAAATTCTTCTTTCTAACTCAACCATTTCAGTTTTAATTTGCCTTTCTAACTGTACTATAGCCATTTCTTGTTGTTTTAAATTCTCTCGTTGTAACAAACCATTCATAATTTCAACTGCTTCTTTTCTACGCCTCTCCTCATTCTCCTCCTTTTCGTCCTTCCCACGCCTTTCCTTTTCATATTTTTCCGCTTCTCTGCGCCTTTCTTTCTCCCCTTCTTCGACCATCCTGTGCCTTTCCTTTTGCTCTTCTTCAGCTTTCCTGCGCCCTTCTTTCTCCTCTTCTCGCCTTTTTCTCTCCTCTCCCATCTTCAAAAGCCGTGCTGGTGGACCTGAAGTATCCATATCTGTTTCGTGCGCAGTTGATCTAGTATTTACCATGAATAGAATGCTAAGGTAACTTTTATTTTATATGTGGAATATAAAATGAAAGTTTCACCTTTGGGCCACACTGTATAATCCTATATAAAAATCCATACACCATCACGTATATTTAACTGACACGGTAAGATGTAAAAATATATCTGTTGCTCACGCACATACATGAGAGACATGGCAGTCGACGTGTTAAAAAATACAATAAAAAGTCTCCACCCGTTGAAAATTATCCATTGAACTGATTCCAAGAGTTTAATAACAAGAAAAATCTAATTTAAGTAAAACCTAATTGCGTCTGAGTCACTTTCACAAACGAACATAAAGCTGCCAAGTATGCCTTTCCACGACAACTGGCTCGATTTCATCTACACTTTAACCTCGATTATTTCGGAACGGCCAGAAAATAAAATCAGAAATGCAGTTTTATATTAATAAATTATCATTTTATTTTGATTGTTACATCGTTAAATTAAAAAAAATTGCATAAATGAAAATACTCGAATTGATCACATTGAATTCAAACGAAAATCACTTGGATAGTTTTTTGAAATTTTCGCATTCCTTTTGACACTTTTGGCAGCTCATCATCGAGTTACTGAAACAGAAAATAACAACTAAATAATAAAAAATTTCATACAAAAACAATTTAAATTTAGGCATAAATCGCCCGTTTGCGTCATGGTACCAGATGGGTACATAATATGAATCAATCGCTTGAGTCATGGTACTGTCCTGCGAGCCAGTATCTCAACTTCTGGCAGCAATGTCAGCTTTATTTATACTGGGCTAGTTTTTTTTTGTAAGTTGTGCTTTCAAGTAAAAGGCCACGTTTAACATATGCGTCTTTAGGATAGAGGGCACTGACATTCTTACAGACCATCAAACAAGAGAAATTCAGGTTAGAGGTCAGGGAAAGCTGGAAGAAGGGAGAGTGACGTCTTAAAAAAAACAGTTTTATGTATTTTTTTCGTTTACAATATATTATTAAAAATTATTTATGGTTTTGAATAAAGTACCTAGAGAAGCCCTTCAATACTTAAATTATTATTTTCTATATCAGCATTATTCACTTATAATCTAATTTTTCTAACAATTCGAATGTCTACCTTCAATTGAACTTCTATGGACAAACTCAATTTAGATGAAAATTAGGCGTATCGGACCTGTCCTGAAATCTCTAGACGTTCTCGAAACACTTCCTCTATAAGTCGGTACGTGTGTAAAATAACTTCCCAGTAACTTCTCGTAGGAGTCTGTTTGGCTCGATTGATCAACGGCTGCGGAATACAGGCGATAACGTAAACAAAGATCAGTGCCGAACTGGTTGAAAATGGCTCGCACGACAGTACAGAAGGGGTTAAATAAGTCATACATACAATATAATTATTATACATTTACATGTTCTTGGGATAAATAAGCTATAATGCATAAATGTCCATATTTAGAGGATTAAATAGCAAACGTTTAAATGTTATAGAACCAAATTAAATACCACTTTTTCTACAATTTTATTTGCTTACCTTTGCGCCACATTTTGTTAAGGCTACAAAATATAAATAAATTTACACAGTGGATTTATACATTTCTAAACATTAGCTCAAAACAATTTAAAATAATTAGACTGAAAAATTTTTGTCGGTTTAAAATTGCCGATATTTAAAACAAAATAAAGAAGGAAAACCCAAATAAAGTTAAAAATCGTTTAAAATAGTATTTAAGAATCTTACCTGATTAGTTTTCTTAAATTTTCGTTTTCTATTGCTAAGGAATGTAGTTTGGTTTCTAAGGAATCGATGGAAGCCTCTTTATCGCGAAGTTGCACTTTGAGATCACTAATATTCTCTTCTAAGGCCTCGAATATTGCCTGGAAAATTATTTTAAAGAATTAGACAAAGCCTGTATAGTATACCTAAGTAACTTAAGTAAAAGGTTGGAGAGAAAGGCACTAGTGGTCAAATGTCAAAAGTCCATAGGACTGGCTTGCTATAGCTAATTCCTGAAGAATATTGCTCAAAAATAATCACAATACCTAATGGGGTAGACATGGAGGACTTTAGAGGAATATAATAAATAAGTGAAGAGAAATTATACAGGTTTGAGTTTAATGGACAAAAATGTACAGCGATTTGAGGATGAGGTGTAGAGCTATTTTAATCCAGGTTGTCAAATTAAGTACCTAAACAAAGAGCTCAATGGGTAAAACATGCCCACATTATTGTTTTGAATTGTGAAATAAATTCTGCCTTTACCAGTTTTCAAGGAAGTGACCTAGGTGTAATGAGCGATAAAAATCTTATAAACTCACTTTGGTTTCTTCACTAGTCTCGGAATATACAGGCGGTTCGTTCAAACAGAAAAAATCCTGTATCTCCTGTGATGAGATGAGTTCAGGTACACTTAGTATAGCATTGACGAGGGTCTGCAGTCCGCTGACCCTTTCTTCTAAAAATATGGGATCAAAATTGTTCTTCAACCATCGTTTTCTGGGTAAATGTTGAACAACTTCCGGGTGAAGCGTTCTCAGTCGGTTGCACAGCCGGACGAAGTCAGTGTAGCGCCGGAAGACATACCAAAAGCCACCCGTCAGTTTATTTTCTACTTTCAGTTTGTATACCTGTAATTGAAACAAAATATGTGAACATTAATAATAACGTGTAGAGGTAGAGGCTTGTATCACAAAACAAGGTTACAATATGACTATAATTTTAGAATGAAACAAATAGAAGAGCCGGAAGAGGCAGGTACGAATAATATCTATATCAACGGTTCTAAAACAAAACAAGGTTCAGGATGTGGAATGTACTCCAGATCCTTAAACCTAAACAAAATGGGCTGTGAGCAATAGTACCAGTGTAGTTCAAACCGAGCTCATAAGGATTCTCTGAGCAGTAAAAGAAGTTAGCAGAAACAATATAACTGGAAGGAACAAGTTCACCTATACGGATAGCAAACAAGCACTACTCCCTCTGGACAGACCACGAATTTACTCAGGGTTAGTGCTAGAATGTCACGCTGATTCACTAGCCAAGAAGGCAGCCAACCAAATACTTTTTGGACCTGGCCCTTCTGTTGGACTGACAACATCGATAGTGACACACCAAATTAAAAGAAAGATGGGATTAAACAAGAAACTGCAGAGTTACCAGTGAGCTTTTAAGTTATCCTGACAACACTACAACAAACAAATACTTGGCTATGGCTAGAAAGAATCTGCGCCTGATCACAGGCATTCTGAGTGGTCATTGTACGGAAGCATCGCCATTGCATGGGGCTGTCAGAATCCGCACTCTGCGGGGGTGGGAACAAGAAGATGAGATCATCGCCATTGCATGGGGCTGTCAGAATCCGCACTCTGCGGGGGTGGGAACAAGAAGATGAGATCATCGAGCATATCCTCTACGATTGTCCGATGCTCTTATTATTTATTAGAAGATTTATATTCGGCGAGTATCGGCTAACACCGGCCGATATAAGAGAATTGGCGACGTTGTCAACTACATTGAATCTGTGTGATGGCTCACTAGCTAGGAGGTGCCTATCAATTTAGGAGGATTTATAATGGGCCTAGAGGCCTAAGTGCCGTGGGGTAATCCGCCCTCGACACGTTACAGATACAATATGACTATTTCGTCAATATCGGTCATTATTATTTATACGAACCTATAGATTTTATTACATGAATAAAAGATAATACAACAGATGTATGTGCTTTCAGTAAATAAAAAAATAAAAAATCATATAGATAGATACATTTCGTCATCTGTTTCTGTTACCATATTCGAGGATTGATACTCACAAGTATTTGTAATATTAAGTAGATAAATGAATTATTTGGGTAAACAATTCACTACAAAAAACATTAATAGAGGTTACCCATTCTAAATCACATAGGATACCTAAACGGTGTGCAAGTCGAACCCATGGTTACAAAATAAAATTTGATACTAGTACTAGTAATGACAAAAGTTGATTTTATCATAAATAATTTTGTATAGAAAAACCATTTGCGCGCCCATTTTCTACGGATAATGTACTATAACATAACCCTTAAAAATGTAATTTGCATTTTTTCTAATGGATTTAAACAGGTTTCATTCTCAATGAATCATACTTGCATACCAAATTCTAATTAGTTTGTAATAGGTATACAAAATAAAGAGAATATATATTAATGAAATTATATAATTATATTATTATGAAACTGAATGTTTTGATAGCTGACTTTGTAATATTTTTATTGAGAGTGCACCACAAAGCACACAGAGGTTTTAAGTGAATGACCAAGGTCAAAACTGACAACTGACATTTCTTATGGTACTGACTCCAAACACAAGAAATGGTGACTGGTGAAATTGTGAAACCGTCCTCTATTATTATGGGTGAAACTATGGAGTGTAGAAGGAAGGAGGACAATCTTATATGGTTGTTTATCTCAAAAAATGTCCCCCAAAATGTATAAAATTAAGATGGCGCTCGTGTACTAGAAGGGAAAGATACAATGATATATAGTTATATAGATAAGCTCGCCCATATGTAAATCAGACGACGAAAAGCACTATTGTCGTCTCTTATCAAAATGTCTCTACGATTATAGACTTAGTCGCTTTTTGCACGATGGCTTCTCATGATGTAGTTTTTAGCTTTTAGGCTATACCCTTCAAGCATATATACCCTTACACTCCATACATATGGGTGAGCAATATATACACCATTAATGTCATTGTGTGATCTAAATTATCGACTGTCTGCGTCCATTTAGTATAACATAAGCGCCATCTTAATTTTATACATTTTGAGGGGCACTTTTTGTATATAGAGATAGTTCTTCTTGCCTCTATACTCTATAGCTGAAACTTAACCAAAGAAGCCAAATATATTATGACGTTTATTTATATTTTTGGTTATTCTGATTTTTTCGTCTGATTTTAGTGATTTTGTTGTTGGCTTTGGTTTTGGGTTTTTGTTTATAGTTTCTTCTTAGTTATTGGCAAAATTATTGTGATGTTCTGTTTTTCTATTTCCTACTGTGTTTTGCAATGATTTTGGTGCTACGTTGAAAACTTCGAGAAAAACTTCATTGATTCACCATGCATCAGTTTGGAAATCCATAAAAAGACAAACGGGTTCAACTAATAGCTGGACGATATTCCGAAATATTTTTCACATAAGAGAGTATACCATCTGTATTTGGAAGGAAAATATTTATCAGTGAATGAATAGTAAAATCCAATATCTAATTACGTTTGTCCTCAGGTAAAAAGACATTTATAAAATATATTACTTTCTTATTAATAAAATGTAATATTATCCTAGTATTAATAAATAATAGAAACAAAAGCAGCCCAAGATTGGAACCTTGTGGTCCCCGCATTTGATTCCAATTTTCCAGATTTATTCCCGTTGTGCTTGACAAGTATATATCTATTTTCTAATATTTAGGGATAAGCCATAAATACTCAACTTCAGTAACAATAAATAATGATCAACTTTATCAAACACTTTTCTGTATACTATTTCATAGGGAGAATATTGCTATTTCTTAAATGGTAACAAATAGAAAGTTGGTTAAATTAGACAAAAGTTGCGCAGTTTTGTGCTCATTAAAATCGTGCCAAGAAACATTTGATATCTACAGGGAGATTCAAAATATCGGACAAAAAATGAATGAATTTAAAGTACTGACAATTTTCATTATCATTAAGAATAGGTTTAGGTGGCCAAAATGTATAGCTGTATTTCTCGATCCTGTAAAAGCTTTTGACACAGTGCCTCACGAAAAACTTCTAAATATTTTTGAACTTTATGGAATGAGGGGCATTGTGTTAGATATTTCCTCTACCAGACAACAAATCTTCAAAGTTAGAGATGTATGCTGTAATACTCAAAGTATTTAAATGGGGATACCACAGGGCATGTTTTTAGGATTTTTCCTGAAATGTTTAAATTGATATCGTTTTTCGAATGCATAATATTCTTCTTAGTGTGGAAAGAGTATAACAAGTTCCTATATTTTTTCCTATGTCCCACCCCCTTCCCCCCTACAGAGAATTTAATAATTCATAAAACCATATTAAATAAAATTATTTTTTAGTTTAAAGAATAAGTTGTCCAAAAATATTGTTGTGCCTTCATCATACAGAGTGTAAAAAATTAAGCATCAATATTTTAAACTAAATAAACCAAATATGTTTAAAAGGGTCTATTGTAAGGAGACTCAGCCGCGGCGCGTTGTTTAATACTTAGGAAGTGCGCACTTACAATTTGCCACTAGGTAGACTTATCTATAATATCCATTATATTAAAAAATTATTAAATTATCCGAAGTATTGTGACGCGAAAGCCGTCTCTGTTCCTTGTTTACTAATTGCCCGCGGTACGAAGTCTAGCGCTGGCCATATAGAGACAAACCCACCGCTTTGAGAAGCTACCGGATTGATCCCTTTGCGGCGTATGAGTCATAGAGGCAGTTTTCGATCGTTCTGGAAAGCCAAGAGAGTTCTGGTACAGAGTTGGCTTTATATAAATAGCGCGAGTTCGTCGACGGACGAGAAGATTGAATTTAAGTGTTGAACAGTAAATACATATTGTAATAAATAAATTAAAATTTTGAAAAAATAAATTATAAATAAAGTGTTTTAAATAAATAAACTATTAATAAATTAAACAAATATTACAGTATTTTGAAAATTATAAAAATAATTTCATGGAGCATCCATTATAGGCCCTTTATCTCTATAGGGGGGCCACAAGAAAAGCAATGCATAAGAATTGAGTTCTCTCTCATATATTCTGGGTCTCCCTGTATACAATACCTAAATTAAAGATTAATGCTGTGTCATTTTCGGAAGAAACAGCTAAATCTGTTTCAGTTTTTAAGAAAGAGTTAAGATACTTGATGAATAAAAAGCTCTATAAGGGGACGAAACCTATTGATTTTGAAAACATCTGAATAAAAATAGGGGTGGGTTAAGTTGGGTTGAAATATTAAAAAAAAATTCTAACTCAAAAACGGAAAATGCTATTAACTTAATTTTAATTAGCTTAATTTTGATCAAAAAATAATTAAAAGGAGGGGTCAAAGGGGATTAAGGGGGGTTGAAATTGAAACATAAATCAAAAATGAAAAGCGATATCAACATAAACTTTTTAGTAAAAAACAAGCTCTATAAGGGAACGAAGCATATTAATTCTGAAAAAAAAAACTGAATAAAAATGGGGCGATAAGGGGGGTTAAAATATTTAAAAAAATCCTAAATCAAAGACAAAAAATAATATCAGGTCGAAATTTTTAGTAAAAATCAAGCTCTATAAGGGGACAACGCCTATTGATTTAAAAAAAAATGTGAACAAAATGGGGGTTAAGAGGGGGTTGGAATAAAAAAAGGAGAACTCACCAAAAAGCGATATAAACATGAAATTTTTAGCAAAAATCAAGCTCTATAAGAGAATCAAGCCTATAGATTCTGAAAAAATCTGAATAAAAATGGGGGATAAGGGGGGTTGAAATATTGAAAAAATACTAACTCAGAAACAAAAAATCGGTAAAGCATTTTACCATCGTTATATAAATTGAAAAAAAGGGAACTCCTAAGCACTTAAATTTTAATAATTTAAAATTGAAACCTCTAAACCAAAAACCCTTTTTCACATTCCTCTCTCCATTGATATTCCTCTTGATCTCACGCGAACTCTCACTTCGCGTCCGCTCGATGTTCTTCGTCACGTTTGCCGTTATTGAACGATAATGATTGCTACTTTTAAAATAGTCCAGGTATATAAAACAAAAGGACGCTTTATATTATTTTCATTCAAGGGGAACCTTTTTTGATTAAACTAGATTCTTTTCAACGCAATTTTGAATTTTTAAAATTTATTTAGGATCTGTTATCTTTGACTTCTAAAATTCTTCGATACCAATTTTAGTAGAAATCTGTTGACTTTTAAAAATGACTTATTTTTAAAAACTTCTTACCCTGTATATAACTGACCGGAAGTATAACTCAATTAGGTAGATTATTCAGTTATTCTTGGATGCCTGTATACTTCGTGACGTATTTAAATGAACAATTTTTATTTAAATTATTAAGAAATTGATGTTAATTTCCGGTGTAATCAGAAACATAAGAATTGTTAATGAAAGTTCTATACTAGAAGATATTACCCGTACTGTTCCATTTGAAACATTTGCCTGTTTGCATTATTATTTAAAAAATATAATTACGGACCATCTAAACCATTTCAAAGAGAAGTAATCAAATTCTCAGAAAGAACGTGTCCCTCTTATCCTTTCCGATAGACGGCATTGATGTGAAATCAACTGTACTGCGAATTTACGGCAACATTCTTATCCGCCTTGCATACGAAATGTAATTTTTAGCATAACGAAATTTAAAATGAAATTGGATAGTTGCAGAATATTATGCAGAATACGTGCTTTGATTTTTCTCGAACAACCAAGACTAATATCCTGTCATTTTAAATTCGCGCAAATGGGACGACATCAAGACAGATAGTAGGACATTATTAAAAAAAACTACAGTTGAATTCAGAAATAGTAGGCAGTAATAGAATGTCAATAAATCAGCAATTGTCAGACAAAACTAATACTATCTACTCTGATAACCAAGCAGAGCTCTAAAGGCAATTCTCTAACCAGGAATCAAATCACGACTGTTGAAAGACTGCCTAAAAGACCTGACACAGCTAAGTAGTCAAAACAAAATGACCTTAGCCTAAGTACCAGGGTACCAAGGATATCAGGACAATGAAATGGCCGACGAACTAGCCCGAAAAGGCTCAGATAAGGCCATGACAGGCCCTGAACCCTTATGTGGTGTTTCTAAGGCATTGTGCATTGTCCATCAAACAATGGATGCAAAAAAAGTATCAGGAATGGTGGAACAACTATCCAGGATTAAGACAAGCCAAATAGTTTATTAAGGAACTGTAGGCTAAGTTCACAAAATACATATTGGATCAAAAACGACAAATCGTTAGAATAACGTAGATCTTCTTACTGGATAGTATCGCCTAA